>OX454525.1:43551041-44949426 GCA_949715645.1 Portevinia maculata
AATATCGTAGGAAGAACAATTTTTGGTGACAGTGTATGGAGAATGAGGTTGAAGAAACAAATCTGCGTTCATTAGTTTATTTTATTTTAAGGCGTATGCTAAAGTATACATTAGATCTTTGAGGCAGCGTGTAGACTGTAGAGGGTTAGGTATATAATGGTAAGAATACTGACAACTAGAGTGAGTGTCAAAATGGACTAACATTTAACGAAAATACTTATACATATATGATATTTTTGGTAACATTTAATATTTTACTGAGCTTGCAAAAATTATGAAAGTTTTCCTTTCGTTTTTTTAGTTATAATAACTAAAATTATATAAACAAAAATAAGATGATCTACGTTTTATTAGTTGAGATGTCTTCTAAGAAGTTATTTATTTCTACATAATAATTTTAAAATACATACTTATACAACAATTTTTTTAATAATACAAACATTAAATCAAGTATTCGCATTAATGCGAATGAATGAATTGTTCATAATGGCAACGACGAAGTGGAAATATTAGAACTTATTGAGTTTATTTTTTATATTTTGCTCTTGTCCATTTAGTAAATTATAAAACAAATAGTGAAAGATAACATATTAGGTTTTTAACGAAATTAGGCAGGTACTGTTTTTCATAAATTACAGAATTAATGAAAAAGCCAAATTACGCTATTATTCGGCCAACAATTTAAGTGGTCAGCCATGTCGATTTAATTAATAAGAATATTCTATTCAATGAGCATTTAAGGGAAAATACTCGGGAAATCCGTTCGCCAAAGTTCATCAACAATGCTCAAAGGGTGCTTCTTGTGGATGACGAAATAATAATACTTCACATGTGGCAACAGTATTGTGAAGGACTTCTAAGCGAACCGTTCCTAACAATGAAGAATTACCCGGCGTTACTTTCGAAGAAGTTGCGAAAGCGGCCAAAGACTCAAAAAACGAAAAACGGTTGAGACGGACGAGATACTGTTTGAGTTCAGTAAAAAGATGGGAGACATCGGTTCATGATTCTCATCTCTAAACTGATGAGAAGCGATTCAATGCCTTATCAGCGTATGAAATGTTATCTTTTTCCTTTCACATTAATTATCATAGACTTGAAAAATCCCGACCGCATTGCATGTTCAAACTGAGTGTGGACAAGTAGATAACCCGAAGGAAATCCTTCTTCCCAATTGAAAGTTAGACGAGCGCCCCAAATAGAACCAACCACGTTAATGAGCCTTTTTTTCACGAATAATAAGCAGATTAAGTATGTGTATGAATGCAATTAGGAAGTATTTCATTTTTAAGCTTTTGGTTCTTTTGTCTTTAAATAACGAGTAAAACCCAACAATTCAAACTAACAAAGTATAATTTTATTACTACGACTTCTCTTCGTTACTTCTACATCAATAATGCCCTTTTTCCCTTCTTTCTTAACATCCGCGCACCTAATCTTCTTTTTCTCTCTTGGCGTCCTTGTCAAAAGGTGCTGCCAGGTTATCTTACACATTGCTTCTTCGTGTCCCCCAAAATTTATAGTTTCAGCACCCCAATGACATACCTTGAATAATCATAAAGGTTAAAAAAATTCTTTCCTATCCTGAAATTAACTGCCACACGCAATTCTAAAACGCATAACATTCATGTTTTTGTTATGTCCTTCCGGTACGTCGGAAGCGACTACCTATCTAAGATGTGTGAAAATTGTTTTCCTTAAGTTTTTGTCGCAACATAATACAATTAGCATTTTAACTGGATACTGAAAGTGGCGGATACAATGGCATTTTTAATTAATGTTCCGCAGAATTTCTTGCTTTTTGCTGCATGCTACGACGAAAACTCAATTTTTTTGGTTTTGCTCGTCTCTTTGTCTAGATATACGATCCAAAGGGAAGCAGGTGAACTTAAAATATCGCAACCTCCTAACTCAAAGAGAATGTCCCGTACATACACTATAGGCAATGACCAAAAGGACATGTATGTTGTGTTTGGCCAGTTGGTGCAAGAGTCAAAAAAAAGTTTGAATACATGACTTTACATACAAAAAAAAGAACTTCTGAATAACAGGTGTTGGATTAGCCCCTACAAATCTTTTAATGTGTCTGTTAACTAATGTGTCTTTAAATTGGCTTTGGTTAGTCGAGTGTGCAGTTTGTAATTAAATCTATATCTTCATTGTTTATAGATTTAGAACATGTCGCTTAGCGGTACCAACAAAAAAAAA
Source organism: Portevinia maculata (assembly GCA_949715645.1). Classification (NCBI taxonomy): domain Eukaryota; kingdom Metazoa; phylum Arthropoda; class Insecta; order Diptera; family Syrphidae; genus Portevinia; species Portevinia maculata. Next base: position 43,553,250 of record OX454525.1, read on the forward strand.
ATAAAAACAAAAACTAATTTATTAGTATCAAATTGAATAAATTTACATAATATTAACAATTCATCATTTTCTAGTTATTGCTTTTCAATAAATTATGATCAATGAATAATAATCAAAATGTTCTTTTGGAATTGATTCAAAACTACGCCAATCGATCAGAACGGTTGGAAATATAAGCTGCTATAATGTAGACTTACCATTCGGCTATTTTTGTGAAAGAGCTAATTAATTTATTCAAAATTAATTAAATGAATGGACAATATTACGCCGCCAAAACAAATTACAGTTTGTTAATGATTCAAGTGTAAATATAATTTATTAATTAATAATTCGTTTATTTGCAATTGCAAATTGCACGTGTGTCGGAACCTTTGGTATTCATTTTAATACTAATTGCTTTTGCATTTATTTAACTTAACTGTGCTGTCATAACATCCCTAAAACTTTGACTAATAGAGCTGAATTTGGGTCACATGTTACTTGAAAACAAAAATTAAGTTGAAATAAATGAAGTAAAACTTTAAAGCATTTATTTGTTGCAGCTACTCTTAAACAACAAAACATGTAATTAGATGTAATGTAAATAGAGTAATGTTTTAAAAATAACAGTATTCCTGAGTCGCAAGAAAATGTTGAATGGCAATAGACTAGGTAGTCCTTATATTCAATATTAAGGCATTTTTCAACAAAAGAATACGTTCGAGGCCAGAACTTTATACTCCTCCAAATGTTAATTTTCTTAGGGGTGTTAATACTTAACAGCGCAAGTTTTTGAGACTGGATACTGGATTTTAATTAGATCTTTTTTTGACTTTAAACTTAATTTTTATTATTTTCTAATTTTGAATACATCAACTAACCTCTTATTCTTATTCGTTAACGACGAGGTTATGATCTGGGCCAAAGGGATCATAACCCTCCCACTTCAATGCATCGCGGGATTGACCTCAAAAAAGAACGGCAGACCTATCGATTTCGAATGACTTAAGCACTGAGGACAATCAAATGCTAGTGTTTTGAAAGGGGCCGTGTGGTCTCCCCCTTGTAGTTGTAACAGCCCAAACGCACTCAGAAGACAATTACGATATGATTATTATTTTCAATTTCATGTTTCATTATGAGTGACTCTGTCTACATATTGCACACATAATAAACACACAGAAACATTATTGATGTCGGTTTTCTATTAGTAGTATCAACAAAGCATGTGAATAGCACCGTATTAAATTTCAAAAGAAAAGCTTCTGATATGTTCACAAGAGCTTATTGTTAGAACGTTACCAGAGAATCATAATCTGTTAACGCCCGCTTAGAATACAACACAATACCCAAATGGATTTCACTTCACTTTACATCGATATCCATGGTTAAAGAATTTGACTTACTATCTAACCAACCGAACTCAATGCAAAATTTGTGACACAGAAGACATGAAGTCCATCACATGTTCAGGCCTATTCTAGGCTCCCTCCACTATTTACTCTCACTACATATCAGATTATATCCTCTCACATTATTGAGATTGCGAAATTCTTCTCAAAAGTGAAAGGGGATAAATGTGGAAACTGCTACTGTACTTGTAGGCCGTATCTGCATTGTTTTTGCCAATTTAACGGAAAGGATATGCTACAGAATAAAAAAGGTTCATACTTATTTCATAACACACACCTCTTCCAAAACTAACCCCAAATTAATCAAAGATTAATTATTTATGGTGAATATTTGAAAAAGCAATTTATCAAAATAACATCTCGTCAGACGTTTTTGTTTTTGCGTAGACATTCTTTAATAAGTTGTCATCTTGCTCAAAAAATAGATTTCAATAACTGCCTACGTTAATGAGAACAATTTATTATCCAGAAATACTTTTCCACAAACATCCAAGAATATGGAGTTGTCTCAGAAATCACATAAAGACAAGTGACAAAAGATTGTGAGTGAATTAATAAATTCCTTATTCATTGCTTCACCCAAAATAAGGAAAACCTTTTTGTTGTTTTCTGAGATCCAGCCCATGCCAATGACTAATGAAATTGCTGGCACATAACTCGTAGGTTGCAGTATAAATTTTAAAATTAAATTCGTTAAGAATTACGTTCAATTTATTTTGGTTACTGAAAGTGGGGATGTGATACAATCAATCAATAAACCGTTAAATTTTTCAGTAATCTTGAACTTTATATAATTTTTAATATGGGTAGTGAAATTCAATCAAATTGATTTTAATTAAAAGTTTGACTAAAGCCAAACCAAACCTAATATCTGAAGACCGCAACCAACCACCAATTAATTTCCAAATTTTTGGATCTCGATTAATTTAACTCGTTTCATTCATTAGGTAAAATAGAAGTGAATACAAATTATTGTGCCTACGGTTTAACAGATTGTATCGAACTCTGCATTTGGAGAGGTCAAGCAAGATGACGAGCAAAATCTACAAAAATATACATAACAAAATAAAGTTCTTAGTTTCGAGTATCAATTAGCAGCTTACGTAAATAGTGATTGGGTTTCGGAGGATTTGAGAACTCTTTATCCTCTGAGTATTTAATATTGTAATTTGTGCGATAAAGAAAATGTTATAGATGATTGATATAATTATTGATTCAACAATTTTTTTTTCAAAATTTCACTACAATAACATTAAGCTAGTCTTTGGATTCGCAGAATTATTTTGACGATGTAAATATTTGTTTAACAACAATGCTTTTAGCGTCAATAACTTTTATATACATCGGAAAAAAAGAAGTGAGTTTTTAGAGGGGGTGTGATTCGTCCTATATTCAAGCAAGGATATTACGATAAATAAAGAAATTATATTTTCAAAGTTATGGTTTCTATAAATATTGTGGGCCATGTGGGTCGGTGTTTCTGAGGGACAAATGCTAAGTAACACATAAACACATTCTGTATAGCCCCATCTATTGCAAAAGTCAGACAAACATTGAAAAGCATAGACTTTCATGAGAAGCCCCTCAAAATTTTACGACCCTTCCATTTGTTACAAAAATATAGCTTGCCACATGACAAAATAGTTGGATAAATCATATTTAAGACCCATTATGGGCCTTTTATATCTAATCTACACATATTTAAAGTTTTTGTAAAACCTCCAAAAGAAGCAATTGCTTTATGGAAGCCCTGACTTCTGTAACTGCTTTATTACCATAAAAATTGACAGCCAGGCGGCCAAAAAAGCGGTATCTGCTACCTAAAGTAAATATCTGTGTGTTGGTAACTGTCGAGAAAAGCTCAAGGCTCTCGGATCGTAGCATAAGACGAATCTCTGCTGGAGAAATGCCCACCAAAGAACCGGCAAGAAAAGAGTCTGCGACTCTGTAATCTCATCAAACGAGAGAAATACAAGATCCGAATGAAAGCCAACAACATGTTAAAATCATTTATTACTTGTGACACATTACGAAAAGCGTGGCCAAATTTTGATAAGAACCGGACCAACAAACTTATAAGTTATGACGGAACATCATTGTCTAAGTTAGTCGGAACTCTTACCGGTCATAGTTTGCTAAAGAACTACACAATTTCAACATACTCTTTGTCATGTTTTAAGGATCTTGGGGGTTTATTTCGATGACAAACTGGATTTCATAAGGCATATGAACTTTGTTGTTTATAGGTTCAATTCTATGCTGGGCTTCGTAAAAAGGTTTTCTTAAAAATACAACGACCCTTACGTTTCTTTGTCTTTGTACAATTCCCTTGTCCTTCCAAATCTAGAGTATGCATGACAAGTTTGGGCACCGTTTTACAGCATTCATTCAAATCGAATCAAAGCCATTCAACGTATATTTATTTGATTTGCCTAAGATGACTTCCATGGGAAGATCAATTTAACCTCACTCATTACAGTCAACGCAGCAAGCTTCTTCAAATGATACCCCTTTCTCAACGAAGGCTTAATAGCGATGTCATTTTTTTACAGCTACTTATATCTGGTCATATCGATGCGTATGATTTGCTGTCTTCAATTCGCGTGAGGGAGCCTATAACCTACGAAGTGTTGACTTATTTATTTTTCTACAGCAGCTTTTGTCTTAAATCGGCTTCAATTTCCGTGAGGGAGCCTATAACCTACGTAGTGTTGACTTATTGATTAGCATTAAAGAACGAACAATGGCAGGAATGAGCCTATTAGTCGCATGAGTAGAATCTATAATTTAAAAGATCATGTCATTGCATGTTACTAAAATAAAGCTTAAAAATGTTTTTCGAAATAAAGCTTGGGTGTATTAATGTAATTTTATTTCATTGCATCTGTATTTGTATTTGTATGTATGTATGTATATTATAAGCATCGTTGTTTGTTTGCTTCTATGTTTACTTCGTGTTTGTACTTACTAACACCTGCACAAAATGATGATAATGTATGAGTGCTTTGTGTGCCGGCAAACTTCTGCTCGTGATAGTTGCTCGCTTTAAGTACTTTGCGACACAGATCTGATAGAGTATTTTTAAAAAATACAACTAGATCTCACGAAAGACGACATCTGAATTAACGGGCAAAAACGGGAAACTGAGTTTTTGGATAAAATATTTGCAAATGAAATATCCGTTGAAAAAAATGTTCTAAATCAAATGAACTTTTGAGCCTTATTTTTAAACTCAACTCAAAGTCAAAACATAGGGATGGGCTACAGTTCGCTTGGGCGAACTGTTGGATATCCTATTCATATTCCTATCCCTCATAAGTAGGCGCGACAAAAGTCTAAGTATGGTTGAATTGTTAAGAACGCTCTACGTATTTTGTTATATAACATTTAAAGGATTTTGTCAAAAAAAACGAAGCTTTTGTAAAAAAAACGCTAGGGAGCGTTCAAACTTTGGTTTTTCAATAAAATTATTTTATTTAATTGTGGGCGTGTCAGTCAGGGCATAAAGGGCTCCTAGAGAGTATATATTATAAATTTCAGCTCCCTAGCTCAAACTTTGGATTTTCAAAAAAAAAATTTTTTTAATTGTCAGTGGGCGGATTTTGAAAATGTTATCTCCCGAGCAGTTTTAGGAGTCATAGTCAGTGGGCGGATTTTGAAAATGTTATCTCCCGAGCAGTTTTAGGAGTCATAGATCATATATACAAAATTTCAGCTTTCTAGCTCAAAATTCGATTTTTTCCAAAATTTTGTTTTTTTGAGTTTGTGGGTGTGTCTGTGGGCGGATTTCAAAAATTCGTAAACATGATTATTTCGGGACCCTAGAGAGTATATGGTTAAAATTTCAGCTCGCTAGGCCCAGTTTAAAGGCCTAACTTTTGCCGACGGACGGACGGACATGGCTAGATCGACATTGTTATCGATGCTGATAATAAATATAGTAACTTTTAGGGGTCTACGGGCAATATGTATGTTACAAACTATGTGTCAAAATTAATATACCCTTAGAATAGGGTATAAAAAGTAAGCCAAAAACAATTTTTAAATAACATTAGATACATATCTAAAATTTTTAAATTGCAAAAAAATCAGGGTATGTTTGGAAAAAAAATGACCGCATATCTGATAATGTGTAGGATTGTCTACACTGGAACACTCAGACTCTATACTGTCAGAAGAAACACCACTTTCTGAGAAAGAGAAACCAACGACCATACCACGTCGAGTTAATCGGTTCTCATCAGATCACCGTAATTAAAACGACGTTGGGCGCGGTTAGTACGTAGTACGTAGATGGGGGGGGGGGGGGGGGGGGGGGGGCGTTTGAGTCCCATCTACAGAGTTGAGGTAGATAATTATACGTGGTATCACAATGGACGTAAATTGGTCTAAGTGTGTCGGCTTCTGCCGACAGCCACATAAACCTAACCTTCTGAGAAAGAAGAGTGGGAGCTTAGATTTTCAGTACTAACCATCCCGGTGGTACTCGCATGGGCGAAAATCCACCCGTGGTCTTTTCGACCACGGTCGGGGCACGGATTCTGGAGGCCCCAACCGACATACATATACCCCCCGCCTGTACAGGCGTTGACCTTCGAGTTGCGAAAAGGTTTGCTTCCGAAGATTCCTGCAGCTCTATCTCCGACACGTTCGGTAGACTGGGCTGGAAACATGGAGAAAGTGGCGGAGAGGTTCAACCTGATACGCTTAATCTTCAGACCAATAGACAGACAGCCGATAGGTGCGATGCTGCCGACGAGGCCTGCGAAACCGAACAGGTGAAACGGGCCACAGAGGCGGCGTCCACTGGTCAGCGTCCATCTAAGAGCCAGCGAAATAGGAAAAGGAGAAAGGCGGCTATCGTGCGGCGCAAAGAAACTGCACCGCCAGTTGAAGGCGCAAGCGCTGAGAGCTGCCCTTCACCGGTGGCGACGGCAAAGAGATTCAGGTTTGCAGAGGTTACCCCAACCGAAACCAGCCAGCTTACTGAAACCAACGCTGCCTCCCCTTCCAATAGCTCGAACAGGAAAAAACGGAGGAAGAAGGCCTCAAGCACTCCTGTCGGTGGAACTGCGCGCGCACCTTCTGCGTGCCCTTCCACCAGAACACTTCAAGCTGATGTATTTCCAATGATTGGATTTACTCAGATTAACCTTCAACACTCCAAGGCTGCTACTGCACTAATCAGTAAGAAGCTTTCTGTGCTGAATACAAAAGCCCAAATAACATCCATACAGGAGCCATGGGTGTGGAAAAATCGCATCTGTGACCTTGGAAATGTCCGTGGCACTACGATACTCTGTGACGAGCGGTCCGAGAGACCAATGGCTTGTCTTGCTGTGTCGAACATTCTCTCAACGACTAAGCTTGGACAATTTTGTGGCCAGGATTTAGTTGCTGCAGCCATTAGCTACGAAACGAATGGAGATTGGACGACCTTCATCGTGGCGTCAGCTTATCTCCCCTATGATTCGGTAGTGCCTCCACCACCGAGGGCAATTGCTGAACTCATCGACTATTGCGACACCAGGAAGATGGGCCTAGTTATATGCTGTGATGCCAATGCACAAAACACTGTTTGGGGCAGCAGCAAATGCAACATGCGAGGAAACTATCTCCTGGATTTCATTCTATCATCTGATCTTACTATCAACAATGTTAGCTCGCAACCAACTTTTGTGACGTCAAGAAGACCGAAAGTGATCGACCTAACTTTATCAAATAGATACTTTAAGGCGGTTACTAACTGGAGGGTGTCTTCGGAGGTGTCCCTCTCAGACCATAGATATATCGAATTCGTTATCGGATGCGAAGGCATAACTTTGCAGGAGAGGAGGAATCCGAGAAAAACCAATTGGATACGCTTCAGGGAGGAATTAGGGAAAACTCTCAAAACTCCTACCAAACTCAGGACGAGACAAAAGGTAGAGGAAGCTGGTCAAGACCTGAATAGTTCCATTACTAGCTGTTTTGAACTGACGTGCCCAGTAAGCAAACCCCCTGGCAGAACGCCGGTTCCCTGGTGGAGCTCGGAACTGCAAAGAATTCGTAGAGAAGCTAGAAAGCTTCTAAATAGGTCACTCAAGACTAATTTGGAGAGAGACTGAAATCTCTACCGATCGAAGCAGAAGGAATATAAGAGGCTAATTCGGGTATCGAAAAGTGCTTCTTATAGGAATTTCTGCGAAAAGATTGAAACACTGGGTGAAACTAGTAGGTTGGTTAAAGTTCTGAAAAAGGGCAAACCAGCCAAACTGGACTCACTTAGAAAACTTGATGGTACGTTCACTGAGACGAAAGCGGAAACTCTTAGTTATCTGCTGGAGTCTCACTTTCCGGGTAACCAGATTACAATTGGCTCACAACCAGCCCCGATTACCGAGACTATGAGTGAGCCAAGACAAACAACTCGGCGTAGCTGGTATATTGCGAAGGCCGTGGTGACGGACGAGGCCATTAAATACGCCTTTGCGTCTTTTGACGGCTTCAAGTCGCCTGGTACGGACGGAATATACCCAGCCATGCTGCAACAGTGTACAAACCAGTTGCTACCGACTATGAAGAAAATCTTCACCGCTGTCCTAGCACTGGCATACATTCCAACACCGTGGCGTACAGTTAGAGTGACATTTATACCAAAAATTTGCAAAAGTGACTACTCGCTCGCCAAGAGCTTCAGACCAATCAGTCTGACTTCCTTCTTGCTGAAAAGCTTGGAAAGGCTGGTCGAGCTTCACGCGCGCAAAAGTGCTTTGCGATTGCACCCACTATCTCAGATGCAACATGCCTATCAACGCGGAAAATCCTGCGAGACTGCGCTCCAAAATCTAGTTGCTAGAATTGAGGGCGCGCTTGACAGAAAAAAATACGCGGTGGGCATTTTCATCGGTATTGAGGGTGCTTTTGAAAATGCGACTTTTGATAGCATGTGCCGCTCCGCCAGACAACACGGCGTAGACGAACCATTGGTGTTGTGAATTAAAGCAATGCTAATGAATAGAACGTTGGTTGCGGATGCGGATTGTGGCCGCTATGTTATGGCGGGGGTAAACAGAGGCTGCCCGCAAGGCGGCGTCCTGTCTCCACTGCTGTGGTGTATGCTGGTCGACTCTCTGTTGAACGCACTCAACAGTTCTAATATTTACGCTCAGGCGTACGCGGATGGTGTTGCCGTGCTTTCTGTTGGATCATGCATAGCGACTGTATGCGCCAAGGCGCAGGCGGCCCTTGACGTGATCGACGAATGGTGCACTAGGAATGGGCTCTCGGTCAATCCTCTTAAAACTGAGGTTGTTCTCTTTACGAGAAGGAGGTTGCTGGTCGGGTTGACTCAGCCAGTGCTAAAAGGCGTCACAATCCAACTCTCCAATGAAGCAAAGTATCTGGGAGTCATCCTGGATAGCAAACTTCTTTGGCCCAAACATGTTGAGCTGAAGACTGCCAAGGCGCTGTCTGTTTTCTGGCAGTGTAAAGGCATTTTCGGCAAGACATGTGGCTTATCACCGAAAAGAATCCTATGGATTTATACGGCTATGATAAGACAATTTATAGCATAAGCATCGGTTGTTTGGTGGAATAAGCTTTCACGTAAATACGTCACTGCTGCTTTTGCCAAACTCCAAAGGCAGGTATGTCTCGGCTACACGGGGGCCTTCCCCAGCACGCTTGGCTCCGGCCTAGATGCACCATTGAACCTTCCGCCCCTTGATGTTTACATCATGGGCTGTACAATCAAGGCTATCTCACGTCTAAGAAGTGGTGGCTTTTGGTATAACTCGCACTGGACTTTTGATGAACTTGCGCAACGGTTGTCCTTCGACTCCTGTCTTATGGATATGCCGTCTGATGCGATGACACCGGAACTTCGGCTAAAGCGCAACTACGAGGTCGAATTTCCTCGCGTCCAGGACTGGCTCTGGCCGGACTCTGAACCTGGAAGGGAATGCAGTCGAATCTTCACGGATTCATGGAGAGCGATAACGTTAGACTTTTCTTTCCGTTAGGCAAATATGCGTCAGTCTTCCAAACAGAGACTTATGCTATCCTAATGGCCATGGACTATGTTACGAGGAACAGGTGGAGAGGGCGAAGTATCTGCGTCTGTAGCGACAGTCAGGCTGCGCTTAAGGCCTTACTCAAACCCTTAACTACCTCCAAAATAGTACGTGAATGCAAAATATCTCTGAATTCGGTCGGAAGGCTGAATTCACTTAAACTTGTCTGGGTCCCGGGTCATAACGGGATTACGGGAAATGAGATCTCCGATGAACTTGCTAGACAAGGCTCAGAGGGGGACTTCTCAGGACCTGAACCAGCGATCTGTCTGCCTGCGTCCTCGGTCAGGGCTTCCATTGACGGTTGGGTTTCTTATGAACACAATCGCAGTTGGCATGACTCTCCAGGGTGCAGACAGACTAAGCAAATGCTCCCCGACGTCTGTGGGAAATCCGCGGCATTCTTGTTGTCTCTCAACAGAAAAGACTGCAGACAGACTACTGGCGTTCTTACGGGACACTACGCTTTTGCCAAACACCTTAAGGTGCTAGGCCTAAGCGACACCACCAACTGCCTGTGGAGAAAGCGACGACACTGCGGAACATTTCCTCTGTGATTGTCCTGCTTTTGCTCGTATCAGGTCGCAGGTATTTGGTGCGGATATGGTGAGTGCTGTAAACCTAAGCTCCTTATCATTGAAGCGCCTTCTCGTTTTTCCGCACTTGAGCTGTAACTGAGATTACCCAACAGTGAGACAGTACCAACACTGAAACACTCCAAATAACTCCGAACAGACATGATAAAAAACGTCCGCCATTTCTCCTAAACATTCTTTTGATCAATCCAGTTTATGTTTGTCTGCCATTAGAGGTGTTACTGGTGGTGAAGTAAGGGCAGCGGTAGAGTTTCAAGGATTATCGTTGCAGCATAAATTTCTCGTCCTTTTCGTAGATGTAGCGTGTATTCTTGGAGTTGACTTTCTCCAGAAACATAGCTGTAAGCTTGATTTTTCCACTGCGAAGATGATTATTGACGGCCAACTAGCTGCTCTTCCCATTTCAGGAGATAGACACCGAATTCTGCTATGTGTGACAGACGAGCAAACTCTCCCCGTTAACTCTGAATCACTGCTTGAAGGAACGTTATTAGCAAATACAGTCGCCAAAAACTTGATGATCGAGCATTGCCAAGAGTCTGGACTGCCATCCTCAGTGTGATTGTCCAGGACTCTGGTCGACGATACCACTGACGTTATTATGGTACGTGTTCTGAACACCAGTTCCGAGGCCATTAGGGTTTGACCAAACACCGTTATTGGAGGCGCTAACGAGGTAGAAGTAGTATTTCTTTATATATTATATGTATACCTTTCGAACCGATTAAGTCAAAACATCTACAACAAATTTTCTTACAATCATACCAACTAAACGATCATCAGAGACGTCAATTCGTGGCCCTATTTGCGAAATATAAAGACGTATTTTTCACAGGGCCGGGTGAATTCGGACGAACATCAATTACGAAACATAAAATCGACGCCCAATTAAGCTGCCGGCCAGTAGGGTGCCACTTGCTAAAAGGAAGGTGGTAGATGATCTTGTCCGGAAATGGAAGAAAGGGAAGACATCCAGAAATGGGCCAGTCCTTGGTGGGCTCCAATAGTCCTCGTCAGAAAAAAAGGACTTCGAGATTCTGCGGCGACTATCGACGGCTTCATGAGGTAACGCGAAAAGACACTTACCCCCTTCCAAGAATGGATGATATTCTGAATAATTTTTCCGGCGCGCATTGGTTTTCAACCATGGACCTCCATAGCGGATACTGGCAGGTGGAAATAAACGAAAACGATAAAGAAAATAAAGAAAAAATGGAATGTAGCTTTAATCTATCTCGACGACGTCATAGTGCACAGCAAATCTCAACACCTTCAGAACTTGCAACTAGTTTTTGAGCTGCTACGTCAGGCAAATTTAAAATTGAGCCCTCAAAAATGTTTTTTTTTCGAGAAGACGTGAGTTATTTGCGACACATTGCATCCCAAACTGGGATCAGTACCGACCCATCTAAAACTGAAGCGGTGCGAGAGCTACTCTGCTCGTACTATTGTAAGTTTATACAAAATTTTTCAACAATGTCCAAACCAACTGAAGAAAAACGAAAATTTATTTGGGACGAAGAAGCGGAAGTTGCTTACGGGAGATGATCTTAGTGAGCTAAAAATAGGACACATATTCGCCGTGGGATTCATTGTGGATTGCTTAAAAGAATTTCAAGATAAACCCAACTGTTTAGCGCTTGTCAAATCTTGGATCAGAACGCAAAATAAACCGAAAAGAGAGGTTGTGCTATCGGAAGGGCGAGAAGTGAAGAGCTATTGGAGTCAGTTTGAGAGCTTATCAATAGAGGATGGAGTGTCAATAAGGCAATGGGAACAATGCGGGAATGTCATTGTCAAACAGGTAATTATATATTGATCTCTTGTGGCACAGGTGCTGCAAAGTCTCCACATGGGACCAACTGGAGGAAATTTTAAATACCTCTCGGGATCCACATAAAAAATGATTTCTTTTGGATGGTTAGAAAAGAACGTGTCGACCGGTAGCCATTTTGTTGTGACTGCATAATTTGGAATAAAGGTTGCTCTTTTAATGAGTCTTGTTTTTTTCTGTCCGCCCTCGATAATTCTTGTAACGCTATTTTTCTGAAGCCAGCGTCATGAATCGTTTTGAGTATGAACAATTAATTTGTTATGTTTTATGTTATCTGAAATGTTTAAATTTTTAAAATTATTAAATTTTATTTATTATATTGTTGTGTTTTAAAGACTCTGAAGTCTATTGAGTTATTTTAAATTGTATGGTAGTTTTACTTTTATCTTGATATGCATAGGTACATAATTTGTTTTTTTTTTTTTTTTTTCAAAAATTAAATTTAAACTTTGATAAATAATTATCAAAATGCAAATAAAAATTGAATAACAAATATAAAACCATTTTCTTAATGGATGTCTCACTGTTGGTGCAGGTCTACCAACAGTGCGAGTTGATCGGATAATTGCATTTAAAACTTTTTTCCAATGAATTCTTTATTCTGTTTATATACAAAATGAAGCACACAACATAAAGCTTTATGCTGATTATATCACCATGATACTCTGAATAATTTTTTTGATATTGACTTAAAAAAAAAGTGTTCACTGTTGGGTAAGCTACACTCCGTTGCGACATTGTGCATCATCAGAATTATGTCGGTGAATGCTTAGCTTAATCCTACAATACCCAAGCGTCTATCATATTATTTGTTTGTTTTTAAATTTAATTACATAAACCCAAAATGTGGAATTCAACACTGAAAGTTTAAACCTGCAAACCAATCCACAGCATTTCACTTAATTGACTACCGAACAACCTCATAAACTAAAACTCGACTCATTAATTATTGGCTTTTATCTCTGCCTGGTTTGGTTTTGCAAAAAAACCACAAAACCATGACTTTTGGGTACATAGCAGAAAACAGAAATGAAAATTGTTTGCTATTTAGTTTCCAAAAAAAACGTTTAGCTAAATAAAATAGAAATTTTTAGAGACAATCACTTTTAGAAAATTATCCTGGGAATATCCACTTAGAATTCAATGTAATAATGTATGTACCTACATTCATTCCGCCATTTCGAGTCTCTGAAAACTACCTTTGAAAAATGAAATGAAGTTAACTAACTGACCTAACAAGGCAATTGCATTCTAAAGTAAATGTTTTGTTTTGATTACATTTGCTATAATAGATACCTATTAAAAGTGACTGCAGGATGTTACTTGCAAAATTTGAATTTCTGACAAAGTTTGAGCTCCAGGAAATAAGGATACTTTCCAAAGGAAACTTAAGTTTAGCAACTAGTTGAAAGTTTCCCCAAAGCTATTCAAATATTAAGCAGGGAGGAAGAGAGTTCTAGTTTATTCTTTTAAAAAAATAGAATCATGTTGAAATAGATACCATATCCTTAAAAAAAAACAATGGGTTACTATAGCACAAAACTCTCGACATGTTATACAGTTAACCCTTCCATTAAACTTTGTCTTATTTATTTTTTGTTCCGTTCGATAAAAAATTGAGAGCCGCAGACGCTGTTGTCGAAAATGGAAAACTACCCTTCCACACAACAAAGTAAATCAATCAAACCATCAATCAGGTGAAAATACCACAGCCACGTTCCTATGTAAATGTTTGCTGTCCTGGGCATTTCTTTGTTTATACCCTATTCTAAGGGTATATTTATTATGACGCATAGTTTGTAACATACCTTAATATTGCCCGTAGACCCCTAAAAGTTACTATATTTATGATCAGCATCGATAGTAATATCGATCTGGTCATGTCCTGTCCGTCCGTCCGTCCTTCCGTCGGCAAAAATTAGGCCTTTAAACTGGGCCTAGAGAGCTGAAATTTTAACCATATACTCTCTAGGGTCCCGAAATTATCAAGTTTACAAACTCAAAAAAACTAAATTTTCGAAAAAATCGAATTTTAAGCTAGAAAGCTGAAATTTTTTATATATGATCTATGACTCCTAAAACTGCTCGGGATATACAATTTTCAAAATCCGCCCTCTGACACGCCCACAAATAAATAAAACAATTTTATTATAAAACCAAAATTTGAGCTAGGGAGCTGAAATTTATAATATATACTCTCTATGGGCCCTTTAAGCTCATGTGTAAATGTTTTCAAAATCCGCCTACTGACACGCCCACAATTTAAAAAAAAACTTTTTTTGAAAATCCAAAGTTTGAGCTAGGGAGCTGAAATTTATAATATATACTCTCTAGGGGGCCCTTTATGCTCATGTGTAAATATTTTCAAAATCCGCCCACAATTTAAAAAAAACTTTTTTTGAAAATTCAAAGTTTGAGCTTTATAATATATACTCTCTAGGGGCCCTTTATGCTCATGTGTTAATTTTTTTAAATCCGCCTACTGACACGCCCACAATTAAATAAAACAATTTTATTGAAACACCCAAGTTTGAGCTAGGGAGCGTTTTTTTTTGATAAAATCCTTTAAATGTTATATAACAAAATATGTAAAGCGTTCTTAACAATTCAACCATACTTAGACTTTTGTCATGCCCACTTATGAGGGATAGGAATAAGAATAGGGTATCCAACAGTTCGCCCAAGCGGACTGTAGCCCGTCCCTATGTTTTTATTTTGATTTTAGATCGAATCTTCTCATCCGAAACTCTTGATTCAAATCAAATGCGTTGCTATGTCATACAGTCGACCATAACTAAAAAAAAGAAAATAACTCTGAAAATAGGAAAATGCAATTTCTGGGTGAAAAATCGGTAAAAGCAATGTTTTTTCGATGATGTTCAATTTCACCTTGATAAACAGAGAGTCCAACGAATGAGCAGGAAATTGGAAACTTGTTATCCAAATACATTCACAACAGCGTTTGCGAATGCTGAAATCACAACTTTGTTGTTTTAGCTATATTTCTTGCTTACTTTGGTTAAGGCCAAATGGAACAACACCACTGTTTTAATGTTCAGCGTGATTTCGTTCATAGATTGTTGCATGCCCTAGTGAACATGAATGCATATATGCACCCACTCACGCATGGATTTTTTTGGAACTTTTATTGGATTGTATTTGTATAGCATACGTAGGTGTGGATGGAGCCTATAATATTATTAGTCATTTTTAAATAAAGACGAATTTACCAAGCCCATATCGTAAGGTCGCGGGATTCTACCGGTTTCGTGGACCTTCACCTTATTTGTGATAATGGGAAATGAACTTAACCCAACATTCAACGTCGACATTTAATGTTAGGCGAAGTTTAAAATAAAGCATCCAAGTATCATGTAAACTTATAAACATATATGTTAATAGATATACTGTCGCGTTCACTTTTTTCTCACAAAATCTGTTTATTTTTATTTAAATGTGTAATATTATTAATGTGAAATATAGGAGACAGTGTAGGCAAAAAAATCACATTTCGAATGAAATGGTTTTTTGTGTAATAACACTCTTTGCAGTTTTTAGGATGCTTCCGTCAATTTCCTTTTTGGGTTGTTTTGAATGAACAACCATATCTTACAACTGCTACCCCGTGAAGTGGATGGCTTTAGTAACCGCGCTGTACGCCAAAACCTATCATCAGACTCCTTCTTTCTTTGGTGCTGGTCTGTTTTTTTTCCATTCATTACTTACGAAAAACCATTTAATATCCAGTGAGATTTGAACCTAGAAAATGGAGTTTTGGTTGCTTTTTGATTTTTAATTAACATTCCAATATTTTTCTAAGCGCCTGTAAGTATGCAATTCTCTGGTGCGATACCACACTTTACATTTTTTAGAATGCTTCCGTCAATTTCCTTTTTGAGTTGTTTTGAATAAACAACGATATCTTATAATTGCTACCACGTGAAGTGGAAGCTAAAGTTACTTCAGTTCATTTTATTAGTAGCAATTTCCAAATCCCTGCTGAGCAAATTGACATTTTACTCATTACTTAATCTTAGTCCTGCCACTCATAAATTTGAAAAAAAAACATAGTTTCAAGGCATGATTTGAGTTCAAAAAGCATGATTTCCATTTCGTAGTCTTATAATGCTAAAAAGGGAAAAGAAACAGCATAGCGTCCTGTCTTCGGAGCACCTGTTTTTTTTGCCGAATCAAAAATTTATCCATTGACTACAAAATGTTTCTAGACTATAAAAGCTAAAGTTGCAACAAAAGCACAATACGTCTTTATGATATCAATAATATAAATTAGGACTAAAGGGATGAGGTTGAAATAGAAAATATCTATGCATTTCTTTCTGCGGGTTTGCTAGTAATAATATAAATAAAATACTAATACAGTAGATTGAGCGATAACTCAATAAAATTAATATTATTCTTTTCATTCATTATTAATTTTGATTATTTATTCATTTTTGTTATTATTTTTTACTATTATAGGAAACCTTTGAGATACTCTTTGATAAAAACTCAACGAAAATATCTGATATTCCGAGGTATGGATTGCCATCAGAGCAAATTATATTGGATAAAATGTTTTTCAAAATAATTCTGAAATCCATTTTTTTCTTAGTCTTTTTGTTTAAAAAAAAGGCTTAACAGACTTCGGTATTATTGTTTTAGGTTATATTGATCTCAATACAGGTCAATAAACACTACAACGTAGTATATACCACGTTTTGGACCCGAGATACCATGAACCAAAAAATTGTTCACGAACGTTCTTTTGGAAGTACGTGCATACACACACGCGCACCCAAACACATGCATCTTCATGAAAATAATCGAAAAACTAAATGTGGTCCTTTAAATTTTAGCCCTGGAAGTTTTTTTTTTTTTATAATTTGCATCGCTAAAGGGATTTCTTTTTTTCTGTAGTGACACAGTACCCTTATAAGTGCAAACCACAGCGCAGGCATTTTTGTTTTGTTGCTGTAAGTAGCTCCCAGCAATTGCCTATTTTTGGGTGCTACTTACTGTATGAAAGAATAGAAAGGATAGAAAAGGAGTTTGGTGCGATTAGATTTTTTCTCCCCAGGTGGCGCCTAAATTGCTTTAGGGAGATCTGTTTTTGTTGTGTGTATTCAATTTATAAAAATCATGGCCCTGGTCGGGATTCGAACGCAAGCCCGGCCAATCAATTTACCATCGCACCATTACCACCTATACATAAGTACATGCTTATTTCGTGTACCTACGTAAAGGAAATGCTTTGTCAAATCGACGACGGCATATTTAAAGTTATTCAGTAAGTCGATTGTTTTCAATTACTTAGTTCTTTTAGCATAAGGAAAAACAATAATGAATAGTGTTTTTATAACTTACAGGCTTAAGCTTTAAACCGACATACTTCTTCTTACAAATATTTGAAAACCATATGGTGAACTTTCAAATTATAAAATATATTGTAAATTACGATTTTCATTTTCGGACCAATTACAATAACTTCCCCAATATTTGGAAGTTAATCTGCTGGAAAAAACGGCAGACCGAATTTAGTGTAATTTCTAAATGTCTGTAAAATTGTTTAAAATTCACCCTTTACGCCCAATATTCGTCTTTTTCAACAATTTCCATGCTAACTTGTTAGGGGCGTTTTCCTACAAAAACTTTGCCTTTAACAAAATATGTAGACCATATCCTTCTAAACAATTCACTTATATATTGGTTTTTGCCACACCCACTTTATGGGGGATAGGAATAGGGATAGGGTATCCAACAGTTCGCCCAAGCGGCGGGCTGTAGCCTTTTGCTCTGTTTTTCTTCATATTTATATTTATATAACCTTTATAGAATCAATAATTTCAGTAATTCGATTTAATCATCAAACTCCTTTATCATGGTCTATTTTATTTATTAGCTCGAAAAGCCTTTTCCCCAATAAGTTTCGAACCTAGACCAGCGTTTTGTCAGGCAAGGGGACTATGTACTCCGACATAAGTTTATCCATTTAAGTGAACAGACCAACATTTTTCTAAGCGCTTACACATATACTGTAGTTTACTCGGTTTCTTTCTTAAAAACAATGTTTTGCAAATAAATTCAATTGAAAACATGTTTAATGATTATTAAAATTCACGCACAATGAAATAGTGTTGACAAGAAGGAAACGGCAGAAATGTTCAGTTGACATTTGTGTTGTATTTGTTAAATTGAAAATCCAAATGGGTTCCTTTGGAGTATGAAATTTGGCATCACTGCTACGTTTTATGATGCAATAAAATTAATAAATCATCAACGTTGTGAACAGATCATCTGGAGTAGATTCAATATGGTTGCATGCTATGAAAAGTAAATGTAAATGACTAGTTTTTCGCAGATTCAAATGGATGACCAGCCAAGTAACCCGTTGTGACTTTGAGCTCGGACGTAACTTGACAATACCACTTATTTAATTTGCGAAGTCTGCTTCTGTTGAATTGGGTTACCATTTCAGAAAAAGAATCTCGGGCGCTTGTTCGAATTATTAGGTTCGCCGTTCAGAAGAAAAAAAATCAAAATTAAAAAGTTTCTATTTATATATAAAGCAATACCTACAACTCAACGTGCAACAATGTATCTGACTAACTAAAGGTTAAAGAATATATTTTTTTTATAGTGAAAAATATCCTTGGAATTATATGTCCATTTTATTTAGGTATAATTTTTGATTTTCGCCTTCCATATTCTAGGTACTTTATAAATGCAGTTATGCATACTTAATACAGCAAATGCAGAGTATTTTAAGGAACTGAGCCTTCTGAGTTTGGACACTACGAAATAATTCTACACAAATAACTTTTTTGCATAGTAAATACTCGCTATGAGCGAAAAGAAACATTACATTTAATTTTAATTCAGCAGAGGCCGGAAATAGAGAATAAAAAAGCTTCCTGAAATTACGCCTTAGAAAAAAACGGCAAAAACTAAAAAGGAAAAATCGCTAGAATACAAGGACATTACTCCAATTTTTTATAAATTACATAGTAAAAAAGTAAAGAAAAAGTTTTTGATTTAAAAAAAAAAAGTGAGCTACCTAACCAAATTAAGCACAACGACGCATTGCTCTTCCTAAGCACCAGCTTGAGAAGCTGCAAACTGGCCGTTCTAGGATTCGAAGAAATGTTCAGCGCTTGAGACCCCAGCAAAGTGGGCCGCCACCTTGCATGTGTGGCCGAATTTATTTTCTGCAGCTTTGCGAAAACTTCAAATATCTGGGCTCTATGATCAATAGCGAAGCAAGCCTCGTCATTAAGCATCCCGTAAGCATAGGGTGGATGAAGTGGTGGGAAAATTCAGCCATATTCTCTGACTGACAAATGCCCCTAAACAGGAAAACAGGTGCGCCCTGCGCTTATATACGGTTTTAAATGCTGGACAGCGTAGAAAAACTATGAGGGCAAATTAACGGCAGCTGAGATGAAGATGCTTCGCATGACAGCAGGAGTAACAAAAATAGATCGAGTAAGAACTTCCAAGATCCGAGGAAGCCTTCACGCCAAGGAACCTATTTCGAAGAAAATGAAGCCCGACCACATCAGTTGGTACTGTCGTATTCAAAGGAGAGATGCTACGAACATTGTCAAAAGACAACCAACGTTCCCATGGCAGGCGGTAAAACTCATCGATCACACAAATGCAGCAACACCAGTATTTGAATGGCCACAGCGACGAAGTGATTCAAAATAGGGAGGCCTTTTGGTAAAATCTCAGTATGCCTTTCACTTCTGCTTCACTCCAAGTACTCAAAATCAAAATCGTTAAGGCTGTTTATGAAAAACGTGATGTTTTTAAAAAAATTTGAAAAGAAACTTCATAAAAAAAACTTTTCAGAATCTGAGTATGTAAATTCGTTGAAGATAGTAGTATTAACTTAAATGTCAAATTTCTTTGGAATTACTTTACCTTAGATATAGCCGTTTTTCTTATGTGCCGTTCTTCGAGTCTTTGGCAAAAATTCAGGAAGCCATAATCGTACATTTACTCCAATTATTAAAATCCCCAAAAAGAATCAAAATCATTAGATCCGTTTTTAATAAGAGTTTTGTTTTTCAAAACCTTAGAAAACCTACAATATATCTAAAAATAAAATGATTTCAAAGAAAATTTATCTACGTACTTAGATTTTCGGAAAAAAATTTAAATTTTTTCTTTTATTCTTGTTGGTATAAGAAAAAAATCCATGTTTTTTGACGAAAACCTGGGTATGCAGATTATTTTCTTTGAAACCACTTTACTAATTTGAGATTTTGTTTTCTTTCTAAAGTACCGATGATTCTAGAGGTAACTATTTTATGTTTCAAAAACGATTATAATCGTTGTTGTAAAAATCAGTTGTATACCGTTATTAAATGAAGAATAATAAAAAAAAGTGACCGTTCAATATACTAGGCCTTAAAACTCCACCTTCCAAGTATAAAGTAAATCCGTATACGAACTGTGGCTGCAGCCTGTGTTACGGACAGGCAGACGAACGGAAATGCGTAACATACTTGATTGGACTTCTCTATAGTCATTATGCCTACCTCATACTCGGTTTGAAGTCGACATTTCATGATTGCAATATCTTTCAAAAGTATACGAGAAAATTAAAAACAAAAAATCATTATGTGCAAAGTAACTTCCACAAGGTTAAAAATAAATAAGAAATTCAATGGAGAACAAGAAAAACTATTTTCCAACAATTCTATACGGAGTCCTAAAAAAAAGCACCAAACGCATTCAAGGATTTTCTTCCTCTGACGCCATTTCATATTTCCCTTTTTTAAATTCAGAATATTTTTTTTTTATCTCTTAATATTTGCATTCTCCAAAGCAGAAAGCAATTTTTTTTTCTTAACATATATTTCTGTATATTTCCGCATATAACGCTTTTCATACCCTTTTCATACCCTTTTCAAAGGGTATAATAATTTTGAATCGTATTTTGTAACATATCTTCATGTTGCCCGTAGACTCCTAAGTGTTACTATACTCATGATCAGCATCGATACAAATGTCGATTTCGCCATGTCCGTAGACCCTGAACTCGAGCTGGAAAACTGAAATTTGGAACATATAATCTCTTGGAGCCGGAAATAATCAAGAATTTTTAAAATCCGCCCACAACAAATTTTCCAAAAAATTAAAGTTCTAACTAGAGAGCTGAAATTTGGAATATAATGTCTCTAGGGACCCGAAATGTGTGTTATTTTTAAGATAAGTTGATAAAGTCTTTTTGAACAATTCCCTCGTAGAAAGTTTTGTGCCTTGGCCTCTTTTTAGGGGTGTTTTTTTGTTTTTATTCTGTTTTTCTTTCTTTATTTTATCGAAAAAATCGAAAAAAATATGAAGACCATATCCTTCTTAACAATTTACCAATACTTCGATTTCTGCACTCCCACATTATGGGGATAGGAATAGTGTATCGAACAGTTCACCGGAGCGGACTGTAGCCTTTCCCTATGTTTTGTTATACTTTTCTCAATCTCTCTGGGGGTTAAGAGTGTTATTCCTCTTGTTTTTTTTTGTCAATCAACTCTTTCAAAGGGCTTTCGTTGATGTATTTTACTGGCGATGGTGCCGGACATTTCGTTATTTCACAGCAAAAATAATAATAAAAAAAAAAAACGTTTCATGAAACCAAAATTTACTATTTATTCGAGCAAGTAAAAAAAGCAAAAAGAAACTGCAAAGTGTCCCTGCAGCGTAGTGATAAAAATAAATACGCTGAATGACGAACAAATTTTAATTTTCTCCATGAAGGTTTCATTCCTCCAGTAAGGTTGTTTGTTTTGTGAGTGTATAATTCTGCTTTTTGGTGGTCCGTTTTGATAACAGATAAATAAAATTGGAATTCAGCTTTGTCTTCATTTTAACTGTAAGTCGGCACGGCTTAAATATTTCAAGTCTGGCACCTTTCGTGTTCAATCGCTCAAATCGTTAAACAATTAAAACCTCCCTTGCATTTGTTATTTTTTTTTTGCAATGTCACACAATCAACTTGAGTGTAAATAAGGGAGAAAAAGCAGAAACTTCAGAATTACCTCGTCTGCAGTTAATTGCATCTAGTGGCTTATGAACGGAAGCATTCCTTACACCAAAAGGAGAACGAAACGAAATAAGGTGCAGAACCTTTGATCTTATTAAGAAATATTTCCCAAGGGAACCCGGCGAAACCTTCCTTATGAGCTTTAACTTTCGTTGACTAGGATGAAAAGGGCGAGAAGAGTATGTCTTAAATATCCGTTCTATATAACCTTAGGGTAAAGTTCAATACACCCGGTAAAAGCATGTGATGTTGTTCTTAACTCCGACAGGTAAAACTCTAGACAGGATTTTATCATTACATTTACACTTCAGCTTTCATCAATATTTCTTAGTGAAATAAAAAGAAAACGATGAAAAACGCTCCATCCACGAAGAAAAGGGTTGTAAGTAATGCCAACTGGGGTTATGATGGTTAAACTTTGTTAAATCCAGTCTCAGTTGAGATGTGACTCTACATAGTTCACTTACTGTATACGTATGCCCCTGTAAGTGGATTCTGGGAAATGTCCTTTCAGTCCATGCAATTTAAATTGTATATCGAGGGATGGACCCTTGAAATTATGCTCGGAGGTTTGTGCAAATGTGTTTTGTAAAACTCATGTTTTGCACATTTAATGAGATCTGCTCTTACGGTGAGTGCTCCTGCTTGACTGTTGGTGCAATAGTTAGCAGGTGATGGCAGTGGTACTGGCATGGAATTTCAGAAACTTTCGCCTATTGATTAGCGTCGTGGTAAGTGCAGCAAAATAGAGAGATGAGGTTAAGTGGGTGTCGAAACCTCAATGGCTTTCAGTACTCTTTCCGTGAACGATGGTGGTGAAATTCTTTCAAAATTTATAATTTTCTTCAGCACAGAGAACGAGCCGGAGAAGTGCTACAGTAAAGTTTTTCAATCTTCTAAATTAAGGCGTTCTATTGGAAGGTGTTAACGAAAGTTTGCTAATTCGAAAGTTATTCTGAACATATTTAAGCTCATCTCTTTGAATGTTAGTGCTCTCAATTAGGTAGCTTTCTTTTCTTTTTGTTTCAAATGTTTGCGTTTTAATCAGGAAAACTTATTCTCTTTAGCTTTACAGCAAATTGTAGTTTAATTTATTAGCAGGCACTTGATGTCTGATTACATTCCAACATTAAATAAAGCCGTTGCCTTCACTTGCACTTAAAAGATTAGAAGTGGCTATCTTTAAGACCCAATTTGGAATTATAATACTGATGAAAACTGTTGAATAAATTAAGTTGGTTATTAATCGGAGCTCCAGGCTAAATCTGCATTCAGATATTTACTTAATATTTTTACAGGCATTCAACGTAATATAATATTCATTATTGAAATTCAATCTCAATACGCATACGAACTCACTGATACCGCAACTAAGCTTTTCTTTTATTTCGGTTTCCGTGAATGCAATAAAAACAACTTCAATTTATCTGTCTACCCAATGTTTGGTCGGTATAGTGCAAACCTCTTCAGACGTATTCATTTATTTCAAATATGTCATTCACTATGAATTTAATATTGCATCTTGCCATAACAGTATAAGACACAAATTTAATAAATAACTAATAAATTAAATCCTCTGTTTTTATTCCTATTAAATCCTCTGTTCCTATTCCTATTCCTATACGTGCTAATTGTCAAGAAGGATATTATATGTAGTCTTCATATTTTTTCTATACATAACCGTTTTAACCCTTTTCCTAGGGGTATTCTAATTTTGACTCACATTTTGTGAAATACCTTAATATTGCTCGCTGACCCCTGAAAGTAACTATATTCGTGATCAGCACCAAAAGTTTATGTAGTTCTAGCAATGTTCGTCCGTCCGCCCGCCCGTTGTCAATTTTTGGGACCTAAAATTTGAGCTTGAGAAAACAGAAATTCGGAACAAATACTAAGGGCCCATGATGATCAAGTGCAAATACTTTTGAAATCCGCTCTTTGACACGCCCACTCTTTGAGAAAACCCTTTTGAGCGAAGAAATCAAATTTTGAGATAGAAAGCGGAAATTTATATTAAATTAAATATTAAAATATGCCTATTGCACACTATTGAAAATAAAGTGTACGACTGGGCCGTACGATAACTTTCTCGCTTTTATAAGAATTGCTCTACTCATAAAATCAAGGGAAAAAGAGGTGTAACAATGCCAATTACATGTAGATAGCTATGTTTGATTGTTCTTATTGCATTTGTGATTGAGTAAGTTAAGAAACATCTTGAATCTTAATTTTGTACCTTTCAGCAGAAGCCAGAAATGGGTAATAAAAGTACAGTCGCATTTTAAAGGGTATGAGTATGCACAACATGCATAATCATGTTTAATATATGTCAATATTTGTATGAACGATATGTGCTGACATTGATCCAAATCTCATGTTTGCATAATAAACCTGATGTAATTCTCGTTTTAAATTGTTTGCACGTTAGATGTCACATTTTCAATTTTGTAACGTAAATTCCTTTTCTTAAACGGACTAAAATTGTGCGGATTCATGAACCTAATTTCCGGTTGAAGCATACATGACAGTAATTGACTTTGTGATTATGATCTTGCGAACGGTTTTTGATGTGTCATTATAGATTCCGATGTTAGATATTGCCGTGTTTTGAAAGTATCGTTGTTTTACTCTTTTTGTAAAAACTGAGTGTGCAATTTTCTTGCTTTTGCCCCTAGAATTCAAAACACCAAAAGAGATTAATATCGCTAAAGCCATTTGTGAGAAAAAATAATTTTTTAAAACTTTTTTAATTTATATTTTTTTTTTGAGAATTTGAGTACCTATGCAAATTCTAATTGGAAATTGGAAGGCCTTCGTCGTATCGTCAGCGGATATCCCCTATGATTCGGCTGTGCTTCCACCACCAAGGCAATTGCTGAACTCATAGACTATTGAGACACCAGGGAAATGGGCATAGTTATATGTTGCAATGCCAATGCTCAGAACATGGTTTGTGGCAGCAGCGAATGCAACACGAGACGAAACCATCTTCTGGATTTTGTTCTATCGTCTGATCTTACCATTAATAATGTTGGTTCAAAGCCAACTTTTGTAATGCCAAGAAAACGGGAGGTGAACGACTAAACTGTATCTTATTGGTACTTACCAACTGGAGGGTATATACGAGTAACTTCGTAGGAGAGGGGGAATCAGAGAAAAACCAACTGGATATGCTTCAGGGAGGAGTTAGGAAAAACTCTTAAAACTGCAACCATACTCAAGACGAGACAAAAGGTAGTGGAAGCTGTCCAAAACCTGAACAGTGCCATTGTTTCGAACTTACGTGTCCGGTAAACAAAAACCGCTGGTGGAGCTAGGGACTATATAGAATCCGAAGAGAAGCTAGAAAGCTTCTAAATAGGTAACTCAAGACTGATTTGGAGGAAGACTGGAATCTCTACCGATCGAAACAGAAAGAATAAAAGGGGTTAATTCGGGTGATCGAAAAGTGCTTCTTGTAGGAATTTATTTTAAAAGATCGAAAGACTAGGTGAAACTAGTAGGGAAGTTAAAGTTCTGAAAAAGGGCCAACCAGCCAAATTGGGATCAGTTACAAAACTTGTTGGCACATTCACTCTCCTGGTAACCAGATAACAATTGGCTTACAACCAGCCCCGATTACCGAGACCGAGTGTGAGCTGAGACAAACAATTCGGCGTAGCTGTTATACTGCGAAGGCTGTGTTAACAGACGGGGCTATAAAATACACTGTTGTATCGTTTGATAGCTTCAAAGGCGCCTGGTACGGACGGAACAAGATACAAACCAGTCGCTACCGACCGAAGAGAATCTTTACTGGAGTCCTGGTACTGGCACACATACAAAACACCCTGGCGTACAGTAAGAGTAAGGCATTTATATCAGTGCAACATTCCTATGCCTATCAAGGCGTAAAATCTTCACTGCGCTCCAAAATGTAGTGAGAGAGCGCTTGACAAAAAACATAACGCTATGGGCATTTAATCGCTTTTACAATGCGACTTTTGAGAGACAACACGGCGTAGTCCAGTCATTTTTGCTGAATGGCGGGGGTAAACAGAGGCGTTCTGTCTCCACTGCTGTGGTACGTGTATGATATAGTCGAACTTTTTGTTGGATCATGCCTAGTCACTGTCTGCGCCAAAACGCAGGCAGATTCCAGTCCCTAGACATGATCGGCGAATTTTGTATTAGGAATGAGCTCTCTATCAATCCTCCCAAAACTGAGGTTGCTATCTTTACGAGTAGGAGAAAGCTGATCGGGTTGATTCAGCCAGTGCTAAAAGGCATCACAATCCAACTCTCCAATGTAGCAAAATATTTGCTGACGGTTTTGTAGCAGCGCAAGGGCATATTCGGGAAGGCATTGGGCTTATCACCGAAAAATAGTCCTAGTGACTTACACGGCGGTGATAAGACAATTTTTAGCATATGCGTCGATTGTTTGGTGCAACAAGCTTTCACGTTTATACGTTACTGATGCTTTCGTCAAACTCCAAATGAAGTAATGTCCCATCTGGCCGGGGCTTCCTCAGCATTCCTGACTTCTAATCCCTTGATGTTTACTTCATAGGTTTCGCAATCATAGCTATCTCATATTTAAGAAGAGGGAACTTGCGTCGTGGAAATCGCCCTTCGACTTCTGTCTTATGGATATGCCGTCCGATAAAATGACACCAGAACTTCGGCTGATGCGCTTTTACGAATTCGACAGGATATTATATTATTAGCTGTGGACTATGTTGTGAGCACCAGGTGGAGGGGGCGAAGAATCTGCGTCTGTAACGAAGGTCAAGCCGCTTAAGGCATTGCTGAACCCTTTAACCACCTCCAAAGTAGTTCGTGAATGCAAAATCTCTCTAAATTCGATCGTAAGGCTGAATTGACTTAGACTTATCTGGGTCCCGGGGCATAACGGGATCACAGAAAATATGCTCTCTGATGAACTTGCTAGACAGGGCTCAGAGAAAGACTTCTCAGGACCTGAACCAGCGTTATCGGTCAGGGCTCCCACTACGGGTTGGTTTCATATGAACACAATTGTAGATGGAACGATTCTCAAGGGTGCAGATAAACTTAGCAAATTCTTCTCGACGTCTGTAAAAAATCTGCGGCATCCTTGTTGAGTCTCAAAAAAAAGAAAGCAGACAAATTACTCACGTTCTTACGGGACATTACGCTTATGAAAATCATCTTAAGGTGCTACTAAAAGTGGTATGTCTTCCTGGTAGTACAATGGATCTGTATTGAGTTTGAGTGCTCCAGTGTAGAAAGCCCCACACTCCGACAAAAATAATGCAAATTCGTTCCAAATTAAAATGCTTGATTGTCAATTTTGTTTGTAATCTTTCCACCAGTTTTTGGTACATAGCCATTTTTATAATATGCCGTTAGTCGAGTCTTTTGCGAACATCTAAGTATGCTATGTTCTTAAATTTACTCCAAGTCTTAAAGCCCCCAAAAATCATCAAAATCATTAGAGGCGTTTTTAAGAAAAGTGATGTTTTTAAAATGTTTCCAACTGTTATAAAAAAAAAAATTCTTAAATCTGAGTATCGACATACCTATATATTTGTGGCTACCAATATAATTAGTTTCCTTGAGATTACGTTGCTCGTTTTTGAGATATTCATGACATGTAAACTGATCATTAATAAAAAAGTTAAAAAAAAGATCAAACATTTTTATATACCTCTACGTTCCAACTATGAAGTTATATCAGGTTTGTAAGTTTTCTTCAAAATAATGTGACTTCTTTTTCAGATATAAGTTTTTGTAAAGTTTCGCTATGAAGGTAAAAGAATTCCAAACAAATTTTTCAAAAAGGTAATATTATTATGTGAAATTAATTACACAAATTTTTGAATAAAGTTTTAATTCATATAACAGTTTTTAACATTTACAAACCTTCACTTTTTTCAAAAACGGCTTTAACGATTTTGTCTCTGTTGGTGTTTTGAAAACTTGGAGTGAAGGTATGAAACGGGAATACTTTTTAGTTATTTGAATAAAACTGTATGATTCTATTCCAAACCGTCTTATAGAGGTAATATCGAAAAATGGCGGGCATACTTATTATTAATGTAGAAAAACATAATAAATAAATGTTTTAAAACCACAAAATGTAAACATTTTTTTAAATTTTTTCGAAGATTTTACATGTGGCTTAATCCTAGTGGGCATCTTTTCATACGCTTTTTAAGTAATTCATTGTTTGATCTTACGAAATTCCATCGATCTTTTCTTATTTACCCTTTAATTTTATGACTTACTGTTGGGAAAATATGTATATACCTGTTCAGGTAGTAAAAGTTTCCGGTTATAAAATTTCCAAAAGGTAACGATAAAGACTGAAAATCGATTGCAAAATGTATGGCCTCATCCTTGTGATCGCAATCTACAATGAGATCTGATCTAACGAGTATAGAAGACGTATTATGAACAAATGTGACTCAAGAACAATTTTTATAAAAACGTGGAAGTTTTCGTACGACCCAGTCGTGCTCTTTATTTTTATTTTTAAGTTTTTTTCTTTTGAGCTTCGGCACTAAATGTAAAATACGACATCATTTAAAAAAGTTCACCACATGACCGCGTGCATGCCTCAATCCATGGGAGATTATTTTCTATGAATTTTCCTCCAATTTCGGCAATATCTCAGCCACGACTTGAGGAATTTTGGTTTTCAACTCCTCATGAGTTTGAAGTTTGTCCACGTTAACACGATTTTTCGCGTAGTCGCACAACAAAAAGTCCTTCTTCTTCTCCGTTAATGACGGTGAGGCTATGATTAGGTGATCAGGATTAAAGGGTTCATAAAGGGACCATAACCCCATTTAACTGCATACAGGCCCGCATGTGGGGTTCGCCGACAGCAAAAAGTCCAACGACGTGAAATCGCACGATCCGGGTGGCCAGTTGAACTCACCAAATTTTGTACCGGTCTGGAAATTTCTCAAGCAATTAAACCAAAATTGATTGTGACTTGTGACGCCGCGCCCTCTTGTTGAAAACACATATCGCTTAGATGGAAATCTCACCCCATTTAGACATAAGCCCCAAATTTGTGTTGTCGAAAATATGACACAAGTCCCGAAGGAAACGCGGGTACGGCAGCTCGTTAGTCCGCTAAGGACAGGTGATAGTTGTCTGGCAGACGCTTTTTTGAATCAAAAAGTGTTTGGATGGCCTCTTCGGGATTTAACCCTTTTCTACCCATGGTTAAGCCAGCTCATTCAACTTTGTTGCTCGGTTTAGGATAGGTGCCAGTTCTCTGGCAGGCTCCTATGTCAGCGTCCTTTTTCGAATTAAATGGTGTTTGGGTAAGAAAAAATGTTAGGTGGGACTAAATGCCGAGTTCAATTATGATCTTAGGTTCCACTGAAACCAACTCTTTTTTCGGGACTTGTGTCTCTGCGAGGGCAGAAATACCATTTTTGTATCCATATATAATAATACCAAACCTTTAACGGAAAAAATCACAAGATGGATGACATTCAAGTTTGAAAACTATTTAATAAAACAAAGCTATATTTTCCGAACCACAAAATGAAGAATATTTCAGCTCGAATTTTAAGGCCTCAAAATTTGTAACAGATGGACGGACAGATGGATGACATGGCTAGGGTGACATAACTTTCGATCCTGATCGCAAATACGAATAGTAACTTCTAGTGGTCTAAGACTAATATTAAGGCATGTTCCAAGCTTAAAGTTTAAATTAATATACCCTTACGATACTGTATAAAAAAGAAACATAAAGCCCAAAATCTGTTAAAGAATGGTCACTGTGTGCAAATGCTAATTCATGCAACGTACTTTTTATACAATTTTTATTTACTTCACAAATTCCCATAAAGCTAAAAAATCCCTTAGTATTGTATATGCAGTGGCGGTTCCGTATAATATACAATAGAAAGGACCTAAATATCTGGAATTTATTAATAAATAATGTGAAATCATCAATCCAGCGAAGCAAAGCAAGTGGAAGCCATCAAAAAAAAAAAACACAAAAGAACATTAAACATTTCACTTAATTTCAATATTCAAAAGTTAAGGAATAATTTATTGAGGTTCCACCGAGTTGCAAACCTATACAAACAATTGTGATGGCTATGCCTGGGATTCAATGGTTAGTTAAATCCGTCGCCATTTGTGAGGTTCAACTTGGGAACAAAAAGGGAAAAGCGTTTCATAAAATGCAAAAAGGACAACCTATCCCTATTAACATTCCCTCCCGCGACATAAAAGGAGCAAAGAACACTGTAGACTTATTGGTTGGCTTTATATTTTGACATTTGAAATATGGTGTCCCTTCTAGAATTCTTTGTCACAAAATGATAGTTAATTAAACGTGAATTACAAAGGAGACCAATATTGTTTATTGTGAAGGTACTGAGACAATTTTTTATTTTGTATTTTTAGATTTCCATTGTTGAGTACTTCAATTTTCGTGAAAAGGGAAATAGTTGTGTAAGGATACGCATCTAAATCATACATAGGTACACTTTGTTAATACAATTTTTACATTTACAACAAATTAAATGAAACTAGATAATTGGCACAAAAAAACTTTCATTATTTACAACTTTTCTGGGAGCATTCACCCTAACGATCGACTTGTATACTGTTTTATATAACAGACAACCTGTACTGTGGATAACCAATCCCCAACGTTTGTCTCAACCATCAGAACACTTTTGTTATCTTAAAGTTATACAGTGACCGAAATAAGTATAAAGACACACTCAACTTCAATGCTCGGTTGGATTTAAGTACAAAAATAATAGAAATTATAAGTTTATTTTATCGTAGATAGTAAGTTTATTTTATTCAGTAAATAATGAAACGAAAAAAGAAAATATTTATCACCACAAAGGCTAGTTTTTGAGGTTCACCTTTAGGGAATTCCAAAAACGTTTAATTTTCCTGCGAAATAAGTATAAAGACAGTCAATATTTAAAAGCATTTAAACACCGAATTTTTTGGTTGTACCTATCAACCTGAAAGTTAGTACTTTGTACAACCTCCTTGATTTTCAATAACTTGGAAAATTCTATTAGGCATAGAATTTATCAAGTTTTGTAGGACTTCTTCGGTGATCTCAGACCATGTCTGTGTTATTCCTCTTTTAAGCTCTTCCAGATTTCTGTACTGCTTCCCATTTGAATAAAGGTTTCTTGCCATAATACCCCACAAATTTTCGATTGGGTTAAGGTCAGGACTACACGAAGGCCATGGTAAACACTGAATTTGACTCCTTTCAAACCATTCGCGGACCGTACTGGCATTATGAATAGGAGCATTGTCCTGTTGAAAAATAAAATTTTCACCCGCTGGAATATCTCCAAATGCATCCAAAGCATATTCCAACATCTCCCTGTATTTTTCACCATTCATTCTAGGTTGAACGAACATCAAGGGGATTTTACCATGAAAACCAAAGGCACCCCAAACCATCAAACTTCCGCCTCCAGAGTGCCGACTCATTTTTATTGCTTTTTCGTCCCTCAAATCACGCCAATAAAAGCTAAAACCGTCCGGACCATCCAAATTAAATTTCTTTTCATCACTAAAAATAACGGATTCCCACTCCCTGGTCCAAGCCATGTGACTTCTTGCAAATCTTAACCTTGCTTCTTTATGATGCTGTTGCAGGTTGGGTTTTTTCGTCATTTTCGTGTAACGAAGGTTATGATTTGCCTTCAACACTTGCTCCACTCTTCTTACCGTCACTGGGAGATCCAACTTGCGCTTTATCTGGCCAGCATTCAGCTTATTACGCCTTGCTTCGTGGTAAATCGTTTTTTTGTTGCGTGAGGTCAAGAGGCTTGGTCGACCAGATCTTCTTGCAGTGCTATAATTTTGGCCCAAATTTAAAAAATTACATACGACGGAAAGAGATCGTCCAATTTTCCTGGCAATGGATCGGTTGGATAAGCCGTGCTCCTTATGAGTCGTAATAATTGCCCTTTCTACTGTCGTCAAATGAGTTCCGCGAGGCATGGCTTAATAGTTTAATGATAACAATTTATTGATAACAATTTTTGTGCCAACAAGCGAAACAATTTACCTTTTATTGTTTTTCACTCTTTTTATTTAAAAAAAATTGCTATAAAATTGGAATACTTTTGGATAACCGAAGTGTCTTTATACTTATTTCGCAACTTTTTCACAATTTTTTTTATTAGAAAAGACAAATCAGTCTCTTTCTAACACGATATGACCGATAACGGTACAATTTTTTTTTGGAGTTAAGAGAAAATTAATTCTCCAAACATTTATTGAACAATTTTGTTGCATATATTTAGGCGCTAAGCCTACAAGCCAAATTGAAGAGTTTGAGAATTACTGTCTTTATACTTATTTCGGCCACTGTATTTATAGCATCCTTAAGGCTCTATTTACATCACTTCATACCATTATCTTAATAATGGTTTATTTTCTGCGAAATACTCCACAAAACTATTTGGTGGTATTATACAAAATATACTGTGGCAGGCAGTTAGCAATAATAAGGGCAATGATTGTGTAAGATACTTGTTCCCCAAGGCAGCTGGAAATAATGGACCATTCAACTAGCTGGGAAAAGAAATTGACGTCCTGGATAGTTATCTTACAGTCAAATAAACATATGCAACTATATCTAGCACCATCACAGTTGTAAGGTTTTTAGTCTTTCTGCTTTTCTAGTCTATTGCGTTTTTTTGCAGCTAGAAATGAAAAAAGATAAATGCGTGAAATGGATTGCAAATGGATTTAATTGGTAGCAGAAAAAAGGGAAAAAAGAAACAAAAAAGACTGAAATCTAAAGGAACTAAAGGAAATCTACCCTTAAGCGAAAATGAAAACTTAAGCCTCCACAGAAAACATATGCACAGGTTGCTTCGAAAAACGTTGTAAAACTAGTCGGAAACCCAAAGCCTCCAATTAACTGCATATCATGCAAAGAATCCTTAACAGAATGGGAGATATGGAAAAGAATAATAAGAAAATTCTGGAAAGAATATCTCTCCTTGAAAAACAAAACAGTAATAAAAGAACTGTACCTAAAAGAACATAATGGCTAAAAACATACAAATCTTATTATGGAATGCCAATGGCCTCGAGAATCGTAAAGACGAATTGCAAGCGACTCTCGACATAAACAAAATTGACATATGTCTAGTCTCCGAGACACATTTTAAAATTGGAACAAAATACGAACTTCGCGGATACAAGACATACCAAACCCCACATCCTCAAAATACAGCAAGAGGAGGGGCCGCAGTTATAATTAAGGAAGATCTTAGCCCCGAAGAAGATGAAGAATATCAGTCGTATGAAATACAAGCGAAATCCGTAAACATAAAAACAAGTAGCGGCCAGATAAATTCGGAAATAAATTTATAATAGGCGGAGATTTCAACGCTAAGAACATATCTTGGGGATCAAGATTAACAAATACAAGAGGAAGAGAACTCCTTGAATATATTAAAAAAACCAATGTAAACTACCATTCAACGGGAAATCCTACTCACTGGCCCACAGATAGGAACAAAATCCCGGATGCTGTCGACTTCTTCTTAACTAAGAATATTTCCTCAAATACTACCCAAGTTAAGGAAGGGCCAGATCTTGACTCAGATCACTCATCTGTGCTGCTAACACTTGGTAATAAAATTATAATGAAGGAATACAACCCAAGTCTAGTAAACAAACTAACTGACTGGACATATTTCAGATATTTAATAGATGAACGCATTGAACTATCCACAACAATTAATACAATAGAGCAATTAGAAAGTGAAGTACAGTCCTTCACCCTAGCTATACAAAAGGCTGCAAAAGCTGCAACGCCTGAATAGCAAAGTAAAAAGAAACGTGTATCCCAACGAAATTTGCGACATTATATCAGAAAAGAGACGAGCTCGCAAACGATGGCAACTGTCAAGAGCTCCAAGTGATAAAAGTAGACTTAATAGCTTAAACAATAAGCTCAGAAAAAGGATATCAGAATTTAAAAATGCATCGGTGGAAAGATACCTTACAAATCTGACAAACGATGCTAGTACTCACTGTGGAAGGCTACAAAAAAAAAATTAAAAGACCAACGGCATACATTCCGCCAGTGAAAAACAGCAGTGATAACTGGGCTAAAACAAACAAACAAAAGGCGGATCTATTTGCGGAACATCTTGAAAACGTTTTCAAGCCATACGACGATAATGATATTTCCCAACAAACGGAAGAAATGTACGAAGACGAGAGATCGATTCCAGCAGTAACCTCTAGGGAAATAGCCAAGGAAATAAAAGAAAAGATCAACCCGAAAAAATCCCCGGGATTTGATCCAATAACGGGTGAAATTCTGAAAAAACTGCCTAAGAAAGGTATGAAAAAAATAACACAAATAATAAATGCTGCGTTCAGACTAAGGTATGTTCCGCGCATGTGGAAGGTTGCGGAAGTTATCATGGTACCTAAGCCGGGAAAATTGCACAGTGAAGTAACGTCATATCGGCCGATATCATTGCTGCCAATCCTGTCTAAGCTATTCGAAAAAATGCTCCTAAAACGACTCCATCCGATTCTAGAAGAAAAGACACTGATCCCAAATCATCAGTTTGGATTCAGAAATAAATACTCAACAATAGACCAGGTAAACAGAATAACTGATATAATAGAAAAAGCTTTAGAAGAAAAACAAAAATGCTCTGCCATCCTCCTTGATTTAACACATCCTTTTGATAAAGTCTGGCACAAAGGATTAATCCGTAAGCTACAAAAATATCTTCCAAAAGAGTACCATGAAATACTAGAGTCGTATATAATGCAACGATTATTTAGAATTAAGTAAGAGAATGAGTACTCCGAATTGAAACACATCAAAGCTGGAGTGCCGCAAGGTAGTGTGTTGGTACCAGTACTGTTCCTCCTATACACGAACGACCTACCACAAAATGACGAAACTACTGTTGCCACTTTTGCAGACGCGACTGCTGTACTTGCAGTAGGAAAAACCGCACAGGAAGTTACAGAAAAACTGCAAAGGACAGTAAATGATATATCCAAATGGACCAAAAAATGGCAAATAAAATTAAATGAACTAAAGTCGGTTCATATTAACTTTACGAATAAAAACGTACAACACATACCTGTGTACATAAATAATAAAGTAGTTCTGCATTCGAACTCAGATAAGTATTTAGGATTGACTTTGGACGCAAAGTTGCGTTGGAAAAGACATGTCAAAAAAAAAACGAGATGAACTAAATATACGATACAATAAAATGTAGTGGCTCATAGGGAGGAATTCATGCCTCTCAATCTACAACATACTGCTTCTCTACAAGCAAATATTAAAACCAATTTGGACATATGGCCTCCAGTTATGGGGGTGCACAAGAAAGACAAATCTGTACATACGTAATGCTGATCTACATAGGGATCTAAAAATTGAAATGGTAGAGGACGAGGTTCGGAAGGTCGCAAGAAGACATGAAGTTAGGCTTCGCAACCATGCTAATTTAGAAGTAGTTCAACTACTTAATAACAACAATTTAGTTAAAAGATTACGTAGAGTTAAACCTTTTGAACTAGTTAACTAGGTAGAAAGGAAAGAAATATATGTGTTACAACATAATCACACGAACAAAGTGATAATGAATTAAGAAACAAAAGGTAACAAACCAGTTAGTTCTTAAAAACAGTACATAAGTGCATAAGTAAATGTTAAAACAAAATTGCTGATTAGTCTTTAGACTAGGTGCGATTACTGGAAGGATGGTAACATCATGCCTGCCCTGGGTGTTTTTAGTGGATGATTCAAGTCCCACACTATCGCAAAGCTAGCAAGCGATGTCTTTCAACGATTTTCACCTAGCTACACGAAAAAAAAAATTGTTTTCTTACGTTTTAATTACTCATTAATAGGAAATATAAATTAATGGAATTCATGTTTTAAAATGTTAATTGCTATTTGAAATAATTATTACATTTTTTTGTACAAGGTGGCACAAAAATAACCTTCCGATGTTTTTTGGCTGTAATTTAACAAAAAAATAAAATAAATAGTCACCAATATTCCGCGTTCTGGAGCAGTGTAGCGTAACATTGTTTATTAACGTGTATTTCGCATGTGTTTACTACACAAATGTCAAAACAGAACTGACATTAGGGGCCCAATCGCAAAATTTATAGCATTTTCTGATAGGGGGATTACTTTTGCGCCACCTTGTATATAATATCATTGGATTATTTCAGTTAGCCTTCTAATAATTCAAATGCTAGTGTATGGATATACAGTCCCTGGCCAAATTATTAGACGTAGGTTTTTAATATTTTTATGTTCATAAATACATATTGTTTCTATTACTATGATGTTTTATTTGTGTCAAGAATTAGATAATAAGGTTAATAATGAAAAAATATACATTGTATCTAGTAAGAAAATTAAAGCTGACTAAGATCACCTGATAATTAAGATTTTACATAGAACCTTACATTGCGTCTAACAATTTGGCCAGGGACTGTATGTTGTTCAATCAGGCCGTAACGGCTAAACGGATTTGGATTAACTTTTTTAAACAAAATGCTATGACTCTTGAAAAGAATAGGTTTTTAAATCTGCCGACATTTTACAGAAGATTGTATTCGTCACAAAATATTAAAATAGTATTCTGCTTAAACAACGTTTTATACCCCGCCTCATTTTTTAGGAAGTTTTGTACCCAAATTTAGTTTAAGAAAGTTTCCTTGTGTAGACCTCCGCCCTAGCAATTTGGTCATAAAAATTTAACACACACACTTTTTAACGAAATTTTGACATACATGCATTTTTTTTAGACTTTACTTCCTTAAACTTGACATGTCTTGCAAAGATCTATATCAATACAAGAGAGCCTGAGATTTACTTAAGGCAATACTCTCATGGTATTTTAACCTATCACCTAGCTTTCTGCTCCATATGCTGAGCTACATTTAAATCTCTAGATGTTATATACCTCTTTTTTTCATTAAGTTCAAATTTTTTATCTGGACTAAATAGATCCTAACCCCCTTACTTCCCTGCATACCTTCTGTTCCCCTGTGGGGTTCGCCGGTTGGCGGATAGGAAAATTGATTGATATTGCCTTTTTAACGGCGTTCGTAGAATTTCTCCTTTGAACATGCGGTGTTGAGTTGTTATCGGTCACGGAACATGACTGAGATTTCGTTATTACAGGTTGGTTCACTATTGATCAAAGATAGCAGATATTTGAACTTTTCGCACCTGGGGATCACTCTGCGAATGTCTGAAATAGGTCGAAGTGGATAAGAGAACGGGCAGCAAAAGCATACTGTTTTTTCGGACTAATACGATACTCATTCATATCCAAAACATCCACCCAAACATCGACTGTTCGTTGCAGGGACGTTTCATTATCGCCTATGATCACTTTTGAGTCCGTCACTTTTACTGCAAGCAGATAATTAAGGACTGTAATAAATATCAAAAGGCTTAGGATGCTTACCTGGTGTATACCGACTTTGATTGGGAACAACTATGTGACTCTAATCGTTTACTAACGCTAAACTACATGCCAAAAGTGATCGAGGGGGAACCAGCGGTATAAGAGGTTTTTTTTTGTATACTAACACCAGGCGGTCAAACCATTAAACCTCTCGCTTGCAGGAAAACCGGTGGCAGGATTGCCATTGGGGACTCTTTAGGGTCCTTTTGAAATGTTGGAAGAAGAGGAACCAAACTAAATAGCTTTTATTTATATTGTGCTTCTCAAAATTATCAAAAAATAGACATTAGATAGTCATCTCAAAACTGAGGTATTTACTCGTAACTTTGTTTTCCAGTAGTGAAAAGTAGACAACATCATGTTTGCGTAGTCATAGACTGTAAAATCTAAATTTATATTCAAATTTGCAATGAAAATTTTGAATTTTACGCTTAATGAAGTGATAACATTGATGTATAAACGTATTTTAACGCTCATTAGCATGGCAACTCATAATGGAGAACTACGATCTGGCTAAAGCGTTATTATTTGAGACACACTTAAAGCAGACATCCGACAGCTTTATTCCGAAAAGGATAAGTAAACAGAATTCTAATCTACCCTGGATCAACAAACGGTTGATAACAGAAAAAATAAGGCCTACAAACGTTTCAAAAAAAAAATAAAACCAATTTTCTTAACCTTCAGAATTATATTAAATTTCAGAATAGTTTTAATGTCTTAAATACATTTTTGTATTTTAAATTCGTATTTACTGCAAAATCAAATCAAATGGATAGGAACAACTTTTGGAATTTTATAAACTCTAAAAGATAATCAACCGGATTACCGAGATGCATGGAGTATTCTGGGTCTTCATCCAGCGATATTTGTACCTACTATTTGCAATATTTTCGCTGATTATTTTGAGTCGGTCGACATATATGTATGCTTTCGTCTCCTAGCGAGCTTCCCGATATGTAATTTTCAGATAAACATTTATGAAGTACGAGTACTTGAAGCTTCCGAATTGTATATCTCCTAAGATCATAAAACAATGTGCTATAAATAACTCTTGCTTTACCTTTGTGTAATGCATCTATTACAACTTGACTGTTTTTAGATGAGTGGACAAAATATTTCACATCTCCAATATTCAAAAAGTGTATAATTACCAACCAACATGCTAATATGTAATCTGCTCATCCTATATTATTTGAGAAAATTGTTTGTGATAAGCTTAACTTTCTCACGAAATAACTCAGAATAGATTGTCCGCATGGATTCGTTCCGGGGAGATCTACAGATACTAATCTCACTATTTTGTGTGATTCAGCATTAATGGTTTCTAAATTGGTTTTCAGACTGGCATCATATTTACAGATTTTGCACAGACATTTGACAGGGTAAATCATGAATTATTCCTATACAAAATATCCAAACTCGGGTTTAATTCGAGTTTTATGAAATTCATATTTTCATATCTCACTGATTGGACTCGATTTGTCAAAATAAATTCAGACGTCCCTCAACGTTGTCACATTGGTCCTTTATTTTTTGATCTATTTGTAAATGATATTCCAGATATTTTCGAGTTTCCAGGATACCTATTTCCTATATGCTTCGCATATGAAGCTCGCAAGATGCTAGGTTTTTTAAGAAGGAACACAAGCTTAATCGGAAGGTTTATAGGCCTTCATCTAATGTTAGATGCTGTTTTATGCTATGCAAACGCTTGAGCTGAGAAGGAGGTATTTTTCAATAATGATGATGAAAGATGTCATTAATAGCCACAACATTTGTCCCTACTTGCTTGAGCGAATTTACTTTTATTTTCGTTGCAGAAGTCTCTGTTTAAATTTACGAGAAACTGGCTAAATAATTAATTATGGTAAAAAATTAAAAAATAGCTCGTTGCATCCGAGAGACTAACGTCGTCTTCAATTTGATAGATGTTTTGATTGCATTGCGCAAAGATACTTTTTAAAAAAAAGTAATGTTGCTATTTATGCTACATACATTATTTGCTAGGAAAAAAAAAATACGGATGGGCCGATTTGCAAACTTGGCTCATGGTGTTTATTTATTAGTCTCGCACTAGTTGTTGAAATTAGAATTTTAGCCCTAAAAAAATGGTATATGTCATACAACGGTTTGTTAAAACTTAATTTTTCTAAAAACGGCTTTAACGATTTAGATAAAACAGTCTATCTTTTGCTAAGAATGGATTTTGCGAGATTTATCTTAAAACGGTACCTTCTATAGAACCGATTTTTTAACATCAGAATTTCTCGCTAACAACAAAACCGATTTCAATTAAATTTAAAATTTACTAAGGCTTTTATGATCAAATTCACACATAACAGGTATATTGATTTTTTCCAGATTTTTTTCCAGATGAAAACTACAGATTTCCTTGTATTGAAATACTCAAGAACTTGCAAAATATTTTTCAAAAATTAAAAAAAAAAACGGTTTAAAAAAAACTGCTTTAACGATTTTAAATATTTTTTCCTAGGTAGACTATTGCTAATAAAATACTATTGCATACTTAGTTTTTCCAAGAAAACTCTCAAACAAATTTGAAAAACTAAAAGATTTTTCCAATATTTTTTTAAATAATTTTAAGTTATTATTTATAAGGTACATGCATATCATGATTCTTTAAGATTTTATTATTGAAAAAAGTATTACATAACATGTAGGTAGGAATCATTTTTATAAAATTAAATTTAATCTTCTGGTCTTCTGCGCTGCAAATATATTTAAAACTTCCTCAGTGTCAATCTCAATTTGTCGATGAATTGACATTAACGCCAATCCTATTAATCTTTCTTTGATAAGTTTTTAGACGTTTCATTGTCGAAAATGTTCTTTGCTGTGTACATGTCGAAACTGGTAGTGTCGCCAAAATTTTAAGAAGCTTGTGGATGTTAGGAAACAGATCCTTATTGCATTCCCCAAGAGCTGTTATTTTACTCTTTGAACGCTCTGTATCTTTTTGTGTATGGCATTTTGTCTTAATAAGCGTAAATTTAGCTTTTAAAGTGTCCCAATCCAAAAAAGATTTATAAAATTTGAAGTTTTCTTCGTTATAATTTTGTTCGTTTTTGCCAAGGATCGATGAAATCAAAATCCACAAAGAGGAAAGAATGGACTTATGGTTTTCAAATCTCATTTTAAGCTGACTTAAAAAGTCATCTAAAAGAGGAATCATTATACTTAAATAGGTTTCAGGATCTGTTGTGCTCATGTTTTGTCTGTGCTACTGCCTTGACGCAATTCGTGGAATTTTATGTTTTTCATACACAATATTTTTTTGTTTTGTGCAGTCTCAAAAAATGTTTTGAATTCCGGAATGATATTTTCGCGTATTCCTTGGAATGTATTTGTTATTAATTCCACATGTCCCAATCCAGACACTAAGTCGCATGAAGGGGATGTAAGATCTTACAAAGTACATCTTCTGCGCATGTACGTCATCCGGAACAGAATATAAAGGAAATACTGTAATCAGAGTAGACATTGTTCAGTTTTCCTCATAAAAGCCTGTGTTGCTTTAGTTTGATCTGTCAGATTTTGATGATTTATATTTACTATGCTAGAGAAAATGTTTACCTTTCCTGTTCAAACCCCTGTGATCTCCCCACTGGCTACAGCTACAGATACCATGGCAAATATTATAGAGCAAAAGTTTAGTAAAAAAATGCACTTCAGAAGTCAACATTTTCTTACAATTCCCTTACGAAATTCTATTTTACCGGTTACATAAACACACTTTGCATTTGGTTTTCTCAGCAAAACGCGCTTTTCTTTTAAAATTTAGATCAGCGGCTGATCTGTCAAAAAAAGAAGTTCATGTTTCTTTCTTAGCTCTGACACATCAGACCACTATGTTTCTTTTTTCATTCAGAGCGTCATCAGAACGTGCTCTATCAGCTCGGAATAAATTGGCTGAGCCAAAGACGGACTGAGAGGAGGGGAAATAAGGAAAATCGAAATCAAATACAATTAAGAATACGGTGGGGGGTAGTTTTTCTGTTGTTGAAAAGTAAACAAATAATCAATATTTCTAATCAAATGATAGCTGAGCGCTGAAGTCTGTTTCATAAACAAAATCAACAACAACAACAACAACAACAACAACAACAACAACAACAACAACAACAACAACAACAACAACAACAACAACAACAACAACACCGACAGCAGCAACAACAACAACAATAACAAACGATCCATTCAGAGTATGCTCTACTTGCTCACGCTCTGTTCAGTGCTCTGCTCTGAACCAATAAAGAAAAACGTCTAAACTGATGCATTCCTAATTTCTTGAGTTTGTGCGACTACAGGACGAAAAATGAGAAAAAACACAATAATAATAACAACAACAACAACAACAACAACAACAACAACAACAACAACAACAACAACAACAACAACAACAACAACAACAACAACAACAACAACAACAACAACAACAACAACAACAACAACAACAACAACACCGACAACAGCAGCAACAACAACAACAACAACAACAACAACAATAACAAACGATCCATTCAGAGCATGCTCTACTTGCTCACGCTCTGTTCAGTGCTCTGCTCTGAACCAATAAAGAAAAACGTCTAAACTGATGCATTCCTAATTTCCTGAGTTTGTGCGACTACAGGACGAAAAATGAGAAAAACCACTTTGATGTATTCTACTCTGGGACCTTGTTTTGTTTCGCTTTTGGACTTTTTTCAAGTCCGGTGATTAGATGTAACATTTCACTGTACTGGGTTTCCAGCCACAATGACATTTCAGGCAACTGCAGAAGGGGAACCGTACATGACCTTTCTGACACCAGAGATACACCGATAGTACCCGTTCAAACAATTTATAAACAAATATAATATCATCTCTTTTGCAGAAACTGGCTAAAAATATCACCCCAAAAACAGCGCTTGTCGTTAGCCTCACGTGAATGTCGCCTAATCACCCTGAACGACTTATCGCCAATTTTACAATTGATATATTGATATGAGCCAAGCGACGTGTTTAACATATTGAAACTGTCCCGGAAGTGTGCATGCAACTTTTTTTTTATAATTTGCCTGCGCTAAAGGGATTTCTTTTTTCTGTAGTACAGAACACAGTACCCTTATAATGGTAAAAGCACAGCGCAGGCATTTAATTTGTTGCGCAAGTAGCTCCCAGCAATTCATTGCCTATTTTTGGGTGATACTTACTGAAAGAATAGAAGGATAGGAAAGAGGTTTGATGCGATGGGATTTTTTTTTTCTCAACAGGTGGCGCCTAAATTGCTTTAGGGAGATCAGTTTTTGTTGTGTGTATTCAATTTATAAAAATCATTTCCCTGGTCGGGATTCGAACGCACGACCTGCCAATCACTTAGTGAATACACTACCATCGCACCATTGCCACCTGCACGTAGGCTTACAAGAGTGAAGAACGCCGTTGTTGTGAAAGGTCGATCAAACAATAATTCTTAATTGTAGCATGCACGTGTCGAAATTGTAAAAAAAGAAGCAGCCCTACAAACTCCTAGATCACCTAAATACAGCGAAGCCAGCATTTGATTGGGCTCAGTGATGAAGTGATCCGAAATCTGTGAGCCCGCCAATAATCGTTAAGGTCTCGCCACCGAGTTTACCACGAAATCTAGAAAGCAATAATCCAGAAAACAAAAATCTAGAATTGAAAAAATTTTGAAAAAAAAAATCTCGAAAGCATAATCTCGAAAAAAAAAATCTCGAATGCAAAAATCTACTATTACTTACTACTCTTTAACATCCACGATTGGCTAGCAAACTGCCCATGCAATTGTAAAAAAGGTGCCTGAAATAAGTGTTGTTTGGGATCGTGTGTTATCACAACGTGAGTGCAAATAAAAACAATTAAAATGAAAGTAAATGAAATCATTACAAGCAAAGGAAATATTTAAATCGAAATCGATGGATTTATTTACCGGTGCCGTGAAATAAAGAAGATGGAAATAATGTCGATCGACTTTATTTCCATAAGAAATTGGAAGTAATGTCGAAATTCATCAATTTCTATTCTCGACTTTATTTCCAATTATGAAGTAGTACAAAAGAGTTATAATATCGAATAAGATTTCGGAGATCGACTTTATTCTACTTGATATTTCGCAACTCATCCCATAAACAGTGCAATGCCTATGGGGTGGCATGCTGCCCACCTGCAACCCCCCCCCCCCCCGCTGGGGGTCACTGTTTGATTTGCAGTAGGTGCGAGGTTTTCAGGGGTGCAAATCTGAAAACAGTTAGGAATCTTTATCTGATTGTGTAAATAAATTACGAGTAAAAGCGAAACAAGGCCTTCGGAAATTCGATGTTATTTCGCTTTATTTCACGGCACCTTATTTACCTTATTTTCCATTTTTACCATTTTTTATAATGTTTTTTTTTTTGCTAAATATTGATTTCTTTGTTGTTTATTTACCGAAAAAATAAATTGCCAAATAAACTAAATATGTAATGTGTTTTCTTTTAGTTTAAACTCTTTAAATAGGTAAGAAAAAAATCTCGAATTAACTTTTTTTTTCGAGATTTTTTCAAGATATCGTCTTTCGAGATTTTTGTCCATTCGAGATTCTTGTCCATTCGAGATTTTTGCATTCTAGATTAAAAATTTGTTTTTTCGAGATTTTTTGCATTCGAGATTTTTGTCTTATTTATTTACCTTCCATCCCTATCGAAAACTGAGTTTGGATGATTCCGTTCAGAACAGGGTCCATATCACGTGAATTAAAAAAAGGCAAACGAGATCATTTCCACGGCAGCAGTCTTTGACTATCACTATCGAAATGACAAGATCAATCGATCGTTTTTATTTTACGTGACTGCCCAGGAGAACTTTTGTTCACCCCTAAAATTTACTGTCTTTTTCGAACGTCTCACAAACATCCAAGAGTATCAAATTGTCATGAGAAAACTTCTCAACTTTGCCGTTCGGATTCTTCGTAAAACTGTAGGTCCCCTCCACTTCGCATGAAAGTGGTTGGAGAATCTAGGTTCTGGGCCCTATATGGGTCGTTAAGGCCTAATATGGATGTATGTATGTAAAAGTTACTGTATTCGTTGTCAGCATCTAGAGGCCCAAAATAATCAAGTGTAAGAATTTTTCAAATCCGCTCACAATCACAAAAAAACAAATTTATTGGAAAAAATCGAATTTTGAGCTAGAAAC
Source organism: Portevinia maculata (assembly GCA_949715645.1). Taxonomy (NCBI): domain Eukaryota; kingdom Metazoa; phylum Arthropoda; class Insecta; order Diptera; family Syrphidae; genus Portevinia; species Portevinia maculata. The sequence continues at coordinate 43,597,846 of OX454525.1, forward strand.
CTGAAATTTTTCAATATATTGTCTTTGTTGGCAAAAAAATGATCGGGAGCTAAAATTTTCAAAATCCGCCCACTGACGGGCCCACACTTTAAAGAAATAGTTTTATTGAAAAGTCAAATTTTGAGCTAGGAAGCTAGGGTCCCTTTATGCTTATGTTTCACAATTTTTAAAATCAGCATTGTGACACGGCCACAATTTAAAAAAATAACCTTTCTATTCTTGGGCTTATATATAGAAAGAATCCAAATATTATACATTTCAATTTTTTCCACAACGTCCAAATAAGTAATTTAATGCCATAATCATAGGGTACGTTACATGAATACATTCCTAATTTTCATTTCATTCTACCCCAGAAAAATCGTCTGCTATAGATATTTACACATACATAAAAATGTGTAACTCATTTACCACGAACACGCGAAGACCAAATTCATTTATACACCCGAAAATTCTCTAGGGCCCCCTGCTTAGCCTTGATAACGCTGTTTCCTGCCAGAAACACATCAGACATTGTTAAGACTTCTGAGAATTATGAGTGGAAATAATGTTAGTGAGCCGATCTAAAGGATATACATAATACGAAATCCAATTGCTGACAATGTCGCTGGCCTCTTTGCTCTTTGCATTTTCCTTGATTTTCTTTATTCGGCTGAAATTGTGTGCTTATAATAAAAATAAATGACACAAATGAAAGGGGTGGCGCAAACAGTTTGTATGTCAGAAATGTACAGTATGTTGTTTTGAATTGAATTGCGCTTGCATGACTTCTTCACTTTTATAGAGTAATTCATATGTCTTTGGGGGGCAGTGAATTGAGGTACTTTTCAGGCACTTTGCAAATTGCATCAGGGATAATATTGCCAGTGGTAGATGTTTTGTGGGGCTTCGGAAAAGATCTCTTTCATGGGTAGAAACGGTATTGAAAATTTACCAGATATAAGACTTTTCAGTTTAAATTTGCGTTTGAAAATCGTTCTGGGGATTAGATATAATATGACCAATATGATAGGAATATACTCATTTTAGGAGAATATTTTATTTAGTGGGCTTTCTGCAGTATATCCTCTTATTTTGACACAACTAAGTGTTTTCGATGGCAAATACACTGAGCATTTCAACAAGGATTGCCTAACAAATTAATTTATGCGGCTGTATATATGTTTTAGTTGGATTTAAATAGTCGCTAAAAAATAAAAGAATGTTTTTTTTAAGGCGCGTTCGCGGTTGAGCAATATTTAAAGTACGGTGATTCGTTGATTCGTGTGCGTCCCACGTTTTTACCTTTTGTACCTTTGTGAGCCGAGCAAGCAACTTATCTGGTCATCGGTTCAAAACTTTAGACAAGAAGGGCAAGGGTTAACCAAAAGTCTAAGGGTTCATATGTTGATGGAAACAAATAGCGATTCCTTAAAGAATTTGCATATGCTGTTGGTTGATTTTGAAATGGGCTTTGATAGATAACCAAGAGATTTGTTATGGGTGGTGCTAAGAAAACGAGGAGTTTCAGATACCTAGGTATGTACAGATGATAATGGACAAATATGAGAGAGAGATGGACTCCAAAGTCCATCTGTTATTCTTTGATGACTATGGAGTCATCTTAAGCACTTGACGTGTTGGTGCATGTTTTGAAGAGGAAAGAGTATCGTAAAAGTCAAAAACAATAGACTACTTGTGCTGCCCGTTCTCTGATCCTTTCTGACCTATTCCAGATATCAATGTGAAAAGAAGATTGATTTCCAAGTGCGGAAAGTTACAACATCTGGAATCCATGACGACATAAATTATCCGGTAAGCGTAGGGTGAACGAAGTGACGGGAAAACTGAGTCATTTTCGGTGACCGACCAATGCCCCATAAGATGAAAGCAAGGCTGTACACCGAAGTTGTGCACCCAGCGCTCACATACAGTACAGAAGAATGAGTGAAAATTAACGGATTGATGTTAAAATTGTATTAGCAACAACTTTCTCAAATTCACATTGGAAACTCGTCCCTACACTGTTACAAGAATAAAGTCATTATTATGTGATATAATTTAACATAAACATCAGCCATAAACCAAAAAGATTAAGACTTCCTCGTGGTGCAAGAAAGTGAATTCGGGAAGTATCCATAAGTCTGCCTTAACCCTTGAGAGTAATGCATTTTGCGATTGAGCTCACATGAAACCCAACCTTCAATGAAACCCCTGACCGAGGGCGCAGGCAAGCATAAAGCCGGTTCATGTCCTCAGAAGTCTGCCTCTGAGCCTAGTCTAGCAAGTTCATCGCAGGTCTGACCCGAGACTCAGACAAGACTTCGTGAATTCAGCCTTTCCACCAAATTCAGAGAGATCTTGCATTTGCGAACTATTTTGGAGGTGGTAAGAGCGTTGAACTAGGCCTTAAGCGCAGATTGACTATCGCTACAGGCGCATATACTCCGCCCTAACCACCTGTTCCTCACAACATAGTCCATAGCCATTAGGATACCATGAGTCTTCGTTTGAAAGACTAACAAATGATCATTTAAATATTTCCTTAGCCAATAGGTATTTCTTCTCCAGACTTGCTGTGTTGTTTCTACCATTAGGAATTTGAGTTCTCAACTGTGCGGAAGTGTTTTTATTAGTATCCAAGCGAGGTCCAATTTGTTAATTCTTTTAGGCATATTTGGTTTATTTGACTAAACAAACAAATTAAGCAGAGCACTAGCTCTTTAATCACATAAAAAGTGTAACACTACATAATAACAATAAAAGTTTCTGGTAAGAATTCTTTTTCATTTTATTTTTATTTCTGTCACAATCATGGACAATTGTACGCGTTGTGAAGACCCATTGCCTATGGATGGGGAGTACATAACGTGCGCAAAGTGTAAAGGGTGTTACCATGCTGAATGCTCTTCTGTTGCACTGAGTACGTGGAGAAAATGGTCAGCTGCAGCGAGAAAAACTTGGGAGTGTACATTCTGCAGGGGAAAGGAGAAAGTACGGCAGGTACAACAAGAAGAGATGCAACAATCAAAAAGATCAAGATCAGCTGATTCTCCGAGAGAACAAACAGCTGACAAAAGTGGCAAAAATGCCTCTTCCCCAGCACCGCACACCATCAACGACCCAAATCAACAATGCATAAAAAACGAGCTGAAGGAAATAAAAGAAATGCTCAAAGAATACTCAAAAACTGTAGAGTTCACCAGTACAAAGTATGATGAATTAAATAATGCACTTTCCAAAAATAATCAACTGATCCAAAATTTAATGAAAGAATTGTGCGAATACAAAAAACAAAACGAAATGAAAGACTCGCAAATAGCAAGTCTTCAAACAAAAATAAATACAATGGAACAAAAACAAATCGAAAAAAATATAGAGATAAAGAACATTCCCATGAAAGCAACTGATAACGCATTTGAAATTGTTAGTGCAATTGGTGAAGCCCTAGAAATAAAAATAAATGAGAGCGATATTGAAGAAATGTACGCATACACAGACAGGGCTAACAAACAATTGCGAAATCTCACAATAAGCTTCGCACGCAAACAAACAAAAATGACATTTCTCGAAAAAGCAAAAAATAAAACAAAATTAACATATGGAGAGATTCGTCTAAAGGTAAACAGAGAGAAAGACTCAATGCACTCAAATCAAATGATCTATATAAACAGTCAGCTGACCCCACACTTCAAGAAACTACTATGGCAAACGAAATCAAAAGCAAGAGAAGTAAACTGGAAGTATGTGTGGTTTAGAAACAACAAAGTGCTCGCGAGAAAGAACGAGGGAGACAAAGTGGTGGAGATAGAGTCCACAGCGGATCTCGATAAAGTAGCATAACCAATTTATTGGAAAATGTACACAATGCGACAAAGATTTAACATACACATAATGGAAAACGAAATAAATAAAGGATCAAACATAAGCTTTGCAAAATTGGAAACTTATGACGATATGAAAAATTATATTAAAAAAGTAAATGGATTGGCTGTCTTTTTTTTAAATATACAGTCTATTAAAACGAATTGGAATGACTTTATGATAAATATATATGAATTCTTACAAGCAATTGATGTAATCATTCTGTCAGAAATAAACATAAGAAAAGAAGAAAATGAATTCTACAAAATTAATGGGTTTAACAACGAATCGTATAATAGATCCAATAGAAGAGGAGGAGGTATTTCAGTATTTTTGAGAGATGATATTTTATATGAGAGAATGGAAAGAGAATCAATATCCTTTGAATCCGTAGTTTTGAACGTGCGTAGAGGAAATATCGAAGCTACATTACTCACAGTGTATCGACCACCAATACTGAACGCAAATCACTTCATTGCTGAATTAAGTGACCACATAGATGAGATCGACAAGAAAAATGCATTACTGTTAATAGGAGATGTAAATATAAATATTAACAACTTGCATGATCCTGTTGTAAGCAACTATCTTTCTATGATATCATCGAGAGGTCTTTTAAATACAATACACTCAGTAACGAGAGTGGAAGTGGCCAGAAATAGTAAAACTCTAATTGATCATTGTATGGTACGAGCAAGAAATAAAATTAAGTCTGGAGTTGCTGAAATAAATGTATCGGATCATTATGGCCTGTACTGTGCGCTTTTATGCAATAATACGGATGAAAATACGAAAACTGAAAAACAAGACTATGTCGTTAGAAGTGATCTCACAAGAAAATTAAACGAATACAATTGGGAACAGTTGAATCCAATCACTGAAGTCAACGAACTCTATGAACATTTTAGAAATACTTTCATAAATATAATGATATCTTCAAAAGTCATTACAAATAAAATCAAAATAAGAAAGAATGAGCATAAATGGATGACATATGAAATTAGAAACGCATGTTTGGAAAGAGATCGATTGTACAGGAGGTACAGAAACAATAGAAGAAATATATTGTATGAAAGAGAATTTAAGAAATTTCGAAACGATTTAAATAAAAAAATTACTACGACAAAGTCTAACTTTTTTAAAGAACAATTTCACCGAGCGAGCAATAATCCTAAAGAAACCTGGAAAATCGTCAACGCAGTATTAGGTAGAAAATCCGCCAATTTAGATGACACTTTATCAAAAAACTTTGCAAGCGAGAAAAACTTTGGTAACTTGGCAAACAAATTTGCAAAACAAATATCACTAGAAATAGACAATACGATTCACAAATGCGAATATAAATGTTATAATGGTCCATCAAATAGTGTTCAGCGGTCAATGTATTTCGAGGAAGTCACTGACAGAGAAATACAGAACATTATAAACTCATTAGATGAAAATAAGTCGGCGGGTATAGATGGGATAAGACCTAAAGATCTTAAAAAATGCTCGATGGTTATGGCTCCAATAATAACGAGAATAGTAAAGAAGAGCTTAGAGCAATCTACTGTGCCAACAATGCTGAAAACATCAATCGCTCGACCAATCTATAAGAGTGGAAAGAAAAATGAAATTTCGAACTATAGGCCTATATGCATCCTTTCAACCGTAGATAAGATTCTAGAAGAAGTTGTTGCCAAAAGGTTATATGAGTACGTTGAAAAATATAAGATCCTAGAAAAAAATCAATTTGGTTTCAGGAAAAAGAAAAGCATCAATCGACTACTCGGAGATTTCACAAACAGAATCAATTACAGCCTTGAAAAAAACCACAATGTAATCGCACTCTTCATTGATTTTAAGAAAGCGTTTGATACATTATGCCACAAAAATATTTTGAAGCAATTAGAAAAGGTTGGAGTAAGGGGACCTATCCTAACATGGTTTGAAAACTATTTAAAAGAAAGGAAGTACAAAGTTCGAATCGGAGAATACTTCAGTGAAGATGAGAATGCGAAATACGGAGTACCACAAGGATCCAAGTTAGGCCCTCTCATTTTCATAATATATGTGAATGACTTGCTATCAATTCTGAAACATAGCACCGGCTATGCGTATGCAGATGACACAGCCATTGTAGTTAGCCATAAAAACGTGGAAGCAGCGGAAAAAATGATGCAAAATGACTTTAACGCAATCCTAGCATGGTGTCATGACCATGGACTGGTCATGAATGCACAAAAAACAAAAGTTATGCACATACGACCACCACATGTATTAAAATATAAAATCACCATTAAAATGCACACCGATGAATGTCTACACATAGCAGGAAATCAATCAAAATTACAAAATGAGGATAACTGCTCAACAGCAATCGAGAATGTATCAACATACAAATACCTTGGTGTAATCGTCGACTATAACCTGAAATGGAGCCAACACTTGCATGCTCTCACAATCAAACTTCGGCAATCAGCATATGCACTATTTCATCTCAGTTACTTATGCACACCAGATGTTCTCCGACAATGCTACTTTGGGCTGGTTGAATCGCACCTGAGATACGGCATTTTGGCATGGGGAAATGCACCACAACAACAAAATCTAAAAGCAACGGTTATAAGGATACAAAAAATGGTGTATCGATCAAGGCTACGTATGCATGATATTGATTGGCATCAAATCGATAGCAGGACGAGACTACTTAATATAGAAAGACTACATAAGCTGGAGGTAGTATCACAGTTCGAAGATGACACCACCTTCAAGATACCAACACAGCAAACTGTCAGCACAAGAAGAAGGTACCAGGACAGATATGTTATTCCGAGATACTGTAACGAGTACGGACGACGAAAATATGACGTAGCGATTCCCACAATATTTAATGAATTACCCGTGAATTTTCGCAACTTCGAAAAACCAATTTTTTTGAAAAAAGTTAAACAATTTTATCAAAATAGTGAACAGTTTTAAAGCAAAAATACTAAAAAATACAAAAAAAAAAAAAAAAAAAAAAAAAAAAAAAAAAAAAGTGAATTACAAATGCTATAAGAACTCAAAAACAATAATATCCTTCCAGAAATAACCTTCTGCAGACAAGCCCATGCGGCTTTGCAGATTTAAATTTGAATAATATACAGATCACAACAGAGCCTAATCCCTTGGCAAAGCCTGGGATAGGTATTTTCCAACTTCATAGAGGTTGAGAAATATTGAAAACTCTATTATTATTATTATTATACAGATAGAGAAAGAAACGTTTATATCTGATTCTAAAGATTTTCACCGTGGTGTACTCCAATTTCTACAAATTTTTGTTTTACTAACATGTGTAATATGCGCTTATGACATTTCTTATCCGTGTAGCTATAGTACTCCGTTCATTGATATGGCTTGTATACTCCGGTTGTTCTCTTTATGGGTTGTTGCTGTAATTCAGCAGCCACTGCACGCTGCCTCATTTTCTTTTAAAAAAATTGTGTAAGAGACAACATGTTTCACCATGGTTATCTAGACTTTGTCCGATTCTTCAAAATCTTGGTTTTTAATGTATAAGCAGTTTTCAACGACTCTTCTACACTTTTAAAGAGCAAAGTTAAAGTTATTTTCTTCTATTGATGCAGCAGTGCTGAATAGAACAGGCTTCATTATCGAGGCGGATAATCTATATGCTGAGTCTCCGATGAGAACTACTGGCACATCCACGCCGCATACACTTTTGGATATATCCTTAAGAATGGGGTTCTGATGTTGTCCTTTTACATAACGTGTGAATATTTGTTACGACGCGGGCTTCCTATATTTATATAAGGAAATCTGTTTATTTATCAATATCAACAATATCAAGTAAACAGTAGAATAACTTCCCTTAAAATTGTAATATTCCATAGCATCTAGCGCAGAAGGTTCGACTTCGATGTGACAGAAGCAAAGCTATTTTTGCTGGAGAATATGGCAAACTACTTGGCAAAATGCTTTAATTACTTCGCATACCGTGGATTTTCTTACGCCGAAGACAACTGAAACCGTCCTAGCCGACGATCCGAGTGCATTTATTGCAATAGCAACCCTCTTTCCCAATGGAATACATTTCCCGTAATTTTGTCATGCTTTTCCACAGATTTTAGCTAATTGTAGAAGACATCAGATGTTCCGCGAGACATTTTGCTATTTTGCCCTATTTGTAACTATTTTACAAGCTCACCTTTGTCCACATCTTTTTATGTCGGTGGCGTTTCTCGATTGCTTTTAGAAGAATATCTTCTTTTTTTTATGTTGTAAAATAAGTCAGGTTTTTTTTTTAACGATTGGCTTCGGAGTCGAACGCTTTCGACAACATATACAATTTCTGAATTCATGCCATTAGTATGTACCTATATAACTAGGTATAAACGAAAATTGTTCAACAAAATCTAGTTCTACAGAAAAATGTCGCATCTAGGCCACAGCTAATTGAAACGTCAAACAAGATCTGGTGGGTCGGTGCGAACGCATCCAGGAGATTTAGAAATCTTTTTGTCGAAGTCTTGGATTTCGATTCGGTGCTAATAGCCTATAATACTATGTTTACACACACAATATAAGTCATTTCCGCTAGATACAACTTTTCACCCGAAATCCAGCATTTCGAAATATGTATTGTATTTCAGCGAAATTCTGAACTTCGTTTCTGCTTTTAGAAGTTTGTCAAATCAAACAAACCATTAAGAGAAAGAAAGAAACGGACTCAAATTAAGACATTCAATGTATCTCTAAATTAATTTTTTTTGAGAATTAAATGATTTGGTGTAATCACTTCTTTTTTAAACGAAAAAAAAGAACAGCGAGATTTCTTAGAACTGGTTCTAATTCAACCCTCTCTATAGGATCAATCAATAATAATAACTGAGATTAAGGCCAGTAGAATGACTGTTACTGCGTGATACAGAAAGTCAATCATATTCAGCAGAAACAAATAAAGATGAATCTACCACTGAATGCAACATGTCGGAGTCAGCGACTTGACTTTGCAATAAGACACATTAGGTGGAGTCGGGATTGGCGAATTGTCGTCTTTTCTGACGAAAAAAAATTAAATTTAAATGGACCTGATGGATAAAATTATTATTTCCATGATTTGAGGAAGGATGAAATAACCTTGGTTAGCAATTGGAGCAATAAGGTGTTACGGTACAATAGAACTGGATTTTCAAAGCTAAAGCTTGACTGCAAATATCTACAAATCTATATTGGAAAGTTATATTCCTCATTTTTCGAAATTATTTGGTGTACAACGATGTACTTTACAGCAGGATAATGGCCCGACACATACCACAAGGACAAAAAAAGCCTGGTTTCTTACCCACAATGTAGACTGATTTACATATATGGCCACCACATCCGCGTGACCTGAACAGTTAAGGTAGATCTACGAACGAGAAAGGCAATATAATAATACAGAGCAGATAATTGAAGCCATAAAACGAGCCTGTTCTAAAATTTCCCTAAATTATTGAGACACACTTTATGAATACATAACATAACGGGCTACTTGAATTGTTTTAACAATCCGCATTACCCATTACTAATAAATGTAAAATTCTAAAAATAAAACTTAAAACTTTTTTAAACAAATCTTTAGTGTTTTATTAATTTTTGAATGTCTAGCAGGTAGATTTAGCTTGTGTTCTTTAACAACTGATACAAAAAAAGAGAAACCTCATTATTAAAAATGACAAATTTTCACCCCTACTGTGATTTTCTTTTTACAATATGATCGCTATATATCCTCCTTACGTTCCGCGAAAGGGTTTTCTAAGATAAGTGAATAGTTTTAAAAATATCGTAGAATTTTCAAAAAAAATTACCTGTCTTCTAACAAGTGGTACGGACATTAATCCTCATAATTCGTTCTATTGTTCATGCTTTCAAAAACCATTCTCACATTCTATTTGATAAATTCAACCTCTTACTGCTTAATCTATCCTATCTATCTATCGCCGTAGGAGAGAATGGATATTCTCATCATAAGAATAAAATACATATCCAATCAGCCGTCACGTATTAATAACAAACTCATTATCAGAATCAAGCTGCCACATATACAAACTAATCAGAAGTCAAAAACAAGCAACAAAATCGACAAGTTAATCCACCTTAAACCCCATCAAGTATAATCCTTTGGATATTATTTTATGCTACGCTGATTTTCCCCACGTAGTTACACACATCCAGACACAATTAAAGTCTGTAGAACGGTCAAGTTTCATTTCAACACGAGCAAAATAAAGGTAGGTACAGGTACTAGGAATGGCAGCAACCGTATAATATATCCTCTTCACCATAGGTACATTTACTGATTTGCCGATGCTGGGACTGTTAATTAACGCAACTAATGAAGATCCAAATGGATAGCTGCACCCTACCCGTAAAGGAATGAAACATTGCCGGAAATCTAGTTTCAGATGGTAACTCTCAGACACAAAAGAAATAAACTGAGATCTGATACGAAAAAAGGACGAACTATATAACGAGATCCACTTAATTTAAAATCACCTCCTATTTTGTTGCTCCTTGGAACTTTTAAATACGGGAAAAGCTCAACCTCCCCTATCTCTCTGAACACCCTATCCTATCTGGTTGGTTTTAGCTCCTTCTGGCTTGGAGTTGTTATCCACTAAACAGACGGCTGCTATTATTAAATGCTATGAGAACGTTTTGTTTTTTCGAAGCGCATTTGCTCTTCGTAAACAATGAAACAACAGCCATCACTCACAACGTCTACAACGACGTGTTAAGTGTATAAACTTAAAACTGTTAAGCATTAACAACAGTTTGTCAATTGAAGGACGTGTGCGAAGACTTTGAGAATCGAGATTTCTATCGCCGCACTAAATAAACAGCCAGACAAGTTTGGCGTCAAAATTAAAGGATCACCAGTCGCCAAACCACCCGCTTTAGGATCATAATAAACTTTGGAAATTCTATGTGAATTAAGGCTCCAGGCAAACTATGGACATTCAACTTGTTCAATGGACTATCTAAACTGTAGTTAGTGCAAGCTTTTATTATGAGCAAGCCTGCAGCGAGGGAAAGGATAACCGCGTGTAATGGATAAAATATTTTCTACCAAATAACTGCTTCTGTGCGAATATTATCCTCATAGCCTCGTAAGCATTGATCCCGATTCCACAGGAGATGTGTATTTCCTTATTAAACACTTTTCACTTGCAGCTGTGTATGCACATTCCAATGCAGTGCAGATGGTAGTAAACATTGAATTGGTTCTAGGAATGCAGGATGCCTAACGGAATACAAAACATAAAGATGTGGGATGTGGGAGTTATAGTCCAAAAGCAATTGTTTGGTTTCTCATCCTTTTTCGCCAGCAGCCTGTGTGTGTCGACAAGTAAACTTGAGTATTATAATGTCCACAAAGCGAAATTTGCACAGGATCCTTTTTGCTGTGGACGACTACCAACATGAAGGCACATGCAATAATAGGAGGAAAAACCAGAAGCAGGGGTAGTGTAATAGTTTTGGCCTCGATTAGAATTTTATATGGGGGAACAACAATTTCACTATGTCTTTAAGCAGATCCTATTTCTCACTTTTCTTTTATGGATCCTTCCGCTGTACAAAAGAGGACAAGAATTCACAACTGGCAGATGATGTGATGGCAAAGGACAAAAGGAAGTGCATTAAAAACGAAAAATTGTTGTGCTTTGTCCAGAAAGTGATGACTGGACTTCTATTAAGGAGGATGGAAGTTAAACGTTTCAGGTCAGGTCAAAAGCAAAAAAGTACATATGCAGGATAATTGTGTCTTTGTGGTAAGTTGGATAATATTTTTTTTTATTTTGGTAAGAATGTTATCATTACGCTATGTTGAAATCATTTAAAGAGGATTGAATTCAAAATGCACGTTAAGAATTCCTATAGGATAGGTATGTAAATACTTTACTTACTTAACGGGCTCCCGACCTGTAAAGAATCACAGCTTGAGATACTGTCGCCTTCCATTCTCTGCGACCCGGGCACGCTGCCTTCAGTAAGCCAGATTAAACGCTCTGTCATCCGTCATGGTTTGGTCTGTAAAACGGAGGTTCGGTCTTCTTTTTCTTCTTGAACCTGGGAGCTGGTTTTCTCGACTCACTTGATGTAGCAGAGCTTTATGAATGTTTAAAATGAAGGTATGGATGAAGGCGCTGTTTATTTTCACCAAGGTGATGCTGCGCGCCGCACAAGTGGTGAAACCATTGCTCTTTTGCAAGAAACATTTCCTGGTAGAGTAATTTTTCTACGTCGTGATCAAAATTGACTGCCGAGGCTGCGCGATTTAAAACCGCATACGACTTCTTTTTTAGAGCGATATGCAAGAGAAGGTTTATCCCAAAGGTTCCAAGCGAATAAAACTACTCAACGCCAACATCCGTAACGTTATCGAGCAGCAAATAAACGAAATTGTAATAGAAAATTTCATAAAAGGAGCCAGGATGTGCATCAGAGGTCTTGGAGGTAATTTGGCAGATTTATCAAGGAGCGAACCTCAGACCTTTAGATTGGTAGTCTAACATACTAATCTGTGCGCCACTGTGCGCAGAGAAACAAGTTTAGTGGGATTAAAAGGGATTTAAAAAGAAACGAATTTTAAAAACGGGATTTTTAAAAACGGTATTATGAAAAGCGGGGTAACGAACTCAACCCATTTAGCGTGCTTAATAAATTATATTACTGAGATCAACATTATTAATTACTATCAATATAAATATAAAATTTAATGCTGTTCGTTGGTAAGCGTATCACTTGAGAACGGCTGGACCGATTTGGGCCTTTTTTCATGTTGTATCTGTACCTCATGCCCGCACTACTGCCTTTTGTATTTTTTTTCCTTTTCATCCTGTCGTTTATTTAATAAGCTCCCTCAATCCATAAGAGCTGCAACATTTTCTGGAAGGCTTGAAAATTCTTTAAGGCAATGTGTATTAAATTTCAAAAATGCTGAGGTTGAATCCATCCTTTCTGACATTTTGGTGTAACGTTCGTTTTCCTTTTTATGAATTTTTATTTTGTATTTTTTTTTTTTATTAATTTATGCATATTGTTTTTTAAAGGGGCGCGCCCCACCAATAATCATTATTTTTTATAGTTAAGCCTATAGAAGTGGCATTTGACACTATTTTTAATACATGAAGTATACAAAAATAAAAAAAGTCACTAATTATTTAATTGAATTCTTTATTTATATAAGTATTGTTTAACCAAAACTCTTCTATTGTTGTATTTGAATTTATATAAAATAAAACTTGAATTGAATTGAAAATGTTCGTAATAGTTTAGATAGAAAAATTGGAAAAGTTGCCCGGAAAATTGGAAAATTAGTGAAAACTGAAAGTGTTTTTTTCCATGGGATTTGTATGAATTTGTATGATTTGTATGAACTCCCGACCATGGTAAGAAAGACAATTACAAAGGAAAGTCGGAAAATTTGGAAGAACTGCAAGCATCACAATTTTTGTATACACGTCCGATCATAACTGCCGATAAACCAGACATATTTGGTTGATTCTTTTTTGGATTGTTTGGTATGCTTCCAGGAGATTTTTTAAATAGAAATAAATCATAAACTAAAATACACGGTGGCGCACGAATTGTGCTACAAAAACAAAACGTAATAACTTCTTTTCTGTATGAGTAATCGGTTTTGCAGTTCTTCATTTCCGTACAAAGGAAATTTAGGCGGGAGTTTGGCGGCACACTACTTAGCAGATGGACTTTTATGAGGCTGGTAGATATGTTTGGCGAATCTGGAAGCATCGCACGAAGACCGTACCATCGAGATCCCTTTGTTCGGGTTCAAGACACAGTCGCGGCTGTAGCATCGTCAATTCAGGCAAATCCAATCGTTTCGACTCGAAAATTAGCGGCGCAAATTGGAGCTAGCACACGGTCATTACAGCGGATAATTCATGATGACTTAAACTTGTTTCCGTACAAAGTCCAAATTACAAGCAAGTTAAACCCTCTGGATTTGCATAATCGCCTGGAATATTGCCAAAAAATGATTGAAATGACCGAAGAAGACAACAGCTTGATAAATTACTTGTTTATGTCTGATGAGGCCGATTTTGATCTAAACGGCAACGTAAAAAAACAAAATTCATCAAGGTGCATTGTAGGTCCAAACTTCTTTGAAGAAAACGGTTTAACAGTAACTGTCAATGGGGACCGTTATTTAAAGATGTTAAAGGAGTTTTTTTTACCCAGACCTGCACTGAAAAAGTATCCGTTTCACCAGCATTTGGTTCCAGCAGGATGGAGAGCCAGACCGGTTGTAGCGGAGCTTCAACTAAAATTCCCAAATGTGCTAAAGAAGAAAGACGCCTAATACCAAATATAAATTAATGTACGTGTAAATGAAAAATAGATACAATTTAAAACTTACAGATTTTATTTATTTATTTATTTATTTGATTTCATCAACGGAGGTACACTTGGTCCTCTAATGGATTACATACATACTTAATTCACAAATTATTAACATACTTAATTAACCTCACCAAAGTTTGTTAAAAGCATAAGCAATTGATTTTTAAACGTATTTCTACTTATATTAGAGTGAAGATCAATGAGATTCCCAACTGAATTAGCTTCTCTTAAGCATCTAAATATTGTTTCTTTATATCCATATTGTACTCTATGCATAGGCTCAACAAAAATATTTTGATTTCTCAACGGTATCACGGGTCTTCGATATCTAATCTGTGTAAGCATGTAACCTAACCTAACCTATTAGGTCTCTCACAAACATGATCGAAAAATACCTCCACCGAATACATAAAGGCAAGATTCCAATCAGTTGGCATCTGATATTATATGGTGGCAAGTCGATATTCCAATTAAGATTTTTTAACGCAGCTCTAGTAAACCATTTTTGAATCTTCTCTATCCTTGTAGAGTGAACCGTATAATATGGATTCTAGATAATAGAGCAGTAATCTAAGGAAGACCTCACATATGCAAAATATAGGTATTTAAGGGTATGCGGGTCAGAAAAGTCTTGAGAGTTTCGCAAGATAAATCCCATCATTGACCTGCATTTTGTGACGAGGTAGTCTATGTGACTATTGAAGTTGAGTTTATAGTCAAATAATACGCCTGAGTCTTTTTTGGATGCGATGCTTTCCAAAGGTAGATTTGTTATGCTGTAGGTAAACTGAATTTGTTCCCGTTTCCGGCAGAATGTAAGGCTATTGGACTTTGAAACATTAAGATTTAAAGAGTTAATTGTACACCAATCTGATAATCTGTTGAGGTCTTCCTGCAACAATAAACAGTCCTGGGGTGATTTAATAGACCGAAAAATTTTCAAGTCATCAGCGAACATTAGGCATTCAGAATTCAGGATGACATTGGGAATATCATTAACAAACAAAAGAAATAACAAAGGCCCAAGATGGCTGCCCTGGGGGACTCCCGAAGTAGCGTCAATGCGATCTGAGACAATACCATTAATCCTAACAAACTGCGAGCGTCCTCTTAAGTAAGAATTGAACCATTCTAAGAGACTTGAGTGAAAACCAATGTTACGCAATTTATTAAGAAGAATATCGTGGTTTACGCGATCAAATGCTTTTGCAAAATCTGTGTAGATGATATCGCACTGCATACCATTTTCCATGTTGTTTGCGATAAAATTTGTAAAAATTGTAAGATTAGTCTCTGTGGATCTTCCAGCAATAAAACCATGCTGATTCGAAGAAATTGTGGACTTAAGGAGAGCCGTAAGTTTACAACAAACAAGTTTTGCGAACAATTTCGGGATAGTGGGAATTTTCGATATTGGACGATAGTGAGTAACATCTTGTTTGGGACCAGATTTATAAATCGGTGTTATGAATGAGCTCTTCCAAGCATATAGAAAAATTCCTTGCTCCAAGGAACTATTGAAGAGCATATGAAGTGGAACGGAAAGTTCATCCACGCATCTTTTTAAAATAATGTAAGGAATACCATCAACGTCTCCTCTCATGTCGGATACTAAATCGGACAGCGCAACTACTACTTCAGATATCGATAAGTATATGCTACCAACGTTAATCGAATTCGTGGAGTAGTCAGATATCGTACCTGGTCGTACGATAGGCGTATTATTTGAGTAAACAGATTTGAAATGGCTAGCAAACATGTTGGAAAGAACTGAGAGGTCTGATGACAACTCGCCATTATACTTCATACTATTAGGAATTCCCGTAGATTGTTTTTTGCAATTGATGAAACTCCAAAATCGTTTACTATTGACTTTCAGGTCTGATTCCACTGAAAGGACATATTGCTTATGTAAAAATTTGTTGAGAGTTTTAAAATCTTTTTGAAGCCTCCTATATTTCAGAAGTAATTCTCGATCAGAAGATGATAGATGATTTGCGCAAATGTTTATAAGTCTTGTTTTTCAGGTTATTTAGATGGATTAAGCTTTTATTAAATCATATGGGCTTTGAGTTTGTTCTAACTTTAACCTTAGGTGTGTTTACGTCGATCATGTCCTTGACTATCATGATCAATGTATTATATGACTGTTTCAAGTCTACGCCATCAAATATCGAAGACCACGCAATACCATTCAGAAAATTTTTAATATTACCAAAATTGGCTCTATGAAAATTATACTTAAAGTTTGAAACAGAAATTGGCTTAACAAATTTGTAGAACTGAAAACCTAAGCTTAAGGCAACATGGTGTATTGAATCTGGCACAAATGGAAGGATACATTTACTAATGTTGACGCTAAACTCAGTATCGACAAAAACTAAGTCAAGAGTACGGTCTAAAGAATTTTTAATATTATTATTATTATTAATATATAATTGCGCAAAAGTATCAACTACTTCACTCTCAAAATCAAAATTTACATTAAAAGGAACGATTTTTAGGTCATCGGAATCAAGTAACCAATTTAAATTCGGCAAATTAAAGTCCCCCATAATGAGGATATGCTGATTATCATTCAAGTTATTTAATACAGAACAACAGTTATCTACATGAAGTTTATATAATTCAAAAGAACTCTTTGGTGGGATATAACTTACGATACAATAAATGTTTTTGGTGTTGTCAATTCTTATCTTGACTATTATTTAGTCAACATCTAAATGAGCGGATAAGTGGGGTAAATCAACTTCTACAACATTCAAAGAAGCATGAACAGCAATTAACACTCCGCCGCCTCTCTCAGAACCAGTCAAATCAGCACATCGATCTTTTCGGAAAACTGAGTATTGCTGGTTATTAAAAATGTCGGCATTATGATGCTTGCTAGACAGCCAAGTTTCGGTGAAAGCCATGACGTCATATTGTAGCGAGGAGGAAAAAAGTAGAAACTGGTTGAGTTTAGTTCGAAGACCTCCAATATTTTGGTAGTACAGATGAAAGCTTTGAGGATAAGGCGATGAGTCCGAAGAACTTAATCGTTTTTTGGATGGTTAGGTTAGGTTAGGTAAGGTGGCTGCAAGGGCGTGAGCCTAGGCACACTTAGGCCGCAGTTTCGGCCCGTTGTGATACCACAAAGAGGGGAGAGGGGGGGGGGGGGGGGTGTTCTGCCGGTCATCGCTCGGCCTCCTGGGTTCCCTGTAATTGCCTCCTGTGAGGTAGTGGTTTTTAGGGGGGGAAGATTCTACTGAAGGGGTCAGGGGCTGTGTTTCGCATAGGTTGCGATGTGTTAGAGTGACTAGTGCAGAGGCGACTTTCGCCCGACATCCGAACCAAGGGTTGCGATCGAGATGAGGCGATTGATTCAATCAAACCCCAGGTCGATCTCAAATTCTGCGCCGCGGAGGGAAGCTATTGCCTCTTGGTCACCGGAGGAGGGAAGAGTCTTTTGAGATGACTGTTACAATCGAACCTCAAACTGCTCTTCACTCTCTTTGCAGGCAATACCGTGCCAGGGAGACCGATACAGTCAATCCCGAGCAAGCTATTACATTTCTTGGAGGGGGGTCGGGGTGTACCGGCTGCACAGTCAAGTAGTTGGTTAGAAAACTGTGCTAGAGGGCTTGACCAAAAGGTGGTCCAACCCCGCTACATGGATGGATACTGTCCGGGACGTTTAAAATCGTTTCCTTGATCAATGTTGCATTTAAAGCATTAGGTACCTTTCTCGGTCGCTGTATAAATTCATGCACCAATGTTCCATCAGGCCAAAAATCTTTCGCAACGATTTTGACAAAGTCAATTTCATTAAGAATCAATTTAAAGGACGATATATCCCTTGGTTCATTGAATTCATATTTAAAGCACTTTACGGACGCTGAAGCTGAAGAGATTTTACTTTTAATGTAGTTTAAAATATCGTCTACTG
The DNA here is from genome assembly GCA_949715645.1 of Portevinia maculata. Lineage (NCBI taxonomy): Eukaryota > Metazoa > Arthropoda > Insecta > Diptera > Syrphidae > Portevinia > Portevinia maculata. The sequence continues at coordinate 43,616,012 of OX454525.1, forward strand.
TGGTAGCAGCCGCAAGTCTTGAAAGGAATATGGCTTTACGAGGATTCCGTTTAATAACAACCAGGTTAACCGAAGCTGTGTTGTCGATAAAGATGTCCTCAGTAAGCGAAAGAGGCGAAGTGGGCATGGAATTCGTAATCTCAATCGAATCGTGCGCTAGTAGGTCATTGTGGTCATGAGAGCAAGATTGCAAGTGTCGATCATCAGATGATATTTCAATCGAAGGAGGGACTAAATCACCCAAATATAAATTTGATCGTAATACTCTCTTTTGTTGAGGTATCTGAGGATTAAGGTGTTGTTGTTGTAATTAAATTTTATGATTTTCCTGTTGTTGTCTATTGTGTTGCTGTATTTGTTGTTTATGTTGATAATCCTGATTGTGAAAAGTTGTTCGAATTTGATCCTGTTCATTAGACCGTAGTACTCTCTTTTGTTGAGGAGGTTGAAGATTGTTTACTTGTTTTTGTTGTTTGGGTTTTAATTGTCGATCTAATTGTTTCTGTTGCTGTGGGAGAGTTTGTTGTTTTTCAAGTAGTTTTTGTTGGGTGAGTTGAAGCTGTAATTGCGATTCTTTTAATTCGCTCTGCTGTGCCAATATAAGCAGCTGATGTTCGTTAATAGGCTGTTGTTGTTGCAGCAGACCGTCAATGTTTTTGAAAGAGTTTCAAAAACATTGACGGTCTTCTTTATTTGATAGATCAAAAACAAGAACCTCATTAATTTCAGTCAACATCTTAAATAAATTGTTGAACATTTTTTGCAACTTTATAAACTTCCAGTGCAAGACGTCAATGGATATATTTCGATGTTTATCACAATAAAAACAGATGCCAGGAGTTGAGACTATTTTATCTATGTCTTTCCCCTTAATATTAAGGCATTTGGCATGCACACTATCAAGGCATATCGCACAAGAAAGTTTAACATCATTTGACGGATTTTTACATATGAAGCAATCGGAGTAACCCATATTAATTGTTACGAAAATGTTTTAAGGAAAAATCGAACTATTCCCAGCACCATAATTTGTCTCATTGGACTCAACTTCTGCCGTCATTACTGAGCTGCCTTGCCGACACTTTGATTGTTGGACATCTCCCGTGCCCAATTAGCGTGCTCAATTTGATTAACTCGTCTTCCTGTTGGGCGAACTCCTATTATATCCCACCATTAGAGTTCTTTTTCGATCGAGCATTGGCTGAGGGCGGACATAATCACGGACTTACGACATCCTATCAATCGTATATCACACGGGGCTTAATCTTATCCCACATGTGAATTTTGTAATTAATCCACAAATCCGTGGCCAATCCAACAAAATAAGGAAAAAAAAGAAAAAAAAAACAACAAAAACAAAACCAAAATTGTTTTTTGCCAGCGTTAATCCCTATCACGGGAAGAAGAAATAAAACTGTTTAAATAACTACATAAATTGTGCGATTCTATTGTGAATTTGCCAGTCCAGGTAACTCCCCCTCCAATATCTATCGTTCCATTGACAACAATAAATATTTTATAGTGGTCCGCCAGAAGTCCCGCACAGCAACCACACACCTAATGCCTCTTTCGGGAAATATACCGCTCGATCAGCCAGCCCCATCAGCTTTCCCAGATCACTTGCTGCACTAACCACTATAATCTTTTAGTAGATATCAGTGTGTCATCGGTTCGGTCAGCAGCGCGGAGTCGGTATCGCGGCAGGAAAAAGCTTCGCCAAGTACGTATATATATGTGAACGCCTTTGCATACATATATATACGTACTTATATATTTATTACCCAAGTTTAAAGGAAAAAAATACAGAAAAAAAAAACAGAACTAAACCTAACCTACTTTAAAATTAAATTTGTTCAGCTACTAACGTAAATAGAGATAAATGAATTGCCTAATTGCGTATAACCGTGTGTAAAGTTATAATTTATAAATAATCATCTCCCAGAAAAAAAAAGAAAGAAAAAGTATCAAAGGAGAAGAAAATTTAGTGTCATATTATAGTTAGTTATTTAGTAAATTAGTTATTGCAATGTGCATAGTCTGGCAGGGAAGTGATAAATAACAACCACAGGAAAAACCAGGAGAACCATCAACTGCCTATCAAGAAACAACGGATTTTGTGCGCACAACATCTGGATTAACAAAAAAAACAGTAAGTCCTAAACATCTTTTCACTACATAAACTTCTTTGCCAACCTATTTGTTTTAAAATTTAAATCCATCGTAATAGTTCTTTGCACCAGAACCTTTTTATACAATTGGATAGAGGTGTATTTAATTAATTAAATTCCCAGAAAAGACAAAAAAAAAAAAAAAAAAAAACCCTAGTTATACATAATTTATCCATACATATATATATATATACAGGTTCTACAGTAACTATTAACTCATAATTTGGTATTTAACGGCAATTCATATTACACATCATGTACAGTGAGTCAGTCACTGCAACTAGCATTTCTTGATAATAATTAATTATAATGATAAGTTTTTTCGTTTTCCTTTTTAAATAAATTGTACATACCTTAACATGAACATGGTCTAAGTTTGGTTTTGGGGTTTGCGATGAGCGAAATAATATATTATGGTTTGTATTGCAGGTCAATGATTTAAGCATTGATAATGGTTTTAAAAAGGGACAGTTTGTTCTAATACGGGTGTTTAAACTGTCATAGGCGTACACCTCAGGTGATAGGGAGGGAAAAGTGCATCCAAACCGGCTAACATCAGCCGTAGTTAAGCAAATAGCAATATCCCAGTGCCTAGGGAATCTCTTTTGTCCGGTTCAAAACAAATTCTTGGCATGAATATTTTCTTATGTTTTGTTGCCATACCAGACTGGAGGAAGCAAAAACCCACCCCAATCCGGCGAGTTAAGCTGAGCCTTGCCGCAAGCATGCCAAAACCTGCTTCCTTCGGTGGTATACTGAGCCAAGGAGGCAACAATAATATAATTTCCAAAAGATAATAGCACGGGCGAAGAACGGTCGATGTATTAAATAAACTTTCCAAGGGAATAAATGTGGTGCGGTATTTGATGGTGATGGTTTCAGTACTGGATACTCGATGGTTGCAACATGCAATGAGTTAGAAAAAAACAAAACAAATATAATTGAGTGGGATCTCTTTGCTAGAATGGCAGAACATGCACTAAATATTGTACTCACACGTAAGAGGGAGTGAGATCACCAAATGAATGTCAGAGATGTTGAACTGCACTTCTGGTGAAATAGAGATGTATAGCCGCACTTAACTAGGTCGTATTTCGTATAGTTGAAAAAGTGAAATAGAGAACACAATATATTTGTATAGACTCAATTGCTTCAAGTAGGCAGAACACACACTAAAATGACCGGGGAGAATGAGTCAAAAAACTGATTTAACGGTAAATGTAAGATGAAACAAACATATACGGCAATTTAATGCAGGTTATAGAGAACCACTCAAAAAGTTGTTCTGATTGGATTTCAGAAACTATTTTATAGCTAGATTTAGCAATTATAGGTAAAACTACAACTCGCGGAAATGATACGATGAAGGGAGAAATTCAATAATTTTTCGAGCACTTCACAAGTTGAAATTTTTATGCAAAGGTGTATATTATTAAATTAAATAACAATAAGGAGCAAAACTAAACGCAGGCAGTCTATAATACCAGAGTTGCATTTATATAAGCTACACAGATATAATTTTCCTTGTCAATGGCAAGCCTACTTCGATAAATTGAAATACAAATTATATTTCAAAATGAAATCTCTTTTTTGAAAACCTTCTGTTAACCCTTTCGGACCTGATGTGCAGTATACTGCACATGGATATTTGTGAGTGTATTTCTCGGCTCCTAGAAGTATGTTTACCAGCCAGAATGAACATTTTATTAAATCTGTCTACTGAAAATATGCCATACCGGAAAAAAATAATTTGCCCGCCTTTTTTTGTGTTTGTAGTTGATTTCAATGTGAGGTGTCAAAACGGTTAATCATCATGGCTGGTAAGTAACACAGGAATAATTAAAATAAGCGTGTTTTTCTGGCGTGTTTTTCCAAAGTTTTGTTTTAGTTACATTAATGAAATAATAGAGATCATTTTTATTATAAAATATTATGAATCGGAATCACAGATAAAAAAGACATAGTGTTTGAAAAATCATGTTCAGTATACTGCACATCAGGTCTTAACGGTTCTGTATTTCAATAGGACTCAAGAAATACGATGTGAACAAACCAAAAGATATGCAAACGGTAATGGATCTAATTTTGGAAGACAATTCGGAGATTGAATTTAGCGACGACGAGGATTATATTGAAAATAATATTCAAAAAGGTAATTAAAATGTGTATACTAGTTATGTAAGCAAAAAGTCAAGGAAGTCCCTTACACACCGAATAGGTACAATCGAAGCTTCCACGGCAGCGGAAATTGCCGGGGCTATAGCTAACAATGAAGCTGACGAATTAGGCAACGAAGAAATTTCCGATGAGGATGAAGACCTATATTTGCCATGCCAAGAATCGCCGATAGCTCAATTTAGACTAACGGAAAAAGCTGACATCAAGTGCCGCAACAAAAAGTTTGACAGCGTAGTCATTGGCGAATACTCAAGAAATAACACGCTCTTGGAACCTTTGGAACCCTTGCAGTATTTTGAAAAGTACTTGCCTGAAAGCCTCTTTGACCAGTTAGCCTTTATGACCAATCTGTATGCCGAACAACAAGGTAATTCATTTAAGCATACGACAGTGAAAGAAGTAAGAGTGCTAGTAGGATTGCATGTTACCATGGGCATTATAAAGCTGCCGAGAAGACACTTGTACTGGAATAAGTTCATAGGAATTGACCTTTTTAAGAATTCCATGACGAGAGATCGGTTTTTGTCCCTGAGGAGCAATTTGCATGTCGTAAATACCCTGGAAAAGGATGAAAAAAACGATAGGTTTTGGAAAGTCCGACCAATTTACGATTGCATCCGAAAGCGTTGCTGGGAACTCGATCTGGAACAGTGTCTTTGTGTCGATGAGCAAATGGTTCCCTGCAAAAACAAAATTAATGTCCTCCAGTACATGAAGGGTAAACCTTGCCTATGGGGCATAAAAATATGTTTGCTTTGTGGAAAAAGTGGAACGATGTACGATTTCATCCTTTACCAAGGAAGCTCAACAGAGCTGGATTCAGGGAATAAAGTCCTGTTCGGCTTAGGTGCTTCGGTTGTAGTACATTTCGCAAACCGAATTAAAAGTCCTGGTCACTAACTGTATTTTGACAACTTCTTTTCCTCATATTGGCTATTCCAGTTTTTGAAACGAAAAGAGATATTTGCGACTGGAACGGTAAGAGCAAACCGTTTCCGAAATCCTCCGTTTACTCCAGATAAAATGTTCAAAAAAAAAACAAAGAGGCTATTCGGAAGAGGTGGTGAGTTTGGACGAACATGTCATTTTGACCAAATGGCTGGACAGCAAGCCCGTAATGATGGGCTCCAATTTCATTGGTATTGGTCAAACCGTTAAAGTAAGGCGATGGTCTAAGGAGGAAAAAACGTACATAGAAGTGGAACAGCCCCAAGTTGTCAGCCAGTACAATAAATGCACGGGTGGAGTAGATCTCATGGATCAACTAATAAGCCTCTACCGTACCCACATTAAGTCGAGGAAGTGGACTTTACGGCTAATCTTTCATGCAGTGGACCTTGCTGTGGTGAACGCATGGAATGAGTACAAAAAGGCACTAGCGGAAAAAGACCAAATGGACCTCATGCATTTCCGAATGAGAGTTGCGGAAGGCTTGGTGAAGAAAGATATACCGAAGAAGAGAGGTCGTCCTTCAACATTTGATTCTCCCAGTGCTTCTGAGTTACCGCCACCAAAGCGACCAATTGTAGACCAGCGACCAATTGCGGAAGTCAGGTATGATGGACTTCATCATTTACCAAAGCATGATGATAAGTCAGGTGTTTCGCGGTGGAAACTCGAAGGATGTATAGAGCGCACCCATATTTACTGTGTAAAGTGCAACGTTCACGTTTGTTTGAATAAAAGCAGAAATTGTTTTTTTGCTTATCATAGCAAGTAATTCTACTATTCCAGGGTTTTAATTATAACCTTTATTGAATTACTTTTAATTTTTGTTTTTGTTTTGTACTTATTTTCTGTAAATAAATTGAATTCTTATTGTTAAATTTAAAATAAGAAAAAACTGTTTTTTTTAATTTACATAGATAATGTTATACCATTAATACCCGATGTGCAGTATACTGCACAAGTCCTAAAAGTGGTATCCAAAAAAAAAAAAGGTTTTTTTTGTCGCTTTTTGCTTAGCTTACACATAGGAAACAAAAATTACACAACCATTATTTTTTCTTTAAAGCAATTCTATGTCCAGTTCCGAAAGGGTTAACACAAATATAATATACATTTCTAATTGATAGAATTGCTTTCATGATTTAAACTTGAAAACTATTTCTATCCGAATAAAGGTCGATTATATTTGCATATCTACATAAAGGAAAGCAACCATTTGTGACTGGTTAATTGCCACCATCATAAATTTCGTGTTGAGAAAGAGAAGGCAGAATAAGGTAATCCGAAGACGGAGCATGCGAGCGTTCTTGTATTTTTAAATGAAAACCCCAGCATATATTATGCTCTAGAGATAATATAATCAAAGTACACCCTTAAATTAAGTTTATCTTCTTAGATAATACCCAAATCTTTTTTATTATATATCCGCCTAATGCTTGTGCTGGCAACGCAATAAATAAACAATACAGAGGAATAAGGCCTTGTAAATGAAAGAATAGAATATGTTGTTATATTAAAATGACAGCGGTTAGTATTCCATTAATTGGATCTTCTTTCTCTTTAACGATGAGGCTGTCATCTAGGCTAAAAGGAACAAAATCGTCCCACTTAACTGCTGCTCTATTGATCCGCCTATGGGTTCACTGGATTGACCTCAAAAAGTATCGACAGCCTCCCGATTTCGAATCACCTTGCCACTAAAGCCAATTGCTTCTGTTGTTGCATTTGTGTGATCCACCAGGAGTGTTAAGGCCTCTCTTTCGGGATTGAATGTGAAACGTTGATTGATATTGCTTTTTTGATGGAGTTCGTAGGATGTCTCCTTTAAAGAAGACAGTACCAACTGAGCCGTTCGCGCTTTCTTGGATAAAGGTTCTTGACGTGAAGGTTTCCTCGGATATTGGAATATTGCATTGATTGGATACACTTGTAATATCTTTCTGTACTTTAACAATTCTGTCAACTATAAGGTCTGGCCAGATTTAGGAGTCATAGATCATATGTAAAAAAATTCTGCTTTCTAGCTCAAAATTCGATTTTTTCCAAAATTTTGTTTTTTTGAGTTTGTGGGCGTGTCTGTGGGCGGCTTTCAAAAATTCGTAAACTTGATTATTTCGCTACCCTAGAGAATATATGGTTAAAATTTCAGCCCTCTAGGTCCAGTTTAAAGGCCTAATTTTTGGCAACAGACGGACGGACGGACGGACATGGCTAGATCGAAATTACTATCTATGCTGATCATAAATATAGTAACTTTTAGGGGTATACGGGCAATATTAAGGTATGTTACAAACTATGCGTCAAAATCAATATACCCTTAGAATAGGGTATAATAAAAAGGGTGAGTGTAGAAAAAATGGCGAACTCAGTTTTCGCAAAAAATTGTCGCATAACGGTACTTTACAAAAATGATTACATCTCAAAAACGAGTCAAGTTATTTCTATAATAATTCTCACACTAACAGTTTCTAAATTTTTCAGTAAAGGCTTTAACGATTTTGATCTGTGTTGGTGTTTTAAGTTAGTTGCAGTTAAGGTAAGAAATTGGCATTACTTCTTAGTTTTTATCAAAAGACAACCCAGATATCAGTTTCCGTTGAAATTAAAAATAAAAACCATTTTTTTAATGCCAACTGAATTTTTTAATTGCAATTAAGACAAATCAAATATACCTATCTGCATAATAATATAATCCATGTACATTGTTACGATTCCTTTTTTCCTGATACATATTACGAGTTTTTTTTTTTTTAAGTTTTTGGTTTATTTTGGTTGCATTTTCTGGTGTTGCTAGTCAGGTTATAATTTTAATATTATAAAGTTTCAATAGTAATGTCGATCTAGCCATGTCCGTCCGTTCGTCCGTCGGCAAAAATTAGGCATTTAAACTGGACCTAGAGAGCTGACATTTTAACCATATAATCTCTAGGGTCGCGAAATAATCAAATTTACGAATTTTTGAAATCCGCCCACAGACACGCCTACAAACTCAAAAAAACAAAATTTTGGAAAAAATCGAATTTTGAGCTATAAAGCTGAAATTTTTTATATATGATCTATGACTCCTAAAACTGCTCGGGATAAAAAAAAATTCAAAATCCGCCCACTGACACCCAAGTTTGAGCTAGGGAGCGTTTTTTTTTTTGATAAAATCCTTTAAATGTTATATCCAACAGTTCGCCCAAGCGGACTGTAGCCCGTCCCTATGTTTTAATAATAATGTTGTTGCAAACTTAAATAAATAATTCTAGTGCTAGCATAAATATTTAAAGCGCATACTCTCTGTCTCACCTGCATGACGAACAGCTATGTAGTTTCTTGATTTATTTATTTTATTAGATCCTTCGATAATATGAGAAAAACCAAATGCAATATGAAAGAATGCTAAATTATGTTTATGTTATGAAAAAAAGTTCTATTAGCTAGATAAATCCAATTTTGATGATGCTTTTCCCAATAAGGTCATAAAATTAGTCCTTTTTTTCGTCTCATCTGATAACAAACAAAAATTAAATCTACCTCTTATCATATTTTGAACCAAATATAAAGGCATTAACAGTACCAGTGCCCTTAGTTCAAAACATAATTTCATACAAACAACAACTATAGGTAAAACAGATCATTAACAAGGCAATGCTATCCATTTTATAACCGGTACGATTGGAAGAGGACCAACAAATGTTCATAGCTATCTTAAGGACCCCGATAACTATGGAAAAAACTGCAAAGGAAGGGTTAGGAAAGCAGCAACAAGTCACGATCGACGGTTGATTCTAAGAGCTTCTTTAAATTCAAGACTTTCCGTAAGCAAAATCAAGGCAACAACTGAATTTGAAGCTAGTAGAAAAACTGTTTATCGCATGATACAGTAGTCCAACCATATTAGACACCAACAAATTAAAAAAGATACAATTATTGAACCAGGAATGCAAAAGTCATATAAATATATCGATCCTTCATATGAATGTTCGACCGGGTGTCATCAGTAGGCAGTGCTCAACTCTCTAATTTCAAAATTCTATCAATTTCAGTTCGTGTTTGTTCTACCAGTAATACCTTTCTGTCCAATTACCTCGAATTGCAATAAATTTTAAAATTTAATTAATTTCTCTCCTAGCGTACGCTGCAAGCGAAACCCTAAGCTGTGATGTTCCTCTCACCACTAAGGCATTACTTTATATCTGTGTTGCCGTAATGGCTACACACAAATGCCGTTGTTCAGCTACGTAATTATTGCAAGTACTGCAACGTCCATAATACGACGGCGAACAGCATCCAAGCAAATTTACGAAACCTTCAAAATTTTACAGCAATTATTGCCAAAAAAAGATTTGTTTTTACCCAATATAGCCCCACGCTCCCTTTTCGGTTTAAAAAAAAAAACAGAACATTGTGGTGAGGTATAGAATTTCGAAACATTGCAGGAACAGGAAGCAGTTTTGTTCGTGAGCTCTTAGCAGTAATAGTGGGTAGGACATTATTAATGTACATATATATGGGGTGTGGGTGGTTTTAGCGCAAATTGCTGCTAACAGTTGGTGTTTTAGGGTTTGTTGTTTTTTGAGTAAGCATCAACATTATACCTACCCCTAAACGCGATAGACTACTTTGGTATACATAAATATAATATGTATTTATAATGGAAGTTATTATGTATACACATATAAATTTGTGTAATACTAAACGAAATATGCGATTTAGTTTAATTACGTTTTATTGTTATAAGAGGCATTAAGGGATTTAAAATAAACTATTTTGTTTTAATTCGACTAGATTAAGAATGATTTAGTTGGTAACCTTCATAAGTACAGAAAAGTTACAATTATCAGGAATGGAATAAACAAATTAAGGAATTAAGAAAACCAGCGGCAGTATTTGGTTCGTTACTAATTATGTACACAAATAGCACATTCGTGCAACTATTATAATAAATAGACTAAAAAGAAAAAACCCTTATTGTGAAAACAATTCTGTTTCTATTTCGCTTTATTTAAGCCCGCTTGCACGAACTGTTTGATAACTTTTTGCTCTACCCCAAAAAATATGCATGACAAACAGCGAAGCCTGGGTGCATTTTTCAGAAAGATATTGTTTACATATTTTGTTATACACAACTGTTTTTTACGTTTTGTAAAAGATTGTGTCGAAAAAAGGTTTTTGTAAAAACACTCCTAAAATGGGCGTGGCACAAAACTTTGTATGATTGAATTGTTGAGAATGAGCTAATCTACATACTTCGCAAGAAATATTACTTTCTTTTCTATTGATTTCTTCTTGCGAACTTTTGTGAGTTGTTTTTTTTTAAATGGTGGAAGTGTCAGTAAACGAAGCATTCGGGTCGAATTTCTCGAAGTCGAATCATCACGGAACCTCAAAATCAGTGAAACTTAAAGGGGTTTCGACTTAGAAGATATCTTAAATATGGATAAAAACAGAACAGAATGAAAAATTGGCTCGAAAAAGTCAAGATAGAGGGAAATTCGACTTTTGTAATTCAATTTCAGTTTCTCGCTCGAAGTATATTTTGCAAATTTCTGCTCTCTAGCTTGAATCTTAGGCCATACAAATTGCAGACGGCGGACATTCTTGGCTAGATCGACATAACTTTCGCAGCTGAGCACAAATATAGTAACTTTCAGGGGTCTGAGAGCAATATTAAAGTATGTTATAAACTATGAGTCAAAATTGTAATACCCTTAGAATAGGGTATACAACGGGTCGAAGTTAATACTCTAAAATAAAAAAAAACAAGAACACGATTTAAAATGTACAGGGATATTTTATTGCATTTCTTAAGAAGGCTCCCTTAAAAACTACAAACTACTTTCTTCTAACTAGCGACCTATCGAAACATTATGTTGACTCAATTATGATTAGTCAACAATCTTGCCAACAGCATGAACGGAAATCCGTTTAAGTGATTGACCGACGATTTTGCCATGTCCAAACGATATGATAATAACGCAAAATAAGCGAATGTCATTTTGATAATGATCTGACATAGAGTAAAAGCGATGATGTTGATTGTCAACTATCAACTATTACCTTAGCCGATTGCACCCCAGCATTTCTGGCTATAAATTCGTAAACGAAGTGTCACCTCAAAGCGTTGCAATTTTTTTTGTTCAATATTATTTATTTATTTATTTTATTTTTATTGTTAAGGCTAAGGTTGACTAACTTAGACTAACTGCTTATTGCTGCATGGAAATGAGAGTCTGTTGAGATGCCTGTTTCAATCGAACCTCAAACTGCTCTCTCTTCTCTTGCGGGTAGTTCCGAGATGGCTGACTGTTACCATCGAATCCCCAACATGTTATTAGATACCATGGAAGAGGGATCGGGGTGAATCGTTCGCACAGTCGAGTAGCTAGTTGAAAACGGTTCTTAAGGTAGTGACTGTTGCAATACGAAACAGAAGTTATACTGGTCCGCGGAAAGAAAGCATGGAAGGGTGGCTGCCATAGTCGAGTTGGGGGTCCATCCTCAAGTTAGTTGAACCGTTTGGATTCAAGGATGATACTTATAATGAATTCCTGGGGAATGTAATGCAGGTGTGAAGACACACATCAACCTCGGATAACCATGGGAGACAAACAGATTGAGGTGAATATTACAACCGAACCCCAACTCTGGTCTCATTTTGTCTGCTCAGCGGGAAGGCAGCAAACTGGTGGTGACTGTATAAATCAAACACCAGGTTTCCTGTCTATCCCTTGTAGTGGGGTGCTGATTGAAGTAACTATTACAATCTAATCTCAGTCAGCCCTCTTTTCTTTGGCAGGAGTACAGGTTGGGATGACTGAACTTAATCGAACTCCAACCCGTTGCTTTAATCCCTGGTAGATATCAGTCTGTTACAGTGGCTGCAATATGCTAAGATTGCTCTCTTACCTGATTTTGTAGTTCGTAAGGCTGTCTATATAGTTGTCTCATCAGTCAACACGGTTCCTTTAAGACTTGGCTCTAATGAACTTACTCCTGCTTTCCCTCAGCAGGGAAGCTATAGTGGAGTTCCACCACGGTGGCGTACGTTATTATTTACATCTGCTTGTGGGGTAGGCCTTCTGAAAGGCTCTGTTCATTGGCAGACGTTACTATGTTCACCATTTCATCGATTTGCGAAGATGAATTATGTTGATTCATTTGGCTATCTAGCTTCTGCTTGAGGATTGAGTTATAGACCCTAGGTGTTTGCACCTCCCCAAGCTAATACGCCATACAGCAATTTGAAGTCTATAAAGGTGTACTATGCCTGCTTTTGTACAGACTTCGTAGATTTGTACTGCAGACAGGTCAGCGCAACAATTGCCCCTTCAATTTGTTTCGCAGATCATTGACGTGAACCTCCTTCATGAAATGACAGTCAGTAGTGATGCCTAGATACGTGTATTTATCAACCATCCAAATATCCTTACAATTGGACGCATTCGCACATCTGTAGGTCTTCAGCAAAACTTGTGACGCTGGAAAGTTTGGGCTAAGGACGGGCGCAAGTTTTGTTTTTGTGGCATTGATAACCAGCACATTGTCGTGGAACCATTTCCTACCTTCGTCAAATTGGGCTTGCATGATCCCAGCTACTTTTGCGAGGGAATTATAACCACACATCAATTGCCGTCGCATCAGCGTTTAAAAACATTTCACCTATTCGTTATTATATAACATGAAAAGTAGTGGACCCAGCTTGCTTGGTTGTGGAACTCCATATTGCAATCTATAAGTACTGCTAGTACAACAATCCTTAGGTCTCACTCGAAATGTGCTCTCTGTCAGATAGACTGCTATCCAGTATTACCCTAATACCAACTCTTTAAACTGCATCGATAAATTTGCTATGGTCGTGGATGTCAAATACTTTACTGAAGTCCAAAAACAGAACTAGGGTGTGGTGCGTTAGCACCTGGTGTTGATGGAATTTGCAAATTCGTCAAGAAGCTGCTTAGTACTTCTACACCTTTGGAAAGCACACTGATCGTGTTTGTTGATGAAGCCCCATATTCGATTTGACACGACCATTTGATCCTAAATCTATTCGTCCGATACCATCAGCCACTGGCACCTTTTGTATATTCAGACGATGCAATAGATTAGATACCTCACTGCCGCTGATATCTCCTAAATATATGGAGTCTCGTAGAACAGCGGCACGATGCGTAGAGTCTTCAATGTTACACATATGGATAATGGGTGCTGTCTGTCTCGAAAAAAGGTTACCAAATGCAATAGGCGAAAGGTGGTTCCTAATAACCTCAACCAAATTGAGCTTCTTTTGACCCAGCACTTTGTTTATTTAAGTCCACGTTTTCTTTCACTCTTTCCACTCAATGGAATATGACACAGACAAGGTTCTTTTTAATTTTATGTAGACAAATTTAGTGTAAAATGAAGCCTGCGAGTCTTCCTTTTTTTTATAATGTACTCGCACTAAAGCGATTTTAAATAGCTACACAGCGCGGGCAATAAGGAAATTAGAGTTAGAAATAGGGAGAGATGCCGATGCACATTGGCTTGAAATGTTTGTACAAGATCCGTAAGGAAACAACTAAATCGCACAATTTAACCACAAATGTAATCACAAAATCGAGTTGAGCTGTCAGACGCGCGTGGTAGAAGAAAGTAGTTCTACTTAAGTATTGCGTTGGACTTACCGATATTGATGATCTAAAGTCGATCAATCGCATGTTTACTCATTTCGGGTTACACTATATTAACGTGTTGTTTCCACACAATTTCGTCAACGCACTCTCGTGCCAATGCAACTTTGTTAATTGGACACAATTTAATGTGAAGAATATACACTTGTTTAAACGTTGAATGCATGTTCCATTCGTGGCTACGTCACTTAGTAATTGAGAACAAAAAAACGCTTAGTGAACAACTCACTGCTTCAGCCGCAGGAGTGAAATTGGAAAAGATACAACAAGCTCGACAAAAAAAAAAACCGAACTCGAATTTCCGCACTACTCAAAGCAAGGTTCTTTCTTGTATAGAACGACTTGACACATTTTAAACGTCTCCTTACACCCAGTCACCAAGAGGTATAATTTCAGGCAAGACTCAATTCGTGACATAAATTTATCTAGTGTAGACCGGACTTTTGTGGACTTAACATAAATCTGGACAATTCAGTCTGACTTTATTTCCTGACTTCTCCGTGGAATAAGCCCCGACTAAAAGTTGACATTTGAGGCTTGACAGCGGCTTTTGAAAATTTCGTTTTGATTGTTCTATTGAGGATTCACCCACAATCGGTGTCTTGTTTTTTTTCTCGATGTTTTGAATTTTTTTTTTTTTTTAGCAAGAATCGCTTTGATATGTTTTATTGTTGCGATGGTAGTGTATTCACTAGCTGATTGGCAGGTCGTGCGTTCGAATCCCGGCCAGGGCCATGATTTTTAATTGAATTCACATAAATAGAGATTTCCCTAAGCAATTTCGGCGCCACCCTTGGAGAAAAAATACTGTGCCAAAACTTCTTTCCTATTCTCCTATTCTGTCGAATAGTAAGTAGCACCTAAAATCATGCAATACAATACTACATTGCTAGGTGTTGCTTACATGCGCTGTGTACAACACTATAAGGGTATTGTACTGTTATACAGAAAAAACAAAGCCCCTTTAGCGCATGCAAAAAAATATGGTTAGGAAGAAAATGTCACCGTAATATGCATGACAGGAGATTCTTTCGTCGCGAGAATGGATGATCACCGTGCGTCGTGCCGACATAAAATCTGCAGTTGGTGGCGTGAACGAACATATGTCTGTGGCATTCCTTCACTAAATGGATGGATATCAGTGGAGGGAAAGGAACAGAAAAAAAGAAAACGATCAGGTTTACTTTGTAGCTCATCTAAATGTGTCATTGAGGGATAGGGGCCTTTTTAAACATCACATGATAGGGAAACAATATTTAAAAAAAAATTGTGGAGAGGAAGAACTCTCTTACACTACTAATTTGTAATATTATTTTATCGGCAAAATAGATAACATATATTTAGGCGTAAGCATTATGAACGAATTTAGTTGCTATTTTGTTAATTTTCCCTTATATTCCAGCTCGTTAGCTCAGACCAGGATCTTGCTCATCTCTTGCACAGTTTTAAAGATTGCGAACGAAAAGACTTGAAGTAGTACAAAGGTGCGCAAACTTTTCGTAATTTGCAGCTTATTGAGCTTGTATTGATCTTTAAATTCTTTCCTTCTGTAACAAGTGTGTAACTTGCGTCAATTGACCAAGAACCAAGTTAATTAAAAACACTCATTGCTGGAGACCAGAATCACTCCGGATCCGGACTATAGTTCAATAGGGTTTCGGATTGAACGTTACTTGAAGTTACAATGTTCATATATTAAATTAACCTTTCGATGAATCTTTTAAACATCACTCTCTTTTGACAGGGAGAATATGACGAATCTAAAATTGTTTATAAGAAAAGCATATCAAACTTAGGGAAACACTTTTTGGTCAATTTTCTCATTGAAAAGATTATGTTTTTCTCTTTTGGTTTGCATCCATAATATTTTCCCGGAAAATGTCCCTATTATGAAAGCGAAGCAGACGCAGATAAATGTTTCTAAGTCTCCTAACCCCTTACAAGTCGACGGCAAAGCAATTAAAATTTTCAAGTATTAATTTTTATCAGTCGTCTTTTCACTATACATATGCTCAGAAGAGGAGTTTTCGTCATCCGTGGCGCGCTTCGCAATCTCCTCGTCTCATCCGTTACCACCATTGTGGGAAAAAAACTATATTTCTCATTAGGAAAACGAATGGGCATGTGGACTCAGCGGTGCAAAAACTACGGACGAAACGGAAAAGGAAGCACGGACTGGAAAAAGAAAACATTATGATACATCCACTTGCCCTCGGGATTTTTTTTTGTGAGATGACTCTTGCCGCATTTACATTGCCATCATGATGAGATTTGTCCGGATGGGGTGTATTCAAGATAGAATCACTGAGTAGAATGCCAGCATCAAAAAACAGGAAGCATAAAGAGTGGAAACACGGAACACAGGGCAAACCTCAAAAACCTCTTAAATTTTTCAAATGTTTTCAAGTGGTAAATGGTATGCAGAGGCATGAAGCTTCCCCAATAACGCCACCCAACATCCAAATTACGAACGAGCATAGATATCTTGAATGGGATGGCAAGCCACAAAAAGGGGTAGCGTGTGTTAGGGGTGAGGATTGGTGTGTCCACAAAAACGATGTGACTTGCCAACTGTGGGAATCTGAAAATGTGTGTGGGGGGGGGGGGGGGGGGGGGGGGGGGGATTTTTTGTTGTTTTTTTTTATTTACTCCTTTCTCGCTATGCTGGTGTCTCTTCAACTGATACTGAAAAGTAGACCAAAGGTCAAAAAGTCACAATGGCTTGTACAATAGCAAGGCGCTGGCAGTAGCCAGGAAAGACGTTGTTAGGTCTTTGGCTTTGTCCAACCCCTGCAGGCTTAATATAATGTAATGGGTTGTAGTTGAAATCGGGTGATGACGACGAGTGAAGAGCGACGGTGTTCTATCATAGGTCGGGGGCTGTATTAAGTTGGATGCGGCTAAAGGCGCATACACATTTTTTGCATGACTGAAACTTATAACTCGAGATTTTACGAGAATGAGCAGGGAGTTCAGTTGTTATACCCTATTCTAGGGGTATATTAATTTTGACGCATAGTTTGTAACATACCTTAATATTGCCCGTAGACCCCTAAAAGTTACTATATTTATGATCAGCATCGATAGTAATGTCGATCTAGCCATGTCCGTCCGTCCGTCCGTCCGTCCGTCCGTCCGTCCGTCCGTCCGTCGGCAAAAATTAGGCCTTTAAACTGGACCTAGATGGCTGAAATTTTAACCATATACTCTCTAGGGTCCCGAAATAATCAAGTTTACGAATTTTTGAAATCCGCCCACAGACACGCCAACAAACTCAAAAAAACAAAATTTTGGAAAAAATAGAATTTTGAGCTAGGAAGCTGAAATTTTTTATATATGATCTATGACCCCTAAAACTGCTCGGGATATAAAATTTTCAAAATCCGCCAACTGCCACGCCCACAAAAAAATAAAACAATTTTATTGAAAAACCAAAATTTGAGCTAGGGAGCTGAAATTTTTAATATATGCTCTCTATGGGCCCTTTATGCTCATGTGTAAATATTTTCAAAATCCGCCCACTGGCACGCCCACAATTATTATTATTTTTTTTTTTTGAAAATTCAAAGTGAGTTAGGGAGCTGAAATTTATAATATATACTCTCTAGGGGCCCTTTATGCTCATGTGTTAATTTTTTTTAAATCCGCCTACCGACACGCCCACAATTAAATAAAACAATTTTATTGAAACACCCAAGTTTGAGCTAGGGAGCGTTTTTTTTGATAAAATCCTTTAAATGTTGTATAACAAAATATGTAGAGCGTTCTTAACAATTCAACCATACTTAGACTTTTGTCACGCCCACTTATGAGGGATAGGAATAAGAATAGGGTATCCAACAGTTCGCCTTAGCGGACTGTAGCCCGTCCCTATGTTTTTTTATATTCATTTCTCCACCCACCGCTCACCAGTTCAAATATAAAAACAAGAGAGGCTGCATAACGCGGTTAAATGGGCTTTCAGTGATATTAAGGTGAAAATAGGGGAAAAAGAAATTTAAGATTTAACTGGGCACAGCTATTATTTCGTTGGAATAAAAAGCGAAAAGGCCATCATTTTGCCCGCAGTGCAGTTGACAGTGTCGGCAAATGAATGTTAATTATAGATCTGCTTCATCTATATATTAATATCTTATATTAATACGGAGTTGCCTATAACGTGTTTCCCCCCTTTTTTGCTATTATACGTCACATAGATATGCCAACACTATATATATTTGGGTAGGGGGCAATATTGCACAATGCAAAAATTATCTACATAATATATAACACATATTATGAATTACAGCAGGTAAAATGAAGTGAATTGGATGAAATTACATCAACAACAACATTGCTATGTGAGGCAATAATCTGCCAATCGGAACGGAAAAATACTCGTATTATATCATGAAGTTACTTGAAAATGCGTGAAGTTACTTGAAAATGCTTGAAAATACTTGAAAATGCTTGAAAATACTTGAAGTTACTTGAAGTTAAAAATAACAACATTGCTATGCATGTTATGCATTTGGTTATGCTTGAACATACTTGAAGTTATTTGGACATGCTTGAAGTTACTTAAAAATGCTTGAAGTTACTTGAAAATGCTTGAAGTTACTTGAAGTTACTTTAAAATGCTTGAAAATACTTGAAGTTACTTAAAAATGCTTGAAGTTACTTGAAGTTACCTGAAAATGCTTGAAGTTACTTTAAGTTACTTGAAAATGCTTGAAGTTACTTGAAAATGCTTGAAAACTTAAAGTTACTTGATAATGCTTGAACATACTTGAAATTACTTGGACATGCTTGAAGTTACTTGAAAATGCGTGAAGTTACTTGAAAATGCTTGAAAATACTTGAAAATGCTTGAAAATACTTGAAGTTACTTGAAGTTACCAATAACAACATTGCTATGCATGTTATGCATTTGGTAATGCTTGAACATACTTGAAGTTATTTGGACATGCTTGAAGTTACTTAAAAATGCTTGAAGTTACTTGATAATGCTTGAAGTTACTTAAAGTTACTTGAAAATGCTTGAAAATACTTGAAGTTACTTAAAAATGCTTGAAGTTACTTGAAGTTACCTGAAAATGCTTGAAGTTACTTTAAGTTACTTGAAAATGCTTGAAGTTACTTGAAAATGCTTGAAAACTTAGAGTTACTTGATAATGCTTGAACATACTTGAAATTACTTGGACATGCTTGAAGTTACTTGAAAATGGTTGAAGTTACTTGAAAATGCTTGAACTTACTTAAAAATGCAGGAAAAATTGTATATCATGTGAAATCAGAGAATGCAATGTCGAAAAATTTCATTCTCCGATTAATATGTACTCGTATAACGATCGACTTTTTTTTTCAACTTATAGAATAAATTTGTCGAATTTCGACCATGGGGCGACCCCTAGTTTATTTAAATGTTTAATGCTAGAATGCGGTTATTTTGAGATAATGTTGACGGTAATTTAATTCGGAAGTTTATTTACACTTTGGCTATCTATAGAGGTTGTGGAGAAAGACATTCATTTGTTATTGGTTTGTTTATTGCTGAGTTTCTTATCTTATTAAAAAGGTTTCTTATTTTATTGGCAACGTTATAATTAGCAGCCCCACCCATAATTTACTTGATTTTGTTTTCGCTGATTCAGGACTTGACATTAGTATTAGCAACTCCATAGTTCCTCTTTGTCGAAACACAATTTTTCATGTAGTACTTTCTATAAGATTACAATTTTCTGAATTTATTAAACCGTCTTCATCTGGATGTAATTTTAAGTATGACTACTCCAAAGCTAATTTTAATAGCATTTCAAATTATCTAAATAGCATTGAATGGTTAAATGTTTTTAGTAGCCATAATTTAAATGATTCCTTCAACCTTTTTACAGAAATCGTTAAAGTGGCAATCGATATGTTTACGCCGAAAGTAAAAGCCAAAACTGGCACCAAACCTATTTGGTTCAATAAAAGGGTTATAAATCTTAACAATAGGACAAATAAGATCTACAAACAGTTTCGGAAAAACAATAATGATCCTGAGCTTTATATCCAATATCGCCGGTTACTTCAGGTGTACCTCAAGGTAGTCATCTTGGACCTTTACTCTTCCTGTTATTTATTAACGATATTCCGAAAATGTTTCTGAATTCTCAATGTTTGATGTTTGCCGATGATTTGAAGATTTTTCGTCAAATAACATCGGTGTTAGATTGTAGACTTTTACAAGATGATCTTGATAGACTCTCGAATTGGGGCATAACAATGACCTGCATTTAAATGTATCCAAATGTCAAAGCCTTACTTTTTGTCGTAATCTTCCATTATCCATTTTACAATCAAAAAAAGATCTTGGGATTATGTTTGATCCAAAACTTAATTTTAATGAACATATTGAGTTTCTAGCTGCTAAAGCCAACTCAATGCTAGAATTTATATTGAGAAACTCAAAGGAATTTCAGGATCCTTATAGTCTCAAATGCCTCTTTTTTGCATTTGTTAGATCTCACCTCGAGTACTGCAGCAGTGTCTGGAATCCATTTTATGAAGTTCATTCCATCAGAATTGAGAGGATCCAAAAGCGTTTGACTAGAGTTGCAGTAAGACGGCTTCGTTGGAATATTGAAATGCCTTCCTAGGATACTAGGTGTAAACTACTGGGAATTTTACCTCTATCGACTCGGAGAAAATACTTATCTATAATGTTGGTGAGGGATTTAATTACCTCTCATATCGTATGCCCCTTTCTGTTATCACAAATCGGGTTTTATGCTCCGTCGAGGGCACTCAGATATAGTCATGTATTTTATGTACCCTTTCATAGGGCTAACTATGGTTATAATGAACCTATATCTAGATGTCTACGAGAGGCTAATAATTATTGTGATTTATTAGAATTTCATTTTAGCAGGTATTCTTTTAAAAACTGTTTAATATTAGCATTAAGTAACTCTGGTGGTAGCTGATAGGTATTTATTTTTGTAACACCAGGATTTGTATCAGTCTTTAAAAAGGAAAGTGCTAATTCCACTTTAGAAGACGAAAATTCGAATATGCCAAGATTTGATGAATTATTCGACAGTGAACTATCGCTAAAAGAAGAAGATCTGGAGGAGGTGTAGACCGATTGGAAGTGCTTAGCAAACATATTGCAAATTGCTAATAGGTCGGAAGAAGTTTCGTCATCTTTTAATACCAATTGATTGTTTTTATACCCTATTCTAGGGGTATATTAATTTTGACGCATAGTTTGTAACATACCTTAATATTGCCCGTAGACCCCTAAAAGTTACTATATTTATGATCAGCATCGATAGTAATGTCGATCTAGCCATGTCCGTCCGTCCGTCCGTCCGTCCGTCCGTCGGCAAAAATTAGGCCTTTAAACTGGACCTAGAGAGCTGAAATTTTAACCATATACTCTCTAGGGTCCCGAAATAATCAAGTTTACGAATTTTTGAAATCCGCCCACAGACACGCCCACAAACTCAAAAAAACAAAATTTTGGAAAAAATCGAATTTTGAGCTAGGAAGCTGAAATTTTTTATATATGATCTATGACTCCTAAAACTGCTCGGGATATAAAATTTTCAAAATCCGCCCACTGCCACGCCCACAAAAAAATAAAACAATTTTATTGAAAAACCAAAATTTGAGCTAGGGAGCTGAAATTTTTAATATATACTCTCTATGGGCCCTTTAAGCTCATGTATAAATATTTTCAAAATCCGCCCACTGACACGCCCACAAATAAATAAAACAATTTTTTTGAAAATCCAAAGTTTGAGCTAGGGAGCTGAAATTTATAATATATACTCTCTAGGGGCCCTTTAAGCTCATGTATAAATATTTTCAAAATCCGCCCACTGACACGCCCACAAATAAATAAAACAATTTTTTTGAAAATCCAAAGTTTGAGCTAGGGAGCTGAAATTTATAATATATACTCTCTAGGGGCCCTTTATGCTCATGTGTTAATTTTTTTTAAAATCCGCCTACTGACACGCCCACAATTAAATAAAACAATTTTATTGAAACACCCAAGTTTGAGCTAGGGAGCGTTTTTTTTGATAAAATCCTTTAAATGTTATATAACAAAATATGTAGAGCGTTCTTAACAATTTAACCATACTTAGACTTTTGTCACGCCCACTTATGAGGGATAGGAATAAGAATAGGGTATCCAACAGTTCGCCCAAGCGGACTGTAGCCCGTCCCTATGTTTTATTATTGATATACTTCCAAAAACATTTGCTATTATTCCTTAAATTTGACTCGACTGATAGAACATACTGTCTATACAGGAACTTATTTAAAATATTAAATTGCTCCTGGAGTCGGCGGTATTAGATATAAAGCTCAGGATCATTATTGTTTTTCCGAAACTGTTTGTAGATCTTATTTTTCCTATTGTTAAGATTTATAGCCCTTTTATTGAACCAAATAGGTTGGGTGCCAGTTTTGACTTTTACTTTCGGCGTAAACATATCGATTGCCACTCTAACAATTTCTATAAATCATGGTCCTGAGGACACCACAGTTTTTCCAGCTTCTCACAGTTTTCACGCCAAGAGGCCTTTTTAGATCCATGCAACTTTGGTTTATATGGTCAGGAGGGATTCATATTATTTATTATTTCCAATCGCCGGTGCGTTTGGCATTGTTAAAAAGCTTTCTTACTCTCTTCCGGGTAGTCTCTAGGTTAGCGTTCCCCTATGGTACCCACGTTTTAAGCACAGTGCGCTTTTCATTATCAGAATGTCTACCACCTGCTCCACTGATAACATATCACGGCCATGAAAATGTCGATTATTTCGCGTAGAGATGGTCACTTGATCACAAAATGAAAAACGTCTTCTATCTCTGCTATTTGTCAGATGTTGCAAAAAATTGGAAGGTCTTCCCGGTGGGGTACATTTTTTTTTTAAAAAAGGAAATCCAAATCCCAGAGCACTCAGATTCGGTAATGCTCCATTGTACTACCAGGCAGAAATCTTCCTTTTGGTGTAGAGGCTGGTGAATGGGTGGCGTATGTTGTTGTGGTGCGGGTGTGTGCCGAGATGAAGAAGTTCCACTCTAAGTCGTCATTGATGTAACTTCTGTGTTGAATTCATACCGAAAGTAGTCTGCCTGCAGACGGTTATGAAGGGTCTGCTGAACACCCATCTATATAGCTATTCCCTAGCTTCTCTTACGTATTCGTTTTTAATATGTTTCCTGTTGCTGTGAAGCTCTTCCTCTAAACTAAGCCCAAAGTTGAACGACGGTGAGCGTTTAAGCCATTCTCCATACAGGCTTCCTATGCTACTTACTGCGTTAAGCTTGCCTTTCTTGGCTAGTCACCAGTCAGGCACATTTTGGACTTTTATAACTTGTAATTAAAGATTTTCAATAAAAAACGGACTTAGTCCAGTTTCGATGTTTATCGCAAGTTAGTTGTGCTCAGTAGAAGTCTAAACGTACGTTTCATGTTAAAGCGCTGGAATTTTTATACTGCTTCATATTGTTTGCCTCCCCATACTTGCGCTGCGTACAATATGATTGTTGATGCAGCGGCCTCAAAAACTCTTAACTTTATACTGTGGTTTGGGTAGTTATTGGCGAAACACCTTTTCCAAGCTGAGATTCGTTGACCACTCCAATTTGTTCACCAAAACAAACTATTGCAGCAGTCTTCAATTTATTTGCGCATTACCGGACCTTGTGAACTTTTTACATCTATTAACTCCTTGAATATTTTCAGAAAAAATAAAAAGCTCCTGCAAGTAATTTGCACTCAAAAAGCAGCCATCTATAAAGAGGCTTTTCTGAATCACGCAATTCATAATTCGACATTTCACAAAGCAGCATTTGAAAGCACTTCAGTCTTCTTTGAATTATTTCCAAAATATCCTCCTTTCATGCATTTATTTAAAGTAACTTTCAACTAGGGCTATCTTTAAATAAATAGCATCGCTCATTTACTATCCAAAGTGAAAATAAAAAGCCAACCACTAGAAGGCCATCGCTATGCAACCCGTTTCGGGCTGGCATGGGTTTGTTTTGACAAAGTTATTTGAGTGCTGTGCAATATTGACTGAAGTGCATTCCATTTGAAAATTCAACGTTTATCGTTTTATTAGTTATTTTATTCAGGACTCTAAGCTGGCGAAGGATAAATTGGAATTCCACAAATTGTAAGTTAAAATGGAAAACGTCCTGAGAAGTGATATAATACTCTACTTTAACACAGTCATTGTCTATGCACTACTATTCCGTTGTACATACCTTACTCGCACTGTTGTGTCTTTGCACTGGTAGAAGTGCTCCTTGGCATTCACTTTGGATGCTATACTAGATTCATCAGGCGGCGCGGCGGCGGCGGCGATGGTTTTAACCTCTCTCATCATGGACGTCTTGAGCTATGACGGTTGCGGTTTGCTGTTTGCCAAGAGAAGCAAGCAGTAACATTGGTAGGAGACTTTTGCATTATTTCCCTGTTTCATAAGTTAAAAGAGATATGTGTGTGAGCGCGCGAGATAGCAAAGGAGCCTTGTCTTTATGCACACAGTGCAATCACAGGAAGAGAATTCGAGCAAGTTTCAAATTAATTAACTACTTGAATTTGGTTTCAGTATAATTAATCTGAATTGGGAAAAGGGCGGGGAAGGGGCAATATGGCTTGACGACTACCTGATGAAGTTGCTTAATTGTGGGAAGAAAACTAGAAATCATGACGAGTAGTAAATATAGTTGGTTTGTTTTGAATCTGGTGTTAATACGGTACT
Organism: Portevinia maculata; assembly: GCA_949715645.1. NCBI lineage: Eukaryota > Metazoa > Arthropoda > Insecta > Diptera > Syrphidae > Portevinia > Portevinia maculata. The sequence goes on from OX454525.1 coordinate 43,640,711, forward strand.
TTTTAGATTGATTTTGAAGGTTTCTTTTTGTAAACAAACCGTTGTAACTGTTATTTTAGCAACTATTCTTTAGAGCGTTGTATTTATTTATTTTTTTATTTATTCATCTATGGATATTTTTATTTTACAGACTACTACCAAATTTTAAATGAAAACGAAAGCTTACTCACAACTCCGCCAGGGAAGTTTATAAGCAATTGACTCTTAAGTGGTCATAGAGACATTGCATGTGTCCGATGAGGCATCTTTATTGGGTCATATGCACATCGAATCAAATGTAGGTGCAACACCGAACACGCGCCAGTCGGATATGACAATAGACTTACTTAACTGGTGTACATATCGCGGAATATCGCCCCAGGGAGGACTGGTACGAGTACCACCCCTCCCAGGGTCATTGGCCATTGACCACCTGCTCCATAGATTCAGCAATTAAGGCTTTTATATAGTTGGATAAGCCGATGACATAGTCATCATAATTAGGGGCAACGATGCAAACGAAGTCACAACACATATGCAAAACGCCCTTAAGACAGCCGTAGACTGGTCCAAGAGAGAAAATATTTCCATTAATCCTACCAAGGCTATCATAGCTCCTTTTACCAAAAGAAGAAATTAAAACCTAGGTCAAATTTCAATTAAAGACGCGATCGCCGAGTATACCGATGAAGTCAAATATCTTGGAGTAATCCTCAATTAGAACTCTCAAGTTAACAACAAAATATCAAAACCTACCAGAATCAGTGTATGTATCCATTGGGTGATCTTTGGAGAGATACTACCCAGTGAATCTATACAATGATTGATTGGGCTCATTCAAACATATGGTTCTATAGTATTGTGGACTTAAGAAAAAACAGCAATCACAAAGCTCAAAAGGGTACAACTGCTTCCATTCTTAGGTATCTCCGGCGCTTTGCGAATCTGCCCCACAGCTGCTATAGAAGCAATAATAGGGATAACACCTCTTCACATATACTTAAATTAAGTGGCGATTCGCAGTGCAGCAAGTTTATTACAGCTAAATGATATAAGGCTTATTGACCACCCAGAACTAATGATCCAATTCGCAGAGCTTCAGGAACTTGAAATGAACTGTCCAGTTACACATCGCTTCCATAAAACTTTATGCTTAACTAAACGCTGCTTAACAGAGATCTGTAATAGAGAAGTATGGAATTAAAGAGCCACAACGGCATTAAGTGATATACGGATGGTTCCAAAATGGAAACGGGTGTGGCAGCTGGTTATATACGGGCCAAACTTCAACATGTCAATACCTTTGCAAAAATGGGCCATCGTATCTATGCCATTGTACACCTGGTATTAAATGCGCCAACATCCATATATTCACGGATAGTCAAGCAGCTATAAATGCTCTCAGCTCGCACACCATTGACTCCAAAGTAGTCATCTACTGTTTTAATACCGTTCAAACACTCAGCTTAAGGAACAAGATCAAACTATGCGGCGTTCTGAGTCATGAGGGATTTTATGGTAATGAAAAGGCAGACGAATCGGCCAGGAAGGATTCAGAAACTCCATTTACAGGTCCCGAAACCTTCTCATGCACTCCCAGCAAACACAGCAATAAAAGCTGGGAACATATGAAATGTATCTTTCATTGCGAAAACAGCCCATGTCTTAGACAGGTCAACCGAGCCATTCAACCATTCAATAGCAATGCCAACAGATGTCTACATCTAAGTAGGTATGATATCAAAAATTTGGTAGGTTATCTTACTGGTAACCTCTGCTTACGATACCATCTAAAAAAATATGAAAAACCGACTCTCCAGATGTCTTGAAGAAGACGAAACAGCTGAACACATACTTCATGAATGTCCAGCACTTAATGCAACTGGAAAGAAGATTTTTCTGGTCTAGTAAAGTGTTCATTAATACCATAATTATACCCATGTTTAGGGTTGTTCAGAATATGACGTTGACGCAACCTTCTTACTGGTACATTTATTTCAGAAATTTGAACAATTATTGCTGAGCTTTTTATTCGATAAGACAAAACTTCATGAACAAGCAATAAGCAAAGAACAGAACGTCTTTTTTCCCCAAAGAAACAATACCAGTTAAAGCACATCGCGAATTGTATGAGGTGGTATCAGTTATCCATTTATGTTGCCCCATTACGATTCTAGTGAAGGCTTTTTGAACTCTTTTAATGTGTTTAATACTAAAAGATATAGAATAGCATCAAACAATTGAGCAATACTAAAGAAATGCACGAACTAAGGACATATAAACTGTTTTTAAAGCATCGGGATGCGTTAACTCACTGCAGGTTCATTTAACAATACCAAGCATAGAGTTTGCCTTTGCTTTGAGATAATTTATATGTGAAGAAAATTACAACTTTGATTCAAAAATAACTCCAAGATCACGAATCTCAGATCTGGAAACTGGCCGAACATTTGGAAGTTGCGCAACATAGGTGTTAAGGAACTATGTGTCGTAAAGACATTACACTTTCTTATATTCAACGGTAAGAAATTGCTTTGACACCAATCAACTAAATTCGAATCATTTTGGAGGTTACGAGAGCCAGTTTTGTTTTTGATACATATAAATAATTTGATATCATTTGCATTCATTAAGCAAAGGCCATTATGAAGAAGAAATTTAATTTCATTTATAAAGATAATAAAGAGAAGTGGTTCAAGGTGCCTATCTTGTGGTATTCCCGATGAAACTTGTATTGTTTTTCACGTGAAATTCCCAATTTATATTGCGTCATATCAGTAAGATTGCTAAATAACCAACAAGAGGCATTGTTTAAATTTCGATAGATTGCAGATATTAGAATGAAATGACGAATGGCATCAAATGCCTTTACAAAATCTGTATAGAATGTGTGAACTTGCCATGTAATTATCAATCAAATTGTTTCGTCCTACTTTGTTAACTGGTGTTTTAAACGAAAACGTCCATTCCTCAAGGAATACGCCAGTAGATAGGGTCAGGTTAAAAAGAATTTGCAATAGAAGTGCTTATGCATACTAATATTGCTTAAGAACAAAATAATGAAATCCATCAGGACCTGAATCCTCAAAGGCCTATCGCTCATGGGCAGCGTACGAATCGTGATACAAAAACAAAACGTATTAACTTTTTTCTGTGCTAGTAATCGGCTTATTTTTTATACCTTATTCTAGGGGTATATTAATTTTGACGCATAGTTTGTAACATACCTTAATATTGCCCGTAGACCCCTAAAAGTTACTATATTTATGATCAGCATCGATAGTAATGTCGATCTAGCCATGTCCGTCCGTCCGTCCGTCCGCCCGTCGGCAAAAATTAGGCCTTTAAACTGGACCTAGAGAGCTGAAATTTTAACCATATACTCTCTAGGGTCCCGAAATAATCAAGTTTACAAATTTTTGAAATCCGCCCACAGACACGCCCACAAACTCAAAAATACAAAATTTTGGAAAAAATCGAATTTTGAGCTAGGAAGCTGAAATTTTTTATATATGATCTATGACTCCTAAAACTGCTCAGGATATAAAATTTTCAAAATCCGCCCACTGCCACGCCCACAAAAAAATAAAACAATTTTATTGAAAAACCAAAATTTGAGCTAGGGAGCTGAAATTTTTAATATATACTCTCTAGGGGCCCTTTAAGCTCATGTATAAATATTTTCAAAATCCGCCCACTGACACGCCCACAAATAAATAAAACAATTTTTTTGAAAATCCAAAGTTTGAGCTAGGGATCTGAAATTTATAATATATACTCTCTAGGGGCCCTTTAAGCTCATGTATAAATATTTTCAAAATCCGCCCACTGACACACCCACAAATAAATAAAACAATTTTTTTGAAAATCCAAAGTTTGAGCTAGGGAGCTGAAATTTATAATATATACTCTCTAGGGGCCCTTTATGCTCATGTGTTAATTTTTTTTTAAATCCGCCTACTGACACGCCCACAATTAAATAAAACAATTTTATTGAAACACCCAAGTTTGAGCTAGGGAGCGTTTTTTTTGATAAAATCCTTTAAATATAACAAAATATGTAGAGCGTTCTTAACAATTTAACCATACTTAGACTTTTGTCACGCCCACTTATGAGGGATAGGAATAAGAATAGGGTATCCAACAGTTCGCCCAAGCGGACTGTAGCCCGTCCCTATGTTTTTTATTTGGCTGGTTACGATTTGGATTAATTAAAATGAATGCTTGGTACCATGCTTTGCAGTCCTTCATTTCCGTCCAAGTGAATTTGGACGGGTATTTGGCGGCACTTCCCCGAGCAGATGGAGCATTATGAGGCTGGTAAACATATTTGCCCAATCTGCAAGCATCGCACGAAGACCGTAACATCGATATCCCTATGTTCGGGTTCAAGACACAATCGCGGCTGTAGCATCGACAATTCAGTCAAATCCAAGCGTTTCGAATAGAAACTTATCGGCGCAAATTGGAGATAGCAGACGGTCATTATAACGGATAGTTCATGATGACTTAAACTTGTTTCTGTACGAAGTCCAAATTGCAAGCAAGTTAAACCCTCTGGATTTGCCTATTCGCCTGGAATTTTTCCAAAAAATTATTGAAATGACCGAAGAAGACGACAGCTTTATAAATTGCTTGTTTATATCTGATGAGGCCCAGTTTTAACTAAACCGCAATGTAAATAAGCAAAATTGCCATATATGGAGTGAATCTAACCCAGAAATACTCAATGAGAGGGTATTGCATCCAGAATGAGTCACTGTGTGGCGCACAGTTTCATCAAGGGGCATTGTGGGGCGATACTTCTTTGGAGAAAACGGTGTAAGACTAACTGTCAATGGGGACCGTTATTTAAAGATGTTGAAGGAGTTTTTTTTTTATCCAGAACTACACCGAAAAAGTATCCGTTTCAACAGCATTTGTTACCAGCAAGATGGAGCAACTGCACACATAGTCAGACTGGTTATGGCAGACCGAAAATTATTAAACAAATTAATATCCAGAAACTCCACTTTCCGCTGGCCCCCAACGTCACCTGACCTGACTGCACCAGACTTTTTTTCATGGGGTTATGCCAAGCAAGAGGTGTACAAAACGAAACCAAGGAATTTGACTGAATTGAAACATAATTGAGGCGATCCTGACTTCAACCCTTCAGGCCGCAATGAATAATTTTCTGATCAGGTTTCCATTGGCGTGGATGAGCATGGAGGTCAATTACGATCTATCCACTTCAAAAACAATTAGTTATACAGGGTGTCCCTTAATTCGAAGACAATATTTTAGGGCATGATTTATGGGTATATTCTAAGGAAAAAATTGTTCTACAGTAAGGGCCTATCTCCAATTTGTATATCATTTATTGAGGATTTAAGAAAAGGCTTACTTGGGTGTACCCTGACCCATGTTAACGGTAATTGCGCCGTTAGTACTAATGATAGAAATTTCGTTTGGGCCTCTATTTTTAGAAGAAATATTAGCCTTTGTAATTGCATTTAAATAAATTTTATATCTTAACTCAGTCTTAAGATATCCAATATTTAACTTGTTCCATTTTTCCGGCCCATGCCAATTTTTTTACTTTCGGTTCAATTTTCTCCAGAAAATGCATAATAAACATAACGTTTTAATATTTTTATTGAATAAACGTAACAATAATAAAAATAAAAATCAACAACAGTTATGCAGAAAAACGCACAGATTTTATGATAATTGGAAAAACCCGCAGCAAGTAAAAATGGGAAAAAGGTTTTATTGCTTTAAGTTGCAAAAGTTACGAATGAAAACGATTTTTTCCGGTTTATGTAATTTTTGTTTTCCAAAAATCCATAGATTTTATGATACTTAGGAAATCCTGCAGCAGGTAAAAAAGGGGTTTCTGATTTTGTACCTACATTTCCAACAACAGTTGACAATAAGGGCGGTTTTCCGTTGGTTTATTTGAGTACCTGTCAGGACTTACCTATAAAAATGGTATAAAAGATTTAAAATCAAAATTAATTCATCAATTTTATCTGAAACGCCAAGACAAGCCGTTAGTTGATAAGAAAGGTTTTTTTTTTAAAATGTCTTCATTTACTAACGAAGAAAATTATTTACGTTTATGGGCTGTGCAATGGAATTTCAAATAGTGCGCGACAAAGATACCATGAACTTTATCCAAACCGACGACTTCCTAGTAGAAATGTTTTTTGGAAATATCGAAGGCTTCGAGAAACGGGATCAGTTTCAAATACACGACCTAACGCGGGAGCTCCACAAGTAAGAAGAACTTCGATTGATCAGAGAATACTGGAAGCTGTTACAAATGAGCCATCAATCAGCATCAGATGCTTAGCTTTGCAATTCAATGTTTCCAGACATAAAATTTGTATGGAGAAAATCAGTAATCGTGCAAAAAATCCCTTTTTTTAAATTTTACCTGTTGCATGTTTTCCCAAGTATCATAAAATCTATTGGTTTTTCTACAAACTTGTCGTAAACATTTATTTTTAGTATTGTTACTTTCATTAAAAAATATTAAAACGTTATGTTTATTACGGATTTTCTGGAGAAAATTGAACCGAAAGTCAAAAAATTAGCATGGGCAGGAAAAATGGAACAGGTTAAAAATTGGATATCTTAAGACTAAGTTAAGATATAAAATTTATTTAAATGCAATTACAAAGGCTAATATTTCTTCTAAAAATAGAGGCCTAAACGAAATTTCTATCATTAGTACTAACAGCGCAATTACCGTTAACATGGGTCAGGGTACACCCAAGTAAGCCTTTTCTTAAATCCTCAATAAATGATATACAAATTGGAGATAGGCCCTTACTGTAGAACAATTTTTTCCTTAGAATATACCCATAAATCATGCCCTAATTGTCTACGAATTAAGGGACACCCTGTATAAATAAAATAAAAATCTATACAATGAAAAAAAAAATGAAATACATTGATTGAAAAAAAATTATTTGAATTTCTTATTGTAGCACAATTGCACCAATGACACCCTGTATTAAATTTATTTTTTGTTTGTTTCGTATTGGTATACGCATATGAAAACGCATTCGGTTGCAGCCTTAATTGAGCAATCAGTATATGTTGTGGGCGGTATGGCACAGCCTTATGCAGCTCGATCGCTGATTAGTTGAAATGGCCAAAATCGTATGGAGATTTTTGACATTTTGGTTACAGAACTTAGGTGTAGTGCAAATAATTTGTACAGTCCATTTAATTATGGCACCTACTGTGTATGCGAACCATTTACCATAACCATACATAAAATACGCTATGCTAAAACTATGATTGGCCTGTCTGATCGGATGATCCATCCGACGTTTATTTACCTACCATGCACAGTAACCGTGATCTTAAACGACACGAATTGTATGCAACCGAGTTTTTTAATTTTGTCATTCAATAAACTTCCTTCATCACAATCGGTCATCGAGTTTTCTCTCCTTACTTCCTACATAGGTAAGAAACCCTGCCTGCAATTTAAGGGAATGGGGAGATATAAAAAATCATCCAGGTGTGACATTATACTAAAATCTTTTGGAAGTTTGATCATTCAGTGGTACTAAGGTTATGTAAGGTTAGGCTAAAAAAGACATACTGAATTCTGCCAATACAACTGCTTCCTCTGTCTCCACGTTAATTCGTCACTGGTTGGTAGCATGCAATTTTTTGTATACTTTGTTCTTATCGGAAGTCTTCACAGGGTCTTCATGTCTTAAAAAATCCCCCAATCTTTCTGCACCCGCTGTTTGGCACCGTCTTGTTAGAGCCACATATAACTGATGTCCAATTCATGCAATTGCTCAAAGAAATAATGTTCCAAAATGTCTCTGTACGAATACCAATTACCGTAACGTGACGGTCATTTTCATCGACGAATAAAAACAGCCAAATGACGCCACCGGAATGAAAACCGCAATAAGCAGTGCCTTTTTGTGGATGAAGTGCTGTTTCATGAAGCACAAGAGAGTTCCCACCTGTCCAGTAACGCATATTTTGCTTATTTTAGATGAATGTGACTTGTGAAATTCTTCACTTTCTTCCATCATGTCCATAGCCCAATTCGAGAACGTACGTCGCTTCATTTGATCAAGTGTAGGCCAATATCTTTAAGCAAAATTCGCCATAATGTGGTCCGGGCGAGGCCCAATTCTTGAGAACGACGTGAAATTGACTGAGTTGGCTGGTTTGCGACGGACGCCTCTAGCAATATTCTCGAAACTTCGGGCAAATCGTAGTCGCACTGGCACGGCAACATCATGCAGCGAATATTTTGACTCAAATTTTTGCACTAGACTATGAATTGCTTGTTTACTGGAACGAGAACTACGGTCGAAAATTGGCGTTAACGCTCTTAAAGTTAAGACCACCGACTCGAAATTTCGGTAGTAAATTTTAATTATTTGTAAACGTTGTTCCTTCGTGTACTTCACCGTGATGAACATTTTACTGAATATTTTGACATTGACAGTTCGGTAATCGGTTTAAGGATACGTTCACACTGAAAGTTTGAAGTTGTCAAGTCGCCCATGAAAGACCATTTATAAGCTCAATTATCTTTTCAAAATAGCTACAATAATAAAATATATGTCGGACCAGTATCCGCCGCCTTAAATGCTAAAAAAAAACATTTTTAAAAACATACAACGATGTGCAACTTTTTTTGTAGGCAATAATTCGTATTTTTGTTTAATGATGCACACGCTAATGTCCTCATTTATTTTTATTTACAGGTAAGGAGCTGTTTTCCCATTTCCTATGTAGAACTGAACTACAAATTGCTTGTAAGTTAATTTTTGTGTTGTTTAAATGTCGTATACTACTTATGTTTTAAGCATTCTCACTTAGCGAAAATAATTAGTAACAAACATTTAACGACAATATGTATAATGCAGAATATCAGAAGGAAACCACTATTCCTCTTCAAGTCTTTGAGAAGATGTTGAGCTTCAGGGCACCCTACTGCCTGTGTCAAACCGAAACAATGACATCGACGACAGCATGCGATAAGTATGTTTCAATGAGCCTTCAAATAATTGTCATTCCACTCAATTTAGCTCCGAAACTTCATGTATGCGGATGTGACTAATGCATCTTGAATGAGAACAAGGAAGGAGGTTGGTTTACCTTGTGCGGTTCTGGTTCCTCAAGGACTCATTGCATACATAGATCTTAATGCATTAAGCAGATACCTCAGCAACGGTTGATGCTGCAGCTCCTGCTTCATTTTGTGCATATATACATGTGTTTAAGTGCAGATTTAGGGTAGGACCTTAAACATTATACCATTTAATGTAATTGGTGTGTATGGAGAAGTCCCCCACTTCTTGCTGAATATCATCAGTATCATCTGGAAGGTGAGAGTTATCCTGCCGTTAGCTAAAGAGGTCACTTCAGTTAGTAGTTTCCCAATCCTTTCTGAAGACGGAAAGGTGGAACCAATTTGGTTTTTGCCACTTTTCATTCATTTCCTTTTTTCAATTTGCATATCGAGCATGATGTACAGATGAGACTTAGTATTTCATAGTGCCTACTTTTAATAAATAATGGATAAAATTAAATGGTAAGAGTTACAATATGAAAATAAATAAATAATTAATAATACAAAAATAATAATGTAAAGATTATTGCACCTAAAAGGAAAAGAATAGAAGAAATTTAAGGAAATTTGAATTGTTGCTTTTATATGAAAAGTACCCCAAAGCAGACTTTTCGAATTGAGTAGCTCAAGTTATTTGTTTTGATGCAGTGAACTGGGACGAGAAAGAAGAATGAACGAAGAAATGACGAGACGTGATTAAATAGGAAGGGGGTGTAATGATGTTAAATGTTCGGGAAGAGCGGGCAAATTGAAGCTCTTCAATTAGATATGGTGGCGATATATTGTTAATTTCTTTGTGCAGAAAGACACAACATGTTTGATCAAGAAACTGCTGGAGTGTACAACCGAGCACATTTTTGTGGTAATTCTATATATGATTGTTTCGTCAAAGGCCATAAACAAACCTAACCATATCGTTGAACGCTACTGTGTTAATGAAGCGATAAAGAATCTTCTTCTTCGTTGTTTATTCTTCTTAATTTATGACGAGATTATGGGCAGGATAAGAGAGATCATAACCTCCCACAATAAACACAATAAACATCAGCAGCCCTCCTGGCTTCGGATCACTTCATTAATGAGGCCAATCAAAGGCTGGTGTTGTTGTATTTGTGTGATCCATCAATTTTTATTGCTTTTGGTGCAAAGAAGTTGCACAAACCATTCGTACAGGGGCGGCAGAGCAATAACCCGTATTAAATGTGGGTTGTACTCAGTCGATAGGCAAGGTAGAGACTTGAAACAAGTTTTTTATGGATTCCCCTCTGTATGCCTTTTTTTATGTTTCAGTGGAATAATAGTTATGACAGTTTTGTGGTGAGTCAGTAGTCGATGTGCAGCTGAAGTTTCGTCACAGATTCAACAAATCCACCAGGTGCCTGGAGAGCTGCTGCTAAATAATAAAAAAACGGCCCATAGAGGACCTAAAACCTTGCTTCTGCAACCATTTGCTTTTGCGAAGTGGAAGGGACCTACGATTTTAAGCTGAATCCGAGCGGCAAATTTGACAAGCTTTTCATGACAATTGCTACTCTTGGATGTTTGTCAGATGTTTGGAAGAGGTTGGGCAGCGGACTAACCTCTAGAGAGATGGTTCTTGGCCAAGTGCGTGCGGCGTAGAGCTCCTCTTAGTCCAGGCAATTTCGAAAAGGTTTTAGAAGCGGTGTTACGAAATCCGGCCCACTCTGCTCGAAGACACTCTTCTCAGCTGCAACTCAGCAATCGCGCAGTAATGGCTGTGCGGGGTTTGAAGGAAAGTGATTATCCACAACTGTTGAACGCTTTTTAATTTTTAATTTTTAATTCACTTTTTATTGATAATTAAATATCAACTTACTTACTTACTTAATGGGCTCCCGACCCTTGTAGGCCAGGTTTTTTACCTGGCCTTCCATCCACTGCGATCACGGGCGCCCTGCTGCCACTTTTCCAGACCAAGTGCTCTGGCATCCGCGATGGCTTAGTCCTTAAAACGGAGGTTCGGTCTTCCTTGCCTTCTCCAACCTGGGGGCTGGGAGTCGAAGATTCTCTTGGCTAGAGCATTATTGTCCATTCGCCCAATGTGGCCGAGCCAATGTGGTCGACGTTTTTTTTTTTTTTTTTTTTTTATAATTAGCGCGCACTAAAGGGATTTGTCCTTATAATGTATTAGCTACACAGCGCGGGCGTTAAGGAAATTAGGGTGAGAGGAAAAGGAGAGATGTCGATGCACGTTGGTTTTGAATGTCTGTAGGTTATAATGCGTAGGAAAAATGGAGCGGGGAAGAGCATTCCACATTCGTGTTGTACGGCTGAGGAAAGATTCTTTGAACTTCACTGTACGTCCGAACACAGGCTTGAGGGTGAACTGATGAGCATTCCCTGCATGGCGGGTATTGCGGTTGAAATGTTCAAGGGGAGGAATGCAACTGGCTATTTCGTTTGAGCACTTATGGTGGAAATAACGATAAAATAACGACAGGCAGGAGACATTACGACGATGACTAAGAGAGTCAATCGATCTCGCGATGTCTCGGTCGCCAATGAGTTTTATCGCGCGTTTTTGGATCCTGTCAAGTAGCTCCAAATAAGTTATTGGTGCACCGGACCAGATATGAGCGTTGTACTCGAGTTTCGGGCGAATAAACGCCTTATAAATTGTAGCCAGATCAGAAGGGGTGAAATATTTCTTACAACGCTTAAGGAAGCCTAGACATTTCGCGGCGTTCTTGGCGACATCGAATATGTGGTCATTCCAACGAAGGTTGTCATTAACACACATACCGAGAATGGAAAGTCTTTCGGTTTCAGCGATGTAAGTGCCATTCATAGATAATGGCAGTGTGTGTGGGTTTTGCTTTAATGACAGGAGACAGCATTGAGTTTTGGAAGCATTAAATTCCACTCTATTGGTTTTACCCCACTGAGTTATGCTGTTAAGATCGGAATTTAATGAGCTTAACATACGTTGCCGTTCCAGTTCCACACCCGAAGCTGAGGGGCGTGACCCAAGAAACGAATATGAGAAGCTGAGGGTACTGTCATCAGCAAAGGAATGGATTGGATTAGAAGTAACAGACAGTAGATCATTTATAAAAATGAGAAAGAGAGTCGGGGACAGAACAGAGCCTTGGGGGACACCAGAATTTATTTGGTGAGTTGCAGACTTGAAGCCGTCCAAAACAACTTGAATTGAACGGTCCGAAAGGTAATTTCTAATCCATTGAAGAAGAGTAACATCGATTCCAAATGCACGCATTTTCGACAAGAGAGCTTGGTGCCAAACTCTGTCAAATGCTTTTGAAATATCAAGCGCAACGATCTTACTTTCACCACCTTGGTGAAGAGATTGGTTCCACTTTTCGGTTAGATATGTCATCAAATCACCAGTGGACCTGTTGCTGCGAAAACCATACTGCCGGTCATTAAGAAGTTTTCGCGATTCAAGATATTTCATTAGCTGACGGTTTATCAGCGTTTCCATGACCTTAGAAAGAAGGGACGTAAGTGCAATTGGTCGGTAGGAGGAGGGAGAAGAAGATTCGCCTTTTTTTGGTACAGGCTGGACAGATGCTGTTTTCCATCTTCCCGGGAAGAGTCCTGAAGAATAGGACAGATGGAAAAGCTTACGCAATGGTTTTGCCAGCGAAGAAGAACACCTCTTCAGAACGATAGGGGAAATACCATCTGGACCAGCGGATTTGTGAACGTCAAGATCTTGAAGTACTCTAGCCACTGTACGAGTGCGAAAGTGGATTGGTCCCATAGAGAATTCTACGCGCTCCAGTACAGGGGGAGACAAAGCACAATCTGGGAGCGTTGAGCTGACTGCAAAGTGAGCAGCAAGCAGATTGGCCTTATCTGTAGAGCTGACAGCTGGAATGTCGTTGTAAATGAGTGTCGGGATAGATGACGAGGCCGAATTCTTGATGTTTTTAACAAATGACCAAAAGTTTTTACTACCAGTGGGACTTTGTAGTATTTTTTGCCTCAACTTTTGGTCATAGGAGAATTTGACACGATTAATGTGGGCATTGCAGTCATTTCTGGCTCGTTTAAACTTTTTACGGCTTTCCTCAGATGGTTTGGCTTTGAATAGCCGAAAACTTACCTCTTTTAACCTGATAGCCTCTTTGCAGCTCGAGTCACACCACGCGTTAACCTTGGGTTTGATACTTTTAATCCTGTTAGGGATAAAAGTCTTCATACCCAGGTGAATTATGTTTGTGACCATATCAGCAGCAGCATCCACGTCGCTGTCGAGGAAGCACAGCGACCAGTTAAAACTCTTAAAGAAACCGTTTAATTTTTCCCAATTGGCTTTCTCGTACTGCCATACGGTTCTTTTAGGAGTTTGTTCTTTAACTATGTGGTTGGAGTACGAGAAATTTGCTGATATGATGCAATGGTCTGACGAACCTAGAGGCGATAATACGTTCAAAGCGTATTTATCAGGGTGAGAGGTAAGAAACAAGTCCAATGTGTTGGCAGTTTGGCTGCTAATGTCCGGTATTCGTGTCGGCTCATTTACAAGCTGAGTCAGGTTATTTACCTCAGCAAAGATCTCGACGTACCTTCCTTCGGGTGTTGTCTGACCAGAATGTCGAAGCCAGCTTGAATTGTGTATATTGAAATCGCCCGCAATAACGATTTCAGAACGAGGATGAAGGGTCACAATTCTTGTAATAGAATCAGACAGTGCATCAAACTCATTATAAGTTGAATGTCTGTCCAAGTTGGGGCTTCTGTAAATAAAACAGTAGTGTATTAATTGCCTACGGACATGGAGTTTTAGCCAAATGAAATTAAATTCTGGGTTGGCACATTGGCCATATTGAGGCTGAAGTTGGTAGGCTACGTTACTACGTATATAAACGGCGATACCGCGATGGGCAAAGAATAAAGGCACTAAGTTGTACCCAGGTAGACTAAACTCTGTTAAATCAGAGCCAACGCTAACCTGGGTTTCACTAAGTGCCAAAACAGCTGGTTTGTTGTGAAAAACATGGGCGTATAATGAAAAAAAATTCTTTCTCAACCCACGAATGTTGCTGATATCCACAACGAAATTCCTACACATTATAAAAAACAAACATAAAAAAAACACAACTCCGACGCTAACTAAGCATAGGCCGTGAATTAAAAATATACGTTAGATTTCCAAAACAATCTACCGCAGGTGTTATGCCCGTACGGTAATTTGTTTGGTCCACTAACAGAATCAACAACTCACGACCCGCTATTCGCCCGATGCTGCCTTTACCCAAACATTGCAAGTGCACAAACGATAATCGATCGACACATGCAATAGTCAAGAAAGAGCAACAGCGATGAAGTGGGATGGGGGACGGAAGGAAGACCCTACGCTGTTGCTTTTTTTTCGCTTTTTTCGTTATCACTGCCACCGGCCACCGGCACTGGCTCTATGTGGATTTTTTTTTCTTTTTTCACACACACGCGATTTTGTATTTTTTTCGCGAAACGTATTGGCGAGCCGGTAGGTATTATGTTTGACGGTTTAGTGGCACCGAAATTGCGTTTAAAAGAGGCAACGCGTCCGCACGCGACGGGAGGCAAACAACAACGTGATTTAGCTTTTCGGACTACATCCACATCTCTGTACAGCTCATAGAGAGATCAGTTATCCCGGAATCCCATATTCGGCCATTGCCATATAGACATAGAGCTCCTAACGATGAATGCTGCGGCTTTAAAGCCCATGAATAGATGGTGGGTATCGACCTGAAAATCGTTGGTCTTTTCCAGAATTTGCCTCAGTTGCAGAACAGCGTGAAATGTTCACACAGTAGTTACGTTGGAAAGGGGCATAAAAGAGCAAATGAATGTCTTTTAAAATTTACATCATTGCCATTCAGTTTACAGCATACAAACTAATCTGCAATCAGTGATAAATGCCATTGATAACAAATTTGTATCAAGAGCAAAAGAAAATCCTGCAGACTTTTTCACATTGCCATATATTTTACTTTATTTATTTATTTCTTGTCACCAAAGAACAAAATCTTTCATAGACATAAGGTCATACATTACAAATTAAATAGATGAAATAGGAAAATACAAAGAAAACGTAGAGCAAACAAATTATGACTGAACACTATCAAGTAATTTTCTTTTTATGGCAGAAATTGATAAATTAAAATCGATTAAATTGACATAAGCACGTACGAACGAACGTAGTTTGTACGAGAGTGGTCTACTCTAAAAAATCGAGTGCATCGCAGGTTAAATGATGGAACATTTATGTTGAGAAGGTTTAGAATGCCAGTTGAATCAATCTCTCCTATTAGGGTCATATGAACAAAGACAACTCTTGCCACCGTTCTCCTAACTTCTAATGACTCTAAGCTTATCAATTTTAACCTAGATATATAAGGTGGTAAGTTGCTTAAGTCAAACCAAGGGAGTCCTCTAAGAACGAACCTTAGGAATCTTTTTTGAATTGATTCAATTCTATTAATATGAATTCTATAGTAGGGATACCAAACAATAGACGCATAGTCTAATACAGATTTAACAAAAGCTACATACAAAGTTTTAATAACATAAACGTTAGAAAACTGACAAGCATAGCGCCTTAACATTCCACATGTTCTATTTGCCTTGTTTGTGATAGACTCAACATGGTAATTAAACGATAGCTTAGTGTCTAAAAACACTCCCAAATCTTTGATTACAGAAACCCGGGGAATGACTACGCCATCAAAAGTATACGTATACATGACAGGTGATTTACAGCGGGAAAATGTTAACACTGAACATTTAGAGACATTTAATGAAAGGTAGCTTTTAGAGCACCACAGATGAAGTTTTTAAAGATATGAACTTAGAAGGTTTAAAGAGTGATAATCATTTCCCGGCAAATATATCTTAAAGTCATCCGCAAACATTAACAAAGAACACTCAGGAATAAATTCGACAATATCATTCACAAACAGAATAAAAAGTAGAGGCCCAATGTGACTTCCTTAGGGAACACCAGAGGTTACTGATATATTTTTCGAAAAATTATTACGAAACTTTACATTTTGAAATCTATCAGTAAGGAAGGAAGAAAGCCATTTTAAAAAGAAAATTGGAAATCCCAATTTTGTAAGTTTAAAAAGTAACATTTTATGGTCAACACGATCAAAAGCTTTGCTGAAATTCGTATAGATCGCATCAACCTGGTTACCCTTACTGATGTCAGAGATCACAAAGTTAGTAAATAACAAAAGATTGGTTATAGTTGACCTCTTTTTTACAAAGCCATGCTAATTACTGCATATGAGGGATTTAAAATAGAAATATAATCTTTCTGTAACAAGAGAATCAAACAATTTTGGAAGAGAAGATTGCTTACATATACCTCTATAGTTTTCAATTTTATTTCTCCTGCCAGACTTAAAAATGGGAACTATAAAAGAAGTTTTCCAAACAGATGGAAATGTGTCAGTTTTTAAAGATAAATTAAAAATATGACATATGATTTTATGTAAAGGAAACGCACAGTTTCTAAGGAAAATAGAACGAAGACCATCAGGACCAGGATTAAGGCTGGACTCCGAAGCTGCTAAATTCTTCAAAACATCATTTTCAGAAAATATCATACTATTGAAAAGAGGATTAGGAGAATCATTAATATAATCAAAAAAATTCTCATCCATGATCAAGTCATTTTTCGAATAAACCGATTGAAAAAAGCTTGCAAAATTATTACAAATAGTATCGGGAGAATCCGCGAAACACCCGTTAAAAGATAGTGAGGCTGGAAAACCATCACTTTTGTTTTTAGAATTAATAAATTTCCAAAATGTATCTGGCCTGGAAACAAGAGTGTTCTGTATATCATTTAAATACACTAAGTATGCATGGTGGAGAGATGTTTTCAACTCAGACTTCAGCCTTCTAAACAAAACGTAGTCTTCAATTGCCAAACTACAACGCCATTTCTTGTAGGCTCGGTTTTTTTGAGTTTTTATATAGTGTGTAATTTCGTTGTCCCAAGGAAATGACTCAGACTTATTTTTAACGCGAACTACAGGAACATATTTAAAGATAGCATAATTAATACCCGTATAGAATTTGGAGCAAATGTCATTAATTTCGAATGATAGACAAGGGCTCCAGTCATAATTATTAAGCTCTTCACATACTCGTGTATTACTATAATTGGCATTTAAGAAATCAAATCTGAAGGATTCACAAATAAATGTTTCATTAAAATTTAAATTACAAAAAAGGTTTAAAGAAGGATGATAAGAATCTTCCGGGACGAGAGGGGTGAGGCTCCTCGATACAAGAGTTTGGTCGCTGTTATTGGTAAAGATGAGATCCAAAGTACGATCCATGGTATTTTTAACGTGATTCACCTGGAGTAGACCAAGTGAGTGGAGCGTATCAACAATCAACGCACCAATTGCAGATAGAGGGTTGACGGGACTGAGGTATGTACAACCAGAGTCCCCCGATGCCCAGTGTATATTCGGTTGATTAAAATCACCAAAAGTGTAAATTAAATCCGAGGCAGTTAGAAGGCTAACAATGAAACGAATAGCATCTGTGTACCTCGTTACATTATCTACTCGGGCACTATGTGGGATGTATATACAAACGATGTATAATTTAGCGGTGGATGTTAAATTAAAATGGCTGCAGCATATTTCGATGTCTTTATAGCAACTAAGGTCAACATCTATCGCTTTAAAATCTTTTCGAATGGCTATAAGCGCACCACCAAAACGCTTGTAAATGTTGTTTTCCGTTGATCGATCACATCGATTAACATCAAAGTAGGTGGGGAAAAGTACAGAATCGCTGAAATTATCATCTAAGCCAGTCTCCGTAAGAACAATTATGTCATATGAACTGCTATAAACACTTATCAGGAATTTAGTGCACTTAGTCCGTAGCCCTCTTACGTTTTGGTAGAAGAGGGCAACTTCCTTAAGTTTTTTGAAGAAGAGGTTTTAGCATTATTCTTATTATTCCTGTTTGTAAACTCCTTGACAAGTATATCCCTTGGCCAAAAGTTCGGATTTAAAAGAATTTTGCCAGTCGCTGATGGAGCAAGTAATTTAAACGACGCAGAAATTCGGCCAGGTAGATTATCAGATGTAAACGGGGGTGGTACAGTTCTCAAATCACAATTGGAGGAGGCAGTATTTTCATCGTTTATCTCAGTAGTCGGATTTTCAATGTCAGCTGACGGGCTTACTCCTATAGTGGTAGCAGCAATTGAAATTGTTGAACATGAAGGCAATTGAGAGTCTACTAAGGTAATGCCAATTGCATCGGGAACCAAATCCGCCGAGTCTGAATTAGACCGTAGTACTCTCTTTTTTTGAGGAAGTTGAAGATTATTCAGTTGTTTTTGTTGGTTGGGTTTTGATTGTCGCTGTTTTTGTTGATTATACAAATTTGATTTTGGATTGGATTTTGTTGTGTTATAAATATATATTGGGCGCGGCAGAAAACTTTGTTAAGACAACGTTTTAAAAAGGGCTGTCTACATAAATTTTGCTTCAACGGTATTTCTTCTTTTTGAAGTAACTAATCTTAAAAAGAAAATTTTTGTTAAAAACTCACACAAAAGGTGGGCGTGGCGAAAAGCTTTGTGGGAGCTAATAGTAAATAACATAAGTTTGGAAGGAAATAAAAATGAGTTTTTTTTATCATTCCATCCTAAGTTTGGTTCATTTCAATTTTAAATCTCTAAAAAAAATCATAGGTACATACGACTTTTTAATAGTGTTCCACAAATTGATGGAAGATCTTGCTTACATGCTATTATACGTTCAATATTATTGAAATATTGCACCTATCCCGGAACAGCTCACACATAAGTTCAAAAAATAAACAAAATAAATAACATATAAAACAAATCACTATTTTTAAATATCGCAGAATAAAAATTGGAGCAACCAAGTATCTTTTGGGGGTGTTATCCAAGTCTTCTTTTATGCTCATCACCGTCCTTCATCGCTCCTGATTTTTTAAGTTCTCCAGCGTGTATCTATTATTTGTCTCTTCTCTTTGTCCAATATTCTTATATTTTTGTGATCCGGTACATGTCCTTTGCGATCATAAGCTACGACAGTGCTGCAGCTAGTGTCTTCCCTTCCGCAAACGGAGTCAATGACATATGGACTACTACATACGACGTTTTTCGGATCCAATTAGTATGGAAATTGTAATAGGCCCCGACTCACATGTGTATGTTTTGTGACAGATTGAGTTCGCTGTCCTCAGCAAAAAACGAATCCGAAACTGATCCAAAAAAAAGGTACAAATCGAGGCTAGATGAGAATCGAGTATCGGTTGGAAGCCAAATAAAAATCAAAAATGTTTGTTCATGTTTATTTTATTTCTTAGAACAATACCTACATTTTCTTATTAGGTATACCTGTTACCATTTCTCCAACAAATTCTCCTGCAAAAGAAAAGAAGCAAATAAATGTGTATGTTATCTATACCAATGTATGTTACTTACTTTCAGCATGAATTTGTGCCGGTAGCATTAAAACCATCAAAATTCGGCCCACGATTGGTAGTTTCGCCTTCATCGATTGCTATTTTTTTGATTTTGATAAATTCAAACAAAGTTTAATTAAGCAATAATTAGGTGTACAATAATAAATTCAATTTTAGTTTACCTTTCAAAGAAAATCATATCTGCAGCTGCAGCCAGAGACAGTGTCAGTTACAGATGAACAAATCCGCCATTACAAATAACTACTCTCGAGTCTCGACTCTCGCTCTTTTTATACCCTATTCTAGGGGTATATTAATTTTGATGCATAGTTTGTAACATACCTTAATATTGCCCGTAGACCCCTAAAAGTTACTATATTTATGATCAGCATCGATAGTAATGTCGATCTAGCCATGTCCGTCCGTCCGTCCGTCCGTCGGCAAAAATTAGGCCTTTAAACTGAACCTAGAGAGCTGAAATTTTAACCATATACTCTCTAGGGTCCCGAAATAATCAAGTTTACGAATTTTTGAAATCCGCCCACAGACACGCCCACAAACTCAAAAAAACAAAATTTTGGAAAAAATCGAATTTTGAGCTAGGAAGCTGAAATTTTTTATTTATGATCTATGACTCCTAAAACTGCTCGGGATATAAAATTTTCAAAATCCGCCCACTGCCACGCCCACAAAAAAATAAAACAATTTTATTGAAAAACCAAAATTTGAGCTAGGGAGCTGAAATTTTTAATATATACTCTCTAGGGGCCCTTTAAGCTCATGTATAAATATTTTCAAAATCCGCCCACTGACACGCCCACAAATAAATAAAACAATTTTTTTGAAAATCCAAAGTTTCAGCTAGGGAGCTGAAATTTATAGTATATACTCTCTATGGGCCCTTTATGCTCATGTGTAAATATTTTCAAAATCCGCCCACTGCCACGCCCACAATTATTTTTTTTTTTTTTTAAATTCAAAGTTTGAGCTAGGGAGCTGAAATTTATAATATATACTCTCTAGGGGCCCTTTATTCTCATGTGTTAATTTTTTTTAAATCCGCCTACTGACACGCCCACAATTAAATAAAACAATTTTATTGAAACACCCAAGTTTGAGCTAGGGAGCGTTTTTTTTTGATAAAATCCTTTAAATGTTATATAACAAAATATGTAGAGCGTTCTTAACAATTTAACCATACTTAGACTTTTGTCACGCCCACTTATGAGGGATAGGAATAAGAATAGGGTATCCAACAGTTCGCCCAAGCGGACTGTAGCCCGTCCCTATGTTTCTTATTAGCAATGTAGTTACAGTCAATTTACAAATGTGTGCGTGGAACGCCTCATATATCGCGGATCCAAAAATGACGGGAAAAGTTGGGTCAGCGATTTTGCTTGAAGGGTTACCTCTGTTTGTATTTGCTGTGTGTTCTGCTACTCTTATTCCAAGTGTCCTCTTCATCGTACAAAACTTGTCACACGTCTCGGTTTCTCATATATTTACAAAAAAAAGCTTGCAGCTGTCGGAATAATTTGCAGAAAAAATCAACAAATGGAACAAATAGGTCTGTGCTAAGCCAAAAGCAGCAAGAATTTGTAATAATATACAAAATCGAAAAATTTCATTCTACTGACATTGACAGTCGGTAAATCGGTTTAAGGGTGCGTTCACACTGAAAGTTTAAAGTTGTCAAGTCGCTAATGAAAGGCCCTTTATTATCTACATGTATTTTGATTAAATTGTTTTTCATATTTGTGGGATATCGTGGTCCGCTAACGCGATCACGAGATACCTAAAGTACTCTTCGTCGTGCGCACGCACACCGACACACATACTCGAGTTCGCTGTCTCCATCTCTTCCGAGTTTTAATTTAGTTATTGTCAGTTGCATTATAATAGTAGGCACGGAAGGACGTGCAGAACCAGTGAAGTACCACATACCTTCTTTTTTTTATTTGTTACTTGCCTATGAGCAATATTTCTTAACTTTAAATAAATACCACCTAATCTATTAAATTCGTTTTGTTTTAATTCCCACAAATTGGGGGCTCAACCGGGATTCTAGAAAACGAAAAAAAAACTGCTAAGAAGTGCATAGCAAGTGAAAAAAAAAAAACTAAAAGAAAGTGGTCTGTGTGTATCATACGCGATCATCAAATCCGTTTGTTACTACACTGGGTAACGGAGGGGAATTCAACCGTGTCGTGGTTGTCTATCCCAACGAAGCGAAAAAAAAAACAAAGAGTGTGTGCACAAGTAGGAGCACCGAAAAAAAAAACATTACGAAAGTGTGTATACTCAAGTAGGAGTAGCGGACAATCGTGAAAAAACGCACAGCAGAGTGTGTGAGAAAGCGAAACCGGAGTAGCGGCGAAGCTGGAAGCGGAGACGGAGAAAAAAAAAAAAAAAAAAACAACAAAACAAAAGAATTGTTTAGTAAAAGGGTGAGTACTTAACTGGTTCTTGTTTTGTTTGCCTAAATTTTCTAATTTCAATAAAGCCGAAGTTGTTGGCACCGTACAAATTTTAAAAAAAATTTCTAAGGCCAAAGTATTGGCAGTAAATTTCTTTTTTTTTTGATTAAAAAAAAATTATTCGAATTGTGAGGGGGAGATGGAGAGAGAGTAAGCGTGTGTGACTAGGGATGAGTTGCGTGCGAGGTTGAGGGCAGAAGGTTTGTCGACGTCAGGCGAAAAATCGGAGCTGCAGGAACGATTGCGTTGCCATCTGAACTTGCATCGCACTAACGATGTCGAGGGAGGTCTAGGTAGCGACGAGGAAGAGGTGTATGTAGAGGGGTCGACCAAAATGAAGACTGCAAAGGAGCATGCATCACCACCTGGAGGCGGACAATGGGAAGAGCAGCGAACAAACTTTTCGTTCCGAGATATTGAGGAAAGTGTTGCGGTATTTAGAGGCGAAGCATCACAAAGCGTCCGTGACTGGATTGCTGAATTCGAAGACGTCAGTCAGATGATCCAGTGGAATTCACTTCAAAAATATATTTACGGCAAGCGTCTACTGTCGGGTGCTGCGAAGTTGTTCGTTCAGAGCGAGACCGGCATAAGGGATTGGTTTTCGCTGAGAGAGGCGCTACTGAAGGAGTTCGGCGATAAGCTCAGTGCAGCAGAAATCCATAGGCGACTGAGGAATGCTCGTAAGCAGCCTGGGGAAACGTTGCGGGAATTCCTTTACAGGATCATAGAAGTGGCAAAACCCATTTCCATAGATGAAGAGTCCATCATCGAGTACTTCGTCGATGCACTGAGAGACGACAAAGTGAACAAGATCGTCCTATATGAAGCGGCTACAATCGAAGAATTGAAAGCTAGGTTGCGGGTCTATGAGAAGGTAAGAAGTCAACCATCGTCTTCACCATCAACGTCATCAGATAGACACTCAACATCCAGAGCACCGAACGAGAAAACGAGATCGCGATCATGTTTCAATTGCGGAGAGTCCACCCATCTAGCGAAAGCTTGCACCAAGCAGATAAAATGCTACAAGTGCCAGGGTTTCGGACACAGGTCGTTTGAGTGCAGCGGAGCAGGCGGCGTGAAGGACACGCGACAGGAAGCGAAAAAGGAGTCAGTCGTTAATGCCAAGTTCGGAGTGCGGGCACCACACTTGATGAAGGACGTCAATGTAGATAACTTAGAAGTAACAGCATTGGTGGATACGGGGTGCGATATCTGTCTAGTTAGACAAGATTTGCTAATGCAGTTGAAAAGGGCAAATGTGGAGCCAGAATTTACTATGTTGTCGGGGCTGGGGAACCATAGAGTTCGCACTCAGGGTTGTCTCAAAGCAAGAGTCGTCATAGATGCAATTGAGTTTGAAGCCAAGCTGCATGTGGTGAAGGAAACAGAATCACCTTTCACCTTGGTTCTAGGCAATGAACTCTTGAGGGAAGCGGTTGTTATCATCGAGGATGACAACGTTCGGTTCCGAAGGAAGAAGACCGAAGCAGAGATGGAAGTTCCGAAGGAGCAGAGCTCAGCAAGTAGTAGTGATGAGGAGGTCGAGCGGCCAGCGACATCGAGCATTTCACCCATCAAGGAGATTTGTGAGACGGATGGCGAAATACAAGCAGCTGTTTCTGGGGAAGAGGCGGACCAAATTCGCGAATTGCACCAAGGGTTTGAGAGGCTGTGTTTAGCCTTAGAGGACGGAAGCGAAGCGAAGGTAATGGACGGGGTAGATTTGTCCCTGTTATCAGCAGCAGATAGTGCCGAAGTCGAACGATTGATCGTGAGTTACCAACCAAGGCAGGATGTCGAGTCGCCAGTTACGATGAAGATTATTCTCAAGGATGATGCGCCGGTGTATAGCCACCCGAGAAGAATGCCATTTTCCGATCGAGAGGAAGTTGAACGACAAATAAGTGTTTGGTTAAGTGAGGGAGTAATACAACCCAGTCAATCGGAGTTCGCTTCACCTGTTGTGCTAGTGCCCAAAAAGGATGGAACTAAGCGTCTGTGCTGTGATTTTAGACGTATCAACCAGCAGATCACGAAGGATCATTTCCCGATGCCAATTATTGACGACGTGTTGGATCGACTGCAGAGAGCAAAGGTGTTTACGACGTTGGACTTAATCAACGGATTCTTTCATGTGCCGATCGAGGCTGAATCCAGAAAATATACCTCGTTCATCGTGCATAATGGACAGTACGAATTTCTGAGAGTTCCGTTTGGTCTTTGTAATTCACCAGCAGTCTTTACGCGTTTCGTCACTTCGGTTTTTAGGAAGCTAGTGAACGAAGGTCTGATGCTCACGTACATGGACGACATAGTGATCCTGGCTGAGAGCAACGAGGAAGCGATTTCGAGATTAAGGAAGGTGCTGAAGGTAGCGAGCGAGAATGGACTGAGGCTGAAGTGGAGCAAATGTCAATTCGTAACAACTACAGTCGAGTTCCTGGGATATGTGGTGGAAGGAGGAGCGCTACGACCATCAGACGGGAAAGTTAGAGCCGTCAGCGAATTTCCGAGGCCCACCGATAAGAAGAGTCTACAGCGTTTTCTGGGGTTAACAGGGTATTTCCGGAAGTTTATAGCAAACTACGCCGCAGTAGCGAAGCCGTTGAGTGATTTGCTTCGAAAACAATCTAGTTTTGCTATGGGAACGGACCAGGAAGTCTCATTTGAATTGCTGAGGAACGCGCTAGTGAAGTCACCAGTCCTCAAACTGTTTGACCCACACGCCGTTACCGAGGTGCATACAGATGCGAGTCAGATAGCTTATGGAGCTGTGCTATTGCAGAAGGATAACGACGATCAGCATTTTCATCCGGTGCAGTACATGAGCAGAAAGACATCACCGCAGGAGGAGAAGTACCACTCGTACGAGCTAGAGGTACTGGCAGTGGTTAGAGCGTTGGAGAAGTGGCGAATTTATCTTCTGGGGAGGGCAATCACAATCGTCACTGACTGCAAGGCATTCAGCATGACGATGAATAAAAAGGAAGTTCCGCTACGAGTATCGCGTTGGGCCATGTTTCTTCAGGATTTTGACTATAAAGTGGTGCACCGCCCAGCCGCACAGATGAAGCATGTGGATGCGTTAAGTCGTGTTGCCATGTTAGTAGTCGACACCCTGAGTCACCGAATTCGAGAGGCTCAACTGCAAGATCCACAATTGAAGGCAGTGCGGAAGGTACTAGAGTACACTTCGTATGAGGATTTCTTCGTGAAGAATGACATCATCTTCAAGGACGAAACCAAGGAGTTGGTCGTCATACCAGCTTCCATGGAGGAGGAGATCATCAAGTTAGCACATAAGGAAGGCCATTTTGCCGCGCGGAAAACAGCAGAGATAGTCGAGAAGACGTACTACATTCCGGAGCTTTTGTCAAAGGTTGGCAGTATTGTGAGAAGCTGCATTGAATGTATCATGGTGGAGGGAAAGGCGGGGAAGCAGGAAGGACTTCTGTCACCTATTCAGAAGGAGGATCGACCATTGCAAACCTACCACATCGATCATGTTGGACCGATGGAAGCTACGAAGAAGAAGTACAACCACATCTTGGTTGTTGTGGACGCTTTTTCCAAGTTTGTTTGGTTGTACCCCACCAAGAGTACAACCAGCGAAGAGGTAGTTGACCGATTACGGAAGCAGGCATCGATCTTTGGGAATCCGAGGCGAATTATAACCGATAGAGGTACTGCTTTCACGGCGGGTGTTTTTGAGAAGTACTGTCGAGAGGAAAACATCACTCACCTAGTTATCACCACCGGAATTCCAAGAGGGAACGGACAAGTCGAGAGGATGCACC
The DNA here is from genome assembly GCA_949715645.1 of Portevinia maculata. Classification (NCBI taxonomy): domain Eukaryota; kingdom Metazoa; phylum Arthropoda; class Insecta; order Diptera; family Syrphidae; genus Portevinia; species Portevinia maculata. The sequence continues at coordinate 43,666,525 of OX454525.1, forward strand.
GCATATTAGTCCCGATCTTGACGAAATTAACACTAGAAGATCCGACGTGTTGGTATAAGCACATCGAGCGGGTGCAGCAGCTCATTAATAGTACTGAGCCGAGGAGTACCAAGCACACACCATTTAGAATACTCACCGGGTTGGATATGAGAATCCCTTCCCGACCGGAGATCCGAGATATACTACACTCAGAGATCGTGGCTGAGTTAGACCAGGAGAGGGACGATATTCGTGAGCAGGCACGGGAGAAAATCGACCGAATACAGCGGGAGAACACCAACCAGTACAACTACAGAAGGAAGGAGGCGAAGACCTATAAGATCGGAGAGCTGGTTGCAGTACGCCGGACACAGTTCGGGCCAGGGCTGAAATTGAAGCCAAAGTATCTGGGTCCGTACAAGATTTCGAGAGTCTGCAAGCACGATCGGTATGAGGTAGAAAAGGTAGGCGATCATGAGGGGCCGCGCGCAACATCATCAGCCGCAGACAGCATGAAGCCTTGGGGTAGGCCAATCGGGACGATTGACCATTCAGGAGGGCCGAATGTGGGATATCGTGGTCCGCTAACGCGATCACGAGATACCTAAAGTACTCTTCGTCGTGCGCACGCACACCGACACACATACTCGAGTTCGCTGTCTCCATCTCTTCCGAGTTTTAATTTAGTTATTGTCAGTTGCATTATAATAGTAGGCACGGAAGGACGTGCAGAACCAGTGAAGTACCACATACCTTCTTTTTTTTATTTGTTACTTGCCTATGAGCAATATTTCTTAACTTTAAATAAATACCACCTAATCTATTAAATTCGTTTTGTTTTAATTCCCACATATTTTTAACCGATTTTATCGAAGAAGCAATTTTTATGTCAAAAACGGGCCCACAAAGTGAATGTGGCAAATAACTTTGAATGGCCGAATTGTATGATTTTTTTTTTTTTTTTTTTTTTGTCGGGATGTGTGAAACTTTCTGCACTGGAGCACTCAGACTCAATACTGGTCCATTGTACTGCCAGGCAGACACACCACATTTTACTGTGGGAATTTACTCGTTTTTCTAAGAAAAACGAGAAGGCGCTTCAATGATAAGGAGCTTAGGCTTACAGCACTCACCATATCCGCACCAAATACCTGCCAACTGATACGAGCAAAAGCAGCACAATCACAGAGGAAATGTTCCGCAGTGTCGTCGCTTTCTCCACAGGCTTCGCAGTTGGTGGTGTCGCTTAGGCCTAGCACCTTAAGGTGGTTGGCAAAAGCGTAGTGTCCCGTTAGAACGCCAGTAGTCTGTCTGCAGTCTTTTCTGTTGAGAGACAACAAGAATGCCGCGGATTTCCCACAGACGTCGGGGAGCATTTGCTTAGTCTGTCTGCACCCTGAAGAGTCATGCCAACGGCGATTGTGTTCATAGGAAACCCAACCGTCAATGGAAGCCCTGACCGAGGACGCAGGCAGACAGATCGCTGGTTCAGGTCCTGAAAGGTCCCCCTCTGAGCCTAGTCTAGCAAGTTCATCGGAGATCTCGTTTCCCGTGATCCCGTTATGACCCGGGACCCAGACAAGTTTAAGTGAATTCAGCCTTCCGACCGAATTCAGAGATATCTTGCATTCACGTACTATTTTGGAGGTAGTTAAGGGTTTGAGTAAGGCCTTAAGCGCAGCCTGACTGTCGCTACAGACGCAGATACTTCGCCCCCTCCACCTGTTCCTCGTTACATAGTCCATGGCCATTAGGATAGTATAAGTCTCTGTTTGGAATACTGACGCATGTTTGCCTAACGGAAAGAAAAGTCTAACGCTATCGCTCTCCACGAAGACACCAGCACCAGATCCTTGATCGGTTTTGGAGCCATCCGTAAAGATTCGACTGCATTCCCTTCCAGGTTCAGAGTCCGGCCAGAGCCAGTCCTGGACGCGAGGAAAGTCGACCTCGTATTTGCGCTTTAGCCGAAGTTCCGGTGTCATCGCATCAGACGGCATATCCATAAGACAGGAGTCGAAGGACAACCGTTGCGCAAGTTCATCAAAACTCCAGTGCGAGTTATACCAAAAGCCACCTCTTGTAAGACGTGAGATAGCCTTGATTGTACAGCCCATGATGTAAACATCAAGGGGCGGAAGGTTCAATAGTGCATCTAGGCCGGAGCCAGGCGTGCTGGGGAAGGCCCCCGTGCAGCCGAGACATACCTGCCTTTGGAGTTTGGCAAAAGCAACAGTGACGTATTTACGTGAAAGCTTATTCCACCAAACAACCGATGCGTATGCTATAAATGGTCTTATCATAGCCGTATAAATCCATAGGACTCTTTTCGGTGATAAGCCCCATGTCTTGCCGAAAATGCCTTTGCACTGCCAGAAAATAGACAGCGCCTTGGCAGTCTTCAGCTCAACATGTTTGGACCAAAGAAGTTTGCTATCCAGGATGACTCCCAGATACTTTGCTTCATTGGAGAGTTGGATTGTGACGCCTTTTAGCACTGGCTGAGTCAACCCGACCAGCTTCCTCCTTCTCGTAAAGAGAACAACCTCAGTTTTAAGAGGATTGACCGAGAGCCCATTCCTAGTGCACCATTCGTCGATCACGTCAAGGGCCGCCTGCGCCTTGGCGCATACATTCGCTATGCATGATCCAACAGAAAGCACGGCAACATCATCCGCGTACGCCTGAGCGTAAATATTAGAACTGTTGAGTGCGTTCAACAGAGAGTCGACCAGCATACACCACAGCAGTGGAGACATGACGCCGCCTTGCGGGCAGCCTCTGTTTACCCCCGCCATAACATAGCGGCCACAATCCGCATCCGCAACCAACGTTTTGTATTTGTATGATTTGTATGATACTCGTTGTTTGCATGATCAGCATCGGAAAATCTTCGAAGACCAAGTGTTCGTTTTAATACATTAACCCATAGTTATCTGAACATCGCAAGCAGTGTAAATAAGCAGCTGACCAATGCTCTTCTTCTTAATACGACTTCCCTTGAACTGAGTTTCTCGATTTACAGTAAAAGCGATGTTCGGCCTTGTAACTTTCGCCAGGTTTATAAGTAACGCTATGAGCTGCCGATATGGTGTTTGCACTTAACGTCCCCCAGAAGGTCGGCTTTTACATTTTCTCAACAGCTCCTTAAGGTATCATTGCAGCTTCCGCATTTTTCCCCATCTCGTTGAATTATTTCGACGATCTTGGCATCGAAAACAGCTGCAAGTCCTTTCCGAGCTTCTGGGTTATTTGTTTGGCCTTCCTTTGTAGGCCATCCCTAACCACCTCTTTCTTTTGTAGCATCTGCAACGCCTGCAAGAAGTATTCCGGAGAATCCATGTAAATCTCCTCCTCTAACTCGCCATTTAAATAAGCTTCAACTACGTCCTTCTGATAAACTGACAAATGTTTACGAACAGCCAGGGCCATTAGAAGTCTGATCTATTTCAGACGAGCCACATATGTAAAAGTTTCGCCGGAGTCTATTCCTCGGCATTGCGAAAATCGTCTGGGTACAACAGGAGCGTTTTTCAAAGATCTATCTTTTTTCCACTTATTTCCCAAAGCAACTCTGCTGCTTATAGCAGTTCTATTCGCCGGATGCCTAACCAGTTCCCATGTATTATTCTTGTGAAGTCCTCTTATCATATCGCATCGCTTCCTTGAGTGACGGCTCCTTGATGCTAGCCATTTCAGCAGTTCTTTGCCGTCCAGCGGATCGAAATAAACGTCAAAGCTCTGTTGTTCGATTTCTTTTCCTTTACTGATGCGCAATACATATTTCATTTGATGTATCCTTTGGGCCCTTTTGTTCTGCTCTTGAACCTCAGAGTCAATTTTTGAATTTTGCTGAACACCCTGTGTTGTCATCCCCACCTCAAGTCCTTGACCATCATCCAGGTTTACATCGGGATCTGCACGGAGTTTGACTCGTGTTCGCTCTGATTTTGCAGCAGAAACCGCACAATATTCTTTTTGTTTCTTGCTGATCCACGTCAACCAGCTCATGTTCAACATTTAATTTTTCAACCAGTTTGCGTCCCTACGCGAGCTTTGTACTCCTCGAAACATAAAAAACCTCACTCTATTGAGACGTTGAAATATCGATGCAAGTGTTTGACTCAGGAGTTAAGATGCGTTTGGACTTGAGTTGAAAATTAGTAGAAATGATAGAAAATGGTATGGAATTCCTCTATTTATTTCATAGCATATTTTAATATTTATTTACGCCCGCACAAAGGTAAGGAAGTAACACTTGAAATCCGCCCAACATTAAATAAAACTGTTTTATGGAAAAATCAAATTTTGAGCTAGGAAGCAGAAATTTGGAATATATACTCTCTAGGAGCCCTTTATGCTCATACTTAAAGGTTTTTAAGATCGACCTACTGACACGTCCACAATTTAAAAAAAAAGTTTCTTCGTAAAATCTTAAATTGAGCTAGCAAGCTGAAATTTGGAATATATACTCTCCAGGGCCCTTAATGTTCATATGCAAATATTTTTAAAAACCACCCATTGAAACACCCACTGTTAAAAAAAACCGTTTTATTGAAGAAATCATTTGCAAAGTATGTAGTGAAAGTCGTTTTGAATAATTATATAAAATGTTCTGCCTACTTATAAGGGAGCGTTTCTTTTACAAAATCTTTGTTTTTTCAATAAAATCCTTTAAATGTTGTACAACAAAATGTGAAGATCCTTCTGAACAATTCGCCCATACTTAGATTTTGTTCACGCCCACTTGAGGGGTAGGAAACGGAATAGGGTATATTACAGTTGGCCTAACCGGACTGCAGCGTTTCCCTATGTTTTCTATTTATGGCATGTGATTTCGTTTCATAAAAATTGCAAAATTATCCATTCTACTTGAATGAAATTATTAGACTTTGTATATTATTACCTATTTTTTCCATTCGTTAATTTTTTCGGCATATTATTCCGACAGCTCCAAGCGGTTCTCGTTGTTAAAGTAGCAAATTTCAAATATAAAAACCAGGATGCTGCGGGTAGTTTTTGAGGGAACTACTTCACTATGAATTGCTTTGCCATTTAAACGGAAAGAAATCTTACAGTGTTCATAATATTAATAATTTATAGACATTTTCATATATCTAAAGTTTTCTGAAAACTTTGATTTTCTCTAATTAGTGTCGGTTTTATAAATATTCTTTACTTTTTTTAATTATCCACAATTACTGGCTTACAATGTTTCCCAATTAAGTTCCTGTCATGTTAACATGACATGATATGCCCTCCAATCATAAAATAAACTTTAAGATAAATAAACTAGAAAAAAAGCCGAACCGAGAAAGAAAACCATTGCCAAGCTAAGGACTCATTTGTTCTTGCATAATAAGAAGTTATGATCTCCTTAGCTTAAGGTTCTCTTATATTTATATACTCGTACCATAGACTAGTAAAGTGCCTAGCACTCCTGTGATGGAATCTAAACACAACTACATATCGGAGGGTTCAGTCACTCTACGGTGTCCCGCCTGTAATGAACTCACGATGATCATAGTGTTGGGTTTCCTTGGGTTTTTCCATCATCCCAATCGTGATAATGGTGGTCATTTGTTGGGCCATGAAGGATGCGGATAAAATCAGGCAGGTGAAGCCAGAGGGGATAACAGAAGACGCTGAAATTCCATAATGAGAAAATTAGTTTTCATTTATGATCAAGTTCCGCACCGCTTGCTAGTAAAATTGCAAACTTACTTAGGAGCACAGCGTAGATGGGAAATACCCTTAGCACAGCGACTTTTGCATGCGAAACCCTGAGAGATTTATTGCGACACGATATGGTTAAGTAGTATCTGTCATGACGTCGCGTTGTTTTTGGAATGTAGTACTGACGTCTTTGTTTTTGTATTTGATTGCTGAGAGTATGCAACTGTGCAGTCAGCCAGGTAAAATGAAAAATTGCTTTGTGGTTTTAATATTTTACACACGAAGGAGCCTAAGCGGAGGACCGGAGTTGTTCCTGGGAAGTGAGGGAAAACTTTAATTATGATACAAACACCTTTATGGGACTCAGCATCCGTAGCAGGCAGAAAATGAAGATAAAAAACTTGAGGGTAACTTCTTGGTGTTTGTTTATATTTATCAAAGTTATGTACCGATAACAAGAACAGGTATGTCTCGCAGTGAGCGCTACTTCTGTTGTGTGTAATATCGTGGAATCTCCTTTAATTTTCTTGTTCCGGAAAGAGAAAAATGTCTACATTCGGATGTAGGCTTAGAAGGAAGACAGCAAAAGTAAACATTTATATTATTTTCTAACGCGGATACAGAATACAACAAGGATAATTATGATGATCAGAGAAACGATAAAAGGAATGAACATTTAACTTTGATATTAAATTAGCATTTTTAAGAAAAAACATGATGAACAATAAAAAAAGTATATTTGACAATATCGGCTCATATAAGGCCTAAAATCTAGCTAAATACGAGACGACCTATCACGCAACCACTAATGTCTTGACGACAGTTATTGGTTTATTATTAATTAGTTATTTATCGAAAGGAATGCAACCCAAGTGTCAATTATTTGATTAGGTTTTAAGACCATTTGAGTTAAAACTATTGTCGAAAAGACGTTACCTCATATCCTTTAAAAAGCGATACAATGAGGGTATACCTCATTACTTAAAACTGTAGGACTATAATAACCGTTCTATTAAGCTGATGTAAAACATCAAGAAGATCATTGCGTCGGTTGCGGAAAATAATACAGCTTTGTGATTGCCAATGCGGGTTATTCGCAGATAAATCAACCGCAGAGGCAATTCAATTTACAAACATCATGATGAAAAAACATAGTTATTCGTTAAAAGATTTGCATATAGTGTTGGTTGATTTCGAAACGGTCTTTGATAGACAAATAAGATGTCGGTTATGGATGGCTCTAAGACAATGAGAAGTTCCGGAAACCAAAGTAAAGATGATGATGGGCATGTACTAGGGAGTACAGATAAGAGTAAGATGCCCCCTAGGGCCACCGAGGAGTTCATTATCAAAGCCAGTGTATATCAGGAAAGTGTCTTAAGTCAATTGATATTTATTACAGTTCTTTATTATCTGCTGAAGGAAAAGTTATGAGCTCCAAAGTGCATCAGTTATTATTTACTGCCGATGGAGCCATCATAAGCGAAATCTTGATGTTTGGTTAAAAGTTTTGGAGGGGAATGGGTATCGTATTAGTCCGGAAAAACAATATAGCTACTTGTGCTGCCCGTTCTCTGACCCACTCCTCCATGTGAAAGAACCTATATAAAGGAAAATGAAGCAGGACCGCCTCAGTTGGTACTATGATCTTGAAATGAAAGATCGTACGGACCTTGCAAGTAGACAATATCAATAAACAATGCAACATCAATAGCATTTAGTTGGCTCCAGTGTAATCCGAAATCGGGATCCCAGATCATAACCTCTCTGTCATTTTATGATCTGTTTTGTTATCATAGTCTTACTACGATTTATTATATAAACTTTTCCTCTACATTTGTATAAGGTGGCGCAAAAGTCATCACCCAGTGGCGTTCACCAATCCGACTGAAAACTACATAGGATAGATGTCAAACGTCGTGGATCATTTAGAGCATTGGCACACAGAATTGCCTAAGGCACCCCAAGGGCTGAAACCCCTATCGGAAGATGCTATAATTTTTGCAAATAGCGGCAAATGTCAATTTTACTTTGACATTTGTGAAGTAAACAGATGACAACTTTTGCGCCACCTTGTATAAGAGAATTTATTTTTGTTGCATTTGTTTTTTTTTAATAAGCTGAAATGCAAGTCGGTCAGCTTATTGGATTAATGCTCGGTTAAATATCTGTAAATTATTGACTTAATGAATTTGATATGACTTTCGTGTGAACAAAATCAAATTATAAACAAGTATGTTAAGTGAAGGAGTTTATCTAAAGCAGATGTGACTAGAGCTTTCGTAATAACGTAGGCAAGGTAACTCAGGTGCACATTGTGTATTGGAGGGTTAGTTCTACAAGCGGTATATTGCATAAAAACATTTGTTTCTGAGTGCGCTTTCTTCTAGCTTGGCACGATAACATTTTCGAAGGAGGATAAGCAAAAGAGAACCCCCTAATCGACAAGCAACAGGCGTGTATTACGAGCGTACCAACAACTGTTACATGGGTAACAGCCAAGCCTGCCTCCCACATACTGTCAAATCAGATATTCAGGTGAAGAACTGAATTCGATTTCACCTTTTATTGTTTACCGTTATGGGCGCAGTTCCTTAGTGGTAAGTGAATAAGACTACTGAACGCGGGGTGGAGGTTAAAACCATGCCTGCGCTGTGTTCCCTAACACTCTAAGGGCACTGTAACATATACAAAAAAAAAACGCCTTTAGCGTACGCAAATTATAAAGAAATCGCTTGGACGAATCTGCGATCAGAGATTTGGCGAAATCACTCGAAATCTGCATTGAATCGGAAGATTACCTATGGTTAGGTTAGGTTAGGTTGAAGTGGCTGCTAGCTGAAAGCCAACACACTTAGACCAATGAGGTCCGTTGTGATGCCACATGGATCGGGAGTTTGGACTCCTACTCGCTAAAACCATTTGGAGCTTCTAATGAAGCGCGATAGACTTCTAACATCTGTGTTAGCTAAGTCACTGAGTTCGTTGAGGAAGAAGGCTCCTAGGTAGAGATTTCTTTTATGGGAGAGTCCAGGACATGTGCAGAGGAGATGCGACGTGGTCTCCTCCTCCTCATCCCTGCAGCTTCTGCAGAAGTCATTTGAGCAAACGCCAAGCCTTGATGCGTGCCTGCCTATTAGACAGTGTCCTGTGATGACACCTATGACAGAGCCAATGTGCAGTCGGTTGAGTGAGATCAAACTCAAAGAGCGTTGCAGAACCAGCTTTGGCCAGATTTGCTTAGTCGCTAGACATGTATCACTACTTGAGCGATAGGCATACCTATAAAACCTTTCTCAGGTAGAAGAGGTAATGCGGTTCCGTTTTTGGCGAGTTCGTCTGCCCTACAATTCCCTGGGATGTCTCTATGCCCGGCACCCAACAGAGGTTAATATTAAATTGCTCTGCCATCTCCTACAGAGATGAACGTCAGTCTAAGGCTACGATTGAATTGGGAGAGACTGAGTCCAGGGATTTTAGCGCGGCTTGACTATCCGAGAAAATGCAGATATCCTTAGCGGATATCACATTTCTCTTCAGCCACGACAGGAGTTCCTTAATCGCCATGATTTCCGCCTGGAACACGCTACAATGTTCAGGAAGACGGAAAGAGAGACTGATATTTAGTTTTTCTGGGTAAACACCCCCACCTACTACCTCGCTAGTTTTTGATCCGTCGGTGTAAAAGTGGATCGATTTAACTTTCGTGCAATCAACATCCTCCCAGAATGATCTGGTGGGGATAGTGATTTGTAAATTCTTTTCGAACTGTAGTTGGGGTGTAGTGTAGTCAATGTTTCTTGGTAAGGACCCAAGTGAGTCCAAAATGATAGAGTGGCCAATATCCGTATTGATCCATTGTGAGGTGGCTTTTAAGCGGACAGCGGAGCAGGCAGCCATCTGCCTGCTGAAAATATCCAGGGGTGTCAGATGCAGTAAGATGTCCAGTGCGGCGGAGGGGGTCGTACGGAGTGCTCCGCTGATACACAGACAAGCTGTACGTTGCACCTTGCTTAGCTTATCACGGTTTACCGTTTTGCCAAGAGCAGTCCACCAGACAATCAGAAGAGGTCTCACTACCGATACGTATAGGCAGTGAGATATGCGGGGCTGTAGGCCCCACTTATTACCGATGGCTTTTTTGCAAGAGAAAAGTGCTACTGTCGCTTTTTTTACTCTTTCTTGTAAGTTGGGTTTCCAGCTTAACTTCCTATCGAGGATAAGACCCAGGAATTTAGCTTCATCGGAAAATGTTAAGCTTGTACCGTTAATGGAAGGAGGGTCGATATGAGGGATTTTATATTTCATGGAGAAGAGGACAAGTTCGGTTTTATGAGGGTTAACCCCCAGCCCACATCTTCTTGCCCAACTTGTCAGCTTATTGAGAGCATTTTGAAGTAGTTCCTTTAGGGTGTTGATGTATTTCCCTGCGACGGCAATAGCAACGTCATCCGCATAGGCAATCACCATGCAACCCTCCCCCTCCAGGCATGTCAGTAGTTTATTCACCACCAAGTTCCACAGAAGGGGGGAAAGGACACCACCTTGTGGCGTACCCCTACTGATTTCCTATACATTTGGAAGATTTTGAAGTTTCTTATTTTTGAGAGATTTCGAAGAAATCACCTCAAAGTCTACATGCAATCGTTGGATTCTTAAAGCAAAAACACATTTCGATACAATCATCAGTTTTCACACAGGGCCGTATCGGGATTTTTTTTGGGGTTTCCCCACTTCGAAATTGTCAAACATTGTTTTTAGCGGTATCTTCTTCTTCCTTAATGGCGGTGAGGCTATGCTCAGGATCAAAGCGATCAGAGCCCTCCCAGTAAACTGCATCTCTATTGGTCCGCCAGCAGCCCCGGATCTTCAATTTTTTTTAGACGGGGCAAAAACTGAAAAACTTGCGTTCAGTAGATCTAAATTCAATGTTTTCGCGTTGATTTTTTTCGAATATAGCTCCATTCCTTTTGCACGCACGGTAATCAGACGCGTGCTGCCGCGATGTGCGATTCCTGCGGCCGAGCGGGTGCGTATTTTGAACTATGCCTACGCCCCTCACGAATAATAAATGTTTGTGCAGCACGTCTCACTCCGCGCTCTGTGTATCGGTCGAGTTAATATGGCCATGAAATTTCTGTACTTGCACTATTATTTATTCTGTTGTCAAAGTTAAGCAAATGATGAGTCGTCCATTCGTCTGTAAAGTATGAATTTGACCGTCCTCTGAACTTGCCGCCCGGGGCATAGGCCCCGACTTGCCCCCCCCCCCCCCCCCCCCCCCATCCCCCCGGATCAGGGTCTGTCCGCCAGTGTTCTTCGCCAGGTCAACCTAAGAAAAACACTTATGGTAGAAACGTTGGTAGAAAAAAAATACATATTCCGTTTTCAATTACTCAAACAAATACATAAAACTCACCTTTGCATCTTCTTCCCAGGAAATGGAATATAGTTTTGAATCAAGCAGTGTTTGGGTGGCGGGTTAAAAATTGAATTTCGACGTAGAGTAGTGAAATCACAATAACCCATAAACAGTGCAGCCCCCCTGCTTGGGCTCACTGTTGGATTTTGGGTAAATTTCCTTTAGGGAAATCAAGTTTTTTTTTTTAAACTCATAGAAATAGGTCTTAAAATAACGTTTTCACAAAAATGTACTTAATAAATTGCGTAAAAGAAGAGTTTGACAATGAAATGAAATGAAAATCTATTGAAAATGCGTTTAGAAAATAACAACATTCAGTGCTAGTAATTGTGGTCAGGGGATACCTACATAATACACAAGTGCAAAATCCCCAAACCCTAAAATCCTTTTGAAAAGTACCCGAATTGACTATCCCCAAGTACAAAATACCCGAACGTTTTGCACTTTGTGCTGTTTTCAACAATTTTCCCTTGATGGGACCTACAGTTTACGCCGAATCCGAACGGCAAATTACTTTTTCATGACAATTTGATACTCTTAGATGTTTGTCAGACGTTCGAGGTGCCAACAACACGCGGTATTCTCAAGTGGTCCCCCATCTAAGTACTAAAAACGCCCTACGTCGGCATTTAGTCAATGTAAAAATGTGTGCATTTGCTTGCGATTTTTGTCGCAATTAAAATCGCATCACAAAATACGTAATAAGTAGGAAGTAGCACTTCTAGTTCTCGTTTCGATTTAGTCATAATTCGATCTTCCGATATGACCAATATCTTATACAGATTAAAAATAAAGTACGAATTTTATTTTAAATAAACCTTTTTTGAATTTATTACCTAATAAAATACAACTTATACCAATATTTTCACCTTCAAACACTAGACGCATACACTCAAATGTTTGATGTCCAATTTCGCTCACTATATGTACCCACCCATTTAGCCATTTTGACAATTGTCAGATTTTTGGCGACTCCAACTGGACGATGTTGAACAAAATACATCCATTGATATTTGCATGGATTTCAATAAACTGTATATACACTACAACTTCGCACCTACATACTCCAAACATAATAGTAAGCACAACCCGTGGGGGATTAGGAGGGCAGCATGCCCCCCATGGACATTGCACTGTTTATGGGATCTGCTTGTGATTTCACAACTCTAGGTTTTGTTCGAACTTCTAAAGAATCGCCCAACAACTTCGTTTTATGAAAACGAAATAAGACCGAAATTCGCGATTATGGTATTATTTCGTTCGGCGTTATTTTACGTTACCCTCTATTTCCACCTAGAATATAGAACTATAGGACCTTAATAATTGTCTAGTAATTGTATATACGAGTAGTTGTCAAATATCTATTGGTAAGAGTTCTCTATTTAATGCAGGTCAACATATTTGGTTACTCGTACGAATAAGTGTGACATTCAATATTATGCGGATCAATTGAAAAATATTTATTTACTGAAGCGGGTATATCCATTAACATTACCGTTAAGGTAGAAGAGGAAGTCTTATCGCTTCTAGTTTCTGATGGTGTCATTCTATACCCTAAGAAGAACGATTCTGCACATTCCATGTCGCCATCAACATCAATTGTATTACTCGATGCAGCAAGGCAAAAAATGTCTCACGCTCAATGGCATGAATTGTTTCGAGACAATAACAGCCCAAAAGGCAAGGTAGGTAATAAAATATGCAAGTGGAAGTAATCACAATGTCATTCGTTCTATCCTATCTTTGCGATCGAAATGCGAGCGGACGTGAGAAAATTTACCATTTGCCCGCGCCCTGTGCGCCGATGGAAGATGGAAGATATTAATGGAAGAGCTGTCTGCACATACAGCCCGCCTACGTAATTTGCATTCCCTGCACAATAACGATTAGTTTGAGGGCACGGAAGAGAATATGAAAATTATATTTCCGCACGTTGCCATAAAGCACAAATGACCGGTCCTTACCAGGTGAGGCGAGGTATATATATTTTTCGTTCTCCTTAAATCATCTGCGAAATTACCTACAGCATTAAAGCCTTACGTGATATCATTAAAATCATATCGATTATAATTTGAATAATAATGTTTTGCTTTTCTTTCTCCTCCTGTTGGAGGGATTGATAGATGTAAGCATAAGTGATAAATGGCCATAAAATCAAGGCAATGCTTTAACTTTGATGTTGTGCGTGTGCTGGCGGATGTCACGGCAAAAATCCGTAAACGACACAAAAGAGAATTTCTCGGTGAATTTATCAAATGTGCTGCTTAAGGACATTTGATGGACATGGGTACCACAAGGATATTTATATAAAATAAGATTTCAATTTCACTTCGAATTTAATTTAAGTAATGAGCATTTTTTGTAAATTGTTTGGCGAAAAATCAGTTAACCGTTAAAAGTGGTCGGGTCAACAATGGGGATAATAAAAATGGAAGTTCGAATGACAAAATAAATGTAAAGAAAATTACAGTATATCGAATTTTATTTTTGTCGGTGTTATATCCTGTGAAGAATATCAATTTAATGAACAGGCCAAATTTCCTATATCAAGCGTCTACTTACTAAAGTTGAAATAAACCAGTCGTAGTTTTTTTCGTACAGAAATTAATATTTTTAGTTAACAACAAAATCTTGGAATAGACTATGAGACTGTGTTAATCATTGCGGTCATCTATGAACAGAGCAACATTGGTGCATCTCTGAAAAATGTCAACAAATAAAATAAAATTCGCCTAAAATTCTGCTTGTTTTTAAAACGGGAAACATTATGGATAAAAAAGTGAAAGCCGCGAATTTTTTTTTGGATTATGGTGGTACATTGCAAATTGAGGCGAGATACTCATTGAACAATCTAAATGTGACAACATTCAGATGGGCGAACATCGTATCTAACCATTTGCGCGTTGAAGCCAAAATTAGAGCTCGAGTATTTTTTTTTCGGGGTGCGAGACTATCTACACTGGAGCACTGAGACTCAATACTGGTCCATTGTACTACCAGGAAGACAAACCACTTTTACTGCGAGAATTTACTTGTTTTCCTAAGAAAGACGAGAAGGCGCTTCAATAACAAGCAGCTTAGGTTTACAGCACGCACCAAATACCTGCCCCCTGATACGAGCAAAAGCAGGACAATCACAGAGGCAATGTTCCGCAGTGCCGTTGCTTTCTCCACAGGCTTCGCAGTTGGTGGTATCGCTTAGGCCTCGCACCATAAGGTGCTTGGTAACAGCGTAATGGCCCGTAAGAATGACACTAAAATACTTCGCCCCTCCACCTGTTCCTTGCAACATAGTCCATGGCCATTAGGATAGCATAAGTCTCTGTTTTCAAGACTGACGCATGTTTGCCTAATGAGAAGAAAAGTCGAATGTTGTCGCTCTCCAAGAAGACACTAGCACCAGATCCTTGATCGATTTTGGTGCCATCGGTGAATATTCGACTGTATTCCTTTCCAGGCTCTCAGCTGAAGTTACGGTGTCATTGCATCGGACGGCATATCCATAAGACAGGAGTCGAAGGACAACCGTTGCGCAAGTTCATCAAAACTATAGTGCGAGTTATACCAAAAGCCACCTGTTCTTAAACGTGAGATAGCTTCGATTGTGCAATTCATGATGTAAACATCAAGGTGCATCTAGGTCGGAGCAGCCGAGACATACCTTCCTTTGGAGTTTGGCGAAAGCAGCAGATACTTACTTACGTGAACGTTTATTCCACCAAACAACTGCTGCGTATGCTAGAAATGGTCTTATCATAGCCGTATAAATCCATAGAACTCTTTTCAGTGATAAGCCCAATGTATTGCCGAAAATGCCCTTGCACTGCCAGAAATCCGACAGCGCCTTGGTAGTCTTCAGCTCAACATGCTTGGATCAAAGAAGATTGTTATCCAGGATGACTACCAGATACTTTGCTTCATTGGAGAGTTGGATTGTGACGCATTTTAGCACAGGCTGAGTCAACCCGATCAGCTTCCTCCTTCTCGGGTATACAACGGGAATAAGCTGCATAAGCAAACGGTATTTCGGAGAAATGGGCTATGAGAAATGATGATAGCAAGATCTTGTAGCCATACCACCACAAAGGATTTTAGACCTATAAGTCTAATAGCTTTTATACTGAAAACTTTTTGAGAAATTATTAAACATTGGCATAATACTCGTATATTCGCAATCGGCTTAGAAACAGTTTAATTTTTATTCGAAATCGACTGACCTGCCGATAATTTTTGAGGTCGCACCGGCAAACCCCTACAGGCGAACTAGTAAAGTGGGACATTATCATTTTCGGCTATTAAAGAAGAATATGAAAATTATTACCCATCTATAATATGGCGATTCTATATCTTGCAAGATCGATAGAGGCATATCGCTGCTTTGTATGTAGAAGCGACGAAATCTGTACACAAATTTCCGCTGTTGATTACTGAAGCACCTTCATTTTTAGTTTCATATCACTACTAAGTCTTGGGCTTTAAGCTAAGATCTCTAGGTAATATTTGTTTCATTAATAGCTATGTGTGCAGGTTATCAACTTTCATTATGCACAAACAAGAGAAGCAAACTCTTCATAAATGTATAACACAACGATAGTTTCTCAATTAATATTAACTTAGTTGGGTTATTGACAATTACTGCTTTTAGCTTGATAGGCTAGGTTTAGTTCAGGCGCCTGTCCCATAATACAACGATTCAGCAGGCAATAAATACTAATCGTAATTTGCTATTTGCACAAGTGGAGTTTATTTCTGCTCCCTAATAAAAATCAGCAACACTTGTGTGGAAGACAAATTGTCACTGGTCTTGTTGATCCGGCACTACAAGTTGTTGCGCCATCGGTCATCGTGATATCTAGGGCAAACAAAGTTGCGCTAGAGAAAAAATT
This sequence comes from Portevinia maculata, assembly GCA_949715645.1. Taxonomy (NCBI): domain Eukaryota; kingdom Metazoa; phylum Arthropoda; class Insecta; order Diptera; family Syrphidae; genus Portevinia; species Portevinia maculata. The sequence goes on from OX454525.1 coordinate 43,682,488, forward strand.
GACGAAATATGCATTTTTAATGATACAGTAGTTAAATTTTATTGATATTGAAATTTATAAGTTAAATAGCTTCAAATATTGTTAAACATTTAGATGTATTTCATTTTTTTCCTACCTACATGGTATTGATGCAATAGGAAATTCTTTTCATTTGGAAGATAAAAGGAAACAAATAAGGTTTTTTTTTTTTTATAATAAGCGCGCACTAAAGGGATTTGTTGGGACTCTTATAATGTATTAGCTACACAGCGCAGGCGTTAAGGAAATTAGGGTGAGACGAAAAGGAGAGATGCCGATGCACGTTGGTTTTGAATGTTTGTAGGTTATAATGTGTAGGCAAAATGGAGCGGGTAAGAGCATTCCACATTCGTGTTGTACGGCTGAGGAAAGATTCCTTGAACTTCAATGTACGTCCGAACACAGGCTTGATGGTGAACTGATGAGCATTTCTTGCATGACGGGTATTGCGGTTGAAATGTTCAAGGGGAGGAATGCAACTGGGTATTTCGTTTGAGCACTTATGGTGGAAATAACGATAAAACAACGAAAGGCAGGAGACATTACGACGATGACTAAGAGAGTCAATCGATCTCGCGATGTCTCGGTCCCCAATGAGTTTTATTGTGCGTTGTTGGATCCTGTCAAGTAACTCCAAATAAGTTATTGGTGCACCGGACCAGATATGAGCGTTTTACTCGAGTTTCGGGCGAATAAAAGCCTTATAAATTGTAGCCAGATCAGAAGGGGTGAAATATTTCTTACATCGCTTAAGGAAGCCTAGACATTTCGCAGCGTTCTTGGCGACATCGAATATGTGGTCACTCCAACGAAGGTTGCTATTGACGCACATACCGAGAATGGAAAATCTTTCGGTTTCAGCGCTGCAAGTGCCATTCATGGATAATGGCAGTGTGTGTCGGTTTTGCTTTAATGACACGAGACAGCATTGTGTTTTGGAAGAATTAAATTCCACTCTATTGGTTGTACCCCACTGAGTTATGCTGTTAAGATCGGAATTTAATGAGCTTAACATACGTTGCCGTTCCAGTTCCACACCCGAAGTTGAGGGGCGTGACCCAAGAAACGAATATGAGAAGCTGAGGGTACTGTCAGCAGCAAAGAAATGGATTGAATTAGAAGTAACAGACAGGAGATCATTTATAAAAATGAGAAAGATAGTCGGGGACAGAACAGAGCCTTGGGGGACACCAGCATTTATTTGGTGAGTTGCAGATTTGAAACCGTCCAAAACAACTTGAATTGAACGGGCCGAAAAGTAATTTCTAATCCATTGAAGAAGAGTATCATCGATTCCAAATCGACGCATTTTCGACAAGAAAGCTTGATGCCAAACTCTGTCACATGCCTTTGAAATATCAAGCGCAACAATCTTACTTTCACCACCCTGATGAAGAGATTGGTTCCACTTTTCGGTTAGATATGTCATCAAATCACCAGTGGAGTTTTCGCGATTCAAGAAATTTCATTAGCTGACGGTTTATCAGAGTTTCCATGACCTTAGAAAGAAGGGAAGTAAGTGCAATTGGTCGGTAGGAGGAGGGAGAAGAAGATTCGTCTTTTTTTGGTACAGGCTGGACAAATGCTGTTTTCCATCTTCCCGGGAAGAGTCCTGAAGAATAGGACAGGTGGAAAAGCTTACGCAATGGTTTTTCCAGCGAAGAAGAACACCTCTTAAGAACGATAGGGGAAATACCCATCTGGGCCAGCGGATCACTGAACGTCAAGATCTTGAAGTACTCTAGCCACTGTACGAGTGCGAAAGTGGATTGGTCCCATAGAGAATTCTACGCGCTCGAGTACAGGGGCACAGACTGCCATTATTCATAGAGCTGACAGCTGGAATGCCATTTTAAATGAGTGTCGGGATAGATGACGAGGCCGAATTCTTGATGTTTTTAACAAATGACCAAACATTTTTAATACTAGTAGACTTTGTAGTATTTTTTGCCTCAACTTTTGGTCATAGGAGAATTTGACACGATTAATGTGGGCATCGCAGTCATTTCTGGGTCGTTTAAACTTTTTACGGCTTTCCTCAGATGGGTTGGCTTTGAATAGCCGAAAACTTACCTCTTTTAGCCTGATAGCCTCTTTGCAGCTCGAGTCACACCACGCGTTAACCTTGGGTTTGATACTTTTATTCCTGTTAGGGATAAAAGACTTCATACCCAGCTGAGTTATGTTTGTGACCATATCAGCAGCAACATCCACGTCGCTGTGGTGGAAGCACAGCGACCAGTTGAAACTCTTAAAGAAACCGTTGGAAGAAACTTATTTCTGAGAATTTTGTTCCCATAAAAAATTGATGACATTTGGACACCGTAGGTTCTGGCAATTGATAAACCTTTTTTGTTCTTTATTTGAAATCATATCTGAAAATATAAAAACTTATGTATATATCGTCGCCCTAATATTGATTTGCCTTATACCCCTTGTATTTTTTTATTTTTTTTTTTAAACGGTAACTATGTGCGAATCCTCTTTAATTTACTGTTATCTGTTATCAGATTGCTGTTATCAGATATCATTAAACGGTTTATGTTTTTTAACATTTATAGTTTTGTAATCTTTTTCCGGTCTAACTAGCCTGTGAAAATCCTTGGTTTGAACGGAAAACAAAATGTCGCGTCGCTATTGCCTTTCCCTCTACCGCGCTTGGCCACGCTGCCTAAGCGCGGAGTTTTTTTTTTATGCGCGGAATGTGTCGATTTACCGAAGACGGTTAGTGTAACCCAGAGTATATCCATATAATGAGTCGGGACACTCTCGACGTTTTCCTTATCAGTTCTTAGCAGCAAGTACGTCGGTGTCACACAGACACTAGAAGTAGATGGATATATTAGGTAATGTGTAAGATATACATAAGAGAGGAAGACTGTTTTATCGGATTAAAAAAAGACAATCATTAATTTGTCGTACTTTTTATTAAAAATTAAATAAGAACTACATGTGTGTTACGCTAAGATATTTTTGCTTGTTGTTGGATTTTTTAATAATCCTATTAAATTTTTTGATAACGTGATACACTCGAACACGTATACATAAAATTTTATAAGAAATTCGTTGTTTTGATTTTTACAGCCTAAGTAATCAAATTCATTCTTTAATATATTATACATTTTCATTTAAAAATTATTACAAAAGTACAAATTGGAAAAACCAGAAATAAATTGTTGCTCCAGGCTCTTTATCACATCTAAAAACTCTTGAGAAGGGCATGTTAAATGCGCAAACACATATTCTTTGAAATCTGTGAATATGGAGGAAACACTGGGTTTCTGACTTAATTTCAGCTCACACTTGTGTTTTAGTAAAGTACGGATGAAAGCAATAACAAAAACCATTAAATTCGATAAGAAAAAACAATAATTATAAAAACAATAAGACATACATATTCTAGCAAAACAAAAGTGAAATTCACTACACGTTTTACTCATATTTCGTTTAAGCTAATTTTTCTTATCTCCGTAAAATACATTCCAATTAATTAATTATACCCTATTCTAAGGGTATATTAATTTTGACGCATAGTTTGTAACATACCTTAATATTGCCCGTAGATCCCTAAAAGTTACTACTCGTATATTTATGATCAGCATCGATAGTAATGTCGATCTAGCCATGTCCGTCCGTCCGTCCGTCCGTCTGTCGGCAAAAATTAGGCCTTTAAACTGGACATAGAGAGCTGAAATTTTAACCATATACTCGCTAGGGTCCCGAAATAATCAAGTTTACGAATTTTTGAAATCCGCCCACAGACACGCCGACAAACTGAAAAAAATTTTTTTTGGAAAAAATCGAATTTTGAGCTAGAAAGCTGAAATTTTTTATATATGATCTATGACTCCTAAAAGTGCTCGGGATAAAAAAATTTCAAAATCCGCCCACTGACACGCCCACAAATAAATAAATCAATTTTTTTGAAAATCCAAAGTTTGAGCTAGGGAGCTGAAATTTATAATATATACTCTCTATGGGCCCTTTATGCTCATGTGTAAATATTTTCAAATCCGCCCACTGACAATTAATTTTTTTTTTTTGAAAATTCAAAGTTTGAGCTAGGGAGCTGAAATTTATAATATATACTCTCTAGGGGCCCTTTATGCTCATCTGTTAATTTTTTTTAAATCCGCCTACTGACACGCCCACAATTAAACAAAACAATTTTATTGAAACACCCAAGTTTGAGCTAGGATTCGTTTTTTTTTGATAAAATCCTTTAAATGTTATATAACAAAATATGTAGAGCGTTCTTAACAATTCAACCATACTTAGACTTTTGTCACGCCCACTTATGAGGGATAGGAATAAGAATAGGGTATCCAACAGTTCGCCCAAGCGGACTTACCTTTCACTATTTTTCGTCACAGAAAAATATTTTACATCAACATTTTCTTGTTCCTCTCGACCGCAGGTCAAAGACTTTAAAGTATGTTTTCCCATTTCTTCTCACAATATTTTTAAATTAAAAAACAGTTGAAATTTATGTTTTAAAAAAACACGTACACTCTCATTTGTTCGCTCTGAGTACTAACACACGTCATCCCGTATTGTGTTTTCATCACTTGTTTCACATGACTGACAAGAATTCAAGTCAATGCGCCTTTGAAAATACATTATGAGAAAACGTAAGCACCGGCTACCCAACTATAAAAAACTAGCATATAAAGAGTCGAATCATTTTTATTGTTACTAGGCCATACACCGGAAAATATTTTCATATTTTTCATGTTTTTTTTGTAATTGTAGAGGGTCATAATTAGGTGTAATCTTAAAAAAAAAATTAAGAAAAACCAGCCAGAAACCGTTTTAAAAAAAGTAAAGCAGCTAGCACTGCACGAAGTGAAAAGTTACACACAACTAGGATCAAGTCGATTCGCCTTTAAAAAGCATTATAAAAATATAGTAACTTTTAGGGGTCTACGAGCAATATTAAGGTTTGTTACAAACTATGAGTCAACATTAATATACCCTTAGAATAGAGTATAAAAAGCGAAAATAAAAGGGGACACAGAACTGATCTTTGCGGAACGCCTGATTTAACAGTGAATGGAGTAGAAGTTCCTTGTTCCGTTTCTACTGTCTGAACATGATTCTGCAAATAATAATATATAAGAATAAACATAGGGACGGGCTACAGTCCGGTTGGGCGAACTGTTTGATACCCTATTCTTATTCCTATCCCTTTTAAGTGGGCGTGACAAAAGTCTAAGTATGGTTGAATTGTTAAGAACGCTCTACATATTTTGTTATATAACATTTAAAGGATTTTATCGATAAAAACGCTCCCTAGCTCAAACTTGGGTGTTTCAATAAAATTGTTTTATTTAATTGTGGGCGTGTGAGTAGACAGATTTAAAAAAAAATAACACATGAGCATAAAGGGCCCATAGAGAGTATATATTATAAATTTCAGCTCCTTAGTTCAAATTTAGCTTTTTCAATAAAATTGTTTTATTTATTTGTGGGCGGATTTTGAAAATATTTACACATGAGCTTAAAGGGCCCCTATTTTATTTTATTTTATTTATTTCAAAATCGCTTACAGAGTAGTGCAAAAGTCTTATTAATTTTTGAAAGCCTTTAAATTAATTTAAGAATTTGAGTTTAATGTATTTATTAAGCTAGAGAGTATATATTATAAATTTCAGCTCCTTAGTTCAAATTTAGCTTTTTCAATAAAATTGTTTTATTTATTTGTGGGCGGATTTTGAAAATTTTTACACATGAGCTTAAAGGGCCCATATTTTATTTTATTTAATTTATTTCAAAATCGCTTACAGAGTAGTGCAAAAGTCTTATTAATTTTTGAAAGCCTTTAAATTAATTTAAGAATTTGAGTTTAATGTATTTATTAAGCTAGAGAGTATATATTATAAATTTCAGCTCCCTAGCTCAAATTTTGCTTTTTCAATAAAATTGTTTTATTTATTTGTGGGCGTGTCAGTGGGCGGATTTTGAAAATTTTATATCCCGAGCAGTTTTAGGAGTCATAGGTCATATATACAAAATTTCAGATTCCTAGCTCAAAATTGAATTTTTTCCAAATTTTTTTTTTTTTTTGAGTTTGTGGGCGTGTCTGTGGGCGGATTTCAAAAATTCGTAAACTTGATTATTTCGGGACCCTAGAGAGTATATGGTTAAAATTTCAGCTCTCTAGGCCCAGTTTAAAGACCTAATTTTTGCCGACGGACGGACGGACGGACGGACATGGCTAGATCGACATTACTATCGATGCTGATCATATATATTAACTTTTAGGGGTCGACGGGCAATATTAAGGTATGTTACAAACTATGCGTCAAAATTAATATACCCTTAGAATAGGGTATAAAAACCCACAATCATTCGTCTTACGAAGCACGTAGCGGTACAGGCAAAATATATTGTGTACCCCACTGCCGTCGTTCCATAATGTTAAAATACATCCTTTTGACCTGCTTCCACATATTGTAGGATTTTTTCTGCATTTTTCTTTGTAGTTTTAGGAAGTGCACATGTAGAGAGAGTGTCCCTACTCATTATTGATATACTCTGGCTAAACCATCGTAAGGCAAATTTGCAAATTCATGCAAACTTTACCCAAGTGTGGTACCTTTCTGTGGACGCCTAGTCTAAACATCGCAAGGCGAGATGCCAAATCTGAGTGAGTTGTGAATTGATCGTGCAGCTGCTACCCAATCGTAGGGAAGCTTTTAAAGACTTTTGTACATAAGCAACGAGTGAAAGCTTTTCAGAATGTTAGTGATGGCGAAACTTTTCAGCGTATCCGTGTTGTTATACATTTGGTATTGTTATAAAATTAAGGAATTAAATGATTTCTTAAAACTAGCAAAGTTGATTAAATTTCATTGAGACTAAATCTTAAATTTAATGATATCCTAAAGCTAACAAATTCTCAACTATTTATGATTGCTACAATATGAATTTTTGTTAAATATGGGTTTGCCGTATTCGGTATACGCCATCAAAATCAAAAGTTTCTTTGCTTCATAAACGTACGTCAAACATAAACACATACGGCATTCCAATTAGAGGTCTGCAAGAATGCATTCATTTGTCTTCACCTTACGATACTAACAGTACTCTTTTCACTCCAATTTTCCAAACTATAGCAGTACACTGAAAATAAGTACCCATATTTAAGACACAGACAGTGTACATAATTCGATCATATAATGAATTGAATACTCTATTTGATTTCTCTCCTACTCGTGGGTGCTTCATTCAAATGAATCAATTGTTTATAACACACCGAGTACAACGAGTATACCGACTGTAGCGGGTGGGTTTGTCTCGTATGACTTTGATCGAGTGTAGGTGAAAATAATATTTAAAAAAAATGTTTTTTTAGTTACAATTATACATTTTTTGGTGAAATGAAAATGATGTAAATTAATTTGCATAGTTAAAGAAATATTTGTACATAATATATGTACTACAGTGCAACGTCGACAGATAAATAAGTTGTTCAGGAGGAAAGATCACAATGATATTCCTTGTGTTCGAATCTCCCAGACAGCAGAGAACAGACAGACGGTACTGACTGCTGGAATAATTCCAGAAAGTGTCGCTTCAAACGACGATTTTTTCGTGGTCGAGGACCCACAGGAGAAGGTGGATTTGCTGGGCGCTTGTTTCGAGGCCGTGTATACGGTGAACAATCCTGTTCACCGTAACCACGACATTGAGAATAGGGCTCTGGTGAGCCACTTCGATCTGCGCACCGAACTTGAGAATTGGCGATCTGAGAATAACGGATTCACCGTGTTCACTGATGAAAACCATGCTAATGCAGTTGTCGCCAATGGCCGAGATGCATCGCACTTGTTCGTGTCGAAGGATGATCTTCTGTGCATCTTCGAGACACTAAAGAATAAAAAGTCGGCGGGGATGGATGGTGTCCCAAACGTCGTATTGAGACACCTGCCTCTGGAGGCTGTAGATATTTTCACCACGCTGTTTAACAATGCGCTGAATAATGCATATTATCCGGCGCATTGGAAGGTAGCTGTGGTACACCCTATCCCGAAAAAATGTAAAGATAGGACGAACCCTGCCAATCTCCGGTCAATTAGCTTGCTTCCGAATATTAGCAAGGTCTTTGAAAAGGTTGTCAATAGAGCCCTGTTAAAGTGGGTCGAGGACAATAACATAATTCCGGACAACCAGTTTGGTTTCAGGGCGAGGCATGACACTATTCATGCCGCGTCGAAACTGGTTTCCGACATTCAGTGGAATAAATGCAAGAACCAATGCACGGGTGCTTGTCTGGTTGATTTTGAGAAGGCTTTCGACACCGTATGGTTAGAGGGACTTTTCTACAAGTTGACCAGGCGGGGGATGCACAAACCTTTGCTATATGTAATTTATAATATGCTTATGGGAAAGAAGTTCGTTGTCAAATGTGGCAACGTGACTTCGAGCAGAGTCTTTGAAATTAAAAACGGTTTACAGCAGGGGGCGGTCAATTCTCCGATCCTGTTTAACATTTACACGAGTGATCTGGTGGGTTCACTCAGCCATGCTATAGCGTATGCCGACGATTTGGTGGCATACAGATCAGGTCCTAAAATCGAGGTCATTAATATCCTTTTGCAGCGTGACTTCGATCAAATTAAGCGATATTGCGACGACTGGAAGTTGAAAATCAACTTTCAGAAGACGGAAACAATCTTGTTCAGAACTCCATTGGCTGGGGCCTCTAGGGATACCAGAAAAAACTGGAAAAAATTGGCCATTATTGGACAAAATGGGCAGCCATTGGCGATGAGAAGCGCAGTTAGATATCTAGGTATCTGGCTTGACCAGTATCTGTATTTCGATAGACATATAGTTGCTTGTCTTGCTGGGGCCAAGAAGGCTTATGCTCTAACAAGGAGACTGTTTCATAGCAGTCAACTTGACTCCAGAGTGAAGGTCATTTGCTACGTGGCCCTTATAAGGCCGATCATCGCTTATGGTTGTCCATTATGGTTTAATATAGCGCCTAGCTATATGGAAAAGATTCGGGTTTTGGAGAGACAATGTCTTAGGACCTGTCTCCGGTTGTTCCGAACGCCTGAATCCAACTATATAAAATACTATCCCAACAAGGTCCTATACGATGGGGCTCAGTTGAATAGGATTGACAATTTCCTCATTAAGGTCACTCGAAGGCACGTTGCAAGGGCGATGGCCAGCGACAATAGTCTGATATTTGGGGCTTACTACCCCAATGAAATGTACATAGAGAGTACGCTCCGGTCTGGCTTTATCCCGCCAGAGGCATTTATCCATATTGATTCAAAAGGGCTGGTACAGACGAGGGATGGTATCCCGGTCTTATACCATCGCTACCGCAGCGCGAGAGATAAGCGGCTCCTCCATGACGGGGACGTCGCCAATGCTCATGAGCTCCTCCGTTTTAGTACCGCAATATCGGAGAGGGATAGATTCGACACGGAAAAGCAATTCGCCGAATTTTGGTGGCTTGTTGAGGGGGGAAGGGTCAACATGCCCTCCCAGGACGGTGCGTTACTCTAGGTAACATCCTCTTAGCTTATAAGTTAGATTAAGTCAGCTAGGGCGTTTTTGGGAGAGGCCGGGCTCGCCAACGTGTTGTGGTGCTTCCGGGAGTTGACTGACGCTGTAAGGCTTCAGTCGGCTCACGGCGGCGCGTATGCACGTTGACGACTGCCAGGCGCTCGGAAAGCAATTGGGATTTTGACCACTTATTGCGCCGGGCAACGAGTGCTCAGAATCCTAATTATAGTTAGAATACGTTAAGTAGTTTAAGTAAGTAGAATAGGTAGTTTGTAATTTGTTTTATATAAAATCTCAATAATGATACCGAGTTTTAGTAAGTTTTCTCGAGGAATATATATGTAAGATTAGTTCGTAAAATAGTTCGTAGGCCGAAAGGCAATAATTCTAAGATATAGTTAAGTTTAGAGCGTTCGCATAAGGACCAATAAATAAGAATAAGTATCCTGTTAATTTTAAGTTAGGTTTAATCATTTTTGTCTAGTATGTAAGTAGATATTTATCAATGAATAAAAAAATGAATTTCAAAGTCAAAAAAAACAGTGCAACGTCGACAATCCGGACACATATAGTTTTGGGCACGTTCGGATTATCGAGTTGTCCGGACTATAGTAGTGAAAATTATTAAAATAATATAAGTGAATTAAATACATATATATGTACGTATTTACTATAATTTATTAAAAAACATTAAATTATTACATCAAATTATTATATTAAATACATACATATTATGGTTTATTAAAAAATGAAGTTATTTTGTGCTGACTAACTTTGTTGAGGTCAATGATTTGTGCTTTTTGCTCTATCCTCTTCAACAATAGAATATCCTACATATCTATATTATGCTCCTCAGCCCACTGAATACAAACTGAAAATGATTTCTTTGCATCTGCATTAGATATCTTTGTTTTAGCAGCCATTTCTACAAAGTCGTCTTCAGAGTCTGTAAGCAGCACTGGCGATTCTTTTAGTTTAGCCTGTTGTATTATTTCTTCATCGGAAAACTCCAATGAAAATTCATTTGCACCAGTTGCCCAATCATTGATATCTTTTTCAGTTAGGTCATTACTGAAGTTCATAGCTCCAATCATATTTTGGATGGATTTTATGCCATCAGAGATGCTATCAGACTTCAGTTCTTGACGCAGAACCTGAAGCGGTATCATATCTTCATCATCACAGCACGATGCAGTTCTTGGCCACATGCAGACCAGCTTTTCTGAATATTTTCTCCACTAATGCTTTGCCATGCTAAATCCAAGAAATAAACCGCATCTTTAAGGCTAAACATTTTTAAAGTTTTAACCACGTCGACGTCATCATCATTTTCTGATAAAATATGCTGCAGTAATTGTTTTCTGTAAGTAACATTTACATTTTGTATTAAATTTTGATCCATAGGCTGTAATATTGCTGTACAATTTGGTGGTAAAAAAATAACTTTGAAATTTGGGTCAAAATTAATTTCATCCGTTTTAGGATTTGAAGGAGCATTATCTAATATCAATAATGCTTTGAGTGGTCTATTAACCTGTGTTAGAAACTCTTTTACTTCTGGAATAAAATGGTTTCTGAACCAGTCGAAGAAAAGAGACGTTGACATCCATCCTTTATTAGTTACTTTATATACGAGTACCACTGGAATTGTATAACCTTTAAAGGCTCTTGGATTGGCAGATTTGCCAATAACCAAAAGAGGCAGTTTATGTGTTCCCGCAGCATTTGAGCATGGCATAAATGTCACACGATCTTTGGAAATTTTTCTCTCTGGGGCTGATTTTTCCTTTGTATGCACCCATGTGTTACTCAAATCCATCTCAGCAACAATGTCAGCAAACTTTTTCTTAAAAGGCTCTACGGCGCTTTCATCGCTGGAAACTTTTTCACCACAAATTTTTGGATAACGAATACCATGCCGTAACTTAAATTTATCTAACCAGCCTGAGCTCGCTTAAAAATCTTCCTTTCCCGTTATCTTTGCATAAAATAACTTGGCTTTTGCTTTTAAAATTTCTGATGAAATCGGGATATGATTGTTTCTTTGCTGCAAAAACCATGTGTAAAGCGCGTCCTCTAACTCTGGATATTCTGCTTTTTTCATAACTGTTCTATTTCCTAAAAAAAATATTTCATATTTTATGAAAATGGTTTATTACATTATTTTGGTTCAAATTTTACCGGGTCCATTATACGAGTAGGTATTCGAAACAAATTGTTTTATTTTCTCCTTATTTTTTTTAATGTCGCAAATCGTTGACTTAGGAACATGGAATTTTTCGGCAACCTGCCTAATAGTTTTTCCCTCATCAAGACTTTGTAAAATATCACACTTATCCTTTAAAGTTAGTGTTTTATGTTTGCGTTTATTATTTAAAGACATGGCGCTTGGTATGAAATTAGTCAAATACGCTTGCGAAACAATGCACCGAAACTGAAGTAATGATAGTGCGAAATGTAAACAAAGGTGAGGATATAAAAACGGGAAACCCCCGAAATTAATTTTTTCTTCCATAAAAAAAAATTGTCCTAATTCTAGAGGTAAAAATTGTAAGTTGTCCGAAATATAGAAGCGTCTGAATTATTGGAGTGTCCGGACTGTCGAAGTTGTACTGTACTTATCTACATTAGCTTGAATGTTTCTTCTAGATACTCGGCAAATAAATCCGCTTTCTCTTTGTCTCCTTTTGCCCATTCGCCGTTAGCTTTTCTTATTGGTGGAGAGTGCATTTTGGGTTTCCTTATGGACTTCAAGGCTTTCCAAAGTGAGTAGTTTGAGCTCTTTTCAGCAGTCAAGCCCTCGAGGTATGTAGAAGTTTCGAGATTTTTTAGATCTTGTAGCTCATTTTTAAGTTTGTTGCAAAGATGGTTCAGATAAGTTTTATCAGGGGGTGCGCGGGATTGTTGCCATCTCTTACGCGCTCTCCTCTTTTCTCGTATGAGGTCTTCTATTTCAGGCATGTATTTGAATGTATTGTTTCGTGTAGTTGGCTTCTGGAAGGGATTGTTTTTCCATGCTGCGCTCTGAATGGCTTCCACCAGATTGCCAACTTCGGCTTCTATTTCGAGCGGTGTCTTTAGTGACACATTCAAAGCAACATTTTCTTTGCAGTCTTTTCCGAAAATGTCCCAGTTGGTTTTGTTACTAGTTAACCTGGGGGGTCCTTCATTTTTTGCTACACTTCCACCCATTTTCAGGGTCTGAGCATAGATCATAGCATTCTTCGACTTCCGTCAGATTTTTGTTTAGCCCTTTTGCAATAAAGAAGTCGACGAGGTCAGGGATTTTATCTTTGTCAGTTGGCCAATACTGGCTTTATACAGTAGTCTGTCTTTCGTCGAGTTGCATCTTGAACCCCAAAAAGTGTGTTTAGCATTAAAGTCCCCACCGATAATAAAATTAGACCCAAATGAGTCAAAGAGGCGGTCAAGGTCGTCTTCTGCCAGTCTATATCCCGGGGGAAAGTAACAAGATCCGATATGTTCCCGTTTATGTTCGAATGAAACTATGTTTGAGTGCCGTATTATATATAGATGCATAATACAGATTTGAATCTATTAAAAGATTACACAACTTCAAAATGAATTAGGACCCCCGTTTTTTTTAGATCTTGACAATCGCGCCACCTAATGCGTCCAAAAGTATAATATCTTTCAAGTTGGAAAAACCATACACATTCACAAAAATTCATTGAAATCGGTTTTGCCGTTTCGGTGATTAGCGTGTACGAACGCAGTGACATTTGGTTTTTATATATATTAAGATATATAAAGGGTCTTTCATTAGCGACTTGACAACTTCAAACTTTTAGTGTAAAGGCTTAAACCGATTACCAAACTCTTAATGTCAAAATATTTAGTAAAATCAACATTTTTAAGTACAAGAAGGAAAAACGTTTACAAATATTTAAAATAGTGGTTGCAACTTTAAGAGCCTTAGTAATAGCCTTAGACAAGTAATTCATGGTCTAGTGAAAAAATTTGAGTCAGAATATTCGCTGCTTCATGTTGCCGTGCCAGTGAGACTACGTTTTGCCCGAAGTGTGGAGAATATTTCTGCGGTAGAGGCGTCCGTCGCAAACCAGCCAAATCAGTCAATTTCACGGCGTTCTCAAGAATTGCGGGCCTCGCTCAGACCACATTATGGCGAATTTTGCGTAAGGATCTTGGACTTCACGCTTAGAAGATCAAGCTTACTTAAGAACTAACGCCACTTGATCATATGAAGCGACGTACGTTCTCGAATTGGGCTCTGGACATGAGGGAAGAAAATGAAGAATTTCATCGCAAAATCATCTTCAGCGATGAAGCGCATTTTTGGTTAAACGGCTTCGTCAATAAGCAAAATATGCACTACTGCACAGGTGAGAACCCTCATGTGCTTCATGAAATAGCACTTTATCAGCAAAAAGTCAGTGCTTGGTGAGGCTTTCATGCCGGTTGCGTCATTGAGCCGTTTTTCTTCGTCGATTAAAATGACCGTCACGGTGAATGGTACGAGTATTCTCTACAGAGACATAGTCGAACATTATTTCTTTGTGGTTCCAACAAGATGGTGCCACAATCCACACAGCGGGTGCAACAATCGAGCTATTGAAGTTTCAGAGAAACGGACCCGTCTATTGCCCGCCGAGATCGTGTGATTTAACGCCTCTAGACTTTTTTTTTAATTAATACATTGGTCTATGCCAGCAAGCCGGCGACGTAAGACAGCTCAGAGCCGAGTCATTGAAAATTGGGTTTAAACGTATCGACCGCTGTATCCGTTCCCGTGGTGGACATATGAACGAAGTCGATTTCCATTCATAAATGTTTGATTTGAAACCAACATATTTGGAGATATCTGAAGTAGTTTGCATTTTATTAAAAAAAGAAGTTGTCAAGTCCGTAATGAAAGATCATTTATAAAAAACTAAAACAAACCTATACGGTTAAACCTATATACGAGATCCGTTTTTTAGCTCGATTCATCTACAGTTAAGTTTGCAAATTTACTATCTGTAGTGAAATTCAATATGTGAAATAGTTCTGATATAAATACACCACAGGTATATACGAGTACGTAGGCGATTTAAATTCAGCCCATCTATTTTGTGATATTGAGCTTGGTACCTGGCATGGCGAACTAATCATCGTCCTAACCATGATTTGTTGAGTGACACACTGATTTATCTCATTAGCTCTAATATAATTCAGAATCTTTGCAAATAGCTATGTTTTTTTACCATTCACCTCAAAGTCCACTTCAATTTGTCTTTCATTTTCATGCCGACAATTCTGTTTTATTTTAAGTGGACACATTTTGCCATTGTCCTATAGCCACATGTATCCGTTTATTGCAAAGCCCTGCCAGTTTATGTCAAGCCTTTAAGTAATCGACCATCGAATTACGCTGCCTCAATAGCGAAGATTACTTAATTAATATTTGCGCGGGTATGGGAAGGCTTCAATTGCATTGTTAATGCAATTAAATTCCTCATGACATTTCGAAATTAAATGCAGTTAGAGTGGGAGGGTTTAACGGCGGGTTGGTCACATTCATGCAACACAAAGTCAACAAATATAAGAACTGCATCAGCTCGAGTATATTTTTGAGGTAGGAGTGAGAAGATTGTTAATCGTTGCCATCGAGCACGCCTCGAAAAACCCAAGCGTTTCATTCACTGAACCACTTACACGCATATATTGCCTACACCACAAATACACATACTTTATCTACTTGCGGCGATAATTGGCGTCGTATTACGGTTAAAGTGATTGGGATGTTGTTATTAAGATCCTTGTGATAGGGCTGTGTTTCATGTCTAATGGGAAACCGTCGACTTGCAATAAACGCAAGAGCACTAGAAAACCATTTGCATCCATCAATGGTAGTCATTGATTTTTGTTCGGCCTCCTTTGTGCCCTTTGTATCGTCAACGTTGTCATCGTCGTCGATTTCGTTGTCCTGGTTTGTTGAGGAGTTTGTTCTTATACCTACCTCGCATGCCAAATTTTATATACAGCTTTAATTGCGATTACGTATATTTAATAGGTGCCGAGATCACAAAAGATCAGAGAAATTTATCAACGCAATTTCCTTCAATTACACATCTAAAAAGATGTCCTGTGTAACGTATATTAACGCTTTAGTAAGAACTACCCACCACATCACAAGCAGAACGCAGAAGTACCATCCCGGACAATGCTCTTCGGTTAATGCGAAGGATGAGATACCATCATGACTATAGAGAGTGGACGACCCTATGGGTGGTTTAAAAGATTGTGGTCCCTGCTTCAACAAAAGTGAGAAGAACGTTTAACGATTGTCACGGGCATTTGATATGGTCCTTGGCTACCATTAGCACGATATTGACATCGTTGTCGTTGTACTCATTATCGTTGCTTGCTCCTTGAACACTCTGATTGCGTTTATTGTTGAACGGGGAATCTGTGATTTTCTTCATCGTACTCGTATTTTTCATTTGCCTTTTCAGGTCTCATAATATCATCTTCTTTCTTTCTCCTTATCTATGGTTTATGCTGAAAATTTAAAAGCAATCAGAAAAAATGACTTATTGTTTTTTTTTGTATTGTCTTCCTATTGCTCTCCTCCTGATGCTTGTGGTATTATCGCTTCGAAGGAGGATGTTTAGGAAATTGCCTTTGTTATGATAGATGACGTGTCATCTGTTGGAGATTGCGATAGCTCTCTGAATTGTTGTGTCATTTTAAGTTTCATTTTGCTTTGGTAAAATACGTTTGTAATTTGTGAAAAAAAAATATATTAAAGAATGTTGAATTGCATTCCTGTACGACTGCTTTTTTTGTTGCAATAATATACGATAATAAGCTTATATAATGTTAAATTGTAATAAATTTTTATAAAATATAAGGTTTCTTAAAGAGGGATGATAAACTAGCTTTGAGTACCATCTATCAAACGGGTAAAGCTTTTCAGTCCTCAAATATATATATACCTATATAGGCTTGACTTTGTTTTATTGGTGATAATAGCTTTGCCGTGAAGTTAGAAGAAGACGCTTTGGCCGTTCTTATTCCAAATATTCTGTATTTTACGTTCAATAAGGTTCTTATTTAAAATACATATCATACTCTAGGGCAGCGTTACACTATATAAATACATAATGCACCCTTACCCTATTGGCTGACACTGCGACCTTAAAGATCTTTTGTATCAAAAAGGAGATGGTTGGTCTCGAGGGATGCACTTAAACCACAAAAAGGTCCATTGTGCTGCCAATTTGTAATGTGGGTGGGTCACACTTTTACGCAGAGAACCATTTGCTCCTCCGAATGAAGGAGCTAATCTTTGCCGTGCAGGCGTTGTTGAGATCATTTAGATTATTCAAAAGTGTAGCCTTCATTATGTTGGCGATTGCAGAACACATGTAAATGAGGTGACTAATAGTCTCTTCTTCCTCTTCATCTCTACAGCTTCCACAGAAGTCTTTGTAGGGAATGCCCAGCATGTCTTCCTGTAGCACAGTGCCAGGTGAGGGTGTTTATTAATTTGGAGAGGGTTCCTCTCTTATGCCTCAGAATTGCGATGGACCTGGTTTTATTTAATGTCGGTAAGAGCAGCATTGCGCTGTTGCATTGGTGTCTATTAGGTTTCTAATATAAGACGTTGGCGCCTCGATGTTAATTCAGTTGAGGTATGCAACTCGTTGAGTTTTCTCCAGTTGGGTTACGTTGAACTTCTTCTCCAAGGCGGTTCACCAGCCCAGTATTCCATAGAGGAGAATCGGTCTATTTACCGATATGTACAACCAGTGCACAATCTTTGGTTGTAGGCCACGTGGAGTCTACTGCCTTTTTGCATCTATTGAGAGCAGATAGGGACTTCCTGGCACATTCGACTACATTTTCCCTCTAAATTAGCTTGCGCTCAAGCGTAAGGCCTAAGTAGCTGGCACTATTTGAGAGTACCAGAGGAATGCCTATTATCTTTTGGGTAGTTTATGTTTTCATGTGAACAGGAACAGCTGAGTTTTTGTTGGATTAACGGGCAGGCCGCATCGTAATCATCATACTAATAATCGTTCCGATTGTCTTGGACTGGGGACACTTTCCCAGTTGTTAAGGCGAAACTGTTGTTTCAAATCTTTAATTAGCCTTAAAGCAGCAGGCCATTGACTCTGCAATAAGGATCTGCTCCTAAGAACTCAAAATCCGATCCAGCTCTAGCCAGTTCGTCTGCAGATTCATTGCCTTGACATTGACACCTTGGTGGCCAGGTACGCATTCAAGTTTAGATTTGTTGTATTGGGCTAGATTTTATACTTTAAGCACATCTATGAGTAGGTAAGGTTAGGCTTAGGTGGTTGTCAGCTTCAGCCAACACACGTAGACCAATGAAACGTCCCCGTGGATCTACGGAGTTACTCCCTCTAAACGTCAAACCATTTAGAGCGTTTAATGAAGCGCGATAGACTTCTAACGCCTGTGTTAGCCAAGTCTCTAAGATCACTAAGCAAGAAGGCTCCTACATAGAGACATGTACATACAAAGAAGGTGAAGTAAATTGCATTTTTGCCATTAGTTCATATTCTTATATATTGAAAAACGCACTCTAGAACTTTCGGTCCCAGCATATAGAAAGGCTATTCTAATGGATTCATGTTCGTTAAGAAGGGGTAAAGCTAACTTTCTGTAAAGCCAAGGAGTAACTTTAAAAGTTTTCCATTCGCGAAAAGTCGGTTAGTGTGGCACTGTCACTCTAGCAATCACACATTGGCAGTGGAAGCCGTGAACTCGCAGCCGAATAAAACAGGGACCAGGAAAGAAAAAGAGTTTAAACTAAGACTAGTCATTTTTGCTGTGAAAATTTACCTAAATATATCCCACCCTCACTTTCAAGGAAATGTGTTTGGTTGTCAAAGAAACCCATACCATTTCCAAAGGCTAACAAAAGTAAACGAGACTGTTAAGAAAAAGCTTTATTTGCCTGTCTGGACATCCCCGGAAATAATGCAATAAAGAAAAACCTTACTTAAGATAGCGCGAGTAGTTGGATGGCGTACTCAACAAATTCGGCATACGATACCTGTGGAAGGATATGTCGAAGAGGCTCGAAAGGCAAGATCGTAAAAGCCTTAGTCCGCCCTTGACTATAAGCGTCAGTTTAAGTTAGGTTAAACCACACTGCGTATAATTATTGTGGTGAACATTGTGACCCCGGTAAAATAGAAAACCTTTATCAGATTTTATCATAAGTACCGTTTTTCCTATGGGTTCGGGTATGTAGTTAATTCAATGCGGTATGATGTCCTAGCTAACAGCAACGACAAGGCATTCTATGCTGAACTCAATTTCAACAAAATGCAATTACTAAACTATAAAAAGCTTTCCTTAATTCAAATTATATTTTAATGACTGCGGCGGGCATAATTTTCAATCTTAATCCAAAAACAATTACGGCTACCCAAGATAAAAGAGAGCCCTTATGCTTTTAAGCGTATTACAAAATTATTATTTTTTTGTTTCAAAAAATTTACCCTCAGGCTTTAAAACTATCACCCGCTCATTAAAGGAAAAATTAAAAATATTATCTCTTAACCTTCACTACAATGTACGACTCGCATTTGAAAAAATATCATCCCTGGTTGTTCTGGTTATCCACAGCAGCCTCAGTGAATGGTTTAAAGTTTTAATTATTTTGCAATTACGCTATTAAAACTACATTTTGTCTTTAAATTGAATTTAATTGCATAGCTTTATACAACCAAGTGTCTCTGACATGAACAAAGAAAAAATAAAAACTAAGCAAAAAACAATTCTCTTCTCAGCACCAAAATGATGAAAAGTGCATAAAAGAATCTAAATTCGTCTCTCTCTGCTGATATATTTGTTTTCAATTAACTGCATTTGATTTAAGATTTTGACATAAATTATATCCAAATAAGCGATTAAGACTTCTTTTTGGTTGTCCTCTCGTCGTTCTTCAGAATAATTTGAGCTATCACTGAAAATGGCGAAAAGGGATGACATTCTTTGACTGACATATAGTAATTATGGTCCCAGCAAAGGATTGTTTATTAACCGTTAACGCTGCGGTAGCTCGCATGCCTTTAAATGTCCTATTCTTTTCATCATATTGTCCTATTTTATCTGGCACATTGCATATCCTATGTCTGGGGCCTATAATGGTGGGTTGAACGATATCCTGTGTTAGCTTATCGTATCCTTTTCATTAACTAGTTTCAGGAAGCGACTGAATAAAAGTGCTGGTTGGATATATGACATGGGTATACCGTTACTTTTATTTAAAGGGACTTAACAAAAGAAAACACTTTCTGGCATAACACTGTATTTCCTATGCATGACCTGACTAGATATCCATGAACGGTAGTACAGAATAGAGTCAAGTAGCATTGGAAACATTAAAAACAAAAAAAAACAAAAACATAAACAACTTTTCCCTTGAGATTCCGGAATATTCCGACGAAGAACAAATTTCTTCGAGTTTGTGGCTGTGTGTTGTCCTAAAAAAGTTGCTATCGATTCATACAATTTTCCAGTACAACGCCCTAGTTCCAATAGGTTTCGTGTGAAATACATTTCTCCTCGGAAATTTCGTTTGCTCTATGTGCCAAACTATTGATCATTGAATAAACTTGTATTGAGGTATTTGCGGTGTTAATTTGGAATAGCCATTTATTGAAGTACATTGTGGTATGCATGAGTTGTCGTATATTTGATTTGTCACCGATAGAATATTATTATGCAGGGTACAATGTAGTGAACTCAATTTAATCATTGCCTAATGTGTCATACAAAAACATGCCAAACAATTGGTACACAAAGTTGACAACAAAACCAAATTGATGACCAAAAATCAGAATCAAAAAAAAAAACTGCAAACAAATGCATTCTAATTTGGCTGTTTTTGTTTCCGGTAAGCAGATTTTGGCAGAAATCTATGACATTCGTGCACTGATATCAGGATATTAAATTAGATGGCACTTTTGTTCAAAAGTACCCTTGGTTTGAATTGTCCCTAGTGAGATACACATGGCCTTAGTTGGGTCCATTGTACTGCCATTGGAAGGAAAAGTGGTGGGTCACACTGGTGGCTTCTATTAAGAACCAATTGCGTTTTCTTTACGAAGGTATAAAAGTCAGGCGTGCAGGAATCAGTTAAAGAAAACTTCCTTCCCTAGAGTTTAATGTAAATAAAAACATAAGGAAATCATAAAGTCCGCCTGGGCGAACTATTGAATACCCTATCCATATTCCTATCGCCCAAAAAGTGGCCTTGGTATTGAGTTTTTGAGTCTTTTGAATTTCTTGAGTTTTTGAAGATTTATTTTTTTTGTTTGGCCAAATTAGATTATTTGGTCAATACCCCCATAAAAGTAGGCGTGGAAATGTTAATGGGGATACTGTTTACATATTTAGCTATAGCTATTTTGACATTTCCGTGCAGGGACGGGCCAAGAATTTCACTGCAGCGCCCCTCAAAACAGCACTTGTCGTAAAAGGCGACTAAGGGGATAAATGACTTCTAGGCAATTTTAACATCCAGATGACCCCAGCGACGCAATTAGCATCATGAAACTCTCCTGCAAGTGTGCAGGTAAACCCGTGCGTTGGCACAACATGAGATGAGCGGTGTCGTACAACGCCAATCGCACAAAAATTAACAACAGGATCATACACGTGTCGAAATAGCTATATGAATAGCTATTTGATTGGCCTCAGTAAAAGTCTGAAGCAGAGAGGCCTGCCGAAGATTATTGAGGTCAACCTGACGAACCCCGTATGCGAACCAGTATATGCAGTCCAGTTAAGCCTGTTTTTAACATTGCTTAAGGATTTTATCGAAACAAATTTAAAAAGTGAACATCTTAAATAATTTCTTAGGCGAGTTAGGAGGAAAATTGCCTTTAAATTTGGCTATAATTTTGATTAGGGTTTTTGTCGGAAAATAATGTTTCTGCCATAAAAAAAGCCGCAAAAGGTGGGCGTTTCTCTGTTTGCAAGAAATTGTCTCTTAATTTCCCATATTTTTTTAAAGGTTTTTTTTTTGTCGAAAAAACAAAGTTTATGTCAAAAACTTTCCAAAATGTGGGTGTGGCAAAACACTTTTTATCGGAGAATTGTTAAGAAAGACTTTGTCTTTTCTGCTTACGAACAGGTAGTATCTTGATTTAATTTTACGAAATATTTTAAATCCTTCCCCTTAATATTGGAAAAACCAAATGCAATTTGAAAGAAGGCTATATTATGTTTATATTGTAGACAAAAAATTGGCAATAGGTAGATAATTTCAAGTTTTTTGATGCTTTTCCCAATAAGGTCATAACATTCGTAATTTTTTCGTTCCACCTGTCTACGAACAGCAACTAAATTTAACTGATAGATAAAAAGGTAATACAACAACAAATTTTATTTTGGTATACATTAGTTTGGGCTTTATTAAGATTATAACAATAGTTTTTAATAACGTGTACTACCTCCCGATCGCTCTATCACTTCAAGAAGCCCGCAATGAAGATATTTATACAGTTCTTCCAAGTTATTTAGTGAAATTTAAGACCAGCCTTGTTTTATGGAATAAATTATTTCTTCCGGGTTGGAGTATTGCTTTCCTCCTTCGTAGACCTTTTTTTTAAAGGCATCCCCATACGTTGTCCATGGTGTTCAGGTCCGGTGAATATGGCAGCTATACATTTTGACTCTGAATTCATATTTTGGTTATACTTGCAGTATGTATAGGTGCATTGTCCTGTTTGAAAATATACCGTTGTCCACCAAACAATTCGGAAAAATGAGGGAAAGCCGTTCAAAGTATAGATTTGTAGGTAGTTGCATACATTCTTGAGTTTTGAAAATCAAGGTTTGCAGTTGCGTAAAAGTTTACTGCTCCCCATACCATTGTATCCACATCCACCTCCCTTGCTGTGTCTTCTATCCAAGGTTATTTCATCCTTCCTCAAATCATGGAAATAATAACTATAATTCATCAGGTCTATCCAAATTAACCTTATTTTCATCTGAAAAGAAAACAAAATGCCACTATCGACTTCACCTGCAGTGACTTATTGCAAAATCAACTAGCTGACTTTTGCGTGCCGCATTCAATTGTGTTTTCTCTTAATTTGTTTATGTCTATTATGGTTGGACTACGGTATCACGTGATAAACAGTTGATCTACTTACCTCAAATTTGATAACAGGTAGATTAAGTTACTGTAAACAGGTGGAACGAAAAAATACTAATTTTATGTCCTTATTGGTAAAGGCATCATAAAAATTTATTTTATCTGCCTAATCCCAATTTGTTTATTACAACATATACAAAATATAACCCTCTTTCATATTGCATTTCGCTTTTCGCATATTATCGAAGGATTTCAATTTTTTTGTAAAATTAAATCTAGAAACTGCATGTTCGTAAACACGTGGAACAGAGTGTACTTTGTGCAGAACACGATCTTAAGTTCCATCAAAATCTTCGATAAAAACGGTTTTTTAATTCTAAAAATATTTACTCTTGGTCATGGTACAAATAAACTTCCAATGTTTTGCTCAGTATTACTGTCAACGCCTACTTGCATCGAACATATGTGGAGTCTTTAAATTTCACAAAATTGAATTATGTACTCCTTGATGCAATTTCACACTTCACAAAATAAAGTCATGTTCATGTGGAAAATTACAACGAGAAATATCTGTTCTGTAAATACAATCAACCGCTAATCAAATCAAATTCACATTCTTTTCTAACATTTCTTCCTTGGCAAGAATAACGCAATATGCTCAATATTCAACAAATGTATCCTTTTGAGAATTCATATGCTGGACCACAAACACTGCCCGGACCACACTATACTCTGCCACACAAATCCTCTTTTTCGGAAAGGCCATTCTGAAATTTAAACTTCATCGACCATTTGCCGATGACCACAACCAATTTCCTCCTAATCAAATCCTTACCAGCAATACATGTGCATTATGTTCTCAGCACACAAAGTCACAACATACACTGTTTCCTTGAAATTCATTGTATGTCCTTGTCCGTACCGCATCTTGTATCGTGCACTTGTTACAAGAAGGCAAAAGTAACAAATTCCAAAAGCTGTGCCCTTTGCTGCGATAACAGCAACACAAATAATCGAGTCGCCTGCCAGCCTCGATGAAGGCAAAATAATATTTTCTTTGCAAAGTTAAATCTCAAATAAGAGCGCCACATAGCCGCCAATATCAGAGCCAATGTAGCGTTCTGTCAATTCTAGGTTATCCAGGTACTCTCCAAGTGAAATTTCACCACCGCACCGTCCTTTCCGTGGTACCATTGCCGTAACGTGGGTTATTTGGTTTTTCCGTATGATTTGATACACTAGATATCATGTGCGGTATTTTTTTGCTCTTTACTTTGGAATCAAAGCCCGCCACAATCCCCCACCAACAGAGGATCCATCTCGTGTGCAACTGCATCAACAACAGCAATAGCGTGGCAGATACAACAGCAGCAACTTATTAGGTTCTATTGAGGAATAAAATGAAGAAACATTACGGAGAATACAGCCCGCATAAGGAAAATTACCCTCGGCCGGGGTGACGACGCAGGAAAAATTCATTGCCTTTGTACGTGAATGTGCGCTGTATCTTCTGTTCAGTTTAACAATGGTAATTTTGGATGTGACTCTGGTAAAGTTGTAAAATAAAAGTAGCTACAGAATTAAATTGAATGAGGAACGAGAAATACTAGGACATGGACGTATGGCGAAGATTAGGAGTGCTGTGTTTTTATGAAGGACACTATATGCACAATGTGTTGAGGTTGCTCCATGAAATATAGATCATACATGGTAGCAAGTAAAAGGTCCCTTTTATAGAAGACTACTCCAACATATTCCTTCCTCTCTCTCCATAGTTAAATATCGCTAAAGTGGACTAGGCAAAATTAGGAATTCATCTATTTGAAAAACTTTGAATTTACATACCTCAAAGGCGTTGTTTGGGGTTGATGGTATTTTAGTTTAAGAAAGAAACAGAGATGATGTATAAGTTCGTTGGCCCTAATAGTATTGATATTTTTTTATACTACTAAAGGAAGGTAACTCCAATTACATCTAATATATGACACACAATTAGGGAAGATTCACAAAGTTTTTGACGGATCCTGTGTTATGGTATAGACGCAAGTCAAAGAAAGGGAAATGGTTCAACTTAAAAGAGCGACGTTTTGATATATTGACCACCAATGTTGTTTTTTTTTTGTCGGGGTGTGTGAGACTTTCTGCACTTGAGCACTCAGACTCAATACTGGTCCATTGTACTACCAGGCAGACACACCACATTTTACTGTTGGAATTGATTCGTTTTTCTAAGAAAAACGAGAAGGCGCTTCGATGATAAGGAGCACTCACCATATCCGCACCAAATACCTGCCACCTGATACGAGAAAAAGCAGGACAATCACAGAGGAAATGTTTCGCAGTGTCGTCGCTTTCTCCACAGGCTTCGCAGTTGGTGGTATCGCTTAGGCCTAGCACCTTAAGGTGCTTGGCAAATACGTAGTGTCCCGTAAGAACGCCAGTAGTCTGTCTGCAGTCTTTTCTGTTGAGAGACAACAAGAATGCCGCGGATTTCCCACAGACTTCGGGGAGAATTAGCTTAGTCTCTCTGCACCCTGGAGAGTCATGCCAACGGCGATTGTGTTCATAGGAAATCCAACCGTCAATGGAAGCCCTGACCGAGGACGCAGGCAGACAAATCGTTGGTTCAGGTCCTGAGAGGTCCCCCTCTGAGCCTTGTCTAGCAAGTTCATCGGAGATCTCATTTCCCGTGATCCCGTTATGACCCGGGACCCAGACAAGTCTAAGTGAATTCAGCCTTCCGACCGAATTCAGAGAGATCTTGCATTCACGGACTATTTTGGAGGTGGTTAAGGGGTTGAGCAAGGCCTTAAGCGCAGCCTGACTGTTGCTACAGACGCAGATACTTCGCCCCCTCCACTTGTTCCTCGCAACATAGTCCATGGCCATTAGGATAGCATAAGTCTCCGTTTGGAAGACTGACCCATGTTTGCCTAAGGAGAAGAAAAGTCTAATGTTGTCGCTCTCCATGAAAACACCAGCACCAGATCCTTGATCGGTTTTGGAACCATCCGTGAAGATTCGACTGCATTCCTTTCCAGGCTCAGAGTCTGGCCAGAGCCAGTCCTGAATACGAGGAAAGTCGACTTCATAGTTGCGCTTCAGCCGAAGTTCCGGTGTCATTGCATCAGACGGCATATCCATAAGATAGGAGTCGAACGACAGCCGTTGCGCAAGCTCATCAAAACTCCAGTGCGAGTTATACCAAAAGCCACCTCTTTTTAAACGTGAGATAGCTTTGATTGTGCAACCTATAATGTAAACATCAAAGGGCGGGAGGTTCAATAGTGCATCTAGGCCGGAGCCAGGCGTGCTGGGGAAGGCCCCCGTGCAGCCGAGACATACCTGCCTTTGGAGTTTGGCAAAAGCAGCAGTGACGTATTTACGTGAAAGCTTATTCCACCAAACAACCGATGCGTATGCTATAAATGGTCTTATCATAGCCGTATAAATCCATAGGACTCTTTTCGGTGATAAGCCCCATGTCTTGCCGAAAATGCCTTTGCACTGCCAGAAAATAGACAGCGCCTTGGCAGTCTTCAGCTCAACATGTTTGGACCAAAGAAGTTTGCTATCCAGGATGACTCCCAGATACTTTGCTTCATTGGAGAGTTGGATTGTGACGCCTTTTAGCACTGGCTGAGTCAACCCGACCAGCTTCCTCCTTCTCGTAAAGAGAACAACCTCAGTTTTAAGAGGATTGACCGAGAGCCCATTCCTAGTGCACCATTCGTCGATCACGTCAAGGGCCGCCTGCGCCTTGGCGCATACATTCGCTAGGCATGATCCAACAGAAAGCACGGCAACATCATCCGCGTACGCCTGAGCGTATACATTAGAACTGTTGAGTGCGTTCAATAGAGAGTCGACCAGCATACATCACAGCAGTGATTGAATGGTTCGTCTACGCCGTGTTGTCTGGCGGAACTGCACATGCTATCAAAAGTCGCATTGTCAAAAGCACCCTCAATATCGATGAAAATGCCCATCGCGTATTCTTTTCTGTCAAGCGCGCCCTCAATTCTACCAACTAGATTTTGGAGCGCAGTCTCGCAGGATTTTCCGCGTTGATAGGCATGTTGCATCTGAGATAGTGGGTGCAATCGCAAAGCACTTTTGCGCACGTGAAGCTCGACCAGCCTTTCCAAGCTTTTCAGCAAGAAGGAAGTCAGACTGATTGGTCTGAAGCTCTTGGCGAGCGAGTAGTCACTTTTGCCAATTTTTGGTATAAATGCCACTTGTACGCCAGGGTGTTGGAATGTATGCCAGTGCTAGGACAGCGGTGAAGATTTTCTTCATAGTCGGTAGCAACTGGTTTGTACACTGTTGCAGCATGGCTGGGTATATTCCGTCCGTACCAGGCGGCTTGAAGCCGTCAAAAGACGCAAAGGCGTATTTAATGGCCTCGTCCGTCACCACGGCCTTCGCAATATACCAGCTACACCGAGTTGTTTGTCTTGGCTCACTCATAGTCTCGGTAATCGAGGCTGTTTGTGAGCCAATTGTAATCTGGTTACCCGGAAAGTGAGACTCCAGCAGATAACTAAGAGTTTCCACTTTCGTCTCAGTAAAGGTGCGATCAAGTTTTCTAAGTGAGTCCAGTTTGGCTGGTTTGCCTTTTTTTAGAACTTTAACCAACCTACTAGTTTCACCCAGTGTTTCAATCTTTTCGCAGAAATTCCTATAAGAAGCACTTTTCGATACCCGAATTAGCCTCTTATATTCCTTCTGCTTCAATCGGTAGAGATTCCAGTCTGTCTCCAAATCAGTCTTAAGTGACCTATTTAGAAGCTTTCTAGCTTCTCTTCGGATTCTTTACAGTTCCGAGCTCCACCAGGGAATCGGAGTTCTGCCAGGGGGTTTACTTACTGGGCACGTCAATTCGAAACAGCTAGTAATGGCACTATTCAGGTTTTGAACAGCATCCTCTACCTTTTGTCTCGTCCTGAGTTTAGTTGGAGTTTTGAGAGTTTTTCCCATTTCCTCCCTGAGGCGTATCCAGTTGGTTTTTCTTGGATTCCTCCTCTCCTGCAAAGTTATGGCTTCGCATTCGATTTGGAATTCGATATATCTATGATCTGTGAGAGATGCCTCCGAAGAGACCCTCCAGTTGGTAACCGCCTTAAAGTATCTATTTGATAAAGTCAGGTCGATCACCTCCTGTCTTCTTGACGTCACAAAAGTTGGCTGCGAGCCAACATTGTTGATAGTAAGATCAGATGATAGAATGAAATCCAGGAGATGGTTTCCTCGCATGTTGCATTTGCTGCTGCCCCAAACAATGTTCTGAGCATTGGCATCGCAACATATAACTAGGCCCATCTTCCTGGTGTCGCAATAGTCTATGAGTTCAGCAATTGCCCTTGGTGGGAGATAAGCTGACGCCACGACGAAGGTCTTCCAATCTCCATTCGTTTCGTAGCTTATGACTGCAGAAACCAAATCTTGGCCACAAAATTGTCCAAGCTTAGTCGCTGAGAGAAGGTTCGACACAGCAAGACAAGCCCTGGGCCTTTCGGACCGCTCGTCACAGAGTATCGTGGTGCCACGAACACCTCCAAGGCCACAGATGCGATTTTTCCACACCCATGGCTCCTGTATGGATGTTATGTGGGGTTTTGTACTCAACTCGGAAAGCTTCTTGCTGATTAGAGCAGTAGCAGCCTTCGAATGTTGAAGGTTAATCTGGGTAAATATAATTACCGTGTTTTTCTTCGCGACAGCCAATTTCTGTCCACTGGTGCTGCAAGCATTGCTGGTTGCAGAAAATGTTTCATCCAGATTTTGTTTGAATTAGAGGTATTACAGTGGAAGGGAACGCAGAAGGTGCGTACGCAGTTAAACCGGTAGGAGTGCTCGAAGCCTTCATCCTCCGTTTATTCCTGTTCGAGCTATTGGAAGAGGAGGCAGCGTTGGTCTCAATCCGCTGGTGCGTTTCGGTTGGGGTAACCTTTGCCCACCTGCATCTCTCAGCCGTCGCCGCCGAGGTAGTGCAGCTCTCAGCGCTTGCGCCTTCAACTGATTTAGTTGAATGTTTACAGAACAACACAAATATTCACTAGGTGAGTGTCTTGCAAGGTGTTAATGTTGTTCTAGTAAATCATGGTGTCGTAAAAGTTCGAAATGACCTTCCTGTCACTAGTGGATTTACTGACAAATAAAAAAGGGACCATTCGTCCCTAAAAATATCCCCATCTACTTGCTAATTGCAAAACAAGAGCAAACGACACAAGTGAAGGCAATTTGCTACGTTAGATGCAATTTAATGATTAACAAAGTCTACGTTTTTCATCTCTATGCAAAAGAAATCAGTTTGTATCCTAATTCCATAAATCTTATGTGCAATCGGCGCAACTAATTGAATGTAGTAATTTAAAATTGAATACCATTTCGAAGAATGTGAGTGCGACATCGACGTACACGAACTGGAGTTCCAGGAAGTATGAGTAATGTTATATACGTAGGTCTTTAAGTACTACCAAGAATTATGAAAGGCACTGAATTGCATTTTAGTATTACCGGTGAACAAAGTGCACGTTTCAAAGGTTCCTTGATTACTTAATTCAACCTCCAATGCTAATGGTTACGCTGTAAGTAAAACTCTGTGATAATTAAATGAACGAGTCAGACTATGCTTGTCTCAGAAACTTAACACGACCTTTAGCAACTCAGCTCCACCGTTCTAAATTAAAGCTACACATGCAAAGTAATTTTTTGTTAATTCCCTTAATAAAAATGTCACTTCACCGACTTCAGTACTGCCTCACACACAAAGTACTATTATCGCGCATACCAAGCTTTTCCCTATCCCGTTCACCACTTCCCCCTTTCTCAACTGATAATTGGTTTACATGAATGTGCAACGTGAACAATTTAATTTCATCTGTCAACTCGAATTTCCAACGTTAATTGCAAAGAACTAAGGAATACGTCATCCTTATCCGCATCGCGGAATATTAATGTGCCTTGCTTACTGGGAGCTCTGTACTTGTATGCCGATTGCATGTGTGTGTATGTATGATGTTAGTCGCATTTCCTACCCTTTAATTGCATACACACGCTCAAAATGTACCACATGCTGCAATTACTGCTTCCTTAATTATGCAAATTTCTCTAAAAGTGCGCACAGCACTAACGCGCGGCTTGCACATAAACAAAACAGTTGTCACTCAATCCCCCAACGAATCCTTCAAATTACCACAACAAAATATGTCAAACTAAAAACCGAAACATTAAACTTGTGCTCCGTAATATCACTAGACAACCACGACGTTAGCGCGGTTTTGGACTTGGCCCCAAGGTATGCTCCTTGTATGGTGGCGCTGAGTGATAGATAATTCTAAAAGGGCATTCAGTTTAAAAGGACATTCACTCGTTCGTTATAAGATTCGTATACACGATGTTGAGGTTGTCATATATTGCATCCGGCTCGAAGGACCAAAAGCATTTTTTCATCACAAAGGACTTTTCTGAAGAAAGTATGATGGAGAATATTTTCCGCTGAATAATAAGTCTAGACGAGTGGATCTCTGTTTGGGATATGTTTTAGCAAAAGATTATATATACTCGAAAATATACATTCGACTATGGTTCAAAAAGGCACAAGGGAAAATATTTGTTAATACATGATATCACATTACGTACATAACAAAGGATGCAGCGAGCTCATATATTATTTATAATCGATACGAACACTTCACTGCCAATCAATGTAAACGTTGTCAGTCTTCTGTGTATCTGCCATTTATCCTTTTATACTTTATGTCATCACAATAGATAAATTCTGTCTAAATGACTGAATTACTTTCCGGATGTTTATATGCAGCGATCTTCGTAAAGCCGATAACCGATTCCAACAGACGACACTTCGATTGAAATAACCTCCAAGTAGTGACAGTATGAATAAACAAATGAATTTTCTCAAGGTTAAGCAAATAGAGAAGAAAATTCTCAAGGTTAAACTTGGGCTGTATTACTTTGTTTACTTTCTTCAGGAAAATCGTCAAGTCCAAGACCAAAAAAAGTGTGTACATTATGAAAAAAGTTCGTCTTCTATATGCAAAGGAACCTGCTTCTTCCCATTCACGCAACAGCACGATGCCTACAGAAACAAAAATAACATTCCTTTTTTGCATTATCCTTAAAAAAAATGCTAGAACTCTAGAACAGTAAGGAACGAGCTGGTATGAACGAGAAAAAAAAAACATTGTGTTTGCGTGTAATGCCTTTCTGATGTTCCCGATTACATGTAAAACCCATTTGTCCTTGAATTCCTCCCCTCGCGGTTACTGGTGCTTACTGGTAGTGATTCTCCTATGTTGGTATGGTGTTACCTGTTTTTCGGTTGAAATGGAATTTCCTTTAAAGTTCCTTAGAGATAGCGATTTAGTAGAATGAGAACGATAAGAAACGAAAAAAAATTAGGCCGACCATACAAATGAGGTGGTGGGAGGCTTGAAGGCGATATGGGAGCTTCTCTCTTCATCCTACACACTATTCAAAGGAGCGAAAAGTCCTTAATGCTTCATTGCTTTCAAATAACGTACCTCTTTACCTCTTTTGGGTTTTCATCTTTGCCTATCCATCCGTCTATCGACGGTCGTTTGAAGTCATTGTTTGGCAATGGGTGCGTGATGTAGCCCTTCCTTGTTTTTCCTGTCATTTTAGATTTTTTTAGTATTTTGCAGATCCTAAAAGCTACATCAACGGCCAAAGGATATTCGAAAGAAAAGTACAGTTTTTTTTTTCTTTTATGCAATGAAATACGATGTTGCCGGCTTATGGTCATTACCACACCCGCTAAACTCTTCCAAGCTCCATGTTTTGTGTGGCAAAACGATATTATTTAATGGTTTAACGTATTTTTTCCTAGGGTATAATAATTGCGTAAGAACGTTCAGTAGATTTGTAAGAAAGCGTTTATTGGATGGGTTTTGTTTAGTGTCCTGTTGATTTTAATGCTTTAAAGATTAAATTTACGCTTAATGGTCCGATGGAAAGAAGAAGTATAATGCAACTCAAAATGATGAACCTAATAAGGTTGAGCTTTGACTATGAGAGTGAGTGAGTTTTTAAGATGAATGACAAATTAAATTTGAAGCGTAATTTAAAAAATAGAAATATGCGATGGCTATAAAGATTTTTTTTTTCGTTTCTAAAATAAGACTATTGCTTAACACTGATGTTTCGCTACGAAAACATGTGCTCGTCCAAGCGCTCGATCAGAATATGCACCATCACCCCTTTTTACCTGAAGCTGGTGATTTTAAAAACAGTTTCGAATACTTTACATCATTGTGTTTTACACACACTTAAAAGGGAAAAAGAAGTCATATCAATAAATGAAAAATGTCAGTTTCCTAGGCTAAGTACCTTTGGATCAATGAGTGTCTTCTCCCACCTCATACTCCTGTGTAATAAAGTCCGTCATAGAGCAGTTGATACAGCTATCTATGTAGATAATATAAGATCATAAAGGAGCTTTGACTTAGTGCACTTATAACCGCAACCGCAACTGGACCTATTTTGATGTCCTCGTTATTATTATTATAATTCTTTATTTTCAACAAAATTTGAAATATTTACATTGGAGTGAAATACAAAAGATCCTCGTTTTCAGAGTTTGCTCATGTTTTAGTGAATTCAGCTAAGTCTTTCGGCGAGCTTGCAGAAATATCATCTGTTTCAGGCAAGTTTTGCCTAGGAAACATAGACGTGATCTTGCTAAGCAATCTCAGTGGCCAAGGATATGCTCTGCTGTTTTTTTTGTCGTCGTTGCACATTCCAAGGAATTTGTTTTCCATAGCAAGAAGGTGTTTAATGACTCTACAGTGTCCCGTATACCGATGTAAAAAAAATGATTTTCTTATGTATCTTTGTGTAAACTAATTTTGGGCCAGCGTTTTTCAATCTTTTTTGGAATAGCGACCTCCAATGGAACGAAAAAACTGAGCAACTCTGGCAGTGCCAATTATACGGTAACAGCCAGCATTTGTCTCCCACTGTAGGAGAGCCTCAGGACACCTCACTTTCGGAACAGGGAAATTCAACCTGGGTCCAAACAATTAATTTTAAAAATAAACTTCTCCTACAGAAATTTACTCAAAATAGAATGAATGAATGAATGAACAAACCAAGGCAGGTCTGGCTATGATTGGATGTAGAAGTGGAGTTACTGCGCGATTAAATCCATTTTATTAAATACGAGATGGCTGCATTATAGTCCAGTTAAAATATACAAAAATAAGTCATAACTTAGCTAAAATTCGCATAGAGCGAAGTAAAGGGTCCGCCAAATAACTTTTTTTTTTTTAAAAAGGCTATAAAAAAAACTACTTATTTTCTCAAATTTCCTTTTTTATTTGAAAGTGCAATCCTTCCGGTTAATAATGGAAAATAATTTCATTCAAATGGCTGCCTCGGCTGGCCATGCAGCAGCCTACACGATACCAAGGTCTTTATGCAAAATTCGTCTCAATGATGTCTCCGAAATGTTCAATTGTTGAGAACGACGGTGAATTGATGTTGATTTCGCTTCACGCACACTTTTTGCCACAGCAGCATTATTCTCGGGTGTACGCACTGTTTTTGGCTTTTCACGCTTTGGTTTATCGATGACGATGCCAGTTTCTTTCACTTTTTTCACAAGATAACGAACATACGGAGCTGACGGTGCTTCTCTTCTTCCAAAATCCGTACGCAATTTTCGCACACATTCTGCAACATTACCATGATTTTCAAAGTAATGTCGCAATATTTCCCAGCGTTATTCAAGCGTATACACAACCATATTCGTTCAGCGGAAGGATAAAACTAATTATCTGTCAAATCAGACATGAGCTAAGTGTTACCATTCACGAAATAAGCACTAGTTGAAAAAAAGGTTAGATGGCGGACCCTTTAGATCTTACTTTGAACTTGATAATAAAGAATTATTAATTATTATAATTGTCGAAGTACATAGAATTGGACAATTATCTATTATTAATTCTATTATTAATACGGAGTTGCCTATAACGTGTGTCCCCCCTTTTTTGCTCTTACACGTCACATAGATATGCCAACACTATATATATTTGGGTTGGGGGCAATACATAGAAGTGCACAATACAAAAATTGTCCACATATATAACACACATTTTGAATTACAGCAGGTAAAATGAAGCGAATTGGAGGAAATTACAACAACAACAACATTACTGTGTGAGGCAATAATCTGCCAATCTGAACGGACAAATTTAATATCATGAAGTTACTTGAAAATGCTTGAAATTACTTGAAAATGCTTGAAGTTACTGGAAAATGCTTGAAGTTACTTGAAAATGCTTGAAGTTACTTGGACGTGCTTGAAGTTACTTGAAAATGCTTGAAGGTACTTGAAAATGCTTGAGGTTACTTAAAGTTACTTGAAAATGCTTGAAAATACTTGAAGTTACTTGAAAATGCTTGAAGTTACTTGAAGTTACGTGAAAATGCTTGAAGTTACTTTAAGTTACTTGAAAGAAACTTGAAGTTACTTGATAATGCTTGAACATACTTGAAATTACTTGGACATGCTTGAAGTTACTTGAAAATGCTTGAAGTTACTTTAAGTTACTTGAAAATGCTTGGAAACTTGAAGTTACTTGATAATGCTTGAACATACTTGAAATTACTTGGACACGCTTGAAGTTACTTGAAAATGCTTGAAGTTACTTGAAAATGCCGGGAAAATTTCATATCATGTGAAATTAGAGAATGCGATGTCGAAAAATTTCATTCTCCGATTAATATGTATAACAGTCGACTTTGTTTTTTTTTTAACTTTTAGAATAAATTGGTCGAATTTCGACCATGGGGCATTTAGAAGAAACAAACATGTTCCACTTTGATCATTAGCAATATTACCATTCTTTCAATCAATAAGATACGATCTGATCAAACTTTCTTTATAACAATATATCATGGAGTATACTTACTGGGGAAACCACGTTAAATATATGCGCCAAGTACATTACCTGATAGGTGATGCGGAAATGTGTGCATATTATGTAAAATATGAATTTTCTAATTATTAAAACCGCGATATCTCATGAATGGTGAGTCGTAAGAGAAAGTGACAGGACCATTTTTGTAGCGAATTGTATGGTCTACAACTTTTGTTTGACCTAGTTTCACGATAAAACTTACCTTTTTCCAGAAAAAAGGGAAAAAATCTTAATTTTGTACGTTTGACCTTGAATAATTGTTTTTGCAGAATTAGGATCAAATTGGATTTTTGACATTTTATTTATAATGATGTATTTATAGTCTCTGCTAATTTTGAGCTCTATGCGAATTTTGGCTAAGTTAAATGTCTATTTTGACCGGATTATTATTCGTATACCTACCCTATTCTAAGGGTATATTAATTTTGACGCGAAATTTGTAACATACCTTAATAATGCCCGTAGACCCCTAAAAGTTTCTATATTTATGATCAGCATCGATAGTAATGTCGATCTAGCCATGTCCGTCTGTGCGTCCGTTCGTCTGTATTCAAAAATTAGGCTTTTAAACTGGCTGCAATTTTAACCAAAAACTCTCTATGGCCCGAAATAATAAAGTTTAAGAATTTTTGAAATCCGCCCACAGACACGCCCACAAACGCAAAAAAACAAATTTATCGAAAAAATCGAATTTTTAGTTAGAAAGCTGAAATTTTTTATGTATGATCTTTGAATCCTAAAAAAATTCAAAAATCCGCCCACTGACACGCCCTCAATTAAATAAAACAATTTTATTGAAAAACCAAAGTTTGAGCTAGCAAGCGTTTTTTTTGCAAAAGCTTCTTTTGTTTCGATTAAATCCTTTAAATGTTATATGTATAACAAAATATGTAGAGTATTCTTAACAATTCAACTATAATTAGACTTTTGTCACGCCCACTTATGAGGTATAGAAATAAGAATAGGGTATCCAACAGTTTGCCCAAGCGGACTGTAGCCCTTTCCTATGTTTTTTTTACCTTCAACCTCTTGCAGCCACTACTGTTTTGAAAAAGTGCTCAAAAACAGCATACAAGTATTGTTAATTCATTCAAGGACTGTTAAGGTTTTCACGATGTTGATACGTACATTCCCCTCCTATTAATTGTTGTTTGATCGTCTTCGAATTGGAAATGTTTTGAGAACTTACATATCTGTTCCAGATACAGGGTGGCGCACCAATTGTGCTACAATAAGAAATTCAAATATATGGCAATTTTACTTATTTACATTGCCGTTTAGGTCAAAATGAGCCTCATCAGACCTAAACAAGCAATTTATCAAGCTGTTGTCTTCTTCAGTCATTTCAATAATTTTTTGGCAAAACTCCAGGCATTCGAAATTTGTACGGAAACAAGGTTAAGTCATCATGAATTATCCGTTGTAATGACCGTTTGCTAATTCCATTTTGCTCCGACAAGTTCCGAGTCGAAAAGCTTGGATTTGCCTGAATTAATGATGCTACAGATGCGATTGTGTCTTGAACCCGAACATAGGGATCTCGATGGTACGGTCTTCGTGCAATGCTTCCAGATTTGGCAAACATGTTTACCATGGTCCATCTACTCGGGGGAGTGTCGTCAAACTCTCGCCTAAATTCCCTTTGGGCGGAAACTAAAGACTGCAAAGTATGGTACAGCTGCACTATCCAAATCCTCTTTTCGGTATCCCAAGCATTCATTTTAATAGTTCTAAAAAGTAACCTGCTAAATAAAAAAAGATAGGCCGATTACTTACTATGTTTGGGTATGGCTATCTCGTAAAGTGTATGAAGGCGGCAGACAATTTGAAGACAATGACTTTTTAATCAAAGCTATTCGTGATGCCTGGGACCAAATTTGTCTTAATTATTTAAAAATAAACTGTATGATTCTATTTCAAACTGTCTAATAGAGGCCATATCGAAAAATGGGTGGCATTCTAATTATTAATGTAGAAACACATAATAAATAAATGTTTTAAAACCATAAACATGTAAACATTTTATTCATTTTTTCCTTTCTTTCGATGATTTTGCATGTGGCCTCATCCTGGTGGCGCATCTTTTTAACGCTTTTCAAGTAGTTCATTGTTTGATCTTGGGAAATTCCAGCGGTCGTTTCTTAATTACCTGTTAATTTTATAACTTACCCTGGCAACCCTGGTAGTAAACTGACAAGAAGGGGAAAAGTTGAGCTCTTAAATAAATATATTTATTTCAAATTCTGAAGAAAAAGTACAGTGAAAGTAGCGTACAACTAGTGCACAAGAAGCTGTTCTTTATCTAGGCAACACAAAAAACTCAACGGAGTAAGTCATAAACTAATTAAATAAAAAATTGTAAACAAAGAAAACATATCACTGTGCACATATACATATATTTATATATGCTAAAGCGAAAGGTAGGTGGAACGTCACCCGAAACAAACCAGCGGAACCAAAAAGCACTTTGCACAATGGGGGTGGGCGAAATGTCAGTGGATGAACTTGAACAGATGTTTGACCGAAAAACATCTAATCTCGCAACGAAGAGCGACCTTGTGGAGCTGCAAAATAATATCAAAGAACAAAAGGCTCAAATAGATGTAATCCAAAACCAATTGATGCTTACACAGGCTCAACTGCAGCAAACACAAGAAGCCCTATATAGAACCCAGCGTAGATGTGGTATGTGGGAAAGAGAGGTGCGACTTCTGGCAAAAAGAGCATGCGAAAACAATATTATCGTGCACATACCAACAACTACAAATGCCGACCCGATTGCCCGTGCGAAGGAAATCTGTGCAGATTTGTTAAACCCAAACGCAAATAAAAATGATATTTTCAGAGGTTAAAAAGTTGGGGTCGTCAAATGAAAGGGTTTCAAGTATACTGGTGCAGGTAAACAACACTGAAGAAGTCAACACAATAATAAACAAAGCTGGCAAACTAAGAAACACTGGTATATCTATCCACAGAGATTTCCCAAAGGCAGTTCGGGAGCGTCGTAAGCGAATATTCAACTTGAAGAAGAGCATACTAGCGAGGAACCCAACGTTAAAAATATATCTTAAAGGCGAAGTTATTCAAGTTGAGGATAAAACATTCCTGTACGATGAAAATGACATGCTTATTTGGAAAGACGGTGATCGTGATGGCGATGGGGAAGAAATACTGAATCAGCTGGTAATGGCAGTGTCAAAAACGTCAAATGCACCAAGCAGAAGCCGTGGAAGAAATGCACCTGTGGGTAGTTCTTATGTGAATGATAATATGTACTCCACTAAATGTTTCACTTTATTTTATTCAAAAGATTATTTATTAACTAAATATTAATATATATGTATATTATAAAGCAAAAGTTTGATATTAAAAACAATGGCGTCTTCTCTTCGTCAAACCACGATCAGAATCCTCAATCGCTTGATTCTCAATCGCAGTCAATCACACTCTCCAAAACTATTCGTTGCTTGCACTGCCTCATAGAGGGCCAGTGGGTCGCCACATTACTCCCTCCCTAGTGTAACGATATGATTTGTACTCCTGTCATTGCTTCTGCTGTCATGTTGACAATTTGACTTGTTTTTTATTTACATACGTACGCAATTCTGTTGGCTGATTATTTTTTTGAGTATTACCCGTATTGGTTCTGGATGTGGATTGTTCGGAATTTAATGGATTCGAGGGTGTTGCGTCTGATGAAAACACATCTTCAGCTACAAGGTGTGCTGGCTTTAGTCGGTCGACGTTCACATTGATTTCTCTGCCGTTAACGTCGATGGTGAATACTCGGTCATCTATTCTGTTAATTATTTTGTGTGGTCCTGAGTAAGGCTGTTGGAGTGCGCGTTTGATCATATCCTGCCGAAGAAATACGTGCGTGCATGAATACAAATCCTTGAAGCAAAATGTTTTTTTACGACACTTATGTGATGCTGGTGCTGGTTTCACGTTTCTCATATGTATACGAAAGTCGTCTAAAAAGAAGTGTGGATCTTCCGGTGGTTCTTCATGCGTAAAAAATTCGCCAGGAATTCTCAGTGTTGTTCCGTAAAGATATTCGGCTGGTGATCCTTTGAGGTCTT
Source organism: Portevinia maculata (assembly GCA_949715645.1). NCBI lineage: Eukaryota > Metazoa > Arthropoda > Insecta > Diptera > Syrphidae > Portevinia > Portevinia maculata. The sequence continues at coordinate 43,721,190 of OX454525.1, forward strand.
CTTTGTAGCACGTTCTTAATCCTAACAGCACCGTTGGTAATATTTGCGTCCAAAGCGGGTTTTGATGACACATAATTGCTGATTTTAGAGTCCTATGCCATCTCTCGACCATACCGTTTGCCTGTGGATGGTATGCAGTAGTTCGAATGCGTTTGCCACCCACCAGATGAGAAAGTGAAGTGAATAATGCGCTTTCAAATTGGGTTCCTTGATCTGTGGTGATTATTTTTGGACTTCCAAATCGAGCGATCCAATTTGTAAAAAAGGTGTTAGCTACGGTATCTGCTGTGATGTCCTTTATTGGAATTGCTTCGGGCCATCTCGTAAAACGGTCGACCATCGTCATGCAGTATTTGCATCCATGTGACTCTGGCATCGGCCCAACTAGATCTATATGTATGTGGTCGAACCTTTGATCCGGGTCACTGAACGTAGCTGGTGGGTTGTGAACGTGGCGTCCTACTTTTGAGCGTTGGCAAGGTATGCAGTTACGTGCCCATCGTGTGATGTCTTTGTTCATTGATGGCCAGATGTATCGTTGCGAAATGATTTTATTGGTCGCTCTTCCACTGGGATGGGCCATATTATGAAAGGTTTCATACACCTTTCGACGCAAAAGCAGCGGTACAAAAGGTCTAATGTCATTGCTGGAGACATCACAATAAATCGCTTGTTGCTCTGGTCCGTACTTCATTTTCTGGATTTTAAGTGATGTGTTATTGTGGCTTAAAAGTTGCTGGAGTTCACTATCCATCTGTTGCATGTTTGCAAATTCATGAAAATCTATTGTCGATGGAGGGTTAATGGCATCAATGCGAGACAATGCATCTGCAATATTATTTTCTATTCCTGCGATGAACTGTATGCTTGTGGTGAACTGGCTGATGAAATTTAGCTGTCTAACTTGTCGGGGTGAAGCTTTGTCGGCGCGCTGTTGGAAAGCAAATGTGAGCGGCTTATGATCAGTCCTGATTGAGAATTCTTTGCCTTCGACCCAATGCTGAAAATGTTTGATAGATTCGTAGACGGCTGTAAGCTCCCTATCATACGTGCTATAGTTTGTTTGTGCAGGTGAAAGTTTTTTCGAAAAAAATGCGAGAGGTTCCCAATCGTTGTCTACTTTCTGCTCAAGTACGGCTCCAAGAGCAGTACTCGAGGCGTCCGTGGTGAGGCGAAGCTTAGCGTGATGAATCGGATGTGCGAGCAAAGTAGCTTCAGCGACTTGTCTTTTTACCTCTTCGAAAGCTGCATCTGTAGATGCTGTCCATGGAACTAGTCTCTTATCATTTTTCTTGGCATCTTTCAGGAACTCGTTCAGTGGAGCCTGTGATGAAGCAGCATTTTTCATATGGCGTCGATAAAAGTTCACTGCACCAATGAATCGTCTGAGTTCTAGGATGGTTTGTGGTTTTGGGAATCGGAGGATTGAATTGACTCGGTCGGGGAGTGGTGATGAACCCTCAGATGTTATCCGGTAGCCCAAGAAATCTACGCTTGTTGCTCCAAAACAACATTTGTCGGCATTTATGCAGAGTCCATATAATTTAAGGCGTTGAAAGATCAAGCGGATATGGTTGTTGTGTTCTTCCGGTGAGCTAGAGGCTATTAGGAGGTCATCAATGTACGCGTAAACGAAGTCGAGTCCATTTAGCACCTCATTAATGAAACGCTGGAACGATTGGGCTGCATTTCGAAGACCAAACGGCATGCTGACGAATTCGAACAGACCAAACGGGGTTATTATTGCAGTTTTCTGAATGTCTTCTTCGGCGACTGGAATGTGATGAAACGCTCTTCGGAGATCTATTGTTGAGAATATAGATTTACCGGCGGCAACCGTTACATAGTCCTGCAGTAGGGATATTGGATAACGGTCGGGTAAAGTTTGAGCGTTAAGTCTGCGATAGTCACCACAAGGTCTCCAGTCTCCACTTTTCTTCTTTGTCATGTGAAGCGGACTAGCCCAAGGACTGCTTGATGGTCTGATAATTCCCAATTCCATCATAAGCTTAAATTCCTCCTTGGCCACTTTAAGACGCTCCGGGGACAGCTGTCTGACACGTTGAGCACACGGAGGTCCAGTAGTTGAGATGTGGTGTCTCACATGGTGATTTGTGCCTGTGCTGTTTGATGGATTCCCCAAGAGTTCTGGAAATTCTTTAAGGATGGAATAGTGCTTACCTCTTTCATTAATTGATGTGACTGAAGCGATAGGAGCTGATGCGAGGGAACCTTTTGTCTGGAGTCCTGTGGCTGGGTCTATTAAGTGGCTGCGCTTAATGTCGACAAGAAGGCCATGTTTGTGCAGAAGATCAGCACCTATAATGGGGTAAGGTACATCGGCGATGCAGAAGATCCAACGGATGGGGCGGCGTAATCCTATGTTGAGAGTTAAAGCTCGTTCTCCGTAGGTTAGAATCTTGCTGCTATTTGCTGCGTAGAGTTGAAAATTGGTGATGTTTGATCTGTCTGCACGTGTGGGAGGAACAATCGAAATATCCGCGCCTGTGTCGACGAGAAATTTTGTTCCTGATATATGGTCATATATGAAAAGTCGACGGGGGCATAAGGCACCATCAGTATCCGCCGAATCTACTGGTGGTGACTGGTGTTTCCCTGTGTTTGAGGCCAAGAGCAAGGTGTTGTACACTTCTTAGCATTATCGGCGAATCGGCGATGGTAATAGCAGACTGATGAGGATGGGGATCTGTTCGCATTTGGTTTGGGATTGTTGCGACGTGCTGGTGTGGCACTGCGCGAACGGTTGTCTACACCATTTGCAATGAACCGGTCCAACTTCTGCGAAAGTTTTTCAATTTGCCTAGAGAGCTCTTGCACCCGTTCATCCATGTCTTGGCGTTCGGTGGATCGAGAAATAGGCATAATCTGTCCGTAATTCGGTTGATGCTGAATGTCCACTATCCTATCTGCCAGTTGGGCGAGGCTGCTGTTGTCAAGGCGGTCAGCTGTAGCCAGGACTACTTGCACGTGTGGTGGTAAACGGTCGAGCCAAAGAGTTCTGGTGAAAGTGGCATCTAGCAAATTGCCACCTAGTCGATGCATCTCCGCCAATAGGTCTGATGGACGTCGGCTTCCCAGTTCTAACCCAGAGACAAGGGTTTTGAATTGTCTTTCCTGAGAAACCGAAAAATGGTTCAATAGGGCTTCTTTGATGGTCTTATACTTATCTTGCGCAGGAGGCTTGATGATGATATGCTCGATTACCGACAGTGTGTCCTGATCTAGACGGGCAATGACAGCATGGTACTTAGTCGAATCAGCAGTTATTCTTCGGCTTAGAAATTGCGACTCAATGGATGCGAACCATAGCTGTACTTTGGTGTTCCAGAATGGTGGTAACTCGACACGTTCTATTCGGTCCACTTGAGTGTGCGCTTTGTTGGCATTTTCTTGAGCATTTGGACTCGTTCCGGGCTGTTCTTCTTCTGTGGGAATAAGTGGAGGCGAATCGCAATTGTTTCTCTGCGGCGTATGCAAAAGCGCCATTTTGTATTATCCAAAGTCTTAGACGGGGTCACCAATTGTGGGTAGTTCTTTTGTGAATGATAATATGTACTCCACTAAATGTTTCACTTTATTTTATTCAAAAGATTATTTATTAACTAAATATTAATATATATGTATATTATAAAGCAAAAGTTTGATATTAAAAACAATGGCGTCTTCTCTTCGTCAAACCACGATCAGAATCCTCAATCGCGTGATTCTCAATCGCAGTCAATCACACTCTCCAAAACTATTCGTTGCTTGCACTGCCTCATAGAGGGCCAGTGGGTCGCCACACACCTACAAGGGCAGCGACATCTATATACGCAGATAGGAACCCAAACGATTATACATCCGGTACACAAACCCAAACACCAAATAGCTCCTAACATTGTTGCCGTCTGCCATAGTAGTAAAGTAGCAAAACCATATACAAACATTAATTTTAGTATTTTATCTTATAATGTAGCTGGGCTAAAAAATAAAAGCAAATATCTAGATTTTTTTGAATACGTTAAAAAACATGAAATATTTTTTTTGTATGAAACTTTTTTAATGGAACATTTGTATGAAAACGTAGCAATCGCTTTTAATGGATTTGAACTGAAATGGAGTGGGGCAGTCCGAACTCATACGGCAGGAAGAGCAAGTGGGGGAATGGTTTTTGGGATAAATAAGCAGTTCGCGTCCAAAATAAATTGCTGTTTTATGAGAAAAGAAAGTAGAGACCTTGTCAAAATAGAAATCGAGGGAAAATGTATGGAGATTTGCCCAACGTATATAAACTGTTGCAACTGGCAAAGGGAGTACAATGATCTAATCGATTATCTACTCAGCGTAGGCTGCGAAAATATGCTCTTGGTTGGCGATTGTAATGCGAGGGTTGGAAAAGAACAAGTATCTCCTATTAACAAGGGAGATTTTCAACGTTTTGCCAACCTTAGTAGAATGTCGAAGGATGAAATCACCGATACCAAGGGCAAAAAACTTATCGAAGCATGTGACACCTTTAATCTTTGTCTGTTAAACGGAAGAACAAAAAGTGATAGCTGTGGCGAATATACGTTTATAAATGGAAATGGATGCTCTGTAATCGATTACGCCTTCATAAATGGGCGTTGGCATGACCTGATACAGGATATGGAGGTAGAAAGTCAGATATTCTCAGACCACATGCCACTATCTATTCAATATGCGCTACAAGCTAATACGCCGGATACAAAAAATTTAGCGCTTCTTCCAAAGCTTTTGTGGAAAGACAGTTGGATCAACGAGTATCACCGTCAGCTAGATGAATGTGTCGCTGTGGTGGAAATGGACTGGAACAATGCTTTTCAACACCCAAGTTTTCTTACAAGCATTATTAAATTTATTGCGCAACAAAAAACAAGTACCAGAAGAAAATTAGTAAAAAAGCAACCTTGGTTTGATGAAGAATGCCTAAAATACAGAAAAAGGCCCTTGGATCACTCAAACTCTTCAGAGAACTGAACACGGAAGTAATAAAACGAATTTATACTGAAGCTAATTCTCGATATAAAACAATGTGCGAGTACAAGAAAACGCAATATTTCAATGGAATGGCGGTGGAAATAGCAGAGACATCCAGTAGTAAACAGTTCTGGGCATTTGCGAAGAAACTCAACGGAAACACACACAAAGTAGGCACCCTTATGGACGTGGGCACACTTAAAAATCACTTTTGCCAAATGCTTAATCCGGAAGGACCACAAATCTCATTTTTGTATGCAATGCCACAAGTATTTGATGATGTATTGGACACACCATTCAGGATAGAAGAGCTTTTTGAGGTTATAAAGAAAGCAAAACAAAACAAAGCACCGGGGGAAGATCGGATCCCCTACGAGTTCTTTCAAAATGCAACAAATAATTTTCTCAACAAAGTACTTATAGCACTAAATCATGTCTACAAAGAGGCAAATGTACCCGCGGAATTCCAAAAGTCCATTATATTTCCTATTTTCAAAAAAGGGGATCCTAATAATGCGGCAAATGGAGGAATCTCTTTTATGAACACAATAGCAAAAATATTTACTGGTTTGCTCAATACAAGACTAACTAAATGGGTAAAAGAAAATAGAAAGCTGAGTCAGTTTCAGGCAGGTTTTAGAGAAGGCTTCTCTACTGTGGATCAAATCTGTAACATATCAAGTATCGCACAGAGTAACCTAAACCGGGGCAAAAAATTATATGCGTTTTTTATTGACTTTCGAGCGGCATTCGACACGATCAACAGAAACTGTCTTCTCTACAAACTCTCACAAATCGGCTTATCGTCAAAATTTTTAAATATCCTTTCCAATCTATACAGTGCCAACGAATCAACAATATGGAACGGGAATGAGCTTTCAGATTGGTTTGGAATAGGAATTGGAGTAAGACAGGGATGTCTTCTGAGTCCTATACTATTCTCACTGTTTGTGGACGATATCTCGGACTGCTTACCAGCAGGAATTCTATACGAAGGAATTAAAATCACAGCATTGCTTTTTGCGGACGATGTGGTCATACTAGCAGAATCACATAGCTCCCTACAGCTTATGATCAATAAGCTAGAGGATTACTGCAAGTACAATTGCTTCCACATAAACACAGCGAAATCAAAAGTACTTATATTTAGGAAAGGAACAGGTCGCTTAGCGGCATACGAAAAATGGAAGTATGGTGGAGAGGACCTGAAAGTCGTTAAGTCGTTCAAGTATCTTGGGGTCACGATAAACCACGACCTTTCCATGAAAAAACACTTTGCACTGAAACTTGCTGAGTCGAAAAAGGCTATAAATGCAACATGGAGAAACCTCATGGCCAATTCCAGGATTAGAATTGAAACAAAAATTAAGGTTTTTGAAGCTGTCATGCGTTCAGTAATGTGCTACGGTGCACAAGTTTGGGGAGGCCAATACCATGAAGACGTCGACTGTTGCGTTTCTTTTGGAAAAAGCTTTTTCGGCTTCCGTCGACCACGCCCAACTATCTTCTGGAAATTGAAAATGGCATGCCCCCTCTTTTTGTGTACACACTCAAGTTAAATATGAGCTATATGACAAGAGTTTTAAACGAGGAAGATGATACGCCCCTGACCAAAGTTGTTGCCAGAAAAGCACTGAGGACGAAAACCCTTTTTTTCAAGGATTGGGAGAATATTTCGACAAGATACAATATCGAACTAGCTCTAGAAGAAAATAATATTGCAGAATGGAGAAACATAACTACAAGATTTATCGTGGAGGTAGAACAGGCAATCAGAATGGAAGCAGTAACACGAGCGGAAAGCTCCAGGTCACGCCTTATATACCGGCAACTCAACCATCAACAGATTAACCACTGGAACACTGACCTTAGTACTGCGCAAATCTCAATGGTAATACGATTGAGAGGAGAACTACTCAAACTTAATTATATGCCCCATCGCGATGATCTTCTTCAACGCTGTAGCCTTTGTAACACTGGAGAGCACGAAGACGTGAGTCATTTTCTTGGATTCTGTCCCATCTTGAAGGAAATAAGGCGTAATCACTATGGAGCAGTGGCGTGGCGTGGAAAATGTTAAATGGTAAGTCGGAAAAAATATGCACCTGCAAACGCTTTCTGAAATTATATTGTGTACTGCAAATCGCATAGAAGTAAAGCAATTCAAGCCAATTTTTTATACTTCAAGTCATTTAAGCTTAAATTTACAATGAACCTAAGGTATAGTAAAAGTGGCTTCGAAAGAAAACTTTTTGGCAGATGCAAATGCTGTACCTTAAAGAAAATTGATAGTTAGTAATAAAAAAAAGGAACTTCATAAATCACGGTTTGTTAAATAAATAAATACATAAATAAAAATTTAAATTAAAAAGCTTCACGCATAATATTTACAAAAATGTATAGATTTTATATCTATAATATATAAAAATATTTTAATATATAAAAATATTTTAAAAATAGTTTTTGTACAAAGTTAAAAAGAGAAAATATTAATGATTAATATTTTTTAAAATCAAAAACAGTAGAATTTGGAAAAAAATGTGAAAAGTTTTGTTAAATATTTTTTTTTATTTGTACTCTAAGTCTATTCTTCTACCTTTTTTCACGTATTCTGCAAGAACTCTTTCATAATAGTTAGGCATACTTTTTATTTTTAAAAGGAGTCGCTTTCCTATGGATAAAAGTGCTAAATCAGAAAGCCTGTCTTCTCCTTGAGAATTTCTCAAATATGTATGAACTCTTTTCAGAGTGGAAAAAGATCTCTCCACGGAAGCAACCGTCATTGGTAGTGTTAAAAATAGTCCACTTAATTTTAAGATTTGGGGAAATGTTTCACACAATATTTCACTTCTTAAATGTTTATAGAGGGATAAAACGTCAAGTGGTTGAAGTGAAGACGTAGTATAGAGAACTTTCAGCTCATTTTTTAAACCTGCAAAATCGAAAATTCCAGGGAAAAAGTTAATCACCGAAGATATTTTATCATCTGGACTTGACTGAGCAAAACGACTGTATTTGAGTAAATCCAAAAAAATAAATCCGTAAAAGATTTATATCGTGTCTTAATTTGAGATATAATATTGTCCTTTATTTCTACAAAAAGGCGCTTATAGTGAGTCTTTAAATCAAAATCAAGTAATCGGCGTTTCCGTGCAGGTTCAGCACAATCATTTATACTTTCAAAAATTAAATCAATTTTTTTTAGAAACTCAGTAGAAAGCCAAGACTCAAAACACTCGATTTCTTGCTTAGCAACTTCAACATCTGTTTGTTTATTTTATATTAAATTAAACAATACATCGGCTTTAGCAAATATTTCGGAAACCGCGTGCAGTAAAAAGCAAAAATCATTCCCTTCTAACTTAAGCAATAAACTTTCGACCATTGAAAGTGCGTCAGTGTCCCATTCTTTTGGATGGTCTAATATTTGCTTAAAAGTTTCAATAATATCTAATCTACAGTTAAAAATAACGTTAACTATTCGGGAATGGTAATGCCAGCGAGTTTCTGATACTCCCGGCATGCGTCTGTTTGCTATTTGTTTTAAAATATTTGAACGTTTAGTTAATTTATTAAAGAAGCGTACTATTGTGTTTATATTGCAAAAAAAAACTTTTAATTCAGGTATATTTTCCAGTGATTGAGATAACACCAAATTTAAAACATGTGCGTAGCAAGGAATAAAATAAGCCATTGGACAAGCATCCAGGACTTTTTTTTTTAACACCACCTACTTCCCCTGACATAACCGCATCCCCATCGTAAGATTGCCCAACTAATTTCTCCTTGTAACCGTATACATCAAGTATATTGAAAATGTGTTTTGAGAGCTCATCGGCATTTCGACTCTCACTCACGTCAAAAAAACCCAAGAAACCTTTCCTCTACTCCTTCCTCCGATAAGTAACGCAAAACGGCACTAAGTTGCTCCCTATGGCTCATGTCTGGTGTTTCATCAATCATGATGGACACAAATCGCGTTTCACTTATTTCTACTTTAATTTCGCATTTGATCACTGCGGCAATACTTTGTATTAAATCGTTTTGGATGTCATTTGATAGACCCGAAAAAACCGGATTACGTGCACTTGAACACTGTTCCAAATGAGAGCCCATTAACTGGTCATACTTAGATAAGTATAAAAGTGTTTCGACATAATAGCCACGATTATTAGAATCTGGCTTTTCGTTATGACCCCGAAATGCTTGTTCCTGTTTGCCTAAAAGAACTACCGTATCTATAAAACTTTCCATTAGTTTACGGTTTCTATCAAGTTTTTTGTTGTGAGCTACAAAGGAATTACCTAACGAGGTTTCAATACGATCAGTACCGAATTCGTGCAAAGATAAACAGCTACGAATGTATTTTTCCGTCTTGACATGTTTATTTGCCGAATTAATTAAATTGTTTATGTCAGCGTAGCCCGTGCGACTCCAAACACTAGGAGAATTAGAAATAATGAGGCAAGGAAAACAAAACATTTTATTGAGCTTACAACTACCAGTCAACCAAGTATATTTTTGATATATGGATGCGTTGAAATGCGAAACAAAACCATCCTTGTGCTTATAATCTATTTTCATAGAAGGAGTAGAGCGTCCTATCTCTATAACATTTTTTTTTTAAGAAAACTCAACTTACAAAAATAATTTTCTTCTTCCAAAAGCAAATCTACTAAACAACAATTTACTGTTAATAATGCCATTTTCTCCTTTGCTGAATCTAACTGAAAACAAAACAATTTAAACTTTACACACTTCTCACACTTTTCACTGTTTTCGATCACTTTAAATAATTATATATTGCACAACAATAATTCCACTCAATATTACTTTAAGTTACACATCGCAGTCTGCTTCACAACTGAATTTTTCAAACAGAACTCACCTCAGCTACATACAAAACTCGCCAAATAAGTCGCTGAAAAGCGGGTTATACGAGGGCGGGTCAATAAGTCCGTGACTTTTGGAATAAAACATAGATTTTTTGATAAAAAAAATAATTTATTTTTAACGTAGTCCCCCTTGAGCTCTATACACTTTGTCCAACGCTTCTCCAATTTTTTTATCCCTTCCAAAAAAACTGATTTGTCGAGGTCCTCAAAATAGGCCTTTGTTTGCGAGATGACTTCATCATTGAAGTCAAATCTTTTTCCACCAAGCCATTTCTTCAGGTTTGGGAACAAGAAGTAGTCGCTCGGAGCCAAATCTGGAGAATAGGGTGGATGAGGGAGCAATTCATAGCCCAATTCATGGTTTTTTGCCATGGCAACTGCACATGTGTGCACCCTTGCATTGTCTTGGTGGAAAAGAACTTTTTTCTTGGCCAAATGAGTTCGGTTTTTTTTCAAATCGTCATTGAATCGGTCCAATAAGTTGGCATAATATTCCCCATTGATTGTTCTTCCCTTTTGAAGGTAGTCAATGTGGATTATCCCGCGTGCATCCCAAAAAACAGTCGCCATAACTTTATTGGCTGACAAACCCACCTTGGCCTTCTTTGGCGCCGATTCACCCTTAGAAACCCACTGTTGTTGTTTGGTCTCTGGTGTGTTGTGATGGATCCATGTTTCGTCCACGGTTACAAAACGGGGCAAAAACTCCTCCATATTGCGATTAAACAACGCCAAACCTTCCTGTGAAGTTGTTACACGATTGCGTTTGTGGTCGACTGTGAGCAAACGCGGCACCCATCTTGCGGAAAGCTTTCTCATGCCCAAGTGATCATTCAAAATTGAAACCACTGAGCCATGCGAGATCCCTACGGCTTCCACAATCTCTCGCACTTTCAATCTTCGGTCGGCCAACACCATATCGTGAATTTTTTCGATTGTTTTGGGTGTAGAGACCTCAACTGGGCGTCCAGGACGTTCGGCATCTTCAGTGTTTGTACGGCCACAACAAAATTCAGTAAACCACTTTTTTACCATTGAAATCGATGGTGCAGAGTCCCCATAGTATTTTTCAAGCTTAGCCTTGGTCTCGGTAATGGTTTTTTTCCGCAAGAAATAATGCTTAATAAGCACACGAAATTCACTTTTTTCCATTTTCTCCTCAAATTAGTGAGTAGTCTGATAAAAATAGCTGTCAAACACAAACTAACTGACGCAGCAAGTTTAAATTTTGACAGGAGTCAACTGACAGATGCCTGTTGACAGGAGCAGTGTTGCTGTTTCAGTAAAGAGGTCAGAAATTCAAAAAGTCACGGACTTATTGACCCGCCCTCGTATTTTTGCATAAGGAAGCGTGTATCAAACAGAGAGGAGTCAAACGCGGTGAACGATAAGGGGAAAACAAGGAAAGAAAGCCAATTTGTTCTAACCAGCCACATATTTCATAACGCGAAAATTTCCGGGTTACTATGCTTTGTTTTGCTATCGCTTTGCGTATGTGTTTCTTATGGGGTATGGAGAGGAGTATGTGATGTTGGAGAATAGGCATGCAATGGTGTGAGTATTTGTTGCGTAGAGCAGTAGAACGATATGAGAGCAGGTGAATAGCAGGTGGTGGGTTGGTAGAATTTGTTGCTTGCAAGTGCAGGTGTAGGAAACATACAAATCTTATGTTTATATACACACATTAAGATGCATGTTGCTTGTTGGATTGAAACATTGTTGAAAGGTAGAATTTTAAAAGGTAACCCGGCGTGAATCGAGTTATATGGGCGCCTCGCCACTGCTATGGAGTCGACCTAATGGGGATTGATGATATCAAACGCGTGCTTAATGATAGGAGATATTGGAGTACACTTGCTTCTTATTGCCAGACTGCTTTAAGGTATAGAACCAGAATATTAGATGAAGATTTTTAAATATTAATAGAGCCTAATCCTTCTCTTTGTTTGTTTGTAAAATAATTGTTATAATTGGTTGTCAATTCTCGGCAGACGGCTTAGCCATGCTTAAATGTACACTGTATACTATATTATATCTTTATAATTTTTATTAATGATTGAATAAAGTATCATTAATAATAATAATAATAAAAATAACTTACTTTTGGGAAAATATCTACCTGGTCAGAGGTAGTAAAAGTTTCTGGGTAAACAATTTCCAACAGGTATTAAGGCTTAAAATAAATTACAAAGTGTATGGCCTCATCCTTGTGATCGCCAGTGTATGTCGGTCTGTTAAATTCGTTCTGCCAACTTTGACTCTGGTTTACAAAACATAATGTTGGTACATATTTTTTTTCGTCGCGCTTTAATGACGTTTGGGTATTGGTAAATTTGCAAGTATGTTGATGCACATTTACCTCACATCCTTTTTTTTTCGCGCTCCAAGGTCGTTGGTGTTTACTTTTTATTTGTTTGAAATGTGCACCCAACACTCCAAAGCAGAGCTTTGAACAGGAACAATCATTTTCCAATAGTTTCGTATTTGATCATTTAAACTGTTAGAGATAAATTTGTGTTATCTCAGTTTCGAGATAGAGTAGAAATGCTGGAGGGAGCTTTGCCTAAAAACAATGTTAAGCTCTGTTTTAAGATTAATTAAGATTTGTGAAAGTAATGGGTTCGAGGGATACGTTGCTTTTAAAATCACGTACCTTAAAGGTCGAAACCTCCCAAAAAGCTTCATACGGAATAGAACCAAAATATAGTTAAATACCAGTCTAATAATTTTATTTTCTCTATATGCATGCTAAACTTAATAACGATATTAGCCAGCTTTTGAGATATATCAGCCAGTGAATCAGTGAGTAAGTGGTATTGTTCTTTCATATTTATTAAGATTCTTAGGTTATATTAATTTTGACTCATAGTTTGTTACATACCTTAATATTGCTGGTAGTAGGGGTCTACTATATTAATTATATTTGTTGTCAGTATCAAAAGTTATGATGATCTAACCATGTTCGCTAATCAGTCCGTTACCAATTTTGAGGCCCTTTAATTTAAGGAAGAAAGTTAAAATTTTAGAATATATTCTCAAGATGCCCGAAATGATCACAGGAAAGATTTTAATAGTCCTCCTACTGACATGCCCACTATTAGCAAAATAACTGTTTAATCGAAAAAGTCAAAATTCGAGTTAGAAAACTCATATTTGGAAAATATACACTAGATGCAGCGGTCAACTTTCAAGGGTACGGAACACTCTACAAATCTCTTTTATTTCATGGAACTCTATCTACGAGGTTAGCCATGAGGTGTATCAACTATCATTACGAGACATCCAGATGCAATAGTCTCACCGACCCCAGGACATTCAAATCAATTAGTTTAATCTAATTGTTGCCCGAAATATCCTCTTAGCACCTCTCCATATATGTTATTTTAATATACAAATTCGGAATACCTTCTTTGTTTGCTAAGCCATGTATACAATCACATTCACTTAAATAAACAAATGTCTCATCACAGAATACGGAATCTAATTGATGCGAACATTTCCGTTTCACAGAAAATCAACAATAAACAATGGAACAACTAAGTATCAAGGTATCATATGAATGCGCACGTTTATTTAGGTATTCCTTGTAAGAAGATCTGTCAACTGTGGACGGTTTGATTGATTGGTTTTAGAATATCTTGTAACTAAAATCTTACATTGTTTCAGTTTCATCAAGACCATTGTACGGTGAAATTGTAAAGTCGTGTTGACTTTTCACGGATAGTCTCACATTGTTCCAATAAGTCTCCCGCCTTTTTTTAGAAAGCAGACAAATCATTTCAAATGCGTGAAGTTACATTCTCAGCACTAGAAAAGACACATTAATTTGTTTTCTCTGTTTTGTTTGCCCTGAATCCAAGCGGGAGATGTCGACTGTATATATTTCGTACCTTTTACCAACTGCTCCCACTTACGAATAGTGTATCTTAACAATCCAAAAATTAATCATAATTATAATCCTCAATCTAACTTACTTAATTTTGAAATTTTGAAACATTATTTAATGATGTCCTCTCAACTCTAGAGGATATTAAAATGCAAAAAAAAGCAGTCCCTCCTCGTATGCGGCCTAAGGGTGCTTGATTTTTAAACTTTTCCAATTATCCCCTTGAGAGAAAACAAAAAAACAAAAAAAAAAGCCCAGACAGAAAAATGTTAAAAACCCTCAATAAGCTGACGTGGTGCGAATTCAAATTCAGCAACCCAACTCAAGTAAACCAAATTCTAGCCGAACTATATGTATTCTTTTTTGTTTTAAATAAATACAAAAAAAAATCCTGCCAAGTAATACTAATTCCACTAAAACCGCAATATCATATACATGCAAACGTTTCGGGTTGAATCATTCCTACTCAAACTAGCACCAAACAAAAGCTCAATTGAAGAAAAGTAATTTTCAACTTGCAATTCACTGTAAGTGGATAGTCAAGGACTCTCCGTCTTTTGGGCAGATATATACGAATACGTTCTCATTCACGAACGAACCTAATTTGTCTACCGAAAGAGACCATTAAATTTTGAGCTTACGGTTTAATTAGCCTTCTGGCATTTTCGATCAACTGCACAGCAGCAGTTGGAGTGTTTGGATATGTTTCAGAACAGTGGAAGGAAAAAAAAGACACAAATATTATCCACAACATGTTATCCTGCCTACAAATCAAAGATGATGGAAACTTAGTCTCAACTTCTTGTTATCAGGACGTACATATACAAAAACACACACATAGTCGTGCAAAGTAAAAGCATCCACAGAGTTTGCACATAGGCGAAGGATACTTTCAAAATATATTTATTATGAAAATCGGCATCCTCAATCTCTGAGTTCGTCCTTATTATAGTAGTCATCGTCATCTTGCAACCATACTTTGTGTTTTGTAGGTTGTAATAAAACAAACTTTTGCACTCACCGGAAACAAGAAATTTAGTTGTAAATCTTTTATCAGTTTCCTCGTTCTCATGGCATAAAACTAAAGCCACAAAAATATAGGATATTCGTCTATCATCTCGGGGAGCTCAACAAAAGGTAGAAAAATAGGTACTTATTTCATGAATTTATCTGGTGTACTTTTGCAAAAGTAGAGCATCATAATAGTTTTTTTTTTGGCATTTCATGTATATGTATGTTTATCCTAACGGAGGAGTACGGAGAGCAATTTGGAGATTAAAGTAGAAGGGACCATTTTTAGATACTTTACAATAGTGTTATTAAAAGTTAACACATTTTAAAGGATACAATAACGTTATGTTGGATAAGATATGAGTTTGCCTTTCCCGAGAAAAAATGGAAAAAGCTTAATAATGCGGCTTCTTCACTTAAATTAGAGTATGTACACAAGATTCGTTGCATACTTCAGATGGCATTTTGACAGATTCACTGCCTTTACGAGGGTAGTCTCAAAAGTACCTGACCTGACGTATAGATGGCAGTTGTTGGATTTTTCTTATACCCTTGCAATATAATAGATTAGATGATAGGGAGATATGTTTGTAGATTATAATAGCCGCGTTTTATTATCCCAATGATCTTGATACGGATCCGATGTGATAATAAAACGATCTGGATCATCAGTGGCAAGTTGTGGCAACAGTTGTTTTTAACACATAACAGACGATACCAGGTATTTCAAGTTTCGATTGGCACTCAGCCATATTGCAAATATAGGGTACAATGTGCCGTCACAATATGATCGCTTGTTGTGTCGGGGGTGTTGCCATTTGAATACAAATCAACATACATTTTGCACTCAATATTTTTTTTTCAGAAACTATGTTCAAATGTTATGTTCAAATATGCAACATATTAACAGTATTGTACTGCAAATATTTCCATTAATTTTTGTGTATTATATTACGAAGCAAAACGTCTCAAAAGTCGCAGTGGTAAATTATTCGAATATGAAAATATGCTAATTGATTTTTTGTGTTATTAATAGTGTTTCATATTTTGGTCTGGCAATATTATTGTGTTCCTATAATTTCCTATAATTTAAATAAGCAACGCCACGAAAAAACAGGTAGTGAGTTTTGTAATTACATTTTGGATCACGATTAATGATCCCGATAAATAGCAAGATCCTGTGTTGTTTTTGTTTTACGTATTAAATTGATCCAGATCCATTTCCGCATGGATAATAAAACACAGCTAATGATCCCGATAAATAGCAAGATCCTGTGTTGTTTTTGTTTTACGTATTAAATTGATCCAGATCCAGATTCGCATGGATAATAAAACGCAGCTAATATGATGGAAAAATGGAGCGGGGAATGTTATTTCACTTTCGTCTTGTACGGTTTAGGAAAGATTCTTAGATGTGTACTTATGCGCATTCCTTGCATAGCGGGCATTGTGGTTGAAATCTTCTATGGGTTAAATGCAACTGGCTATTACGTTTGAGCATTTTTGGTGGAAACGACGCCATTTAGGCCAAGATAAACATCGCAATGAGGGGCCTGCGCCAGACATGGTAACAAACAAATCTACTCGTACAAAATTGAATTGGATAACCCTCAACTGAAAGGGCTCGAGCTAGGAGATAGAATAGGCAATTGAAAAAAAAAAAATAGAGATGTTGACTGAATACTTTGACTTATCAGCCTACAAAATGATATCGTGCCACTAAATGATGCTTTGCCTAATTTATTTCATTTTATTTTTCCTGGGGATAGGATTAGAATACATAAAAAAAGGTTCGAAGATTGAGAGTAATTGTTATCTTATGTTTGTGACATGTAAGGAAGGTAATCGTTGATATTAATTGGAAACAAACACACAACCTGAAGTCTACTCCTCTCTAAAATCTATTTATAGTGGAGGTACCTTAATCGAACTATTTTATTAGATGAATTAAATGTAAGTAATCTATGGTATACTAACTAGATTTTCTCTAGGTAACATATGCGTAGGGTTTTTAAATGTAAATTTCTGATTGTAGTTTAGTAAACTTAAATTCATTTAATAACTCTTCTTGTTTGAAAATAATGTAGACTAATTAGTAAAGGTTAATAGGATAGTGTGGCAAAAGGGTAGATATCTAGGCTTGACGATTTCGCTTTTACGTTCGCAGTCCATTACGTAGCGCATGAAGGTATTAGTATGAGTTATCAAATTCTCATGTAGATCTTATTTTGATTTAGGTATCCTTAAATTCTATTAACCATGCATGAATAAAATATTTTATTTTGTGTTAAAGAAATGCCAAAATAACTTTTTTTTAGTAGTACCCTTATAGTGGAATCCACAGCGCCGGCATTTTGTTTGTTGCTGTAAGTAGTTCCCAGCAAATGATTCATTGCCTATTTTTGGGTGCTACTTACTGTATGAAAGAATAGAAGGATAGGAAGGAAGTTTGGTGCGATGGGATTTTTTTCCCCACAGGTGGCGCCTAAATTACTATAGGGAAATCTGTTTTCGTTTTGTGTATTCAATTTATAAACATAGGGACTGGCTATAGTCCGCTTGGGCGAACTGTTGGATACCCTATTCTTATTCCTATCCCTCATAAGTGGGCTTGACAAAAGTCTAAGTATGGTTGAATTAGTAAGAACGCTCTAACAAATTATGTTATATGACATTTAAAGGATTTTATCAAAAAAAACGAAGCTTTTGTAAAAAAACACTCCCTAGCTCAAACTTTGGTTTTTCAATAAAATTATTTTATTTAATTGTGGGCGTGTCAGTAAGCGGATTTAAAAAAAATTAACACCTGAGCGTAAAGGGCCCCTAGAGATTATATATTATAAATTTCAGCTCCCTAGCTCAAGCTTTGGATTTTCAAAAAAAGTTTTTTTTTTAAATTGTGGGCGTGTGAGTAGGCGGATTTTAAAAATATTTACACATGATTCAGTATAGTTTGTAATGTGTTGCTAGACAGACGTGCGTGACATAGTGGCAGTTTTAAGCTGAGTTCTTAGTGGTTTATTCAGCATTCCAAGGTTATTTTTACCCATTTAAAAAAAGGCTAGAACCCTTCTACCATTGCCGTACTATTAAATTAAAAATCCAATTGTGTACCAAGTTTACAAAAGAAAAACAATTTAAAATACAGAAGAAGAGGAAAATAATATTAAAATAATACCCACATACCCATTTCTGTCTTACATATATTAAATTACATACCACACATAACCATCCGTGTTTGTACTCATTTTTTCCCCTTCTGCATACCGAAAAAGATTTTACATGGCTTCATTACGGTCCAGACTACGGTCCTCTGCAGATTCGCCTTCTCCTAATCCGCAGCCAAAGCCAACATCTTTATCACAACCATCATCACAATCACCGGCAGCGAACTATACAAAAACAAAAAACTCTCCAGAAGACAACACATGTATAATTGAAATGTTTGCTAAATTCGAAAAAACGATTCACACACAAACTGAGGTTATTACGTCACAGATAGCGTCACAAATTGCAGAATCCGAAAAGAGAATCACCGAAAAAATAAACACGGATGTAGCAGCACTAACCTCTTCTATTGAAGGTATTAACGGACGGTTGTTGTCATTGGAAGCAAAACAAACTGAATTTGAAGCACTTAGAAACGAAAATTGCGAACTAAAACAACAACTACTGAAGCACGACGAGGAAATTAAAACTATTTTTATGCGCATGGAGAAAAACGAAGAAAGTCAGCAACTCAAAGAAACGATGTGTGATGCACTTATGCACGGAGTTCCACTTTTATCAACTGAAAGTCTACGTTTCACTTTCAACCAGCTCTGCGCCAATTTGGGATTTAAGCCGCCGTCAATAAAAAGTATTTTTCGCCTTAGATCTAAAATAGATACCGTCTCTCCGCCGATTATAATTAAATTTTTTTCGCCACACGACAAACTTCTTGTTTTGCGATCGATTGCTGACTACCGAAAAACAACAAAACAACCACTTCACCTTCATGATCTTGGCTTAGGCACAGAGACAGAAACGGGAAAATCCAATGTTTTCATTTATGAGTGCTTAACGCGTAAAAATCGCACTCTTCTGCATTACGCTTTAAAAATTAAACGCGAGAAAAAACTTTACTCTGTGTTCACTATTCGTGGCCTAGTTTATGTCAAAAAGAATAAAGACGGGGAGGCGAAATTAATCGAGACCACGGACGACGCTGATTCTGCCACGACGACGCAAACAACAACTACTGCTGGATGACGAGAGTATCGAAGAACATTGTTCAACATAAATGTAATTATTTATATATGCAAGTTTCCTTAATATTTTTCTCCCTGCTACTTATTTTTTGTGAATTAATATTTTTGAATTACTTTTATAAATTAAAAATTATATATTTGCTTCTTAAACATCTTATCATCATCATCTTTTTGTCTCGGTTTGTTTGCTTTCTGGATCAGGTTGTGCGGCTTTATCTTCCTTTGATGAGGGTGCGATACATTGGGCACCGTTTTTTCATTGATAAAAATGGATGACTCCAATGTGGATAACTATAGGGAGTCCGTAGTCGATATCAGCAGGGATACCACGCGGATAATGATAGATGTGATATGCAGCCAGCGCTCTGGGTTACAAGTGTGTCATCTGAATGCGCAGAGTCTGAGGTCAAGAGCAAAGTTGGACGAATTCAGATATTTGTTCGATGGCTCGAAGGTAGATGTGGTGTGCGTGTCAGAGTCATGGTTCTTAAGTGATGTTAGGGATGTGGCTTATAACCTCAGAGGATATAAGCTTTTTAGATCTGATAGGGTTGATCGTGTCGGCGGAGGTGTGGCTGTATATATTCGTGATAGTCTAGACTATAAACTTATTCGGAAGGCTCCACCAGGAAGCGAAATGCAATATGTCTTTGCTCAAATAACTTGCAAGTCTAATAAAATATTACTAGGGTCTGTATACAGGCCTAATGTCAACATAGACACTTCACCGTTGATTGGGGTTTTGGATGAGTTATCCTTTATATCCCCCTATGTTATTGTATGTGGAGACTTCAACAGCAATATTCTCGAAGAATCGTCCTTAGTCAACAGTATGGGTGCACTTAATTTAACACCGGTAAATAATACATTTCCCACTCATATCACAAAGGATAATAGTACACTCCTTGATGTATTTTTTGTTAGTCATCCTTACAAAGCCCTTCACTTCAATCAACTGTCGGCTTCTTGTTTTTCGCGCCATGATATGATTCACTTAACTTTTCAGTGTGAACCCGTTATAACCGAATATATACGTACCTTTCGTGATTACAGGAACATTAATGTAGATCGATTAAAGGAGGACCTCCTTGCAGTGGAATGGTATAGGATTTATGGAATGCTCTCAGTTGACACTCAAGTAAATTTCATTCAAAAAAACATCAGTAATCTTCTTAATAGTCACGTTCCTCTCATTTCTTCCATTAGAACGAATGATCGTCCTTGCCCCTGGTTTTCTTATGGTATTAGAAATCTGATCAATCAGCGTGATCAAGCTTACAAGCGCTGGAAAAGATTTCGGCTTGATGTACTTTTTAATGCGTATCGTATTTTAAGAAACAGGGTAACATGTGAAATACATGAGGCAAAAAGACGTTATTATGCTCCGCGACTTGATCCCTCCCAAGCTAAGCAAAAACTCTGGAAAAACTTAAGGGATATTGGAGTAGGAAAACAAAGAAATATTTTTCCTAATAATGTTGACTGTAATGAATTGAATAGGAGTTTTGTTTCAACCTCCTTTCCGAATGCCGACGATACTATGGGTGTATCTACACTACCGAACATCTATGACTCTCCGAACATATCCCCAGGCGAGAACAATGATGGTCGCATGGCTTCCATCTCTAGTTTTAGCTTTGCAGCGGTCGACGATGCAGATGTTTTAGAAAGCTTTTTATCCATCAAATCAAACTCGACTGGGTTTGATGGCATTTGTCCGGTTTTTGTTAAGGTCATTCTGCCGTACATTTTGAAATATATAACGTACATATTTAATCACATATTTATGACGGCAGTTTTTCCCTCTACTTGGAAACGAGCCAAAATAATACCAGTTCCTAAGAACCAAAACGAATTTAGGCCGATTGCGATTTTACCGTTTCTTTCCAAAGTGTTTGAAAGGATTGTGAATGTTCAGATACGGAGATTTCTGAGTGATAATAATCTACTATGTGCTAATCAGTCTGGTTTTCGCCCTAAACATAGTTGTACTACTGCGTTGATAAACGTAACAGAGGGAATTAGACAAGCCGTAGATAAAGACGAAGCAACTTTTCTTACCTTGCTCGATTTCTCTAAAGCATTTGATATGGTAAATCACAATGTTCTTTCTGATAAGCTACGAAATCAATTTAATTTTTCGGTTTCGGCTACTAATTTAGTAGTCTCTTACTTATGTCAGAGATTCCAGGCAGTTGTGGTTAATAACTCCACATCTGATTTTCTTCCACTTAGGTTTGGTGTTCCTCAAGGATCAATTTTGGGTCCGCTATTCTTCGCTATGTACGTCAACGACCTTCCTTCATGTATTTTAAATTCTTCTATTGATATGTATGCTGATGATGTGCAGGTACGAAAGAGTTTTCCGTTGGGTCTTGTGGAAAATGCTGCATTAGAACTAAATGAAGACATGGAAAGGATTCAGTGCTGGTCTCGAGCAAATTGCCTCCGTTTAAACCCGTCTAAGTCTAAATGTTTGGTTATTTCTAGGAAGCAAGTTGATACTCTATGTCTTCCTAAAATATATCTCAATGGTACCTCTATTGAATTCGTTGAATCTTCAAAAAATCTTGGCATCATTTTTAATCGAACGCTTACTTGGAATAACCACATCAGACTAGCTCTAGGCAGGGTTTATGGAGGTCTTCGCATGCTATGGGCTACACAAAAAGTCACACCTCTAAAAACAAGAATAATTCTTGCCAAAACGCTTCTTATTCCAATTCTGATGTTTGGTTGTGAGCTTTTCAGCAACTGTGATTATGAGCATAGGCGAAAACTCAATGTAGCATATAATAGTATCGCCCGATATATTTATGGTCTAAGAAGATACGATCACATTTCCTCTTTTTCAAAATCGATTCATGGCATTTCTCTTGACAACATTTTTAAGCTGAGAATATTGATCTTGCTTCATAGTATTCTTCAGACGCGCCAACCATCTTACCTTTTTAGCAGGATCCGTTTTATGCGTTCAACTAGGACCCTTGATCTCATACCAATGCGCTTCAATTTCTTGGTTTCTGAGCGACAATTCTTTATCCATGCGATTCGGCTATGGAATTCCCTCCCCCAACATATAAGGTTGATAAGTCGCAAAGCGCTGTTCAAAGAGGAACTCAGGCAATACCTGGAAGCACTTCGATGATGATGATAAGTTGTTTAAGTCTTTCTTTCTTTCTGCTTTTATTTTTATTTTTATTTTGCTTCTATTTTTATTTTTATTTTGTTTTTATTTCTTATTTTATTTTTATTATTTTTTTTTTTCTCTCTTATTTCCTTTTCCATTTTTGTCCTTTTGGAATTTGCATTTGTAAATATGTATCCATATGAACTTCTTTTTTTCTAAAAAATTGAACAAGTACCTATTTTTTTTACTCGTATATCTACATACATTATAGATTTAACATTGTTATAGAATATTTCTTTCACTGAAACTTGCACTACTTAATAAGATATTGTATCTTACTGTGTAAGGTTATTAAATAAAGATTTGAATTTGAAAAAAAAAAAAAAAAAAAAAAACATGAGCTGAAGGGGCCCCTAGAGAGTATATATTGTAAATTTCAGCTCCTTAGCTCAAATTTTGGTTTTTCAAAAAAATTGTTTTATTTAATTGTGGGCGAGTCAGTGGGCGGATTTTAAAATTTTTATCTCCCGATCAGTTTTAGGAGTCATAGATCATATATAAACAATTTCAGCTTTCTAGCTCAAAATTAGATTTTTTTCAAAATTTTGTTTTTTTGAGTTTGTGGGCGTGTCTGTGGGCGGATTTCAAAAGTTCGTAAACTTGATTTTTTTCGGGACCCTATATGGTTAAAATTTCAGCTCTCTAGGCCCAGTTTAAAGACCTAATTTTTGCCGACGGACGGACATGGCTAGATCGACATTACTATCAATTCTGATCATAAATATAGTAACTTTTAAGGGTCTACGGGCAATATTAAGGTATGTTACAAATTATGGGTCAAAAATATACGCTTAGAATAGGGTATAAAAATCATGGCCCTGTTCGGGATTCGAACGCACGACTTGCCAATCACTTAGTGAATACACTACCATCGCACCCTTTCCACCTGAAAACTTACGTTTTCAAAGTGTTAGATGTTTAGTTAATTGCTAAACTATATACAACATATTTATACTCTTCTTCCCATAGCTGTAATTTTATAGTCCAACTCGTGCGTTTTCTATTTCAACATTTCCATACAGAAGTGAACCACCTACCAACCAACCGTAGCTTTTTTCCAACTCTTCTTTCCAACTCGTTCAAATGATAACGAAATGATACAATGGAAACTATAGGCACAAAGAAAAAAAGAGATATGGGCAATTTCGTTCAAGTCACTTTTAAACGAGGCGAGCTTGGTATAATGTGTGAAACGAATACAGAAACAAGACAAAACATAGAACAAGCGCTGTAACAACGATTTCCTTCAAACCATCTGATCTTGTGTATGTACTCGTGCAAACGATTCTGCAACGAAATGATACAATTGAAAGTTAGGAACGCACAAGCAAAAAAAATCCTGTTTTGTATCGACCATTTCGTTCAAATCCCTTTTGAACGAGAAGAGGTACGAGTATTTTTTGTGCTTGAAGTTTGTCGCGTGTAGAGTATATCCATATAATGAGTAGGGACACTCTCGACGTTTTCTTTATCAGTTCTTATCAGCTAGTACGTCTGTGTCACAGAATCTAAGTAAAATAATGAAGGTACATACTTCTCAATTGCTTGTTTATTAAAACGCAATTTATATTTTTTTTTAAGTGATGAAGAATTGGTTTTTGTTTTATAAATAAAATCTAAATGTAAAAACACATTTTGTTCCTTTAGTCTGAAAAATTCGAATTGTTAAATAAACTTGCTTAAAACGATGTAAACGTTATTTTTTTATTTAATTTTAAAATTTATTTTTACTGGTAAAAATTGCCTTAACAGCTATAGCAATTAAAACTTCACTAAACGACTACACATTTTTGGCACGCGTCGCTACTGGTGTAAATTGTTTTTTCCATTTGAAATGCTTCTATAATTCGAAGAAAATATTTATAAGACCAATGGAGAGTTTTGGGATCCCTGCCAAACTTGTGCGTTTGTGCAAGATGACGATGGAGATTGCACGCTGTTCCATCAAGGTCGGTGAAGACCTCACCTTTAACCTTTGATCTCGAAAAAGCATTAACAGCGCTAAAACCAATGAGAGCAAGACCAAGTAAAGGGCTTTCATTAGCGACTTGACAACTTCAAACTTTCAGTCTGAATGCACCCTTAAACCAATTACCGAACTGTCAATATCAAAATATTCAGTTAAACATTTTTATTATGGTGTAGTACACGAAGGAACAACGTTTACAAATAATTAAAATTTACTACCGAAATTCCGAGTGGGTGGTCACAACTTTAAGAGCGTTAACGCCAATTCTCGGCAGTAATTCTCGTCCCAGTAGACAAGCAATTCATAGACTAGTGAAAAAATTTGAATCAGAATATTCGCTGTTTGATGTTGCCGTACCAGTGCGACTAGGTTTTGCCCGAAGTGTGGAGATTATTGCTGCCGTAGAGGCGTCCGTCGCAAACCAGCCACATCAGTAAATTTCATGGCGTTTACAAGAATTGGGCCTTTCCCAGACCACATTATGGCGAATTGCGCGTAAGGATCTTGGCCTTTGCCATCACAAGATCAAATAGACTTAAGAACTAAAGCAACTTGATCATATGAAGCGACGTACGTTTTCGAATTGGGCTCTGGACATCATGAAAGAAAATGAAGAACTTCATCGCAAAATCATCTTCAGCGATAAAGCGCATTTGTATTTAAACGGGCTCGTCAATAAGCAAAATATCCGTTACTGGACATGTGAGAACCCTCATTTGCTTCATGAAACAGCACTTTATCCGCAAAAAGTCACTGTTTGTTGCGATTTTCATGCCTGTGCCGTCATTGGGCCGTTTTTTTTTCGTCGATGAAAATGACAGCCACGTTACGGAAAATGGTATTCGCTACGGCGACATATTCGAATGTTATTTCTTTGAGCAATTGCATGAATTGGACATCAGTGATATGTGGGTCCAACAAGACGGTGACAAGCCGCAGAGCGGTGACAAGCCACAGAGCGGGTGCAACAATCTCAGCTCGCTGAACATGTTATCTCGAGAAACGGACCCGTCTGTTGGCTGCCGAGATCGTGTGATTTAACGCCTCTATACTTTTTTTTATGGAGCTACAATAAATCATTGGCCTATGCCAACAAGCCGGCGACGTTAGAGGAGCTCCGAGCCAATATTGAACGAGAATTAGCGGCCGTATCGTTCGAAATGTATCGACCGCTGCATACGTTCCCGTGGTGGACATATGAACGTTCATTCGTAAATGGTTTGATAGTAATTCAAACCAATACATTTTTTTTAGATATTTCAAGTAGTTTAAATTTAATTTAAAACATAAATAAACATAGGGACGGGCTACAGTCCGCTTGGGCGAACTGTTGGATATTCTTATTCCTATCCCTCATAAGTGGGCGTGACAAAAGTCTAAATATGGTTGAATTGTTAAGAACGCTCTACATATTTTGTTATATAACATTTAAAGGATTTTATCAAAAAAAACGCTCCCTAGCTCAAACTTGGGTGTTTCAATAAAATTGTTTTATTTAATTGTGGGCGTGTCAGTAGGCGGATTTAAAAAAAATTAACACATGAGCATAAAGGGCACCTAGAGAGTATATATTATAAATTTCAGCTCCCTAGCTCACTTTGAATTTTCAAAAAAAAAATTGTGGGCGGATTTTGAAAATATTTACACATGAGCATAAAGGTAGGTCCAGTTTAAAGGCCTAATTTTTGCCGACAGACGGACGGACGGACGGACATGGCTAGATCGAAATTACTATCGATGCTGATCATAAATATAGTAACTTTTATGGGTCTACGCGCAATATTAAGGTATGTTACAAACTATGCGTCAAAATTAATATACCCCTAGAATAGGGTATAAAAAGAATTTGTCAAGTGCTTAATGAAAGAGCCTTTATATACAACCAACAAGAAATTACACCCTACACCAACGTCTCGAACCGAACGTCACTTCACACTTTGAGGAAGAGTGTCTCCACCTCGGCACTGCTATTTTGTCAGAAAATGAGACAAGCGCTGAGATCAAACGAAGACTAACTCTCGCCAATCGCTACTTCTTTGGACGTAGAAATCAGTTGAAAAGCAAACCCTCTCTTGATCAACTGCTCTATGGGGCAAAGGCATGGACTTTGTCAAAAATGGATGAGGTTGCTCTTGTCTGCTCTGCGACGGAAATTTGTCGGGTGATTTTCGTTCCCAACTGGATAGATGGTGATTGGAGGAGGCGACACGATGACGAAGGGGATATTCAGCGACATTGACTTAGTTAAAAGAGTAAAGGTCAACCGACTAAGGTGGCTGGGTCATGAAGACTGTATGGAAACCAATGCTCACACAAGTGGAAACCCGGACTGTCGCGCCACCTTGAGTAAGTAAGATTTGTCATTCCATTCGCCTTTTTTGGCGCTTTCTTCTGTGCAATTTTGGGCGATTTGACGGTTTTGAACGATTAGACTAGGTTGCTCATTTCATTTTGGAATAGATTCATAAAGTTTGACTTAATTCCCATTGCAATTCAATTGATGTCTAGGTATCTACTAGTTTATCATACAATAGGTGTTATTTTCCGGAAAAGTTATTGTGTCCAAATTGATACATTATTGGGCATTATGCATTGAATTATATGAACTTCTAACTTATGTAGTTATTTTTCATGTTATTTTTCTCACTTTCACTTTAATCTCATAACTGCTTTCATCATGTTTTATTTTCAGGTGAGCTACTGCCGCTTTATCAAACTTCAAACTGAACTCATTTGGTAATTATAATATATTTAATAACAGATAACATCGCATTAAGGACTCTGTAAATAAGTCTTCGGTATGGAAAAGATAGCATATTAAAGGCGTACTTTTCCCCTTAACGAGTTGATACCCAAACATATTATGTTAGTAACATGCCATTGAATAGGAAGTGCAAGCTGTTTTCATTCGTCTGTTGCAAGCTTAGACTTCTCAAGTTGTATTCACATCATTTATATGAAAAAAACCCTCAAAAGCGCTTTCAATCTTCGCAATTGCTGGCAATCAAGGCACTTAAATTCTTGAAATAGTATTTTCAATCTGAGAATACACAATTTGTGCTGCACAAACAAAAGCCAATTTATTTAGTTCGCCTATGTATGTCCCAGTTGAATCAAAATTTTTCTTCTTTAAGAAACTATTCAAGTTCTTTTCTGTTGTTATATTGCTTGCAGGTAAGAGAAAGACGCGTGGTGTGCTCACAAGTGTTGTTTATATCGATGTTTGCGTGCCATTCTTTCGGAAGTGTCCTTTTGTAAGAAAACAATCTGTGGCAAAGGGTATTTTTGATAGCAGTAGCAAAATTGGTTGATATTGTTAAGTGTGTCGCAGTGATGCATGAACATGAGTCAGCATGTAGTAGCGAAAGGGGTTTTCAATTCAAGAAACTTCTTAAAAATATTAAAGCTAAAGAATTTTTGAGATTTCTTTATTATATTCGTCGTTGTTTTTTATGTAACTATTGTGAGTGGTCTTAACCGGCTTTCTTTTGAGTGAATGTCTGTTCCATCAATGCTTCCACTTGGCCCTGCGTCTTTGATTTTTTTTTGCGATGGTTTCTTCTTTTAATATTGTATCAACATTTGATTTTGTATTTGGGATTACCTTGAAAAACTTTAAGATAACCAGAATACAGTTTTTGACATAAAGTCAAGTCGCCGAGAATATCAGGACATAATTTTATTTTATTAACGAATGAGGAGAAATGAGTGTACATACTTTTAACGTGCGCATGAATGTGATTCGATAACCATTAAATAGCGAAAGGAATCTCTTACCAGTGGAAAGAGGAATTTTGTAGCGGAATCGTTTCTGTAAAGATTGATGACTTTGTCTGCTTCAGCTACAATATCGTCAACAACATTGTTTGATTGATGTTGCCATTTTGAAAATGAATTTATGGTTCCTTCTTTCATGGATTGAATTTGCAAAATCCTTTTACGATTTATTTCGTTGTTTACCTAGCAGGTTTTTATTGCTGTTATTTAAGATTTAAAACATGATTGATTTGGAGAAGGAGTAAATCCAAAACAGCTTTCTCTTTTCGCTTTGGAAATGCAGGAGGATTTCAAATCTAAAAATGTACTTTGCTTCGTTAAATTGGATAATCTTTGAATGACTGTAGTTAAAAGAAAAATGCAGCTTCTATGTTAATTGTGGGAAAACAGTACAATACGTATGTGTGTCGTTTCAGTTTCAGTTAGATCTTTCTAAATTTTAGATTTTTTCCGAATATTTCAAGTTCCATTTTTTAACTGCAGCTTTTACATAACGGTACGTTTCTTTGACAATAATAAACATAATGTTTGGTGTGAAATTTGTTTTAAATACCTAGATTGAAATGGTTTTTCTTCCTAAGGTACGGTCTGAAAATGCATAACATTGTGGTGACGTACTGCATTTAGTGAATTTGTATTCCACTTTGTACATTAATACGCCATGAAAGCATTTTTTTCAATAAAAGCAATTTTCAATACCATTTAGCATTACATTTTTTTCTGGAGTATCTTAATATAGTCATCTTAGTCCACTCCTCTTTATTCTTTTTTATAAATGACCTGCCATGTCATCTGTCTCTTTTGTAAAAAATATAATATTTCACTGGTTTAAACCATACGGATAGGGGTGGCGACGGTGTAGAGGTTAGAGTGTTGACTTGTGACCCGTTCGGTGCAAATTCAATCCCAAAGGGGCACAATATACGCTAGCCATTAATGGAGGAAAACGAATGACATGTTGTTTTCTCAAACCTCTACGCCAAAAAAGAGGTTTTCTGCTTAGTAATTCAATGGACCGACCGATACTGATTCTGAGTACTCTGGCATTTCGATTTCTTTTTTTCAAAAAGTTGTTTACTTTTGCTAAAATAATGAATCCTCTATTTTGGATTGAAAAAATGAGAATCATGTCTTAAAAAGGTTGGAAAGTCAAAAAGATCTTGGAGTTGATCATGCCATTTCTAAAGCCCTTCATCTCTTGTTAGACTTGTGCTGGAGCAATGCCTATACTCAATTAAGTTTCTATCAGAATCAAAAAAAAGAAAGATTTACAAAGTTAGCTTACGAAAGATTTATAAAAATTCGGCTGTTCCATCTTATGAGATGTACATTTATTGATTTATAACTTCTTGTATTGAGAAGAAATACGCAATATGGATTATCCAGTTGTTATCTATGTTCAACATTTATGCGCCTTCTCGTAGTTTGCGAGCACGAAATGGCGATTTCTTATTATGTTCTTTGTCACATTACAAGATATGCAAAACATAATTCAATTACAGATGCTTGTATTGCCTTTAATGAATTGAAATTTGTCGTTGATTTTTTATTAATCTTTTTGTAAATGTTTTTTTTATTTTATTTTATTTACAAAGTTGTATTTAAGTTGATTGACGAATAAATAAATAAATAAATAAACAAGTATAAACATAATTAAAGTGGGTGTGCCAAATATCTAAGTGTGTGTAAAATGTTAGAAAGGATTGCGTTTTATTAAAGGATTTTGTCGAAAAATCAGTGGTCTAGTAAAAACACCCCTAAAATGTGTGCGTGGCAAAAAAACTGAAACAAGGAACAAATTAAAAATTATTTAATCTACATACTGCATGAAGAATGGCTTTCATTTCCACTGATTTCTTCAACAGAACGTTTTTTCAATAGTGGGTCAGTAGGTGGATCTTAAAAATATTAACATTTGAGCATTTCCGGCCCCTAGAAAGTAGATATTTCAAATTTCAGCTTTCTAGCTCGGTTTTTTTAATTGTGGGAGTGCCAGTGTGTGGATTTTAAAAATTTAAAATTGACAAATGACCGACGGATGGATATGGCTAGATCGACATAACTTTCGATACTGATCACTAGGGCTCTGATTTATATAAACCAAAAAACTCTAATAATGCGCTTAAAATATGTATTCTAAAAAGGAAAATATGTATGCACTTAACATATGCATTTAAAACTACAGAAGGTCGACTACGCTTAATTATAGGTATTTTCACTTACGCGAACTTCGGATGTCTAAAATAAATATTTACTTAAATGGAGTTTCTAAAACTGATTGTTTTTTTAATTAAAAAAGCTGAAAGTCCAAGGAATAACCAAACACAGTGTTTTCAACATATAAAAAAAAATAGGCATTAACGGCCCATATAGGGCCTAAAACCTAGCTTCTCCAACCCACTTTCTTTGTGAAGTGGTGGGGCAGTGGAAAAAAAACTCTAGATGATACCTGGCCCCGGCGGAAATTGAACCGGGGACTTTTCGATTAGTAGTCCGAAACACTAACTATTGAGCCACTGCGCCCGACATAAGGAAAATATTTTATTAAAGACTCTCAACAAAAACATACAAAAACTTCTTGTAAGTAATGGGCTTGCCTACTCTGTGGAGCTGATTATACTTAAGACGTATTATTTCTGCAGTAATAATAATTTCGTTTTTATAGTTGAGCGGAATACTTTATATTAAAGTTGTAAAAAAACGCCCTGTAAAATTGAAAGCGCGGATGAAATAAACTGAGTTGACTATATTTAAGCTGGTATCTTCTAGTCTTTCTATTAAAAAAAAATCTCTTTTTATCCAGTCAAATAACATTAAGGAATTACTAATAACTAATAACTAAAAAGAAAGTAGGTAGAAGGTAGTTGAAAGTTTAGAGCTACACACATGTCATTGAAACCGATGTTTGCCACTTATCATTTTAATTTTAAAATATACACACAAAATATGAATTTATTATAAGACTTTCAACAATATGAAATTATACTGAAATATGCAAAAACATGCATTACTGGTTTCACGCCATTTTAAAGGAGGAATTTTCATGATTTGTAAACATACTGCAGCGGCATCCACGTCGCTGTCGATGAAGCACAGCGACCACTTAAAACTTTTAAAGAAACCGTTTGGTTTTTCTCAATTGGCTTTCTCATATTGCCATACGGTTCTTGTAGGAGTTTGTTCTTTAACTATGTGGTTGCAGTACGAGAAATTTGGTAATATGATACAATGGTCTGACGAACCTCTAGGTGACAACGTCACTAGTCTGTCAAATAACAGTGTCTAGCTATTAGTGCTTATACTCGGTTCCTAATAGGTTGGAATAGCGCGTTAGCATTTGCTGAAGAAATGACTTGGAATGATCTACAAGAAGAGATCGGCATGATTTGTTATCGACTTTATTTAAAAATCGACCGCCTGTCTGTAGGTAATTGTGAAAGTCAAAAATGTCCCACCCTACCCTACTCATGCAGCAAGTAATTGTATTGATTTTTAGAGTCCCTGCATAGAGAAAATTGTAATTGCAAATTGTAATGTTCCTTAGGATTTCTTGATTTCGTTATTATGTCGCCCTTCTAGGGCTTTGCGCTTGTGCTTGTGTCAACATAAATATAAAAAAAATCCTTCAAAGTCACACCTTCAACGTGATCTCTTATTTTTGTATCTTCCCATCAAAATGTCAATAAAACAACGAACGCAAAAACGTGCTACACCTCGTAAAGAATTTTAACGATGCCATTCATAACCTTTCTACGAATTTTTCATAATCAAAAGTATTAAACTTCATGGCCAACAAACGACATTTATCATAAACTTTGCGCGCGTTTTAGATACATTAAGTCCTGCAAAATGCACGCAAAAATGAAAACGCCAAATATAAGCAAGGATACCCGAAAAGTTAAAAATCTCCAATAAATTGTAACCCAAACGGTCTGAATAAGCAAATTAATGTGTAATAAACTTCTGGCCTACGGTGCGTATACGTACTTTTTTGGTTCGTTCGTTTGGTACTCATTTTCTTGGGAATTTTCGTCTGTTCGGCTTGAAATTTATGTCCAATCATATTAAATTTCATATCTTTAAAGAGAAGTGCAGAGAAAAAACAAGTACAAGAATATTATGAATTATACGCTCCGTTGGAGTGCGTTTAGGGGTGTATCGGGCTACAGAGAGTTTCTACTGATTGTCTGGCAACAAATCATCCTCAATAGTCGCCCGCATCGGGCATATTTTTCTGTCCGGAAGTATTTTTCGTTTGTATATTCTGCCATGAGGTACCTTCCTACATAATACGTACGCTACGTATCCCGGGGTCCGTATATGAAATAGACCATGGCGGTCGGAACATTGGGGGTGTTGGGAAATTATATTACATAAACACTGCTTGACTGCGAACAGTTTTTATAAAGGACAATTTATGAATAGCATCGTCGTCGGCGGCATCGTTGTATCTAGCAGTGACACAATACATTTCTGAATACAGTAGCGAGCATGACTGCTACCTGTGAGTACTGCGTAAGGAAACCCTACCCCAACCAATCCTAAAGGCGGCTCCATGATAACAAAGGAAACGACGACGCTGAGAACTACTTTGCAGAGCTGTGTTTTATTACCTCTTAGCGCTATTCCGTTGCCATCATCAGATGGTGGGAAAACTGTCCTGCTGTTGCGTGGAATATAACCTAACAACATCCCATTGGCATACATATATCGCATAGGGACTCCTTCCGCTTCTGTTACGTATAACGCTGTTGGCTGTATGTCGAGTGTGCACTGGTGTTTCCTTCAAGTTTGAAGCAGGTAGTAACAGTAGGTATCCCGCCTCTCAATTCATGGCGGACTTACACCAGTGTCAGCCAGAAATTGGTTAATAATAAAGTGGCTCACTGGAGGCTGAGTTATGAATACCCAACTGGAGACAGTACCGTATCAGAAGCTGGAAGATTAATTACTCTCCATACACACGTATATTTGTATTCTAATATGTTATTAGATAAGTTCAAACAGATTTGCATGATGACACTGAGTGAACCTAAGAATGTGACCTATATATTCTATTTTTATCTCCATTTTCACAGCGCAAGCGATAACTTTCTATGTAGTTCACACTTAGCATCCTTGGATTGTCCATTAAATGACGTCAATGGAGTTAGTTGCTGCTGTTGCCGGAAAAACGGCAAACATCAAATGAAACAACAATCTGAAACGGTTGGAAAAGATTAATGGGATGCTCAAGATGTGTTGCAACATTTTATTGTTGTTGTTGTTTTTGTTGAGCAAGACGGCGAAATGGGATTGGTTAGTGATGGCGATGGAGTGAAACTTATTATGCAGTCTTTTCTATGCTGCTTTGTCGTAATGCGGAAGTTTAGATGAACAAAATTTCGCTTAGAAATTTGACGTTGGTGACTGAATGTAGGTGGAGGATATTAAGGAAGTAGGTCAACTTTATTTCTAATTTATGTATGAGGTGGATTTATTTGAAAGTGATTTTCAAAGTTACTGAGGGAAAAGTTTGTTATTTGAATGACGGGCTTAAAAGGATCATTATTCTTACGAGGGTATGATGGAGAATATCTACATACCAACTGAACCATTGTCAGTAAGCCACAATTTGTTTACATTCGAAGGTAACATTTTAAGTCCTTTTTTGGGTGATGAATAGTGATTAGCGTACTTTATAGCCTAAGTACTTATTTTATAAGCTTCATATTGAAAATTTGAAATGAGAAGAAGGAACCAGCAGTAAATCTTATCGATCACAATCGACCTACGTAGATTTAAGTTACAAAGCATTTAATTTATTTAAGGTTTCTTCTGAAGTAAAATGACGGTAGTAGTGGAAATGTATGAAATTATATTGTACGATTTGAATTGATTGCAATTTTTTTCATCAGTTCAATCTCCCATAGTAATAATAGCCGTGTCGATTTTCTGTCATCTGCCCTTTGCCAGCACCAAAATCACTCGGAATCTGTTAGGCCTAGGAATCTGAAATTTGGAATATAAGTAGATGGTGTTAATATAAGGTGCGGAAATATATTTGAATATCGTATTCTAAGGATGTTATATATAAATTTGGCTCATACTTTGGAACATACCTTTATATTGCTCGAAGATCCCTAAAGGTCACATAGTGTTTGTGATCAACATCGAAACTTATGTCGAACTAGCGACGTCCATCCCTTCGTTGTTAATTTTGAGGCCCTAAAATTCTAGCTATAAAGCTGAAACTCTAAATACATGCTCTCTGGGTACCCGAAATGATGAGGTGTAAAGATTTTTAGAGTCCGCCAAATTATGTACATAAAATTGTTCTTAACAATTCCGCCATACGAAGTTGTTTTCCACGCCAAATTTAAAGCGGCTTTTCTAATTATATGTTTTTTTTTTAAAGTTTATATAGATATAACAAAATATGTAGACAATATTCGTCTTAACAATTCACCCATACTAAGATTTATCACACCCACTTTTTGGCGGATTGGAATGGGGTATCCAAAAGTTAGCTTAAGCGGGTTGTAGCTCTTTATTATTGTCAGTGGAACCAGAAAACCCTGTCACTCCACATTTTCCCAAAAATGAGATTTTAATGGCATATATAATATCTACAATTCGGTGAATAATTATTCTGGTATCGGTGATTTAGAAAATAGTATAACTCCAGAAAACTGTGTATCTCCCCATTGAAGCGGGTTGTAAAGTGTTTGTGTTTGTTGTAATTTTCTCCTAAAAATATTGCTTAAATGGACCAACACTTTTTTTTCGACCACGTTATGTTTATACCCTATTCTAAGGGTACCTATATTAATTTTGACACATAGTTTGTAACATTCCTTAATATTGCCCGTAGACCCGTAAAAGTTACTATGTATATCATTTACGTGATCAGCATCGATAGTACGCTCTTAAGGGGTCCGAAATAATCAACGGCAAGTATTTTTAAAATCCTGACATGCCCTCAACCTCAAAAAAAACAAAGTTATTGAAAAAATCGAATTTTGAGCTAGAAAGCTGAAATTTTTAATATATTGTATTTAGGGGGCCAAATTGCTCGGGAGTTAAAATTAAAAAAAAAAAAAAACTCCAACATTTAAAAAAATATTTAGGTACATATATCGAAAAGTCAAAGTTTGAGCTAGGAAAGGCAAATTTTTAATATAACTCTCTATGGGCTCTTTAATGCTCACGTTGAAACACTTTTAAAATCCAACCACTGACAAGCCCACAATTTATTTCAAAAATCGAAAACTTTGAAAGCTAGAATATATACCTTATTCAGCCATACTTCGATTTTTGCCACGCCCACTTTATGAGCGAAAGGAATACTAATAGTTCGCCTAAGTTGGCTGTAGGCTTTCCCTATGTTTTTTCTCAATTTCATGGACAAGACTTCAAGTTTCTCCAATTAATTCATCAATAAAAAGAAGAAAATGGTACATAATAATTTCCTAGTCAATACCAGTAAAGTTTGTTTAATTGCTTATAAATGATCTGATATCATCTATAAGTCGTGTCGGTGTGATCGCGTGAATGGGTTTCAGTATTGGATTTCGGGGTGATTGAATGATACTGAAAACCAAAAAGTGAATTACAGATTAACGCTTTGAATAACAAGTACAAATTGAAGAAGTTTGGGTTGGGATTGAGTATTCTATCGCAAACAAATTTCATTGTATAAGGCTCGATTGGTAATTAAATATGATCTATCATGTTTGGGTTCGTTTTTTTTGTTATCCTTTTAAAAGTTTCTTTTCCTGCTCACACTAAAATTCACTTTTTGAATCGAAAAAAAACGGCAAATATACTCATTCTAGTTTTACGAGTACCAACCAGGGTTATCGTAATGCGACTGGGAAATATGCCAAATATGTTCATATGCGCTGTTAAACCATCTGTTTTTACAACTAGAAGGGCTTCGAATGACATTGTTGAAAAATAACCATTTTTTTGTTTTTTGAGGACCTTTTTTGGGGTTCCAAAGATTTCTTTTAATATACCTCCTCGTAAAATATCCTTTAGCACAGAAATATTGCGCGGTTTCTAAAGCACTTTTTAAAAATATACTATTTGGGTTTTGAGGACCTTTATGGGTACCAGGTACAAATTGAAATCGAAAATCCTCCAACCTTCAACTGATTTCAGCGCCGTCTGGTTTTCAAAATCTAAATAAACTATACTGAGTTTTGGATTCAGTGTCAAAATAATACTAATTGCAGAGTTTTTCCTCATTTACAGGTAAATTGACGAATAGGTTCTTACTGAGTTACCCCTTAGTCTCTTTAAGCTCGATACATTTTCCCAGCAATGTTCAATAGCTTCAAAACCCTATATTTATTGAGAATCGTGGAGCTCCTCAAAATAGCCATCATTCGGAGACCTTCACTTTTCTGTTCATAGTTTGATCAGAGTGCACTCTATGAGCTCAGAATAAATTGACTGAAAAGTATGAATAAGGAACTGAACACAGTCAAGGACACACTGAGAGGAGGGAGATAAAGGAAATCGAAATCAAAACTCCATAAAACGACGGTTGGGTTTGTTTGTCTGGCGTTGAAAATAATACAATATAATAAAATACTTTTTATTTAAGAAATAGACATGATTTCTATTCATATAATAGCTGACGCTCAAGTGTGCTTCATAAGGAAATTAAAACACTCTGAGCATGCTTGGTTGAGAGCATGCTCTACGTGCTCACGCTCTGTTCAGTGCTGTGATCTGAACTAAACAAGAAAAATGCCTCATATCTACCAGTTCCTGCACTTTCAGTCGATAGACTACTGCGATGTTCATCTTGGCGGCGCAAACGCCCTCGTTTAAATAAAGTAACAGACTCCCTAGAGTAGAAAATAGCTCCGATATGATATTGATTGAACTGAGGCTTTTTAGATGAAAGAATTGTATGACGATTACAGTTTTTCCATGTTTGCAAATTCACTGAAAGCCTGCACTATTGATTGCTGAGAACAAACTCTAAGCAAAGTAGCGTCATCATCAACAGGCATTCTTTTCCAACAATAACTACTATCCATACGCCAGTGTGGGTACTTTAGGGACAGCCCTCGTAACAAAATGATTTTTATTTTTAAGTTTTTTTTCCTCAAACAATCGCTATCGATGCAACAGGACGTCTCTGTAATTAGATCATCCTCAGAGAGTCCTATAATGTCAAACCTTATGGGACGCTTTTAAAATAAATTTTCTGAACTTAAACTTGACCAATCCAACAATTCACTACATCAAAACAATTGTCCAGCAATATGATAAAAAATAGTTCCAATCAGACAAACATGAAATAATCCTCATATTAATACAGCACTCACATGATTATTTATATGCCCTGATTCAGTTCTTATCTAGGCGTGTGAAGCAGCGACTAATTAGTTTCCAAGTTGTTAATCCTAATCACTACAAGTGTGCCTCCCACCCTGCAGTCAACTATTTAATTACCCTGTAATCCTTCAAAGTCAAATATAACTTCCATTGCTACCATCCCTTCCGACATTATGTGCGTTCCTGATGTAATCCCTAGAAATCGTTTCCTGAAATAAACTTACCTCAACCCTCCATTGTCTATATCTATATTTGTTCTTATCGATGTTAAATTAAATTTGGAATTGCGTTTGAGCAAAATTACCCCATCAAGAGGTATAGAGAAATATTCGCACAATCATCCCTTCGCACGCGAAATTCATAATTCCAACACAAACACACACTGTGTACATTATAGTCATATTACGATCCCAGTTAGCAATTTCGTGTTTTCTGCTATATGATATAAAAATAACAGCAAACACCAATAACATCATCATATTGACATGTCTTAACTACCAGTATCCAACTACAACGAGCACCTTCATCGGCATCTTGTGAGAAAATTGAATTTTGAATCCTTAAGCCTTCACTTCAATTTCGTCATATACATATGTAGTTGATGATTCAATGTTATTATTATGCTTAGAATCTTCCTTTCCTGTATTTTATTAAATGTGGATGTTTTAAGAAATGCGTGTGCGAAAACAAATCAAAGAATGATAAAATTGCCTTCAATTCCTTTTTGTGCTGCCTAAAACAGAAAAAAAGCATGAAAGCTGGAAAGTAATTAGGTATATGGAGTCTCTGGGTAGCTATTCTCTTTCTCTACTCCCCACACCCGAATAATATATAAATATTCCAAAATTATGCAAATACGAAATAGACACCAATTGAATAGTTGTTGGTCCTTTTGTGTTTTTCTCCTGAATTGTGTAAACAAAACTTGCCCGCCCGAAAAAAGTACTAATTCCGCATACATAAAATAAAATGTAAATAACAAGAACACTGGTTATAGTACTACTTGTAGTTGCGATAATGGAGACTAAGAAACAAGCCTGGATATTATTGTTGTCCTGTGCCTATACCGAAATGAAAGTTCATTCCTACATAATGGCGTTGTCATCGTCCCCTACTGGATGTACATATAATATTTTTTTATTTCTACTCCGTGCTTGCGAAAAAGAAAGGAGTCGGAATATTTATTCAGGTCGTGCAACACTTATTATCAAACACGTACAAAACAAATAAAACATGATAACATCCATCTACCTGAAATGGTCTGATGACATAACCTAAATTCTTCGTACGACTGCGTGCATAAACATTGCCATTTCAGATATATGTGCGTGTAGGTGTAAATCATATAATTATTTGTCTTCGCAACACAGATCACACCTTTGTATGATAAAGTTTACTGAAGATGCTAAATGCATACGATGGGGTCCAAGGTTTGCTTATGAATATTAGGATTTATCCTATTCGATCATGCTGTCTCTCTTTCTCCTGGCGTATTTTTGTCTTTCGTTTGGTTGAATATAATGGACAAGGTGTTGTTGGTTAATGACATGAGTGCTTTTCTTGTGTCTCCCGGTATGTTTTTTGTTTCCAACATCTTTGTCCATAGTCATCATATCTTTCGGCTTTGATTAGTACCGACCAGCGTTGCCGCTTTTATCCAAAGTAAACGTACTATACTGATGAAACCCATGAAGTTTGTCCAAATAAAATATAGTAAAATAGAAATTTTAAGTTATAAGATTGAGTTCCAAGAATTAAATATAATTAATAATAATAATAATGTATCTGTATATTATAAAAGTGAAATGTTGTTCGTGTGTCCTCAATACGCTCTCAAACCGGTCGGCGGATTTTGATGAAATTTTGTATGTGTGTTCTTTATGGTGCCTTGGTGAATTTAAAAAAGATAGGTTTATTTATAATAAACGGTGTGAGAAATTAACAAAATTTAATGAAAAAACCCTTTAAGTGATAAAAGAGAGAATGGTTTCCAATTAAACAATGATAAACAACTGAAATTGTAAAAAAGAATTAATTAATTTATATAATATTATACATTATGTATATATTTCTTCAATTGATGGTTCTTTATCTAGGCTGTGTTAGTCTGAATGTTGAAATCATAGATGTGTACCAGAAACTGTTGCTTGCCTGCAGGATTCTTTAGAAAGCTTTAGTCCGTCTTGCGAGAATTCAGCAAATAAGCAGACAGATTATTAACAAGCAACTCAGATTCACGTTGGTTTTGCGCCAATGAACACCCTAACAGCGGCTCTGCATACAAATACATTGACGGGAAAATGAAGCGAACGGATTATACAGCGAGATAAATTGCTTGCCAAAGCCTACTGTACGAGCAGAGGTTAAGGTTCGTTAGTTTTTTTTTTCAATAGTAGTTACATTTAAGTTGAAATTGAAATGGTTGTAAACGTTTGTGAGGGTTGGATGCAGTAGAAAGGCATCAAAACAGAAACTCTAAGTGAATTTGCTAAAAATTAAACAAATATTAGGCTTGACGGTACTCTTATGTAATGAAACCCAACTTCTACAACCATTTGCTGGTGCGCTGTTTAAGGGACCTTTAAATTTAAGCCGAATCCCAAACTAAAATTTGAGAAGTTTCTCATGACAATTGATACTCTTGGTTGTTTGTCAGATGTTCGCAAAAAAGTGGGCAGTGGAAAAAGCTCTTAATGTTACTTGACTCCGCGGGATTTTAGTCCAACACATTAACCACTGAGTCCACAATTGCTATTTCCAATTTACCAAAACCCGCGAAGCGGTCCACACACTTTAGTGTACAATGAAAAGTGGTTCATATATACAATTTGTTCTGCCGGCAGAAATCCTCGGGTGTACGCTCGAAGTATTGTAGGATGCCTTTTTATGACGGTAGAAATAGTCTCGTATGCAATGGTCCAATGGCCTTATTAACTACTCTCCTAAATAAAGATTTGCCCACTTTTTTAGGCGTTTTGAACAGATTTTCAATTTTTGAGGGATTAACCAGGTCGAGAAATGGGTTAAATGTCTCTAACCCGCCATATATCCAAATATTGTTTGATTCAAAAATATAAGCTGACGTAGGCGCCCTGGCTTTGGGTAAATAGATTAATTTTTTTTCTTCTTTTTAAAGCTCTCCTGGTTTATTGACTCCAACTCGATAAGGTTGAACAAAATATATCCATGTTTGGCATTGAAACCCAACCTCGCACCTATATAAATAAATAAAATATTCGTTATGATTTTTATTTATGTCAAAAACGCCCCCATAAAGTGGGTATGGTAAAACACTTTCGGCAAATTGTTACAATCGACTTTTTCTTCATACTTTGTGTAGACATTCTTTCTTTTTTTTATAAAACGTGTTTCATTAAATAGTGGCGTGTCAGCGGATTTAAACAATCTTTAAACTTGATTATTTCGGGCCCCTAGACAGTAAATGCTTCGAACTTCAGCTTTCTAACTTGAGTTTTAAGGCATCAGAACTGGTGACAGACGAACGAACGAACTAGATCGACATAACGTTCGATGCTTATCACGAATATAAGCCGCGTTTCTTTGCACGCGGATATAGGGATAATTTGAAATTTGCATGTAAAATACAACAACAACTTATCCTATATGCGCTAACTTTAGCGGGGATAGCTATCGCCGCTAAGTGAGTTAGCGGGGATAAACAGTGCTTCCAAAACCCATTTTCTTCGTTTCTGATGAACCGATGCGATGAATTTTTCAGGAAATGTCAAAGTTTGACATCCCTCCGACCACTAACACATCCCGCCGAATATTTTGTTAGTGATTTTATTATTATTATTTTTCAAACTTCATTATAAAGGTAATTGAATTTAGCAAATCTGTTAATGTGAAATTGTTTTCCATAATTTTAGAATATGCTTGGCATCAATTTCAATTGGCGGAAGTAAATATTTTTCAATTTCAGGATTTTCAATACAAATTTCTTAATTACAACTTACAGCTGTGTCAGCTGCGGCGATAGTCGTTTTCTGATGCCATCCCTATATCCGCGTGCAAAAAAACACGGCTATAGTAACTTAAATATCTACGACCCATATGAAAGCGTGTTACATACTATGAGTCAAATTTAATATAAAAATTAGGTAGACTGTGTGAAAACTGTAGTATACTGAGGGAAAGACTTAACATGTAGCATGACTTCTTAAAATGTAGTAGTTTTGCTACATGTGTGCTGAAAGTGGCAATGCTGCTACCGATTACAGAGTTGATATACTTGTCCACAAGGAGAGAGTTGGAGCGAGACCATACAATAACCGTTAAGTTGATGAAATATGCATGTTTTTATGTGTAGCCAAACTTTGTAAATTGAGGACATTCATGCATTCTAGACTGACGAGGAGAAGGGAATTTATTTTTGTGAGAGAAAATGGAATAATCCTTTCGATAGATGTAATGGGGTGAAGAAAATTGTTATTTAGCCCCATCTTGATGCGTCTTATGTTTTCTTTGCTTGGGAACGACGACGACGGACACTCGGAAATGGGGTTTAATGCTTGGGTTGTTTTTATTTAATGGTCTCGAAATTTACAGGTGTGCGGGCATTAGTTGCTTGGGCTTGCTGTTAAACGTGGTCGAAGTTGAAAAGGGGATCGTGGAGTAGGAAGTTTTCTTTTTGGATTTGACACGAATTTCATCAATGCATAAAGTGTGAGTGGATTTTTTATTGCGATGAAATCCTATTTTTGAAGTCATTTGAATAAAAACGAACGATTTTCTAATTTTATTTTTATTTGCGATGGCTTTTCTTCGCCTTCCAGCAAAGGATTTTGGGTGTATAAATTGGGACTTATCCATATTCAATAATAATATCTACGCTCTTGGACGTGATATGCATTTTATTTACAATTTTTCATGTATTATCACCTTAATTACGGTATTTGTGGTTGTTTGAACTTTTTTTTTATCCGGCAGAGTTTTATATACAAGGTGGCGCAAAAATAACCTTTCGATGTTTTTTGGCTGTAATTTAAAAAAAAATTAAAAAAATAGTCACCAATATTCCTCGTTCTGAAGCAGTGTAGCGTAACATTGTTTATTAACGTGTTTTTCGCATGTGTTTACTACACAAATGTCAAAACAGAACTGACATTAGGGGCCCAATCGCAAAATTTATAGCATTTTCTGATAGGAGGATTACTTTTGCGCCACCTTGTATATGAATTGAATA
Organism: Portevinia maculata; assembly: GCA_949715645.1. Lineage (NCBI taxonomy): Eukaryota > Metazoa > Arthropoda > Insecta > Diptera > Syrphidae > Portevinia > Portevinia maculata. The sequence continues at coordinate 43,763,708 of OX454525.1, forward strand.
CTCTTTTAATCTGCTTTATCTGCAAAGGACAGACATACAATACAAAAACTTATGGATAATATCTGCATACCACCTCAATGTTTTGAAAATATGTTCAGTTCAAAATTAATTTAGTTGGGACGTACTGTGCGCGAATTTAAAGGAAACACGGACAGGATTTCGACTCATGATCTGAAAGAAGTATTCGAGACCAGCGGGGCTATCTCTTCAGCTGGTTTAATTAAATTAAATATTTAGTGAAATGATTTCCCACCAAAGATGAATTTTCTGTACCGAAAAAAAAAGTAATAGCAGTTTTGCACCAGACAGTCGTATCTTTCTTGCGCGCGTTTGTGTTTTCTTTCAAGTCAGAAGGGATTGCACGAAAGTATTTCTTCCTCCAATAAATTGAACTTGAAATGAATTGGGTGACTTGATTTGAGTTTGGTTGGTTATTTATTTAGCGGCGCTTTAAAATTTAAAAATAAGGTTTTTAGTGCTTTAATTCTTTTTAAATGCATACAAAGTTGATTAAACATATGATGGTGGTTTATTGACCAAAAATATAATTAAACCAAAAGTTTCCAACTTAATCTCGAATTATGTTTATAAAACTTGATCACTGTATCCTCTGCAATGGCAGCACTAGGTTAGGTTAGGTTTAGGTGGCTGTCGACAGAAGCCGACACACTTAGACAAATTTAGGTCCATTGTGATACCATGTATGTATTATCTACCTCAACTCTGTAGATGGGACTGGCCAACGACACGCGATTGTTCTCAAACGGTCCCCCATCTACGTACTAACCGCGCCCAACGTCGTTTAATTACGGTGATCTGACGAAAACCGATTAACTCGACGTGGTATGGTCGTTGGTTAGCACTAGTTACGCTTGCTGCCATGGCAGAACACGTCGTTGGCTTCACTACGGGGTGAAATCTTGCTGCCTCTCTATGCGAATATATGTTTAATGCGGGTCTTACCGTTTTTTAAGTTGTAGTGAAAAAATATACCCTCGATAGATCGCGTTTGTGGCACCTATCAAATCTAGATCACATGTCTGGCTTGTTAGGGAAATCAATTTTAAAAGATATACAAATATAATACTTATATTTGTATGACTGGGTGTTTTTTGTTTTGTTTTCCTCAATAAATTGCTCGTTGCACTCATTTTTTTTGATATAGAAACAATGATAATGTTTTTTATTAATTCAATTCCGCGTTTATTTCGGTGGTTTTCTGTTTTGTGGCGGATTTACACTTGGATCATTTCATTTAATTGTTTTTCAGAGTATGTATATTGTTGTTACGTTAAAAGCCGTCGAAAGCCGTCTTTCCAGTTCTTACTTACTTACTTAACGGGATGCCGATCAGTTAAGAGTCTCTGCCTGAGGCACTGCGACCTTGCATCCTCTGCAATCCCAGGCACGCTGCTTCCAGTTCTCCAGATCAAGCGCTTTGGCATTCGTGATGGCTTGATCTTTAACACTGAGGTTCGGTCTTCCTTGCCTTCTCGAACCAGCGGCTGGGAGTCGAAGATCCTCTTGGCTGGAGCATTATTTTCCATTTAGTCAATGTGTCCGAGCCAATGTAGTCGACGTAATTCAGCTTTTTGTACTACATCCATATCTTGGTTAAGCTTATAGAGTTCGGGTATGTATCTTCTCCTCCATTCGCCCGCCTCGCACACAGGACCAAAAATCCAACGGAGTATTTTCCTTTCAAAAGAACCCAATATTAGCTCTCCTTTTCTACTTACCGTGTAGCACTCGGCACCATAAAGCAGGACTGGTAAGTTTAAGGTTCGATAGAGCAGCCTTCTAGTGAGGAGTTCTGAACCCATTTGTTTTGCTAAACCGAAGTAGCAGCGGTTTCCTAAGGTAATTCCCCGCCGGATCTCCACTAAGGTGTCATCCGTGGAGTTCATGTTTACTCTAAGAAGATGAACTCCTTAACCACCGCAACTTGAAATTCATTTGTCTTTTCCAGGATTTGCTTTAATGTGAAGATTTGGTCAATAATCGATCTGCCTCCCGGAAGCCACACTGGCACGTGCCGATTAGTGTGTTGCAGAACGGTTTCAGACATTCAGACAGTACGTTAAATAGGATCCTATATGCGACATTTAGGTTCGATAGAGTAGAACATGATAAATATAATCCAAGTCAATAGATTGAAAAGAGAATGAGATAATTGAAAGATAGAAAGTTCAAAACTGTTTCGTAAGTAAATGTTGTCATAATTATATTACCAGAGCAATGAATATATTGTATTCTTTTGATGTGCTTCTTAAAAAAAACTTGTCGACCTTATCAACAGGTAAAGTATTTTAAGTAACGCAGTGAAACACTTCCAATGCAATAATAGAGTACAACAATCATCACCGAAAATAAAACACAACGCGCAAAAATTGGGCAAGCAACGTTACTGTATTGATGCAATGCTAAGCATTTTAAATCGCAGTGTAAACGCATGTACCGTGTAAATAACCGCAGCTTTTGCTTCACAAACCGATCTGATGCAATAAGATTTTGGGTTGCAGTGAAAATGCAGCGTTTTATTGCATGAAAATGCATTAGTACCTACGGTGTGCATTTTTGAATATTTAGAAATTCGACTTAAATTAGGTTGACATTTGCATACACGTGGAACCATTTTTTTTTTGTAATATACATAGCCGCGTTTTATTACCACTACTGATCGATAATATCATGAAAATAAAACGATCCGGATCATCAAACGTTTTTAATTTGCAAGTTTTATATTTAATTTTTGTTTATTCAGTTTTTGAAATTCTCAACAACAAAGCAAATTTACACCAAACATACTCTTAAATAAGTAAAAATATGTATATGTTTATTTAAAAATGGATATATACTATATATTAATTTCATAGCAAGTCAGTGAAATAAGGCCAAAGGTTGTTTAATTATTTTTGTCAATCGAATAAGTGTCCAAAGTTTTAAACACGTTACCCGCTTTCATTAAGTGAAATACGAGTAAGATCAATCTGTAAAATTTTGTCTTGATTCCCTTTCACTAAGTATAGTAAGGGCCTTTTTCACTTGGTCTTATTTCATGGCACCATAGGGAAAGGTCCGCTTGGGCGAACTTTTGGATAACAATTCCTGTTCTCATCGCTCATAAAGGGGGCGTGACAAATATCTGAGTATGGGTGCATTGTTCAGAAGTATCCTCATAAATGAAACGCCCCTGAAAGTGAGCATTTCAGAAAACTGTATCTAAAATAATTGTTCAAAACGCCTTTATCTGCATACTTTGCGAATGAAATCTATGAAAAAATAAGCACTCCCAATAACTATTTAAACTGCAGAAGTAATCCTTCTAAACGGAATAAAATATCAGCGCACATGAAAACGAGTTTCACTTAAATTCCGAATTGTCCTTCATTTGCTCTCTCACCTACATTTTTAACACTCGACAATGCTGCACTACGCTGGACTACTGCAGAGTATTCTCTATAGTGATTTTAATTATAAACTTCATTAGCAGGTACATCGAAAGGGAGGATGACTAACAGTAAACAAAATAATTAAATGCTGCAGGGTGAAAAAGAAGTAAAAATAAAATTCAACTATTAAGAAAAATCCGTTTCACACAAGTCGGTTGGTCAGTAGTAAATAAGGATAGAAGTCAGCTTACAATACACAGCTTTATTTTTCTTTGTTGTCATTAAGTTGTGCACCTTTTGCAAAAACAACCTCTCAGGGAAAGGGGATTTTCTTAGATTCACCATTCTTACAGAAGAATAGAATGTGTACGTATTGACTTTATAACCCAATGATCAAATACCCCGTATAGTGAGTTTACTTGCTTGAATGGTTGCAATAATTTATACGCTAAAAGACATTTTTCATAATTTAAACGGCACCATAGTGTTATCCTTTTGCGAATGACTTACTATTTCATTGACTTATCTTTTTGTGTTTGGCAATGATATACTTTCAGTTTAAATTTTGTGTGACACGACTTATGGGAATCCACCAAAGGGATTCTCAGGAGGCAGAGCTTGTGCTCGCTGTCCTTTGCAATGGTTAATCAGTTAAGCTATAGTGAGCTGGAATCATTTATTATTGTTGACACATTGAACATTTACGGAAATCTAATGAATCACAAAGATATGGGTAGGCACTTAAGGGAAGAATAATGGTTTGTATTCTGGTGAGAAAAAAAAAGATATTGTTTTCGATTATAAGGAAGGTTATACCTACAGGAATACATATTATATTGATAAAAATTGTTTTCTTTTTATATCCTTTTCTAAGGGTATATTAGTTTTGACGAATAGTTTGTCACCTACCTGAGTCCCCTAAAAGTTTCTATAATCACGAAAATAATAACTAGGAGTCTACGGGCAATTAAGATATGTTTCAAACCATGAGTAAAGAATAATATACCCTTAGAATAGGGTATAAATCTATATATAATAGATCTATAGCCCTAACGTTGACTCTTTTACCTAGGTCAATAATATCAACCGTAAAATTGTTTCTTTCAAGCAACATAGAACCTGGATTAATGTTTCTTCATCGTCTCTTGTGCGTATTAAACGTCTGATCTCTAATGTCATTTCTACAATTCACTAAGTCACTTACAGCCCCGAAGTTGTACCTATCTAGTATGGCGTTCTAACCCAGACAATGTACCTTTTTTATAGAAAGTTTATGCACTGCGCCCCGAATAACTGGCTTTAGAGTTTTTCTGACTTATTTGGGCACTTTAGAGGGAAAGTTTCCCATTCGTACCGGCTTATTTGTATAAAAGGTTTTGAAGCCTGGAATTTTCGATTATCAATGCGAGCTACGCAGCTAAGCACGGGAGTACATATCCAGGGATTAGTAAACTTTGATTTGTCTTCTTTTATTTGTTCTTGCTTCTTAGTACTCATAATTACAACACTGTCAGTCTTCTTGTTTCTTGTCCAGATCATCGACATATTCGACTTATTGGACAGACTCGATTCCTTACATATTTTTTAGTTCAGAAACTGAAAACCTTGAAACAGCAACACGTGTTTGTGTACAACTCTGCAGTGTCTGTAAGCTAAGAATAAAATATACATAATCCTATAATGTGTGTTGCCGCCTGCAGCCTACAATCTGCATGTGAATCAGACAATTTAACTGGCTTTTGTATGAATTCATGCAGCTATAAGTTTTGCATTTCACTTCCACTCTGACCCTGTCCAAAAAAAGGCGATTCTAGTTCTTCCTCCTCCTTCCGACCAAATACAATTACGCTTCTACTTTACAAGGTCAAGATATGCTGATTAATCGTTAGCTTATGAAATATCTTGAATTCCGCAAACTCCTTAACCCGAGAACGTTTTAGACCGATGATACGGTTTCCTAGATGACAGTACCTTCAGCTTTTCATATACGTTTCCCGGATCAAACCCATTATCTTCGGGTTTGGAACTGAAACCGCAACGCATATTCAGCTCATAAAATTCCAATCTAGACAGACATAACTCAGTGGGGATCAACCAATATATTGGAATTTAATGCTTCCAAAACGCAATACTGTCTTCTGTCTTCAAAGCAAAATTCTAATACTTGTAATTATGTTTGAATGGCACCTGCATCGCTGAAACCGATGGACTTTCCACTATCGGTACGTGTATTAATGATAACCTTCCTTGGATTGATATCATACTCGATGTCGCCAAGAACGCTGCGAAAGGTATATGCTTTGTTAAGCCCTGCAAGTAATATGTCATCCCTTTTGATCTGACTAAAATGTAAAAGGCGTTTATTCGTACCTAAACTTGAGTACAACGTTCATATCTGGGTTGGTGCCCCAATCACATATTTGGAGTTGCTAGGACGAAGTTAAAACGCGCGATAATCTTCTGACTCTGTTAGCTGTCGTCGTAATGTCGCCTGCCTTTCATTGTTTCGTTCATATTTCAAACACACGCTTAAACGAAACAGCAAGCTGCATTCCACTCTAGAACAAATCAATCGAAAAACCTGCACATCAGCTCATCCTTAAGCCTACTTTCGGACGTACAATGAAATACAAAGAATCGTTCTTTATACTAACTACTAAATTTATTCGGGTAATAAGAAAAGAAAACAAGAAGATATCGCGAAAATATTGCGGTCAACACCGCCAAACCGAAATTTAACTAAACTGTATACGTGCTGGTTTCTCGGTTCCATAGCAAGGGGTGGGTTGATGAAGTGAAGTGTTTTCGGACTCGCACGAAAGGAAAACAGTAGGTACTTACTGTTGTTGTTAAAGTTATTGAATTTATAGGTCCAGGTAGACCGAGCACCTAGAATTAAAAATGGGCGCCACACAATATTGAGGGAAGTTGTGAAACCAGAAATATTCAACCAAAAAGAAGGAGCGAAAGAAAAGAGAAACCAACAAGAAAAAATCGACAGAAATCCTCCGACAAATTTCCTTCTCGAATTATCCCGAGCACCAAAATTAATTTCACCCTATCCTCCTTTCTCGAATCAGTTTTTAGCTTTCAACAGAAAATCAATTCTGGACGTTAATTCGACTACGCCATTGACTGATCAACCAACTGACTTTGTCCATTCGATCGGCCGGCATCCTCACTCACACATTCATATATACATGGGTAAGCAGAGCCAATGACATTTGTAACGTGACCATTCAGCTGTGGCGCTGACGTAGTCAACTTTTTCGTACTTCCCCATCCTCACACATACGTAGATATTTGGCGGTCCATGACATGTATCCTCACATCAGCGGCAACCTCTCACTCACTAAATTCGTCCATAACTCTAACTCTATAGTAATGAGAAAACGCTCCGACCGACCGTGAACCTGCCTCAATTCAGTCCATCCCATCTGACATTTCACAAAGTAAACAAACGTATTCGAAAAAGAAAAATCGTTTTCCAACAAAATGTAACTGCAAAATGTTATTTACTTAACTAATATTTCCCCAACAAAAGAATAAAACAAAAACCCGCGGATAATTATAGGAGGAATAGAGCCGAGATCTTTCTTCCCAAATATGACCATCCCTAGAACCAGGCCCAGCTACTATTTAGGAGTGCAGAACGAAGGAGTTGCTATAAAAATAACTATAAATTACGAATTATTTCCCTATTCTACTAGTACCTCGCTGGAATTGTGCGCAGGTTTGGGGAAAAAGGGGCATGCTGATCGTATGTCATTCTTCACATTTAATCATTGATGTTGGGCTCGCGGCCATCGTTGCATCGGTGTCTCGACCAAGTTTGTTGCGCTGTCCGCCGAGGCATGAGATCCTGATTGTTGGTGGCTGGGGTGTTCGTCTACTGCCGCCCTTCTCGGTTGCGAAGTGTTGTGTTTTGTGTTCATTTGTGGTGTTATCGCGCCGGCCGGTAATTGTTTTTTGGATGAGCGGTTGGCTGCGTATCACAATGTTGAGCCGCTCGTTTGTCGTGAGGGTGTTTCACTCGGCCGTCCGCCTCATGACGGAGTTGGGTAAGAAGCGAGCGTCATCCCTTCTCTCATCGAACGTGGCTCACTACCGTGTTCATGGTGGCTCTATTTCGCTTTCACTTAAATTTGCAGAGTGTATGTATTAGTTGGTTGCGAAACGTACACCCTGCCGTTGCAGACCGTCCGTCTGGTTGCAGAGTCCTTTGTACTTGCACTCCACCTTTACAGACCATCCGTCTTTATACATTTTCACAGAGCGTCCATCTGTATAAGCTTTTACAGACCATCCGTCTGCATTTGTCTCCACAGACCGTCCGTCTGTATCGGGGTAACACTTAAATGGGCTCGTCGACTATCGACCGGGTAAGACGCCTGTTCGGGCCTCCTGCCATTCAATCCATCTACGGTGGTTGCTCCCCAAGGCATACCCAAAAAAGAGGGAGTGTTCTAGGAGGGTAAAGGGAAAAGAGAATGGCCCTTGTTGTGGGAAATTTAGCAATAGTCCAACCCGCTCTGTCTTTCCTGCCCAAACATTCAAAAGCAACGTGCATCGATTTTTCATCCTTTCTACCTTCTTAATTCTGTAGTGCCCGTGCTGTGTAACTTCCATTTAAAGGTTGCTAGGAATCCGAGCAAAGTATGAAAAAAATTGATTATAATCTTTAAATTAACGTTTGTCTTACAAAATAAAAACCACCAACTTACCTAGATGTGTAGCAACCTTAAGTAAGCGGCCTATAATAAGTCTTAACTCATCGGTAAATCCATCAAACGAGTAGGTACTTGCAAAATATATCTAAAGAAAATATTTCAACTCGTTATCCCATACTTATTCAAAATTTTAAGATGATTTATAAATCCCCAAAAACAAAATTTTGCTTCCACTTTTTCCTAACTCAAATTTCCCCACCGGGGAGAATACATTTTGATAAACCAGATTTAGCAAATACAATTTTTCTTCTTCTCATTTAAAAGGTTTTCTTTTAACGTCAGATAATCAATGAGCCATAGTTGTAGAAGGGGTAACAGTTAAGTCGGGTCCTTCGAGGAAAATCTAATGAAATAATTATCCTTCTTCATTTGGATTTTTTCCTTTCTTTTTTTCATTTTATTTATCTGTCCGGAGCAGATTCACTTTTTGCTCTGTTTCTCGGGGCCGTTTGAAGCCTTTATAGTTCTTAGCTTTGCTCTTTTAGGTTAATTTTGAGAAATGACTTTGATTCCCTTGATTTATTATCGTAATGTAACATAAATTATTGTTGTAATTAATCTGTTGGCATTCTTTCGTCTATTTCGTAACTCACTGGGACAGAAGTCCTTTGTTGATTTAGTTTTCTCAATTTAATTTCAACTTAAGATGTTCAGGTGTTGTTTGGTCGTCTGTGCTGTTGAATAAGAATAGGGATTTTCTGGAACATTCTCTTTGTTTGGAGTATAATTAAATACTGACCAAAGTTATAATTTGTGCCAGAATTCTTTCACAGAAAATTAATTATAAGGTGGTAATGATGCGAATGAAGATCAGATCACTTAAAGGTCAAATGAATGAGTGGGAAGCGTTAATGGTTATTTGCCAATCTGCTATACAAAGGCTGAGAATGGAATCAGTGTTCCCAACTTTTTCTTTCCAAGTTGTAGGGGTGAGTTCCAAAAAAATGTAGTGTTTGACGTTACATTGTAGTGATAATGTAGTTTTTTTGGTTAATTTTGTATTATTTTTTATTCACACAAAATATACCCACAAAAGGTACCAAATATATGTTAACCTATTTTTAAGAATTCTGGTGGTACCTCAAATGTACTCATATTTTTTGTTTACAAGCATTTACAAGCATTTGCACCGTCAAGGTGAATTATAGATGAAATGAAAGTATAAATAAAAGAAGGTTATCCATTATATTCGCCATTAAGGAAGAATATGCCATTGCACTGCGGTGTATGACAAATCCACTGAACTGTAAATCCCCTTTTGGCTGCAGTCAACGTCATATAGATTCATTTGGAAATATTTAAAGTAAGTCATAAAACAAAAACAATATGAAATAGTAGTGCTTTGCATTTTTTCAAAGTGATGTAGTGACAAAGTGCGAAAATCAAAAAAAGTAAAGTGAAAAACTACAAATGCAGTAAGGGTGGTGACACTGAAGGGAATACTGTTTCCACGTCAGCACCTCAGCATCTAAAAGTAATGGCTACCTTAACTTAAAGTACAGCCTCTTGCCCCTCAATAGCTTAAAGTGCTCAATGTTATCTAACGCAAGTTTGCCACTCCATTTAAGCATAGTAAGAAACTCTCTCAACCCATTTATGGAAAAAACTATTATTTAAAACCCTCGTGAGAATTGCTTTGTTGTCAAAGCGTAATACATACATATAGTTTGCTGACTTATTCGATATAATTAGGGTTATCATAACAATATCATTAAATTAGCCCATTATGGAGTAATTAGAACGCAGGTCAGCAAGGATATACATATTAATAATGTTGTAACCAGAACTAATTCCCCAGAAACAATTAATAACCATGTATGTTTATTTAAATTTCAGATTATTTCAGTCATGTACATATTATGTAGATGTTAGGACAATCATTATCATACATTATGTATTAGGAATACTCAAGCAGGAATCGACTTCGAAGCCTTCTAAAAAGCATATGGAAAGTTACGTCCGCTTGGCGAACTGTAGTATACCTATCCATATTAATATCCCGCAAAGTGGGCGTGGCATTGAGCTGAGAGCCTTTGTCCTTTAGGGAACATTGGTTTTTTGGTTTTCTAACAAAATTACCAAAAAATGAAAATTTAATCAAAACGCACCTAAAAGTAGCCGTTGAGGCGAATTTTTAGGAAGGATATTCTATACACATTTCGTTATAACTGTTTTACAGACCATTAAGCCTTATTTATTAAAAGACCACAGCACAGAAATTGAAATAGCGATCAAATTGATGACAAAGGCTTCCCAGACTGTTTGTGGATTTACAAACAGAGACGGACTTATTAGCTTATAAGCTGATTTCTCGAAAAGAAGTACCAAATGTAGAAACAATATTAAATAAAAACTTTATGCAGTTTTCTCATTCTTAATACATATTCGGTGAATAATTTTTAGACTGATCTCTAAACTTTTTGCTAACAATGTGCAAAAAAATGGGAACGAATAAATAATTTTATACGAGTTATTTTGGAATCGTATTTTCTCAATAACCATTTTCTATAGGTACTTTTGAACTCAGAAAAAGAGAATCGTGGCATGGTTGATTATATGGAGATAGCCATATTTGATCTGTCTTAATTGTAGGTATATTAAAAATTGAGTTCAAATAAATGTTAAGAAAAATTTGTATTTTCACTTTCATATGTACCTAGTGAATATCTGTGTGGAAATGAACTAGTTCGCCCCTGTTTTGAAAATATTTATATACATTTCTAATTGTAGTTAATGGTTTTGGTCAGCTAAGTGTTTTTTCTTGTTTAGCTTGTTTGTTACAGTAGTGTAAAACACAGATTACCTATAAGAGGTAGTCAACTACGAGAGATTCTCTGAATTGGCCCCCAAGCGCTGTCTGCATCCCAACGCGAGCGCATGTGTTGCCATTCGGTCCCGCGCTCGCCACCGCTACAAAATTTTATCTGTTTTGTGTTTTTTTTTTCTTGTTTTTGTTTTTTCTAAAACGGAAAATTCATTTACGCGCCGTGACATCTTGTGCTGTGTTGAAAACTTCAGAACAGAAGGAAGGAAAGAAAAGAAAAAAAAGGAAAACAACGAACAATAAATTAGTGACTGTGCCAGTGCGGAGTGAAAAAAAAACCAAAGTTGCTGCTGCTTTTACTTGCATATTACAAGTGCCGTTGGACCGTTACGCGTGCACTTGTAATGTGGATAGAGGTCGTGTCAGTGCAGATTTGGTTGGTAGATCAAATCAAGTTATCGTATGTGCATAACACCTGCGGTGGTTTGTTTTGGAAAACTAATGTATGGTATCCACTTCACGGCTCTGCTTAGGTTACCTCGCAGTTTAGGTTTTTCTATGTTTGTCTGTTGTAATGTCAGAAAGTTTTAGAGTAGATGTGATGTAAAATTAATGAGCTTGATGCGTTATCCGATTTTATTACTAAGGCCAACTCATCGGGGGAAAACGGAAAAAAGTTTAAGCGAGCCAGAAATGACTGCAATGCCCACATGCCCACCAAACGTTTTGTCGTTTGCTAAGAACTTTAACAATTCGGTCTCGTCTTCTGTCCCGACATTGATTTATAATGGTACTTCATCTATCAGCTCCTTAGATAAGGCCTATCTGCTTGCTGCTCATTTTACAGCTACCCCAACGCTTCCAGATTGTGCCTTTTCTCCCCGTCTATACTAACCATGGGACCAATCGATTTTCCACCCCCGCAGAGTACATACTTCAAGATATTAACATACACAACTCCACTGGTCCAGATAATATTTCCCTCATCGGAAAAACCACTGCGTAAGCTTTTTTATCTTTCCTATTCTTCAAGGCTCTTTTAAGCCTGCAACACACCAAATAAACACTTCGTTAGAGTGACGATGTCGCCAAGAACGCTTCAAAGTTGCTAGTCTTCCTTAAGCGATGCAAGAAATATTTCACCCCTTCTGATCTGCCTACAATTTATAGAACGCGATAAAATTCATTGGTGATCGAGACATTGCGAAATCGCTTGACTCTCTTAGTCATCGTGGCAATGTTTGTTGCTTTTCGTTGTTCTATCGGTATTTCCACCACAAGTGCTCAAACGAAATAGCCAGTTGCATTCCTTCCTAAGAACGTTTCAACCGAAATATTCGCCGTGCTTGGAATGCACATCAGTTCACCCTTAAGCTTGGAGTCGGGCGTACAGTGTCTGTAGTCGTACAAGAAGAATGTGGAATGCTCTAGAATGCTCTATCCTTTCTTCGAATAACAATCTACAAACATCTCACCTCTGTCCCTCTGTAATTAAAATGTCTCTTCTGCCGCGCAGTGTAATCTTCGTTACGTGGTTTATTTGAAAAAGTTAACTGTAAACTTCTTCGTTGCGTGGTGAATTAGTTGTAAATAAAAAATATAATATAAATTATACATACTATTGATTAAAATCATTTGTAATACTTTTTTTTTAAAGAAATAATTAATAAAAAACTTAAAATACAGATCTCAACGCAGTAACGTTACAAAACATTACGTTCTGGTTTTACGAATACCATTTAAAGTTGAAGCAGAACTCAGCTTTGTGACAGGTTTCACAGATTTCCTATGGTTCAACTTGATGTATCTTTCAACGCATCGTGAATGAAGATTGTGTTTTAACATAAACAATTTTGAAGTTGTGTTCCATTGAATTATTTTCGTCGTTATGTTGGCAAAATCTCAAACAAAAAATCAATATAAATTTGTTAAAACGTGTTTTATCACTTTTTGTTCACTACTATGGTTCAATTTCACTACTATGGTTGTATTTCAACACTGCGTTCCAAAGCGTGATTGTGTTTTATGCACCAGTCAACTTAAGCTGTTTTAAAGTTTTGTTTTATTGAATATTATTCCCCATAATTATAATGATGGCTAAAGCTTCAAAGTATTTAATATATATTTGTTAAATCATCTTGTCACACAAGCTACAGCGTTAACTTTAAGAGATTTTTTAGCATAACCTAGTTTGTCGTAGATACCAAAAACTTGAATTTATTGTCATCGATTCATAAACCAAATGGCAGGAAAAAATCCTGCTCTTGGAATAGTAAAATGCGCAATTTTCCGTTTATAAATGCATTAATAGTGACTTTCCTGCCATTTGTTTTTTTGTTTGTTCGATGTCAACAAATTGTACAAAATAATAATAATTAACAAAGAAATGATAAGAACATGAGTCAAATGATTCAGTAAAAAAGATTAGTATACATTTGCAACCAACTTGATTATTTCCATTTCTTTATTCGTTTTCCCGAACAACAAAACTGTGTTTGTTTTCAATAATTCAGAAATAATTTAGAAATGGAATTAATTTCTAAAATAAGGCTGAACCGGAGAGGAACCTCTGAATCCATACATAAATACATACATTAGCAAGCTGGTGTTGATGGAACACACACAACCTAAAAAAAAGCTTTCCAGTTATTTAAAAGGAATTTGTAGCGGGCATCATATGATACTTTTTACACAACTTCAAGTGGTTCCTGTTAATACCACCATGAATTCACTTGTGTATCAGTAAACAAGGATTACAAAAAAACTTCGCTTTCCATAGTTTTAACATGTTTCACTCCGACATTTCAATCGCATCTCTCACGAAAGGCAGATAATAAAGTTTATACCGTCATCGTATATATCCACAGCATGCGCTGAACTTTGCATTGACGGCTTACACTATGGATACTACTTCATGCCATGAATCACAAACTTGCTCACAGTGTAGTTATTGATGCACAAACAAGACTCAAAACAAAAACAATCTATCCACGATACGAAAAACCAAACAGAAATAAACGTATACATACAAGTATCTACGAGTACCTATATGCAAACAAAAAAAATCTAAAATAAATACAATCAGTAAAATTGCAAAATGTATTTTTAAAAGGATTTATACCTGTATACAACACTGATATAAATAGAGCCTAAGCCAGGGATAGATACGAGTACTCACGCAGATCATCAAACTGAAAATACTCTTATACGACTACCTACAGCTGGTTAGAACATTTTCCAGGTCGCTCTTTTCCGTATTTTCAAGAAGGAACGAAAAACGTTTCCTGTTTACGAACTTAAACATCTACGTCCAGGACATTAGTTTTCATACACGTTACTGTTATACATTATCCCTTCAGGGCATGAAAAGGAAATAACACCGCTTTTAGGAAGCAAGTTTCGAAAACACTATACAGCTGCAAAAAAAATCTGAACTCTAACCTGGATGTACTCATGGATATACTCATGAATACACTCACTGAATGGAAAGAAGAACGACTAAACGATGATGAAAATCATGACGATGGGTAAAAAACAACATTGAATGGAAAACATCTTAAAGGATTCGACAAATGTAGACACTAGACACCGTGGATGCAGAAAAACCCAACCAACTCTAAAAAAATGCGTCTTACAACGGTTCAATCTGGTCAAAGTCCTGCAGCTGGAGTGCTAAATTGCATCTTCTGATAGCTTCAGTTCTTGATGCTGGTACCCTGTACATTGGACAGATTTGTGTATGCCATTCGCGTAGCGCAACGTTTGACTGTAAGCAATATCCTTCTCCCTTACTTCCTGATCCTTTTAATCCTTGTCATTTCTCTTAGTAGGATTTATTTCAACCACTAAGTTGAAATCTCTAGGCGTTGGGATTTACCGCTATATACGGGTATATTTCCCTATATACCAAGCAAGACGCAAGCATCACGATTCACGAAGAAGTGGAGGTTGCCATCGTTGGCGTGCTTATGAAATAAAGATGGTTATTAACGTTGTGCCATGTAAATGCTATGCAAACAACAATGTCATGGCAAAAGGGATAAACTTTTGTACAGTTTTGTTTTATTGTTTTTATTTCTTTGCCACGCTCTTTGGCTTTTGTTTTGGTTCTGTATCCCTTTTATTCTTGTTGATTTTAGCGCTGATGGTGATTTTTGTTGTTTGTCCCTTTCTCTGGAGGGCTTAAAATATTTTCAGCTGTACATATTTTCATCAATGGCTGCCAAATGACTAGCGAAAAGCCACTATATCTTACATGAATGTGCTTGCGCGTGGATATGAATAGAACACTACATTTTGCTAATTCTAGCAAGGATACTCGTAAATAAATTTAAGGCTTTGCCAGATTAAGTCTATTCGTTTCATTAAAAAAAAGAGCATACTAATCAATTTCGATGGCTCTTTTGAAAATGAAGAAAGGGTATAACTTATGTGTTTGACGTGTTATGTTTTGGCAAGGTTGTCTTGGATATTAATTAAGATAGTGAAGAAGCAGATGCAAATTCAGAAGTCAAAGGTAGACAGGGATGTTTTTCAATATCAGTGCTTTATTTGTTGTATACTATTAACTCTGGCACTTGTGTAAACAGCCTTATGGCGAATGATAAGTAACATTTCAGACCTTTAAGTCTAACCGTCCCTGCGTATGAGGCCTTGCGGCTAATTGTCTTAAGACTTATCTTGTCATGATCTAAATTTAGTCTATGGATGCACCATATTAATGCTATTAATAAATGTTAAATTTTGGAAGTCATTCAAAATAAAAGGATACGATTTTTAAAGCAGTGCCGACGGCTTGCTGGTAACGTAAAACACCGTGCCTCTGTTGTGGTTGTCTTGATGATGCTTTCGACTTTCATGAGGCCATTGGTAAAGTTCATATTCACTGCGTGGGAATACTGCTACAGGTCTTTGCTTATGGACATGCCATCCGAGGCAATGGCATCGAACTTCGACTTAAAAATGTCTTAATTTTGGATACAATATCTTTACTGTATGTCGTTTGCAGCTCTTTTTGATGGTTGGGTAGATGAAATATTCAATTGCTGCACGTAGAAAAAGCAGACCAAACAATATGATTCTGCGGAAAGGTTAGATTGAAGTGTCAGTCACTTAGACCAATATAAGGGGCCTTATATTGTGATACCACGTTGACCTTTTTCCATCCTACTCGTTGACTGGTAAGAGTTTTATATGAGGCGTCAGTGACTTTAAATCGTGCTTATTTTGAGACCCGAATGAAAAGTCAATTCGTTAGCATGTCTCTATTAATTTAAACTAATGTAAACTTTCTATTCAAAATGCATATTCTTCGAATTCGACAAGCTTTTGATCGAAATTGAATGTCAGAATAAGCTTGAATGTCAGTATAGGAAAAAGGTCATTGAATTGAGTTTTTTTCATTGAGTGAGCAGGGCTTGTGCAGGAAAGTTGGAGTAAAATCTCCTCCTCTTTCTCCTTCTAAAGAAATCATTTGAGTATTTTGCAAGCGTTGTTGTATGCTTGCCCAGTACCCGGTGATGACATCAATCGTAACACCAATGTGATAAAGAGATGAAACACTTATAGCGTTTCAGATCCAGTTCTGGCCAAATCTGTTTTGTCGCTAGATAAGATGTACCTCCCGTCCATCTAAGGTTAGTTTTCTCGATTGCACCCTGCTTTAACATGAATTTCATGGAGCGATTGGTGTACCTTAGCAAACTTTTTCAGGTAAAATAGGCAGTGCCATCTTAATGCTCAGAGGGCAAAATAATATGTATATTTAGATACTTGTTTAAAGGTTCAAAAGTAGATGTGGTCTGTGTTTCTGAGTCATAATTCTTGAGAGATGTTATAGATGCGGCTTATGTTCAAGAGCTTAAAAGCTTTTAGATCTGATAGGGTGGATCGTGTTGGTGGAGGAGTGGCTGTTTATCTTCGTGGAAGCCTACGTTGCTAACTAATTCGGAATGCTTTGCTTAAAAGTGAAGCGCATTATGTCCTTGTACTTTATTTACCACCAGTAAATACGACAATTACAACTCATTTTACTAAGGACAATATAGTACACTACTTGATGCATTTTTTGTGGTTCCTTTTTTCCCGTCACTACATGATTCATTTAACCTTTCAATATAAAGCTGTTATTTCAGCAAATATTTCCAATTTCCGTGATTTAAAAAATATACAGAATCTATGAAATATATGGCGTTAATAGCTAAGTAGCTTTAATTCAAGACACTTTTTAATACTCATGTCCCACTTATAACAAAGTCTATCACAGCGGAAGCAGGCCGATTTTACCAATAATATGAGGAACCTAATTTGCCAGCGAGGCCGAGCATACATATATGCGGTGGACAAAATTTCGCATAGGTGTAGGTAGTTTTTAATACCTATCGCGTTCTGAGGAACAGAGTAAATATGAGATAAATGAAACAAAAAAAAAACGTGCCCCACGACTGGATCCGTCACAAGCCAAGCAAAAGACTATCGAAACATATGAGAGATATTGGAGTGGGCAAACAAACAAACAGTGAATATGGTTTTACAGCCGTCCATGATGTTGATTTGTAAGAAAACCATCATATCCATAAAATCTAATTCGATTGGGTTTGACGAGATAAATTGGAAAACGACCCAAAATTATATCGATCCCCAAAAACTAAGCGAGTTTAGACCAATCGCAATTTTATTTTTACTTTCGAAAGCGCTTTGTTTGGAAATTTCTCCAAAATAACAAGCAACTGAATATAGTTACCAATCTAGTTTTCGTCCGTAATAAAGCTGTACTAATTCTTTAAGAAATGTAATAGACTATAGGTGCAATATGTTACTTTACTTCTCTAAGCGTTTGATATGGTTAACTATAATGTTCTCTGTTAATATAATTTTTCTAAAAAAATAAAATAAATATTAGGCATACAGGGTCTAAGACTCAGCTTTTCCAACCTGTGCGAACGAATTGGTAGGTAACCGAATCCGAACGGAAAATTTGAGAAGCGTTTGACATGAGAATTGATACTCTTGGATGTATGTCAGACGCTCGCAAGAGATGGGGCAGTGGAGAAAACGTTTAGTTGTTACTCAAGTGTACCACAGGGTTCGATACTAGGTAAACTATTCTTCTCCATGTACGTAAATGACCTTCCTTAACATTAACTAAATTCCACGGTTGACATGTATCCCGACGATGTGCAACTGCGGGGAAATTTTCCCCTGTTCCTTGTTGATAAATGCGGTATGCAAAATCAACGAGCAAACGTAAAGAAAAACATACCAGGCTCGATCCTCAATAATACGGTTACCGAATTTGTTGACTCCGCAGAAATCCTTTATATAACTTTTAACAAAACGCTTACTTGGATTAGCCATATGCTTTGTGACACATAAAGTATCACACCACTAAAAATAAGAAAAATTATTGATTCTTTTTCCTTATTTCTTGCTCAAATGCTTCTTATTCCAATTATGCTGTTTGGTTGTGAAATTTTCAGCAATTGTGACTATCAGCAAAAGCGGAAATTGAATCTGGCCTATAATAGTATCGCTCGACAGGTTTTTGAATGCAGAAGGTATGATCTTATTTCTTCCTATTGAAGAGCGATTTATGGCATCGCTTTTGAAGACCTCCTCAAGTTAAAAACTTTGACCTTGCTAAATAGTATAATTCAAACGCGCTAACCAGACTTCCTTCATATTAGGATTCATTTTACTCGTTCAACTAGAACTTGTGATCTTCTGCCAATTCGCTATAATTTTTTTTATGCGATTCGGATGTGGGATTCTCCTTCCCGAACCATAAGATTGATAAATTGCTAGTTTCTGTTCGAAATGAAACTCAAACAATACTTGGAATCACATCGATGATGTACAGTAGCTTTTTATATTAAATTTGAAACAATATTTAACTTAAGCTACTACTAGTCTGCTAGTTATACTAAACTAAATCTTCAAAATGAGGTATTGTATCTTACTGTGTACATAAGTAATAAAATAAAGATTGAAACAAATTGTAGTGTAGTTCCATGTTTGGCAATTTTACCACCCGCACAGTTCACTGGTATGTACCTATACCCCGGTAGCCAACACGGATAATGAATATTGCACTGCTCCGTCTCTCATTAACAGGTGATCGTCATTTAAGGGCTACTGTGAAGCTTTAATAGGCTGATTCTAGGGATTTTATCTCAGCTTGGCTATGTGAGAAGATGCAGATATTACGTTTCTTCTGTCCAGTGATGCAGATTGGCACGAAGTGCCCCACGAATACACAATCAAGCTTATCGTTGGAATTTGCTTAGCAATCTACTTGACAATCCTACTGTACATAAGTACTTACTAACTTACTCAACGGGCTCCTGACCCGTGGAGAGTCTCTGCATGAGACACTGCAGCCTACCATCCTCTGCATTCCCGGGGATGCTGCTTCCAATTGTCCAGACCAAGCGCTCTGTCATCCGCGATGGATTGGTCCTTAAAACGGAGCTTCGGTATTCTTTGCCTTCTCGAAGATCATCTTGGCTGAAGCATTATTGTCCATTCGCTCAATGTGGCGAAGCCAATTTAGTCGACATGATTTAGCTGTTTGGACTACATCTACTTTTTGGTATAGCTCATACAGATTGCGGTTGTACCTTCTTCTCCATTCGCCCTCCTCGAACGCAGGACAAATTATCCGACGGAGTATTTTTCATTTGAAAGGACATAATACTAGCTCTCCTTTCCTACTTATCGTCCAGCACTCGGCGCCATAAAGCAAGACTGGGAGGTTTAGTGTTCGATAGAGCACGCATTTTGTTCTTCGACTGAGAAGTTATCAATTTGTTTGGCCAAACCGAAGTAGCAGCAGTTTCCTAGCGTAATTGTCCGTCGGATCACCACTAAGCTGTCATTTGTGGAGTTGATGCTTACTTCAAGGTAGGTGAACTCCTTAACTACCTCGAAGTTATTACTGTCAACAGTGACGTTTTCTACTAGGCGTTGGGCAGATGTTTGTCTGTTTGTCGATAGCATGTATTTAGTCTTGTCTTCATTAACTTCAAGTCCAACCGATTTCGCTTGCTCTTAAATCGATAGAAAGCCTACACGGTACGATGGGAACGGCCGATGATGTCGATATCGTCTGCTTACCCCTGTAGTTCGACGGATCTAATAAGAATAGTGCATTCTGTGTTGACAACTGCCCTGGGCACTATTTTCTCGAGAAGAAGATTGAAGAAGTCACTTGATAGCAAATGTCCTTGCCGAAATGCGGTGCAAGTTTGGACAAATTTGGAAGAGCTGCTTCCAAACTGCACATTACACTGCGTGTTTTCAAGTGTCTAGCGACATAACTGGATCTGAAGATGAATGCTATCATGGTTGCAGATTGCTCCCCGTCGCGTGCGGACGCGTTGCCTTTTTTTAATGCAATTTCGTGTGTCACTAATCCGACAAACGCCAATACGTTTCGCGAAAAAAAAATACAAAATCGCGTGTGTGCGTGTATGAAAAAAGGAAACAAAATCCACATAAAGCCATTGCCGGTGGCCGGTGTCAGTGCTGATAACAAAAAAAGCGTAAAAACATAGGGACGGGCTACAGTCCGCTTGGGCGAACTGTTGGATACCCTATTCTTATTCCTATCCCTCATAAGTGGGCGTGACAAAAGTCTAAGTATGGTTGAATTGTTAAGAATGCTTTACATATTTTGTTATATAACATTTAAAGGATTTTATCTAAAAAAACGCTCCCTAGCTCAAACTTGGGTGTTTCAATAAAATTGTTTTATTTAATTGTGGGCGTGTCAGTAGGCGGATTTAAAAAAAATTAACACATGAGCATAAAGGGCCCCTAGAGAGTATATATTATAAATTTCAGCTCCCAATTCAACCATACTTAGACTTTGTCACGCCCACTTATGAGGGATAGGAATAAGAATAGGGTATCCAACAGTTCGCCGAAGCGGACTGTAGCCCGTCCCTATGTTTTTTTTTGTAATGTGTAGGAATTTCGTTGTGGATGTCAGCAACATTCGTGGGTTGAGGAAATTTTTTGTTTCATTATACGCCCATGTTTTTCACAACAAACCAGCTGCTTTCGCACTTAGTGAAACCCAGGTTAGCGTTGGTTCTGATTTAACAGAGTTTAGTCTACCTGGGCACAACTTAGTGCCATTATTCTTTCCCCATCGCGGTATCGGCGTTTATATACGTAGTGACGTAGCCTACCAACTTCAGCCTCAATATGGCCAATGTGCCAACCCAGAATTTAATTTCATTTGGCTAAAATTCCATGTCCGTAGGCAATTAATCCACTACTGTTTTATTTACAGAAGCCCCAACTTGGACAGACATTCAACTTATAATGAGATTGATGCCCTGTCTGATTCTATTACAAGAATTGTGACCCTTCATCGTCGTTCTGAAATCGTTATTGCGGGCGATTTCAATATACACAATTCAAGCTGGCTTCGACATTCTGGTCAGACAACACCCGAAGGAAGGTACGTAGAGATCTTCCCTGAGGTAAATAGCCTGACTCAGCTTGTAAATGAGCCGACACGAATACCGGACATTCGCAGCCAAACCGCCAACACATTGGACTTGTTTCTTACCTCTCACCCCGATAAATAAGCTTTGAACGTATTATTGCCTCTAGGTTCGTCAGACCATTGTATCATATCAGCAAAGCAAAGAACAAACTCCTAAAAGAACCGTATGGCAGTACGAGAAAGCCAATTGGGAAAAACTAAACGGTTTCTTTAAGAGTTTTAACTGGTCGCTGTGCTTCCTCGACAGCGACGTGGATGCTGCTGCTGATATGATCACAAACATAATTCATCTGGGTATGAAGTCTTTTATCCCTAACATGATTAAAAGTATCAAACCCAAGGTTAACGCGTGGTGTGACTCGAGCTGCAAAGAGGCTATCAGGTTAAATGAGGTAAGTTTTCGGCTATTCAAAGCCAAACCATCTGAGGAAAGCCGTAAAAAGTTTAAACGAGCCAGAAATGACTGCAATGCCCACATTAATCGTGTCAAATTCTCCTATGACCAAAAGTTGAGGCAAAAAATACTACAAAGTCCCACTGGTAGTAAAAACTTTTGGTCAGTTGTTAAAAACATCAAGAATTCGGCCTCGTCATCTATCCCGACACTCATTTACAACAACATTCCAGCTGTCAGCTCTACAGATAAGGCCAATCTGCTTGCTGCTCACTTTGCAGTCTGCTCAACGCTCCCAGATTGTGCTTTGTCGCCTCCTGTATTCGAGCGCGTAGCATTCTCTATGGGACCAATCCAACTCTATGGGACCAATCGCACTCGTACAGTGGCTAGAGTACTTCAAGATCTTTGGTCTATTGTCTATCTGCCGGGCCGGAAGTGACAGTGGTACGTGCCAATTAGTATGTTGCCGAACGGCTTGAGACGTTCACACAGTGCGTTGGATAGGATCTTATATAAGATCTTAATCTCGCGATGCACAGCTACTGAGTGATTTTTTTTTTTTGCTTGTGAGCAGTAGATTAATCAGATACCTTTGTGTACTCCTTATGGTAAAGCGAACTATAAATCTAACGCTTGCGCAAATATATAAGCAAAAACACTTTCAGCCCAAGACTAACTTTTACGAAATAACAACTACTTGCTACGACTAAGAAAATTTCAATTTGTCAAATGCTAATGGTAGGTACCTACTCTTAAACCGCTTAGGCAACGCAGCTACATTTAAAAAATTGAATTTGATTATGTTAAATCAGATGTGTAATAAATCCATAAGGCAAAACCATTGTATGTCGTAAAACCCGGAAGGCCTATCTACAACTCTTCTTTTAGTCATTCGAACATGTCTAATAAAATGTAAAAAAAATAACTCTTAATGCCACATTCAGGATTACACGAATGAGAACCCGTTACTAAACCCCTTTTATTTGCACAAAACTCAACATTAATATTAACATTTTTCGGTTAGAGGTCCGCCTTCATGAGCTCGCCGACCCACTCATCCATTTCCGGCTAAAAACTTTCATCCATATGGAAATTTTCTGTTTTTTTTTGTTCACCATATTTCCGCTCACACTCACACTCCAATCTGGCCCTTAGGGATACATTATATCCTCACATAGGCTGATATAAATTCTTTGAGGCAATTTCAAACACCAGAAGAAGCATAAGAAACCGAATCCGAATAAAAACTGTGGAAAAATTCCCTCTCGCTGAAAAACAAGGAATAAACGTATAAAACAGAAACACTCGCTACCATTACACGAAATCGTGGAATAAATTATTTAAAAAATGCCAACTTACATAACATTTCAAATTCTGCACTTAAACTTTTCATCGTTCGTCCTTGTAGCCATAGCAGTCTTTTTCCAGCCTCCATGCTATGCCGGATTGTGACCCGAATTTTGAAATCAACAAAAGAAAGAGGATGAAAAAAAACGAGACCAGCAGCGAAAATGTCTTTCCCTATTTCCATTTCCTTTTCAGAACCGATGAAAACGGACCCGGCAAAACTATTTAAAGTTTAAAAAGTTTTTTTTATCCTTTTCTAAACGCAAAAGTGAAATGGCGGCTACGATGTTTAAAGAATTTCGCCCCTGTGTACGACCATATGGTCCAGATTAAGGCTTCTTGGAACATCCTTATATCCTTATAATTTCCCATGTATTTGGCTTTATCAAATCAAGAGAAGAAGTGTTAGGACAAAAATTGAATTTAATATTTAAATCAAATAAAGGAACAGCGAAAAACAAAGTCATTGTCCTATGTTAATAAATTTAGATTGATTTTATGGAAAATATTCTGCAATTTCTTTGATACTTATGAGCGAGGGTGCCCAAAACCCCTTCCTCTGTATCTGTCAGGAGGATCATCAACGGAAAGGGAGAAATATTGAGGCAAGAAATAAGGGATAAAGAGAAATTACCATATTATGTCCTTGAATTTTCCCTCTCAATTGATTCATTGGAATACAATTTTTATGGCTTTTATGATTGACGATATGATAAGGATGGATAGCATTGTGTAAGGATCCATAGAGCTGGCGCCGGTATAGAAGTCTTATTTATGAGAAATTGATATGAAATCCTTCTATCGTTTATTTTAAAGGCGAAAACACAATATTACAAAAAAGTCCAAACGAATGAGATATATTACTGAGTGATTGTTTTGGGATTGACAAAGAATTTCAAGGAGACTCTTGAATTTTTTTTTTAAATTATATAACCCAATATAATACGTGATTGGGATGAAATTGAGAACAAAGTTTGCATGAATATCATGAATGTCTGTAGTTAAAAATAATTCTATAAAATGGGGAATAGTAAAAGACATGCTGTCTTTTAATCAGGTTGCTGCCTTTATAAAGCCTTGTTGCCTTGAACCTACTTAATAGATGGAGCAAAAACAACATTAGACCCTCATTAATTATTACAATGCTGAGATGTGAAATTTATTTATTCAAAAATATTTGTTTGGGCGCTAGTCGAACTAGTTTGAATTTAGAACTGATTTCAATAATTTTATATGTTCGTTGGGCATGTATCGTATACTACTTACTTAATGAGTTCAAGACTCGTAAAAAGTATCTGCCTGAGACACTGCAACCCCTCGTCCTCTGCGAACTCGGGCACGCTGCTTCCTGTTGTCCAGACTAACCGCTCTGGCGCTTATGGGTGGCGACGGTGTAGAGGTTAGTGTGTTGGCTTGTGACCCGTGCGGTGCAGGTTCAATCCCCATGGGGAACAACAACATACGCCACCCAATCACATGCCTCTACACCAAAAGGAGGATTTGTGCCTGGTAGTACAATGGAACGTTACCGAGTCTGAGTGCTCTGGGATTTGGATTTCCTTTTTTTGTAAAAAAAAAAAAAAAAAAAAAAAAAAAAAAAAAAAAAAAAAAACCGCTCTGGCATCCGCGATTGTTCGATCTTTAAAACGGAGGTTGGGTGTTCCCTGTCTCCTTGAACCTTGGTCCTGGAAGTCGGAAATCGTCTTGGTTGGAGCATTATGGTCCATTCCCTCAATTTGACATATACAAATAAAATTATGTGGTAGGGGAGGGGAGTACGTCCATTTGTACTCGCTTTTAAGTTAGAGCCCTTTGAAAGGGGACACCTCCGACTGAGAGGTAAAACTAAATATACATTGATCCAATACTGATCCATTATACATTAGTAGTAAAACTGTAGTGTTTGTTTAAGATAGGTTATTTTATATTGAACATGTTGTGAATCTAGCAAGTTATTCCCTTATCCTTTGGTGAATGGCTTTAATTATTTTTCCCGATCACAAAGCACACAGACCACTATGTACTTTCTCTGAGTGAATGCTCTCAATATTGTTTTTAACAATTTGTTGTTTGTTGTGCGACTAAGGATCATCCACCGATTTTCAAAATTATAGACTACTTTAATTAAAATATAATACGTCAATCGAAAGTCAATGCAAAAACTCAATTGCAAAAAATTAATTTCTTTACAAAGCTCATTGAACGTGCTTATGCCTTGTAATTGATTCATTATTATCATAATTGTTTCTATACCGTATGATAAAAATAAGCTTCTGCATACATCTATTGAATGGATAAAGATACATGACAGAGGTTGCATCGCGCCTGAAACTTGAGACCCAAATAATTTCAACTTTCAGTCATAATTCGGAAGCTAGAGATTTTTTTATTAATTGCACTTGAGACTTATTGTACACCGACTCAAATACTCAACAAAGTTAGTAAGTTGACTCAAAATAGTAAGTTGACGATTAGAATTAATTCTTTTAGATACATAATGCAAATACTCCTTTCTTTTTACGTTACGTAAATTCACCAATTTTTTGTTTGACAGAGGTATTTCAAACCATTTGTTTTGGCGCGTTTTAGGTACAACAGATTCAATTCTGCTTCTGATTTTCCTTTTAGATTGTCTAAGCCCAGAATATTTTTCCAATGAGCTGGACGAATTTTATTTTCTCTCTAATTGAAGCTGCAATAAGGTTCTGGTCCTAAGAACCTAGAATCCGCAGAGTCATTGTACCCGGATGGTCAACGAAGTTAAGCCTTGCTGTTAGAGTTTTTAACGCATCGTAGCTGGCATTTGACTATCATAGAATCCATTGAACTGGACGACTGGATATTACCATGAGAGATGTTCTGAGGAGTTAAACATAATAATTCAAAGAAACGCATTATTGCCATCTGACGGTGCACTTCTTCACTGCGAGGACGTGCTTATACCAAAAATCATTTTTTTATAAAACAACCGAACTCGTGAACTCGTTTCCAAGAGACATCTCCAAAAGCCTACAATTTACAACAAATTAAGAGTATAGACTGCACTTATCTGAAAGCATCTCGTGGTGCCAGCTTTCCGTTATAAACTTGACTTTATAGACAGAATATATGAAAATGGTATTTATTAAATTGTTTTGTTTAACGACCTCGAATTGTAATAAATAATGTTTGTTTAACGGGCTGTAGGTCTTAATTTAAAAATACTCTTTTTTTGTATTTTAAATTATATATTTTGTCCAATATTTCGACTTTCTTCGAAAGTCATCTTCAGGGACTGTCAAGAAAAAGTATTATGACAATAAAATGAACAATTTACATTTACATTGTGAAACTTACACAACTTATTGTACAACATAAATAATTACATTTCACAACAAATTTTTTGGTATGACGAACATAAAACATAAAGTTATGATGCCGGCTGAGTTATAACTATTTTCGTCTTCCGTTGTTTGTTTATAAGATGTCTGTAGATGTGTGCGCATTTGTCGGTGTCCGTTTTATAGTTAAGTCGTTTTTGTATTGGTACATTTATTATATGTAACATTTCCGTTGTGTACCTCCTCATATAATTTGATTCTTCTTGTAGTATGTCAACGTTTTCGAAGTCAGGATAATGTCCGAATTTAATGCAGTGGGCAGCTAATGCAGTTTTTTGTTCTATAGGTGTCGAGAGAGCTTTTTGGTCCGATTTATGTGAGGCTATTCTTGTCCTTAGTTTATTTTTTGTTGTCCCAACGTATGTTTTATTGCATACATTGGACCCGTCTCCATTACAAGATATTTTGTAAACCAGATTCGATTTGTCAAGTTTGTCTATTTTTGTTTTTGTATTGCTGTATAGTTGTCGTAGAGTATTATTTGTCTTAAGTGCGATTTGATATTTATCTTTGTCATATATGTCCGATTTAGTCAATCTCTCCGAGAAGTCAGTAATATACGTCATTGATTTAAATATTATGTTTGGCTTTTCTTTCAGCTCAATGTTGTCCATTTTATAATAATTATTGATTAAGTCCCTCGTTGTCTTCTTTGGAAATCCATTTTTAGCTAGTATTGTCCTTAACTTGTTGATGTTGTCGTGGTGAAATTGTTTGTCACTTATATTTAGTACTCTTCTAATAAAATTATTCGCGGTATTTATTATTACTCTTTTCGGATGTTTGGAGTAGAAGTTGATGAGTCGTCCTGTGGCCATAGGTTTCTGATACCAGTCGATTTTCAATTTGTTTCCTTTGCGTATGATTAATGTGTCCAAGTACGGTAATCTTCCATTTTGTTCCTCCTCTTTTGTGAATTTAATGTTTCTATGGAACGCGTTCAATGTATTTAATGTCTCATTTATTTTGTCCATTTTTATAATCGCGAATAGGTCGTCTACGTATTTAGTTACTAATCTCGGTTTTGTTTCTAATAAGTCCATTGATTTGTCTAAAAGTTCTTCCATAATTATGTCCGCTATAACTGGTGATGCTGGAGATCCCATAGGCATTCCTCTTTGTTGTGAATAAATCACGTCCTTGTATTTGAAATACCTGTTATCCTTTATGCAGTATTTATTAAAAGTTATAATTATCAGGGGATAGCAGGATGTTTCACACGATTGACCGAATCGAGGGGCTACAGTGGTTTCAAGCATTCACTTAATTCTGACATGATTTATTCCAAATTTCATGAATATCGGTTCAGCCGTTTCGACGACACAGCCCATCCATGTTAATTTGAATGATCTCAACTAGAATTAATATCGTAGTATAGACGCAGCATATTCAAAACAAATCTCTCACAAAGGTTAACTATGGGTGAATTGTTAAGAACGTTAAGAACATATTTTGATTTACAAAATTTAAGGTATTTTATCGAAAAACAAAGTTATTGTAAAAATTAAGTAAATAAATTATTTACAGGTTCTAAGCTGGCAACCGACCTTACGTTAATATATTCAGGGAATCAAGTTGTTTTGCAACAAGTTAATGGGACAACTGATCTCAAATTTTAATTACATTATATCTCGGGATGTAATGAAATATGGTCGGCTTTTTGTAATGAAATTCTCTTGATTCTAAGGACACTTTTAAAATATACATATTGCTCATAAGTTAGGTCCCGATAGGTTGACTTTCTTACGAGCAAGTTTATATCAACAGAATCGAGCGGGTTCAAACATAATTTACTAGGTATGCTAAGAGAAAACAAAACTATCTTGACAAAGTAATTGCTTAATAACTAAGCTCGTCATCTGCTCATAGGATTGAAACCGCAAAACACTCACGGTCATTCTTGTCTACGTTCAGAGATAGTGAAATAATATCACACCAGCGAATAAGATTATTGAAGGTTTTTACAGTGACTTGTTAAACTTATTTTGGTGAATAGTTTCCAATCACCGGCAAATCTTAGCAATTAGTTGATTAAACAAATCGTACTCGTAGAAGATCATTTGTGAATAAAATGAAGATTAAGGGACCTAGCCAACTTTTTTTGCGATACACCACTAAGGATGTTGAATGGTAAGGAGAAAGGTACTTCCAATCTAAATATTTGCCAAGTGAAAGCATAACTATCGGTTTAAACTTTAGTGACACAAGCATCTGCAAATATAACTCAGTTTCACGGGAGCAGATTTTGAAATGATTATGATTAATTTTTCTTTTTAAATTTGTTGCTTAACAGAATGCTACAACTGTTTCTGTTTAAATAAGTAATATCCAAAGTAAACTTGTCAACAGGCAAAACAAAAATTAAATCTTTGTGGAACACGTTGAACATTTTGTTTGAACGGAGTTTACGGTGAAATTCGGAGCATATCTAAATAAAATTTCAACTTTCAATAAAATAAAATTTAATATCCAACTAATGAATTAGGGTACATTAAGAACGACAGAGAGAAAATCCATTAGCAAAGATTTCGACCTTTTTAAAATATTCTAATTTTGTTCTTCTTCAACAATGGAGATAAATAAAAGTGTCCTACCTATATTCTTTTTCTCCTTTATCTTTGAATATCCATTTATGGTTAAGTCACATAAGGAGCATGGAAGGCGGTAAAGGCATAGCGAAGGCCATAAACCATCTTAAGTCACGTGCAAGCCTGAATTTTGCTATTATTTATTAAACGCTGAACGTTATACGTTTTTTCTCATAGAATGGCACAGGCAGTAGCACCAGAAAAGCCCCCCTTTACTAAAAAAATAAAATTATTATTAGATAACTATCGAAGGAGCAAATCCACAGAGCTAAAGGAGAATAATGAAAACCATGCGGAACAGAATGCGACCATCCAAGAACATTATGCTTTCGAATAAAATTTATTGATATTACTGTTTGTGAGGTTTTTCTGCACCCAAAAGATGGTACAGCGTTAGCACAGATGGACACAGATAGTATTCGGACACGTCACTTATCTAGCAATATACATGTTGTGATGGCAAAAAAAAAGAAAATCGAATCAGTAAGAAAACTCCTTATACTTTTTCATATATTTTTTTCTTGTTTAAGGTTATTTAAATGAACCTCGAAGAACTGTATGTGCTCGCCGAATGTAGATACTCTTCCACGTGCTTAAAATGTTCAACTATCTTCGTTGAATTGTTGGAAGATTTTAGATGGACGATAAATTGTTTTCATTCCTGTTATGCTCATGGTTACTCGAAGCACTATTGCCAGCACACAACGCGCGACATGACTGGGTGTGTGTGATTTTAAATATTCACAATGCTTTTAACTTTTATTGCTTTAATGGAGTTTAATGCATTTTGGGGTTCGGTTGGAGTGTTTTAAAATTTTGGGAAATATAGAAGTTTGTAGTAGTTGCGGTTATACCCAGGAGGTTGAGAGGAGCATTATAGGGGCAATTGTGAGTGCATCGTGTTCGTAATTCCTGGTTTGCCATTAATATCTTTTTTTTTGTTTTTTTTTTTTTAGTTTACATAACCTAACGTGCTTGGGATTTAAACTTGCAGGATATATGCTGGGACTTACCAAACTTAACGCATTTGTGTATTCTTTTGTATTATGACAGTCTAAGCGAAGCCAAAGTGGTTAGACAATTTTGGTGATGCTTTTTAGCGAAATGGGATTAATTCATTCGCTTCCACTTGACGATCGTTAGATTATAAAATTTTGCAGAGATAACGATTTAAATTTTTGTTACTCTGGCAAGGGGGAATCGATTTGTCTACGCTTTAATTTTAACAAGCAGACTTTTCTCGAGAAACAAAATTGCAGTTATTTCATTTTACGATGGATTTTTTAGGTAGTTCTTTAAAAGAACAATGGAAAATTTCTTTCTCACAACAGAATTTTCAATTTGAGCTGTGATTTTATTCTGGAGACAGCCACATACCCTTTAGTGTTCCTCAGTCATGTTTGACCCTGATTATTTATATATTGACTCCCTACACCTAACAGATGATTCAACATATTATTAACTTGTCAAATATTAGACTAGGTTAAAACGTCTTAGTTAAATGTCCTGACATAGAGTCTTAGAAATCATAATTAAAAAATAAATCAAATGCACGACTAGGTCATAAAAATAAGAAAATAAACGTAAACTTTCTCGCTTTCAAAACAACTGTTTGTGAATCACATTTTCTCAACCCCCATTTTCTATATATATTAGTAAACGCAGAAAAAAAGAAGAATCGTAGCAATGTGGATAACATGTTGATAGCTATATTTGATTTGTTCTAACTGCATTTAATAATGGGTAAGTTGAAAAACATCTTGAAATTTAATTTTATAGCTTTCAGCAGAGACTGGAAATGGTTATTAAAGGTATATTCGCATTTCGTTGGGGTGTGACGTATAAATCTGTACAACATGCATAATGATGTTTTTTATTATAAAAGTGTTGTTATGAAAGATGTGTTTTCAACACTGATCCAGATTGTATGACTGCATATATTTTAACATTTACTCCAAGCATTAGGTTAGGTTAGGTTGAGGTGGCTGTTAGCCGGAAGCTAACACACTTAGACCAAAGAGGTCCATTGTGATGCCACTAGGATCGGGAGTATCTACCACTACCCGCTAAAACCATTTGGAGCTTCTAATGAAACGTGATAGACTTCTAATATCTGAGTTAGCCAAGTCACTGAGTTCATTAAGGAAGAAGGCTCCCAAATAGAGATTTGTTTTATGGGAGAGTGCAGGACATGTGCAGAGGAGATGAAGTGTAGTCTCCTCCTCCTCCTCATCCCTGCAACTTCTGCAGAAGTCGTTAGAATAGACGCCAAGCCTTGATGCGTGCTTGCCTATTAGACAGTGCCCTGTGATGACACCTATGACAGAGCTAATGTGCAGTCAGTTAAGTGAGATCAAACTCAGAGAGCGTCGCAGGTCCAGCTTTAGCCAGATATGCTTGGTCGCTAGACACGTATCCACCTGAGGTTTGTACTCTCGACTGCGTCTAGCTTGAGCATGAGTTTACAAGTACCGATGGGCATACCTAGGAAACCTTTATCAGGTAGAAGAGGTAATGCTGTTCCTTTTTTGGCGAGTTCGTCTGCCCTACAATTATCTGGGATGTCTCTGTGCCCTGGCACCCAAAAGAGGTGAATGTTGAACTGCTCTGCCATCTCCTCAAGAGACAAACGGCAGTCTATGGCTACGATGGAGTTTGAAGAGACTGAATCCAAGGATTTCAGCGCGGCTTGACTATCCGAGAATATGCGGATGTCCTTAGCGGATATCACTTTTCTCTTTAGCCACGACAAGACTTCCTTAATCGCCATGATTAAGGAAGTCTCCATCACTGTGTTATTGAGGTCCTATAAATCAGAGGACGAACTGAGAAGTTCATCCTCACTCAGAGGATCCTTGTTGGACAAGCCTTCCAATACAGAGGATGAGCTAAGGAGCTCGTCTTCCATCAGAAGGTCATTGTCATTGGTGTCGTGTGTCCATGTCCGACTGGGAGTCGATCACAGGGGGTATAGACATGGTTGGTTCCTTAGAGGGCTCTGAGATGTCATCCTCTAGGGAGGGGAAGGTGACTGGTGCGCTTGCACCCGACACAACAGATTCGGAGGGATGATGGGGTCGCTTATCAGCGTCCAAATCATCCTTCTTGTAGACTTTCAGCGTGATGTCATTCCACCCGAATCGAATCACGCCTGCGGTCGCTGCCAGATGAGCAAGGGATTCCTGATTGATGATGATAACAGCGCATCGGTAGGAACCATTTTGTTCTTCCAGTTTTGCGACTTTCCAGTCGTGAGTCGGAAGGGATGGGTTGCTGATTTTGAGAAGGTGCAGTATCCTTTCAGGGGAGGAAGGGTTAATTGGGATCCAGGCACGCGATCTCGATCGGCAAGGATGTCCTTCCTCGCAACAACATCAAGCTTAGCCCCTGGCCCCTCACCAAGCTTGTTGATCGCGACCTTGTAGAGGTCCAATGATCGCTGATCGTCGTCGCACGCGATAAGCTTCACGCGTCCTTGATGCCAGCCACCATCATGGACTATTGGCGGTGGTCCGGGGATATCTTTGTAGAAATCCTCGAAGTTTTCCAACAGGGAAAGCATAATGAGATCCCACCGTTCAGGTGAGATCCTGCCATCGGCGTCGCTGCGGTCTATAACTGCTACCACAATACCTTTTTTTAGGACATCGCTAAAAGACCTATGAGATTTCACGGTGGACGCGCTAGGAGGAATGCTGGTGTTGTGCATCCTCAGGCGCTTGGAGACCGAACTGACCTCCTCCACCGATCTCTGTCGCTTTGACGCAATGTCTCCGCTGGTCTTGTCCTTTCCTGCGAGTACATTCTGAGCCCAGGTCAGTTTACTGATCTACGCAGGGGTTCTATCCATCTCAGGGATAGTGCCGATAGAGCCAATAATGCGATTTGCATTGCGTTTATCCTTGTAGTGCGACGTCGAGGTGTTACGACGACGCCTACAAGAAGCGCTGGTGGAAGTAGGACCATGTTGCACAGTCCCACTCGCCCCAGGGGGGTGATTGTGTCTGGTAGCAGCATCCATGTGTTTACTGCCAGCGGAAGGACCATGAGTATGCACAGTCTTACCCCTGACTAGTGTAGCAGGAGTTTTACCAGGGGGCAGCTTTGGGACACTGCCTGAGGGGTTGCTGCCAGCAGAGGTGGGACCATTTTGCACAGTCCCACTTTTGCTGGAAAATTTATTTTTGTGCTCGCAATCACTAACGGAGGAACCACGGTTATCCACAGTTCCGCTGCCAGCTGCCATAAGAGCATTGCCGGTAGACAGCTTTGTTGCCGTACTACCGTCCGGTTTCAAAGGGATACCGGCCTTAAGATTTTGTTTTTGTTTTAGTTTTTGGTTCATATTAGTTCCCACGAGTAGCGGAGAAGGGAAGGTCCGTCTGTACAGAGATCCGCATTGTACAGATAAGGCTAGCTGTTCCGGAGGTCGCCAGGTATCCGGATACTCCGCTTGCGACTGAGCTATTTTTTTAAAACCTGGGCCCTCAGCCAGGCTGACTATCGGCACGGGTCTCCATTAGTCCAGCCCAGGGGATAAAGGAGGGAGAGTAATGGGAAGGGGGAGAGGAAGGAAGAGAGGTGTGGGAGAGGTTGGGGGGAGAGTGGGATCAGGACGGAATGTCCTGTGGGCAGTTCTTAGTAGATGCTGAAAAAACAACGGCCAGTCTGACATGGGTGACCCTTCTGACGATGAAGGTCGTCGACAGCATAGCCCGTTGTATCAGCACCCTTAAGCCTCCACACCGGCACCAACAAAGAGAGGTACGCTCGACAAGGTGACTGACCCTTCGTGGAAGACTCCAAGCATTAAAAACTCTAAAAATTATCAAAACCATTACTTACTTAAGTGGCGCTACAGTCCGGAATGAACCTGGGCCTCAACCAACATGCCTCTCCAATTAGCCCGGTCCTTAGCTAACTGCCTCCAGTTGCGCACTCCAAGTTGGTTGAGGTCGGTTTCCACCTGTGCGCGCCACTTAAGGCGAGGTCTTCCTCTACTGCGTCCGACGTCTGGCTGGGAATCGAAGACTCTGCGAGCCGGAGTATTGGTGTTCATTCGTTCTACATGTCCTAGCCATCTTAAACGTCCAATGCGGACGTTTTTGACCAGGGGCATGTCGCTGTACAGCTCGTATAGTTCTTGGTTGAATCTTCGTCTCTATAGCCCGTCAACGCAAACGGGACCGAAGATTTTTCGAAGAATTTTCCTCTCGAATCTACAAAGGATTTCTTCATCCGCTTTTGATACGGTCCATGCTTCAGCGCCGTAGAGCAGGAATGGGATGATCAGGGTCTTATATAGGATCTCCTTAGTAGTTCGAGTGAGGGCTTTACTACTAAATTGCCTTTTTAGCCCGAAGAAACAGCGGTTGGCAAGAGTAATTCTTCGTTTAATTTCTGACGAGATGTTGTTGTCAGAGTTAATAGCAGAGTTGAGGTAGACAAAGTCCCGTACTACCTCAAAGTTATAT
Source organism: Portevinia maculata (assembly GCA_949715645.1). Lineage (NCBI taxonomy): Eukaryota > Metazoa > Arthropoda > Insecta > Diptera > Syrphidae > Portevinia > Portevinia maculata. Next base: position 43,798,296 of record OX454525.1, read on the forward strand.
CTGTCAATGGTGACGTTCTGTCCAATTCGTCGATGTTATGAGCCCTTTCGTGATGACAGTATATACTTAGTCTTACCCTCATTTACTGCTAAACCCATTTTCGCCGCTTCCTTCTCTATACTAGCAAACATGGCTATGACATCACGTTGAGTCCTACCAATGATGTCAATATCGTCAGCATATGCTAGTAGTTGCACCGACTTTTGGAAAATTGTGCCTCTGGTGTTGGCTTTGGAGTTTTGCACAATCCTCTCAAGAATCAGATTAAAGAAGTCACATGACAGCGCATCGCCTTGCCTAAATCCTTTTTTGGTATCGAATGTGTCGGTGAGGTCGTTTCCGACCCTGATAGAGCAGCGAGAATTCTCTATCGTCATTTTACACAAACGGACCAGTTTGGGCGGTATACCAAAACTAGACATGGCTCTGTACAGTTCGTCTCTATAAATGCTGTCATATGCGGCTTTGAAATCGATGAATAGGTGGTGGGTATCGATTTGGACATCTTGAGTTTTTTCCAGGATCTGCCGAAGTGTGAAAATTTGATCGGTTGTGGACTTTCCTGGCCTAAAACCACACTGATAAGGGCCAATCAGGTTGTCGGTAAACGGTTTCAGGCGTTCACATATTACGGCAGATAGGATCTTTTAGGCGATGTTGAGGAGACTTATGCCTCTGTAGTTGGCGCAGTTCAGAGGGTCTCCTTTTTTGTGGATCGGGCAAACGATGCTGAGGTTCCATTCTTCAGGCATATTTTCATCCGACCAGATTTGGCTTATGAGTTGGTGGATGTTACTTACCAAGTCATCTACGCCGGCCTTATAGAGCTCAGCGGGAAGGCCGTCATTTCCGGCAGCCTTATTAAGCTTGAGTTTAGATATTGCTATCCTCACTTCACTCAGGTCGGGTGGTTGGCAGTTTTCGCTGTCGTTGCCAATATGGTTCGTTCTGCCTGACAGCGGAATGTTGTTCGTCATCGCCGTTTAACAGTCTGCAGAAGTGGTTCTTCCATATCCTCAGCATCGACTGTGTCTCAACTACAATATTTCCTTGTTCATCTCCACAGGATTCTGTTCGAGCCTTGTATCCTTGGCTTTGACGTTCTACACTTTGGTAAAACTTGCGAACATGGTTCCTGGAGTGGCACCTCTCTATATCCTCGATCGCGCGCTTTTCTTGCTCTTTTTTCTTCTTGCTGAAAAGCCGATGTTCTTTCCTTCTTCTTTGCCTATAGAGCTCAATGGCAGCTCTCGTCTTCACCTGCAGCTTAGCCTTATAGGCCTCGTTCTTGGCTGCGAGCATCTGTCGGCATTCCTCATCAAACCAGGGGTTTCTTGCTGGAGGGCGCGAGAAACCTTGCACATCAGTTGCGGGTGATCTAATGGCCTGATCGTTGCCATTGCTCTTCGACATTCGATGCTGGTGGTATGGTGTTAATCGAGAGGTTAATGGATACGCGTTGTGCGAAGGTCTTGGCGGTCTCTTGCGATTGCAGTCTTTTGACATTAAATTTTTTCACAGTATTTCTGGATTGTTGTGGCGTGGTGGATATCCGCATTCTTACCTTGGCTGCTACAAGGTAGTGATCCGAGTCGATGTTAGCTCCTCGGAATGTTCGGACATCCAAAATACTGGATGCGTGCCTCTTATCTATCGCAATGTGATCAATTTGGTTGACCGTTCGTTGATCTGGAGACCGCCATGTCCCCTTATGGATATTGAGGTGAGGAAACCGTGTGCTGGCTATAGTGGCATTTCGTTCCGTAGCGAAATCAATTAGCCTAAGTCCGTTACCAGACGTGTTGTCGTGCAGGCTATGTTTTCCGAAAATACTTCTAAAGATGTTTTCTCTTCCTACCATTGCGTTAAAATCTCCCAGCACGGTTTTAACATCGTACTTCGGTAGTCGCTCATAGGTTTTGTCAAGGAGCTCGTAGAAGCAATCCTTAGCTATATCATCTTTTTCTTCCGTCGGAGCGTGAGCGCATATAAGGCTTATGTTGGCGAATTTGGCCCTGATGCGGATTGTTACTATACGTTCGCTTATGTCTTGGAAACATAAGACTTCTTGCCTAAGTCTGGCACTTATAACAAATCCGCATCCGAATAGTTGCTGTTTCTGCTCACTATAACACGGTCCGTAGTAGATGTCACAGTTTTTCATCCTCTTTTTGGCCGGCCCATCCCATCGTATTTCCTGGATGGCAGTAATGTCTGCTTTGTAGCAGTTTAGGGCTTCCGCTAGTTGTTCGCCTGCACCTCTCCTGTTTAATGTTCTCACATTCCAGGTGCAGATACGAACGTCGTTGTCCTTTTTTCGTTTAGCAGGGTCGTCAACAATAAAATCAGTCCTTTCCGAGGCTATTGGTTGTTTCGTAACAATCTTTTTTTTCTGTGGGTGGGTAGCAGAGTTGTGAATGCATGCATTACTTTAGTACTGCATTCAGATAAGTCTTAGTCCTATGACTGAAAAAATTGAATGTAAGTTAAACTTTACCATAATACTTTAACTTACAAAACAACATTCAGCAGTCATTTTGAAGATTGTGAATGGGCAGTTAAAGAAAGCAGTCAATTGACTGTAAGTTAAAAGAATGCAGTACTTTTTGACTTGTTGCATTCTTTAAGTTAGTTGTAAGTCTTTTCAAGTGTTTTTTTTTTTTGCAGTCAGTAAGTCTTTTGACTGCATTCATTTAAATGCAAGTCTTTTGACTGCTTTTAAGTCTTTTGAATGGTTGAAGTCTTTTGACTGATTTTAAGTCGTTCGACTGCTTTAAGTCTTCTATAATATTAGATTCTTGCAAGTCCCTATTTTATATATGTATGTACATATATGTATATATGTTCTTTTACTAAGAGGTCCTTGCAACAACAAAAATGGTCCTTTAATCCTGGAAAAAGGATTTTTTTCCAAAATGTAATTAGAAACCGCACGGTATAATTGTGATGAACGTCATTTTGCTGAGAGGTCCTCGCAACAACAAAAATTGTCCTTTAATCCTGGAAAAAGGATATTTTTCCAAAATTTAACTAGAAACCGCAGGGTATAATTGTGTTGAACGTTATTTTGCTGAGAGGTCCTCGCAACAACAAAAATAGTCCTTTAATCCTGGAAAAAGGATTTTTTTCCAAAATTTAACTAGAAACCGCAGGGTATAATTGTGTTAAACGTTATTTTGCTGAGAGGTCCTCGCAACAACAAAAATAGTAATTTAATCCTGGAAAAGGGATTTTTTTCCAAAATTTAACTAGAAACCGCAGGGTATAATTGTGTTGAACGTTATTTTGCTGAGAGGTCCTCGTAACAACAAAAATAGTCCTTTAATCCTGGAAAAGGGATTTTTTTCCAAAATTTAACTAGAAACCGCAGGGTATAATTGTGTTGAACGTTATTTTGCTGAGAGGTCCTCGCAACAAATCAGTTATTTTCAAAATAGTACGTACCTGCGATGAAAAAAAAGATAATGAAATTTATATATTTCAGATATTACAAAAATGCTCGAGTATATGGAATAAAGTCAACAGACCGAAGACTTCGGAGGAAATTGTTGCTACTTTGGGTTCCCAATTGAAATACCCGGTAGTGACTAGGTGGAATTCTCTTTCCGACTCTGTGCTTGACATTATAAACCACAAACAAAACATAAACAATTTATGTAGGAAGTTGGGAACGCAGACGTTTTTCGATTTTGAATTCGAATACTTGGAAGAATTTTTGATGCTAAGAGACCAATTGCCGAAGCACTCGATTTTCTTCAAAAAGAAAAAGGCATGTTTTTTGGTTTTTTGCTACCAACCTTAGCGACAGTCAGGACAAAGTTTCGGAAGCTGCAAATTAATGCAACTTTGAGGTTCATTCCGATGGACGTCGTGGTACGATTAGAAGAAGCTTTGGTGCAAAGATTTTATGATTATTTAAATCTTACACCACAAGTTTATGATGCAATCGTTGCCTCCGTGCTCTGTCCCTCTGTCAAGCTGAAGTGGATCTCAGCACTTAATCCAAATTTTAGGGAAGCTAAAGTTTGTGAGATAAGCTCTTTGGTAAGATCCAAAATCAACAGATACAGTAATGCGCCAAATGTATCAGCCATGAAAGCAGCACCAGAGAGTTCATATTTCGACTTTTTCGTGTCAGGTAAAAACTCTGAGCTATATTTTATTGACAGTATACACTTATTGGTTTAACAAAAATAAAATCAAGTATCTATTAACAATTTACAGATGATATAGGAAGTGCATCCACAATGTCTGACGAGAACGAAAGCTTTGATTTGTATCTTGCTCAATCATCACCATCTCTTGACGGATTGCACAAGTACCCCAACATAAAAAAAAACATTTTTAAGGCACAATACACCTGTGCCTTCATCAGCATCTGTAGAGCGCCTTTTTTCAATTGCTGGTTTATTAAACGCTCCTAAGCGTGGAGCTCTTTCAGACTCCAATTTTGAAAAATTGTCGATGTTGAAAGTAAACAGTGACAAAGTTTAACATTTAACGGTTTATTTATTTTATTGTTTTTATTTTCGTTCTGTTTTTTTTTCAAAAGTTTAATATTTGTTACTCTTTCAAAATCGAGGACATTGTTTTAAGTTATTTTGTTATCTGTTTTTAAGTTATTTTGTTATCTATGTTTTTTTTTTGCAAAAAAAAACTTTTTGTTATGTTTGTATAAAATATAAAAATCCACTCAAGAAAATGGCTAGTTGTTTTCTTTCAGTACGGAGTTATTCTATTCGTCCGCGTTCCCGTCTGTCAACGAGGCCTTTCCTGCCCTTGCGGGAAAAATATCCCTTTTCCAGGATTAAATTACTATTTTTGTTGTTGCGAGGACCTCTCAGCAAAATAACGTTTAACACAATTATACCCTGCGGTTTCTAGTTAAATTTTGGAAAAAAATCCTTTTTCCAGGATTAAAGGACTATTTTTGTTGTTGCGAGGACCTCTCAGCAAAATAACGTTCAACACAATTATACCCTGCGGTTTCTAGTTAAATTTTGGAAAAATATCCTTTTTCCAGGATTAAAGGACAATTTTTGTTGTTGCGAGGACCTCTCAGCAAAATGACGTTCATCACAATTATACCGTGCGGTTTCTAATTACATTTTGGAAAAAAATCCTTTTTCCAGGATTAAAGGACCATTTTTGTTGTTGCAAGGACCTCTTAGTAAAAGAACATATATACATATATGTACATACATATATAAAATAGGGACTTGCAAGAATCTAATATTATAGAAGACTTAAAGCAGTCGAACGACTTAAAATCAGTCAAAAGACTTCAACCATTCAAAAGACTTAAAAGCAGTCAAAAGACTTGCATTTAAATGAATGCAGTCAAAAGACTTACTGACTGCAAAAAAAAAAAACACTTGAAAAGACTTACAACTAACTTAAAGAATGCAACAAGTCAAAAAGTACTGCATTCTTTTAACTTACAGTCAATTGACTGCTTTCTTTAACTGCCCATTCACAATCTTCAAAATGACTGCTGAATGTTGTTTTGTAAGTTAAAGTATTATGGTAAAGTTTAACTTACATTCAATTTTTTCAGTCATAGGACTAAGACTTATCTGAATGCAGTACTAAAGTAATGCATGCATTCACAACTCTGCTACCCACCCACAGAAAAAAAAGATTGTTACGAAACAACCAATAGCCTCGGAAAGGACTGATTTTATTGTTGACGACCCTGCTAAACGAAAAAAGGACAACGACGTTCGTATCTGCACCTGGAATGTGAGAACATTAAACAGGAGAGGTGCAGGCGAACAACTAGCGGAAGCCCTAAACTGCTACAAAGCAGACATTACTGCCATCCAGGAAATACGATGGGATGGGCCGGCCAAAAAGAGGATGAAAAACTGTGACATCTACTACGGACCGTGTTATAGTGAGCAGAAACAGCAACTATTCGGATGCGGATTTGTTATAAGTGCCAGACTTAGGCAAGAAGTCTTATGTTTCCAAGACATAAGCGAACGTATAGTAACAATCCGCATCAGGGCCAAATTCGCCAACATAAGCCTTATATGCGCTCACGCTCCGACGGAAGAAAAAGATGATATAGCTAAGGATTGCTTCTACGAGCTCCTTGACAAAACCTATGAGCGACTACCGAAGTACGATGTTAAAACCGTGCTGGGAGATTTTAACGCAATGGTAGGAAGAGAAAACATCTTTAGAAGTATTTTCGGAAAACATAGCCTGCACGACAACACGTCTGGTAACGGACTTAGGCTAATTGATTTCGCTACGGAACGAAATGCCACTATAGCCAGCACACGGTTTCCTCACCTCAATATCCATAAGGGGACATGGCGGTCTCCAGATCAACGAACGGTCAACCAAATTGATCACATTGCGATAGATAAGAGGCACGCATCCAGTATTTTGGATGTCCGAACATTCCGAGGAGCTAACATCGACTCGGATCACTACCTTGTAGCAGCCAAGGTAAGAATGCGGATATCCACCACGCCACAACAATCCAGAAATACTGTGAAAAAATTTAATGTCAAAAGACTGCAATCGCAAGAGACCGCCAAGACCTTCGCACAACGCGTATCCATTAACCTCTCGATTAACACCATACCACCAGCATCGAATGTCGAAGAGCAATGGCAACGATCAGGCCATTAGATCACCCGCAACTGATGTGCAAGGTTTCTCGCGCCCTCCAGCAAGAAACCCCTGGTTTGATGAGGAATGCCGACAGATGCTCGCAGCCAAGAACGAGGCCTATAAGGCTAAGCTGCAGGTGAAGACGAGAGCTGCCATTGAGCTCTATAGGCAAAGAAGAAGGAAAGAACATCGGCTTTTCAGCAAGAAGAAAAAAGAGCAAGAAAAGCGCGCGATCGAGGATATAGAGAGGTGCCACTCCAGGAACCATGTTCGCAAGTTTTACCAAAGTGTAGAACGTCAAAGCCAAGGATACAAGGCTCGAACAGAATCCTGTGGAGATGAACAAGGAAATATTGTAGTTGAGACACAGTCGATGCTGAGGATATGGAAGAACCACTTCTGCAGACTGTTAAACGGCGATGACGAACAACATTCCGCTGTCAGGCAGAACGAACCATATTGGCAACGACAGCGAAAACTGCCAACCACCCGACCTGAGTGAAGTGAGGATAGCAATATCTAAACTCAAGCTTAATAAGGCTGCCGGAAATGACGGCCTTCCCGCTGAGCTCTATAAGGCCGGCGTAGATGACTTGGTAAGTAACATCCACCAACTCATAAGCCAAATCTGGTCGGATGAAAATATGCCTGAAGAATGGAACCTCAGCATCGTTTGCCCGATCCACAAAAAAGGAGACCCTCTGAACTGCGCCAACTACAGAGGCATAAGTCTCCTCAACATCGCCTAAAAGATCCTATCTGCCGTAATATGTGAACGCCTGAAACCGTTTACCGACAACCTGATTGGCCCTTATCAGTGTGGTTTTAGGCCAGGAAAGTCCACAACCGATCAAATTTTCACACTTCGGCAGATCCTGGAAAAAACTCAAGATGTCCAAATCGATACCCACCACCTATTCATCGATTTCAAAGCCGCATATGACAGCATTTATAGAGACGAACTGTACAGAGCCATGTCTAGTTTTGGTATACCGCCCAAACTGGTCCGTTTGTGTAAAATGACGATAGAGAATTCTCGCTGCTCTATCAGGGTCGGAAACGACCTCACCGACACATTCGATACCAAAAAAGGATTTAGGCAAGGCGATGCGCTGTCATGTGACTTCTTTAATCTGATTCTTGAGAGGATTGTGCAAAACTCCAAAGCCAACACCAGAGGCACAATTTTCCAAAAGTCGGTGCAACTACTAGCATATGCTGACGATATTGACATCATTGGTAGGACTCAACGTGATGTCATAGCCATGTTTGCTAGTATAGAGAAGGAAGCGGCGAAAATGGGTTTAGCAGTAAATGAGGGTAAGACTAAGTATATACTGTCATCACGAAAGGGCTCATAACATCGACGAATTGGACAGAACGTCACCATTGACAGATATAACTTTGAGGTAGTACGGGACTTTGTCTACCTCAACTCTGCTATTAACTCTGACAACAACATCTCGTCAGAAATTAAACGAAGAATTACTCTTGCCAACCGCTGTTTCTTCGGGCTAAAAAGGCAATTTAGTAGTAAAGCCCTCACTCGAACTACTAAGGAGATCCTATATAAGACCCTGATCATCCCATTCCTGCTCTACGGCGCTGAAGCATGGACCGTATCAAAAGCGGATGAAGAAATCCTTTGTAGATTCGAGTGGAAAATTCTTCGAAAAATCTTCGGTCCCGTTTGCGTTGACGGGCTATAGAGACGAAGATTCAACCAAGAACTATACGAGCTGTACAGCGACATGCCCCTGGTCAAAAACGTCCGCATTGGACGTTTAAGATGGCTAGGACATGTAGAACGAATGAACACCAATACTCCGGCTCGCAGAGTCTTCGATTCCCAGCCAGACGTCGGACGCAGTAGAGGAAGACCTCGCCTTAAGTGGCGCGCACAGGTGGAAACCGACCTCAACCAACTTGGAGTGCGCAACTGGAGGCAGTTAGCTAAGGACCGGGCTAATTGGAGAGGCATGTTGGTTGAGGCCCAGGTTCATTCCGGACTGTAGCGCCACTTAAGTAAGTAATGGTTTTGATAATTTTTAGAGTTTTTAATGCTTGGAGTCTTCCACGAAGGGTCAGTCACCTTGTCGAGCGTACCTCTCTTTGTTGGTGCCGGTGTGGAGGCTTAAGGGTGCTGATACAACGGGCTATGCTGTCGACGACCTTCATCGTCAGAAGGGTCACCCATGTCAGACTGGCCGTTGTTTTTTCAGCATCTACTAAGAACTGCCCACAGGACATTCCGTCCTGATCCCACTGTATAAAATATAAAAATCCACTCAAGAAAATGGCTAGTTGTTTTCTTTCAGTACGGAGTTATTCTATTCGTCCGCGTTCCCGTCTGTCAACGAGGCCTTTCCTGCCCTTGCGGGAAAAATATCCTTTTTCCAGGATTAAAGGACTATTTTTGTTGTTGCGAGGACCTCTCAGCAAAATAACGTTCAACACAATTATACCCTGCGGTTTCTAGTCAAATTTTGGAAAAAAATCCCTTTTCCAGGATTAAAGGACTATTTTTGTTGTTGCGAGGACCTCTCAGCAAAATGACGTTCATCACAATTATACCGTGCGGTTTCTAATTACATTTTGGAAAAAAATCCTTTTTCCAGGATTAAAGGACCATTTTTGTTGTTGCAAGGACTTCTTAGTAAAAGAACATATGTACATATATGTACATACATATATAAAATAGGGACTTGCAAGAATCTAATATTATAGAAGACTTAAAGCAGTCGAACGACTTAAAATCAGTCAAAAGACTTCAACCATTCAAAAGACTTAAAAGCAGTCAAAAGACTTACAGTTAAATGAATACAGTCAAAAGACTTACTGACTGCAAAAAAAAAGACTTGAAAAGACTTACAACTAACTTAAAGAATGCAACAAGTCAAAAAGTACTGCATTCTTTTAACTTACAGTCAATTGACTGCTTTCTTTAACTGCCCATTCACAATCTTCAAAATGACTGCTGAATGTTGTTTTGCAGTTAAATTCTTTAAGTAAGTTAATAGACTTACATAATAAGTCTTTAAGTTAATTTAACTGCAGTACTAACTTAAGTGCTTTTTTTACAACTCTAGTGGGTAGTTAACCCAAAGCACAACCCCCAACCTGGAGGCCAGTTCCAATTTATTAGATACCCCTAGTACACGGGGCCATCAGTATCCACTACGGGATTGAGCGCTGCCGTTGGCCTTTTGGTTCATCCGCCACCATATCTGTTCAAGGGGCCTGAGTAACCCTCGAAATTCCTAGACAACCTGTTGCCCGAATATGTCAGAGCAGCTCATCTAGGTTCGCCTGGGACAGCAGGCCGGGTATTCATCCGTGCCATTCTCACCAGGGTGTTTATAGTGTTGCTGTTTTTCGTCGTGTTATCAACACTCGCACTTATCGTTTAGCAAGTCAAATCCGATTGGATGAGACCAGTACCCGATGGTTACCACTTCGAGGTAAAAATAAGCACATTTGATGCGTAGTCAGAGTTACAACACTGGGCATTGCCAAGTTAACGCCAATCAGAGTCTACCCTCGTTCTACAGCACCCAACCATCATCAAAACCATTAGAGCCGTTTTAAAAAAAGTAATGTTTTTCAAATTGTTGTGTTAGTAGACAAATCGCTATTATAATTCTTTTTCCGAAAATCCGAGTAAGTACATTTCTTCCTAATATTTGTTGCAGGTAATATATTTTATTTTTTGAAATTACATCACCCGTTCTTAAGATATTGTTAGTTCCCCAAAGAACGGTTAATCGAGTCTTTTGGGAAAAACTGAGTAAACTTTCTTTTGACACTCAAGACAATAATCAAAATCGTTACCGCCGTTTTTAAAAAAAGTGAAATATTCAAAAATTTAAAAACTGTTACTTAAAGAATAAAAAAAAATTTAATATACAAAATTCTTCCAAATGCTAGTATTAGTCGGTGAGTAAAGTCTTCGAAATAACTTTACCCGTTTTTGAAATATAAGCATTTTTGTAAAATACCGTAATTTTGCTAAAACTGAGTAAGCCATTTTTTTAAGCTCACTTCAATTATTTTATTTTTCAAAAATTATTCAAATCGTAATATATAGGCCTACGAACCTTATATACATATAAAGTTTTAACTTAATCCATCCACCAATTGTGGCTGGAGCCTCGGCTACAGACGGGCAGACATTAACATATGTACATCCGATTTGTGGTCACTAACTGGACTTGCATTTAAAATTAAAGTTTTTTTTATTTTTTTGCTAATACAATTTTTCAATTATGATTCTAATGCTTCAGAAATGATTAACAAAAAATAGTTATGGATTTCATACTCGATGGTAGATCGGGAAATCTTTCTTGAAAGGGACAAAACATTTCTCTTCGATTTATAAACGGCCTCTCTGTTGGAAGAGTATCGCTTCCTTAAAAAAGAACAAAAACAATACTTTATGGCACACTTTGGAACGTAATTTTTACATTAGCCGTGTTTCGGTGCTAGTGTATACCCAGCTCAGCATAATTTTACAAATAAAACGCCTAGATCGTATTCTATATTCACTTTTCATTTTTAAGGATGTGTTCGCAGTGTTTGTACTTTAAAAGAGTGCGATTTGGATTATTATTAAAGCAAGGATGCAAATCCAAACGTATTTTTTGAAAGATTTTTGAACATCATAAAATCCTGTGTGTTTGACAGCAAGGAAAAGAACGAATGCTTATTTTGTCCATTTTTTTTTTTAATTAGGATTTTTTTGTTTAATCGACGAACGCATCCAATATCACTGCATATCCATCGGAATATTTTTGCTCCCAATTTATTTTACCGCCATCTAGTCGCTTCATGTACTTTTTTACTTTTAAATTCATTTTTATTAATTATTAGCTTATATCAACTTACATACTAGACAAAAATGATTAAATCTAACTTAAAATTAACAGGATACTTATTCTAGATTATTGATCCTTATGCGGACGCCCTAAACTTAACTATATCTTATAATTATTGCCTTTCGGCCTAAAAACTATTTTACGAACTAATCTTACATAATTATGTTTTCATCGAGAAAATTGTTAAGAAAACTCGGAATCTTTAACAAATTTTATATTTTTATATAAAAAAACAAATTACAAACTACCTACTCTACTTACTTAAACTACTTAGCATTTTCTAACTATAATTAGGCTTCTGAGCACTCGTTGCCTTGCGCAACAAGTGGTCAAAATCCCAATTGCTTTCCGAGCGCCTGGCAGTCGTCAACGTGCACACGCGCCGCCGTGAGCCGACTGAAGCCTTACAGCGTCAGTCAACTCCCGGAAGCACCACCACACGTTGGCGAGCCCGGCCTCTCCCAAAAACGCCCTAGCTGACTTAATCTAACTTATAAGCTAAGAGGATGTTACCTAGAGTAACGCACCGTCCTGGGAGGGCATGTTGACCCCTCCCCCCTCAACAAGCCACCAAAATTCGGCGAATTGCTTTTCCGTGTCGAATCTATCCCTCTCCGATATTGCGGTACTAAAACGGAGGAGCTCATGAGCATTGGCGACGTCCCCGTCATGGAGGAGCCGCTTATCTCTCGCGCTGCGGTAGCGATGGTATAAGACCGGGATACCATCCCTCGTCTGTACCAGCCCTTTTGAATCAATATGGATAAATGCCTCTGGTGGGATAAAGCCTGACCGGAGCGTACTCTCTATGTACATTTCATTGGGGTAGTAAGCCCCAAATATCAGACTATTGTCGCTGGCCATCGCCCTTGCAACGTGCCTTCGAGTGACCTTAATGAGGAAATTGTCAATCCTATTCAACTGAGCCCCATCGTATAGGACCTTGTTGGGATAGTATTTTATATAGTTGGATTCGGGCGTTCGGAACAACCGGAGACAGGTCCTAAGACATTGTCTCTCCAAAACCCGAATCTTTTCCATATAACTAGGCGCTATATTAAACCCCAATGGACAACCATAAGCGATGATCGGCCTTATAAGGGCCACGTAGCAAATGACCTTCACTCTAGAGTCAAGTTGACTGCTATGAAACAGTCTGCTTGTCAGAGCATAAGCCTTCTTGGCCCCAGCAAGACAAGCAACTATATGTCTATCGAAATACAGATACTGGTCAAGCCAGATACCCAGATATCTAACTACGCTTCTCACCGCCAATGGCTGCCCATTTTGTCCAATAATGGCCAATTTCTTCCAGTTTTTTCTGGTATCCCTAGAGGCCCCAGCCAATGGAGTTCTGAACAAGATTGTTTCCGTCTTCTGAAAGTTGATTTTCAACTTCCAGTCGTCGCAATATCGCTTAATTTGATCGAAGTCACGCTGCAAAAGGATATTAATGACCTCGATTTTAGGACCTGATCTGTATGCCACCAAATCGTCGGCATACGCTATAGCATGTCTGAGTGAACCAACCAGATCACTCGTGTAAATGTTAAACAGGATCGGAGAATTGACCGCCCCCTGCTGTAAACCGTTTTTAATTTCAAAGACTCTGCTCGAAGTCACGTTGCCACATTTGACAACGAACTTCTTTCCCATAAGCATATTATAAATTACATATAGCAAAGGTTTGTGCATCCCCCGGCTGGTCAACTTGTAGAAAAGTCCCTCTAACCATACGGTGTCGAAAGCCTTCTCAAAATCAACCAGACAAGCACCCGTGCATTGGTTCTTGCATTTATTCCACTGAATGTCGGAAACCAGTTTCGACGCGGCATGAATAGTGTCATGCCTCGCCCTGAAACCAAACTGGTTTTCCGGAATTATGTTATTGTCCTCGACCCACTTTAACAGGGCTCTATTGACAACCTTTTCGAAGACCTTGCTAATATTCGGAAGCAAGCTAATTGACCGGAGATTGGCAGGGTTCGTCCTATCTTTACATTTTTTCGGGATAGGGTGTACCACAGCTACCTTCCAATGCGCCGGATAATATGCATTATTCAGCGCATTGTTAAACAGCGTGGTGAAAATATCTACAGCCTCCAGAGGCAGGTGTCTCAAAACGACGTTTGGGACACCATCCATCCCCGCCGACTTTTTATTCTTTAGTGACTCGAAGATGCACAGAAGATCATCCTTCGACACGAACAAGTGCGATGCATCTCGGCCATTGGCGACAACTGCATTAGCATGGTTTTCATTTCATTCTCGATGTCGTGGTTACGGCGAACAGGATTGTTCACCGTATACACGGCCTCGAAACAAGCGCCCAGCAAATCCACTTTCTCCTCTGGGTCCTCGACCACGAAACAATCGTCGTTTGAAGCGACACTTTCTGGACTTATTCCAGCAGTCAGTATTGTCTGTCTGTTCTCTGCTGTCTGGGAGATTCGAACACAAGGAATATCATTGTGATCTTTCCTCCTGAACAACTTATTTATCTGTGAAGTAGTCGCTTCATGTCATCAACACTCTATGTTCACTTCGTCTCAGTCCTCGACTGCTAACCTCTTTGTCTTCAGCACTCCTTTTTGTTATTGTTTACGTGTAAAATTATGCTGAGCTGGGTATACATTTAGCACCGAAACACGGCTATTATAATTAAAGTGTAAGATGGATCCTTGATGGAAAAATAATTTTCGCCATCGGACAATGTCAGACTTTTTTTTATATCTTTTTACCGCAAATAATGAATATAAAGTTGATGAAAACAATACGCTTTCGCCAAGCATCTTAATTTGCTAGGCTTAAGCGATACCACTTACTGCAAAGACTGTGGAGAAAGCGATGGCATTGCGGAACATTTCCTCTGTGATTGTCCTGCTTTTCCTCGTAACAGGTGGCAGGTATTTGGTGCTGATGTGGTGAGTGCTATAAACCTCAACTCCTAATCATTGAAGCGCCTACTCGTCTTTCTTAGGAAAACAAGTAAATTTAAACAGTTAAAGTGATGTCTCTTCTTGGTAGTATAATGGACCAGTATGAGTCTGAGTGCTGAGCATGTAGAAAGGCTCGTACCCCGAAAAAAAAGGTATGAGTATTGAATCGATCAGTGTGCGACGGACGTAAATTCGACCACACTTTTTTGGACTTATCTGTAGTCGTTATATAATACTTCGTACTTAGTTTGAGTTCAAAATTTTAGCCCGATTGCGATATCTTTCTCTTAAGTATACTAAAGTAAACGATTAAGTAAAAAAATATACCTGTAGAGATACTTTATTGCCAAAAACTACCTTCAGAGTTTAAAGTTCAGACAGTTCAACAAATCTTTTTTTAAAGCCAGTGAAAAAAATTGCCGGAAACAAACGTTTGTGGAGCATTTCGAGTCACCAATTTGGTTACATTACACACTTTAAATGGTTACTTTGTTAAGAAGATAAGGTTTTTTTTTTTTTTAAGTCGGTATCAACATCGATTTTGTACAAAATTCATAAAATTTCATTAATCAGCCATTTATTTTATGCCGCGTGTAATATGAACCAATATTCTAAAATTTGTTAACATTGTTGAAGCGGTTATGTCATCACGATAGACAGTTTGTAATTTTACAATTGGTTTGACAGAAATAACTGTCTGCAGCTAGTACTGGGTTACAAAAAAAAATAAGTTTACCTTTTTGTTTCGGCTTATATGGTCTTCTATTTTGTGATGCAAATAAAAACAAGATTATTTCATTCTTGCACCCTACGTTTCGTTAACTTCTTTTCAATTGCCTCAGGGCAATTAGGGTGCAAGAATGATAAAAACTTGTTTTTATTTGCATCTCAAAATATAAGACTTTATAAGCCGAAACAAAAAGGTAAATTTAATGTAAACAAAAATATTTGTCGAGATCAAAAAACACCCTATATGCTATGTATGTAAGGGTACTGTGGAAAATAAAATGTTCAGACATAATTTCTTCTAAATGGTTTCGCAAATACTTGAAACTTTTTTAAAACTTATTATGAATGAACTATTCATGAAATTGTTAGTGATTTTTAATTAACCCAAAATCACAATTGTCATGGCTTCTCTAATTTGCCGTTCGGATTCGGCTTAAATTGTTGGTCCCGTCCACTTCGCACAAGAAAGTGGTTGGAGAAGCTAGATTTTAGGCCCTAATATTTTTAAAATGTATAATATTTATTTTTTTACAATTTCAGGTAAAAACATAGGGACGGGCTACAGTCCGCTTGGGCGAACTGTTGGATACCCTATTCTTATTCCTATACCTCATAAGTTAAGAACGCTCTACATATTTTGTTATATAACATTTAAAAGATTTTATCTAAAAAAAAGGAAGCTTTTGTAAGAAAAAACGCTCCCTAGCTCAAACTTGGGTTTTTCAATAAAATTGTTTTATTTCATTGTGGGCGTGTCAGTAGGCGGATTTTAGGATTAGGAGTCATAGATCATATATAAAAAATTTCAGCTTCCTAGCTCAAAATTCGATTTTTTCCAAAATTTGGTTTTTTTGAGTTTGTAGGCTCTGTGGCGGATTTCAAAAATTCGTAAACTTTGTTATTTCGGGACCCTAGAGAGTATATGGTTAAAATTTCAGCTCTCTAGGACCAGTTTAAAGGCCTAATTTTTGCCGACGGACGGACGGACATGGCTAGATCGACATTACTATCGATGCTGATCATAAATATAGTAACTTTTAGGGGTCAACGGGCAATATTAAGGTATGTTACAAACTATGCGTCAAAATTAATATACCC
The DNA here is from genome assembly GCA_949715645.1 of Portevinia maculata. NCBI lineage: Eukaryota > Metazoa > Arthropoda > Insecta > Diptera > Syrphidae > Portevinia > Portevinia maculata. Next base: position 43,814,563 of record OX454525.1, read on the forward strand.
TTAGAATAGGGTATAAAAAAAGAGAAAAATGACAAAAAACGCTGTTTGCAAGCAGAAGTCGGAAAAATAAATAAATAAATTCTTGTTTAATTTAGTGAATATTGTTTCGTTGCTATGTTGTGTTTTATGCAACATTATCCTTGAAATGGCATTAGGTAATAACGCCCAAAGAAATAACACCGAAAACAAATCCCAAAGCGCCCAAAAGTAAACAACAATATCGAAATAATTCCCATAAATAATTTTCCCAGCGCCCAAAACTCCATATCAGCAACAAAAGGCAGTATAGCCCAAGAAATTCCAATATGATTTAGTAATGTCAAATCTAAGCGATATTCCATATTTTTACACGTTTTTCCAATTCATGTTTTAAATCAAATACCCCCTTAATATTTCAAAAATAAACCTAACAAAGCACCTACCCCTCCTTACACGTACCTACTTCCAATCCAACAGTGCCACCAAACAGGGGGCTTGAAGGCAGCATGGCCCCCATTGACTTTGCACTGTTTACTTGTGATATTTTCCTCAAATTTTGATAAGTTGAGGGAAGTTACGTTAAAATACAGAAACAAATTGCACTACCTTTTCCTCCCCTGAGAGGATGAATCCTATCTTATCTCACGCCTTGAGCATCAAACGAACCAGCATCCCGAATTTTGAGTTTCTAGGTCTAATGGTTTAAGCTGGGCTGTGCTTATTCGATTTTTTTCGACTTGGTTTTATAGATCAGGTGAATATTAAAAAATTGTTTTCCCTACTCATTGAATCAATTGGATGTTCCGCTGAAGCTTGAAATAATTTCAATGCCTTTGTAAGAGAATAGAGATAGAGATAGATAGATAGATTCTTTTTTTTTCCTCATAAAGTTTACAAATTGGTATACTTAAGGATAAGGACATGGCAATACTGCCGTCTGCCTGAGATGACATTTCATAATATGATTTAAAAATAAAAGAAATAATAAAAAGCAAAAATTTTAAAATATAAAGAAAAGGAAAAAAGAAAAAATGTTTAACAAAAGATATGAAGAAATATTATTATATAAAACAATGATATCAATTTTAACGTGATTTGAAACACAAAATATTATACAATTTGGTTAATTTGATTAGCTGTTTATACAAAATTTTATCAATTTTAACGTGATTTGAAACACAAAATAATACACAATTTGGTTAGAAATAGCTGTTTATACAATATTATCAATTTTAACGTGATTTGAAACACAAAAGAGATATTATCAAATTTAGTATGATCAGCAACAAAACAATAAATAGTTAGGTATAAAATTTGGTCAAAACTGCAATAAGTGGGTAATCGACTAAGTTTAATATGTGAAACTGTTACGGTAAGAAAGAGCATGTTGGCAATATAAAGAGGCTGAGCCAGCCCATTGCTCCATTTAAAATTTCAAAAAGTTTGTCCAAAGAGCAGCAACGAAATGGTATATATCTTCATTCACTCTTCCGTTACATAGATCACATAGCTGGGGCAAGTCTGATCGATGAGGTATAAAGTTCAAATTTAAAATTTCAACTCTTGCTCTAAAAATAATACCTATAACCGAGGCTGAAAATTCATTACTAAAGTAAGAGACTTCCGAGGGCAGTTCATGGTTTAAATGACTATAAATAGCTCTTGAAGTAGATGAAGATGCTCTGGAAAGGTTATCCAGAAATATTTTGTGATCCACCTTAGCAATCACATCAGAAAACTGAGCCTGCCAATCGGTCACATTAGTTTCTGTTAAGTTTAAACTTGTTTCGTAAGATAAAGCTAGTTCGTTCCAGTTTTTAAACGGGGAAGCATTCACTCGAAGTAATTTTCTTAAGATGATTTTGTGAAGACAAGTTTCACTTCTTTTCATCACTCTAGTAATGAAGTTCGCATTTGCCTTCAAATTTTGTATATATATAGGGACTATTCCTGACTCTACATATATGGCGTAGTTGGGTGTTGAGTTAGGCAAACGAAATATCCTCTTAAAAAAGTTCCTTTGTACAGTTTCAAAAGCTTCGAAGTGTGTGTATCCGACGGGTTGGACGCCATATGCCATGCATGCATTTACTGTCGCGTTGAAAACTTTGTACTTGGACGTTATATCAACATTTTGGTTCGAAAAAAACTTTGGCCACATTATATTAAGAGCCAATTTAGCTTCGTTGCTTTTTTCTTTGGAGTGCTTTAGATAGCTTAAATTGTAGGTCAAGAGGACACCCAAATATTTAAACTCTTGTAAAACCTCAATGTGTGTATTGTTTAGAGACCATTTTTCTTCCGCTCGCCTTCTTGATTGTCTCTTTTCAAATATAACAATCTTAGTTTTTTGGGTATTAATTTGCAATCCCCAAGACTCGCAAAATGAACTTAGACGGTTTATTTGCAATTGAAGCGTGAAAGGATTGTCAGCAAGCATAACTAGATCGTCCGCGTACAACAGGACTTTGATTATAATGTTAGCAATATTAACTCCACCCGGAAGAAGCTCGCAGACATCATCTATGAACAGGGCAAATAATAATGGGCTGAGGATACAACCCTGAGGAACACCTGTAATTGTATCAAATCGATTTGAAAATGTGAAACCGTCCCATACCCTTGCATTTGTTGACGAAATAAGACTTGCATACACTTCGAGAAACTTTCTTGACAAACCAATGCAAGAAAGTTTGTATATTAAAGCTTGTCTATTGACTTTATCGAATGCAGCTTTAAAATCAACAAAGCAAGTGTATAGTTTCTTTTTTCTATCTATAAATTGTTGAGCAATGCTTGAAATGGCCAAGATATGATCCATGGTTGAAAAATCTGGGCGGAAACCGGCTTGAAAGATGCTCAAAAGACTGTTATCCTCAATCCATTTTGTGAGCCTTTCATATAGGATTGCAGTGAAAGTTTTTCTTATTGAATTTAAAATTGAAATACCTCTATAATTTTCCGCAGCGTTGGCATCACCTTTTTTAAAAATGGCAAAAATTACAGATTCGTTGAAACTGTTAGGGACACATCCATCATTGTACACTTTGTTATAGAAAGACACGAGGTAGTTTTTAAATTCAATAGTGCTGTTTTTATAAAACTCGACTGGTATGCCGTCTAGGCCAGGAGCCTTGCTGTTTTTCAATCTTTGGAGCGTTACTTCCAATTCGGGCAATGAGAATTCTAAATCCAGCTCGTTGACTCAGTATCAGGTAGCGCGTAATCAAAGGTATGAAGGTCTTCATCAGCTGAGAGTAGAGTTTTAAAATGAGCTGCTAACGTCTCAGCTTCTAAAGAGAACTTCATACCCTGATTGCGCCCACCAAGATTGCGCACTGTCTCCCAAAATATCTTTGAGTTTGTGCAGTTTTCCAATTTCTTAGCCACGTTTATTAAATAGGTGATTTTCTTAACTGAGCACATTTTTTTTAAAATCATTATTAACGCGAAGATAGATGTTTTTGAAAAATTGAGAATTGGTCGTTCTAAACAGTTTTAAGTAAACGAACGAAAGTTTACGGAGATTTCTGCAATCCTTATCAAACCATACATTTTTAGCTACAAAAGTGTGTGTACTCTTCAACGCAAAAGGGGCTGCGGTCTTTATAACCCGTTCTATACTTTCACATACCACTTCAGACGAGACTGCGGATTGTTGGGGCAGAGATAGTAAGTGCCGAGAAAGGAGGCTTCTATAGAGGGTTGCATTGTTCTCCGACCACTTCAGCTTATTAAAACTAGAAGGTGTAGCTTGCTGGTTTAACTCCTTTAGCTGAATTTTAATTACAATAATTGGAAAATGAGCCGAGTAGTTGACTAGTGCAACTTCAAAGTCATCGATAATGTTCAGCCAGTCCCCTGAAATCGCAGCAAAGTCAATCACGGATTGTCCCTGCCCGCTAACCAACGACCATACCACGTCGAGTTAATCGGTTCTCGTCAGATCACCGTAATTAAACGACGTTGGGCGCGGTTAGTACGTAGATGGGGGACCGTTTGAGAACAACCGCGTGTCGTTGGCCAGTCCCATCTACAGAGTTGAGGTAGATAATATACGTGGTATCACAATGGACCTAAAATTGGTCTAAGTGTGTCGGCTTCTGCCGACAGCCACATAAACCTAACCTAACCTAACCTGCCCGCTAACAAAAGTGAATTCGCCACATGCATCACTAATAGAAGACCCATTCAAAACAAATAGACCGAAAACTTCAAAAAATTCTGTTAAACTCCCCCCGTTGCGGTTATAAATTTTATCCTTAGAACATCTACTCTCGGCCAGTGCAACTCGTGCTCGTATAATATTGGCGGAAGAATTTTGATATTCACCAATCCTAGCATTTAAATCACCGACGATTAACACATGGTCAAGAGAAGTGTTATTAATAAATTCCACTAGTTCATCGAAGTCGCTAAGCCAATGATTGCAATTTAAATAAATAGGAATAATATAATAGTTTAGGTTGTTGCTAACCATATGAAAAATAATTTTAGATTCATTTGATGTAAGAGAATATTAGGAACTTTATTTTAAAAACATTATAAAAGTTTACATTCCATTTGAGCAAACTGTCGATGTATACATCATCTATTGGCTAAGAGTCCTTGAGCATTTGAGAATTGTTTGGTTTCTAACGAAATGACAAATAATTAAACATTTGGTCAAGAGGCCTGCAAAAGTTTGCGTATCAAAAAACTCTGTTAATATGAGTTGCTTAGAAGGATATTGCCTAAATATTGCTATATCTGTATTTACATATAGGCAGTTAATAGAAAAACAACCCAAAAAGAAAACTTTATAGTTCCGGATTGTTAAGAAAAACCTCTTTTTTACGATTTTTAAAGGACTTAATAGAAAAAACAATGTTTTTTGTCAAAACCTTTATTAAATATTATAATATAATATAATAATAATATAATTACAATATAAAATTATAAAGGGGACATGGCGCGGATGTGTTTTTTTTTAATATTGTTTATTTTTTAAAAAGTTTTCACTTGATAATTTCGGCCCCGGGAAAATATTTATTCTAAATAACCACTTTCCAGCTCAAACTTTAGATCATACAAATTAGAGACGGGAGTTTCAATATAGTATCTTTAAGGGGTTAATATTTGCTTAGAATAGATCCTTGATGGATTTGTTTTTTTGTTAGAGAGCAGCGTATGCACAGAGAATGTGTAGAATAGCCTCTGACTCCTTCGCGTTTGTGTCAATTCTTCAAAAATCGTTCGAGAATATGCCATGAGTTGTAGCATTCTTGCATAGAAGGCAGCGTCCAATTTGTTTACATATTGTAATGTAAATAATAATTAGTATGCAATTGGAATAGTTGCAATTTCGGAAAGTTTTGTTAATCAATATTATAACAGCCCTATGATGAACATTGCCTGTAATGTAATAGTGGTTTAAACTGTTTTCGGACATCTTTTCCGAACCTAAGGATTCTGTTATAGCAGCACGTAAAAAGTGTAATACTAAATACATTGAGACCGAATACATAACAGGAACGATTTGTTCAATTTCTGTGAATTGGTTTTCGACCTAATTTTATCTTCGATTCCTCAATTATTGACATTATGACATATTAGTTCAATAATTCATAAGCTACTTTTTAAGACAAAGATTGTGTCGGTCTTTTCGTTTTAACTGGACCAAAAAAAGCGAATCAAGGTTTGTACGTATGGCCTTAACTGGGCCTGAGTCTTATTTGAAATAGATAGGGAAATCGATCATTGAGAAACTGTGATAACGACATCAATTATCGCATACGCACTTAGATAGACGATGTGATGGGAAAACTCAGCGCTCACATAAGGTTCACAATCCACAAAAAATATGAGGCCAAATCAATGGCAGCTTAGATGAAGATGTATTGTATGATCGAATCGAATAAAGTCTTAACCTCGAAGTCAGCGACAAGCGACCAAACTCCTTGCGACAAAAAAAAAACATAGGTACGAGGTTGTTTAGTTGTGAGCCCAATTCTTTTTTAAAAGGCGGACTAAAGGGATGTAGGAAAGTGTAAAGAGAGTATAGGGAAGAGGGGGTGATATTGCAAATCATAACATCACCGATATAGAATTGGAAGCGGAGACTTGAATGGTAACCGTCTACAGCCGAGCTTATTTTTGTGCCAGCACAATTTGTAAAAGCCGAATGGAGTAACATGGTTTGCATTTAGATATATACATATAATATACTTAAATAACAAGGTTTTCTCCTTAAGAGTTTAAAAAGAACAAGAAAACTTAACTTTCGAGACATTTTCTTAATTTTTCCATATCAGATGCGGTCCCTCACATGTACTCATCTATAGGCAAGTCACTCCGCAACACACGAGTTCATTCCATCTTATCCTTTCGTCCCCCAAATTCATCCAACCAGAATAACTTCACTTGACATACGAAACCAATCAAAAACTCTCGATCTATCATAAATTCCCTGTCAATATTCCAATATTTGCCACCTTTCTACACCACGTACATCGGAATGACACATCCAAGAGGAGTGACATAGCATCTCCGATCAAGCGCATCGAACCATAACGCATCTCTATATATGAACGTGCTGCGTTCCTCACAAATGTCTTCATGCCATTCAGCTGCATATATGGCTTCTTAGAGTGATCGAATAAATATAGTTCTCGAAAGTGCAACCCTTTAACTTAATCCCCGCCGCTGAATAAAAGCTGTCAACCTTACTTGCATCGGCATGCACACCACCAACATCGCAAGTGCTATTTCCACTCCACCGACCGCTCTAAATGATGCTTTGCAACGTCTGCACATTATGTCGTATAAATGGATATTGGCAAAGTTCTTTCAGGTCGTCGTCGAGATATGTATGTGTTTGTACTGGTCGGGTGGAAGCCAAAAGGATTTGGTAAGTCAAACAGCTGCAATATAACCAAAAGGACGACACCACTAAGAAAATCTCTGAACAGGAGATGAAAGTTTTCCATTAAAAAGTTGTCCCCTTCATACACACAGACACATTTCGCCGACCTTAATTCTATTTTGTCGTTTTGTTTATGTCTGGGCCCAATCCTTTCTTAACTTTGGTTCATATCACACTAAACAGTAGAAGATGCATCTCTGTACTTTACGGAAACATCTTGTTGTTTATCGTTGCCTATGTGTGGGGCTCAAAACAACAAAATTGTTGCACAGGTGGTTACGGGTTTTGTCTTCCCACACGTACCATGTTACACTCGACCAAAAGCAGACTCTGACAACGGATGTGTTTTGCAGAAACGAGAATATGCAGTAAAGTTTGAGAGTAGATACCTGTACCTGCCGCTCTGGAATGAAGAGTATCCAGGTGCACCATTATTGTTCTCGTAATGATCATCATGATTGCCATTGTCTTCCTATGCCATGATAGACAGAAACAAAAAATAAGGACTAGGCCATGCGAGTTCCTTGGGGTGGCTTCACATAAACATTCTCGTTCATATGTATAGCAGTTGAATAAAGGATTTTTGTGTTTGCATTTAAATGGCAAAGTTAATTGCTTAAGAGCTTCTGGCTCGTTTCCGTTCGTACCAGGGGTGCTTCCAGGTCGGATTATGTACCGTAAACAGGCACTCAGGCTAGCATACGCATAGGTAATTCAGATTTTTATTTTAAATACTGAAGATAGATAGAACAAAGAAGATCTCTGTAGAAACAAGGAAACCTGTTCTTTATGTCATAATTTGCTAAGCTTATTATTGGGCCTAATAATCCCGGTAGGCACTTCATTTAAGTTCTAAGTTCAGAAAGGAATTTCCATCTTTTGACATAACCCGAACTGCATGCACTCATTGTAACACCCTATTATAAGACGTTTTATGATTTTGAAACAACCCTGAATATTGCTCGCAGGCCCCTAAAAGTGACTATATTTGTGATCAGCATCGAAAGTGGTGATCGATATGCTTAAATGAGCCGATATAAAACCTATTTTCAAAAAGGGTAACAGAAAAAAAAAAAAATAACTGCAGACCGATTTCCTTCCTGTCCGCAATTTCGAAACCGTATGAGAAAGCACAAAAGCAGATTTTTGAGTATCGTACAAAAATCAAATTTCTTAATGAAAAGCAGTTTGGGATCAATGGAGAAAAGGGTTTTTGAAAACAATGAATGACAATTAGACCAGCACCACCGAAAAAAGCAGTCTGATGATCGGTTGTTGCGAACCGTGAAAGAGCGCTGTAACTCCAGCCCCACTTCACGTGGTATCAATCTGAAAAAACTGTTCTTCATTCAATCATTAAAAGTTAATTGACGGATGCTAGACCAATGTGAATTGACGAAAAGCTGGGCAGCTTAACTGCAAGTTCGTTATCACACAAAAACCACTTCAATTGCATAGTGTTGTATTCCGTGGATTCAGATTTATACTAGATTGGTTTGGTCCCGTGTAGGGACGGGTAAAGGATATCACTACAGCGCGGTGGGGTAAACAGTGCGTGTAGTAAAAGGTGCCTAAGAGAAATATTATATCTACGCAATTTAAACATCCGGGCTCACCCGCGACACATTTAATATTTTAAAGCTGTCCCGTAAGTGTGCATGCAAATCCGTGCGTTCACACGATTGGAGATCACCGGTGTTTTACGGCGAGATCAAACAAGAAATAATAGCAGCATGTACAAAATAGGGAGGCCTGGCGTTATTTTCTGAGTTAAGTGGTAGGGTTATGATCCCTTTTATCTTGATCATAGCCTCACAGCCATTATGGAAGAAGATACTAGATTGATGGATAGATATTTTTTTATTTGTTTATAACATTTTTAAAGCAAGCCGCCGCACAATCAAAAATACAGAGATATGATTTACTTATATCTTGCAACTGAAATATTATTTAATTATTCAATTTTTTTTTTATTAATATTCGATATTCCTTGAATGGGAAAATGAGAAATGGCATCTCCAAAGGAAGGATGTAGATATATATATGCACACCGCCGCATGATCGATGTAAGATACCATCGTACTGGCCCTGTACCTGTGTGGTTACTGGTATCGCACCACCAACCCAAAAGCATGTACTCACTTTAGTTTTGCATTTCAAATAAAGAAGACGTGCTTCTTGCAACGCGCAATCTAAATTATCATTTGTGTTTTGTTCTTTTACTCCAAAGAGTTATAGATTTTAGTCAACTAGCTCAGCAATACTTTAAAATAAATATTTAACCTTTATTGTAAAGGGAAATCCCAAAAGCCATCATATAAAAAAATATATATAATAATATTATATATGTATATATTTACATAATGTATGCACGTAGCTATGAAATAAATGGAAATGGATTATAAGATAATAACGAACTAGAAATACATATAAGTAAATACATAACTAGGCAAGTAAATATATGAAAAATTATATATGAATAAATGAACAAATGGTGAAAGAACAAATAACTAGTAACTAAATAAACTAGATAAATACATATATTTACAGATAATGAAATAAAACAAATAAATAAATTACCAAATAATAATAGAAATAAATTGAAATCAATTATTTAAATTACCAAAAAAAAATAAAAAGAAACATAGGGACGGGGTACACTCCGCTTGGGCGAACTGTTGGATAGTCTATTCTTATTCCTATCCCTCATAAGTGGGCGTGACGAAAGTCTAAGTTTGGTTGAATTGTTAAGAACGCTCTACATATTTTGTTATACAACATTTAAAGGATTTAATCGAAAAAATCGAAGCTTTTGTATAAAACGCTCCACTTTGGTTTTTCAATAAAATTTGTTTTATTTAATTGTGGGCGTGTCAGTAGGCGGATTTAAAAAATATTTACACATGAGCATAAAGGGCCACTAGAGAGTATATATTATAAATTTTATTCCCTAGCTCAAACCGTGACTTTTCAGTAACATTGTTTTATTTAATTGTGGGCGTGTCACTGGGCGGCTTTTGAAAGTTTTACCTCCCGAACAGTTTTAAAGGGTCAAAAACCATATATAAAAAATGTCAGCTTTCTAGCTCAAAATTCGATATTTTCGATAAATTTGTTGAGTGTGTGTGCGTGTCTGTGGGCGGATTTCAAAAATTCTTAAACTTGATTATTTCGGGACCCTAGAGAATATATGGTTAAAATTTCAGATCTCTATGTCCAGTTTAAAGGCCTAATTTTTGCCGACGGACGTACATGGCTAGACCGACATTACTATCGATGCTGATCATAAATATAATAACTTTTAGGTTTCTACGGGCAATATTAAGATATGTTACAAACTATGAGTCAAAATTAATATACCCTTAGAATAGTGTATAAAAAGAAGATTAACAGTATTAAATAAAAAGATATAAGATTGGTTTATCTAAAGAATGGATCACAAAAGGTTAAAGTTTGGCTTCTCAAATCTTAGTTTAGCTTTCCATGCTTTTGGTTTCCAGATTAATTTGAATTTAAAATTGCTACTGGCAAATGATTTGGTCTGTATTTGAAAAAAAATTCAAATTCATAAAGTGGGTTTTTTGGGGTTTGAATAAAGGAAGTTATGTTGCCGGACCCTGTATGATGCCAATATCAAAGTTGTAATAGTTGTGTCATTATTGACAATAGCTTAATGTCAATGGCATTAAATTATCTATTAAACATAGCTATAGACATTAATATCCAGTGTTTTATTTCATATTGAATTCGTATACCTCTAAAAACACCCTTTACTATCGTTTCTACGAAGCCCCTACCGTCTTAGCTCTACAAAGCATCGAAAAACCATATACTGTACAGTTGCTAAAAAAAAGCATAAGAGGTGGCTACTTTCAGAGCCCTGAAAGCCCAATTATAATAAACGGACGAAAACTGAAGCTATTCTTGAACGAACCGTTCTCCTCCGATTTATCAATTGTTTAAGTTAAAAAAATAGTAAAAGTATGTGAATCGAAGCAACTGCCTATGGTATTCCATACAAAAAACTGGTTGTCAAATTTACGTATAGGTATAGTGCAAATGGGATTGCCATTTTCGGACCCGCAAGCGGAGGGGAACTAAACTTAACGAAAGCGATAAATCTGCTGGTATATGCACACAATACAAACTTTGTGTATTCGCTTAGCTTCGGGCGGTGCCGAACTCATCGCTCCGACTATTTAAGTTAGATCCTAACACTGACTCCTATAACCCACGAAGCAAAGAACCCTTGTCTTTACTCCTCCTTTCGCACATCTGGCTTTAGAAACTTCTCTGCGATTGTTTGTTTTAAACTGCATACTTAATTGTCTTCCCGCGAGTATTCGAATCGTTAGAACTCTACCGAAATTTACTACTCTGGTCATACCATAAAAATGGAATAAAATTAAATTTTATGTTTATGCATTCAATACAATTGATGTAAAATGCGGTCACTGTTACAGGCAGTTTCCTTGTTTTCCCCTATGAAATAAACATACAACAATTTTCATTTCAAATGTTACCAACCTAGCTTGTCACTTAAAAATCGATTGCTCTGAGCGCGGCATATGGCCAAATTAACTTCATACCTGCCAATGTCATTCATATGACCGACCACAAAATTCAATTGCCTCCACCGAGTTAAGCAACTGACTTCTCGTCCCAACAACAGCAGCTATCCAATCAACAACCCGCTGCCACTCATATCCTTTTAATGTTTCCACATCAAAAGCATCCATAGACGAATAACAATACACTCTGGCAGAACCTCCTTCGTAGGATTCAATTAATCGATTCCAAGTAAAAATAAAGCCATGGGGATTGAATTGAAATTTAATAGGCAGCGCTAGGCATATAAGGTGGGCGCCGCGGCTGACGGTGCTGGGTTGGGGGACTGTGACGAAGAAAACTCACTGCTTGGTTTGGTCCTATTGATTTGAATGGAATAATAATTAGTGGAAAACGCCTCCATCCCACATCAATCAACCCGATGCGATGTAACCCAAAAGAGTCATTTGTTTAGCTATCGGTGCAGACCAGCGGGCCCGAAAATAAATAAGAAATTTAAAGAATTTTTCTCCTCAAAGAGATAGTAGTGGACGTATCTGCACCAAGGATCAATAAGCATATCACGTAGTTGCGATAAATTAGTCTTATTCGTATTCCCTCCTCTTTTTTTTGTAGTACTCCGTTGTGGTTTGAGTACATGCTCGTACATGTATTTTTGTACACCGCCCTAGAGGATCTGTCTCTATACGTACATATATTGGAAAATAATTGTATTAGGGTGAAGGAAAATCCTGTTCTCTTCTCCTATCCGATTTGGTATGGTCTGGAGGGACGCCAATTATTTTAACGTTACCGTCTGCTGCTCCCTTTGGAGCAATTGAATTAAAAGAAAAAAAATACTCGAATCCATTCAAGGACGTTCAACCCCCTTAATTTACCCAGCGAACTTTTTCATGTGCAATCCTGCCTAATCGACTCATACAAAATGGGGTGGATGTGCTTTCTCCATTTACTAGTGTCTTTGATTTTTTGTTCACTTCTGGTTTATTTTAACAGAATTTTCTAATTTTAGATCCATTAACCTATATTTTTCACACTAGCTCCAACTGAATGCTCAGTCAGTGTTTGCGCACAGTTAAAGGACACGGCATTGCATAAAATGAGAAAGTTAATGTTGCACAGAGGTGTTATCATGACCATCCTCCCACACCGGTAGAAGTCTAATTGACTTAGAGCAGGGCACATTCAGTTTTGGCATTTTCGGTGATCACCTCGATATACGTTTTTGAAATCACTTTGATGTGTCAACGCGCACGTGTGGGTGTGTGGGAATAAAAAAAATAGCATTAATAAAAGCGGCGGTTAACCCAACATTTCATCGAGGACATTCATGTGCCCGGCCAATATGTGATATGAATCAAATCGAATTTGTATGGTTTTGTTGTTGATTTATTGGTTGTTGGGATATTTAATGTCACGGGTCGGGCGGCGGCAATATTTTGAAAGAGATTTTTATCCAAAAATATTCAACATCTCCTTTTCGGTGAACCGGAGAGGAACTTGGTTGAATGAATTTCCTGTGGTTTTTTGGACAGAATCAGGAAAATTTATTTGAATCGTGTGACGACGACGATGATTGAATGATAAATGAATGAATATGTGGCAGAATTTGTTGGTGTTTGAAATGGTTCCTGATTTTATTGACAGTTCTGTTGTACGTATATGTAAGAGTCTGTCATTTTGCGAGTTGTGAATGTTGCAAAATGTAAATTCAATTTGTCAATGTGAAAATAGGTAGCAATCAAGTACACATCAATAGAACAGCTCTCAAACAACTATCGGCGAATCTCCGCAAACTTCGAATAAGAAAACCAAATTTATTGAATGGAGTCAATGCTATTCTTTCTTTGGCTTAAACTAGTGCTTCGTCTGAAATTGATTGTTTGCTGATTGCGGCACATGGAGTATGTTTTGACATGGATTATATTCTTCGTTTACCCAAAGTTGTCTTTAATTGAACTTCGAGCAAGATAGAGTAACTGCACACACACAAAAAAATAAATAAATTTCTTATTGTAGCACAATACTGATTTGTTCATAAATCATAACCATCATGTTGGTTCGTTTAAAATTGCCCTTGATAAGGTATACCATGTTAGGTCCATTGTGATTCCATTGGGAAGGCATAGGTCGGGTTACACTTCCCGCTTTTAGAACCAGTTGATTATCTTTAAAAGTTGATAAACTCTGCCGTGCCGGCCCAAGTAACATCTAGAGTTTTTTTCACTGTCCCACATCTTGCTGCAATCCAATCGAATGGTGTCAGTTATCCAGTTTGCCTTTCTGATTCGCAAATGGTTGGAGAAGCTATGTTTTATACTCTGTATAGGCCGTTAACGCCTGATATTTATTTGTTAGTATCGCCGCAATAACAATTAGCGCAGGATTTTTACATTTTGTTAAAATAAAGTCAACAAACGACGGCGAAAATTATGATTTGGTAGTGGAATTTAAATTAGGACAGGTCGAAAGAAAGCAGGCGGCGAAAGAAAATAAGGTGCGTCGTCTGGATATTGAAAATTACTACAGAGCAGTGAGACGGGGTTTGGTTTTTTTAATTAAGTAAATTCGCAAACCGGAAGAAAAGAGAAACACGTCTTACCACCATGGCGGTTGAAAGTAAAAAAAATGCTTTATCCAGCGTTTTGGCCTGGATATGGAAATCAGCAGAGCACATTGGTGCATCAATAATATTTATAGCTGTGATATTTGTACCAGACTAGACGAGGGTCAGCTAAAACTTAAGCTTCACAATTCAATAATCGCCGACTACATAATGGTGCAGGGAAATAAGTCCCCGGGAACTAAGTCCACTGAGGGACTTAGTTCCGACATAGTGGGAAATAAAACCACTTTCGCGAAGTAGACTTAGTTCCCATGTAAAGTGGGAACTTTAGTTTCTTATAGGAACTTAGTACACATTCAAAAACAAGAGGAAATAACATCCAATTATAATTAGACAAAAAAACTGTAAAGTGCAGTTAGTTATCACACTCTTTAAACAAAATCTTAAGCTTATCATGATGACATAAAGCCAAATTTTTAAAACAGTACCTCGCACCTACTCCAAATCAAACAGTGACCCCAAGCGGGGCGGTTGCAGGGGGGCAGCATGTCTCCCATAGCCATTACACTGTTTATGGAATCTACTTGCGATTTCGTAACTAATCCCATAAACAGTGCAATGCATATGGGGGGCCATGCTGCCCCACCTGCAGCCCCCCTGGAGCCCCCCCTGCTTGGGGTCACTGTTTGATTTGGAGTAGGTGCATGGGCAAATTGTTGAAAACAGCACCAAGCGAAAGTGTCATAAAGCCAAATTGGCCTTATGACGCTTTTTCAAGGTGTCATAATACTAAATGATAGAATTTGGCCTTATGTCACTTTCAAAATGCGACATAAGGCCAAATTTCGAGATTTGGCCTTATGACGCTTGGGCTTATGTCACGGTACCTATATTACTCTGTCTCAGTTAAAAGTTAATTTCTCTTTTGTTAATAAAAATTGCAAAGTAACTACTTGACTCTTTAATTTTATTTTGTTCTTAGTCGACAGTGAGAATTTACTTCACATTGAAAGGAAACTAAAACCATTCAGAGTTTTGGGAATTTATTTCCCACTTTACATGGGAACTAACACCACTTCACGAAAGTGGTTTTAATTCCCACTATGTGAGAACTAAGTCCCTCAGTGGAGTTAGTTCCCGGGGACTTATTTCCCTTCACCCTCCACAATTATGCGAAAATATCGGTATAAAAAACAATAGCATGTATGTACTAGTACCTACTTATCTATTTGCTATATCTTACTAGCAGTAAAGTTAATTGGGAAAGTTTTGAAGTGTTGCAAAGCTGAACGCTTGGAAAAGTGGTGGGTAATGTTGACTTACCTACCACCTATGTGGGTATTCTAGTGCATCAAAATCTGCAATACCTACCAGAAAAAAATGGACCAAAGCGAAAGTCTTTTAGTTTTTAATTTATTCTCGATTTTGGTAAATAATATACTTAAATATGCAAATAGCTTTTGTATTTTTTAATAAAAGATTTAAGAAATTTAAGATCGCAAAAAAAAACCTGTGCATGTACCCGCACTCCATTCCACGTGTTTGTGACCAGGTAGTTTCTTGATTTAATTTTACTAAAATTTTTGAATCCTTCGATAATATTGGAAAAACTATAGAAGGCTATATTATGTATTTGTTGTAGAAAAAAAAATGGGATTAGGTAGATAAATTCAATTTTTATAATGTTTTTCCCAATAATCTACCTGATAGATGCTTAAATGGTAATAACACAACACATTGTTTTTGGAATAAATTAATTTGGATTTTATTAAGATTATATCAATAGTTTTTAATAATGTGTACCACCTTCTGATCGCTGTATCACCTCAAGAAGCCTGCTATGAAGCGATTTATACAGTTCTTCCAAGTTATTTAGTGAAATTTCGGACCATATAGATACTCCATAAAAACGTCACCCCTTAAAAGAGTGTATTCAAAAATTGGCATTATTCTTCACTCGCGAATTGCGCTTCAAGACCACAATGAGTACATTATCTTCAAAGCCAACTCCTAGTTAGGCTTCGCCAAACGTAGTTCTTAAGGTTTTACTGATCCTTACACTCTTAAATCCCTCTACGTATCCTAAGTTTGATCCCACCTTGAATACTGCAGTGTAATATGGCAACCGAACTGCGAAATATTTAAGTGAAATTGGAGAATTGAACGGCCTGTATAAATAGAAGGTAGATGCTCTTTGAATAATTTAAGCTCTTGTTTTAGTCGACGTAAATATTTTTCTGTCTTGTGTATAAAAGATTTAATTTACTATCAAACACATTGTCCTGAATTGCTTTGTATGATCAGTGTCCCTTTGCGCTCTCGTCTTCTTAGCAGTAACTTTTATGAAAACCTTTTTATAACCAATTTTTCACGAAATGAGCCTATTATATCAAAAAAGCAAACTCAATAATGACTTCGATATAATTTGTTCAGTAGTTATAGCAGGTTAAATTTGAAAAACTTCTTCTAATTTTATGACAAAGTTAACATAATTGCATTATTTAAATCATATTGCTTATGTTTTTTTTTTTTCTAAATATGAATTATCTATTAAATGTTTTCCAACACAATCATTAGTCTATATGAGAATTGTTAATCTATTGATAAAATAAATTAAATTAAAAAATTAAACACCCAAAAAGCCCCAAAAAGTGAGTGTGGCAAACAACTTTGTATGGGCGAATTGTTAAAGACAGCTGTCCCGTGCTCGCCTTGCTTCGCCAGTCTGCCACTTCTCAAATTTAAAACAAAATACTTGCTGATAAGAACTGATAAAGAAAACGTCGAGAGTGTCCCTACTCATTATATGGATATACTCTGAGTGTGACTCCCTCTCAATCTCATTTACATTTCATACCCTATCTTTCTCAATCCCATGGCCATGCGCTATAAAAAAACAACACAAACTGCAAAAGGTGCATAAAAAAAGAAAGAAAAAGCACATTGTACAAAAGGTACAGGTAGAGAAACAGATTTGTGCCGCACACACACACAAATTTTCCTCCACTGAACGCTGGGAAAATCCAACGATCTAGCTTCAATCGAACATTTTACTTTTTTGAATTGTATAAAATTTATTGTTCAACTTCAGGATAACCTACAAAGATGATTTATATCTTAAAATCGTTGTACATAATTGAACTTTATAAAATAAAAATCCTATTTCATTTGGATGAGTCATTCCAAAGCTAGGAGCCAGAAAGCATTCGAGAGTTACCACTTTTCTTAGATATCAGCTTAGATCTCCGCTTCTGGACAGCGGATGAAGCATTTTAGCACGGTAAAAAGTAGCATATGTCAATTCTCAGGCTCTAGACTATCTGTGTACCAAATTTCATTTAAATCGGTTCAGTAGTTTTGGCGTTAAAGCGAGACAGACAGACAGACAGTTACAGAGAGTTACTTTTGCATTTATAATATTAATATGGATTTATCAAAACATAAATGTAATTATCAAAAAACCCCCAAAGACGGGTGTGTTGAAATCGTTGTATCTTTATACGTTGCGAAGAATGCGAGCTTCATTCAATCCCATTTAAGTCTTCTAAAAATGTTTCGAAATACTGAGTGCCGCATCAATGAATAGCTTCTCACCCTCTTTATTTGTTTTCACCACAGACACAAAATAAATTGCTAATGTTAAGTTTATATAAGTAGCGGTATCCGATTACAACTCATTTAGCATTAGGATGTTTACTGGCTGAACTTATCTTAAAGAAAATGTCATGTTCAAAGGAGATATCCTGCGAACGCTGTCAAAAAGGCAATATCAACTAGCATTCCCATAGAGTCGCAAAAGCGAGGCATTCCTTAAAACTCATGCATCACACAAATGCAGCAAAACCAGAATTTGATTGGCATCAGTGATGAAGTGATTCGAATTTGAACAGAACATTACTTCGTAGTTAAAGAAAATGAATGATTTTTTTTTTTTTTTAATGTTTAAAGTTTTATTTCCATCATGTTTTAAAAATGATATCCCTTTTTGATTATCTTTTGGGATTTTTTATGGCATTTTTCATGGTTTTCTTCAAAACTTCGGGTGATTGGTGTTCCATTTCTGACCGCATGTTCCTCTTGAGGGCTCCGAAAGCTTGTGGCTTGTTCCCATAAACCCGTGAGAAAGATGTCGGTTATGGCTCGTGGAGTATGAGCCACTGCTCCGATAGGTCATCCAGTATCAATTAGAAATAAAAAAGTCAAAGATCACGGCTTGCTACACCGCAACCAGTAGTGACCGGCCGAATTGTTCATTAAAAAAAAAAATCATGACGATTATTTCACCTTCTTCAAGAGTATAGCGGTCCCATGCTTATTATAACAAGTTCTTATTCTATTTTGCTTCACAAATGTTAAAACTAAATTGACATTCGATGCCATTTGTATGGCACTTTCCGAAAGAAATCTTGCGTTGAGCTGAGAACATAATCTCTGGTTTATTGTTAGACAGCTGGTATATGCGCTGTCAGTTTCTCACTTACTTTTTTTATGCAAGTATTAAAGCTCTTAGAAATGTGTCCCAATACAGTCGAAAACATAAATGGATCCACAAAAAATTTCACCTTAATCTCTGGCAAAGGATCTTCGCCTGCAAAACATAGAAAAAGGAGGAGAGATAACAAAGACACAGTCCAATTTATTATACACTGATGTCGTGACACGTATATTATTAGATTTATTTCAAAATCATGCTTATTCGCAAGGCATACGTCTCACCTTTGAGAAGTAATCCCTAAAATGTCACACTGATCCCTGCCCACGTTATCACATGTGGCTTCCTGATAAAGTCAGCATCTCTGTTGAAATTTCTGGCTGGAACTTGGATTTTATTTATATGTATCTCATGTCTAAATATCTGTCCGAGTTGTCCCTTTGTTACCCGGAGACGTAATGCCAACTTAAAGTGTTTTAAAATGATTGTACTGTAGCTTTACAGGATTCTACAAATCCTATCCTATGAAGAAGAAATAAATCATTTGGATGAATAACAAACACACCAGTCAGTTGAGGACGTGGTTCAATGTGCTCAGTTGACATTCTACGGTTTGTCCTTTTTAAAATAGTTTGTTGAGGATGTGAGTACCAATGTGAACATCACTGTTCGTACAACTTTTTTTTTTTTTTAAAGTCAAACGTGTGTTTCTGACTTGACTTTATTTCGTGTCGCAACATATATATATGAGGAAGAAGGTACAATGGAAACGGAAAAATCCCACCATGTACATACAATATAACACCGTGTTGCCTTTATGAGTTTATTACTCAAAAGGCCGCTTTTTTTTTTGGGTATAACAACATCTCATATCAATCTATGCGACAATCTCATGCACTAATTCGATATCGAAATTCGCCTTACAACATTGAATTATTAAATTATTATTTTGGGAGGCGGTTTTTCCCGCCCGATTTAATTCCATCCTTTAACGACACATTATTGTTCTGTTCATTTGTACATATTTTCGAACGGCACATGTACTGAGTAATACAAAAAGTACCCCCAACAGACCTATGATGATGATGATACTTTGCTGTTGCCGTTGCTGTTCCGACTATGATGACGGTAAGCCTGCGAACAAACGAGGTAACGGTGTGTAATGAAAAATTTAATTAAAATTAGGATCCTCGGTTATAAGGCTGCCATACATTTTTATTTTAATGTTTATTACCACTGCCAGTCATATTGAAATTAATTACACAAATACATGTTACCCACAAAACACACACGCACACCCATAGTCGATGAATTTTCTAGTACCGCTGGATTGAAGGGTATTCATGTGGGATTAGATCCGGAACGGGCTGCTGTCGAATTGAATATTTAAAGCAGCAGTTATAAGCATGGGTGTAGGATCATAGTATAGAACACTGGATGGAAGATTGACGCAAATTAACTGGGTAATGGTGCGTTATGAGTGAAAACTATTGTAACAAATGCTTAGCGCAACACATGCTTATGAACCTAGGCATAATGAAATAAAAGATTTCGTTGCGTTGACATTTCTATGTAAAAATATTTTTTGTGTGAATGAAACAAAACATTGAAAAAAAAAGTTGTAAACTGCAACTTTTGAACACAAAGCAAAATCTACTTCCTTGAATCTAATAATATTTAAGAAATATATTAAAGATGCATTGGCATCAGGGGACCAGTTTGATGTTATTTTCAATGACTTCTGAATGGCATTCGATACTTATGCAATACTTATGTTTAAGTTCATTGGTTTTAAATTTGGCAAATATTAAAAATTAGAAACTGTTTATCCAATGCTATTGAAGTGCAATACTGGTTTGCACAAGGTAGTCATCTGGGTCCACAATTCTTTATACTGTTTATAAATTATATCTCAGTATACGATAAGCGGGGCTTCCCGCAGTTTAGTTTTTAATACACATAAAATTTATTTATAAAAATATAAAAAGGAGCGGTCCACGGTGGCTACCTTGTGGTACTCCCGATAAAACTCTTATTATTTTTGAAGTGATATTCCCAATTTCGATACATGGTGTCCCATCAGTAAGATAGCTAGATAACCAACTAAGAAGCATGCTACTTATTCTAATAGATTGCAGTTAAGTTATAAGAATGGAATAACAAATAGTATCAAATGGCTTTACAAAATCAGTATAGATTGTGGCAACTTGGAAACCACATGCAATGGCATCGGTTACATGTTTGCAGTAAAGCATGAGATTGGTTGAAGTGGACCTATCAGCCATAAACCCATTTTCTTGATCACAAATATGTTCTTTGATTTTAAAGTACACGTGATCTCTTCCTATAAGCTCAAATTAATTTGGAACTGGAGATATTTTTGATATTCTCTTATAATTGTCAACCATTTTTTATTTAACTGCCTTGTGAACTGGAGCTCGCAAAAGAAAACTCGATTTTGTTCTCGTTATACAACGAGTATAAGGCAATACACGACACAAGAGTGAGTGTGAACTGTTTTTTTTCCGTTTCCAATACATCTTTAGTTCGATGAGAAAACAATGGAAATTATATTTTTGACCCAGGATCTGGCTCTGATTGCAAATCAAGACAACAAATTAATATATAGGCAACTATTTATAGCTAAAAGATTATAATTGGTTTACCACAAACACATCCAATCCATACGCGATTTTGTTCTCGCACAACAAGTATAAGACAATTCACGACCCAAGAGTGAGTTTGAATTGTTTTTTTTAAAGCATCTTCAGTTTGAAGATGCTTAATATGTATATAGTCAACTATTTACAGCTTGACTATATACTCGTTGTATAACGAGAACAAAATCGCGTATGGATTGGATGTGTTCGTGATCCTACATCACCACATCTGTGCGAAACGCGAAATGTATAAACTTAAAATTTATGATCCTCAAGAAAAACACCAGTAGACAAGGACAGGACAAGACAATTCGTAATGCAAGAGCTAATGAAAAATGGCATTGCTTAAGAATAAAAGATGGAATTCCTTCAGGACCTAGATTTAAACATTCAGAAAAAGATAAAGTCGATAAAATAATGTTGGCATTTCCAATTGAATTGCTATCTATTAGAGGAAAATTAAGTGAAGAATGTTCGACATGGGCTGATTCAAAAAACTTTGCAAATGTTCACTCGAACTCTGTAGATCATTTGATGACTGTCCATTGTATATCTTTATTTGCATATTTTTTCGTCATCTGCTTTCTGGATTATTCACTTAAAAGTATATTTTTAAATTGTGTTGAACACCTTAATCCACAAATTATATTTTTTACGTAATTTTTTGTTTAGTTTCAAATTTCACGTTAAACTCCCCAAATCAAAGACTCAAACTGGACATTGAACCAACGCACCCCTTCGGTTAATGTGCATTTTGGTGTATAAGTCGCCTACACGGTTAGCAATAGATTGTTTTAAATGTGAGTCCTTTTTTAAAAAAATCATTCTTTAGTTGATTGCTTAATTTCATCACAAAAGACATACCGCACACAAAGTTACAAATCTGTTTGCGCTAAAAGGTAACAAGACAATATTTACTCCAATACACATACGCACAACTGTATAACAAATAAATGAGCGCATAAAGGGATTTATCTTTCAAAGTCCAGAGACAATAAAATAAAATTATTCACCTTCGTGTCGGCAAAAATTGCGAACGCCTCCAATCCAAAGCTGGCTAACTATGTACTTTACGAATTAAAGAAAGGTCGAGTAGAGCGTCCGCGAAAAAAAATTCTTTTTTCTTGCATAATTCGCATGTAAATGATAATCTCTGACGATTACGAGTGTTATCGAAGGCTGCCGCAATCGAGCAAACTAAAGCCAATCATGGATCCCTGCCCGTTAACCGCACCAAAACAGAAAAAAAATAACGCGTCACAGATCATCTTCCCCTACAAAAAAGAAAGTGAAACCAAAACTGAAATCTTATTAAAACAAAGAAACAAGCCTGAGTGAAAATTTATTTTGTTTTCAACCCCATTTCAAAAATCTTCTTTAAACAAAACAACATATTTATATACATATTTACTAGCCGTGAATATTATGTGAACATAGGGAGGCAGCGAGGTCCCATCCACCGTCGCGTCAATGCCGTGCGATCGCAAGCGTGCCTACTACCGCAAAGGGCCAGTATGAACCCTGTCACCTGGCTATGACCAAATTTTAAATGCCTCTCGACTCCTTTCATATGCTCTAAAAAGCTGTAATTCATTGTACAACAACTTTAAAATGAGCAGTAAACGAAAACCAATTCTATTCACTTTCAATGGTAGCGTGAAATTATTATCCATATAATACAAAACTAAGATACAAAGAACATGAAGTGTTGATGAGTAGCCGGATGAGAAATCATGATACTAACTGGAAAGACGGAAAGCCAACAAAAAAGAAGAACAGTTTTTAAGGATTAAACACACAAAAATAAATTTCACTGCGTTAACTCTAAAAAAAATAAAGCTTCAAGAGCTTACATTTCTTTATCTGTTTTCTGGTTTCCTTTTACACACAAAAATTAAAATATAAATTGTAAAGGAGGAAATTCTATTCACTTGGAAAACCAATTTTTGAGAAATACAGATTTATTTTTGTTCTATTTCGTCCTCTCTTTTCATTACCGAGCTATAGGGTATATTTGCATTGATACTGTGTTCTAAATGTAAATATTCAAACAACATAAACTATTTTTGTTGGGGAATGTTGTGAAAAAAGGACGAATTATATTCGACGAGAGAAACTAAAATTTTCTAAAAATTATTTCAAAATGATGAAGTATTGAACGTGAATCTTTGGAACTATAAGTCATACAATTTGACAGTCCTATACTTCTTCAAGTTAATGTTTTTAGGTTACTCAGTCTATGAACTATTGAGAACTATTTGCCCAAACAGACTCCGGAATTTTTCCTCTGAGGAGTAGGCATTGCTTATTTTATTTATCACAATTACATATCAATAAAAAAAACTCCTTATACACGATCTTTTTTTAAATAATGCATTATTGAGGATGCACGATTTTTTCTGGTATTTCTATTTGATTTTATCCGTTTCTTTCCTCTATCAAAATTCCCACACAACATCCCGTTCTTATGTTACCTTATGCATACAGAAACGTGTGTTGTGTTTACACCCAGTATGTCGCATTGAAAATATCCTTAATGGAGAGTACGCTAGCAAATCGAAGAAAAGAAAAAGATGTGAAATAGGAAAAAAAATGAAAAATATACCGAAAATAGCAGAGGAAATATTTGGGACGGAAGAAATAATAGTGGTAGATTTACCTATGCATATTTGAGAGACAAATGGAATGGAAGATACCCAGGTTCTTTCATACATTATTCGTTTCGAAAGGATGCATTATACATAAAAAGAGAATTTTTAATTGCAACTTCCTGCTTAATGGCGAGGTTATGATCAAGATAGGATAATCCTAACCCCTTCCACTTAACTGCATCAATAATGGTGCACCAGTAAGATTTAACCGCAAATTCTAGCGGTTGGTAGCCCTATTTCGGATCACTTGTTACTGATTCCGAGATTATTAGCCCTGCCTCTTGTTTTTTCGATTTCTACTCGTTCATATTTCTGTTACTGATTGTTGTTCAAATTTGGCAAATATTAAAAATTAGAAACTGTTTATCCAATGCTATTTAAGTGCAATACTGGTTTGCACAAGGTAATCATCTGGGTCCACTATTATTTATACTGTTTATAAATTATATCTCAGTATACGATAAGCGGGGCTTCTGCTACTTCCTGCAGTTTAGTTTTTAATACACATAAAATTCATTTATAAAAATATAATAAGCGGTCGGTAGGCCTCCCTATTTCGAATCATTTCGTTACTGGGGTCAATTAAATGATTGCCTTGTTACATTTGATCCTAGAGTTTTTAGGCCTGCCTCTGTCTCGCAATTGTATAAGATTATGATGGAAATTGCCTTTTTGGAGGAGTTCGCAGGATCATTCTCAGTGACAGGACCAACTAAGTCTGTCGTAGGTACTCCATTTTCTTTAAGCTGGGTTCTTTGACGTGAAGGCTTTCTTGGATTTAAGTATGGAAATCTCGGAAAGTAACTAAATATTTTAAAGTACTCCAGTAAGTCGACGTCCGTTCCGACGTAGACATTCTTCCAAGTGAGCTTTGAAGTTATTGATCACATAACGCAGTTGCCGGTGGGATTCGAACAACCTCCTGTCGGATCCATCCTTTCAGTCTAACCGCTCTTTGGGAACTCCCAGGTGCCCAGTTTTGATATAACGCTTTTACATCAATGCTGAGGTGTCCACCGCTCAATTCCTACTGAATCTGAGGAAAATGTCTGACTGTGTCCCCACCACCTGCCAACGCTGAGCTGACTCCTGCGCTTTTCAAAATCGCTCTTTACTCTGTTAATGGTTTTCCAAATGAGGATTCATGTTGTAGAGTACGCTATTTTTTCACAAGTCAAAAAGTGCTGTTATTTTTAGACAAAATGCTAAGTAAAACTAAACTACCATAAATAAAGTGTGCGTTGAGTTGTGTTTATTTCCAAAAAGACTGCGCTACGTGCCACATTAGTTTAAACTCATTGGTCTTTTGCGTGAATGGTCTCCTAATCGATTCATTTCTCGTAATAGTAAGAAAAATGATAGCCGAACAATTAAACACTAAACAAATTCGTTCTTTGGGGATACGCGGAAGGAAACGTTGATGCTAAAATTCTCCATTCAATTAAAATACTCAAAGCCACACAAAAGGACATCCGCGCCGTTATCGGAAAAGTTTCCGAAAATGTGATTATCAGCAATAGAGCTAGACTATGCAATACTGACGCCATGAGAACACTGCTCCGATATATTAAACAGAGGTCATTTGCTACATGCAAACTCCTGCCATATTCCGATAATTTATTTTTCTTTGTCCCTTTGCCAAAACTGACGCGGGGGTAGGAGGTGGTGTGTTCTCTGACAGGCTGAATCTCAGCCTCTCATTTCGACTCCCTGATCACTGCAGTGTGTTCCAGGCAGAAATCTTGGCTATTAAAGAAGTCCTGTCGCGGCTGAAGAAGAACGTGATATCCGTTACGGATATCTGGATCTTCTCAGATAGTCAAGCTGCATTAAAATCCCTGGATTCTGGGTCCACAAACACTATCGTAGTCCGTGACTGTCGATCATCTCTAGTGGAGATGGCGAAGCATTTTAACATCCACCTATGCTGGGTGCCAGGGCATACAGACATTCCAGGGAACTGTAGGGCGGATGAACTCACCAGGAAAGGAACCACACTGCCCCTTTTACCTGATAAAGGTTCACTAGGCATCCCAATCGCTACATGCAAACTCATGTTTATGAGACAGATCATTGAGAACTGTAACCTTAGTTGGACAAATGGCAACACTTGTCTAGCGACAAAGCAGATTTGGCCAAAGCTGGATCTGAAACGCTCTAAGTGTTTGATATCTCTAAACAGACTTCACATTGGTGCTATAATTGGTGTAATCACCGGACACTGTCTCATAGGCAGACATGCAACAAGGCTTGGCGTCCACGCAAATGACTTCTGCAGAAGCTGTATGGATGAGTTCTCCAACTTCTCTGCACGTGCCCTGCTCTTTCTCAAAGGCGTAAACTCCATTTAGGATCCTTCTTTTACAATGATCTTAACGATCTCATTAACACCGACATAAAAAGTCTGTCAAGCTTCATCAGAAGCTCCAACTGGTTCAACGAGTAGGAGGATGATACATCCGTGTGGTATCACAATGGGCCAGTCACTGGCCTAAGTGTGTCGGCCTCAGCCGACTGCCACTACAACCTAACCTAACCTAACCTTTGCCCAACATTGTAAATTATTTCACGGAAGTTGACAGGCTCATGATGTTGCTGAATGCATTTCATAAGTCATATGAGTGTCAGAGAATGGCACATAATACTAGTAAAATAAAAGTGGTACCACCATCCCTCCGAATCAAATCATAAGCATGCGGCCACATATATTTATTATGTAAACCAACATTTTCAAACAGAAGTACATATTTCCAAAAACCAATTGTCACAACAAATTCATTATTAAAATTTCATTCAATAACAAAAGCATATCCTTTTTTGTTTCTTGTTTTCCTCGAATTTGGCCCCTTTCACTTACTATGAAGGTTCTACAACAATAAGCCAAATGTTGTCCCTGTCACAATAATTAAATTGTTTAAACGAAATAATCCCGGTTAAATAACACGGATGCCACGTCCCCAGAGCTATGGAGCTAGTTTTGGTAAAAGAAACGAAGAGCATTACAATCTAACGACATTTCGGGCATGAATAAAATGTTTAAGTACAGATCTCGTCGACATTGCTCCACCATGTTACTGCGAATGGAATTGGCTTTGCGAAATTGAAAAAGACAACGAGAACTTTTGCTTTGTACCTAAAACAATGGTGAAACAAAACTTTCCCCATTCTGTCTTTTTGAATTTTTACCTTACTCCCTTCTGGGTTTATTTCATTGCTGTTGTTGTTCTAGCGCATCGTTGGCAGTGGCTTAAACTTTTGCAGGGATTTAATTTCCTTGCGGTAAAGTGTTACGAGTACTCTGCTTAAAACTCCTTAAATGACATTTGTTGTCATTTGCATTCTTACAAAGGCAGTTTCATTTCCACAAAAAGAATACCAATAAAGGTAGACACAGAGAGAAAGAGACTTAACAAGGAACAATACACTTTCATATTGAGGCCATGTTCTGGTGTTACCTATACAAGTCGTTATTGATATTTGTAAATAGATAAAGTGTAGAAAACAATCGGAATTTGAATTCTGAATTACATTGGTTGGGTATTGGAAGTGACTTTAAGCTCTCATTTGTAGCCATTTCCCTGTGAAATGTTGTTCTTTTTTTCCGTTACGGCTGCAAGAAATAAATCATCTATTGAGTTTTGTTTTTCCTGTCAGAGAAAAATGTTTGGAAGAATTTGTGTGTTTTTTTTTAAAAACTTCTGGCTCGCCAAGGCGATGAAAAAGGCACTTCGCGTCGTAAGGACCATCAAATATTTAGGCTTGAACTTACTGTACTGTACTGAACTGTACTTTCCGTACAAAGCAGACAAGTTTACAAACAAAGGGCTTCTTTATATCTTCGGAACTCAGTTGTCCCCTGAAAATGATCTTCTTTCTAGTTCCATTGACTTTTACATTTATTTTGTATTATGTATTACTGTTAAAATTAGAGGACGATGCAGCGGAAAACGGCTGGAAGAAATTAAAACGCAGAGCACTTGTAATTCACGTCCGTTTTATTCAATGTCAGAGTAAGAACTAACTAGCTATGTAGTAAATGATTACGTTAGTATTGTAAGTATATTTATGTA
This sequence comes from Portevinia maculata, assembly GCA_949715645.1. Taxonomy (NCBI): domain Eukaryota; kingdom Metazoa; phylum Arthropoda; class Insecta; order Diptera; family Syrphidae; genus Portevinia; species Portevinia maculata. The sequence goes on from OX454525.1 coordinate 43,842,394, forward strand.
TAGAGTAGTGTAAGTATATGTATTTGCAAGGCACGTTGATTATATAATAGTATTTAGTATTTTTTTTTTAGTATTTATTTATTTCATGATAAGGTAACACTGTAAGATACAATATCTTATTTATAGTGTACCTTGTAAAATGTAGAAGAGCTACATAATTGATTTTAATTCAAGTTTACACATTTATATTTTTTAACAAAGATGCAAATATAACTTAATCTATGCATTACTTAAGTAAAGTTTAAGTTCTTTTCCTATTTGTTTCGTGCTATTTATACTTTTTATTTCTCGCGGAATTCATTGCCAAATTCTTACAGAGTTGACGAAAAACTGACGTTCGGATGTCAAACACTGAAATCGCGGAATAACGAGATCACAACTTTTAAGAGAGTTGAAAAAGTTTAATTCGTTGTAAAGGTCCATAGGTTGGCGGGTTAGAAGTATGTCAGAGAACAAGGTAATTGTACGAAATTTTATAAAATTGTCAATCGACATCCCAAGAAGTTGTGATGTATGCTGCGAAACTATCGTAACGCCGCAGCCCGTTCTTATTGCGCTATTAAATGCAACCGTTAATTTCCCTTTACTCTCAAAGTCTAACTTACAAAAAATTTCACAACCGTAAGTAAGCAGAGGTAAAATCAGCGTTTTCACTAGCAGAATTCTAGTTGTTAAAGGGATAAAGTGCTTGCGTTGACCATAGCGTGCGTAAGACACCATACGATTTTCCAATTGTGTTATTTATATGATGTGTCCAGGTAAGACTGCGGTTAAAAACTAAACCTACATTTTTAGCTGAATCTACATAAGCAATAGGACAGTTATTTAGAAGGATTGATGGAAAGTAAGACAAATCTATTTTGCTCTTTGAAATTACTAGACGCTTTGATGTCTTTGGGTTCAGAAGTAAGCTGTTGTCAACCGACCAACGCTCAATCAAGCTTAAATCCTCATTTATGGCTAGCTGCAGCGTGTTCAATAAGCCCCAATGGGCAGTGCAAATGGATCTAGGTGTCATCAGCATACAGACGTATTGAACATTGTCTTACGATTAGGATACGTAGGAAGTTCGTTAACATATATTGAGAACAACAGCGGGCCAAGAATCGAACCTTGCGGAACGCCCCTAACGACAGGTAGGAAGTTGGGAAGAGTTGTGTTCACCTCTACTGCTTGCACTCGATCAGAAAGGTATGAAAATAAGAGCCTCATTTTATGTAATTCATTTTCACACTCCCCTTATCAACGTGGTATTCAAATAAACAAAAATTACAACTTTAAAAGTTTAACGCATTGATCATGTTTAATCTTAGATAACCCTTTAGTTAAGATATCCGCGGCCATTTCATTTGTTGATATGTGTTGTATCTCGATTCTTCCTTCCTTCTGCATATCTCTAGTGTAATGGAATCTAATGTCGACATGCTTTGATCGTTCGTGGTGGTCGGAATCCTTTGACAGTTTGATTGCACTTATGTTGTCGCAATGCATTGTTGTTGCCCCGTTTACTAGATGTGTGTCTCCTACTTCTTTCAGCATAAGTCTTCGATGAATGACCTCCTTTGTCACCTCTGAAAGCGCCATATATTGGTGCAACGGATTTCTGCTTTCTGGATTTCCAACTAACAGGACCATTAGCCAAAATAGTCACATATCCGTTGCATGACTTCCGATCGTCGCGGTCCCCAGTCGGAGTCCACATAAGCATAGAGAGACGAATTGGATTTTTCGTAAGTTATTTTGTAGCACAAAGTTCCTTTCAGGTATCTAACGACTCGCTTTGCCGCCGTTCAATGGCCCTTTCCAGGATTAGAACAAAATTTACCTAGAGTACTCGCAGCAAAGGCTATAACGGGCCTTGTTGCATTGGCTAAATATATTAGACTCCCTACCAGTTACCGATAAGGATACTTCACCATTTCAGCTACTTCATCTTGAGATTTCGGACAGGATTCTTTTGTAAGCAAATTGCTCGTATCGATTGGTGTGGTAGAGGGATTTGCTTCCTCCATCCCAAATTGTTGGATAAGCCTTTTGATGTGATGCCCCTGATGGATACATATTTTACCTGTCAAATGTTCCCTTACAACCTGGATCCCGAGAATATTGTTAACTGTTCCCAAGTCCTTCATCTCAAATTCCCCCGCTAGTGACATTTTAGTTCTTTTTAAAAACGCTAAGTCATCAGAAGCCAAAAGCAAGTCATCGACATACACAACAACAATGACTCTGCTTCGGTTTTCGACCTTAACATACAGGCAAGCATCCGTAGTCGACTGTTTCATACCAAGTCGTTTCAAAACTGCATCTAGTTTGAAATGCCACTGGCGGCCCGATTGCTTAAGACCATATAATGGTTTATTAAGTTTGCTTACCTTGTCCTGCTTGCCCATTGTTCCAGGATACTGCGGCTGGTCCATGTATAACTCGTCATGTAATTCACCTTGCACATAGTCGGTTGTGTCGTCCATCTGATGCAAGTGCATGTTGTTTTCAGCGCATATTGCAAATAACGTACGGATCGTCTCATAACGAGCCACGGGCGCAAAGATTTCATTATAGTCCACACCTAGTTACTATTCTCGCCTTGTATCGATCGATGTTGCCGTCACCACTTTTCTTGACAGAAAAAACCAAATTTGTTCGATAAAACCTTATTTCCTTTGGGACGATCAACTAAAGTCCAAGTGTTGTTCCTTTGAAGTGCTGCTAGCTCAATGTTCATCGCTTCTAACCACTTAGGTCGGTCTTCGCTTGACATCGCATCTTCTAAAGATAAAGAATCGTTAGGAATAGTGCCAATGGACAAATTTACCTCATCGCTTGACGATTTTCCCCGCTTGCATGCCCTTGAAAGTCCAAGTCTGCCTGCAACTTGCCTTGCTGCTTCGCTTCCATCACTTCCTGGGTCAGTTGAAATAATCTCTAAACTGTTGGTGTCGTGCGCCCATTGTAACCGCTCTTCTTCCTCTTCAGTGTTATCTTCAATGATGTCAAGTGCGTCTCCAAAGGTTTCAATTGCCTGCTCCTCTATCGGCTCCTCCTTCGCTTTGTATTCGTTCACATCAAAAACAATAGTCTCTTCCTTGGTGTCCATTTCGTCTTCGCTTTCCCTCAGTGTACTTGGTACTTGTATCATGGTGTTATTTATACTCACAATTGTTGAATAATTATCCATATTTATGTTTTCGAAAAACTTAACATCGCGCCGCTTCTGTATTTTCCTCGTCTGCGCATCCCAGAGCCGATAGGCTTTCGACTCCTGAGAATACCCAACAAGAATATATTCTTTGCCTTTTGGGTCAAGTTTTGATCTCCCTGGACCCTTCTCTAACGCAACAGCCTTGCTTCCAAACGATCTCAAAAAACTAACGTTTGGTTTCCGACCACACCAGACTTCAAAGGGAGTTTGATTCTGCAAAATGCTCGTGGGACATCGATTTCGAATAAAAGCAGCAGTATTGGTTGCCTCTGCCCACAAACTCTTTTGAAGTTTCGATTCCAATAGCATGCAACGAATCATTTCGAATAGTGTTCTGTTCACACGGTCGGCAACACCATTCTGCTGAGGTGTATGCTGCAGTAAGTTGCCTTTTTATGCCATTCAACTTCAGGAAATTCGAGAACTCCTTTGACGTATAATCTGTTCCGTTATCAGTTCTCAATCGCTTAATTTGTCTGCCAGTTTCCTTCTCTGCGCGAAGTTTGAATTTCTTGAATTTGTCTAAGACCTCGCTTTTTGATTGCATGAAATTGACTTCAATAAATCGCGACTTGTCGTCAATAAAAGTGACGAAATATTTCGCACCACTGCATGACTGCACACTTAATGGCTCACAAGCGTCAGAGTGTACTGTGCCTAATATTTCATTATCTATTGACTGGGATTTATGAAATGGAGATTAAACGATTTTTCCCTTACTGCATACAATACACTGAATTTCACCTTGGTTAATATTTTCTTTTAGGCCTTTAACTAATTGCTTGTTTTTAAGTTTGTTGGCGTCACTAAAATTCAAGTGGCCAAATCGTTAGTGCCATTTAATTAGCGCATGCGCATTTGTTTCGTTATCACATAAATTCACTTCTGTCTTCGGCGCAGAGGTTTTCAACACATGTAGCTTATTTATCTTTTCTGCTTAAAAAACAAACTGTTGCATATTGTTCTTAACAACCGCTGCATTTTTCATATAATTAACTATGCAGCCATTACCTGTGACTTTTGGAACGGAGATTAAATTATGCGAAATTGTGGGGTGTACAAGACGTCCAGAAGTTTCACTTTTGTTAGTCTGTTTTGATTGTTTACTTTCAAAATTACTGTTCCTGTTCCATGCGCAGTAATTGTGTCGTTTCCTGCTGTTTTAATTATCTGGTTGTCCCTGTTAGACTAATGTACAAATTTACTTGACTCGTTACACATATGAGCACTTGCTCCACTGTCCAAACACCACTCGCTCTTACTCAGCTAGGTAAACTTAACATCGGCGGACATCGCAATCTCTGAAGCTGTCTCACTCTTTGACCAATTGTTGTATTTTTTCACTTTATATTCGTTAGCCCTGTGTCCATGTCTACCGCACTTCTAACAGTTTCCATCAAATCGTTGTGTTGGTTTCGATTTTGGCTTCACATATTTACTGCTTCTTCCTCCGTGGTGCTGATTTTTCTTTCTCCTATCATCCATGAAGAGAGCATTTTCTGAAATCGTTCCCTCTGATGAAATTTGCTGACCTCTTCGTTCTTCTTCTTCGAGTAGTTTCGTTTTAAGAGTACTAATCTTTGGCAACTGATCGCGAGTCTCGATGGCTATACAAAAATGTTCATAATCTTCTGGCAACGAATTCAGAAGCATTATGCAGAGTAACTCCTTTGGCAACGATATACCTGCTTTGAAACTCTCTTAAATGCTGCGTCATTGATTTCTCTTTTTTCTTTTTCATTTGAAAAAGCCGTCTGTATAGAACGACTTTTCTTGCGGGACCTTTCGACATGTGCGTCTCCTCTAGAATCTTCCATGCTTCTTTTGCAGATTCGCATCTCTTTATGTATCCCAACTGATTTTCTTTTACTCCAAGGAAAATCATTGCTAATGCCTTAGAATTCTTGGTCTCCCATAATGCTATTAAGTTTGCATCCGAATCCGGCTTGACTGCCCTGCCACCTACATAGTTCCACGGATCATTACACACGAGAATACTTCGCATGTGTAATTTCCAAAATTCGTAGTTTCCCTCGTCAAGTTTTTCGATCACATTATTTCCCGGGATATTCATATTTTCGGATTAAGGAAACGCAAATAGGAAACTTTAAACTATTATACTTTAGCTACACGACATGGTTTAACACACTGGGCCCATGACCTGTTAAAATTAGAGGACGATGCATCGGAAAACGGCTGGAAGAAATTAAAACGCAGAGCACTTGTAATTCACGTCCGTTTTATTCAATGTCAGAGTAAGAACTAACTAGCTATGTAGAAAATGATTACGTTAGTATTGTAAGTACATTTATGTATAGAGTAGTGTAAGTATATTTGCAAGACACGTTGATTATATAATAATAATGACTAAATTCATTTTATGTAATTCATTTTAACAATTACATATATCAACTTAAGTACTAGACAAAAATGATTAAATGTGACTTGAAACTAAAAGGATACTTACTCTAAACTAATGGTCCTTATGCGGATGCTCTAAACCTAACAATGGCTATAATTATTGCATTTCGGCCTTAAAACTATGTTGTGAACTAATCTTACACATATTTCCGTATCGAATATTTCTAGTTTTTTTTTTGAGTGCTGGACATTCACATAATATTTATTCAGCTGTTTCGTCTTCTTCAAGACATAACCGGTACTTTGAAGATTCGACTGTTTTTAATTTGTAAGTATTGTAAACCGTGGCGACCAGGAGAATAACCAACTAAGTTTTTGATATCATGCCTACTTAGAATTAGACATCTCAATATTGTTATTGAATAGCCGAATGACTCTTTTCTCGTGTTGAAGACTTTGGATGTTCTCACAATAAAATATACATTTAATTTGTTCCAAGATTTTTATTGCTTCAATTGCTGCCGATCCCAGACTGTTCGGATTCGGGACCCAAGCACGGAGTTTCTGAACCCTCTCGGGCCAATTCATCAGTATTTTCATTACCATCAAACCCTTCCTGGCCCGGAACCCACCGTAGCTTGGTGTTTTTTTCTTAAGCGGAAGGGTATTAAAACAGTACATGACTGATTTAGAGACAATGTTGTGTGAGTAAAATTCATTTATAGCTGCTTGACTATCCGTGAATATATGGATGTTGCGCCTTTAATACCGGATACATAAATGTGGCTTCCGCTTTCTTGAATTTCGTGCAACTTTGTTTGAAATACAATGGGGCTTTTTCCCATAGGTTGACATTGACATGTTGAAGTTTGTTCCGCATATACCAGCTCCCATACCCATTTCTTCGACGATCGTGTCGTTAATTGAAATTTGACCTAGGTTCAGAATTCTTTTTTTTAGTTTAAAGAACTTTGATAGCCTTGCTGGGAATTTGTAGAAGAATTTTCTCTGGTGCACCAGTCGAGGGCTGCGTTAAGGGCGTTTTGCATACGTATTGTGACTAACATAACAGGAAGACATATTTGAAAATCTAAAATAATAACAGCGGCTAAAAGAAAAGTGTCTGGGTTAAGGGCAAGTTAAAACTGAGACCAATGCTGTTTATTTTTATCAGGAATGAGTTTTTTCACATTTTGTAATGAGGTAGAACGATTGATTTTGCGGATGACATAGCGACCGTCGTTAGACAACTGCCTTGCAACTGTATTAACAACAATAAAACAGGATTTCGATAAGCTTACGACAATAGCTTGGTAGTTAAAACCTGCCAAGATTTAGTAAATGCATATTTATACACTTCGTCAGTCAACTGGATGAGCTTGAACAAAATAATATCCGTTTTTGGCAGGGATTTAAAGAAACTGTACATATACTCAAATTCGCACTTACTCCAAATCTAACAATGACCCCACTCCGGGGGCACTGTTTATGGAATCTGCGGGTTAAAGGGTTGAATCCATCTGACCCGCGAACTCCTCCGCCCACACACTGTTTGATTCAAAAATGAAAGCTGTGCAAAATGAAATAAAAAGGCACTAAAGCAATGCAAAATCACTTCAATCGGACTATAAAACATTGTCGTTGTTTTCAAAATAATATTTTGGGGCATTTTTTTTGCTCCTTTTGCATTAGGCCCAAATTTTATGGAGCCATTTACGGAAGAAAAAAACTCAGCTAAGCCATACTATTGCCTGGATATGTGATTTGTCTTCTTTTAAGACAACTGATACTTTTTGGGGGCACTGCAGTGATATTCGTAACAGTCCATGACCGTGAAAACCATTTTCTAGCTCAATAAATATGTAAATAAATATTTATTTGATTTCAAATTTCAGCATTGCCCTCTCGCCGTAAGTGGGCTTGCAGTTTCCAAAATGCCTCATAAACGCTATTTATCATTTGTTTTATTAATTGCAAATTGCGCATTTGCCTCCTGTACCCATAGATTCCCATACCGCGATGGATGATGCTCTAGTCGACAGCTTTGCTGTCAAGTTGATATATTGTACATACCATGCGACGACTGTTTCAAATGATATCGAACCTCGAAATTGTGTTCGTGTCCGAGTCTCACTCTGTATGATAGTTCCGGGCTGACGAATGTTCTTCTGCATACATATATTTGTACATACGTATGTTATTCGCTCCTATTGTTAGGATATTGCAAATTTTGAAATATTTATATTTGCTATATAGATGCTTTGGCTTAGCTGATGGATATGACGACGATGACATTGACCACGCTGTTGATGGTGGTGATGTGGGTAAAGCAGATGATAATGATGGTGGAGCTGGGCGCTTTTGTACTATGTGAGCTATGTCGGCGATGATGATTAATTGCTGAGCATGCATGGCATTCATAAATATTGCACAGAAATTTGTTAGATTTGAGCTGATACTGATACAGTTCCCATATCTGGCAGGCATCATAAACTGAACTAAGGAATCGCCCACTATGCTGTTCGTATACAACGCCGGCAGTTTTGCATGTCTCATAAAGCACAATGTTTCGCATCTCTAAGGCCACTTCTGCAGTTGCTGTTGAATGTCCTTAATTGAGGGTGCGTGTTAGTGGACTCTGGACGAATATTTGGGTCACTTGTGTGGTGCCACTGCCAGAGCAATGTGGTTAGGTAAAGTTGAAAATATCGAACGTTAAGTATTATGTTTTAAGCATTTTCCATGACCTTCATTATTGTTCGGACGTTTTTAAATGATTTTGTGCTTGTAAATAAGACAAGAAACATAGTAAGTGACCTAAATATCAAAATTATCGAAACTTACTATTGAGTCTTCATTAAATCATAATAACGAGATTGGTAATACCATAGACAACGAATGAACGCTTGGATGTAGCTTTTTGTCAATAAAATAAGCAGATACTGGGAAAACTCATAAATTTCATTGATTTTCGTGTCAACGGAATTTATTCACCCCAGAGGCAGCAACGAATCGTGTTGTCAAAACATTTTGTTTAAATTGTATTTAAATGTATTCTCTGAATTATAACTAGATAAGAATTTGTCGTGACTTACCACATTTTTATCATCTTTAAAAATGCATTTGATAGCATTTATCTTAAGCAGCTTTATAAAGTGAAAACTGAATTCGAGATCCCTGCAAAACTGATCTGAAAAAAACTGAAAATATGCGGTCTAATGCTCAAGTACGGAGAAGCTTTTCTGAATTTGAAATAAATTTTAGGAGAGGGATACACTAGATCAGAACAGCGGTTAGTGAAAACTGTCAGATAAAGTAAGAACAGAACAGCCTCGAGCTGTCAGCTGTGAAATTTCAAACAGAAAATCATCACTGCTTTCTAGATCGTCGCCCTAGTGACACAAGAACGTAACTACATTTTTTACGATTTTGGATTGGGTATGACACCTTTCTTCAGATATCATTCTATATATTGTGGCAAAAAATTGTACCTCTAGGTGATTTAGTTTAGAAGTTAGCACTTCCCGTATCAACATTTTTTTTTTCGAAAAATAGTAGGAAAAATAGTAAAAAAAAATCACAAAACCTTCTCTCCTGAATACTAGCAAATATTGACATACGTTTTTGTGTCACTAAGGCGACGTAGTGTACTTGCGATTTTAAGTGCGTATTGTACCGTCAGTGTTTGGCCTGATGACGATTATGATATCAATTTGAACTTGTTTATGTTATTCACTTAATTTGTTTTTTTGTATATACTCCAATATTTGTAACATTAACCTTCACATTCACATTAACCTTCACATGGACAATATCTATTATCTACCCGGGTAGATATTTGAATTTTATTTTTTAAATATCTTTTCGATTTTTTATTAGATTCAAATGCAGTTTCAAATATGTGACAACATGTTTGATTTATTGTAGATAATTTTGAAATTGGAAATGAGCTAGCAAAACTTACCATGAAAGAAAGACCGTTATCTGGTAAATTGGCACAAGGAGACGTAACGAAATAAAGTGAATGATTGCAAAAGGCTTATTTTGAAATAAAATCTTTAACCTAATGAAAAAAACTCAAACAAAATGCGTGCGAAAACAAGTATAAACTGCCCATTTAAATTTTCGTTCATGTGAAGTTTAAACTAAATTAGAAATACGATATTTCATGCCAAATGAAAAAGCCAATTGCCATCAGTACAATTTGAATTTACAAATTAGACACTTTTCAGTTACTTGCCTTCCTAAAAGCTTTATGTAGAAAATTGTGTGCTTAACTGATCTGAATAGCTTCGTAGAACAGAAAATGGCACAATGTAGAACACTTTGGGCTAAGATTTTTTCTCACGGAACAACAAATCCTTCACTTTCCTGATCTTTTCTGTGCAATCCAAGTTTATTAAATACAACTGCTATCAATTTATCATTATGGTTTCTTTAATTTTGATAGTGTAGCAGAAAGTGCGCAGGAAAAGAACTATCTTCAATAGGGATAAGCAAGCAGTATTAATTTCGAGGTTGTAAGAGTTCATCTATATTGGATCAACCCTCGGAAACAACATCACGAAAACCACCTGAGTAAAGATCCAATGAAACTGTATGGAAAGGAAAATTGCAAATGGACAATAATGCTTCAGCCGAGAAGATCTTCAAATACCAGCATCTAGCTAGGTTTGAGATCATGAAAGAGAACGACATCCCATATTAAGGACAAATTCCTGCCGAAGTGTGGTAAAAACCCCCAAAGAGCAGACTATCGTCGTTGGCCATCGCCGGTGCAAATGCACCTCAAATCTCCTTAATGACAGAAGTGTCAAATCTTTTTAACTGAGCCGAGTTGGGATAGCATTTTATGAAAAGCAACTCGAGTCAATTTTTGAATCTTTGCCATAAAACAAGCTAAACTTACCCACCGCCATAACTGGAATATAAGAACTGGAGTATCAGTAGTATAAATTTGAATTGCAACTGATTCATATGGCCATGGAGATAGTAGCTATACCTGTATTAAGACTGTTGTCATGGCCAAGATACTATAGTTTCAAAATCAGATGTGATGACAATTGAAGTAAGACTGAAGAAATGGCTGCATACAAATAGCAGCGACTCTAAAAATGTTGTCCATGCTTTTTTAGGCGCAGGGACATAAGTCCCGAAGACATAAGTCCCGAATTGATTTCGGGACTTATAACCCACTTAAGTGGGACATAAGTCCCGAATTTTAATCGTTGAAAATGGGACACAATCCCGAATGAAACAAACAGTTGGAAATATTTTATATTTTATTAACGTTCATAAATTGATAGGTAAAATATAATTTTGTCACTTTCACTGTCACTGTATTATGTCACTTTCACAAAGCGTCATAAGGCCAAATCCGGAAAGTGACATAAAGCCAACTTTTCGAAACCGTACCTCGCACCTACTCCAAATCAAAGAGTGACCCCAAGCAGGGGGGTTGCAGGGGGGCAGCATGCCCCCCCCCCCAATAGACATTGTACTGTTTATGCAATCTACTTTCGATTTCGCAACTAATCCCATAAACAGTGGAATGTATATGGGGGGGGGGGGGGGGGCATGCTGCCCCCCTGCAACCCCACTGCTTGGGGTCACTGTTTGATTTGGGGTAGGTGCGAGGGCAAATTGTTGAAAGCAGCACCAAGCGAAAGTGTCATAAAGCCAAATTGGCATTGTGACGCTTTTCCAATGTGTCATAATACCAAATGCTAAAATTTGGCCGTATGTCACTTTCACAATGCGACATAAGGCCAAATTTCAAAATTTGGGCTTATGACGCTTGGGGTTATGTCACGGCACCGTTTTACCGTTAAGTCTCATAACATAATTGTAAGCAAACAAATCAATAATAGTTGCACATTTGCGCACAACAAAGTGGTTTGGTCTTATTTCCATTAGTTTTTTGGTATTATTTCGTTTTGCATGACGAAATAAAGCCAAATTGGCTCTATTTCGATTTGTCAGCGGATATCATCCTGCCTGTGCTGGAGATGATCCTGAAAAGCTGTCTAGACCTGGTTCATATTTCCCGGGCTTGGAGAGAAATTAAAGTGGTTTTCATACCCAAGGCTGGCAAATATTCTCACGTCAGTCCAAAGGACCTCAGACCCATTAGTCTATCTTCATTCCTCCTCAAAACGCTGGAGCGATTGATTGATATCCATCTTCGCACGAACATAAATCCGCAATTATTGTCTGCGGCTCAGCATGCATACTGTAAGGGAAAGTCGGTGGAAACCGCTCTTCACTCCTTAGTACGCACTATCGAATACTCTCTTCATCACAAAGAGTATACCATGGTGGCTTTCCTTGACTTAGAAGGCGCCTTTAACAACGTTAACACATCTGCAATCGCAAATGCACTGACAGAACTGAAGGTGGATAGCTCGCTTGGTGAATTGATTAATCTACTGCTTGAAAGTCGGATTATTAATTCAAAACTGGCCGTTACATCTGCTAGGAGGTCTGTCAGTAGAGGCACGCCACAAGGCGGTGTTCTTTCTCCCCTTCTCTGGAATTTGGTGGTGAATAAACTACTGATAAACCTGGAAGGGGAGGGCTGCAGGGTGTTTGCCTATGCGGATGACGTTGCTATAGCCGTCTCAGGAAAACACCTCAATACCATAAAGGAACTCCTGCAAAACGCTCTTAACAAGCTAACGAGATGGGCTAATCGGTGTGGACTGGGCGTTAACCCCCACAAAACCGAGTTGGTCCTCTTTTCCAGGAAATATAAAATCCCACATATTGACCCTCCCTCTATTAGCGGTATAAGCTTAACCTTCTCTAAGGAAGCAAAATTTTTGGGTCTAATCTTCGATAGGAAGTTAAGTTGGAAACCCAATATACAAGAAAGAGTCAAGAAAGCTACAGTAGCACTTTTCTCTTGCAAAAAAGCCATTGGCAATAAGTGGGGTATACAACCCCGTATTACGCATTTGCTATATACAGCTTTGGTTAGACCAATTCTTACTTACGGGGTGGTCGTCTGGTGGACTGCCCTGGATAAAGCTATAAACCGCGACAAACTGGGCAAAGTCCAGCGATCAGCGTGTCTGTGCATTAGCGGAGCACTCCGTACTACCCCCTCCGCTGCACTGGACATTCTGTTACACCTGATACCCCTTGACATTTTCAGCATGCAAACAGCGGCTTGTTCCGCTGTCCGCTTAAAAGCTACCTCACAGTGGACCAACAAGAAGATTGGCCACTCCATCATTTTGGACTCCTTTAAGTCTCTACCCAGAAACATAGACTACACCATACCCCATCTGCAGTTCGGAAAAAAACTTCCAAATCACCATTCCTTCCAGATCATTCTGGGATGATGATGCATTTGCGGAAGATAAATCGATCCACTTCTACACCGACGGATCTAAAACCAGCGATGGGGTAGGTGTGGGCGTTTTCTCAGAAAAGCTAAATCTTAGTCTCTCTTTCCGTCTACCAGATTATTGTAGCGTGTTCCAGGCGGAAATTTTAGCGATAAAAGAAGCCCTGTCGTGGCTAAAGAGGAATGTGATATCCTCAAAGAATATCCGTATCTTCTCGGATAGTCAGGCAGCGATTAAGTCCCTGGACTCAGTCTCTTCAAATTCCATCGTAGCCCAAGATTGCCGCTCATCTCTTTCGGAGATGGCAGAGCAGTTCAACATTCACCTCTGTTGGGTGCCGGGACATAGAGACATTCCAGGGAACTGTAAAGCAGACGATCTCGCCAAAAAAGGAACCACTTTACCTCTTTTACCTGATAAAGGTTCTTTAGGAATACCAATCGCTACATGCAAACTCTTGCTCAAGCTATCAGCAATCGAGAGAACAAACCTTAGGTGGACATGAAGCAATACTTGTCTAGCGACTAAGCGAATCTGGCCAAAGCTGGATCTGCGACGCTCTAAGTGTCTAATCTCATTAAACCGACTGCATATTAGCTCGACCATAGGTGTTATCACAGGACACTGCTTAATAGGCAGGCACGCCACCAGACTTGGCGTGCACTCAAACGACTTCTGCAGAAGCTGCATGGACGAGGAGGAGGAGGAGACTGTACTTCACCTTCTCTGCACATGCCCTGCACTCTGCCACAAAAGAAATCTCCATCTAGGGGACTTCTTGTTTAACGACACAAACGACTTAGCCAACACTGGCGTCAGAAGTCTTTCGCGCTTCATAAGAAGCTCCCATTGGTTCAACGAGCAGTGAGGGAATCCCCAGATCTGTGTGGTACCACAATGGACCTAATCTTGGTCTAAGTGTGTCGGCCTTAGCTGACAGCCACGTCAACCTAACCTAACCTAACCTATTTCGTTTTCGAAAGCGAAATGATGCCAAATTTGGAATTTGGTCTTATTTCGTTTGGCTTTATTTCACGTCACCGATAACGAAACCGATTTGACTATTTGCTGTAGCATTTGGAGTGGTCTTCTTAGTTTCTCTCAGCCGTAAATTTAGGAAATGTATAGTGGGAATATAGTCCCGAAATCAATTAGGGCCTTATGACCCACTTAAGTGGGACATTAGTCCCGAAAAATTAATTCGGGACTTATGACTTCGGGACTTATGTCCCTGCGCCGCTTTTTTTAAAGCTACTCGTATTTCAATTTACGAAGATATCTCCATCTTTCTCTAAGGATCTGGACTATAGCGATCTTAACCCTCCAACTTTTTGTTGTGTAGGAAAGTTGATTCTCTTCTTTAAAAATAACAGTACATCATAATCAAGAAAATTGACAGCGTCGAGCTCACGCTGTCCATTTTCATTCACTGAGATAGATAACCTCGTTGCGAAGAACAAAAAAACCGAAAAAGTGAAGTAATAAATAAATAATCGAAAATGTATTCCAACGTTGTCACCCTGTAGCAAATGCAAAAAAAAATTTTACGCCGGCTGCATAAACTATATTTTAAGGATGATGGAATGTAAAAATTAAAAAAAAATCGCACACGATATGAATAAAAGAAAAAAAAGACTTTTTGCAAACAATGCCTATTCATCTGTGAAGTGGAAGAAATTACCTTCGTTTTGTTCATTTATTTTATCAATACAATTTCTATTTCTACGTATTTCATGTATAGTCTAATATTTTTGCTTCGTATTTATTGAATCATCTTTTCAATTTTATTAGAACTTTTATTGACCTACCTACGAGTATGAATAAAAGATGGGCGTTTGTGTTTTCATTTAAATTATATTTTGTTTACTCAGGTCGTAGGGTATGCAGATTTAGAACCACAAGAAGAAAGGAATATGAGGATAACAGTGTCTCCTCAATCATTTAAAGTCAGGTCACTTGCAGAAAAAAGGAATATAAATGTTTTATACATTTTTTTGAAGCTTAAAGTACTTTTCCTACAAGTTTTCTCAATTGTTTTCTGTGTTGGGGAAATGGTGTCTGCTTAACGCCGTCCTTGAGAGTGGACTTGATAATTGGTGATGATGATAACAAGATAGCTAATTCCCATTATAGTGATACGGTTGCCCATTCAAACCAACTGGAAGGAAATTGACTGAAGCAGCCCAACTGCAAGAGTGTTGTTACACAAAAAACCATTAGAATAACGTTCTCACCGTATTCTTTGATGAAAAAAGTTGGGAACGTCTGCATCTGCGATGGATTAGCTACATCTCACATGTTCGTGTCGAAATATGTTCTTTTATGTGTCTTTGAGTCACCTCAATAAATAAAATATAAAGTCGAATTAGATACATATCGTGTTGAAATACCTACCCATCGCGGCTGCTATTTGTAGAAAAATATATATTATTGGGCGCATTCGAGCGCAACAACTGTGGCAAACCCTTTCACGAAAATGGATGAACCATGTTTGTGTTCGCTCACTTTGATTGCTTCCAAATGATAGCAAGATCTTACAGAAAGCTGTCAGTAGAGCTTAAGGATAATCGTTTGCAACAGCCAAAAACCCTTAATTTGGCTTTATTTCATTAAAATTATGAAATATTGACACATTTTCACAAATCAATTTTTGCTTTGGCACATTGTTAGATTCGGAATAGGTGCGAGGTTGGGTATATGCAACATTTCTTTAAATGCCAAACATGGATATCTTTTGTTCAAACTCATCCAGTTGAAGTTCAAAAATCCTTTTTCGCATGGATTCCAGAAACATAATACAAATTCAAGCCTAACAGTGAGGTCAAGTAGGGTGGTTACTCAGGGGACGGCATACCCCCTTTTTCCATACATATTTCACTCTTTATCTACCTGAGATTTCATAAATCTATGTCACCATACAATTTTCCCAACATTGTTTGAACAAAAAATATAATCCATTTCCTGGGAAGAAGATTGCAAAAGATTAACTACATATACAATGGTGACATTTGTTTATTTGTGTGAATAGTTGAAAATGAATATAACGCCGAACTGCCTTTATTTTAATTTCTTTATTGAAATAAAGCCAAACTCCAAGATTTGGTATTATTTTACGCCAAATTTCTTTCGTTTGGCATTATTTTACGTCCCCGAAAGTAAAAAGCGTAATCAGATACCTGGATCTCTGGCTCAACCTGTATCTACATATATTTTGAGAAACTTATATAAAATAAGCTTGTCTAGTTGCCTGCCAAGAAATCAATTTGGTACCTGGATGAATGTTGAACGCTACTTAAGCCAATCGTTTCGTTGGTTATGCTCGATGGCTCAATATTAAAGTACCGCGTTTTGGTGGCTGTTTAAAGGGAAAATATTCAACACACCTTCCGAGCATGGGCGTTACTTTTATCCAACTAGCTCATGCTTCAAGATGTCGGTCAACTTCCAGCGGAGCGTGTGCACGTCGTGTAGGTTACATATCCGAAACCCCACCACAACCACTCCATATTCGCCATTCCGGAGTAGGGTTACATTTTTTTCATCGTTTCCTTTTCTCTTGATTTCCCACGGAAACCAAGCACATTCACCTTGCACTTGACACACGCGCAGTTTTTTATTAGGTCAAAATGCACGCGCCGTAATTAAATCCGCTAGCGACTTCAATTCTCATAATAAAATAAAAGCTGAGTCAACCAAATAAAGCTAACATTAAGAATAAATTAATAATTTTCAAGTTAGTTAGTAAGGAACCCGTGTACCATTAATACCGATCGGTTAAATAAAAGTTTGTTTCGTGTAAAATTTAATCCAAGTTGTTTTTCTTTATTTTTTTTATTTCAAGAAGATAACTAAAATCTAAGTGGCGCAGTCGGTAGGATTTCTCTAATACGTGAGAAATCCATATGAGAACGAACTTACACGGAAAATTTTAAATTCAGTGAAACTCGTAATTAGTGCGTACCGAATCAAACTAAGATTGATATCGGACCCCTAAAATATACGGAATAAAAAAAACGAAAACAAATTTTTAAAACCTGGTAATTAGGGCTTACTACAGTGGAAACTACAAATCAGTGAAACCACCTAATGTACCCAATCCTTAAGTGATTTGTGCAAAAAGTAGAAGAGGTACTACAGTGAAAACTAAAAATCAGTGAAATCACCTTGTGTACCCCCTTGACTAACTCACACAGTGAATAAAGGAAAACACTTCCAAAATTTCACTAAAGCAAAGAACAGATAAGTTTTGGAAAAAAATAATCCAAAAAGAAGAAATGGAGGCCGAACTTGCGGCACGAGTTGCAACTGCTCTTGAAGCATTAGTGAACATAAGTCAAATGTCAAATACAAATCGACAAAGCAGAGCTACCACGCTGATGAAGGAAGTCAGCTACATGAAGGAGTTTGATGGTGATAGCAACCAACTCACCCAATTTCTGAACGTACTAGAAACCCACTTAAGGGCAGTGGATGAGTCCAGCAGGAGCAGCGTATGGCAGGCGATTTTTCAATCCAAGATTACCGGAAGGGCAAAGGAACTTTTATTAAATAATCCAACACAATCCTGGGAAGAAGCACGGAACCTTTTAAAGCAGCACTTCAGGCCAGCGTGTAATTATAAGGAAATCTCCAGAAAAATAAATAACCTCAGAGTAAGTTCAATATACGAATTAAATGATAAGATAGAAGATATTATTAAAGAAATAAACACATTTTCAACTTATGAAACTAACCCCGTAGAAACAAAACAGACATTTTACATATTGTTAGTAAATAGAATAAAGCAGGTAGTCGGAGGAAATTTATCTAGGGAGATTAAAGACAAATTTGATTTACATAAAATTAAGGACATTTTGTACACATACATCGGGTATGACCAACATAACTTAGACAAAGACTCCATGACACAGGTTCAAGAAAGACGACATCCACAAAATACAAAACCACACAGAACAGACAACAATATTCCTACAAATAGTTCGAACAAATTCCACACACGCTATAATAACCCCCCAAACAACAACTATCATAATTACCAAAATTATCAGAATGGGAATGCGGGACAGTATAGGCAGAATTTTCAACAACCAAATAATTTTAGAACAAATCAAAATAGAAATTCCGGACAATACCGGCAACCACATTTTAATCCATCGGGTCAATTTAGAAATGCTAATCAGCATCCAGAACCAATGGAAGTAGGTCAAGTCGTCCACAATGACCGAGAAGAGGTAAAACACGAAGAAATTCACAATATCGAACCGCAGGTTTTTCTGGTATGAGCCTCGGAGACAAAATATTTATTAATTTAACTATCGACAAGCGAAAATATAAGGGATTGATTGACACAGGCTCAACCATGAGCATCGTCAATTCTAGTAGAGTAGATTGTAGTAGATTTAAGATATACGATCGCACCAAAATGCGATTACAAACGATCAACAATATTACTGAGGAAGTGGTCGACCGAATCATAACGAGCATTCCAGAAGAGTTTAATTATAACAAAGCAGGGCTTACTAGATGGTATAAAAGGGACCTAGGAGAAAAACCTTACGACATCTTAATAGGAATGGACGTACTAAGTAAAATTGTTAAAACTCTCGATTTTAACAATAAATGTCTCATTCTAAAAAATGATACCCATATACCACTCTATTCAGTAGAAAACGAAACAACTCTTGATTGCTTCGAACTACATTCAACTGAAAAAGAAGTGGACCTGTCTCACCTGAATGAGGAAGAAAGGAAAGAAATGAAAACCTTACTACACCAATTTAAGAATCTAATATACAAAGATGGTGACATTTTAACCAATACGAACACAATAACCCATGAAATCCGTACAACAACGGATCAGCAGATCAATGCTAAACTTTATCGACTCCCTCCAAAGCATGAACAGGAAGTACGAAGACAGATAACTGAAATGGAAGAACAGGGCATTATACGGAAATCTAACAGCAGATATGCCTCGCCAATTGTAGTAGTGACAAAAAAAATGGATAACTCTGGAAAGCAGAAGTTTCAACTTTGCGTGGACTATCGCAAACTCAACGAGATAACGATTGACGACAAATATCCGTTACCAAACATTGAGGGTATACTAGATAAGCTAGGCAGAGCGCAATATTTCTCGTCCTTAGATCTTGCAAAGGGCTACCACCAAATTAAGGTTAACCCAAATGATATCCCAAAAACAGCATTTGTCACACCTTGTGGGCTGTACGAATACGTTCGAATGCCGTTCGGTCTGAAAAATGCACCGGCGACATTCCAGCGCCTAATGAATGACATTCTCAGGGACTACATTAATAAGATCTGCGTTGTCTACCTTGACGACATCTTTATATTTTCCACCAGCTTAAGAGAACATATTAACTCTCTAAAAATAATATTTAGTAAACTGTCTGAACATAATCTCAAAGTACAATTCGACAAATGTTCATTTATGAAAAAAAACACAGAGTTCTTAGGTCACATCTTGACAGCTGAGGGAATGAAACCCAATCCGATTAAGATCAAATGCATTGAGGATTACCCTCTACCAAAAACTGAGAAACAACTCAAAGGGTTTTTAGGTGCCACTGGGTACTACAGGAAATTTGTAAAGGATTATGCCAAAATCGCTAATCCAATGATAAAATACCTAAAAAAAGACAAAAAAATAAATACCAATGACCCGGAGTACATTCAGGCATTTGAAACCTTAAAATTAAATATAATAAAACACCCTATTTTGAAATTTCCTGATTTCACTAAGAGTTTTACCTTATTTACGGACGCAAGCAATTATGCAATCGGAGCAGTACTAACACAAGAAGGACAACCTGTGTGTTACGCTTCAAGATCGCTCAATGATCACGAAAAGAATTACTCCGTTACCGACAAAGAATTCTTGGCCATCGTATGGGCAGTAACGTATTTTAGGCCATACCTATGGGGCAAAAGATTTCGAATTATAACAGACCATTTACCAATAAAATATTTAAACAAAAAGTTTTCAGGAAAAGAATTTAGTCAACGAACGCAAAGATGGCTACTCAAGCTACAAGAATACCAATTCGACATAGAATACCTTAAAGGCAGGGAAAACAAAGTAGCAGATTTCCTGAGTAGGATTCCTAATAACCAAGAAATTGACTGTAGCAACAATCAATCAGTTAACAATCTGTCAGATAACGCGACAATACTTCCACATTCCAATACATGAAACAATCGTAAATAAGTACAAAACGCAACTCATACTAACTAACGACGCTGACAAAGAAATAGAGACACTTCACAACAGACGTTTAATATTCATTGACATGACGAAAGGAAAAGACTACTGGACAGACGTGCTTAGGAGATTCATAAAACCAGGCCTAATAGGAATCTATACTGAACTCTCATATCATGAATATAACAAAATACAACAGTTATTGATAGAACTTTTCGGACATGATAAACAAATTAAATTTATAAAAGCAACATTAAGAGCAAGAGAAATAAAGACGTTAGAGGAAGTACATAAGCAAATCTCGTTGTACCATACCCAAGAAAGCGCCCATAGCGGAATAGTAGAAACCTATCACAGTTTAAAGAGTGAAATATACTTCCCTCACCTAATTAGAGAAATTACTAGAATAATTAACAACTGCAGGACATGTTTAGAGACCAAATATGAACGCAAACCAATAAAGCCTAAATACGAACTTAGTCAAACACCAAGCAGGCCCAATGAAACTATTCATATGGACATATATTACTTTAGGAAACATCCATTTTTAACCCTAATTGATAAACTCACTAAGAAGGCATATGCCTATTTTCTACCAAACAAAAACTGGACTAAGAAGATAGAAACGCTTGAGGAGCATTTCTCCAAATTTGGTAAACCATCACAAATTATAACAGACAATGAGTTCAAATCAGAGCATCTAAAAGAATTTCTAAGAGAACAAGAAGTCAAGCTCCACCTGACCAAACCCAATACTCACACAGGCAATAGCGATATAGAAAGGTTACATTCTACTTTACAAGAAATACTAGTATCAATGAGGAATTTAGATCTGACACTAATCCAAAAAATGCATAGGGCAGTAAAGATATATAACAGTAGATACCATTCCAGTGTTAAAATGACACCTGAAGACGCAATGTTCGCGGACCTTGCAAGTTTAGTCAAAAATATACAGACCCAGAAAGAAAGACGAACACAGAAACTCAATCAGAATAGGGAAAGTTACCAGGAAAAGAGAAAAATTATACCCGTTAAGAACTACAAAAGAAATTATTACAAAAATGAACCTAGGTATCGATTTAAAAAAATGGATAGGGAACATCCTATAAATATTAAAAGACCACGAAAATTTGCAGATGACAACATTACTATGCACCCTTCTGACAGTGGGAGCAATGTTTCAACAATCCGCAGCAACACTGACAATCATCCCAATAATGACTGACAACGGATATACTTTAATCAACATGGGACAGACAGAAATAATAAAAGACACAAGGACTATACTTCATGTCATAAACATTATCGACTTAAGAGTGACTATCAATTCCATACAGGAAAGTATCAAACAATTGCGAATAGGTGACAATTTTATAATAAGAAAACTAATAGAAAGTATTCAAGCTAAGATACTTGCAATAGAACCAGGACAAACAAAAAGACAAAGACGGGGACTTGTAAACGTAATAGGAACAGCACAAAAATGGTTATTCGGGACTATGGACGATAACGACAGACAGGAAATAACAGAACATATAAAAACAATAGAACAAAATGACGGTAACGCAATATACAACTTAAACAAACAGATTGAAATTAACTCTCATTTCAATGACACAATTACGGACCTTAAGAACATTATAGAGTCAGATAGGAAACAAATAGTTAAAGCCTATGAAGAATTAACAGGAAACGAAAAGCGTATTATCCAACAGCAATTAATAACAGATCATATACTAAAATTAAGAATTCTTGAAGATAAACTTAACCAAATATTGGATAGTATAGCATTAGTTAAGCAGGGACTTGTTCATCCAAGTATGATGACAGCATCAGAAATAAGAGAAACAGGGCTAGACTTCTATAAGCTAAAAAACGGAAAAGTGGGATTGTTAAAATACGACAGAGATAGATTGATAATAGCTATTAAAATACCACATACTTATAAACTTGTTGATTTTAAGCTTTTAACAGCTATACCCACAGAAACTAACGAAGAAATTATAATAGAAGATCAATATGTCATAGAAATAAACCAGACTAAATATGAATTCAATGATAATACTTTGTATGAAAAGGAATTAGTACCAATTAAGAATTGTATCACAAATAATAATTGTAAACTAAGAGAAAATAAAGTAGTTGAAATAAAGACATTAGATGATTACACTATCATTTGCAAAAATATGAATAATGAAGAACTAATAAATAATTGTGATGACCGGAAAATAATGTTAAATGGAAATTACTTAGTTATTATCAGAAATTGTTCAATTCAGATATTAAACCAAACTTTTACCAATACAAACATACAATTTGTTGACAGATTCGTCTACAGTGACGATATAAAGTATAACTTTACTAAGCATTTAAGTTTTGAAGACATTGTAATAAAAAATTTTGAAAATTTAGAAAATATAAGAATACTTAAGTTTCATAAAAATATCAATTATATTACTAGCTCAGCTTTTATTTTAATCCTCGCGATATTCATTTTCATCATGTCCACAAAAAATAAAAAAGTTAAAGTTTCAATTAAAAAAATTAGTAAAGAAATTCCTAAAATTCAGGAGAATTTTAAAATAAAGGAGGGAGAGGTTACATATCCGAAACCCCACCACAACCACTCCATATTCGCCATTCCGGAGTAGGGTTACATTTTTTTCATCGTTTCCTTTTCTCTTGATTTCCCACGGAAACCAAGCACATTCACCTTGCACTTGACACACGCGCAGTTTTTTATTAGGTCAAAATGCACGCGCCGTAATTAAATCCGCTAGCGACTTCAATTCTCATAATAAAATAAAAGCTGAGTCAACCAAATAAAGCTAACATTAAGAATAAATTAATAATTTTCAAGTTAGTTAGTAAGGAACCCGTGTACCATTAATACCGATCGGTTAAATAAAAGTTTGTTTCGTGTAAAATTTAATCCAAGTTGTTTTTCTTTATTTTTTTTATTTCAAGAAGATAACTAAAATCTAAGTTGTATAACGACAAATTTCAGGTGCTCAGAACACCATTACGTTGACTACCAGTTTTGGCGTGAAGCAGGGGTGCTCACCATCTATTTATATATTTATTATTTTTATATTTTTTGTTGGGTTAAGCAGTAATTTTTAAATGTATTTATATAAGGAAAGTCTACATCGCGGGTTGGCAAACCGTTACGCTTTCGATATTGTTATCCCGTATTTTGGAGAATTGTTGTTTCTTATAAAAATTTGTCCAAACACTCCCGAAAGTGGGCATGGATAACAATTTTGTATAGGCGGATTTTTAAGAAGAACATTGGCTACATGTTTTGCTTATACCCACTCTTATTTTCGTTTTTTAAGGAATCAGTCGAAAAACAAACGTTTTTGTCGAACACGCCCCCAAAAAGTGGGTTTGGCTAACAAATTTGAATGGGTGAATTGTTAAAAAAGACTTTGTCCAGATAATTGCGAAGAACACGACCTTCATTTCAATCAATAAAACTGTTTAATTTAAATAGTGTTCGTGTCAGTCGGCGGATTTTACAAATCTTATAATTGATCATTTCGGGCTCCTGTATGTCTCAAATTTCAGTTTTCTAGCTCGAATTTGAGGACCTGATCATATATATAGCAGCTCTTAAGAGCTATGAATCAAAATTGATATATAACCCTTGGATAGGGGATAGAAAATAAAAAAAGGTGTCCATACTCACGAAACCGAGTTAGATGTTAGATGTTAATAAATATATATGTACTTGTTAAAAATTAATAGCAATTGAATAAAAGGATTATGTATAAATATAGGATAATGTCTAAGCATATCTTGGAAAGTATAATTTTTTCTTTTTTGTTGTCTGATATCCGGCTGCTTCCGCCGCACACAGAACCCCTCAATAGCTGCCATCATTACGTCCACACGAATATGCTACAATTGTATTGTATTGTATGTGCAGTGGGGTCATCCGTAGATGACAAGCACTTAGACCTATTGGTCCATTGTACTTCAGCATAGCTGCCCGCTCGCTGGTTATTGGCCATTAGTAAGATACAGTGAGGGAGAACCTACCAGTAGCCTTGGCAAAGCGAAGAATATTAGCAAGTTCAATGTCCCCCATCTCATCTTCGTTGACGAATTGTTTGCCTATAGTGGTGAGCCTGGTTCTGGCGAAAGCCGGACATTCACAGATAAAGTGAGATATCGTTTCATCCGCCTCCAGGCAGCACTCACATAGGCCCGAGCTCCTAATATGGATGGTTTTGAGGTGCTCGTTAAGAGGACTGAAACCGGTGACGAGACCAATCAAGGGTCTCAAGTCTTTCCTGTTTAGTCCAAGCAAAAACTTAGCTCTGCTGATTTTCGGACCGTCCACTAGCTTCTTCGAATACCTGCATGAGACCAGGTCATGCCAGTATTCGGAATGTTGTTGGCGTAGAGCCGAATCCATTTCACGTTTGTGAACGGATGAGCAGCATCCTATAGATGGTTTTGGGCCAATGAAGGCTGTCGAAGAGCCCTTCCTGGCCAGAGCATCCGCTCTTTCATTTTCCTCGATACCTGTGTGCCCAGGAACCCAGGCAAGTGATACCGAGTTACATCTACCCAGACGGTTAAGCTTAACCATGGTTTCCTCAACTATTTTTGACTTGAGAGAACCAGCCGAACAGGCTTTGATAGCGGCTTGGCTATCTGAGCAGATGTATAAGGTTTCACCCTTAATCCTTCTCCTTAACAGGATATTTGCGGCAGTAGCAATCGCAAAGATTTCTGCCTGAAAACCAGTTGTTTGTCTACCCAAGGCTGCAGATAGATTTATCCGACAGTCTCTAGAGTAGACCCCGGCTCCGGAGATACCGTCAATGAGTGAGCCATCGGTATAGACGATGACATCACCCGGCTTAAAGCCATTCCACCCCTCACAGTTCCATTCCTGCCGTTCAGGAAGGATGACCTGAAAACGGCGCTCAAAGACTTGCTTCATGCACACAGTGTCAAGTGCTCCTCCCCGATGGCCAGGTAGGCTGTCATAGAGACCTCTGTACCTAGCACCTCTGGCCCCATCGCCGAGATTGACCTGCCGTCCAAGTACTACACACATACGGTATATTGATTTTCTGGCCTCACTCTCAGCAAGGAACTGCAAGGGAGGTAAACAGACCAACACTTCCATAGCAGAAGTGGGAGTTCCTCTCATCGCACCTGTTTGCTTATGCATTATAAGCACGCAAGGTGCTGTAGCTTCGACAGTTGACGTTTGAGGATGTGAGCTCTAGCCCACCATACAATCGCACCATACATAAGGTATGGCCTAACAATGCACGTATAAATCCAGTGAACCAGCCTGGGACTAAGTCCCCAGGTTCTGCTGAACCCCCTACGGCACTGCTAGAGAATGTTAGTTGCCTTCGAAATCCTAGCAACCAAATGTTCAGAAAAGTTAAGCTTTGGATCTAACACAATACCCAGATACTTAACCTTGCTTGATAGCTTTAGTTGAGTGCCCTGGAAGTAAGGCCACCTCACTTGAGGTATTGCCCTTCTACTCGTGAACAGCATCATCTCAGTCTTCGCGGGGTTGACTGACAGAGCTTGCTCGCGGCACCAACTCCCAACACTATTGAGCGCTGTTTCCATCCGCTCACAAAGAGTTGGTAAAAACCTGCCGCTGACAATAATGCACACATCATCAGCGTACCCAATAACAGGGTGACCTTCCCCATCAAGTCTTCTCAACAAGGAGTCGACCAACAGGTTCCACAATGTAGTGGAAAGTACACCGCCCTGCGCAAAGCCTTTAACAGCGCGCACAGTTCTGACGCAGCCGCCAACAGCAGCTGTAACTTCTCTGCTACTAAGCATTTCCAGGATCCATTCCACAGTTGTAGAATCGACGCCCTTCAGTGTTAAGGCAGACTCAATTCTGCAAAAGGTGGGATTGTCAAAGGCACCCTCAATATCCATGAAGACAGCAAGAGCATAGTTCTTTCGGTCGAGCGCCCTACGCACTCTGGCCGTCAGATCCGTTAATGCCGTCTCAGTGGCCTTGCCTTTTTGATAGGCGTGTTGGCTATCATGAATACCCAGCGAAGCTGGAATGCTCTTAAGCCGTACGTCAATCAGTTTTTCAATGCCCTTTAACAGAAATGATGAAAGGCTAATAGTCCTGAAGCTTTTGGGAAGATCATAGGCGGCCTTTCCCGGTTTGGGAATGAAAACCGCCCTAGCTCTTCTCCAGGCTAAAGGAATATGTCGCAGAGCCACGCTGGCTCTGTAGATTCTAGTTAGCAGTGTGAGCAAAATCTCGATACCCTTTTGCAAGAGTATGGGATAGATGCCATCAGGTCCAGGAGCCTTGAAAGGAGAAAAGGTCAGGATAATGGCTTTCGCCCTCTCTCTCGTAACAATGCTCGCCGCGACCCGCCACTGCTCAGTGGTAGCTCTGCTTTTGTTTGGCCACACGCAATTATCCTGGCTGCAAGGAAAGTGGGTGTCCATTAGCAGTTGAAGTACCTCCTCATTTGAGTTGGTCGAGGTGCCATCGTGCTTCCGAAGGACGTCAACCCTGGCTACCGGATCAGCTGAGAGGACTCTCTGCAATCTCGAAACCGCGCTAACATCCTTCAGTTCTCCGCAGAACCTCTGCCAAGATACCTTCTTAGCGCTCTTAATTTGCCTCTTGTACTCCTTCTGCGCATCCGCATGAGAAGACCAATCGGAGGTTAGACTTCCTGGCCCTGTTAAACAGCCTCCCCACTCTTTTCCTGAGAAGGGATAGCTTAGCGTTCCACCATCGGGTTGGTTTCGCACCACCAGCCTCCTTCTCCGGGCAAGCAGTATGAAAGGCCGTAATAATACCGCTGTGTAGCGTGTCGGTCGCCTTATCCAAGTCGTCGCTACTAAGGATCCTGATAGGCAGGGAACATATCTGACCCCGCAACTCCGTGGAATAGACGTCCCAGTCAGTGCGCCGCACATTCCTGATTTTGCTTCTGCTCGGTCGATCTGCACTTAACTTAAAGATAACATACCGATGGTCAGATGCAGTTTCTTCCCTTGAAACCCTCCAGCCCTAAACGATGCCAGATGCAGCAACGGTTGCTACTGTCACATCAATAACTTGCCGCCTCAGCCGAGTGACAAAGGTTGGCTCATTACCAGTGTTCAGTATATCGAGCTGGCTGGCAGCAAAGAAGTTTAGTAGGGATTCACCCCTGCTATTTGAGTCAGTACTACCCCAAACGCGATGATGCGCGTTCGCGTCCATACCAACGATCAAATGCTTGTTACCTCGTCGGGCATGCTCGACAAGCCTTACCAGTTCCACCGTTGGAGGTGGGGCCAGTGAGTCGAATGGGAGGTACACTGAGGCTGAAATAATCTCAGTAACCAACCCTCCTCGCTTAAGACACATTTTAATAAGTCTCGAGAACTGAACTCAGGCATAAGACTAGCATCTAAGCCCTTTGCTACAAAGATGCACGTACGAGTATTAACAATCCCAGGCTTTACAAAAATTGCTCCTGGTACACCCGAGATGCCACTTACCGCCCCCTTATACAGATAAGGTTCCTGTATGAGGCACACCTCTGTATGCAGTTTTCCAAGCCGACGACACAATGTAGGTGAAGCCGCCTTGGAATGTTGCAAGTTAATTTGAAGGACCTCCAGTGATGATCTAGCCATAGAGCTAATTACCACTGGAAGTTCCAGCCTTCTCTCCCCTCTTTTCTGGCCTGAAGAACAGGCGACCAGTGAGGAAAAAAGGCCGGTAAGAGTACTTCCCAAGCATCTTCGCCGAATCGTCATCAACACCAAAAGTATACAGACGGCCATCCTTCATTTTGTTGAAGTGATAGACCCTCCACTTATCGGTGAATAGACCCGGGTTTTGACCCTTGAGAAGATCGATGATTTCCTTAGTCTCCATATCAGTTTCCGGGACAAAGACCTTCATCTTGGTATATCCCACTAGCTCTGACGGGTGAAGACAGACAAGGTCACTCCCGTCAAGCTTAGGGAAAATTCGAGCAAGATCAGCTCTGACCCACGCATTCGTGGCTTCATCACTACAGCAGAGGATAAAGCCTCCATTAGTCTTGATGATGCGCTCAAACGCCGGGCTATTGCCTTCCTTCACTCGCCTCCTCACAGCGTCCTTCAAGGCCTTGTCCAGAACGCAGATGTTTTCCGCAGTATACTTCCTCAGGTGATCACCCGGGAAAACAACCGCCAATCGCAAACGAGACAGAGCCGAGTCCGTGTAGCTCTTCTTTGGTAGGGGGGGTCCTGCATCATTGCTAGTGCAAGACCTCTTTGTGCCTTTGGATGCTGTACCAGCTACCTTGGGTGACCCCTTAACCACTCTTGTGTCCGTCACCTTCACAGTCTTCTCTGTTTCCGTGACCGTCACTGAGAGATTGGGAGCGGTCAGATCAGAGGCAGTAGGTACGGGGCCAACAGGTTTGGGGTCGGCATTTACTGCAACCCTGCTCTCCGAGTCCACCATTCCTCCTTGCTTCTTCCTCTTACCACTCTTCCATTCCTTTCGCTTCCTACAGCCTGATTCCTTGGTGGTTTCAACGCTAACCGATTCGCAGAGCTCATCAGTCGCGGAATCCTTCGAGGAGCAGCCGGAAGGAGCCTTCTCGCATTCCTCAAGAGAGAGCTTCTTCAGCTTTTTCCTGAGGACCGCCTGCTTCCTGGAAGGGCTGCAGAGGGGAGCATCACTGAACGTGCTGGACAGGAAATCCCGTGCTCGCTTCGTCAGGTTCTCCGTCCCCGCGTCATTCACAGGAGTAGTAGCAGCGTGGAATTTTTGCAGGGAAGCCCGCTCAGAGGGACTCAAGGACACATTTGTAGCGTCCGAGCTCCTCTTAGCAGACACCCCACATATTTATTTTATTTTTTTTATTTATTTATTTTAGTTTGTAATGCCTATACACTGTAAGATAAATTATCTTATTAATAAGTGATAAGCTAAGACTGCAGATAAAAGCTACAATATAAGGTAAGACTTACATTATATTACAATATAATACAAGACAAAAGGAGCTAAGTAAAAAGGAATACAATATTGTTTAACTAAGTTTGTGCAAAATACAAAATTAATTCGTTTTTAAACCTTGCTGCGTTTTCGATCCGTCTAATAGAACGCGGCAAAGAATTCCATAAGCGGATAGCATTAATAAAGAACTGACACTCGGAAGTAAGGAAAGAGTATCGTGGATGAATTAAGTGACCAGATCTGTTTGAGGAAGCCATTATTAGCTTCTCATGGAGATACTGGGGCTGTCGTGTTCGTAGGATGTGTGAGAGCAAAGTCACGGTGCGAAACTGTAACAGGCTATCAAATGTTAAATCGAAAATGCGTCTGGAATAGGTTGACACATGGTCATACCTTCGTAGTTCAAAAACGTACCTAATGGTATTGTTAAAAGTGACACGGAGTCTTCTTTTACTGATAAAGCTACACTTACCGAAAATTTCACACCCATAGATGAGCGTTGGTATGACCAAGGTTTTTGCCAACATGATACGGGTCTTAGTTCGCTCTTACCAGCAGTCGCATCCTTGTGCCGGCCAGGATCGGCCAGTACGCTGGGTGCATCCGCCAGCTTGAGCTCCGAGCTTGGTCTCGTATCAGCGCTTAGCGTCGGAGTGGTATTCGTCTCGTCCTGTCTTGTGGCCTGTTGCGTCAGTTTGTTCAGTTCTCGTTGCTTGTTCCGTTTCTTGTTCCGTTTCGTTCGTGATGTCGTGTTTGTCGTGTTTGTCATGTTGCTTGTGTGCGCCGCTGGCGACTTATCGCCCCCAATAGCTGGAGGCGCCAAGCCCGTGCCGGTAGCCGCGGTCTCTACCGACATTTGAGCGGATATCCCCACTCGAATTTGTTTCTTTTCTGTTGTGTCGTTCATGTTTTTTTTGTTGTTGCTTTTTTAGCCTAGTTTTTCACCTAGGGGTCAGGATTTTACTAGGGATAGGATGGAGTTCCCCCCGTTACCCTAAACCCTCCTCCTTTATCCGGGCTTGGGACCGGCATAGAAATCTATGGCGGAGTTCGAGGAATACTACAAGGAATAACCAAAAGAAGGAAATGTAGAAGAACATATAATCCAACCACCCGCAGGTATGCAACAAAAGTTTGCAATTTTTGGACTCAAGGTTTAATGCAATTTTATGATTGCCTTCTCGAAAGTGTTAAATTTAATTTTTATTTTAACCTAATGGCAACCTGCCGTTATTTCTGGGGGACTGATATTTCGTGACATTTGCTTTTACAGAATGGGATGGAGCAGTTTACCGACTAAGTAGGAAAATTTTATTTTTTATTACATTGAAGATAAATAATTTATACCCCCGAGTATTACTTGCATGTATTTTATCTATCCAAATTGCTCTTCGTCGCTATTTGTCTTATCGATATTTTTTTAAATTATAAACCTAGAATCGACATCATTTACAAAAATTCAATTAATTTAGTCTTGGGGTTTTCATAAAAAAAATTACATTCTCAAGACTCCTAAGCACTTGTCTTCATGTTTTCCAATTTATTGAAACAAATCAATATTATATAATAACGTTGGATAACAAAATTTAAATTCAATTTAATGTTGTAGACTATTTGACTAACTCCACTGTACATTATGTCAGGACACCGTGTTAGGGAAGCAGGGAGCGAGGCGGAGATGAGCAAAACCTTTTTGTGGGCGACTTGTGTTTTGTCTGATCTTTTTTTGTGATTAAGTGATGGTGACAGGAAAGGAGTTGAAATCAAAAATCTTTATTCATTTAGAAGGCTGGTCGATGATCCTTAGTTTGTTAGCGAAGTACTTCAGCACTAAAAACAAGTGTCGGGACAAGATTTCACATTTTACTTCTTTTGCAATGATTCTTTGCAAAATATCAGATTCTTGCATGCCGCATGGCTGAGTTACGATTTTTTCGCGCGAACCGTAATTAAATATAATACACGAAAAGCAAATCGTTATAATATTTGTATTTTTTTTTTTTGAATAAAAGAACTGTGAACATAATAAAATATCTGTCCTCGTAAGACGTCCTTACTTAACGACAGGAAAACTTCCACTGCTTTTAAAAATCGTTAAACACTCGGTAGGATTAAGGTTCGATAGAGCAAGCATTTTGTCCTTCGAGTGAGGAGTTTTGATTGCATTTGTTTCGCTACACCGAAGTAGCAACTGTTTCCCAAGGTAATTCTCCGCCGGATCTCCACAAAGGTGTCATTCGTGGAGTTCATGTTTACTCCTAGGTACAAGCAGCCTTACATTTCTTAAAATAGGCATAACAAATATATAGAAATTGACAATTGACAGTCTTTTTTTTTGGTTAAAAAGGCACAATAGCAATGAACAAATTTATTAGAATAATGAGTCATTAAATAGATAGAATCTTTATACTAAATTTAGACTTCTGCATCATACAAGTCTTAAATCACATGTGAGATTTCATTCTACAAGTTTACAAGTGGGTTTTTATTTTTTCCTACACTTTCTGAGTTACAGAAAGAGGATAATAAAACAGTTTCCCATTTGTAGCATTGGCCATTCCATTAGTAGAGCTGCCAGTCGATGTGTTGTTTCGTGTTGCAGAAATGTTATAAACCTATATGAATCCACTTGTATTACAAGTATTTGTAGCGTTTGGTAACAGGGCTCTGGTGGTTTTTTGCTATTGTAGGCATTGGTTGAGCTTGGTTTTGTCAAAATAATGTTGACCAGTTGATGGTTGATGGTCATGTAGTTTTGTTTGCTTCTGCTACCGATGCTGCTGCCAACCTCATAGTGATCGTGTTTGTTTTGGGTGTTTCTTGTTATACCAAATCCAGCTACATAGTATTGAACAAACATACAAACGGGTAGAGTTTGGTGTTATATCGTGCGGCGATGCACCAGTCGTAACTCCTCCCCTCGAAGTATGAAATAAAGATATGCAGTTCCTCAGTATAATAATAAGTAGCGCATTTGGATGTAGTAGGCCGAAGTGTTTATTAATATGTGAAAGGTGTTTGGTGTATAAATTTACAAAGTAAAAGTGTATTTAAAAATTTTGTAATTAAAACAAAGGTTTAAATATTTATTACGAAGGACCATGCTAAGTTTCTTTGTCGTATTTTTTAATATCACACAGTTTTTTTTTAAATAAATCAACCAACGTCTATATATTCTGGATATATATTTTGTTTATGTTTTTTTCGCAGATTGATCTCAACCGTTATTATTTTTTTTTTGTGAACACTATATTTATTGAAGCTTGGGAGTTATTTATTTCTTATATCGTCTAATTCAAAAATAATAGCCAGAATTCTTTTGGATTGATTAAGTCTATTTATTTTTTATTTTTTTTTCACTAAGACTTTGATTGTGTATAATTTTTTTAATATGTTTACCTTATTTATATTTTCTAAATTATTTATATTTGCTATTTTTTGTATGTATGTTTATGTAGTTTATTTTAATTATATATATTTGTTGATTTATTATATTTGTCAATGTTTATCTCTTCGTCAGTCGAGATAGCTCTAATCTCGTCCAATTCTCCTTACCGCTGGTGGGGGGAGAAAATAACCAGACTGTGTTGATTCTGTGTTCGAATGTCTTTAATTTCTTTGAATTGTTGTCTTAAATACTACGTTATTGTTAAGTAGCCTTATTGCTAATTAATAAAATCCATTTCACATGGGGCGTTGTCTTCTCTATATGTATAGATTGGGTGTTTGCCTGTGCAAATGTACTCTTGATCGTCCGCCTTCTCACACTCCTTGAGGTCATTTGTTGTGAACTTTACAAACTGATCCCGATGAAGTGTTACGGCTATGTATTCTGTCGTTGGCTTGACAAACATCAGTCTTTCGTTTTTTGGTATTGGCAGTGGTATCACCTTGTATAGCTCGAATAGAGTATCTTGTACTAGGGGTAAATTTATGTTGAATATGATTCCACACTCCATGATTCGGGTCTTGATCCGCGCCAATGAGTGGATTGTGCTGAGCCCTTCTGAGTGGAGTGCCGTGTTATCTGGAACATGTGGCCTTATGAGGTCTACTTGACGCCTTAACTCTGATGGTGTCAGGATACGAGTGCTGATCTCCCCGTGATGTCCATCCATGACGGTGTCGATTAGTGCCGTTTAAATCCTCTGATACCGTGCAAGGCTCAAGTTTTAAATGCTTACCATTGAGTTGAATAATAGCATCGCTCTAGTTTCATCCAATGTCTTTGTCCTATCATTCCATGCTCGTTGTAGGTTAGCCACATGCTCGTTTAATGATTCGAGCTGACTATTTGTGTGCCTTTCGTCTCTTTCGATGATATTTAGGGTTGAGTTAAGTACCGTTGTTTGACGCTTAGTTAATTCGGCTTGGTACTTCTGATTTTGTCCTTTTATATTGCTCAGATTGCTCCTGATCCACTATTCCAAATAATTTGTTTGCCAATGTACCGACTATATCAAATGGTGATCGCCGATTTCGCTCGTGGTTTTGCCCGCGCATTACCTCATTCATTTGAAGTGCGTTTTGGTATTGGTACTCCAGCTCGCTTAATGTTGTTCGGCAGTTGGTTGTATAGTATAGTGTGTGTTTGCATAGATGGCTCATATTTTGTAGCGACAAACGCAGGGTTTCCAACTCTCTAAAGTAGGTGGTTGTGTTCTGATATACAACGATGTTCCATGAGTCGGTGATCAACCTTGTCTTTCCTAGCCCTTCAAAATAGATTCCAGAGCTTGAGTTCAACTGCTTGACTGATATAGGTGTATTTGTATGTGCCGAGGTTGTAGGCAGTATGCAACACAGCACTATCAACAGTGTGTTCAACAGAATCCCTCCCGTTGACGTCTTTATTGGTTGCGATACCTCTGTGCGCCGTTTCATAGCCAATGGATTAGCTAACCAATTGGGGTTGATTGGCTGGATGCGCCTTCGCTTGGTAGCTCGTGTGCCCCGATTCTGGCGCCGTGTGTTAATTGAGGAAGTGCTGTCATCATCTGAAGTTCTACTACGCCTTGAGGTTGCTGTCAATGTGGTTGCCGCTGGCGTCACCATCTCGTTGATTGTTGTTGCAGTTACTGCCGTTCTCTTAACAGCCTTATGTGAATTCTCCTCCATTGTGATCGTCGATGATGCTGCTTCTTCTATCTTGGCTTCACTGTCCTCCGTTTGAGATGTTTCAATC
Source organism: Portevinia maculata (assembly GCA_949715645.1). Taxonomy (NCBI): domain Eukaryota; kingdom Metazoa; phylum Arthropoda; class Insecta; order Diptera; family Syrphidae; genus Portevinia; species Portevinia maculata. The sequence goes on from OX454525.1 coordinate 43,876,699, forward strand.
GGCAATGGACATATTTTAGCAACTACTCGTTTGAATATCCCACCCTTAGTCCGTACGTCAACTACCCTTATGACATTGTCTTCACCTGGGTATACCCTTATTACTCTCCCAAGTGGCCATTTAAGTGATGGCTGATTGTCGTCTGCCACTAATACCATTGTTCCTGGGGTAATGTTTGTCGTGCCGGTTTTCCATTTTGATCGATTCTGCAATTCCAAAACGGTGACATCCGGTTCAGGGATTGCACACGGCGGATCTCCAATCAAAAAGTGTCCTGGAGTTAATGCTTCCAAATCATTTGGATCATTTGAAAGCTGGGTAATTGGGCGGGAATTAAGAATTGCTTCTATTTGGGATAAGGCTCTACTCAATTCCTCGTATGTTACTGGTGCCATTCCTGTGTATCTTATTAGGAGATGTTTTGCTGACTTTACTGCGGTCTCCCAGATTCCCCCGAAATGAGGAGACCTTGGAGGTATGAACTTCCATTCTATAGCCATTTCTTGGCAGAGGTTATCTATGCCTTCTCGTAGTTGCTGTGATTTTAGAAGGTTCGCAAGGCGATTTAATTCTGATTTTGCGCCTACGAAGTTAGTGGCATTGTCGCAGGAAATTGATGCACAATATCCTCGCCGTGCGATAAATCTTTTTAAGCCATTTAGGAATGCGGTTGTTAGGTCGCATACTGCTTCCAAATCTACTGCCTTTGTTGTAAAGCATACAAACACTGCTACGTGCCCTTTATTCGGAGCTCGCCCCCGTATTCTTGAATGTATTTGGACAGGACCTGCGAAATCAACTCCAGTGTGTAAGAAAGCCCTTGACGGTGTGACGCGCTTCCTTGGTAAATTGCCCATTATTTGAATGATGTGGCTTGGGTTGCATTTAAAGCAACGTATGCACTTGTGTACTACATCGGTGGCCATTTTTTTAACGTTCAGAATCCAATATTGTTGACGTGATAGGGCTATTAAAGCTGATGGTCCCACATGCATGTTCTGTTTGTGTAGTCCTTCCAATACCAGTTGCGTTAATTTGCTTTGTTTTGGAAGAAGCATTGGGTGTTTGCTGTCTACCGCCATGTTTGATTGCATTAATCGACCGCCGACACGCATTATGCTATTTTCATCTAAAAATGGTTGCAGTGATAATAGCTGGCTTGTTCTTTCAAGTGCCTGACCCCTTTCCAACTACGCATACTCCCTTGGAAAGGCCATGAGTTGTGTGTTCTTAATAACTGCCATGAGTCCTAGCCTTAGTTCGCCTTGAGTAAGACGTTCTTCCTTTACTCTTTGTGCTGGTGCTACTCGCATGTTGTTTATAAACCGTGAGCAATACGCAAAGATCCGTTGAACGCGTTGTATTGATCCAAGCTTATGTATGGAAGATGCTAGCTCGAATATGTGCGTCCTTTCCAATGTTGCAGTAAGCACTCATTTAACGGCTCTTCTACCCGGTACATCGGTTTCCAGACATACCAGATCCATCGGCCAGTGTTGCTCAGATCGTTGCAGGAAGGCTGGTCCTTTAAACCATATCGATGAGTCCAGTAGCTGCGCAGCGGGAAGCCCTCTTGAAATTAGATCGGCTGGGTTGTCCTTCCCTGGAATGTGTTGCCATTGTTCGCGTTGTGATAGGGAGTGGATGCGTGCGACTCTATTCGCTATGAATGTCTCCCACGTGTAGGATGGGGAAGAGATCCATGCGAGAACAGTGGTGCTATCAGTGTAGTAGCATATCTTGTCTATTTTTATAGTTAGTGCACCCATCAGACGGTTGACCAGCTCTGTCACTAGTTCTGCTGCACATAGTTCCAATTTTGCTAGGGTAGTGGTTTTTAAGGGTGCCACTCTTGATTTAGCACATAGTAGGGCCACTTGATGTTGTCCCTTATCATTCGTAGATCGTAGGTAGCAACATGCCCCATAGGCTACCATGCTGCTATCGGCAAACGCATGGAGTTGGATGTTTGATGCTCGAGGGATGAGTGCACATCTTGGAATGCGTACTTTGCTCAGGGCGTATAGTTCTACCTTATACTCTTCCCATTTTTGACATTGTTCTTTGGAGAGTGGTTCATACCACGGTGTCTGGGATTTCCACAGTTCCTGCATAAAAAGTTTCTCGAGTAAAACAACTGGGCCTACAATACCCAGCGGGTCAAATAGTCGGGATATCTCAGAGTATGCAATCCGCTTTGTTATGGACTCCGTGCCCTTAATGAAATTTGAACTATTAAAGAAGAAGATATCGTTATTGGGTTCCCATATCAACCCCAGTGTCTTAACAACATCTCTTTGATCGATGGATAACGTCTTTTCCCTGTGTTCCATGGGAATGTCTGTCAGGACATCTACGTGACTGGAGCAAAATGTTCGTAGTTCTAATTTCGCCTGAGTAAGTAGTTCCATAACTTGGTCCCTTATCCTTAAGGCTTCTTCGATTGTCAATATGTCATCTACATAGGTTTCCTCGGAAATGATTTGCGCTGCTCTGGGTGCGGTGGCTTTATTTTCCACTGCCAATTGTTTCAGGCATCTTGTTGCCAAAAATGGTGCGGATGCAGTTCCGTAGGTGACTGTATTAAGCTGATACGTTTTTATTGGGTCCGTTGATTTGTATCTCCAGAATATTGTTTGGTACTTTCGATGTGATTCATCAACGAGTATCTGCCTATACATTTGTCGTATGTCCGCTGAGAATGCAACTTGGTTTAGTCGAAACTTTGTAACAACGGTAGAGTTTTTGTAGCTCTGGTTGCTTAGCTAGTTTCCGCTCTAGAACCATAAACCGCTGAATTGCCATGCCCTCTGAGTGACCTATAGCATTTGGATCTTGCTTGAATGGAATTTGAACTATAAAGCGACCGTCCTTGTTCCTGCGGAATGTGTCACAGAAATGGGTTTCACATTCCACTTCTTCCTTTGTTTTTGGGCGTCTTTCCTCCGTGTGAGTTTCAAGTTCCCAAAAACGTTCTATTTGCTTCTCTATGGTGGTTGTTCCCTGTTTGGTTCCAATATTGCATATTTGCCTTGTCCGAGTAGGTAATTTGCTGATTTGGGCCCTTCCAGCAACTATCCATCCCAACCAAGTCGATTCGCTGTGGTCGGTTGAATTTCGGGTCTGCCATCGATATGTGCGGGGGTATTTTCCATCCTTTGGCCTCTATGTATACTGCTGGCTGTACTTCGCTTATTTTTGGTAGAATAACCGCTTCGATCGTTGTTTGGAAATGCGAAGTACGTGCTGTGTTTGGCTATCACCTCTGTGTTACCAATTCTCGCAATTGGTAAATTAATCCGTGTTCTGGGTAGTCCAAGTTCCTGACAGACTCTTTCTGTAATGAAATGTAATTGTGACCCGGAGTCCAAGATTGCCCTGGTTGGCATTGTTACATTTGCTGCAACCTGGCGCTGAGCAGCCTCTACTCCTGTGCCCCTTCTGAAGACAGTTGAAACATACCTCTAGTTGCTTCAACAGCTGGCAGCGCGCGTTGTAGTTCCTTTGACCGAACTGTTTCCATTGACGGATGTTGTGTCCTTGGATCGACACACAATGCATTTTTCTTGAGTGGAGGTCATGAAGCTTATCTGACGTCTCCTATCCTCCTTTGAATTTATGGCTTCTAACGTTTGGTATCTGGACGTTAGAAACTCGTATAGGTTGGGGAGTGTCTGTATGTCCCTACTGGATTTAAGTGACTGTTCGTAGAGTCTTCTACTCTCCTTGTCAAGTCGTTGAAGTACTAAATGAAGTACCAGAGGATCCCAGTCTTGCACGGCGACTCCCAGGTTTGATATCGCTGGTAAACACTCCCTCGTGGTATCCAATAGTCGTTTTAATGGACCGGCGGCCTCTGTTGTTATTACCGGCTGTTGGCACAGGTTTTTTTTTTTTTTTTTTTTATAATTAGCGCGCACTAAAGGGATTTGTTGGGACCCTTATAATGTATTAGCTACACAGCGCGGGCGTGGTTACACAGGTTATTTAGTAATGCTGTTACCAGCAACCGCTTGTTCTCGTAACGTTCTACCAACGTATCCCAGGCTGTTTTGTAGTTCTGGTCAGTTGTGGAGAGGTGTTGCAGTAGTTTACTTGGCTCGCGTTGTAAGTTTGCCTTTAGGTAATGCAATTTCTGTGCCCCACTCTTGTTGCGCCTGTGGATGAGCTCCATAAACAGATCCTTGAATTCCGTCCAATGTGAGTACTGACCGTTGAATGTGGGTAATGTTATCGTTGGAAGTTTAACATCACCAACACATTCCTTCTGTGTGTCTCTGATTGCCTCTTCTATATACTATTGGAGTCGGATCGACGCTTTAAGGTATTCGTCCTCTACCTCGAAGTATTCTTCTTCCTTGTAATCTCCAGTAGACTCTAGCCTCATTATTGATTGATGACCCATCGCTATAATGTTCCAGTAATTGTTGATCGCATCTAATATCTTCCCATAGTATGCTCTTGATCTATCAGTTGCATCTGCGTCAGTATGTTGCTGGTCCGTTTGTTGCACCAGCCGCCTCAATGCCTTCATTGAGGATCGTTATTGTCATACCAACTCCACAGTCCCTTGATCGGTTTCGTTCAGCATCGTGTCATCTATTTGTTGCTGATCCGGTTTGGTATACGCCTTTGAGCTTGCACTGTCATCTTCTGGTGGCTTCTCGTTAAGGGCCGTCAGCATCTTCTCAGAATATTTCGTGTATAAGGCTTCTATTTTATCAAAATAGTTGCTCGAGAAATATTCCTCGTCAGGAAGGCTCCCCTTATTTTTCTCCAGCTGGTAATGACGAACTCGGAACTGGTTCCACTCCATGTGGAGACAGCTCATGCACCAGATACGCCTTGGTCCAACGTTTTTGTCCATCCTTGGAAAAGTTGCTACAGATTGATTCAATCTGTTTTCCGACAGCATGTTTCTCATTCAACAATGTTTCCATGATGGTTCTGCCTTGAGTTTAGCGGTGTAGTTTTAACTCTCTTGAAATCCTTCAAGCTTCAGGTCTCCTGGCAGGATCGCAAATGTTTATCTCTTCGTCAGTCGAGATAGCTCTAATCTCGTCCAATTCTCCTTGCCGCTGGTGGGGGGAGAAAATAACCAGACTGTGTTGATTCTGTGTTCGAATGTCTTTAATTTCTTTGAATTGTTGTCTTAAAGACTACGTTATTGTTAAGTAATCATAATGCTACCCTACTGACAATTTATGTATAACTACCTTATTGCTAATTAATAATAATATGCCCTACTGACATTTTACGCAAGCGGTCGTTGTTACGCCATGTAATTATGCTGCGTTTGCAGTCATGTTTTTTTTTTTTTGTATTTTGTTATGCTCTAGTTCTTAATATTGTTATGTTCTAGTTCTTATGACCTAACTTAATATTATGTTTGTTGACGGTGTCAACAGTCAATTTATTTATAAGTTTTAATCTATTTATTTATGTTAATAAAACAATTGTACCTATTAATATACCTGATATCTGAAATCAAGTCTAACCACCACCACTTCTCTCATTTCTGTGCTTTAGTATAAGTTCGTGTTGAATTTTTTCCATCAGATTTTCCTCAAGTTATCACTTAATACCAGTAGTTTGATATTTTTAATTTACAATTATAAAATATAATAGTAGTAATAAGTAGTAATAATAATCACATCACTGTAAATTAAATGAATTTGTATTTGTATTTATTGGTAGCAAAAGTTTTTATTACAGATATTGGCTTAGAAATTAGTGTAGACAAATATGGTATTTGTTATGAAAAACAAATAAAATGAATTCAAGTTTTATAAGTAAATAAGTGATGGTTGAAAGAAAAATCTACATAATAAACGTTCATTTGAAATATCACAGCGGTTAAGCGTTGCATGCTTCCCATACAAAGTTTACAGAGTCTTAAAATCTACAATAAGTGGGTGTATACGATACATTCATGTTACAGTATAAAGGAACAATATATTTAATAAATTAACAAATTATATAGCTAACAAGAGTTGTACATCAAAAGAACAAAAAACCGTAAAAGTTTAATAATAAATAAACAAATATATAAATATATATGCATACATCAATAAAAAAGAGAAAAGAGAATAAATAGATAAATAAATAAATAAATATATAAATAAATAAATAGAGTTAGTAAATAAATAATCAAAATTATATAAATAAATATTTAATATAATCATTCAGTACTTATTTATAAGAAGTTGATGCAAAACCATAGAGCATGTAGGTTAACTTGAATAAGTAGACTGGTGTTCTATAACACAGTAATTATAATAAATTACGTACAAGACTTACAATTAAATTATTTTCAGAAAACTCGCATGATAAACGGATAAACTCGCATGTCGTGGAGAAGACTGGTGAGAAATTGTCATGGTCGATTGATTATTATTTTCAATATCTTTCTTTGCATTGCTGGCAATTTTAAAATACGACTTTTTGCGGAACTACCCCAAGCTGGAGCTTCATAAAACACTATTACTTGAAAGACTGCTTTCTATATAATCAATTTATTTTGCTTGCTTAATTTTGTTATTTTTTTCTACAATGTGCTGAATATGAGGACCAAAAGTGACTCTGTTATCTATAATGACACCAAGATATTTAACAAGATTATTCCATTCAATAGGTAGCCCATTTTTGCCTAAGTTGCGGCTCGGTAAAAAAACACGGCTTTCTTTTTCGTGTGAAAAAATAGCGTGTGATTTTTGAGCATTTTTTTTATATTCCATTTATCAAAATATGTAGTAGTTTTAACTCTCTTGAAATCCTTCAAGCTTCAGGTCTCCTGGCAGGATCGCAAATGTTTATCTCTTCGTCAGTCGAGATAGCTCTAATCTCGTCCAATTCTCCTTGCCGCTGGTGGGGGGAGAAAATAACCAGACTGTGTTGATTCTGTGTTCGAATGTCTTTAATTTCTTTGAATTGTTGTCTTAAAGACTACGTTATTGTTAAGTAATCATAATGCTGCCCTACTGACAATTTATGTATAACTACCTTATTGCTAATTAATAATAATATGCCCTACTGACATTTTACGCAAGCGGTCGTGGTTACGCCATGTAATTATGCTGCGTTTGCAGTCATGTTTTTTTTTTTTTGTATTTTGTTATGCTCTAGTTCTTAATATTGTTATGTTCTAGTTCTTATGACCTAACTTAATATTATGTTTGTTGACGGTGTCAACAGTCAATTTATTTATAAGTTTTAATCTATTTATTTATGTTAATAAAACAATTGTACCTATTAATATACCTGATATCTGAAATCAAGTCTAACCACCACCACTTCTCTCATTTCTGTGCTTTAGTATAAGTTCGTGTTGAATTTTTTCCATCAGATTTTCCTCAAGTTATCACTTAATACCAGTAGTTTGATATTTTTAATTTACAATTATAAAATATAATAGTAGTAATAAGTAGTAATAATAATCACATCACTGTAAATTAAATGAATTTGTATTTGTATTTATTGGTAGCAAAAGTTTTTATTACAGATATTGGCTTAGAAATTAGTGTAGACAAATATGGTATTTGTTATGAAAAACAAATAAAATGAATTCAAGTTTTATAAGTAAATAAGTGATGGTTGAAAGAAAAATCTACATAATAAACGTTCATTTGAAATATCACAGCGGTTAAGCGTTGCATGCTTCCCATACAAAGTTTACAGAGTCTTAAAATCTACAATAAGTGGGTGTATACGATACATTCATGTTACAGTATAAAGGAACAATATATTTAATAAATTAACAAATTATATAGCTAACAAGAGTTGTACATCAAAAGAACAAAAAACCGTAAAAGTTTAATAATAAATAAACAAATATATAAATATATATGCATACATCAATAAAAAAGAGAAAAGAGAATAAATAGATAAATAAATAAATAAATATATAAATAAATAAATAGAGTTAGTAAATAAATAATCAAAATTATATAAATAAATATTTAATATAATCATTCAGTACTTATTTATAAGAAGTTGATGCAAAACCATAGAGCATGTAGGTTAACTTGAATAAGTAGACTGGTGTTCTATAACACAGTAATTATAATAAATTACGTACAAGACTTACAATTAAATTATTTTCAGAAAACTCGCATGATAAACGGATAAACTCGCATGTCGTGGAGAAGACTGGTGAGAAATTGTCATGGTCGATTGATTATTATTTTCAATATCTTTCTTTGCATTGCTGGCAATTTTAAAATACGACTTTTTGCGGAACTACCCCAAGCTGGAGCTTCATAAAACACTATTACTTGAAAGACTGCTTTCTATATAATCAATTTATTTTGCTTGCTTAATTTTGTTATTTTTTTCTACAATGTGCTGAATATGAGGACCAAAAGTGACTCTGTTATCTATAATGACACCAAGATATTTAACAAGATTATTCCATTCAATAGGTAGCCCATTTTTGCCTAAGTTGCGGCTCGGTAAAAAAACACGGCTTTCTTTTTCGTGTGAAAAAATAGCGTGTGATTTTTGAGCATTTTTTTTATATTCCATTTATCAAAATATTCTTTTAGTATGTTTAGAGCGGATTGCAAATTGGCCTCAAATGTTAAAGCAAAAGCACCGGAGGAATAAATACATGTGTCATCTGCAAAAACTGCAGTTTGGTAATTATATAGGATGGGGACCAAAACAGATCCTTGGAAAATACCCGCAGGGATAACTTATTGGAGAGGCACATAGATATTTAAATCGAATGGAAATGTTCTACGATCCAGAAAGGAGTCAACAATTCTTATGAATTACTATGGGAAGTCAAGTTGTATCGATTTGTAGATCAGCTCATTGTGCCAAACTGAATTGAATACCTTTTCCACATGCAAGAATACCATACCTGTGTTTTGACCCACATTGAAGTGTTGCTTAATGTCCTATCTTATTCGGAGGACCTGGTGGGTTGTACTGCGATATGAGCAAAAACCAAACTGTTCAGTAGGAAGGATGCTCTGTTCCTCAACGTGCTATAGAATGGCCTTTTCAAAGAACTTACTTAGGACATTTAAGAGACAAGTCTGTGGCTAAGTGAATCACTAGATATTTTACTCGGCCTTAAAATTGGAATATTTTTTGCATGCTTCCGTGTAACCAATTTGCATGCGGGTGGCAATGGTGCAGTAGTAGTGTATTCGCTTACGGAATGGAAGGTCGTGCGTTCGAATCCCGGCCAAGTCCATTACTTTATACCGAATACATGAAATTGTAATCTCCCTAAGTAACTTAGACACCACCCGTGGAGAAAAGCCTACAACTGCACCCAAACACTTCTTTCCTATCTCTCTATTCTTTCTAATACCAAGTAGCTTACACTGTGTTCTTAGCATTATAAGGGTACTGTAACAGAAAAAAAATCCCTTTAGCGTAAGCAAATTATATAAAAAAAATAAAAAAAAAAAATACATTTGTTCAAAATAAATTGGATGAATCTAATACCAGATTTCTTAGGATTTTTCCAGTAGATCCAACTGGTCGACATCTCTTACATCTTCTAATGACACAAATAGTGCGTTGTGAACGAAAAAATTGGCTAAGTATGCTATTTACTGTTGTATCGAACAGGTTCTCAATAGATCTGTTATTATGTAAGGTCAGGAAAAAGTTGGATTGAAACGGTCTTGCTACCGTATTTGCTTTATCTAGGGCTGGACTGTTTCCATTTCTAAGACGTGGAATATAAGTTTGTTTGTTTTTTATTATTTTGATAAAATTTCAAAATAGTTCACTTGCTTTCCGCGATTCCAGATTTTATTTCTTATTTTCGCTATTTCGTCTTTAATTTTTAAGTTTAGGAACCGACACTTATCCAAATTAAACTGAAGTCTGCTTTGTTGTCACTTCCTGCTGAATCCATTTCGCAGCTCAATTAAGTTAACGATAGTTTTCGGAAACGGACTAGAACTAACGGACAAAAGGGACTTTTAAGGTATTGACTCATTTACACTTTCCAGGATCAATGTATTCAAAAATTCAGTTAATTGGTCAAGATCGGACGAACTTTCAATATTTAAATTGTCCGCATGCACAATTGCTGAATGTTAATCAAAGCAGCGACGCGGGTGTTTTAAGACGAGTTTAATTCGTTATTTGCAGAATTTGTGTCAAATCAATTAAATTAGGTATGTCTCAAATTTTTCCAAAATTTATTTTAATTCGTTTAGCTTTATTTAAACTAGTTCTATTTAGTAAACTAGCTCCCTTATTTTGTAATTTATTTTTGTTATTATATAGAAACCGAATAAAATAAATTTCCCAAAAATTGTATTAACCCTTACCAAATCGTATTTCTAAATTAAGAATTTTTATATACATATAAATATATCTTTTAATAAATAGGTATCTAATCTACTGAACTTTTACACTGCAATTATGCGATTTTGTATTAAATTAAATTTTTTTTTTTTTTTTTTTTTTTAATTTCTGGCTCGCCAAGGCGATTTATAAGATCTTTTGTACCGTATGGGCCAGAAAAGTTTAAACTAGTAGAATTTCCACTTTCCGTGTAAAGCGGACAATTTTACCAGTAGAAGAATTCTTTATGTCCTCGGGGCTCATTTGCTCCCTGAAAAAGATCTTCTTTCTAATTCCATTAAGGGCTGGACATTCACATAAAATGTGTTCAGCTGACTCGTCCTCTTCCAGACAGAGTCGGCACTCAGGAGAGTCTGATATTCTCATTTTGTGTAGATGATATCTTAAACCATGGTGACCAGTAAGGTAACCTACTAGGTTTTTGATATCGTGCCTGCTTAGTTTTAGACATTTGCTGGCATTTTTATTGAAGGGCCGAATGGCTCGTTTGGCCTGTCTTAGACCTGGGATGCTTTCCCAAAGATAGATACATTTTCTATGTTCCCAGCTTTTAATTGCTGCCGTTGCTGCTGATCTAGGAGTGCAGCAGAAAGGTTCGGGACCTATGAAAGGTGTTTCTGAACCTTTTCTGGCCAATTCGTCGGCCTTTTCGTTACCTTCTACCCCGACATGACCCGGAACCCACCATAATTTGGTCTTGTTTCTTATTCCGAGTGTTTGTAGGGTATTGAAGCAGTGCATGACTGATTTGGAGTCAATGGTATACGAGCTAAGGGCGTTTATAGCTGCTTGACTATCCGTGAAAATATGGATGGTTGCACCTTTTATGCCAGACAAAATAATATGGCTGGCGCATTCTTGAATGGCGTGGAGCTCTGCTTGAAATACGCTGGGACTTTTTCCCATGGGTATCGTAAAGCGTTTGTGTGGTCCGTAAATTCCCGCTCCTACCCCTTTTTCCATTTTAGAACCATCCGTATACCACTTTATGCCGTTGTGGCTGTTTGGTGGGTTATTGCTAACCCATGCTTCTCTCTTGGGGATCTCCGTGGAGAACCGTTTGTTGAAGCATAGTGTTTTTTGAATGCGGTCTGTGACCGCGCAGTTCATGTTAAGTTCTGGTAGTTCATCGAGAAGGGTCTTTAGATCCGGGTGATCATTAAGACTTATCTCGTTTAACTGTATTAGACTTATTGCACTGCGGATCGCCACTTTTTGAATGTATATGTGGAGAGGTGTGATTCCTGTTATTGCCTCCATGGCAGCTGTTGGACAGGTTCGCATGGCTCCGGAGATACCAAGGCACGCAAGCCGTTGTACCTTTTTGAGCTTCTCTATTGCGACCTTTTGTGTGGATTTTGTCCACCATACTATGGAGGCGTATGTTATAATGGGTCTTATCATCACTGTGTAGATCCAGTGGACGATCTTTGGAGATATTCCCCAGGTTCTGCCATATGTGCGACGACAGGCCCATAAAGCTCTATTAGCTTTAGTGATTTTGTTATTTATGTGAGAGTTCCAGTTAAGTCTCTTGTCTAGGATTACTCCAAGATACTTGACTTCGTCGGAGTACTCTACGACCGTGTCGTTTATTGTGATTAGGCCTAGGTCTAATTTCCTCCTTTTAGTGAAAGGAACGATGACGGCTTTACTGGGATTTATGGAAAGATTTTCCTTGATGCACCAGTCTATGGCTGTCTTTAGAGCATTTTTCATTTTTGATGTGACTCCAATTGAGTCTTTGCCCCTGACTATGATGACAATATCATCGGCGTACCCAATTGTAGTGTAGCCCAAATTGCCCATCTTGTGTAGCAGGTCATCGATGACCAATGACCACAAAAGGGGTGAAAGTACTCCCCCTTGTGGGCAGCCCCTTACGGCTGTTACTGATACTGAGGTCGTTCCTGACGAGGCAGTTATTTTGCGACTTTCCAGCATCGCTTTGATCCATTTAATAGTTGGTTTGTCTATGTTTCTATGGTACAAAGCATTTGATATGGATTCATATCCAGTATTGTCAAACGCACCCTCTATGTCCAGAAAGGCACAAAGTGCGATCTCTTTGCAACGGTAGGCGTTTTTTATCTCTGTAGTTAGTCTTAACAGAGCGCCTTCCGTGGATTTACCCTTTTGGTACGCATATTGGTGAGGGTGCAGAGGCATGCTTTTTGATATGCATTCTCTAATGTGGACGTCAATAATCCTTTCCATTGTTTTCAGGAAAAACGATGTCAAGCTTATCGGACGATATGATTTAGGTAATTCGCTCGGCTTGTTTCCCGGTTTGGGTATAAATACTACGTTTACCTCCCTCCAGGTAACTGGTATATACCCCCAGTTGAAGCTGAACCTAAATAAGGCAATCATGGATGGTAATAAAAATTCTATTCCATTTTGAATGAGGCCTGGAAAAATACCGTCTGTTCCTGATGCCTTGAATGGTTTAAATGAGTTAATTGCCCATTTAACCTTATCCGGAGTAAAAAGTGTTCCGGATAAACTATTAATTCTGCTGAGGTTTCTTGGAATTGAGACCTCCGCTATATGGTCATCTGTAATGACCATCGTGTGAGACCCTGGGAAGTGAGCCTGAAGCAAAGTTTTCAGCGTTTCTTCCCGGTCGCGTGTGATTGAACCATCTGATTTGATTAACAATCCCATGCTTTTTGCTTGATCCCTTGACAGAGCCCTTTGGAGGCGTGCCACCTCTGGAAGTTTTTCGATCTTCTCACAGTTTGCACGCCATGAGGCTCTTTTGGATCTGCGCAACTCTAAGTTGTATATGGTCAGCATGGATTTATATTGTTCCCATGTGCCGGTGCGTTTGGCTTGGTTAAAAAGCTTTCTCACTCTCATTCGAATAGACTGAAGGTTATCATTCCACCATGGTACGCACCTTTTAACCACGGTTCTTTTAACCTTGCAACTACTTTTGAATGAGGCAAGAATAATATCATTTATTTGACATTGCGCAGCATCTGCATCATTTGTTGTTGATGGTGCTTCTGGCAGCATGTCAGATCTGACCGCTAGATTTTCGCGGTAAGTTCTCCAATTAGTCAGTCTGTTGTCATAACGGACTGACGCGTGTTCGGCATTGCATCTTATCTCGAATCGGATGTGTATATGATCCGATAGAGATGCCTCGCCAGACACATGCCACCCCTCTATGATATCTTTCATAAAAGGAGATGAGATAGTAAGGTCTAGGACCTCTTCTCTTATAGAATTTCTAAAAGTGGGACTATTTCCCTTGTTTAGAAAAACGAGATTGTTGCTATATAAAAATTCTAATAACGACTCACCTCTATTGTTAGTATCTCGGCTGCCCCAAATCGTGTTATGTGCGTTTGCATCGCAGCCGATTATGATGTGTGTGTCTCCAGCAAAGTACGCCGATGCACACACAAATTTGTGTAGCTGTCGGCCTTTGTGGCGTTCTATTAGAACTGCCACCAGGTCCCTAGTTGTGAAACCTGGAATGAGAGAAAATTTTATATCTTTCTTAATAGAAATGGCCGCCCGTGGTCTGAAAGGACCTTTGGCGAAAATGATCTCTCTATTTTTACAGTTTAATCCAGATATCTTACCATTGTTTGCCCATGGTTCCTGGATTAGACCAATAGCGATGTTCCCTTCGGCACATCGCTGGCTAAAGGTGTCCGAGGCACCCATAGCCCTGTGCAGGTTAGCCTGCAGCACGCTTAGACGGGATGTCATTATTTCCGTGCGAATTCAGGGTTACGTACTCTGTTAGGCTTATTGTCACCTCTCCTTCGTACGACACCCTGTTGAGGGAGACCACTTTGTCTACCTCTCGGACTTTTGTTTTTGTGTCCGTCTTGCGCCCATGCCTTATTACGATCCATACCTAGTTTAGGCCTGAACCGTTGTTGGCTTTCTTTGGCGGTGCTGTGCGCACTATTGGCCTTTTCGGCTGCGCTTGGTCTTGCGCTTGTGGCTTCTCTTTCTAGCACTGGTGTTGCCGTGCTGGAAGCTGCTGGCTTCGCGGCAGTGCTGGTACTGGTCCCAATTGGATCAGTTACGGTGCTGCCGTGAGCTTTAGTGATGTGCTTTTGAGAACCTTTCAGGCCCTGTTTGGCCGTCTTATCAGCACTTTTTAATATGAGTTTGGTCTGTCCAAATCGGAACGAGACCATCCCCTTTAGCTCCACAAGTCTCCTCATGGAGCTGTCATTGATTGCAAATACCATATGGGCGATGTCTCTCTCATCCGATCTTTGCAGAACTCTCCACGTTCTCGTGTTTAGTTCTCTGTTTTGGCCATCTAATAAAGCCAGGATCCTTTCGCTAGCTACCCCGGTACTCTGCGGGAAGAACCCTCTGATGACATGTGGTTTTGGAAAATTTTCCTCTCCCACAAGCATCACCTCTAACCCGCATTTCTCCTTAAGCTTCGCGAAGATTGTCTCCATCCAGTTTGCAGTAATGGCGTCCGCACATACTATCATAAGCCATCCGGCTTTGAAAGTAGTACCGCGGAATGCTGGTTTGACCTCTTCGTCACGTTTTTCAATCGTGATGTCCATAATCCTCTCTTGTATCAAACCCATTTGTTCGTTGGAGAGAGGATTACGATCGATGTCCACTGGTACAACCCCCAGTCTGACATAGCTCGTTATATTGCTATACGAGACTTTGTCGACGGTTGTCTTCCCAGTGCGACTTCGCTTCGCTTCGGATTGAGGCGGGGTATTATCCTCGGATCGCGTTCGCTTCACCTCGGGACCCTTGTTGACCATCGTTTGTTTCGCATAGATTCGGGCCTGCTCAATGGTGCTCCCCTTCTTCTGCGCGCGCCTAAATCTGCGCTTTTCCGATGGTGTGAATCTGACGTACTCAGACTCAGTCCGTGCCACATTGCCGACTGTCTTAGTTACGTCCTCTGTATCGGGATGTCTTTCATCCGATAATATGCTGTTGCATATGGTGCTAGATTCTGAAATAGAGTCACTGAGTTGAGACAAGTTCTCTTCAGGTTCCCCCATTTCAGAGTCGATGATTACAGACTCTATCCCATTGACAGATGTCGTCATCGACAGGGTCATCGACAGGGTGTTCTAAAACATCCCTAGTTGATGATGCAATCTTAGAGGCATCATTCTCTATTTGGTTTTTTTGTTTTGGATCAATTTTGATTCCCACGAGTATTCGGGATATTATGTCGCCCGTGGTCTACCCGTCTAACCACAGGAAGGCTATCTTAAAATCGGAGGTCGCCTGGTATCCGAAGTTTGCAAACTAACGACTAAGCACCCTCTTAGCCATGCATCTCTCGGCGCTTGCTACCTTTAGATTAGGGGTTTGTTGGGGAAGTAGGACTTAGGGATTTGAGGGAGGGGATAGGGGGTAATTGGGGAGGAAGAGAAAGCGGAGAAGGGGGGAAGGGGGGCGGACGTGGAGTCCTGGTCGGTTCTTAGTTGACGCTCATCAGACGGCCTGTCCCTTACCAGAATAGCCCGATGACTCTTTACGCCGTAAGCCTCCGCACCGGCACCATCGAATTTGCGTTCCATGATGGTGCACACGTCAAGGTGACTGACCCCGCAAGGAGGATTAAATTAAATTAATTATAAATAGTTATTTAGGTACTTAATTTTTAATTCTCTGTCTCGCGTAAACCATAATATTTATTTTTATTTATTTATAAAAGAAAAAACTGTGAACATAATCTGTCATTGTAAGAGGTCTTTATAGTTAACGATAGCCAAACTTTCCTGTACTTCTTAAGCAAGGCAGCCAAAATGCTAGTCTGAAAACGCAGTTATCTTCTAAGGTTCAGCAACATGCCTATTTTTTACCTGCAATTAGAATATGTTTTGTATATTGATTATTATATCGAAGTTTTATTAGGATTTTCTAATATTTTGAATGAAGAAAATAAATCTGTCAGAGGAAACAAGCGATACAACGATGGTATGTAGATACAGTTGCACATGCACAGTCATCCCAATTCCAAAAATGATGATGAGATGCGTGTAAGAGAGAGAGAAATTATTGGAAGTGAAGGCAAATCAAGCAAGTAATGCGTTTATCTAATAAAAAATTTACTGTTGTTGGAATTTGATATCATTTCATGCAATACCGTAAGTTAACCATCTTCGCAAAAGAGTAATTTAACGACGAACATTTCATGAACACCCCTGAAAACTGGTTGCGTAAATGATCTTGGATACGCGCTCTTGTTTCATCTATGCACTGCCACACAGGGTACAGTATGCCACAGCCTAACTGCTGCTCGACTACTGTTTGGATGAAAAAGTTTTCCTCGTCTACCACTTTGATTTGGACACCAATTTGGTTTCGAAACTTTATCACCTTGTTATAAAGGATTATCCATACATATTTTGCCATTTACCACCTTGCAAATTGTGTAAATTTTAAAATTGTGGAATGTAATATATATATAATATTTTAAATACTCTTTTAATCCCAAGTAAGTAACTGCATTCAAGAACGCCGCTTCCTTTGCACGGGAGCACGGTTCTTTGACAGCTTGGACGAAGTGGCAAGGACGCGTCTATCAGACCTCAAAAGACTCATCGGCAGATCAACTAGATTTTGTTACCCACGTGACTAATCATCTCAACCCGAACCCCAACACTAACTTGTTCTGTCTTCACAAAACTTTTTGGAGGGAGATCAATTTAAAAGTGAATACAATAGTTCAGTCGCAAAAAGAAAACTGTTCGATAATTTTTTGATCGTAACACAAAAGTCAATGTTTTTCGTTTTGCTAAAGATTTCATAAACATTTTTCACGAATTCATTTAGAACAGTACAATCAAAAACGTACACATTCTAAAGGAGAAGCCAAACACATTGTTACGGATGTGGAATTAGCGTGCAAACATACCTTTTTCGTTTGTCCACCCTGTACCTTGTACGGAATTCGAACTATCTTGTCGAAATTGATCGACATGGTGGAAACCGGAACCGGTATTTTTTTTTATGTATGCACATGCAGACATCCAGCCAATTCTCCATCGTTGTATTTCCCAGCGTTTCCTTTCTTTTCCTGGCTGACTTTTAGAGGAGGCACATCTCCCGGTAAAATACTTGAAACCTATTCCAAATTCTGGTTGTCGCCAGTCCACCGCGCGCCATAGTCAACCGCGAAAAAAACAATAATTGTTTTTTTTTTAAACCATAGTCTTAGGATTAATTCAATTTTGACAAAAGGTAAATATCTCTTTAATTATCGCCAAAACATCTAAAACTTACGAAAAAATATATATACCTAGGTAATCAAGTCATTCGAGAATTAATTTCGTGAGATAACATTTTGGTTTCCACGCCCTAAGTCCCAATCATCGATATTCGACAGGAAGAGGATTTGGTAAACGAAAGATCACAGTAAGACCAAAAATAGATTTTTCACACAATCTATGTATAAATAAAATTAACCGCTGCAACTCCACAGAGAGCCACCGCAGACGTACAAAAGTCCCTCGACACCCTTTTGGAGACTACCCACCTCGCCCGCACTCCTACTCATAGACCAATTACGCTCCAATTGATATCAGCAAATATCGCCTAATCGGTCCAGTCAACCATCGATCGGGGAGCGCGACACACACGTAATCAGCGGTCATAGGTGAGTCCGGAGGTGCGGTCGGTGGTCGGCGTCGGGCGGAATACGAGAGCAATTGGTCTTAATTCGGTTTTCGTGGTACCGGTAAAGCCGTGAGTGTGAATTTGGCATCCTATGTCAACCCACAAAAAAAAAATATATATAATCACAAAAATTTAAAAAGGGCGTAAAGTAAAACATGATTGATCCTTCGCTTAGTATTATAATTGCCTAAAGTTTCATTTTCCTACAATTTTCTATTAAATTAACTTAACTGAACTTAAAATTACAAAATAATATACCTAAATTAGAATAGGATTGGATATAACCTTACAGATACAGAACCACGTGGGATATTGTGCACAATCTCCAGACAGATAAGTGTGAGTTTTTTTTTTTGTTCATTTTTCTTATGTGGGTACTTGCCTTCATACATTGGATACGTTAATAATTTATGATTGCCAAACAAAATCTAGTTTGTTTTTTTCCTATAAATTTGAATTTGCCTAACTTTATGTATAATTAATTTTTTTTTTATGAACAAAACCTAATCTTAAATTTCTTTATTGAACTATTAAATCATATAATGATTAACGCATATTTCTGGCAATAAATGAATCTAAGCGTATAAAAATGCAGTGATTTTTCAGTTAATGGCGTGGTGTGTGGTGAAGTTTCAGGTGTCGTCACAAGGTAAGAAGCAGTAGATCGTTCAAGGGCTGAAATAGGGTCAGCTTCCAAAACGATCGAGTACAAAAGCTGATATGGTGCATTTAATTGCAAAGGGGTGGGGTAAAAGTACTCTGGCGACATGCCATCTAGTTGCCCGCAAGCTTTATTAGTTTGTTTTCTGATAATGAAGTAGCGTCCGTCCGCGTTCGAAGCTAAAATCTTGGCATGAACATATTTTAGTTCTTTTGTTGTGTCTGGTACTTGCGGATCAAGAACCCATCCCTTCCGACGTTCCTAGCTGTGCATATGATAAGTAGCGATCCAAGCAAGTGAGAACCAGAGTGGCATAGTAGTCGCAACAACATATACACATAAGTCATACAGTTGCAAAAAATAAAGTCAATTACTGGAAATTCTTTCCGAATCACCAGGATATGCGAATCAATTCTTGACAAAGGGAGTAACTTTCTATTCAAATACAAATACATCACCCCCGCCAAACACACCCACCATGCTCCCATCGCTGTTTTCCGTTTGAAGCATCATCATGCCTGCTTCAATCATTTTAATATGATTTAATTTTTGAATTAAAATCTAATATCTAATAACGCTACGGCATCCATTTGTCAGAGAGACAGATATACAGAAATGAGTGGCACTCGACTTTGCAGATATTCTGTCTTCGCTCGTCTTTCATTCATACTCCGCTCAGTAGTAGATATGCAGGAAAGTAGCAAAATCGTTTGCCAAAAAAAGAAAAAAAAACACGGCAACCTACACCAACAAATGGAAGAAAATGAAATTGAAAGGATCCAATTTAATTTTCTAAAAACGACAGACTGGAAAAACAAGAAAAGAAAAACTCTACTCTTCGGAGTTGTTCAACTGCAGGCGCATAGATAAGGAAGCAGTACCACACTGAAAAAGGTACTTCAGCCAATATCCTGCTGTCGGTGTAGCAGTATATAGTCATCCACCACTACCACACCTTCATCACGACTGGCTCGCATTCATTTTGCACAATGGCACATACGTATTATGTTAATGCCAGGTAAATGCGCATAATAATTTCATAAATTTAATGCTGGTGGTTCCTTCCATCCAACCATAACAAATCACATCTGCATATAAGTTTTATTGCGCGCCGCTTTCCGAACGTGGAAATGGAAGTGGAACTTTCTGGTGGCTGCTGCACGCTGGCGGCGCGCAGTGCGACGGGAGAGAAGAGGATGTCCGACTGACAGTCTGCCAGGCGGGTTTTCGTGTTTATGTACAGTTGACTCAGTGTGCTTTCAGCCAAAGTGGGTGTACCTATCTCGTGTACGGTACTAGTACCAGAAAGGACTACCGAATATTAGCATTTTCAACATTTCGTATTCAGATATTAAAGTGGATATGGAGCGATAAACCAGACAAATAGACTCACTCACTAGCTGACACACGAGATAAAGGGGATAAGGGTTGCGAGCATAGCCTTTTATTTTTGTCTCTTTATGAGGAACGGATGGTGAGGTAGACGTACAAACAGATAAAGTGACAGACAGACGACAGCGTTTTAAGAACATGCAGGCCTTATAAATTCATGTGTTTTTTTGGCAACGGATTGTAAATAGGGATGATAATATTTAACTTGTTATATAAATTGATGATTCGCGGATTAATGTGTATCGAAATTCTAGCAGATGGCATACAACAATCGTAAATAATGCAAATGCTGTACAATAATACTCGGGCGTATACGTAACATTTCAGATAACGTAATTGTACCATGCCAAAATACGATATGCTCATTCAAAAGTAGTGACATGGATAATTAGGGCTGGTTATTATCTCAAAGTCGTTGGAACCACGTGGTTGTATTAGTGTGAGTTTAACTCCTAACTAATCAATTCTTGAGATCCTAACTATAAAAACTTGGCACAACCGCTCCCATAACAAAATAAAAATATTAAATAAATAAATATGAGGCATTAATGGCCGAACGGCAAATTTGAGACGCTTCTCATGACAATTGATACTCTTGGTTGATTGTCAGACGCAAGAGGTTAGGCGGTGGAAAAAAATTGCAGATGTTACATGGCCTCAGTGGGATTTGAACCGGGGACTGAGCCACTGCGCCCACAATAAAATTTAAATAAATTCTCGTAGTTCTCTTATTATAAGAGTATTAAGAGTTCACAACATCTTCAATCCGACAGGTGGGTGACAGGTCATCAATCTAAATTGATGTAACTTTAATATTTTCTCTAATTTGAGGTGGTACCCTTTTGTCTAAAAGATCTTGATAGATAATTTATAGCTATGGCAGCATTAGCTTTTAATACGATTTTTCATTTTTATTCGGTGAGATCGACTGGGCTTCAGTATGTAATTCTCAGTACTTTTGGCTGCAATTATCTACTTTTACATGTAAATTTGGATTCGACTTCCAGCACTCCCGCCTGTAAAACTGTGTGCGCATCTTCTGCGCGCTCATCCCCTGGAACAACTTTGACTGATGGAGATCCCCGCGCGCAAAATCTGGGTGAATTAGTTCCTAGAATGTGGACTTGTTGGCTGTCGCTGTCGCACGACATTTTTGAATCGTCTCCGAGAAAATCTCAAAATTTCGGCAGTGAATTCTATGCGTAGTGTGCCCATTTAATTCTCCATGACTGTCCACGACTATCAAACAATAATGCTGTACGACTCATACAAAAAATGGCGATAAATTCGAAATAGGCGGCTTTAATTGGACACCCTTTTTAAGGAAACTGTTACCTTCTCTCTGGTGATCCTCATAATAAAGACAGTCAGATGCATTCAAGTGAAGGGATGTGAACTGACTAGCGGAACCTTTATAGCGAAGTACTGCACACAGCAAAACCTTTGAATGGATAAGCAGGACGGTGCCAAAAACGGCACTTGCAAGGTTCGATAAATTAATATAACAGTTCAATTGAAATTGTTGAAGTGATTTATTTAACATTTATTTGCAGGAAAAGTTTGAAATTATTATTATACATTTTTTTTAAAGAATATATTAATCAACGCAAGACACGATTTCCATTCAAAAAACAAAGGGAAATCAAAACAACGGGAGAAATTGTTAAATACAAATATGAAATAAAATTCCTAGTACAAGGTGATCGATTAGAGTGGACCAAAAAACATATTTTTTGAGTTGTAATACCGCGGGAAAGTTGTTAATTGGGGAGATTAACCTCATCCAGTTGGAGTCGCCAGAAATCCTTCGTCGCACCTGTAAGTTGACAACCCTAGTTTGCAATAAAATCTTAAACCCGCGAAGCGGACCACCGATCTCTTCCATCCGTGTTACATTATATTTTATGAGAACTCATCATTAATATTGGAAACCATTATTCCATGGCAACAAGGAAAGTCCCCAAAAGGCGTCTGTGTGTATGTCTTAGCTTATCTCCAACAGCAATGAACGAATCTGAATGCAGCTTTCACTATTATGATCCGAATTTCTCAGGGAAGATGCAAGCGCATTTAAAATAAGTCTATCACTTTTAAGACCTAAGCACTAGAGGTTAAAGTGGCGGGACTTAAATAAATAGTACCCGTAATGTGCAATAGGAAGAGCGCGGGTCGTATCGGAGAATTGTTCGACTTCTATGCATTCACCCATCGTTTATCCGAGTTGAGTTGGCACTTGCGCGAAAGTTTCTGATATAGTACCATCACTTGCGTGTTTGTCTCCTTATGAGTTGAGTTACCACATCGTTAATCCGATTGAGTTCCAAATTTGTACAGTTGTTGTTGGTAAAACAAAATTAAAACAGACATCACAAACATTATTTTATTAGCATCAAAAAAGGTTGAAATATTTAATTCGATTATAATTTGTATTTAAAGATTCCAAATGATTTGACTAAAATAGTAAAAAAAACGTATTTATCTACGAATGTAGGCGAGGGCGAGACAACGTTCGCGGGGTTCTGCTAGCATACTGGATTTTATCTAGAAAGAGTTAACATCAGTTCTTATACAGGTCTAAGTGTCTCAGTTTTTTTGCCAAATGCCACTCCAACCTTACCTAACGCTGCACGGGTAGATAAATTAATATAACAGTTCAATTGAAATTGTTGAAGTGATTTATTTAACATTTATTTTTTTGTGTTTAGCTATGATTTGACATCTATGATGTATCCTTAAGTTTTTATGTGCAAATTACTGTTTTGTAAATAGGACTTCACTAACGTTAACATACATTCTTTAGACAGTAATTTGAAATCTGCCTAGCAATTTGAATATTATGGAGTTGTGAGGCTAAAGAACAGAACGCAAGCAACTCCTGTGGTTATTCAAAAAATTCACTCCATCGCAAGCTTAAAATAACTCTTTTCAAAATAATGAAAACAAAAGGCAGCGGCAGCCTCTAAATTATTAACTTCCCAGTGGAAGTTCTTCTAATGGGGCCGATTTTGTGAATCGCGAATTTTGACATATCTCCACGTTTCAAGGTCACCAGAATCCGAATCCAACGTTGTTATGGAGATATCTGTCTGTGTGTATGAACGTATGTGCGTATGTACGTACCGTTCACTTCGCTTCAACTGAAATAGCATAAACATTTTCTTAGCTACGTTGTCCATTTTTTCAAAACCTTGTGCCGTAATATATCATTTGATGATACTAACTGTTTGCTTATGATGTTGAGAAAATAAATCGGAAAGAAAAATTCAAAAATTACCGTTATTTTTTCCCTGGTTCCCTTGCAAAGCATTTAATATGGAAAAATGCAGTTTTATTTTGCGTCAACTGAATAGACACAAGGTCATTATTTTCACTGCTTATGAGTATTTTGTGGAGATTGACACATTGGATTAATAGTAGAAGTGCTTTAATTGCATTTTATTTGATTAATTGTATTTTAAAGAAAAATGGGTAGATCAAAATCTCTAAATAGTGTTGAAAGAGCTAAAATCGATTTACTAAAAGAAGAAGGACTAACCGGGCGTTCTATAGTTGACAACATTGGACGAAGTTTTAGTGTGGTCAACAGCAGTAGTTGCGACTCTGCGGCAAACATAATGCAGAAATACGGTGTTACTGCAAGTGTTTTAACAGTGCGAAGGGTTATCAATAGTGCCAAGCATCTAAAACGGATGAAAATTGAAAGAAACCACCACTTAACCACTTAACGAGAAACGGAAGTGCATGCGCTTAGAATTCTCTAGACTCCATATGAGTTGGAAAAATGAATGGCGTCACGTAGTTTTTTCGGATGAGAAGAAGTTTAATTTTAATGGTCCCGATGGGTTTAATTATTCCTTTCACGATGTGAGGAAAGAAGAACGATTTTTAGCGCGGCATCATAGTCGAGAAGGTGGTGTTATGGTATGGGGAGCAGTTAGCTACTATTGCACTGTTGAGCTTGATTTCCAAACCTCAAAAATGACTGCATTAAGTTATAAAGGAAATTTGATCCCTAAAATTGCAGGCATTTTTGGACCCATAAACTGAACTTTTCAGCAGGACAACGCCCCCATCTACACGGCGCGGAAAGTAAAAAATTGGATGGAGGGGCAGAATGTGGAATTGCTTCAATGGCCGCCCTACTCTCTGGACCTGAACCTTATAGAAAACGTTTGGGGATGGTTAGTACGAAAAGTTTATGAGTCTGGCCGTCAGTTTGAGAACAGAGAATCACTTATTGCAGCCATTAAATTGGACTGGCTATACCATTCCATGCCGGATCGAATTTACGAAACTATTACGAATAAAGGCGGCAGTACCCACTACTAAAATTAACCAATAAACAACTATTTTAAGAAAAACTTGTTTCATTTAATCCCAATAACTTTTATTTCTAATTTCAGTATTTGTGTCTATTCAGTTGACGCAAAATAAAAAAACATTTCATTTCCATGAACAATATTAAAGAGCATTTTTTAATATTAAATAATTCTCAACAATATCTTATGGTTAACCACATTTCAAAATTTCCCACTAATTGCATAAATCATATTGATTTCACTGGGAAGTTAGTCGGGTGGACCTTGCGGGTCGCACCCAAACCGCTTTTTTGTATTCCCTTCGGAAAATTTCCGACGTCATCATATGCGCCATCAATTTTGTGAATACTCCTAAAATAACCTTTTGACCTTGCAAATCTGTTCGTCTCACAACTAAATAATAATTCATAGCTACACCTTCGTTCCTCCAATGCTCTCAATAATCATCAAATTTAGCCTTGCTCCGCAGAGCACAGTAACAAAATCAAACATTTGCACGTAATCTGTATGTCCTTAGCCCAGATATATCCTTGTTCTACGACTCCCCCAACCCCCGACTCGATTCAAAAGCAAACAATAAAAATTGCATGACATATTACGTATGCAAAAGTCAAGGACATAGTTGATCAATCATATGGAATATGAATTTCCTGTTTCATGCCACTTTTATATTTGTTTCGGTCTCCTACTATTCTTCCCCTGTATTCACAGTTTTATTTGATTTGTATATCGGGGTATTCCAATAGCATCATTTACATTACTTCAATTGGGTGGAAACACAAAAAACCGTTACAAGATAGGGTATGTATACGGATACACACCGCAAAGGGAAATCCCTCGAAACAAGGTCATCTGCTCATAATGTCCCTTTTTTAGTTGCTGCTACTTGTACGGTTGTATGTGTATATAGGTTCATCCTATTATGCTGATACGGAATATCGCCAGAAAGTGCGAATACAAAAAAAAGTGCCAACAATTTATTTGGATTGTGTTGAGATGAAGGATAGGATGAGATTTGACATTATACAGACACATTTTTCTTATGTATTCTACATCATCATGCGAAACATCCCCATTTCAATCTATGTAGCTATCTCTCGTGAAAAATGTCCAGGTTTTCTAAGCATGGCAAACATATTTACAAAAAGGGAGTGAAGAGACGAGTACCAGAATATTTCCCTTGATGATTGGCATTCATTGCGTATACGCAACATTAAAGAGAGCCTAAAGCTTCCAAAGAATGAGCATGATTTGGTTCAGCATCTATATATAGGTATCCCATCTTTAGAGAAATCGAAGCAATTCTTGAAAAAAAATCGTTTGAAATTAAGCCAATTTTACCCTAAAAAAATCGTGTCTTCCTTTTTCTTTTAGCGACCATGGGCCATTGATGTCGGCTTCGGGGTGGCTACAGGTCTAAGAAAGAGAAATCACCTACATAGTACCTTAGTCTACATGTTACCGCATTCAAATGTAACAATTTTATCTGTCGGGCATCCAGGAAGTATTCAACGATGAGTCGCTGTTGCTGAATGGTGTGAATGGAAACAGTCAAAAGCAATTTTGAAGGACATTAGGGGGCGAACAAAAATGAAAATACATAATGATTCGGATACCAGTAGCCTTTCGTATTTTTTCTTTTCTTTCTCTCTTTTCCGTTAGTGATTTCTTTCTCCACATACTAAAAGTTCATTAAAAGAAAAAACTCCTAAGCCAGAGGTAATGAAGCGAAAGGATTGATGTAGGGCAAATCATTTTTTTCAATGTGCCTCGTTATCCCTTTTTTTTTGTAAAGGAGATGAAAGGAAAAACATATTAAGAATATTTTTGGCGTGTTTTGGCTTTTTGGATTCAATTAGCGGAACGAAACTCTTTAAGATCAAGAAACTGAAAAACATTTGTATTGAATATGAATCCTTACGTTGCAAATAAATCAATTTGCCAACTTTGGCCATTTAAGTTAATATCTAAGGGTAAAGTGCGAGCAACGAGACGTAATTTATTTCTGTTGAACTTGAGCAACCATTCTTCATGTGAATTAAAAATTTGTGTAAACAATCGAAATACTCAAATAAAAAAAAACAATTTCATTTTAGCGCTTTGTTATTTTGTTTGCTCGATTCTTCTAAAAATGGCAAATGTTGATCAGTGAGAGTAGACGTGGTCACACTTCCGGTTCACTGTTAAACAAAAAATTTATTCGTCTTCTGAATAGCACAAATAATGGCAGACCTATGTTAATGATGAGGTAACTCACGAGGACCTATCCGAAATCTCTCTCTCTAATCTTTTTATGTTTTCAGCAACATCATGACGGCTGGATAGGGTCTCAATGAACGTCACCAACGAAACGAAAAAGACGCCACAAACACGTGGCATCATAATGAGTCAACATTGATTTGCGTGTGATGCATCAACCCAAAAACCTAACCTTATTTAGGTTTACAGGACCACAAGTCGGGCTCAGTTAAAAGTGAATACATTGAGCGTCTTCTTTCACCTCAAATTACATGTACTTTGCATGTACTGGTAGCAGGATGAAGTAAAATAAATATGTAATAAATAAAAAGTTGAATTGTAATTATTTTTAACGAAATCCTGTTTCTTAACCCAATATTTGCGAAGACGTTGTGAAACAATTGTGCATTTGAATTATATGTAAAAGACTATATAGAGTTAGTTCGAGTA
Organism: Portevinia maculata; assembly: GCA_949715645.1. NCBI lineage: Eukaryota > Metazoa > Arthropoda > Insecta > Diptera > Syrphidae > Portevinia > Portevinia maculata. The sequence goes on from OX454525.1 coordinate 43,903,738, forward strand.
ATGTGGAGTCGTCCGGGTAATGTATTTCTGGTCAGACAACGAGATATATAATCCGAATCAACTTGTAAATGAACCGTTACGAATACCGGATATCAGTCGAACCGTTATCACACTGGACTTATTTCTTACCTCTCACTCTCATAAATACGCTATAAACGTATGATCGCCTCTATGTTCATCAAATCCTTGTATGTTATCAGCGAATTTCTCGTACTCAAACCACATAGCTAAGGAACAAACTCCTAAAAGAACCGTAGGGCAATACGAGAAAGGCAATAGGAAACAACAAAACGATTTCTTTAAGAGTTTTAACTGTCGTGCTTGCTCGACAGCTACAATGCTCCTATTAATCTTGTCAACCAAAGGTGAGGCACAAAATACTACAAAGTCCCACAGGTAGTAAAAACTTTTGGTCGCTTGTTGAAAACATCAAGAATTCTGCCTCTTCATCCATCCCGACAATGACATTTTAACTGTCAGCTCTACAGATAAGACCAATGGGCTTGCTACTCACTTTGCAGCTAGCTCAACGCTCCCAGATTATATTCAAGCACATACGAGTAGAATACTCCTTGCGACCAATTCACTTCCGCACTCGTACAGTGGCTAGAGTACTTCAATATCTTGATGTTCACAAATCCGCTATTGAAGATGATATTTCCTCTATCGTTCTGAAGAGGTATTCTTCCTCGCTGGCAAAACCACTCAGTAAGCTGTTCTATTTATTTATATTTCTTCATGGTTGTTTCCGAGAAGATGGAAAAGAGCATTTATTTAGCCCGTCCCTACAAAAGTCGAATCTTCTTCTCCCTTCTTCTACCGATAAATTGTACTCACTTCCCTTCTTTCTCATGTCATGAAAACGCTGATAAACCGTCAGCTCATGAATTGTTTTGAACCCTGAACACTCGCTTATGACAGACAGTACAGTTTTCGCAGTAACAGATCCACAGGTGATTGGATAACTTATCGAACTGAAAAGTGGAACCAATCTCTTCACCAGATATTTGGAATCGACGATACTCATCTTCAATGCATTAGAATTTTAATTTCGGATCGTGAAATTCAAGTAGTCTTGGGCGGTTTCAAGGTTGCAACTCATTAAATAAATACTCGTTTTCTCATTTTTATACCCTATTCTAAGGGTATATTAATTTTGACGCATAGTTTGTAACATACCCTAATATTGCCCGTAGACCCCTAAAAGTTACTATATTTATGATCAGCATCGATTATAATGTCGATCTAGCCATATCCGTCCGTCCGTCCGTCCGTCTGTTACACTTTTATTTCCCGAGCAAACTACTAATTAATCGCGGTTGAAAACGAAATAAAATACGCGATCGATGCACAAACGATTTTTTATCAAACTGTTAAGCAAACGCGAAAAGTGCAACAGCCAACAAAAATATGCTGGTTTTCCCGGTCGCTCAGCTGGGGTGGGTTCAACGAATAGGGCTAGGTTGCGCTCAGACAATTGAACGCTTTGAAATTAGCGAATCTACAAATAAAATTTTGTGTGCTTGCTGACGTAGAGGAAAAAAAAATTATTCCTCCAATGACAGTAGCACGATGGGCGCCACACAATTTTTGTTGGGAAATTGTGAAACCTGAAAAACCTGGAAACCTGAAAGAAAAGTGAAATTCCGACCACCGAAGAATCACGAACTGAAAAGAAAGTGCCAGAACAAAAGAAAGACAGTTATTTTTTTTTGTACCACGTTATAAGTCCCCGTTGGGGCACGGCAAATTACTTTTAATTAACGGAAAGTTTGGTTTAAGCACACAAAAGAGATATGGAATTGCCGCTTGAATTGGTGCAAGATCGCGTTATCCCGAAATACGAAAATTCTATTAACACGGTGGCGTCTCCCGTTCTTTACCGGGTTTGTACGGAGCCCGATCCTACCGAGATCTATTTTTACTTTTTTTTCCTAACTACCACAAATCACTACACTTATCCCTGTTTATTTTATTTTTATTTTATTTTATCCTTGTTCTCCTTCCTAGACGCCTGTTCCTCCTGAGTAGGCTTTGGATTTTGGTCCCGCTTAGCAATCTCCTGCACACTCCATTCCTGATTCCTTCCGTCAATTATTTTTCCATGGCACTCTACTATTACCCTTCTCGATTAATTACTTTTACTTTTTCTTTTTTTCAAAAACCACTAATTCTCAAAGAAAACGTCTATTTACACGACTGGTCAACCAAGAAGTGATTTTCCAGATTTCTTTGTCCATTGGGCCGGCCAGTGTCCCTCACTCACACCATCATCCAACCTTGGGGAATTAGAGCCAACGTCAGCCCTAACTTGACAATTCATTTGTGCCGCTGAAATTGTCGACTGCTTCGTACTCCCTCACTCACACGTACTTGGGATAGACAATTCACAGCTCCTACACGATAACTCAGCTGTCACTCTGAGTGTATCAACTGTTCCTTGTTCTACCCCCACCCATTCACGCACATTCACTCATTTGGCTGGACCATGTCGTTTTTCGCTACACTGTGTCATCTTTACACTAATGCGGTAACATGATCCCGCTAATGCTCTCACGGTTCTCATTCTTTCGAATTCGCAAATCACTGGAAACATCCAACGATAAGCGAACCCTCTCGCCGACCCTGGATCTACCCTCACACATTTCAATTTGACAGTTCGCGAATTTAATAATAAGGAAAAATAACCTTTCGTGAAAAGTAAATATTAATTGCACTAATTCGCGCATTAAGTCAAGTCCTTCACAAAGAATTAATTAATACATTTAAATCATGTTTCCCCATTCAACCAATTTTCATATTGAAAAAACCCTAAAGGAATCAAAAATAGGAGGCATATAGGATTATAAAAATCCCTAGGACCAGGCACCAACAATCCTATTCGGAAAACAATCGCCCAGGAAGTTCTCAAAGTTGGGATTGATATTTATCTACGCTAATTTGCCCTAGCTATCTCGGTGGGACCGCGCGCAGATTTGGGGAAAAGGGGAAATGCCAATCTTGCGCCAGTTCTCACATGTATGTATGTAAGTATTTTAATTTGTTGTTTGGTGTTTTTTTTTCTTCTTTTTCGTACTGGTGTCTCGTCGTGAATTGGCTCGTACAATTGTGGCAAGTGTTGTGAGAGTGTGTATACGTGGCCGTTCGTGCACACGTCTCTGTGGCTCCTCCGGTGCTCCCTCGACGGAGTTGGGTCAAAAGGGAGCGTCATCCCTTCCCTCATTGAACCTGACTCACTACCGTCGTTGTAGATCATGATTCGCTTTTTGGGTCTTCAACTTTTTGGGCCGTCCGCCCGTGCCCACGAATCGTTTTTAGATTTGCAGGGTGTGTATATTTGTTTTAACTGTATACACCCTGTCGTTGCAGACCGCCCGTCTGGTTGCAGAGTGCTTTGAACTCACACTCCGCCTTGCAGACCGTCCATCAGGCTCACCATCCGGACTTACTCGGCCACCGATATCGTCCTTCTGTACAACAGACCATCCGCCTGTTTGGGTGTTGCTTTCAGAGGTCCTCTTCGTCAAGCGAAAGGGGTTCCTCAAACTTGGGCCACCTGCCAATGCTAAGCGTCTACCTGTAGTGGTCGGCTACCCAAGGCTCTAGAGAAGTGGGCGCATGGCTGATGGAGCCATGGCTGCCCCTCCACTTCTTCAGACCCTGCATATGCGCACCGATAAAAGAGGGAATTGGTAAGGAAGTCAGGGAATGGAGAGTGGACCTTGTTCCGGGAAATTTTACCGCAACACGTCGGCTATAATTAGGTCTTTAAACTCGGCCTAGAGAGCTGAAATTTTAACCATATACTCTCTAGGGTGCCGAAATAATCAAGTTGACGAACTTTTGGAAATCCGCCCACAGACACGCCCACAAACTCAAAAAAACATTTTGAGCTAGAAAGCTGAAATTTTGTATATATGATCTATGACTCCTAAAACTTCTCGGGAGATAAAATTTTCAAAATCCGCCCACTGACACGCCCACAATTAAATAAAACAATTTTTTGAAAAACCAAAATTTGTGCTAGGGAGGGTTTTTTTTTACAAAAGCTTCGTTTTTTTCGACAAAATCCTTTAAATGCTATATAACAAAATATGTAGAGCGTTCTTAACAATTCAACGATACTTAGACTTTTGTCACGCCTACTTATAAGGGATAGGAATAAGAATAGGGTATCCAACAGTTCGCCCAAGCGGACTGTAGCCCGTCCCTATGTTTATAAATGTTCTCCTATCTTTAACTTCTAATCTACTCCATCGCTAATGACAGTACCCTCAGCGTCTCGTATGCGATTCTTGGGTCCCGCCCTTTATCTTCGGGTATGGAACTGGAATGGCGACGTACCTAAAGATCATTTTATTCAGTTCTAGAAAGCATAAATGAGTGGGGTGCAACCAATAATGTGTAATTCAATGCTTGAGAAACGCAATTCTGTCTCCTGTCATAACAGCATAATCCTTATACCTTGTTATTATCCATTGAAAGGCACTTGCATCGCTGAAACCGAACGCCTTTTCATTCTCGGATTGTGTGTTAATGACAACCTTTGAATGACCTCAATATTCTATGTCGCCAAGAACGCGGCGAAAGGTAAGGGCTTCCTTAAGCGATGCAAGAAATATTTTACCCCAGCTTATCTATCTACAATTATAAGGCATCTATTCGCCTCAAACTTGAGTATAACGCTCATATCTGGGCCGGTGCTCCAATCACATACTTGGAGCTACTCAACAGAATACAAAAACGTGCGACAAAACGTATTGGCGATCGAGATATCACGGAAACGTTTGACTCTCTTTTTCATCGTCGTAATGTCTCCTGTCTATCGCTGTCTTATCGATTTTCGCAACATAAGTGCTCAAACGAAATAGCCAACTGCATTCTACCTAGTGCGTGTACAATAAAAAAAAAACGATTTCGAACCCTGTCCTAGCATATCTCTTTTTCATTTAACAGTAAGCCAATATTCCTGTTACAATGCGTAAGTTTTCTAACACAGAGATCGACATTGTATCTCGTCTTTTGCTCGAAAATGACTTCATTTTGCCAATTTTCATGTTCGTCGTTTTTCTGTGAGCTCGATTATTTTTTTAGCGGTGAATAAAACAAGTAAATTGTATAGAATATAAGCTAGCTATATTTTATTGGCTGTTTTATTTTTCTAGTGGTCAATTATTCGACACAAGATGTGTAAGTGGTGACTGGATACTGCCATTATTTATGAGGATGTTTATCGTTTACTACCAAAAAATGCTGAGAAGATAGTTATCATCCATCACAATTTACTACTGATAGATTTTAAATATTAAAATAATAATTTATGTATAAAATGGATACATTTTTGAAATACATATGCATTTTTTTTCCTCATGGTTTGATATTCGGTATTCAGCCGAAATTATTGTTCCTTTATATTATACTAGCTGTACCCTGCGCGCGTTGCAACGCCACCAACTAAAATAAATTTGAAGGAAAGACATTACATTGATTTTGTTCATTTCGAAAAAATTCTGATATTGCAGCGTTTCGTTTCAATTCGATATTTATTGAAGTGCTGTGGGATACACAATATTTCTTGTTTTTCCTTCTGGTGCGTAAACGAATAAATCAGAAGGTTTTCCGACGCATGACCAGGCCACATAGAGCTGCCCATGTGAGAACCATGGATTCTCCAAATTTAATCCACACACTTGCACCAATTGTCCTTGCGCTTTGTTGATAGTCATTACGAAAGCGAGTCGCACCGGGAACTGCAAACGTTTGAATTCGAATGGCATATCTGTCGGGATCATTGGGATACGCGGCAACAGTACGTCTTCACCTTTGAATTTTCCAGTCAAAATATTTGCCTCGATAACATTGTTCATCATTTTCTTGATTGCGAGTTGTAGTTGTAGGTTTTCAAAGTCAATTTCTATAAATGACGCCATAAAACTTATGATTTGAGACATACATTAATACATTATTTATTAGATGTCAATCTGCAATCCGAATCTCACAATGTATCCAATCCATTTGAACCGGCTGTTCACACACGGATGGAAATGTTAATATTGACCAATTCGCTGAGGAAAATTTGAAGTGAAAAAAATCAGCACTCGAGAATTGTTGAAATCGATTTTAATTCCACTCACGATATACGAGTATCATCGATAAAAACTGCACAGCAAATGCGTTCGGAACGTTAATCAGCAGTCAGATCCTTAAAAAACACATTCGATGATCTTACTGGGTTCACTATAGAGAATGAATAAAATGAGCTCACGAAAACTACGAAAATTCAACTCGGTTGAATTATTTATCTAAATTAATTTAACTCACAATGAAATGCACAAAACTATTCGAAAAATGACAATATTGTCTGTTCGATGTGAGCCGGATATGAATTTCACAATTTACATAAATTCGTATGTCACCCACAACTCGAAACGTCATCATTTGTTCGCTGTTTCCTTTCAAATAAAATCAGCATGAATTGTCACGGCAATATATGAAATTCATTGGAATGACAGTGGCGCCATCTGTCGAAAATTTGTCGTACCAATTCTGAAACCGTCGTGGGCTCATGCACAACAACTTTGCTAAGGATCATCACATGATCAAATGCATAGTTTACGATTCTATAAAGGGCATACAGACAAACATTCATTTTTATATAATATAGATTTGTAAATTTTTGTTGTTTGTCTTTTTTTTTGATTTCGTTAAAGTTCCTATATTATTATTTATTAGTAAATACAAAAGGTATATGCATTTGATTTATTTATTAAACAAAAATTAAGGATATGTAGGATAAGTAATAATAAAAATATTTTTGTCTTAATCCATTTATTTCTTATAGGAGTTTACATTACCCGCCACTTTTGTAAACGGACAGTTTTGAAACATTTCCAAAATTTTGCAAATATCTTATTTGTATGTATTTTTAAAACCTTGCAAATGGGTAAGTAATTGCAATTAATAACTTTTCAAGGAATGATATAAATGGTGCATCCTTCCAAAAAAGTTTAAGTTTCAAAAATATTACAGGAAACAAAATAAGTTCATCCTGTACGAAATAAGATAGTTTGACTATCTATACAAATTAGCATAACCCTAGAAAATTAATATTCGACGATGTCACAATCAAAGTCTTGTTGTCTCTTTTCAAAGCGGATACACAGTGTTAACCGACGACGGTTATCTTAAAAACCATATTTGTATTGAGTGGCGAAATCCCTACCACTAATAGGTTAGTAATAGTGTAGGTCTGCACATGCAGCTCGATCGAGTGATATTGGTTGATGAGTTTATATCACATTCCATGTCGACGGTTAAGGGCGCTCGGTCGAGTACGCGCAGTGCTAAGAAATTCGTTCAAACAAACGCCACGTTTAACAAGGGCCTAAGTGATTTAGTAAAGTAAACGTGGAATTTCATATACTTAGGTCAACAATAGTAAGGTATTGTCGCTAACTAACTCAGTGACCGATGCGCTCATGCGAATGAGAGATGTGCCCGGCAATGATGGATATTTAAACTAAATTTTTTTAGTCTCAAAAATGCTTTATTTTTGAATTTTTTTATTAAGGGAAATGATTTTACTGGCTTTTTTTTCATATGTTTAGTCAGTTTATTTTATTAATTTTCCTGACCAACGTTTCGGGAGGGTTTGCTGCATTCTTCAGTGGTTCTTTATTAGAAAACATAAGAAATACGAGATATAATATAAACGCGGAGACTAAAGTGTACATAAGAAATTACTGAATGAGATACAAATGTTTTTATCTTAGACACACAGAGTGTTGTAACGTGAAAGAGCAAAAAATTAAATAAATACAAATGAAAATAGACAAATAGAAAACGCTTCAGTTGAAGTTTAGTCTACTAACGGTTTTTAGCTTTGACAACGGAGCTATATATAGCTGATATGTTCTGATTGTCCTGTTTTCTGTTAATATTATTCATGCGGTTTATATTGTGTAGTGTATCGAGTGTATACCGTTTCGAGATATGCTTCCTCGTCTGAAGGATAGTAGCGTTGTCAAAGTCTGGGCTGTGGTTCGCTTCGATGTCATGGTTGGCAAGTGCTGTTTTTACCGTCGGAGTATATCCAAACGGTGGTTGGAAATCCGTTGGGATAGAAACTGTTGATTGTGCCGATGTAGCAACGATTATAGCTTTCATTGCCATTACACTTGCAGTCAATTATGTAAGTTACATCGGTGCATCTGTGCTTCTCCCTTGTGGACTTTAGCTTAGAAAAAGATGATGCAAGCTTTAAATTGGTTTTGAAGCTATGAAAAGTTCCTTTCAATTATTGTCGATTATTTGTTTAAAGTTGTCATTGGAGTGAAATTTGTCGTCTGTGTTTGATAATGTGTTTTGCACGGTTTGATCGAAAGTTCATGAGTCCTTCTGAAGAAGTGTTCTTTTGGATTTTGACATCCAAAAACGCAATCGATCTGTTTCTCTATATCTACATATCTCTGCCGTAAATTGGATTTTTTTGGCCCACTGAGGCACCGCAGTATGTCATCAATTTCACGATGTTTAATAACAGCGAATATATTATTGAAATATTTTGCAATTAAAGTTGAAAATTCTAGAAGTAGATTGTATTTATCGTCGTACACTGTAAGATTCTTAATAAACATTTAGCGAGTTCGTAGCATGGGATTCTGCTTGATTACATAATCGGCCTGAGATGTGTGTTGGGTTTATCAATTTTGGGTAAACCTTATATCAGAGAAAGCCGTGCAGCATACATTGTCATAACTCCATTCTCTCAATCAATAATGTTATTGTTTTGGTGTAGCCATTTGACAATGTTTTTGTTTTTATTTTATAGTGATGTTTCTGACTCGTCTGTTTACCGATCGGTCGGTGAAGAGTGCAGTCATCTTCTCCTCATACTCACTCAGGTTAATTACAAGGCTACATTCCCCTTGTCAGCTGATTCTTCTGATTTCTTCATTTTTCCTGACGAAATTTACTATAATTGTATATTAGATACTTGGATAAGCTGTTGTGTTGGTGATGATGGTGAAAAGGGTGTCACATATTGCATTATTTCGCTCTGATAGTTTTAAAAAGACTGTTTACATAATAATAAACAAATGCGAATATATTTAAAAAAAGAGTGACGGCACGACTGAAGTAAAACTTCTTTAGCTCTATCTTTATGTATGTTTATATTATGTATAATATTTACACTTATTAATTTTCTACAATTATTTAAATTTATTATGGGTTTTTATTGATAAATTAATATTTTTGAATAGATTTTTTACTTTTATTCAGTATTTTCATTATTTTCATCATCGGATACTTCAGTAATTACTGAGGTTGATTGTAAGACCGAGACAATAGGCTTATGGTATGCGAAATAAGATACATATGTTTTCGAATGAAAAGTGGAAAGATATCTAGAGAAAACTGCATCGATTGTTGTTCCATGTCTTGTGGTAGGCTCATTTCGGTTATTATTCATTTGTAGTTCTAATTTATCTTGTAGAACCTTTGCCAAGAGTTGTCCATCTTCGGACGCGAAATTAACATTGAAATCTCCTGCTAAAATAAGTGGCAATGTAGGATAGTTTTCTCCTAATTCTTCAGAGCCTACTCGACCCTAAATCATAAGTCTTTTATATAAAACCTTTATATTATATTATTAACTGTGTTATTGGGCGAAATGTAAACAACTACCTCTTGACTACTCATCTCTACACTACTCAACATATCTACACTCATCGCTTTCTGACTGAGATAATATATATATATATTTCATGTACTGGCTATGAGAGGAAAAGAGAAAGAAAATGTGCGCGCGCACTGCTCTCTCTTGCTACTACAGTGTGATACAGACAATAGTCCTGCACTGCATCTTAGATATACGAAACGTTACTGTCTTTGAGAGAATGAGAGAAAGAAAATATGTGCTCGCACCTCTCTCTCTTGCCCCTACAGTAATACGCAAAACGTAACTCTCGCTCTTTCTATCTTCACTAACTTAAATCATTTCATTTATTCATTTATTTTTATTTCATTTGAATGCTTTCACATTAAGACATAAATTTATCTTATAAATTAGTGAAAGCTTTGTAATAATAAATTCAATTATGATACGGGCTACTAGAACTGTTCAATAATTTAATTTAATTTAAGGTACCTGTACAAGGATTTATAAGAAATAGTAACATTATTATAGAATTTTATTATACTGGCAATAAAGAAAAATATAAACAAATCGTAAAAGAAGTAAATAAACAAATAAAACATGTAAACATACATCTCCATATATATTTTTAAGAATAAATACCAAATTTAAAAACAAAATCAATCGGGGAACTCCAAATAAAAGGACTTGAGTTTAGTCCGAAACTGCCCAGTGCCGCCTAGCCTTCCACATGCCGGGGCAAGAAAATCCACAAGCGGACGGAGTTGATGAAGAACTGTCGTTCCGATGTGAGACACGTGACTTGAGGGTGAATAAGTTGTTGGGATCTGTTTGAGGAACCAAAGCACAGTTTATTAAAAAGATAGCATGGCTGATGTGTCTGAACCACGTTTGATAATAAAATAAGTGAACAAAAGCGAAGCAAATTGCCAAGTGACATATTGAAAAGTGATTTAGAATAATTTGAAACACTGTCAAAACGATTCAAGTTGTAAACATAACGCGCAGTGTTATTGAATGCGACGTTGAGCTTCCTCTTGCTGGCAGCATCACAGTTACAGAAAATTTCGCAACCGTAGCTAAGAATTGGAACAATAAGTGGTTTTGCTAACATTATACGTGTTTTTGGGGAATAAAATGTTGTGAGGTCAACAACTGGCGTAACACATCGTACACTTTGCCAACGGCTGCATTAATATGAGTATCCTATGTAAGTGTCCTATTAAATATTATACCCAAATTTCTGACCGAATCGACATACTCTATTCTGGAGCCATTCAGCGTAATGTCTGGAAAATAAGAAGTGTCCATTGACTTTTTACTAATGACAATACATTTAGTTTTTCGAGGGTTTAGAAATAGCCCATTCCTCTCGGACCAATCAGATATCCTCTGTAAATCAATATTGATCGGATTGAACAACTTTGATACAGCTGTACATCATCAGCATACGTGTGGATGGATGTCGATGTGGATATTAGAGTTGGAATCTCGTTAACATAAAGGGAAAAGAGGAGAGGGCCTAAAATCGAACCTTGTGGAACCCCACGATTGGTGAAAAGGAAGTCGGATGAATTATGTCCTACCGACACCGCTTGTTTCCTGAGCCTAAGGTATGCCGACATAAGTGAAACCGCTGAAGGTGAGAACTCGAACAAAATAGAGAGCTTTTTACATAAATTAAGGTGATCAACAGTATCGAATGCCTTAGAGAAGTCTAAAAGTATTAAAAAGGTCACCTTGACCTCATCCAGAGGCTGTCTAATCTCTTCAACTACGTTAATGGTCGCAGTTATGCAGCTGTGATTTTTTCCAAAACCAGATTGCATCGATGAAAGTAAGCTATTTGAGTGAATGTGGCAGTTTATTTGCTTTTGCATTATCTTCTCAAAGACTTTCGAAAAATAAGGAAGAATGGAAATAGGACGGTAATCATTACTATTTGTACTTTTGGGGATAGGAAAAATCTTCGCATTTTTCCATTGAAAAGGATAAGCACCAGTAGTTAAAATAAGATTGAAGCCATTGACTAGTGCAGGTAGAATTAAAGGAAGAATAATTTTGACAAATTTCGGATGTATTCCATCCAGACCAACTGCATTTGACTTAACTGACAACAAGCTAGCAACAACGTCTGTACTCGCAACAGAAGAAAATTCAAAATTGTCCACTCATCGGGGAAAGGAATTGCAACGAAGTTTTTGTTGAGGAGGTTTAAATCTAAACTATCATCCAAACTAGGTCTATTTTTGCCCAAAAGCAAAGCTGTCGACCTTTTATTGATGGTTTTAGTTTGTTTTTCTAGAATTTAAAAATTGCGCCAGGTACGATATAGGGAGAGATGAAAGTCTAATCTGTGCCGCTTCCTCTCGTTATAAGCCTTCCCCTTACTCTCCAAGTCAAGCCTGCGTAAAGAACTTTTACTTCAACAAGAATACGTTATTTATTTGAACATGTTATTTATATTTCAGGAAGAATAGTAACCATTATAGGAAGCCGAATATAAAATTACCACAGTTCGTCGACTTGACGAATGACCCGCTTATTAATAGTAGTCAGCAATATTAGCTTTCTATTTTAAATCTAATCTTTTACGATAGTTACGCAAAATATGTTCTACTTTTGTAAAGCTGTTATTAAATTTTTATTCTTTATTATTTATCTATTACTTAAAGTACTTGATAAATATACCTACCACATTAAAATAAAACTGACACACTTTTCGCAAATATCCCCTACATTTTTTTAAACTATAAAGTTTGAACTCTTACCAATAGCTGAAAGAACTGCCAGTTTTGTTTGCACAAATTGCAAGAAAATGCTACCTTGGTAGTTTAAATGTTTATTCCAACTTATCACTGCTTAAAACACGTACACCTGCATTGCATTCCATCTCTCTTCTTTATTTTTCCCCGAATATGATGATTTTAAGGCGTCTTTTCATATTGCGCGGAGTTCAATGTCTCTTTCATTAATCTTCGCACAAAGATGAAGAATAAAAAAAATACTTTATGTGCATCCATAGTGAGAGTGTACATTTATAACAATATAAAATGAAAAATTGCAGTATATTTTGCTTGAAGTTTCGATTACATATATACAAATTTGAGATATGAAATGTTAGGCTTGACTATTCACCAATTTAGCAAAATAAAATAAATTATGTGTACTCAGGATAGGCTGTGAAAAGTTACATTTCTTTCGGATCTGTGTTTCACAAAATGACAAAGTTTTTCATAAGATAGTGATCCTATTGCAGCCCATGAATGTTTCCAAAACCAGTCTTCAACTAAAAATTAAGCGTGATATAAATCACCTCGTCTTTGTGTAAAATAACAGTTTAAATGCAATTTTACAGACAACATCCCGCAACGAAGTCATTGCACTCACTCATTAGTTGCACACAATTCATTACGCTAATTGTGAATTGTATGTATTGTACTGCCAAGAACGCCCAAATTGTTTGCACATCAGGGAGCCAGTAATTAAATAATTCAGGTCTTGCACAATTATGTGTCTATTGTCGATTGTTAATTTCAAACTTAGTGCATGCTTGTAATGGACACCATTTCTCAATTAAAACCCAACAATACATTCCTTTCCAGGTGGTGCTCCTTAGCCCGCAGCGTGCTTTTAATTATGCAATTTCATTCATAAACTAGCAAATAGAAAACAAAACAGGACTACAAAGCAACACGTCCCTTTTATACTGGTTGTAGGAATGCGCACAGACCTAGAAGCTATTATTCCCAAAACAATGACTAATATTACATCTGGTTAAGTCGTGGGTATGCAATCCGAAGATTTGATTATGCGAAGAGATGACGAAAACGAAAAGCATTGTTCCTGCTAAGCTAAATGCAAACAAAACAACCTCCAAAAAAGAAGAAAGCAAATTCTTCTATCATTGGAAAAAAGTTTCAAATGGAACAGCCATCTGATGGGAATATTTTGTTATTTGGCACAAGCAATGTGAACATATCTGAACACTTTTTCTCAATCAAAATATGAAGAAAGAAATGAAGAAAGTCCCTTATGGTGAGTAAAAAAATTCGTGTTTGAAGGATTGATTCCTCATAGGAATACTTTTTTCTATTATTTTTCTTTTGTTCTTCTGCCATAGTAATTTATCCCCTTGCGAAGTTCGATGACATGGGAATTATATTGCTTATATTGAACATATTTATGCATTTAGGTTTGCAAAGAATATTATTTTGATTCAGGTTTTAGCATCTGAAAAATTGCCAGAGTGCAAAATAACGCAAAGATTCGAAACACATTTTTGTTTACCACTTTTACGACAAGCGTGGTTTTTGGAAGCGCTGCAGTCATATTCTTAGCAGTTCACTGTTTAAGAAGACACAAAATACAGCATTTCAATCTCCCAAAACTTCACGTAGTGCAACTGTCCCTAGCATATAACGCCCTTTTTATTTGAAAAAGAACAATAGGGAAAACCTGGGGCCTGAAACCCGTCATGGTACAGTGGATATACCCAGTGGTGGTGTGATCCATACTTACATATGGGTCACTTGTGTGGTTGAGGTCAACATCCAAAAGAATTATTATTGCATTAGCGACGGTGCAGAGAATGGCCAGCATAATTATTACAGGTGCGCTCCGTACTACTCGCACGGCAGCACTGGACACCTCTCTGCACCCAATCCCGCTTGATCTAAAATTAAAACGTTGCCCCTTGCAAATTTTTGCCACTTTAAGGGTTGATATTTTGGGTACTGCACGATTTTAAATGCTGTATTACCCGGAAATCCTTATACTGAAGGATGAAATTTCAAATTTAGTCGACTTCAAAATCCCGTATATAATGTATCATATCCAGGAACGAAAGAATGGCCAAGATTGCCAACTACAATAATGGTTCTAAGACAAGGGCGGGAACGAGTTCTGGTATCTTATCTGTTGATCCAGACTTGAAAGAGTCTATAGGACTCCCGGACACAAACAGTGTTTTTCAGTCAGAAGTTTTGGCTGTAAAGGGCGGGAGAGATAATACAGATGGGATTAATATCCGGTATTATATCGCCATCTACTCGTACAATTACAGCCAGGCGGAGACTAGAATCATTTAACATCAAGTCAGAAGCTGTGGCACAATGCTAAAGGCCCTATGCAGACTGAACCGAGTGAGGCTGTGCTAGGTACCAGGACACAGCAGTGTAGAAGGAAATGAGCAAGCCGATGAGCTTGCAAGAGTGGAAGGGAACTGGAAAGAAGTGGGGGTGATGACATTAAACCACCCCTCGGCGTTATCAAGGGAATAATTATTGATAAAATAAATAAATAAATATTAGGCATAAGCGGCCCATAGATGACCTAAAACCTAGCTTTTTCAACCACTTTCTTTGCGAAGTGGAAGGGACCTACAATTTTACGCCGAATCCGAACGGCAAATTAAAGAAGCTTCTCATGACAATTGATACTCTTGGATGTTTGTCAGACGTTCGGAAGTGGTGGGGCAGTGGAAAAAAACTCAAGATGTTACTTGGCCCCGGCGGGAATTGAACCGGGGACCTTTCGATTAGTAGTCCAACACACTAACCATTGCGCCACTGCGCCAGAATGATATACGCGGGTACATGCAGATTCTGGGAGGAACTGCAAGCCGGGGAAGACGTGAGTGTGACAGAAATGCACGGAATCGTAGGAGATTTCTAGGAGAATACTTCTGTGAGGAAATAGGGAAATTGGACAGCTCAGGCTACAAAAAGCTATTCAAATTCTGTAAGGAGATTGGATGTTTTGCGAGGCAAAGGGTTAAGCTTGCTCCTTTTGAAGTTAAGATTCAATCTGTTCCCCAGGGATCGCGATGGGCCCGTGCTGTATGCGATTGCATACCCCTTTGAATAATAACCTAACCCAATTTATTTGAAAACAAATCGTTACATTTTGTCGCATTTTTTATAGGTAAATACCCATGCCGAAGAAGGAAATTAAAGTGCCATTCCTGTTATCGGTGGTATTCATGAAACTTACTAAAGAGTCCTAAGCGAAATTATATACTCTACAAATTTCGTTCGAAAAAATGCAGTTCAATCAGTAAAACACCTTTTGTCAATCTTGTGAAGACTCACTATGAAATCTATTTAAAACTCATTAATTTCAATTTAATAAAAAAAGTACTGCGCACATTAAAAAAAATAAAAATCACAAACATCTCTTTGCTGTTGTTGTGTTTCTATATTTTTGTATCTTATCAAACATATTAAAATTAAACGCAAACAAGAAAATTTAAAAAAAAATGTCTTCGCAAATATTTTTGCTTTCACAGTAAAGGACTAAGAAAAATATAGCCAATAAGTAGCTATTCCAGAAGGAAGCCATTATAAACTTGTAACAAAGCAAAATAATGTTCTTTTATAGTCTTCACCCTAATTAACCAGTCGCTTTCATTAAAAGAAAAAGAAGTGAACATAAAAATAAGGACGACTTTATGATCTGATACCATTGAAAGGAAATGTTGAAAACATAAAATCGTTTGACCTCCTCTGAGCGGTATCCATCACTTTGTTGCCTTTCTATTTTGTCGTTGACTGTATTTTTTTGAAATATGACACATTATTAAGTTTTTTTTCATTCCCCTTTGGTTGCAAATGCAAACAACGACAAACGATATAATTCGTTGAAAAAAAATACAGTCGACAGCAAATAAACCGGGCCACCCGCAACGTTCAAACTCTGATTCGATTTTCTTTTAAAGTATAAAACATACAACTAAAAAAGTAGTACCAACAGAAAGTGCGTTATATGTTGAGTAAAATGAATGGAAACTCATTGGGATTATTCAATTAAGTCAGTGTTTATTTAAGGTTATACAAAAAAGAGTCTTTTTCCAGTTATGTTAAATAATGTAATCATAAAATGAAAGAAAAAAATGTAATCCAATAACAAAGAAAGAATTTAAAAAAAAAATTTGGTCAATATCTGGTCCTTCTCTTGCTTGGATAACTGCCAGCATCCTGGCATTCATCGACCTCATGAGCCTGACGATGAAATCTTGAAGAATAGCATTCCACTCCTCTTCAAGTGCGATTCGCAGCTCTGGAAGCCTTGTTGGACTAGGTATCCGGGCTCGAACCCGACGTTTCAGTTCATCCCATAAATGTTCTATCGGATTCATATTCGGGCTTCGAGCTGGCCATCGTACGAATGCCGACGTCCCGTAGATACTGGGTCACCACAAATGCAGCATGAGGCCGTGCGTTGTCTTGCATTAACAGCATATCCTGCCCGATATATCCTGCGAAAATTAACACATGGTCTGCGAGGATTTCAGAATTGTAGTGATGAGTCAATCCACGTGCACGACTCATTGGTTCGATGAAAACTAAAACTGTTTGTGCGGTTAAGCAGATGTCGCCTCAGACCATTACAGATCATCCTCCATACGCAACAGTTGCCTCAATACAACATTGAGAACATCGTTGACCAATGTGACGATATACTCTCTGACGTCGATCACTTACATGTAGACTCACCGTGGACTCATCAGTAAAGTTTACATTACCACAATGCTGCAACGACCAATCTCTAGCAAATTCAAGGCGTGATTGACAGTGGGCTATGGTTAATGCTGGGCCTGTTGGAGCTCTCTTTGAAGTTAGGTTCTGTTCAAAAAGTCTCCTTCTGACGGTATCTGAACTTATGAACACTTGTTGTTCGTCCCGCAGACTTTATTGGACTTGAACTGCATTTCGCAGAACAGTAAGTTTAATAGACTGATCACCTGCTGCTGATGTAGCCCTAGATCTGCCCGTACCTGGACTTTGATCGAATGCCCCAATCTTTGGGTATCTTCTGTAAACTCGTTGCACCGAAGATCTGCTAATTTGAAGTCTTCTAGCGACCTCACGTTGCGCAACGCCTGCTTGAAGTAGTGCTACAGCTTGATCTGCTTCCTGAGGTGTCGTATCCATTATTAACAACGTAAATATATACGTGGTTGAGCAAACACTGGACTAAATCTAAAAAAATTATAACAGACACTGATTAACCTCATTGTAGAAAAAAGAATGGTCGCGAAATCTAAACAAAACTAAGCAAATCGCTAGCATTGTATTTCTTGCTTGATCACAATGTGAGATAACGGTACTTAAGAATACTTTTAATTGACATGAATAGCACTTTCTGTAGGCACCACTTTTTTTTGTATGTGTTATACTTTTAAAGAAAATCGAATTAGAGCTTAAACGTAGCCGGTGGCCCGTTTTATTTGCTGTCGTGTGTAGTTCATGAAGCATGCAGGTGGCTTACTTTCCTGAAATAAAATGAATCTGCTTCGTTGTGTACATTGTTTACAAAGGGAATAGGCAGAGTTTAACTCATTTCGATATAATTCGATGGCACTCTTCTGCAGGTAAACTAGGATATTATATTTCTGAAAACTTCCAAATGTCTCTTTTTGAAAAAAAAAAAAAATAAGAAAAGTGTGCAGTCCGCTTTGATGAACTTTTGGTTAACCTTTCCATATTCCTTTCTCATAAAAATGTCATTGGGCTGGGGTCTTTGTTTGTTTTGGATTTTTTTTTTTTTGAATAAAATTACTACAATTTGGTCAAATCTTGCTCCTGTTTCTGGTTATCGTTTGATCGTTCTCTTACAGCATCGGTGATCTGCATTCGTGGTAACCCATGGATTTGCATGTACACCTGTGAGTTTCAAGATTTTAAATCTGTCGCTAGGCCGGTGTTCCGAGTAAGGACAAGCAGTGTTTTGGGGGGCGCTTCAATGACATTCGTAGCTCATTTGCACGGGAATTATCGTCTTTTTTATTAATACGGTTTTATTCAAATGGTAGGCGTGTCAGTGAGCGGATTTTATAAAAATCTTTCGACTTGATCATTTCGGGATCCTAGAGAGTTAATGCTCTAGTTTCAGTTTTTTGCTTTGAACTCTAGGACCTCAGAATTGGTAGAAAAATAAAATATTATTTACTTTGTAATATAGCCTTTTGAATGGCGGAGTTACTTATGAAATGGCAGAGTTCACTTATGAACTTGATTATCTTTATATTATATTTTTTTGATCATCTAAGTACAATTCAAAAATACAAAACGTAAAATATACCAATGAAATAAACTGTTGGAGCACACAACAACAACAACAACATCACTTAAATATCTAAATATGTGTTTGCAAAAAAATGTAAAGCCATTTTGATGAATTTATTTATACTAAATATTAAGAAATCTTATTTGAATTTATACCTTAACATTTGAATTTGGCGCCAATAAAACATGTTTAGCCATATTTATGTTAGTTAATTTCATCTAAATTACTATTGAGTGCCCTAAAAAATGTTTCTTGTAAAATTCCACATCAATAAAAGGGCAGTTGACTTTTTACTCTCATATCACCAACGTCGTTCTATTCATCCAATCGTCGTCTAGTAACTCTTTACCAATTCACTTTTTCGCGTACAAAAACAAAATATCAATCCTACTGAATTTTTCTACGAAAGTAAATTTTTCAAAGGAGCAGTCAAAAAAGGCTTTGACCTGACATTAAATCAATAAAATAAGCATTCGCATTTTATAATACTTTCATGCCGTTTTTCGATTAGGAATGACTGTGTTTTGGTATTTGAAAAAAACCTTGTTTTCTTACGCCAGGAAAAGGAATTCTTATATTTTAAATTTTAGAAGTTCCGAAAAATCAATCCCTTCAATAATTATCCCGTGAAGGCAAATGGCTCTAGTCACCCCTCTTCTCACTTCAAGAGATTCTAAACTAATAAGTAAAAGTTGCAATCTCTGTAATTAAATCCGTCGGGAGGAATCTGCCTGCGTGTGGTACCCAATGGTAATGGTCGGAAATGCGATTAGTTTCAACGATTTTTATTATGTTCTTCAACATAGTAAGAATACACTTTAATTCTGTGAGAGATAAACAATTGATATTATCTTAAGAGAATATGACAAGTTAACATTAAGGTTAACTGCAAATTTATTAAGGCCCATTTAGACGATCATTTCAGTTTCAGTTTCAGTTGAGCTATCAGTCCAGATTTCAGTTAAACTGATGTCTAAATGCAAAAACTGAAGCGTTTAACTGAAACTGAAACTGAAACTGAAACTGATGGAATTCCCATAAGTTCTCAGTTCAGTTATCAGTTAAACTGATGTGTAAATACGTTTCAGTTCAGTCGTCAGTTCAGTCGTCATTTTAATCGCAGTTGGCGTTGAATCGATATGTCGAAACGGAATGATAACATGGTGGATTTCATTGGAATTTATCGCGCTTGTCCATGTTTGTGGAAGAAAAGTGACCCTTTATATCACAATTCAGTGAAAAGGGAAGTAGCATACAATATGTTGCTGCAAAAACTAAAGGAGGTGGGTTTCAGGTATAATTGCACTTAGACTTGGTGCCGATATTACAGTAAGAAATTTAAGGCTTTGGTAAGTATTTCCAGTTGCTAAAAATCGTAGGGTTGCACTTAATCCTTTGTGAGGTGATATGGCTTCTCTCATATTCGTATCTTGTTTTTTTTTTTTAAAAATGGAGACACTAGTTGGAGTAGCTCCAAATATACGCTTTCACTCATACGTAAATAGTTTGACCAATCACCATGTTCAAACCTCAATTCCCTCATTAAATTTACGTGTGATAGGGTTCGTCTTTTTAAGTACCAATCTTTGCTCCATTTCTTTCTTCTTCTTTTTGATTTATTAAGCGATAAAACTATAGCTATCGCAATTAGGCTTTCATCGTCCATTACGCAATGTATTTCTTCTTTCTTTCGATTGTTCAGGCTCACAAGTAAAATGAAAGCTGAACTGAACACCGGACTGAAGTCTAAACGCAAGGTTTTTTTAACTGAACTGACAACTGAACTGATAACTGAACTGATAACTGATCGTCTAAAAGGGCCTTTAGAGTAACAAAAATGAACTGAGTAAATTAAAATACGTAATTTCTGTATGTGTAAAAGTTTATAATTTCAGTGATTACTTTTGTTTCCAATAATAGATGTGAAAACATCAGCCAAAAAATTTGGATATTTGGTTGGGGGGGGGGGGGGGGGGGGGGGATTTCTAACCACGAACGAGTAAGTGCATGCTATACAAAATACTGATACTGCCTGTACTTCTTTACGGCACTGAATGCTGGACAAAAAGCAGGAAAGGAGAGCTTATATTAGTTTATTTTGTGGGAAAAATACTTCCGTCGGATATTTGGTCCTGTGTGCGAGGAGGGCGAATAGGACCTCTCTACTCAGTCTGTTCTGCTAGCTTCAAATTTCAAATTAACACATTGTACGGATTCTTGACAGCTTTGCTTTCCTCGATTGAACAAAGTTTTTGGAGCCTGAAGTTTCCATATATTTATCAATATTAAATAGGCATATAATATTCAAATTTTTACCTTTTCGCCATGCTTTTTTCTGTTTTTAAATTGAAATATATCAAGAAAAAATCAAAACAAAAAAGAAACAAACTTTTTCACATTAAAGTAAATGCCTGAGTTCTTAGATACATTCACATAAAAATGGAAAATGTATTGCAAGGTAGAAACAGACACAGTGAAAACATTGTATCCACGTGAAGAATAATGCATTCTACACACTTCAATACTTTTTGTTATACTTTTTTATACATTTGTATTCACGTTTAAATTTTTTGTATAAAAACATAAATGTAGAAAAAATATTTTAATGTGTCTGTCCGTCCGTCACCAATTTTGAGGCCCTAAAACTTGAGTTTGGAACATATACTCTCTAGAAGCTCGAATGCTCAATTGTGAATATTTTTAAAATCCGCTTGCTGACACGCCCACTATTAACAAAAAACGTTTTATTGAAGAAATCAATAGAAATGAAAATCCTGCTCTTCGCAAAATATGTAGATAAGGTCGTTCTTAACAATTACCTCAAACAAAGTTATTTGCCACTGCCCATTTTTAGGGGCGTTTTTGTTTTACGAAAAACATTGTTTTTTTCGAAAAAATTGTTTCAAAAACGTGAAAAACAGTTATGAATATGTTGTGGGCGCAATGGCCTCAGGTTTCACCGGGGCCAAGTAACATCCAAACGTTTTTTCCACTGCCTCACCTCTTGTGCACGTCTGGCAAACATCCAAGAGTATCAATTATTGTCATGACAAGCTTCTTAAATTTGCTGTTCGAGTTCGGCTTTAAATTGCGGGTCCCTTCCACTTTGCATAAGCAAATGGTTGAAGAAGCTAGGTTTAGGACCCTGTATGGGCCGTTATTGCATAATATTTATTATTTATTTGTACAAAATATGTAGACAATATCCTCCTTAAGAAATTACCCATTCTTAGATTTTTTCTCGGCCACTTTTTGGGGATAGGAATAAAAAAGGGTATCCAACAGTTCGCCCAAGCGGACTGTTATCTTTTATGTTTTTGCTATACTCCGGAAGCTCGCGGAATTATCACGGATAATCGCGAAGTTCTATAGAAAACCATGGAAAATGCAATCAAAAGAGTCAATTGAGGAGGTTGTTTTGACCGATATCATTTTCATACCTTCAAATTCCGTGAAAACGGAGCTCAATATTTTCTATTTCTAACAAAATGCCAGCCAATTTACATTATGACATGAGATTACTTTTGCTTTACTCTGTAAACAAGTTAAAGGTACAAAATGGACTTTTTCATACAAACATATTTATCTATCATCTAGCTGTACATCAAATGCAGCGTTTGTAGGCAGGTGTTGTAGTATGAAACACCAAATTTGTTTTTTAGTTTTGGAGTTATAGAATGCCCCAAAATTGGGGCACTAAGCCCATGCGAAAATAAGGCATGCTTTATATAAATCTTAAACTATTTAACATTTTTAACTATTTATGGCTTATATCAAATCGTTGAAAGTATGTAATAAAAAAAAATAGAGTGAAAGTCTTCAAAATCGTTAGTGTGGCAGCCCACTTCGCAATGACGACACTTTTTGGTGGTGTTTTTGTGACATTTCGAACAGCGGATTTGTGCCATGCTCGCGTTACCTCTGAGATGAATGCGACGTTTCAAATTCTTACCTTACGTAAAGTTTTAAACAGTGTAGATAAAATTATAGATACAATTACGGTGGCTGTTGTTTGGGAAATGTATTTCTTTTGTGTACCTATCTCTTTGAAAGTGATCCTGTTACCTACATACAACAAATTCTGTGCACAATTTTATTGAAATCGTGTAACATTATCACGTGATACCGCACAGAACAGTTGACATTTCTTATTCAAAATGCAAGTAGTTTCACAGTCTTCGTAAGAAATCTAATTCCTACTTCACTTATTTCTAATTTCATATTTTCAACTATAATTTAAAAATTGTAACCCGTTTGTTTATTTCGCTCAATTTTGCTTTATTCTTTCTTTAGAATTAGGTAGAGACATTTGCGGAAATTTTGTCCAGTTTGATATATGTATTACCTATGTTATGAGTTGAAAAACCGATTTGATTTATAATTCAGGAATGAATTGTAGACAAAATGTTTTACAGTGTTGGCATACCCTGGGAAAAATAACACCTTTTAAAAAAACAATTTTTGAAGAAATTGGTTAATTTGTTAGTTCTACCTACCCCATAGCACTACAGTGGCAAAACGATAGTTTTAAAAAATGAATTCTATAAAAAATAAAACGACAAATAAATTACTTTCCGTAATAACAGTAAATAAAATGTTTTAAAAAGAATTAATTGGAAAAGACAATAACTATATATTGTGTAAATGAACTCATTTTGTTGTACATTTCCAAATTCGATTCAAAATAACCTCCTTTGCATACAGATTCATATTTCGAAATGAGTCAAAATCTTCAAAATTCGCAATAAATGACGCTGCAAATTAGTAAAAACAAAATCGTGCATTCTAAATTGAAAACAATAGGGCTTTTTGGGAAACTATCTCTTTCTGCAGTGACGAATCTATTTCTTAAACGTCAAAAATTAATTTTGTGATACAATTTCAGTAATTTGCAAAAATTGTACCGAAAAATCATTGCGATTGTTATTAAATTGTAAATTTAAGGGAAAATAAAAACTATCAAATTAAAGACAAAAAACCTGCGAAAGTATGTTTAAGAATCTTGCTCATTCCCCTTTATACCGCTGTGTCCCGGTACCTAGCACAGCCTTTCTGCATACTGCTTTTAGCATTGTGCGACAGTTTCTGACTGTCTCAGAATTGGTAACAGATTCTAGTGCCTTAAGTGTCGCCTCACTGTCGATGTAGCTGACAATATCCCTTCTGGTCATTGATCCCATCTGCACTATCTCTGCCGCCTCTAGATCTTATTGTACGGCGTCTTCTTCATCGCTATCACCATCGCTCTGCCTATTATTTGCTGGTAGGCAACTCCTGCTTTCAATGATATCGTCATCATACTCAAAGATTTCAATAATCTGGGCAACAGTCACTCTAAAACATGTGGCGAACACCTTAAGCCACGAATATTAATCTACCTTGAATTTTCGTTAGGTTTTAAACGTAACGTCTGACTCCCCACACCCATTAATCAAACCGGAAACAAAACCAAACGCACCCCTGCAATTATTGCGAATGCATCCTTTTTTTTACCACTGAACTATGGTCCACACAGTCAGTAAATAGGTATCTTCTAAGCCACGATCGCCACGATCTTTCTTTTTGTGTACAGGCAGTGTGGTAGTAACGTGTTCTCATCAGAAACCGCTTCACCAAATACCAATTACCCTCGAAAGTATATAGATACTTGGAATCGAACCATTTTTCGAAGGTAAGATCGTGGTCAAAAGAATATTTCTTAGCGAATTTGCGTACTATATGTACATGGTTTAATAGGGTTAGTTTTGGGAAGAGTCACTGGAACAAAAGACTTTCCAACTAAAGTCACACGCCCCACGCTGAAACTCCAACCGACAGACTGCCTGCTCACCATCAGTAAAATAAAGTCATCTATCCCTGAACTGGGATAGTTCATCCCAGAGATTATCAGCAAAACGCTATAAGGTACGTTAGTGTCAAAATCTAAACCTATTAGACAGTAATAAATTTGTTTTATTTGTGTCTACAGAAATTGCGGACGCCCTCCAAACAAAGCTCGCTAACTTCTCTACGAAAGTATAGAGAATTTGAGCTGGAGCGTCCGCAATAAAAAAACATTTTCTGGTATTCACTTCGTAAATGATCATCGCTGATCATTACGAGCATTTTGTTGGTGCATTTGAGCTTTTGAATGCTTCAGCTCCAACAAGAAGAGGAAGCACGCAGTCAGCAAGAGCACGCGGTTACACCAAGCAAAAAGAAATCAAAAACAACACCTCGAGATCCCTAAATTCATCTCGTCCCACATTACATCATCTTTCCAAAAGCATTTCAGTGAATAAAGAAACAAAATTCATTTAAATTAATACATTTAAATTAAATTCCACACAAGTGATAGCCTAGTAATTTTTTTTGTGTGTGATTGCATGGTTTTGTTACTTAACCTAAATTTTTTTTTGATTTTGCTTAAAGTACCTATACATGAATCCTATCTTACATAACTTAACTATTTAAAATTTCCTATCCTAGTGTTAAATAATACAAAAAAAAAAACGTTGCCTTAGAAATTATATTTACTTATATAGTACAAAGGTGATTAACACGTAACGAAAACTGAGTATAACTCTAATCAGTCATCAACTCTACGAAACATCATCCGTCATCACAGAAGGAAACTTGTGGCCACAACTTTTCATCGATACGGGAAAAACTGTAAGTACAAATTGTACCAACTCGTAATTTCTTTGGCAAATTTAAATATAACATACCAAATACTTTTCTATATATATATAACTTTAAAATGTGCATATCCAATTGTCTAATAAAATATAACGCAATAATGAAATTTATTTACTTCAATATCTACCTACTTTGTAAAGCAAGCAACATGCAATTACATTTAGAACATATGCTGAAATCTCCTAGTTATCTATTAAATGTCCTAATATGATTCCGTATCCATAAGAAATATTAAGAAAATAAACCATTATATAACCATCATATTGTGTGATTAGCCGAATAAAACATGTATTTCAATTTCGCTTAAGTTACGCAGCTATTAAGGTCGTGATAGGTTAATCGTCTGCAAGGGCATCTTCAGGGACTATCCCCAATATAAAATGACTAGGGGTAGTCAAGGTGCACCCGGTAACCACCGTCTGCATGTGGGAGGGCACGTCATAAAGTTTCACAACATCTGAAACAAAATAAGCTTCCTTCGTTCATACAATTCTTTCCCCTAGATTTCAAATAGTTCTTTCTTGATCACTCTCTATTTCTCTTTACTCTTCACATCCCATCTTTTAATATTCCCCCACATCAAGGAATCGTAGTAACCAGGCACGAAATCTTATGTGAGCATTGGGAGGCAGCAAGATCCCACCACACCGTCGAGCTAAATCCGTGCGATCGCAAGCGTGCCTACTGCTGCCAAGGGATTCAGGTCAACCAACACCCAAATTCACCTTCCCACCTAGCAATGCTACAAACAGTGTTTGAATAATGCGAATCCATCAATTATCTAGCAATTACGGTAAATTATTAACTGAAAGCAGAGTGCTCGACCGTTCTTAATGCCCCAATAATGCGGCAGTTCATAAAATGTTCAATAAAATCTGTAATTCTCCAACAAGCTCAAATTGAGCATATATATTTCATTTGTGCAGTGAGATTTTTCCGAAAGATGTATACAATTTCATACTTTTGTTTTACAGACATTATAACTTTTTATTATTTGCACACCTCACCAAAGAAAAACTCCCTGACAAGGTAACGGGTCGTTGGAGTAACTGCTCCAATTATACTACATATACTTATAATTCCTAAAAATATTGCTAATTCAAAAAGAAAGACACGCTACTGTATTTGAATTAATACATATTAGGGGGTTGATAATGGGGCGGTGATCGCATATGGGTTAAAAAAAGTTTATTGATTTTCAAAAGCCAAACAAATTTATTAAACTCCAAAAATTTACTAATTCTTTTTTTATTCTTAAACACATTTATACTTATGTATATTTTTATAACTTTTAAAACAAAAAAGCTGTACTTACGAACACATCAAATTACGAGTACCAACCTACAATGAATTTCCTCATTCTTCTAAGTGCTTTCAGATTTTGTATGCGTATTAATAAAATAAAATACTTCAGTGCTAGTCGATATATAGGTTAATAGTAAAGGATCTAACCTATCCACATTTGTGCACCGTATATTCCAAATATTGGTTTGTGTCTGCAATCTAGTCTAAAATCTTAAGATATCCATTTAGCATATTTCAACTTAGTGCAAAAATAACGTCGCCAAAAATTAAAGCAATTGAATTGTTTGGTTTACCCTCACTTCCGTAATTATCACCATTATCGAGATAATAATCCAAAAGATAATTCCATCCCTTATTTCCTGCCTATTTTCAAAAAAATAAAAAAATACCAACAATACCGAATACCTTTCCATTTATTAATTTGATATTCGTCGCTTTAAATTTTATCTACCAACAACCAGAGTTGTATAAACCATTTTCAACCATCAACCGAATCCTATGTTCAAAATGTAAAATAAATAATAATAGAAATAATTTCAAGAAACGTAACAACAACATTCCTCGGGCACAATTGCGGTGCGATGGTGATTTCCTTTTTATTAATTTAGGAACAGAGAAACCCAAACGAAAGAAACCTTTTTTGCGACAAATTTATGTAAAGGTATGTTGGAGAAAACCGAAGCCGGTGGTGGAAGCAGCTTCGTGAGGGAAATTTCCCAACCCATCGCAAGCACAAAAGAAATTAATTTTCCAAATCATAAAATCCAAATATTAATTAGTACATGTTTTGTTGTTGTTTGTAATGATTATTTTTCTGGACAAATTGAATTCTTGAATTTGCCATCTTCTAATGGGCGACATTTTAGGAATTTGGTCTGTCGATAGGATTTTTGGATTTTTGGAAAGACGCAAATGTTTGCAGAATTGTGAGAAATGTTACCTTGAGAACATAAGGTTAACTGCGCCAATAGCGAAGTACATATAATACTAAAGGAAGTCGGATAATAATAATTCAATTTGTGTTAAAAATCTTAACTCAAAACTAAATGACAAAACTATAAAAAGTCCTACGCATTTCTTTTTGTTTTCTAAACAATTTAGAAATATATTCTCTTCGTTTTGGTTCAAAACGCGTTGTTTTGTGGTTAACGACCCATGACTCAAATTTATATGTACTTGATGTCAGATAAAGTTACCCGTGATAAATTCAATAAAATAAAAATTGCATCTTTATTGATTTACGTAAAAAGGTAAAACATTATTCTATCTTGAAATTTGAATAAATGCAATCGATAATTTACTTTTGCGAAGAAAATCGAATAGAAATAGAGGCAATAGAGAATGTGAGAACGAAAATTCGCATAAAAATAAAGGTCTTGTAACATTTAGCTTTATTGTGCTTTGGAAACACAAAACAAACCATACGGTGCGACCCATAAGGTCCACACGATCAACTATCCAGACTGATATGAGTATGATATAAATCATAATATTGAGAAGGCAGTGGCTCAGTAAGTGAGCAGTGATGAATGCGTTGGTCTACAAATCTCGCCGCGGCCAAGTAACAACTTAAGCTTTTCCCTCTGCCCCACCTCTTGTTAAGGTCTGACAAACATCCAAAAGTAGCAAATGTTATTAGAAGCTTCTCTAATTTGCCGTTTGGAGTTGGCTAAAGATTGTATGTCCCTTCCATTTCGCAAAAGCAAATGGTTGGTGAAGCTTGATTTTAGGCCCTGTGAAATAAGGCCAAATGCGCGAGTTGGGCCTTATTTCGCTTTGACAAAGTGAAATAAGGAAACATTTTAAGGTCTGGCTTTATTTCACTTTGTGAAAGTGAAATAACGTCAATTTGTGAGATGATTTTTATGGAGGACAGTTGATCCCCCAACTTGACCAACAAATCTGACGGTGATCAACTGTCCTCAACAAATTGTTATTGGTCACATAATTTATTCCGCAAATTGGTCTTATTTCACTTTCACAAAGTTACAATTATAAGACCAATTTGGCATTATTTCAATTTTCATTGTTGCAATTTTCCACAACTTGCCTTTGCACCTACTCCAAACCAAACACTGACCCTTAGCAGGAGGGTTGCAGAGGGGCAGCATGGCCACCCGTACGCAGTGCATTTACATTGCAATTCGTATGGCAGGTCATGCTGCCGCCCGCAACCCCCTTGCTTGAGGTCATTCTTTGATTTGAAGTAAGTGCGAGGTTTATTTTATCGTTAAAGTGTGGCCTTATTTTACTTTCACAAAGCGAAATGTTTACATTTGGCCTTATTTCGATTGGCGGTATTTCACTGCATCGTTAATGCCTAATATATATACGAGTATAAATGTTATTTTAATATTGAGGAGTGAAGGGATGAATTGGTTTGATATATAAAATACTAGCTGACCCGGCAAACGTTGTTTTGCCATATAAATTATTTCTAGTGAATACTTTCGTAGGGAAATGAAAAATAACTAACTTATTGTAAGTGTGTTGGGATGTGGTCTATGACTTAAAGAGGAATTGAGCGCTGTGAACGTTTTGTCCCTTTCAGAACATTACCGGATATTGGAGAACGGTGTGTATCAGCAATGAACTCAAGATTATTATTTCTTCTTCAAATCACGATTTGTCGCGTCGCTGTACGGTCGCCAACCATGATTCCAGCAAAGTCGTCAACAACAGGTGCATGAAATCCACGCATGTGCTCTACAACTGGTGTTTTATCAGGATTGATGACAATAGCGTGATTCAGTTTGTAATTTGTAAATATTTTTGTTTGGAAGCAAATAAGTTGAAAAGTTTTCTAAACAAACATATTAGATAACTAAATACAATTGAACAGCGTTTTTAGTCAACATACTCGTATCAACTGTTTTTATACCCTATTCTAAGGGTATATTAATTTTGGCGCGAAGTTTGAACCATAGAATAATATTGCCCGTAGACCCGTAAAAGTTACTATATTTATGATCAGCATCGATAGTAATGTCGATCATGTCCGTTCGTCTGTCGGCAAAAATTTGGCCTTTAACCATATATATTCTCCAGGTCACCGAAATAATCAAGTTTAAGAATTTTTGAAATCCGCCAAAAGACACGCCAAAAAAAAAACTAATTTTTCGAAAAAATCGAATTTTTAGCTAGAAAGCTGAAATTTGTTATGATCTTTGAGTCATAAAACTGCCCCCAGAGATAAAATTTCTAAAATCAGCCCACTGACACACCCACAATTAAATAAAACAATTTTATTGGAAAGTCAAAGTTTGAGCTAGGAAACTGCTGGGAATAAGAATAGGATATCCAAAAGTTCGCCAAGCGGACTGTAGCCCGTCCCTATGTTAATTGTTTGTTTTGCTTTAACATACTTTCCCACGTTTTTTCTCTATTATTTGTTACTTTTTACACTTCAATAGCTTCTGCTTGCACTTTCATATTCAGTTCATTAACAATCACAATGATTATTCCATACGATTTGTGCAAATTTCTACAATTTTATCATTCAATTTGTTTCTGTTGTTTAAGACAGGGATTCCGCACTTCAGAAAGGGATAGCTTGGTGAAAATGTCTATAGAGCATCCAGCTCGCCGAGACGATGCGTCTGGCATATGGTGAATTAAGGTTATTGTAGCCGCAACGTGCGCTTTCGGAGTCCCCACCGCCCATAAAGTAAATTTGTAAAAATTTATGTGGTTCATTCGGCAATGGCAGCAATGAGCCCACTTTGTGATAACCTTGGCCTTTGATTTTGAATGTTGAATGGAATTGTTGACCATTTGCAGCATTATTTTTAACTATTTCTGTTGCTCCAAACGATGTCATTTGGAAACATGAATTAAATGTTCGAATTGACTTCAGGAACACGTTAGAATCGGGATCCATACCTATAAGTAAGCCGTTCAATCCAATTGTCTTTGTTGATTTCGTTGAGCTCGTGCCTCTTGTGATTGTGATTCACGAAATTGTGCCATGCTCATACGCACATCTGCATTATCTTGTTTGACTCGTTCGTCTGATCTTTGGGCTCTTCTATTTCGTATGTCTGTCGTTCTATTCGTTCGACGGCCCAAATTGGTCCTTTTGACACACATAATTAGATTAAATTGAAATACTTAATGATGGAAAACAGTATACTGTTCTTTTTTTTATTGTTGCCAAAATAAATAAATACAAAATGAAAAAAAAAAAAAATTAAAAAAATCAAAAAAAAAACTGTTGTAACACGCTGGGTGGTCAAAATAAGACATTTTGAATTTTCTTTTAAAACCCGTACTTTTCCAACAAAGTATAAATCATCAAAATCGGTTCGGCCAATCTCGAGTTATGGGATTACATCGCTTCGGACACTTTCTTTTATATATATAGATTCATGCACTATTTTTAGTGGAAAAAGAGGTTATTAATTAAAATATTTTAGAACAAATAAGCATAACTTATAATACGCCTTTTGCGTTGCGCGTCGTTTAGTGTAACGGTTACGAGGATTTGTGGTGTCTTATTTTCTGTTCTATGCATTCTACCCTCGTTGCTCATTACAATTCATTGAATTGTATTTTTAATAAAGGTATTCAGTTGGCTCAGCAAAGGGCTATACATTTAATATTTTACTAAAAACTGCACAGCAATTTTAAAGGTGTTTATACTTCAACGATTTGCGTAGCGGTATAAAATTCTTTAAAATTGCTCTGCAGTTTTTAGTAGAATCTTCTGCTGTAAAAACATATGTAATACTAATCCTTCCACGGCATGTTCTAAATAAGGATCGATATATCCGACATTGCTCTGCAATACACAAATCTTCTAAACTATAGAACGGAACCTTCAAAATCCGGAAATACCGCATACACCCTTATGCCAGAAGGAAGAACCGATATTGCTCATCTTTGGTGCATTTAACTTATGCATTTTTAATACCTAACGAGACACTAAAAACTCTGTATGTATATTACAGTACCTATTCTAGCAAACTTATGCTGGCGAGTTTGTTAAAAATGCATAACCATCCACACGGACCAACCCTTACTGGTAGAGGCAAACGGACCCACGGAAACAGGATTCTTTAGTATTTACTGCACCGATCAAATGAATCAATGTAAAGACCTTATACAAAACTCGTTCATTATCCGTAAAGGTGTATTAAATAAATTGGTAAACTCCTCACCTATCCCTGTGCATTATCTAAGGCACCGACTTGAAGATTCGCAGCGTACCCCCCACTTATGGATGGGTATAATACTGTCTGCAGTATCCTTTACACACTGAGAGAGAACACACAAATCTGTAACAAAGTGTAACATGTGGGATTGCGTATATCCATGTAATATATTGCATCCGTTTTTCGTTCTCCTACCTATATGGGGGATAGATGAAGTAGTAGTTGGCACAGCTTTTCTGTATTTTTTGTTTTGTCTGACTCCCGAATGAGTGTATTGTGCTCTTTTGTCGAGGATATGACGTGTATTAAAGAATCAATGCGGGCGTTGGATTCATGCATTTCAGAGACTAAACAATAACAGCAAGAACAAACTACATATACCATTGTGGCTAGAAAAGATATTGAGGCATGTGGGCATATAGTCATTGCTACATACACATGCAGAAATATAAGTAGATCCCTTTGTATCGAATATAATCCAGGCGGAAAGGATTGTTTGTTTCGAAATGAACGTAATTTTCCGGTATTTTTCATTGTTAAACTTTCCATGTTGAAATTGTTTAATGGTGTCCTGGATTGTCTACGTTCCTCTGTGTGCCTTTATCTTTATCCAGCATCACTAAAGCTCTCGGTGGGTACATATTTTACACGGTGATTCCGTACAAATTTATTCGCAAGATTTTTTTAAAGGCTTATGCACATAAGAAAACATATGTTAAGAGTCTTACTAATTGCTCATTCAAATGGTATGCCACCGATTATTAACGCTTTGCTGGTGCATATGTGAAAGAAAGTTGACTTTCTTTCATTCTTTATTCATCATATAAATGGAAGTACCTACTCGTATCAATTTATTAAAGATAACATTTTATAGATTTCACATGATATCAATATGGTCAGGGCTATTATCACACATACGCAGACATCGTCGTGACCGAAAGTTCTTGAAAGGACAAGGGTAACCAAGCTCTAGAAGCTACAAAGAATTGCCTGTCTCAGCATGACAGCTGGGATGCGCACCTGACTTACACAACAACAGTACTAGAGGCTATTGTTAGGCTTCCACATTTACAAATCTTCATTTGGATAAACCGATATGTTCTATTCCAACCCGGACACTATGGTCAAGGATTATTTTTTTGGAAGACTTTTTTTTCTGTAGAAATACTGGACCGTGCGAACTGCTGTTCCGCCACTGGATCCTCGAAGTCTGGTCTGGTTCACCGACGGATCAAAAATTGAACCCAGAGTCGATGCTGGTGCCTTTGAAGCTAACCCCAATGTTTCGGAACCTATAAGAATATATCCCACTGTGTTCCAAACTGAAGTGAATGCAGTGTTAACTGGACTACTGTTCTGGGACTGATTAATAATTGTGAACAATGACTTAGTCTAGCTCATTGGGAAAACGTTACGAGGCTCTGACACGTTATACAACGCCATAGTAATATAAAGACATTTTTATATCTGATAAGTCTAGCATTAGGAAGCTTGAGGGCTTTCGATCAGGCGGCTTGAGGTACCATCTTAAGAAACTAAATTTTTTTTCGTAAACGGAATGTAGGCTCTATCTAGAGGAGGATGAATCGATGAATTCTTTGAAAACATACTCTGTGAATGTCCGGCACTACATTGATTAAGAAGTCATATATTCCGCAGTGAAATTCATTCGTCAGCAAAGTTGCGGACTCTGCTACCAGGGATTACTGATTTGCATAAGAGATGTGGTACTCTGATATAAAGACTTTCCAGGTCGCAGTGTAAGTGTAATGGGCAGGGGTTATTTTAGAAACAAAAAAATCCTAAGCGTGTATAAGGTGTGACATTCAATCAGAAATGCATTGGTATACTCGTACTAAACAGTTATCAAAGCCAATTCTATGAATGGTTCCCATTTATTTTAGGAATGGCATGATAATTCGATTCTAACGGAACATCGAAATCCAATATAGGAAATTTAGTGAAATCGGATGATATTCCCTCAAAGCTTGATTTCAAGATACTCTCTAGAGTGGTGTTTCGCAATAGAATGAACGAATAATGCAGTCATTAATTCATGAGACATTGCAGTATTCACGGATGTCTCCGAAACCGATGATGCCACGGGGTCCGCCCGGAATTCACTCTGCGCAACAGAGCTGAGGGAAGCTATGAGGCTTCCATACGGAGTACCTTTTAGTAAAAGGTTCTGGCTGTACTTAAGATTGCTGAATAACTGCTAATGAAGTCGATATCCGACGGGGGTATTATATTACCTTTTACATTTTACGGACAGTTAGGCCGTCCTCAAGACGCTGGAATCATGTGTCATCACATCCGTAATAGTCTGATAATCCTCCCAAAATGATTAATACACTATTCGAATAGCACCGCGTTAGACTGTGCTGGGTGCCCGGGTACTAGAGGGCAAATAGCTCGTGAATGAGCTAGCAAGAGAAGAAATGCGTCTGCAAGGCACGGGATAGGATATAAACCCCACCCTCTGTGTAGTCAAATTCAAGTTGTTTGAAGCGGCGTCAAGAATGGCTAGTTAAAGATGGAGTCTCCTAGTGGGGCACAAGGTATCTAGGGCCCTGTCGACCAACTTGATCCAAAAGAAAACTGGGGCAATTTTAAAACTAAGTTGATGTCAGTTTAGAATGACAATCGCTCTCCTTTCCAGACATTGCCTACTCAGAAAACATGCCAAAAAATGGGCCCTCTCGAAAACAGACGCCTGCAGATACTGCGAAGATATTTGTATCACGAAAGAAATTAGGCATTTACTTTGTGAATGCGAAGGTAGCGCACGATACAGAAGAAGGCGACTGCGACACTATTTCTTTGATTGTCTAGAAGATTTAGCGTAAATTGACTGCAACACACTAGTTAGTTTTTATTTGGGAAATAATGACGTTGTGGTTAGTTTCCCCAGGAATCACGATGGCCCCATTATGGTGCCTATTGTTTCTATGATAGCATTGACATATCCCTGAATAATCTTATCTAACATTAGATCAAACATATTCTTCAGCTCAATTATGTCAGCGTTTTTAAAGTTTGAACTAATAAAATAAAATAAGCAAAATAATGAACCTTTATATAATGAAGCGTTGTCTTCCGACTGGGAAGCCACAACGATCGCAAAAAAGCATGTACTCTTTTTTGCTCAACGTATAAAATAGAATTGTCATAACTACCTACCTGGTGATTACCTACAGATTTTGTTAAACCATTTTTAGTTTTTGTGTTTAAACATTTTTTCCAATGCCATGATGTCTTGTGATCCTGATCTTGCAAAAATTTAATGCTTGATTCAAAAGGATGCATGATATTATGTTAACAACTTAACACAAGGCAACTCGCCTTGATGCCATTACATTAAGTTTTTTTTTGCTTTGACCAACTGCTTCTTTTGCATTAAATGTCACCACTGCTGGTGCAGGCAATTTTCCTAATTGACCACCCATTTGCAAACATTTAGCCTGCTCATAAATTATCCTTTTTGTCCTCTAACAATTTCCTGTTCAAAATTTAAATTTTCCTTTAGTAAAAAAATACGAAACAAAGAAAAGAAGGAAACAAAATTCTACAAGTTGGGATACATGGGAGAAACAAGAAGACAATAAATTTCCATCACTTATAAGGTTGTAATAGCCCCTTCCCCACATAACATAAAGGGGTAAAGTTGTCGTGGTCATCTTCGTCTTCGTCGTCATCATTTTCCTAGTCATCATGTAGTCCCACGCACAACAAGGAGCAACTTTGATTATATAGCAAGCAGCCTCGGGCTACCCTAAAAACCAAACGACGACAAACTGGACCGCAAGAATACTGCAGGACTCATCAAGTTTTGATCATTAAATTGCAATTTACATGGTGAAACTTTGTTTTAACATACAAATACACAGCATGTGTATAGAACGGAGGAATTTATGCCACTGTCTTAGCTCAACTTGCTTAGCTTGGAGAAAATCAATGAAACGAATAAACAAATTTCCGCAAGAAATATGCATGACACTTGCAAGGAGACGGGCGATGAAGAAAATCATCATCATCAAGATTTTAATTTCAAAAATGCCAACGGTGGTTCATTTGCCAACCGGAGAGTGATAAGTTTTCTTAATGGAGATATATTTACAAAAAAGGCAAAGATACACAGCACTCCGCATAGGAATATCCTCAAGAAATAAAACAAACGCCATTCGAAGGGTGGCAAACTTTAATCGTGCAGAACCCGTTCAAGCAATTCTTGCGCTATCAGCTGTACAACATAATACATAGCACACAAGTCTTGAAGTTTAAAATTAGGAAAAATATCAACCTCAAGTTTTTTTTCTCCTTTTATTTGTTGGTGTATATGTCTTTGAGGGCATTTTTTCTTCGAATGCAATGGTTAGGATTTACCCAACGTGCAAATGTTTTCCGCCGCATTCAAGACTAGAAAAAAAAGAGTTGTCACAGATCCAAACCAACCTGTCACTATCACGCTTCTGGATCTTTAGGAAGACTTTTTCGTTTTAGTTGTTAAGTGGATAAAAGTTTTTTTTGTTTTGTTTTTTAAAGTATCCACCCAAACCAACACCTATCGCAGACAAAGTCAACTTGCTTTGCAAGACTAATATACAAGTTTGAAAATCAAGGTTTTTTTTTATTTTTACTGTAAGAGTTTTTTTTTGTCCTATTTTGCCCTTGCTCGGTTATTTCTTTTCCTCTAGTTTTGTTGTCAGTATAAAAGTTGAAGGATACTTCACTCCGCTTAACGGATTGCTCCTTTAGTTGTTCCCACCCATCAAGCTGACAATGCCACCACCATGGTACCACCTTCAATTTGAATATCAGTTGAAGGATTCAATGAATCCGCTAAATTGTCTTTTTTTTCTCTGTAACTTCTGAAGTAAAGTAGCCTATTTAGCATAAATCACGGAAGAGGAACTTTTTCCATTTAACCGACTTTTTTTTCGCTCTATTGTCCTTTTTTGATCATTCCTTCTCCGCCCTACTCCAATTCCAATTTGCATTGGGATGTTACTGTACTGTGTTGTCCGTTTTGCGTATTGCATAAAATGGTGATTTTTTGATAGTGGTAGCGGTACCAGCGCATCGTTGTTAGTGTTTATGTATCTGTCGATAAAGAATGACGCTCAGTCGGAGAATAGGTTGATATCTACTTAATTTTTTTTTACAATTTGTTAGACCTCGTGTTTGAACCGCTTTAGAGAAGAAAAATGAACAACGTAAACTTGAAAGGAGATAAACTTTTTGTTATCTTTATATAAATTGTCTTCCAAGGTTCTGTCTTTTATTCGAATTTGGGAAACGTTTCTAATTTGTCATTCAAGATGGGAAATTTAAATAATTTCTGTTCCATTTGCCTTTGATAGTGCTATGCTAATTTCTTTGGTTGTTATGATGATGCTTTATTTAGTGGGCAACGTTGTACATTGGTTAGGGTAATAATCATAAATATTAGGCACAAACAGCCCATGCAGAAGAAGATTTCGCTACTACTAATCTAGACCTGCCGTTTAGCAACGCCATGGTTTTTTACGAGGTGCTCTTCTTAAATGACCCTTACAACAGGACCCATATTCGCTATTTCTCCACTTTTAAAGCATGGGTGAGGATTTGCGCAACCAGTTTACGAACTATTCCAAACATACATGCGCTTGTGACTTCTTCATTCTTGTTTTGCAGCAGCTAATTACGCAGGGCAGGTGTCAACACGGAAGGCACCATC
This sequence comes from Portevinia maculata, assembly GCA_949715645.1. Classification (NCBI taxonomy): domain Eukaryota; kingdom Metazoa; phylum Arthropoda; class Insecta; order Diptera; family Syrphidae; genus Portevinia; species Portevinia maculata. The sequence goes on from OX454525.1 coordinate 43,941,320, forward strand.
TTTAACAGATCCATCCAACTACTGGAATACGAAAAGCCGATCTCAGTGATTGAAGAACAAGCAAAATGCGTGGCCGTTAATGGGGACAAAACGAAGATCTTGCTTTCAAAAAAAAAAAAAAAAACAAACATCTGTCCACCACCTAAGACAAGACGTCACTGTTGATGGCGGCAACTTTCAGGTATTAAGGGAGTTCACCTACCTCGGAGTAAACACCAAAACCACGAATGACACCTTAGTTTAGATCCGACGAAGAATTAACCTAAGGTTATCTTCGGCTTGGTTCAAAACTCCTTACGCGGTAGACCAAGTTTAAGCTCTAAAAAACACTGATACTGCCAGTTCTGCTTTATGGCGCTGAGTGTTGTACGATAAGCAGGGCTTCCTCGGATCAAGAAATTCCTTCGATCAAGCTTTAGGAATTTGGGCAATTATTATCTACCACGAATCGGTAATTTCCATAATAACAACTGCAAAGGTTTTTCTTATTTTCTTGAAAAGCTGAAGCTTGCAATTGCAATGTCGCTTTATTTATAAAAAAAAATCAGAAGCCTGACAAAAGTAAACCTGGGAAAACAGGCAAAATCTGTGCAAAAATTGATAACAAATTCATTGCCAGCAACACAAATATATTACACCAGCCTTTAGTGGTACAAAGGTTTCAAGGACTTCAAACGACTGTACGAATTGTAGTAGCTAGTCAAAAAATTGCTTACTAAGAAACCGCTTCGACGTAATCTTAGAGAGCAATGCCGTATTGTCTTTGTGCATAGCTTAACGGGAAACCGTGCTTTTCTTGGATTCAGCATTTTGGAGTGGTTTAATTTTGTTTGTTTGATAGAAAACAAAATATACGAGTAAATGGCTTCATAAGTCATGAAGAGGTATGTTAAAATATTGTAGTGTCACACACGGTCCTTAGGCGAATCCTCTTCTTGGTCTATATTAAGTGTTTAGCTTACTTCTCAATGGCCATTTAATGGCGTTATGGGAACGAGCTTGTACTTGCTTATGGAGACTTTTCTCTTAAAGCTATTCGCAGAAAGACTCAAACATCTTGAATCTGGTTCAACTATCATTAAATGGTACTAAGCACAAAGTCTAAGGCTATGGGTTTTTCCTTATCCAGCTCAAACGAAGTGGTCTACATCCTAAGTAGTTTCCATATTCCCACTGCTCGGCGCTTAGTGATCTTGGTGTTTTGGTAGATCATAAATTGAGCTGGAAGGCACATAATGTCGCTAAAAGAATTAATATATATTGCAATGAATAAAATTGACCATAAAAGTATGCCTCATAGCTTACTCTTAGCAATTTATTATGCATTGGTTCACTGCTGGATTATAGTCTCGCATGTTGAGGTAATGCGGATGTTTGTAACCTAAAGCAAAGAAAAACCGTTTAATATTAATATTTAATATTTAATATCAAACAAAACCAGTGCGGTGATTGCGACCCAGGAGGTCCGCACAATCAACTTCCCAGCGTGATATGATCGTAATAATCAATAAAAAAAATTTAAGTAAAAGGATGAAAAAAGAAAAAATGCATCCGTTTTTTTAGCGGGTCTGCCAGTAACGAAACTGAATAAAACCAATATTATTTGATTCTTCCCCTCATTCATTATTTATATTGATTATTTATCGTTTTGTTCAACTATATTTATTGTTTAACTATTATTAAAAACTGCGGCTCTTTGATAAAAAATCAACGGAAATATCTGATATTTTGAAGTAAATTTATTGCCACCAGAACAAATTAGATGGGATACATGTTTTTTTAAGAAATTTTAAAATCCATATATTTCAATCTTTTTGTTTTTAAAAAACGGCTAGACCGAGTTCATTGTAATTTTTTCAGTTTAAAAACGTAAAATTGTTAACGCAAAAACACGCAAACACATATATCTTCTTAAAAACATTTGGAAAACATATTATGAACCTTCGAACCTTGTAAATCGCGATTTTCATTTTCGGATCAATTAGAATAACTTACCCTGTTACTGGGAAGTTAATAAATTCGAGCCATTTCAATCAGCCAAAATACTTCCACTTCGTCATCTATTTATTAATGAAACACTAAAGGTTTTCTTTGTTTAGAATAAATTAAGCGTGTTTGCTGAGAAATAGGCAAACCGCGTCTCAGCAGTAAATAAGAAGCATATTTAGTTCATGTTGCAGCTTCGTGATTTCTCTATTGTTGCTAACAACTTCGTCGTGCGTGTTGTATTCTTTTCATTCTCCTTGCGGCTGTTGTTATTATATTAAATTGATTGTTTGTAGGCACACACCTTCAACTGGACCCTTATGACCACAGCGTGTATTGTTGGCGTTTCATTTTCATGTAAATGATATCAAAGAAATGAATAGATATCAACAATGTTCAAAGTATAAAAAGGCAAAAAGATAAAAAGGCAAAAGATAAAAGAAAAAGAATTGTAATTTTGGATTTAAATAAAGAAACATATAATTATTATGATAAGATAAATTTCACAGATTTTTAGAATAATTAAATCAAATACAGTAAACCCTCATATAACACGGTACTTTCACAACGCGAATTCGCTATAACGCGATTTACAAATTGCGGCAAACCCTCCTACAACGCGTACTTCTGCAAAGCTATAATGCGATTTTCCGTCATTTAAAGGTTTTAAGAGGTTTGGTTTTTAAACTTGTAACACTGTTTCTACAGATTGTCAATTTGACAGCTGAAAGTTAATTTGCGGTTAGTAGGTTGGTATGAATAGATTAACGCGCAAAACAACGCTTGGAAATTGTGCAAAACTTATGTTGAAAACCATGGTTCGGTTAGACAGTCCCTTTAGCCGTCAAAGCAATTGAGCTAAAATCAGGCAATCTTTAGTATTGGCCTGAGAGTGTTTCTCTGAAGTTTGGTCAAAATCGGTTAACCAAGTTTGCCTTGCAATTTAGGTTGTTACTAAACAAACATGTATTTCATTTTGTTTGGCGCAGCAACGAACCTCGGGTACCCGCTTATTTAAAGATAAATATGTTATTTCGTGGGAGATCTTATGTATTCAATTACATTATTCTCCGACGATGTTCCGTTATCTCATTCAATATGTTTCCATTACAAATTTTGCACATTATTACCCTGGTTGGCATTTACGCATTTGGTTTTAATTGACACAAGTTTGGTTGTGTCCGATCGTAATTTTTTGGTTTCTTACATTTGCGGAGCATTTTTGCTGCCTCACAGTACGAAACGATTTTCAAATTGGCAGAAACGTACTAAAGCAAATTTTCTAGAAAGTGGTTAAGTGCTAGCGTGAGCTTTATATTAATAAAACATAGCGACGGGATACAGTCCGCTTGCGCGAACTGTTGGATACCATATTCTTATTCCTATCCCTCATAAGTAGGCGTTACAAAAATCTAAGTATGATTAAATTGTTAAGAATGCTCTACATATTTTGTTATATAACATTTAAAGGATTTTATCAAAAAAAAAACGAAGCTTTTGTAAAAAAACGCTCCCTAGCTCAAACTTTGGTTTTTCAATAAAATTATTTTATTTAATTGTGGGCGTGTCAGTAAGCGGATTTAAAAAAAATTAACACATGAGCATAAAGGACCCCTAGAGAGTATATATTATAAATTTCAGCTCCCTAGCTCAAACTTTGGATTTTCAAAAAAAAGTTTTTTTTTAATTGTGGGCGTGTCAGTAGGCGGATTTTGAAAATATTTACACATGAGCTTAAAGGGCCCCTAGAGAGTATATATTATAAATTTCAGCTTCCTAGCTCAAATTTTGGTTTTTCAATAAAATTGTTTTATTTTTTTGCGGGTGTGTCAGTGGGCGGATTTTGAAAATTTTATCTCCCCAGCAGTTTTAGGAGTCGATCATATAAAAAAAATTTCAGCTTTCTAGCTCAAAATTCGATTTTTTCCAAAATTTTGTTTTTTTGAGTTTGTGGGCGTGTCTGTGGGCGGATTTCAAAAATTCGTAAACTTGATTATTTCGGGACCCTAGAGAGTATATGGTTAAAATTTCAGCTCTCTAGGCCCAGTTTAAAGGCCTAATTTTTGCCGACAGACGGACATGGCTAGATCGACATTACTATCTATGCTGATCATAAATATAGTAATTTTTATGGGTCTACGGGCAATATTAAGGTACTCGTATGTTACAAGCTATGCGTCAAAATTAATATACCCTTAGAATAGGGTATACAAATTACCACAAAGTCTTTAAATAAAAAATGTGTGTCCTCAACACGTTCTCGCTATCATAAAGGCGGTTCACAGTACAGTAAAAACCCTATTATATATGTTAGATTGTTAGTTCAACCTCTTACTTGTTTGGTGGCTCTCTTTTTCGTTTCGATTTAGTTGGACGAAACCTTTGCCTAACTTCCTTTGCAGACTTTTGTGGTTTCTCTGTTTTTTCCCTTCCCCAAATATGGCCGGCATATCGCGATGCCATACGACCATGATTACATTTTGTTGCATTCCTTAACCGAGATTATATTTTGGAATGGAAGAATGAATGGAAATAAAATTTGATCCAGCTACGCGAAATGTAATTCCATGTTCTACGCATCTACAGTAAAGTACAATCGATTTTCTTTCTCTTTGTTGTATATATATCTCCCTTAGGCTGGAAAGGGTTAAAGTAAACACTCTAAAACAGTTTAGTTTTCCAGATGAGAAAAACGAAGAAAATGAAAATAAATAAAATAGAATACCCATATTGCGGAAAAATGGCTCAGCACAATTGGAGAGAACACCCCACAATGTCTGGGGGATACAATTCAAAATTTCAAAAACCAAGGCCCAAGAATATGAATTTGAAATATTTCTCCGGCTGATTTAAATAACATTCCGGGTTAGTTGCTTCCACAGTAATCAGACGAAAGATGGCATGCCATACCGTAGCCAGCACAAGGATCTATTTGAGGATCTTAATGGTATTTACTCTGTGGTTAGCAGATGGAGAGAATTCTTTCGGAATTATGAATTTGCGTATATAGACAGATATATTCTAGCCACTTTTGCGATGTGGAAAGTACAGTTGTTTTTCTTTTAACTTTTGTCAAAATAATTCAAAAAACTTTGCAAGCTGGAGCTTATTTAATTTTATTCAATGTGAATCATAAAGCTTAATAGGATTTGTAGCCCTTCGGCCCTCTGCTCGTTACACCGGAATAATCACATCTGTTAACGTTGTAGGTTTTCTAGTCGGCTTTTGAGTCGTACCGATTAAACATCTTCAGAAGCCAGCACAGCCGAGCAAACGACACGTTCAATTGTAGTAGACTTGCCCACGAATAAAATGTACCTACACGACAAAGGCACAATAGGAGGGAAGATAATTAAAGTGGTTTGCTGGGCTGCCGAAGTGAGTACAAAGTTAAAATACGTACTCCCCTTCTACGCACTATAGTGCCCTCTTATATGCTACACTCCCCTCTTTCACACTCTAGTAGTGCTACGCTCGCCATGATTGTTCATCCCTTTTTAAATTCCTCAGAACATCGCCCATGGTAGTGTTTTAAGAAAAGACAAAGTCAGCAACAAGTCTTCATTTGCGCAAGTTGTTCGAGATTGGAGGTGAACGGTGGACCATCAGTTAAATGGGCTGCTTCTGTTTGTTTATTGTTGAGTCTTCTTCTTCTTCTTTGACTGCAAAGTTATGATCAAAGGGACCATAACCCTCTCACTTTACAGCATCCCTATATTGGCAGTCCTCTCGGTTTCTGCAGGACAGGGTCAGGATTTTAAATGCGTTGCTAGCCTCACGTGAATGGTAAAATTCGATGTGATTTCGACAAGTGCTGCTTTTGGGAGGCGCTGCAGTGATTTTCGTAGCCCGTCCCTGCCCGTTCGTATAGTGTAGAATGTTTTTGGAAAATATTTTAAGGCGTCACTGTGCAGATGGAATAAAAAACCAGCAGAACTAATATTTTTGATTTGCGGCACAAAACAAGCATGCGGTTGAACTGTCGCAGATTACTGTTTTAATGAATTCGAGACGTCTTACGCCCAAGTTCATTGTGACACCAAGAAGAGGCGTGGTTTTATTGGGATTATTGGACTATTCGCCCATTTGAATCTCAGGAAAATAGTCAATAACATTTTCTTCGCATTTTATACAAGCAAATCTTGGTGGAGATAATTGATCAGATCCCATCATTGACTATGACTAGTGCTTGGGTTTACAGGATTGCCATGCGACATTAAAGGCATAATGATACTTTTATCAGCGAAACTATAAAATATTGTATTATTTGTCGACTCCAAAAGTTCATTAATCTGAGAAGAAACAAGGTTGGTATCGATTATTGCTACACTCCTGCATTTATGGAAAAGGAGTCCGATGGCAATCCATCTACCCCCACTTGAATAGAGCACAATTGTCCTTGTAGCAAACTGGGCATCCAAATACAAAGTTGATTAGCTAGTCCGTAATTAGAAGTAGAAATTAAATAAAAGGCATTAACGACCCATAAAGGGCTTCAAACTAAAAAGGGGCAGATTTAAGAAATTTTTCTATACAATTGAAGCTCTTGGATGTTCGTCAGACGTTCGCAAGACGTGAGGTAGTGGAGAAAAACCTTACGCGTTACTTGGGCCCGGCAGGATTTAAACCTGAGACCCTTCGATTAGTAGGCCAAGCAGTGCAACACACAAACCACTGAACCATTGCTAATGCTTATGCTTAAAAAACGCAAAATAGCGATGAAGTTATGTTTTTATACCCAATCCTTCTTAATCTTGTCCTTCACGGTGAGCTTATGATCTGGATTAGATAGATCATATTCCTCCCACTAAACTGTATCTGTATTGTTCCGGCTGTCGGATTTTCCAATTCCAAGTCAAATAACGTCGGGAGGCCTCCTGGTATTGGATTACTTCTTTACTGAGGCAGTTGTGTAATCCCGGAGTTTTGACCTGCCTCTTTTTCACGATTTCGAGCCATTATTATTTATTTATTGATTATTTGTTGATCTTTCTTTTACAACACCGGTGATCTGCAGTCGTATTAACCAACAGATTTGCCTCCACATTACTGGGGCATGATCGAGATGTGAAATGTGTCGCTAGGTCCACATGTATGCTAACGACTTTGGAAACCATACTGTTCGAAGATAATGATACGAGAACAGGTAGGCGTAGGCCTCGCTTAACACGGACTTCTAATAGCATGGCCTTTAATTTTTTTAATTTAATTTTTTGCCACATATTTTCGTTTAAACATAAAACACTTATATAATTTTGTTACCACTTAATACTAATGTTGGCCTGTGAGGCTACTCTTGTAAAAAAAATGCCAGATTTCAACGTTTAATTTTTTTTATTGAACAAAAACTCAAAGTCGGTCTTTATAGTAAATTTAAAAAGAAAAGTCGGGCGCAGTGGCTCAATGGTTAGTGTGTCGGACTACTAATCAAAAGGTCCCCGGTTCAATTCCCGCCGGGGCCAAGTAACATCTTGAGTTTTTTTCTACTGCCCCACCTCTTGCGAACGTCTGACAAACATCCAAGAGTATCAATAATTGTGATGTGCTTCTCAAATTTGCCGTTCGGATTCGGCGTAAAATTGTAGGTTCCTTCCACGCAAAGAAAGTGTTTGGAGAAGCTAGGTTTTAGGCCCACTATGCCTTCTAATACCCTCAGGGTATATTAATTTTGACTCATAGCTTATAACATATTGCCCGTAGACCCCTAAAAGTTACTATATATGTACGTCCGTCCGTCGGCAAAAATTAAGCCTTTAAACTGGAGCAAGAAAAGTGAAATTTTAAGAATTTTTAAAATCCGCCCACTGACACGCCCACAAACTAAAAAAAAAAAAAAATTATAGAAAAAATAGAAAGCTGAAATGTTTGATATAATTTCATTAGGGGCCTAAAATTCTCGGAACTGTATTTTTTTTTAAGAAAAATTAAAGTTTGAGCTAGGAAGCTGAGATTTATACTCTCTAAAAGTCCTTAACGCTGATGTGTAAATATTTTTAAAATTTTCCCATTGAATTAAAAAAAAAAAAAAAAAAAATTCAAGAAATTATTCGCAACGTTTGTAGTTAAAGTCGTTTTGAACAATTTCTTTACATAAAGTTTTCTGCCATGCACTCTTTTAAGGGGCGTTTGTTCAAAGGTTGAGAAATCGCAAGTAGATCCCATAAACAATGCAATACTATGATATAATATAAAAAAAGGCCTCAAATTGGTTTTCAAAATAATATGTGGTAATTTAAACGAAAAAAAAAGTTTTTTGTTATTATAAAACATGAAAACCATAATTGATCTTATGTCTCAAACAAATCTGGACTTATAACGCTTTGGGCAAGCGACATATTGCCAAACACTAAAATGTTTGGTTGTTTTTGTTACATTTTTTTAAACCTTTTTTTTGAGTGCAGTTTGTTAGAGAAAAAACCGTTTTTTTTTTTAGTTAAAGAAAACGTCTAACAAGTAAAAAAATTATATTTTTTTTTGTTTTTTTAGACCATGGAACGTAACCTGCATTTTCGCATTAATTTCTTTTATCGTTTTACACGATTTCGCCTACACGGCATATTCCAGAAACGTAACCTCAGCGTGAAGCTAGGCTTGACGTACCTACACCATATGATCTATAGTACATTTTACTCCCTTCAATTAACTAAATTGAATGTCATCTCTTTAAAAATAAATTGAATCGATAATCTTGCATTTTTCTATTGAACCACTGTAGACACCAAGTACGTATACAATTTTATTACTCGCATATTAAATTTTGTCCATAAAATTTCAAGTAATATGGAGTGTCCCTTATTCATGCCACGATTATCAGTAGAATTCCTTTGAGAAAATCTTTTGAGGGAATATTTTTAACATGCTCCCCCAAGGCAAGAGTAAATAGGAAGAAGTCCTTTTCTTCTCCATTCAATTAATAAATAACTTTATCCTTCTTGGTAAGGAGAAGTTAAAAAAAAAAATGAAAACCTTAAAGATGATAGACACACGCAGAGACTATGCAATTTCTAAAGGATACAACGATAAGGAAAGCTATACGTGTGATACGCAGCATTTTAAAACGAACCATTTCAGCAGATATAATCATTCAACGACAGGTGAAAGACTTCTTTGTCAAAGTCATTGACACAAATATGAAAAAGAAAAATGAGGAAATGACACCGGGAAGCGTGTTTACAAAACGAAGAATCCTGATGGAGATATTAAATTGAAGAGAGAAAGTTTTTTTTCCATGAAAAAAGGACCCCAAACAAAATGGTTCCTTATTCGTCATTGTCATTTTTTCGCAGGTGAAAAACAGTACTTTGGAGGACCTAATTTTCTTTAGTCGGGTGGATTTTTATTCTTAATAATAATATGTGTGTGCTTTTTCAGGGGAAGGCGAAAACTGAGAAGTTTTTCATTTTCTCAAGTGGCTCTGGCGATTGTAGTTCATATTTGAGTAATAAATTACGTGAGAATCTTCGCACGATCTGAGGTGCGAGTGAATCAAGGAGTATTAGAGATCTACGAGTATATATACGTTGGTGCCAATAATTTGCTTTATAAATACAGGAGTTATAAAAAATGCAGCTACCATTTTTGATATTAAACTGGCTCCTCTTGTTAGGCAAACATCTCAGGCATGAGAGACTGTTCATGGGTCGGAGCCCATAAAAAATATGAATTAACAGAGCGTTTGAAATCCAGCTTAAGACAAATCTGTTTTGTCGCGGTACAAGAAGTACCATTTGTCTACCTTAGGTTAGATTTCTCAATGGCATCCCGCTTAAATATTAGTTCGTATGCAGCGATTAGACTGCCTATTTGTATTTGGCGGTTCCACATTTAACGAGTTCACCAGCTCTACAATTCCCTGGAATGTCTCTATGCCGCGGCACCCAACATAGGTGACTAATGAACTACTGCGCCATCCATGATCGGCTCTCTAGGACTATGGTGGATTTCGTAGAGACAGAATCCAGAATCTATGAACCTTCGGATGTCCTTAACGGATATCACGTTTCTCTCTATCAACCACATCATCGGGTTTGTGTCCATCAGTATAAAAGTTAATCGATTTATCCACCACGAAGGTGCCCTCCCAGACTGATCTGAAGGTTATGGTGACTTGGAAGATTTTGTCAAAACGTAGCTTGGGAGGATTCTGAAATTTTTCAGAGTGGCCGATTTCCTTCTCGCTCTTATAACCGAGATGTATAACCTGCTGGTAATGCGGGATGACTTGAAGACTGCATTTATTACCAATGACTTTTTTGTCAGAGAAGAGTGCTACCCTGGCTTTCAGAACTCTTTCTTGTATGTTAGGTTTTAAAGGTCTGCGTGAATCATTTAATAGATTCATAGATGTGGACTTCTTTCCAGCATACTCAATTCGCTTGCAGGGATCTAACCAAAAAAAAGAAGCAAAACATGGTATTCACTCATTGTGAGTACGGTTGTGCACAAATAACCGAAAAAGAAAATGTCGAATACAAAAAATGCCGAAAATCAAAATAGAAAATTTATAAAAATCTCGAAAATCAAAATCTCGAAACATAAAATCTTAAACTCTTTTTTTTAGTTGTTAAGATTAAATCTCTTCAGGAAATGATAATTTGTTGTTCTTACGCTTGTAGTAGACAATGAATACTTACTTTTGGTGTTGTTTGTATATTAGAAAACTAAACGCGACGCTGTTTAGCGGCGCCCTGAGTACCTTCATGTCAGGCCGAAGGCCGGACGGACTATCAGTTGAAGAAATATCCAGTGTTTGAAACCCTTTTAGCCACCCAGGCGAAAATGATTCGAGTAAATGGACACTATATGAGGAATCGGGCGCTTATTTCAAAGTGTTTATTGGGCCTGCTAAACAACAAACAATTACCTTTAGCGGAGCAACGAAGTTGCGTGAGCGAGCTAAACCCTGTGGAAAGATAGTTTAAGTCATTACACCCCGCGAAGCTGTCCACGCAGAGCAAAAACGATGATAATAAATGGACATCATATTTTGAATTTATAGTGTTATAAATATTAATATTTATAATCTTAATATCCGTCAAAATATTTTTTAAGAAGTTTGGTCGCTCCAATTTTAAGAAAATAAATATTATTAACTATTCATTTTATTTTTTTCCTGAATTTTGAGATTTTCTAGATTTTGTAATAAATTTTTTGTTCTTTGAGATTTCCTGACCAACCAACCAATGCGAGTGCTATGAAAATCAACTCATTGGGTTTGTTTCACGGGAATGATGACTGAAATAGGAAGCAAGTTTTTATTGGATATTTAATGTACATTTTACGTAGGTATTGAGAAAAATGTCCTTAAAACCCGAAAAAAATATTATTTTTCCAAAAAGTCTTTAAAAACCGCGTAGTATTTCTCTGATCAAGGTCATTTTATTAAGAGGTACTTGGAACCTCAAAAAAGGTCCTAAAAACCCGAAAAAATGATATTTTTCCAAAATGTCCTTACAAATAACGCAGTATTTCTCTGTTTTTTTATCAAAACGTCCTAAGTACTCCAGAAAATATCCTTAAAACCTGAAAAAGGGTATTTTTCCAAAATGCAATCTAACGACAATCAAAGGCAATTCTCATACACACTGCTTACCATTGCAAAGATCAGTGGCATATTCCAAAACTTTCAGTGCACCCAATTTTAATTATGAATATATATTCATAAAGAAGAACTCATTCTTTGTGAGCACACTGTGCACTGTGTTCGGTTCAACTCACATAGCCATCAAACCATACAGATGGTATTTCCCGTATCGTTCTGAAGAGGTGTTCTGTTACGCTTGCAAAACATATTCTTCAGGGGTCTTTCCGGTAAGATGGAAAACAGCATTTGTCAAGCCTGTACCAAAATAAGGCGAATCTTCTTCTCCCTCCTCCTACCGACCAATCGCACTAAAGTCCTTTTTTTAAGATGATGGAAACGCTGATCAACCGTCAGGTAATGAAATATCCTGAATCCCGAAAACTTCTTAAACGTTTTCGCAGCAACAGGTCCACTGGTGATTTGATGACATATCTAACAGAAAACTGGATCCAATCCCTTCACCAAGTTGTTAAAAGTAAGATTGTTGCGCTTGATATTTTAAGGTATTTGAAAGAGTTTGGCATCAAGCTCTTTTGTCGAAAAGGCGTGCGTTTGAAATTTATGAAATTCTTCTTTAATAGATTAGAAATTACCTTTCGGACCGTTCAATTCAAGTTGTTTTACACTGTTTCACGTCTGCAACTCACCAAAAAAATGCTGCTGCTCCCCAAGGCTATGTTCTGTCGCCGGCTCTCTTTCACATTTTTATAAATGATCTCCTGTGTGTTACTTCTAATCCAATGCATTCCTTCGCTGATAACAGTACCCTCACCTTCTGTTCTTTCCAAGAACTTGCAAACTTGCTAAAACAAAGTGAAAACTGTTTTAACTGAAATAAACTTCCCGTTGAGCACTGTAATTTTGTAAATTAAAAGTAAAATACAACTGCTTCTTTAAACGTTATAATAGTTTCGGTTTTATTCCAACTGTGTTTTTAAGACACGACTGCTTTGGCATTTTATATGGTTTTTGTATACATAACAAAAGTGGAGAGATAGATGAAAATGTCAAATATCGTTCGCTTATGGCTTATTCACAATAATGTTCAATTATTTACATTTGACAATTTTACTTTGTTAATTTGATTGTTGTGGAATAAATTCTTCATCCAGAACATTCACCCCCGCCGTGATCTAGTTTCGCAACAAATCATCCAACTCCAAATGTTTCATGCCTCCCATCACTGATACGTCTGGTAGGTAAGGTAGTCATCTCCAATGTTATCGGTTTTTTCCTTTTGGTCTCTGCTCCCTGTTAAACTTTCAATTTGTGTTGATGCTTGCTCTTCATGTTTTCTGTTGAAGATACAATTAGTGGAACAGAGACAGACATACAAACAGACATAGCAAAACAAAACCACCTAATCTGGAGTGAGTAATATGGCCCTATTTGACATCTCCTTCTCTCTACATGGAGCATTGATCTTCGATCGCTCCCCTTGTTATACCCTATTCTAGGGGTATATTAATTTTGACGCATAGTTTGTAACATACCTTAATATTGCCCGTAGACCCCTAAAAGTTACTATATTTATGATCAGCATCGATAGTAATGTCGATCTAGCCATGTCCGTCCGTCCGTCCGTCCGTCCGTCCGTCCGTCCGTCGGCAAAAATTAGACCTTTAAACTGGACCTAGAGAGCTGAAATTTTAACCATATACTCTCTAGGGTCCCGAAATAATCAAGTTTACGAATTTTTGAAATCCGCCCACAAACTCAAAAAAACAAAATTTTGGAAAAAATCGAATTTTGAGCTAGGAAGCTGAAATTTTTTATATATCATGTATGACTCCTAAAACTGCTCGGGATATAAAATTTTCAAAATCCGCCCACTGCCACGCCCACAAAAAAATAAAACAATTTTATTGAAAAACCAAAATTTGAGCTAGGGAGCTGAAATTTTTAATATATACTCTCTAGGGGCCCTTTAAGCTCATGTATAAATATTTTCAAAATCCGCCCACTGACACGCCCACAAATAAATAAAACAATTTTTTTGAAAATCCAAAGTTTGAGCTAGGGAGCTGAAATTTATAATATATACTCTCTAGGGGCCCTTTAAGCTCATGTATAAATATTTTCAAAATCCGCCCACTGACACGCCCACAAATAAATAAAACAATTTTTTTGAAAATCCAAAGTTTGAGCTAGGGAGCTGAAATTTATAATATATACTCTCTAGGGGCCCTTTATGCTCATGTGTTAATTTTTTTTTTAAATCCGCCTACTGACACGCCCACAATTAAATAAAACAATTTTATTGAAACACCCAAGTTTGAGCTAAGGAGCGTTTTTTTTTTTTGATAAAATCCTTTAAATGTTATATAACAAAATATGTAGAGCGTTCTTAACAATTTAACCATACTTAGACTTTTGTCACGCCCACTTATGAGGGATAGGAATAAGAATAGGGTATCCAACAGTTCGCCCAAGCGGACTGTAGCCCGTCCCTATGTTTTTTTCTTCGCATCAAATGACAGTTAATGGAGTCGTGTCGGTTTAGTTTGTATTAAATGTATTAAATGTGTAAATTTAACTTCGTTATTTTTTGATTTATTTATTGTATAATAAGTGAAATAAAATGTACGATTTGTGCAGATAACGATGCAGTAAGTGATACTCGTATGTATGAAGGTGGTTTCAAATTTATAAAATTCTATTTTGTAATTTGTGTGTTGTGTTTGGATCATTTTTTTTTTTTTTATGAATGGAAGTTGAGGAATTTCATATTGCGTGTTGGTGTGAGTGTATGTGTGACAACTTTTGATAAGAAGAAAGCGGACTGTATTATGTATGTTATTTTTATATTATGTATTTTATTATTTGAGTGGGTTTAGTGTTTATAAACAAGATTTGTTTTTATATTTTGCGAATTTTTATTCTGTGTTGTGTTGAATATTGAATTATTTGGTGTGGTGTTGGGATAATTGATATGTGAATTTAAATTTTATGGAGATTTTCGGTTTTTACTATATTTTTAAAGGGTGTTTGTTATAATTTTTTTGTTGATATTTTTCTTGTGAGAAATATGCATGTGTAGTGTGAGTGTGATAATGTAATGTGTATATGGTGGGTACGTAATATACGTGTGTACAGCTCTTCAAATGTCAGGGTTGAATTTCCGGCAATGCGTTTGAGGTGATGTTTTACCGAATTTACCCCCGCTTCCCATAATCCTCCGAAATGCGGGGAAGCTGCAGGAATAAAATTCCATTTGACTCCGTCGTTCAAAACAGTTTCTGCTACTTCGGTTTTGTTAAATGCCGCTGCTTTTCGAAGGTTCTCCAATTCTTTGGCAGCGCCCACGAAGTTTTTGCCGCAGTCACTAAAGATCTCCTTAGGGTTACCGCGTCTGGACGAAAATCTGCGAAAGGCTGCAATAAAGGCTTGGGTTGTCGTGTCGCTGACCAACTCAAGGTGAATTGCCTAAGTAGCCAAACACACAAATATTGCGAAGTATGCCTTAAATGTTTTCGTTCCTCGACCCTTCCAGGCTTTCACCTCGATGGGCCCGGCATAATCAACTCCGGTTTGCTGAAGGCTCGAGAAACTCGCACCCTTGGGGGTGGTAGATTTCCCATCAGCTGACACACTGGTTTTGCTTTGTGTCTAAAGCATATGTTGCAGCTGTGGATGCATTTTTTGACAGCTCTTTTTAGGTTGAGGATCCAATATTTTGTTCGAAGGTATGCTATCATCTGCTGAGTGCCGCCATGAAGGGTTCTTTCATGTGCGGCTTTTATGACGAGTAGCGTGAAATGGTAACCTGGCTTTAAAATGATTGGGTGTTGTTGGCTATAACTTAAGTCTGTATTTTGAAGCCTACCTCCTACTCTTATAAGCCTATCCTCATCGACAAATGGTAGTAGAGATTTTATCCCTTTAAGATTAGGCTGCTTATCCTTAGGGTTGTCAAATAACATGCTCGCTTGCACTGTTCTTACGGCGACCTGCAGACCTATCTCAATCTCCATCGGTGACAGCGTCAGTACCTCCCGTTGTGCTGATGGTTTGCGTGCATTGGAAGCAAATCTGCAGCAATATGCTAAAATCCTGAGTAATCCAGATAGCGTTGAGTGTCGATGGATCAACATATTGACATCATTGTCCTCCTTGATGACGCAATGGGTTTGAATTTTGCGACTTTCCTCTTCAGTTGACAAACTCGTTGGTTGGTTTGGCGTTGAGAATTCCCAGTCAGCCCTGAGAAACTCTGGACCATTCCACCAGAGGGTGTTACCATTTAACTCCGATGGCGAAAGCCCACGTGAATCCAGATCTGCTGGATTATGTGCTGTCGGGACATGTCTCCAGATGCTACAATTTGTCAGACGTTGTATCTCTGCCACACGGTTACCCACAAACATTTTCCACTTCGATGGCGGTGCCATGATCCACGCCAACATAATCGTTGAATCAGACCACGCATAAGTCCTCACATCACCAAACTTTAAGATCTTCATCGCATAATCCAAGAGTGTCGCCAGTATGACTGCTCCACAAAGCTCCAACCTGGGAAGTGTAACGGTTTTTAAAGGAGCCACCCTTGTCTTTGACATTAGAAGATGGAAATGAATTTTGTTATCGCTATCTAAAACGCGAAGGTATATTGCCGCGCCATAAGCCTTCTCCGAAGCATCGCTGAATCCGTGGATTTCGATTGCCCTTTGTTGTCTTTGCAGGTTCACCCATCGTGAAATCCGGATACTCTCAACCAAAGGAAGCTCTTGAGAAAACGCAAGCCAATCGTCCTTAAGAGTCGGTGGAATGGGTTCATCCCAAGTGAGTCCACGCCACCATAGCTGCTGCATAAACATCTTCGCCTTGACAACGCACGGCGAAATCCAACCCAATGGATCGAACAGGCGTGCAATAGCTAACAACATAGTCCTTTTCGTCGGCACCTGAGAAGCATCGCCTAAGACATTTCGGAACGAGAATACATCGTCAGCAGGAAACCATCGTATTCCGAGCGCCTTAATATGCTCTGCCGAAGACCCAAATTGTATCGAAAAGTCCAACTCCCGCTGCTCCAGTGGAATGCCTTCCAACATGTCCTGCGAGTTGCTTGTCCACTTCCGCAAATGGAATCCAGCGGTCGCCAGCAACTGTCGCACCTCATCACGCTTATGTAGGGCAGCTTCCAGTGAATCGGCACCAGAAATTAAGTCATCGACGTACATTTCATCTCGCACGGTCTGAGCTCCCAACGGAAAATGTGACCCTTCGTCCAAAGCCACCTGGTTCAGCGTGCGAATGGCGAGATAGAGTGCACTGGCCGTGCCGAATGTGACTGTATCCAATCGGTACATCCTCTTGCGTTCCTGGTCACTCTTATGCCAGTATATGAGTTGATAGTATGCATCTCGTTGGCTCATCCGAATCAGCCGGTACATTTTCTCCACATCGGCTGTAAAGGTAATTTTATACGTTCTCCACCTTAAAATGATATCGATAATATTATTTTGCGTTTTAGGTCCAATCAACAATCGTTCATTCAAGGAAGTCCCATCCGAACATTTTGCGGCTGCGTCAAAAACAACCCGGAGCTTCGTTGTCGAACTGGATTCCTTCATAACCGCGTGATGGGGCAAAAAATAATGGTAAGGTGTTCGCAGTACATCATCGTCATCATGGACTTCCGTCATATGACCCAACGATCGGTATTCTTCCATACACTTTGAGTATTCTCGATGTAGTGCTGTGTTGTTCAGAAATTTTCTTTCTAATTGATAGAACCTACGCACGGCTCCTAACTTCGAGGACCCAAGCGCGGGTTGCCATCCGTCCTTAAATGGAAGCGAAACCTCATATCGTCCATCTGCCGAACGCTTCGTCGTTTCCCTAAAGTGTTCTTCACACCTCCGATTCTCCTCAGTCTCGATATCCTTATATGGGACCTCCTCAATCTCCCAAAACTTACGCAACTGGGTGTCGATATCGACCACTTGGAGGAAGCTATGTACCGATATGTGTTGACTTGCGGGTATCTTACCCAGTAATATCCATCCCAGCTGCGTGTTTTGCGCGATAGGTGACATTTCATCACCCCTGACTATCTCGGGCAGTATTATGTCCGGATATATATCGCTACCCAGCAGGAGGTCAACTGTAGCTGGTTTGTAAAAGAGAGGATCAGCTAAAGTTAATCCGCTGATGTGTTTCCATTTATTGAGGGTCAGTTCCTTGGCCGTGAGAAGCCAAGTCAGGGATTTGTACACATAGGCTCGTGTACCGGTCTCGAAATTGGAGTGTAGAGACCCAAACGAAATATCAGCATACCGATGGCATGCTCCACTGCTGACCTTCCCCAGCCCTGAAACCTCAATAAATGTATTTCGGGCCTTCAAGTTCAACATCTGCACTGCTGATTCAGTGATGAACGTCACTTCCGATCCTGGATCGAACAGAGCTCTCAGGTGGATATATCGTCCACTTGATGACTTTACCTTCACCAATGCAGTAGCCAAAAGAATATTCGTGTTGTGTTGAGCTAGGTGGTTCCTAACCACTCCGCTTGTAATTGGTAGCTCGTCCTGATTAGAGTTATTAACAGCTACCTGATAGGCCTGAGCGTGTACGTTAGTGCCTTGTGGGGTTATAACAGAGTGTTGTGTAGGGTGTGTTTGTGCCTCGGCGGGTTGTACAGATTGTGAAATGTTTGTGGTAGAGGTAGGAGAAGAGTGCAGTAAGGTGTGGTGCTTCTGTTGACAGAAGTAGCAGCGTGCTTGGCTCGGACACTGCTGCGTGAAATGGCTATATCCCAAACAGTTACTGCAAACACCGATCTTCTGCACTATATTGCAGCGTTCTACAGCGTTCATTTTAACAATCCGGTTGCACGTGCGAATCGGATGTTGACCCTTGCAACAAACCTTACAACAAAATTGCTCCTTCTGCTTATTTTGTCTTACATGAAGCGCCGTTTTTGTTGCATGACCCTTTTGGATAGGGTTTTTCATCTTCGGCTTCTGCTGGTCTATAACTTCCAACGTCTTAAACCTGGTTTTCAAAAACGTTGCAAATTCGTTGAACGATGGCAACTCCTTGCTAACTCCCAATCGTTCTTCCCACAACTGCTGAGTACATGTAGGCATTTTTTGAAAAATAATATAAATTATTACGCAATCCCAATGTTCCACAGGAATTTCAAGATTGCTCAAAGAATGCATACACTCTGTGGTCGTATCCAGCATCGTTTTGAGCGCGAACGCGTTTTCATTTTGTATAACGGGCTGATTTAAAAGCATCTTTAAATGGGTATTTACTAAAAAACGCTTATTGTCATACCGCGAACACAAAATGGACCATGCCTTGTCGTAGTTTCCATCATCGATGTCCAAGTGCTACAACAAACGATCGGCCTCCCCAGATAAACCAGACTTCAAATAGTGAAGTTTCTGAATTTTTGTCAGACCAGAGTTATTATGAATCATTGATTCGAATTTTCTTTTGTATTGCCCCCATTTTTCGTATTGTCCAGCGAAAATTGGAAGTGCCATTTCTGGCAAACGTATTTTTTGTTTTTTTTTATAATTTGCTTACGCTAAAGGGATTTTTTTTTTCTGTTGTTACAGTACCCTTATAATGCTAAGAACACAGTGTAAGCTACTTGGTATTAGAAAGAATAGAGAGATAGGAACGAAGTGTTTGGGTGCAGTTGTAGGGTTTTTCTCCACGGGTGGTGTCTAAGTTACTTAGGGAGATTACGATTTCATGTATTCGTTATAAAGTAATGGACTTGGCCGGGATTCGAACGCACGACCTTCCATTCCGTAAGCGAATACACTACTACTGCACCATTGCCACCCGCAACCACCATGCGGAGTAGAACTATCAAGAGACGAAGTGATTTTAGATGTGAACTCCGTAACTTTGTCCAAACAGTCCAGCAGATCGGATTTATACTCGAGATATATCTCACGTATCTCTTCAACAATTCTCTCATGCCCCTGAACTGCCTCTTCATCATCCAACATAGTAACCAACTTTTCGTTGATCGATTTGCATTGCCTAAACAAATCTTCTAATATGACCAAACGACTATTAATTAGATTTTTCGTCTTTTTGGAATCGACAGACGAACTAAAGCTTTTATAGTCCAATTTGATTATTGAAAGGACATTTTTAGGAGTTTTAATTCTTTCGCAGCACTCATTGTACGAATATGAATATATATGGAGTATGGCAAATATAGTAAAAGGGGCTTATTTAGATATTACTCACTCACCTGGTACTGCAGCACACAATGGAAATTAATTACACGACGCGGGAACCCGATTGGCACAAAAAACTCACAAGGTATTGTCCTTGATATATCAATTTGTATTTTTTAATTGAAATATTGTTTTATTTTCAGATGAAAATTATTAGTTAAGATATAAATTAAGCAATGTAAAAATATTTCACAGATCAGATATGAGGTCTGGTGCACCAGTGACTTATTTGGAGCTACTTGACGGGATTCAATAACGCGCGATAAAACTCATCAGCGACCGAGACATCGCGAGATCAATTGCATTTTTTAGTCATCGTCGTAGTGTCTCCTGTCTTTTGTTATTTTATCGTTATTTCCACCATAAGTGCTCAATAGAAATAGTCAGTTGCATTCCACCCCTTGAACTTTTCAACCGTTATACCCGCCATGCAAGCAATGCCCATCAGTTCACCCTCAAGCCTGTTTTCGGACGTGCAGTGAAGTTCAAAGGATCTTTCCTCAGCCGTAGAACACGAATGTGGAATACTCTTCCACTATCCAATTTTCCTTCACATTATAACCAACAAACATTCAAAACCAACGTGCATCGGCATCTCTCCTTTTATTCTAATTCTAATTTCCTTAACGCCCGTGCTGTGTAGCTTCTCGATGATAAGGGTACTAAAATATCCCTTTAATGCGTGTATATTATTAAAAAAAATTGCGCTTGTAAGCTGTGAGTGTAATGAGTGCCTACACCAAACAAAAATCAATGTCTCAAAACTGGTTTTAATCCAGTCATGCGGACCTATGTAATTAGGTTTCCAGTTTTCCAGGTTTTTATTCAAAATGAGAACAAAGTATTTAGCTTCAAGAAAAGACTAAGCTTGTACTCTTGATTGAGGGAGGGTCAATGTGGTGAATTTTGGGTTGACACCCAACCCACAATTATCTGCTGATCTCGTTGGGTAGTTGAAAAAATTTTTGTGAAATTCTTTCAAGATGTTAAGGTTAAAGGGGAAGGCCATTCCCCGTCCAGTCACATTATCATCTCGTTCAACACTTAGTTCCAAAGAATGCGGAGAGTATTCCGCCGCATTTATCAGCCTTGTGTATAAAAATCACTTTTACTTCTCTCCATAATAATGTTTGGTTTGGAGCTATGTGACGCCGAACGCAGTTTGTCCCTATTGATTAGACTCCATGCAGTTTATGATAAAGTGGTTATTTAAATACTTTGAAATTGGGAATCTTACAATCAACCTAAACAAGTTCCAAATATTGGGATGGGTTGAGTGAATTTGCTAAAAGGTGAGAATGTAAGTGCGCAATGTAAAATAATCAAATGAGAGCGTCGAGGAAATATAAATGGGTGAATATCGGTGAACTCCTCAGGCTGAATTCCATACCACATACTTAACAAATCCGAATTACCTACTTCTAAAAGTTTATGATAAAAACAGATTTCCTTCACTCTTCACAAAAGCTTTGAAACTTTATCAATCATTTTTATTATGTTTATTTGAAATTCTGTCAAAGACATCTTAAACGTGTTCATCTTACTTATTGGTCCCATAAATCACAACACCCTGTTGATAAATTGCTCTTCAAAAAATCTTCCACCCAAATAATTCCAGCTATCAACTTTGTCCTTTTCATAAACCAGAATGCAAAAGGAGTATACCCTCGTAGAGTTTCCTAATTCCCTGCAATTGCGAGTCTCTTTCGAAGTGCTGGACCACCCATAAAATCCGATTTCGTATTCAAAGTCCGAAAACTCCGACTCTCCTCAACCATTTTGAATAATTTTCAACTTTTCTATTTTAAATGTCATTTGCAAAATCTCAGAAGGACACGATGGCAAATCCTTTCACATCCCGGTACATTCTTTTCTCAAATACATTCTGTGTGTCCCAGTATAATATCCTTTCGGGGTTTTCTCCACATTAAATACTTATTTGTTTTTTTTTTTGGTTGTGTCCTCTGTTCACTCGTTTACTCTCTCTTGCTCAGTCACCATGCCTTAGTTGGTGTTCCTATGCATTCGTAGATGAAAAAGTACTTTGCAAATTTATTCAATTCGAATACTTGCCTTGCAGCTTGAAATATCCTTCTGCCATTGAGTGAGCTTTAATTTTACACGCAGCATTTTCATTTCTTTCCATTCACTTCCTGCTTCCTGTCCCTTTATGATTCTGATGCAGTAAGCAATGAATTAATGTATACATATACTAGAAATGTGTGTGAACATTCGGGTAACGCTATCCTTAACATTTCCTTTTCTTTTACAATGAGTCCTGCCTGCACGAACATAAGTTCCATAGATTCATGAAAATGACATTTTCAGTTAGTAATGTAGTTAAAATTTGAAAAGAGGGACGAAATAGTGCACAAGGATCAGCAGCCTGTGAAGAACAGAAAACGAAAAAATATTCACAAAGTAGGAGTGGAGTGTGCAGCAGCAGGAATTGCGAGTTGTGATGGCGAAACTGCACTTGTAATTTGCAATTTCACTGTCATCATTTCTCACTTACTCACAACGCGATTGGTTAAGTTTGTGGTATGGGAATCGTAAAGGATACTAAGGAGATAGAATTCCATTCCATTGCAACGTGCCAACACTCTGTTCAATTTCTTATCGTATTTTTTGTTGTTGTTTCATTTGTTATCCTTTGACCCAGACGATCGTACAATTGAGATACTCTTCTGAGGTTGGAAAACTATTTTTAACTTTTTTGCATACTTTAGACTAAGAGAAATTTATTGCAATCGTGCTGAAATTTCATAATCAAAAAAGTTGTGTTTCTGACCGTCAATCTCCGTGACCAATGCTCTAGCCACAAAGGGTAAACAAACAATTTTTTTTTATTTATATAACAGTTTTTAGAATTTCTCAAAATTTTGCTTTTCGCCAAAAAATGACTCAAACGGTTTTGATCAGTTTTGGATGATTACTAGAAGATAGTCTACTAAGCTCTTTCTTAAACATTTAACTAACGCTAAATTAAAAAACCACCAATATCTCAAAAACGGGTAAAATGACTTCACACAAATTTGATATAATGTGCTGAAATAAACATTTAATTGACATGATTTGTTTTATAATTTTTTCTTAAAGGTAACAGTTTCTAAAAAAAATTAAAAACTTAGTTTTTCTCAAAAGCGGCCTTAATAACTTTCATAATTTTTTGCGTTTTTAATACATATGGTAAATGAAATAAACTTGAGATTTTGTTTAAATTCTGTATATTCACTTTAGATTGTTCGCTATTGACATCGGATGTCAGAAATTAATGTTAAATAAATAGTAAAACTTAGATAAAAATATAAATATTAGCTGAAATCAATTCATCCATCCATAGTATACGGTCTCTTTGACAGAGATTGCTTGTAGCAATTTTCCGGCTATCGTTTTGCAGTGCAGACTTGTTGGCTGCTGAATGGTTACTATCGACGGATAATGCAGCATGACCCCAGGTAGAAGGTGTCAC
This sequence comes from Portevinia maculata, assembly GCA_949715645.1. Classification (NCBI taxonomy): domain Eukaryota; kingdom Metazoa; phylum Arthropoda; class Insecta; order Diptera; family Syrphidae; genus Portevinia; species Portevinia maculata. The sequence goes on from OX454525.1 coordinate 43,964,577, forward strand.
AAGCACTGCCAGCATTTATTCTTGTGCAGAGGCTTTAAAGCTCTATACTGTGAGAAAACCGATTCGAAAAAATCGAATAAAACCAAAACAAAAAAGTACAAATGCAAAGCAGCTAACTTTGACAGAATTTTCTCTCACGCCTTGTTGTGTCACGACTCGTCGCACCGTTCGTCTTTTGTTTCCTTTGATCGATCCGTACTCCAAAACATTTTCTACCAGCCAAACCTCTTCTTCCGCTGTGTACTGTAAAAAAAATCAAAGTTGAAACTGGCTTATTAAATTTACGGTGACCATCCGTCCTCTATTTAAGAGGACATTCCTTTCTTTTTACACATGACCTGTATTTTTTATTTTTAATTAAAGGTGCATTTTGTCCTTTATTTTGAAACTTTCGGAGTGAACGCACCCTTAAACCTATTACCAAACTGTTAATATCTAAATATTCAGTAAAATCAACATTTTTATCATCGTGAAGTACACGAAGGAACAAAGTTTACCAATAATTAAAATTTACTACCGAAATTCCGAGTCGGTGTTCGCCAATTTTCGGCCGTAATTCTAGTCCCAGTAGACAAGCGATTCATAATTTAGTAAACAAATTTGAGTCAGAATATTCGCTACTTGATACTGCACTGCCAGTGACGTTTTCCCGAAGTGTGGTGAATATTGCTGCCGTGGAGCAAACCAGCCAATGTCAATCAGTCAATTTCACGGCGTTCTCAAGAATTGGGCCTCTCCCAGACCACATCTTGGCCTACACCCTTACAAGATCAAGCTTACTCAAGAATTAAAGCCACTTGATCATATAAAGCGACATACGTTTTCGAATTGGGCTCTGGACATGATGGAAGAAAATTATGCGCATAAAGCGCATTTTTTGTTAAACGGCTTCGTCAATAAGCAAAATATGTATTACTGGATAGGTGAGAACCCTAATGTTCTTCATGAAAAGCACTTCATCTGCAAAATGTCACTGTTTGATGCGATTTTCTTGCCGGTGGTCATTGGGCCGTTTTTTTCGTCGATAAAAATTATCGTCACTCTACTGTAAATGGTATTCGCTACAGAGACATATTGGAATGTTATTTGTTTGAGCAAATGCATGAATAGAACGTCAGTGATATGTGGTTCCAACAAGACGGTGCCACAAGTCATACCACAGCGGCTCCAACAATCGAGTTATTGAAGTCTTAGTTCGGTGAACGTATTATCTCGGACTTTTTTTTATGGGGCTACATTAAATCATTGGACTATGCCGGCGGCGTTAGACGAGCTCAGAGCCAATATTGAACGATAAATAGCGGCCATATCGGTCGAAATGTACGGTCGAGTCATCGAAAACTGGGTTCAATACGTTGAACCCAAACCCCGACCGCTGCATACGTTCCCGTGGTGGACATATGAACGAAATCGAATTCCGTTCATAAATGTTTTAATACTAATCACAAGTAGTTTGCATTTTATTTTAAAAAGAAGTTGTCAAGCCCTTAATGAAAGACCCTTTATCATTTCTGCAAAATCTGCTAAGAACTTTCAAATTTGCTAAAATGTAACGAAGATTTTCCACACATAATCTTTTATCTCAAAAAAACACGAGTAATGCGCTTGATTTGTATAAATATGAAACTATTAATCTTTGTAGCTTTTAAAAGAATTATAACTCCTAAAAATAAATAAGTACCTTTACTTGTATTGTTTCGCAATCTTAGGCCGATATTCACCTACCACTCATAAATCGTTTTGAACTATAAAGCTCTTAGTTTTAAATGCTTGCTACGTATTCACCAAGTCTAATAGGGTTGTGTCCATGCTAGTAAAATGGTACGGAAAATTAATTTTCTTTCTCTTTTGTTCGACAGTTAGAACATGACAATGTCAGAATAAAACATTAAAAAGGGTTAAAGTCAGAAATATTAATTACAAGTGTAAAACTATGTAATTATAAAGTGAAAATTCAAGAAACTCCGGTGCCTTACATTTTCAAAATCCAGACCTCTATTTCTTTCTATTTTGGAAAAATATTTTTAAAAGTCAAGTTGAAACCAGCTGATTTTGAATTTTTAAGATTATACTGTTTTCAACTTAAGAGCGATATGGACTAATCAAGTATAATGAGCGCTCATAAATCTGCACCAATAAGGGCAGGTAAACATGGCCAACGAAGCTTTTAGTTTAAGATTGGTCGGCGAATACCGGCCTGATTTTTTAATTTTTTTATAAATAGTTACAAAAAGTTTGTAAGCAAACAATTGAGCGTCCTATATTTTGCCTTGAAAAATATTTTTACCGTAATTATATGTTAACTATCTCAAAACCAGAGCGCTTTTAAAACTCAAGTAGAGTTTTTAAATATGAATAAAAGCGATTCTCAATTTTCTGTTCAACTTTTGATTTGAAATCGACTCCTAAAATGATTAACTTCAGATTTTCCGGTAAGTTGAACAGTAGTGAATAAAACGGCTCTTTATACCATTTTCTAAGGATATATTCATTTTGACTCATAGTTTGTAACAACACATCTAGCCATGCCCGTCCGTCAGGAAAAATTATGCCTTTAAACTTGAACATGAAAGCTGAAGTTTTAACCATATACATCTAGGGGCCCGAAATAATCAATTTTTAGCAATTTTGAAATCCGCCCACATTCTCAAAAAACTAATTTATCGACTAAATAGAATATTGAGCTAGAAAGCTGACATTTTAAATACATTGTCTTTAGGCCCCCGTATTCTTGATAGTTAAAATGTTTGCAAAACGCCAACTGACACGCCAACAATTTAAAAATAACCCGTTATATCAAAAAATCAAAGTTTGAACTAGGAAGTTGAAATGTGAAATTTATACTATCTTTTAAAATCCGCCCACGGACATGCCCACTATTACAAAAAAATGTTTTATTGAAGAAATAATTGTAAATGAAAGTTCCATTAATTGCAAAATATGAAGATTAGGTCGAATAGGGTATCCAAAAGCTCGCCCAAGCGGAGTGTAGGCCTTCCCTGTGTTTGTATAAGTTACGGCAACGTAATATTTTAAAACCGGAACACCGTACAATAACCCCAACCATTCCATTTGCACCTGTCAGAACATCCGGAAACAATATCCAATAATAACTGTACAACACCACACAACGACCCCAACCATTCCATTCACACCTGTCAGCACATCCGCACTCGACTCAATTACACAACCACTGCACTTTCAAATAATTTGTCAGCAATAGCATAATAAGCAAAAAACAATGACCTAGTTTAAGTTTAGTCATCTCTGTTCAATTATATTTGGTAATAAAATAAAGTCAGTCTTAATTTGACAAACGAAAAACACGGTTCTTATAATTGGCGCCCAACTTTTTTCTTAGGCAACGCGAGTGTGGTTCCAAAAATTCTTGTAAAAGAATAATAGACCTGTCTGCTACGACTCGTTGTCTTAAGGCCTAGACTCACGACCCTACAGAGGAAATTAAATAAACGTGCTGCAAGGATACATTTCTTTTAACTAAACCGGAGCCGTGTTAATCAAAAACAGATTAAATTAAGATCTAAGTTCGTGAACAAAATTGTGACTAGCTTTATAAACAAATCAGAAGTAAAAGAGCTTAAAGTTCGTTAATCAAAATCTGTACAAAAACTGTCTACAAGCATAACAAAATGAGGATTATTTTCATGTAAGTGGAGTGTTCTGACTTATAGTTTTATGTATTTTTTTTTGTGTAAGAAAACATTTAACTTTAATTAAATAAAAATGGACGCACAAACGTTGCAAACAGTTGTTACTGCCGCAGTACAGGCTGCTATAGAGCATACTAGGAGAACCTTTGAAGGACAAGTTACTGAACTAACAAACCGACTGCAGGCATTAGAAATCCCAATAACAGTAGAGGAATATAAACCCGTAACAATTGACCCAGCAATAATATGTAATGAATCTCTGGACTTAGTGAAATCCTTACCTGAGTTTGACGGAAATCAAGCACGTTATGTTTCGTGGCGGCAAGCTGCATATGCTGCTTATAAATTATTCCAGGGCCATGAAGGAAGTTCCAAATACTACCAAGCGGTGGCAATAATAAGGAATAGGGTCATTAGTTCTGTTGATCTTGTTTTACCCTCATTTAACACCGTACTCGATTTCCATGCTATCATAGCACGTCTTGACTTTACATATGCTGATAAGCGCCCAGTTCATCTCATCGAGCAAGAGATGTCCACTCTTAGGCTGGGCAGGATGGCAATTACGCATTTTTACGATCAGGTAGAACAGAAACTGACACTAATTATTAATAAGACGATTATGCTCAATGAGGGAAATTCTATACTCATCGAATCACTTAGTGAGAAATATAGGCAAGATGCTCTCAGAGTGTTTATCTCAGGCTTAAACAGGCCAATGTGTGACAACCTGTTGTCAAGTAAGCCCAGTGATATGCCCAGCGCGTTAGCACTCGCCCAGGAATTAGAGGCTAATCAGGCGCGTTATGCGTTTGCTAATTCTTTCTCTAGTCGAAATGACTATCTGAATCAAAGGCCAAGCCAGAATGTTTCATATAATTCTCCTCATTACAAACAAGTACAGAATATTCAACGTCGTCCAGTACAGATGCCCATGGAGGTTGATCAATCAACTTCGCACTTTAGACAACAGACGAATTATCAGAATAGACCACCCATTTCTAATTCCCAGCCAAGTATCTCTATGATAGATAACCAAACTAGATCACCCAAAAGATATCGTGAATCAGACCGACAACCATTGGCTAAAATACAGAGAATTAATCATCTAAACCAGCAGGAACATCCAATAGTCTATGAATATAATTGCGAGCAAGTAGATGACCATTACTACGAACAATACGATAGTTACGATGACGAAAAATATGAAGACAAATACCAACAACCGCAGTACACCACATACAACAACAATGACATATCAGACGAGGTAAATTTTTTAGGGGTAAATCCCTCCTGCCATATGTCAGCCGGACATTAGGAGGGAAAGAAATAAAACTACTAATTGATACCGGTGGCGCAAAAAATTATATAAAGCATCTCGATAATTTAAAAGGTATAAAGCCAATAGAAAAACCATTTTATATCAAATCTATACATGGAACAAACCAGGTTGTATCTAATTGCTTAGTTAATATTTTCAACAAAAACGCTTGTTTTTTTTTATTCTTCCTGGTCTTGATACCTTCGACGGTATCATTGGATTTGATTTTCTAAAGGAAATCAATGCTCAACTTGATTTAAGGAGAGGTATTTTATCTTACAATGGTGTGGAAGAAAAGTTATTATACTTTTACTGTAGTCAGATAAATCATATTTCGTACGACTTTACCACAATACCTGCAGATTTACGAGAACACTTTTCATCAATGTTGACCTATCAATCAAAAGTATTTGTAGACCCAAACGAGTCCTTACCATATAATACCAATATCGTTGCCACTATTAGAACAAGAGATAGTGAACCCATTTATTCAAAAGCGTATCCTTACCCTACGGCTGCTACGGAATTTGTAAATAAAGAAATTTGTGATCTTCTTAAGGACGGTATTATAAGACCTTCACGGTCACCATATAACAGTCCAATTTGGGTTGTTGACAAAAAGGGTACTGATGATAAAGGAGATCGCAGGATGCGGTTGGTTGTGGACTTTAGGAAACTGAATGAAAAAACAATCAGTGACAAGTATCCGATTCCAGACACAACGGTTATACTGTCAAATTTAGGCAAATCTTCGTTTTTCACAACACTGTTTCTTAAATCTGGGTTTCATCAGATTAAATTAGCAGAAAGAGATAGAGAAAAAACCGTATTTTCCGTTAATAATGGGAAATACGAGTTCTGTAGACTTCCTTTTGGCTTAAAAAATGCTCCCAGCATATTTCGACGTTTTAAGAAAAGAAATCGGGACAATTTCTCACGTCTACATCGATGATGTCATAATCTTCTCTGAGACAAAAGAACAGCATATTGAGCATATAAATCATATCTTAACAAAGCTTTACGAGGCCAACATGCGGGTCTCCTCAGAAAAGTCCCAGTTCTTTAGGCAGGAAGTCGAATTCTTGGGATTTATAGTATCAAATAAGATAATCAAGACCTGCCCAAATAAAGTGAACGATATTGTTAACTATGAAGTTCCTAAAACACTCCGTAGTCTACGGTCCTTTTTAGGACTCTCTGGTTATTACCGGAGATTCGTTAAAAACTACTCCCAGATTATGAAACCTCTAACGAAACATCTACGTGGTGAAAACGGCAATGTAGGTATCCACAAATCAAAGAATGTAAGCATAGAATTGGATGAGGAAGCTTTGGTAGCATTTGATAATATTAAACGACTATTAGCCTCCGAAGACGTGCTTCTCCTTTACCCAGATTTCAATAAACCGTTTGATTTAACTACTGACGCTTCTTCACACGACCTAGGAGCCGTGCTGTCATAAAACGGTAGGCCAATTACGATGATCTCAAGAACTTTATCCTCAACGGAAGAACATTACGCTACAAATGAACGGGAACTTCTGGCTATACTTTGGTCACTGCAGAAACTTCGCAACTATTTTTAAATGTTGAAAGCTAGCGAGTAGACGTCTTTTTAATCTGGCAATTTGTGACTACTGAAAACGATCTAAATAATGTTCAAAACTAACTGTGCGTGCTATAAAAAGTTGAACTAGAAAAAACCTTCAAATCTAAATCAAGCTCGTCAGTGCAAAGTTAAAAATAACATACAAAATCAGAAAAAAGAAAAGACAAATTTCCTTTGTCTGAATAAAAAAGAAATAACTTACTGTGCCATTTCCGTATAGTTCTCCTTTGTGCTCTTTCCACATAAATACATACCTACATTTAAACATATAATATGTCTCCCCCACACAAACGTATTGGAACCCGCTCGAACCAAAAAGACTCGCCGCAAAACTCATCGCGCTCACCATTTCGCAAAATCGCTATAAAGCCCATGGAGGACACCAACAACACTTGGGAAGAAAAGATGGATGAAAAACTTCGGAAACAAAGTGAGTTTATTATCTCTTTACTTGCAACAAAAATGTCCGAGAGTGAAGCGAGTATAAAACAAAAAATTGATGTTGAGATTAATGAAATAAAAAAAAACATTTGCGACATAAACAGAAAAGTTATTCACATCGAATCTTCACTTTCAAACACCAATTCCGATGTGAAATCTATTAAATCCGATATTTCCACTGTCCAAAATTCACTCATTGATGTCAACAAAGAATTATCCAATGTTAAGGCAGAACTTGCTGCAAAAATCACTGACATTTCCCAACTACAAAATGATTTGGACACCACAACCAACGAACTACAGGTGGTTAAAAGCTCACTTCACTCACAAGAAAACCGTCTGGTCGCATGTGATGCATTTCTTTTTGGCATCCCGCATTCGCCCGAGGAAAATCTGAAGACGGTATTTAACACACTTTGCCACACAATTCACATCAAACCTCCAACACTTCAAGGCATTTTTCGCACTCGCCCCAAGAACAATTCAAACAACACCGCGATCTTAATAAAATTCTTCTCAGCGTACGAAAGAAATTACGTGCTAACATCTATCGCTAAGTTCCGAAAAAATAATAACCGACAACTTTGTTTATGTGATGTTGGTTTTTCTTCTGACGTCTCGATCCACCTACGGGAAAGTTTATCATCGCAAAACAAAGTTCTGTTACAACGCGCTTTGGAAATGAAGAAACGTAAACAACTGATATCAGTATTTACTACACGGGGATGTGTGTATGTAAAGCGTCATCAAGCAGACTCAGCTGTGTTAATTGAACACATGGAAAATTTAGAAGACGTTGCCAGACCAGAAAATGACAACTGATATTTAGTGACATTAAATTTGTTTTTCTTAATTAATTAATTTTTAAACTTCAATTTTCTTAATTTATTATCTTCTCTTTCTTTCTTTCCTTCTTCTCTCACTTATTCCTTTTCTATAAACGTTTCCCCTATAAAAAAAAAAAAAAAAAAAAAAAAAAAAGTACCTACAGGAACAAAAAATAAAAATCAGTGCACATAATTTTGAATTTCTAACTCGCTTCATTATTATAATTATTTGTATTTAATCCTGTCACATGGATAGAAACGGGGTTCTACGTGCCATGGTCAGAGTTTTCAGTGATCAAAAAGATGGCCTCAAGGTTTGCCACATAAACGCACAAAGTCTAATGCCTAAGATAGATGAATTTCGTGATCTGTTCGAGGGGTCTGATCTTGACGTAATCTGCGTGACAGAAACGTGGTTCGCAGAGAGTTTGAGAGATAATTTGTGTAGCTTAGGAGGATATAAAATCTTTCGGTCTGATAGGAAAGGTCGTGTTGGTGGTGGTGTTGCCATATACATAAAAAAAAGCATTAAGTGTAAACTTAAATGCCTGTCCAAACCGGACAGTGCTGTCGAATATATCTGTGTTAAGATTTTAGGTGAGGAGGATAACCTCTTAATATGTAATGTGTACAGGCCTAACCGAAATATTGATATTTCGCCTTTCATAGCGCTGATGGAAGAAATTTCATTAGTGAGTCCCAATATAATCGTGTGTGGCGATTTCAATTGTAATATCTTAATAGATAAATCGTTGCCTGATGCAATGACCGCATTTAATTTGCATGCAGTTAATAACATGTATGCTACACATTTCTCAAGTCATCTTCCTACGTTACTAGACTTATTCTGGGTAAGCAGTTTGAATAAGGTAATTTTTTATGACCAACTTTCAGCTCCTGTCTTTTCCAAGCATGATCTCATTTATATGACCTCTGACTATAACGTGACTTCTGAAGCTCAAACTATCCAATACAGGAATTTCAGAAATATTGATCAAGCTTCATTGGAAGAACATGTCAGACGTATAAACTGGGAGACAATCTACTACTTACCAATAGTCCATGAGCAAGTTGAGTTTCTAAATAAACAAATCTGGACACTTTTTGATTGCCATGTTCCATTACTAACAAGAAATTGCACACCCCTAATAAAACCCTGGTTTTCGCCCCATATTCGCTCTCTCATGCTTGAACGTGACCAATCCTATAACCGCTGGAAACGTTTTCGATTACACGAACATCTAAACATGTACCGTTCACTCCGAAATCAAGTCGTAATGGCAATACGCACCGCTAAGCGTGAATTATACTCCAATCGATTAAATCCGTCGCTGAGTGGACGAACACTTTGGAAAAATCTTCGTCAAATAGGAGTCACCAAGAGCAAAACCAGTTCTGTGGATGAGATTGATTGCAATGAACTTAACCGAAAATTCGTTTCACTTCCGGCGGCTCCCTTAGTGACTGCTAACCCTTTAGACGATCTTCCAGTTAATAATGCATCAAATCCAACTTTTTCATTTAGATCTGTGGATAGTACCGAGGTAGTTGCAAGTCTTCTTTCGATAAAATCTAATGCCGTTGGACTTGATGAAATGCACCCCACTTTTCTCAAATTGATATTACCAATTTGCTTACCATATATAACCCATATTTTTAACTCTATTTTAACAACAGGTGTATATCCGGCACAGTGGAAAAAAGCCAAAGTACTACCCATCCCAAAAAGTTCTAAAGGTGATGAATTTAGGCCCATTGCGATCTTACCTTTCTTATCTAAAGTCTTTGAAAGAATTTTGCAAAATCAAATGACCGAATATCTCGGTCGTTCAAATTTGTTGACATCTAAGCAATCTGGTTTTCGAAAAGGTCATAGTTGTATCACAGCGCTATTAAGCGTTACCGAAGATCTGCGACAAGCCATGGATAAAAATTATATTAATTTTCTAACGCTTTTAGATTTTTCAAAGGCTTTCGACATGGTTGACCACTCCATTTTATGTAGAAAACTTATCCGACACTTCAACTTTTCATCCTGTGCTGTAAAACTTATGTGCTCCTACCTCACAGATCGAATGCAGGCAGTTGAGTCAAACAACAAATTGTCAGATCTCCTACCAACCCTACGTGGGGTCCCACAAGTTTCAATCCTTGGCCCACTTTTGTTCTCGCTCTATGTAAATGAATTGCCATCTATTCCTAAATATTGTTCAATTCAAATGTATGCCGATGATGTGCAAATTTATTTAAGTTGTCCACTCGGTCTTATTGAGCACGGAGTAAGCTGCATTAACGAAGATCTTGCAGACATTGCATGCTGGTCTGGGCAGAATGGGTTATTACTAATCCCGGAGAAGTCAATGTGTCTCGTTATATCCAAAAAAATTGTCAACCTCTCGTACTTTCCTCCTGTAAGCTTGAATAACACTTCCGTAAAATATGGCGAATCTGCAAAAAACCTCGGAATGGTGTTTAACCGCAGATTAACCTGGAACAATCATATAAATACAGTTGTGGGTAAAACATATGGTATTCTTCGTACTCTGTGGGTCACACAATCCTTCACCCCTTTGAGAGTACGTATGCTGCTGGCGAAAACGCTGGTCGTACCCACAATGGCCTATGGTTGCGAAATATATGCCAATTGCGACTCGGTGAGCAAACGAAGACTTAACGTTGCATTTAATAGTATAATACGCTATATTTTCGGCCTAAGTCGATACGAGAGTGCGTCTTCTTTCTCTAAACAGCTTCTCAACATGTCTTTTGAAAACTTTCTCAAGTTCCGCACATTAACGATGCTCTCACACATTCTGCTTAATCGTCAGCCCCAACAACTTCATGAAAACATTAGAATGGCAACTTTGCAAAGGTCAAGAATGCTTACCCATCCGCACCATGCCTCTCTTACATCACAGCGTCAGTTTTTTGTATATTCTGTCCGCTTATGGAATTCTATGCCGCGTCACATAAGAGAAGTGGAAGATGCTGCGAGTTTTAAGAGCAAAATTAGGCTTTACTTTTCCGAATAATCTTTTCTTTTCTTTTTCGCTTTCTCCATTTATCTTTCTTTTCTTTCTTCTTTTTTGTAATCTTTCTTCTTTTTTTTTTTTTTTTTTCCTTTCACTTTTTTTCTTTTTTTACTCTTTCTTTTTTTACTCTTTCTTTCTTTCCTTTTTCTTTTCTACTCTGTATATATCCTTATGCATCTATATATTGATTAGCAATCTTTGGCAAATATTATTTAAAATGAAATTGTTTTTACTCTAGCTTTCTCCTTTTTTCAAATTGTAACTTAGCACTAGATTATAAGACAATATGTCTTAATGTGCATAAGAATTTAATGAATAAAAAATAAAAAATAAAAATTTGTATGGTGTCAAGCATTTTAACATTTATACGGATCATCAACCCTTGACTTTCGCTGTATCTGACAAAAATCCTAACGCGAAAATTAAAAGGTGGAAAGCATTTATAGAAGAGTTTTCTCCAAAATTCTTTTACAAACCAGGAAAAGAAAATTTTGTTGCAGATGCATTATCCAGACAGCACATAAACGCCTTGGAGCAACAAGACTCCATAACGGCACACAGTGAAGAATCTCTGTCCGCAACCATAGGCAGTGTCTCAAATCCAGTAAGTTGCTTTAAAAATCAGCTTATTCTCAATCAAAGTACAGAAAATTCAAAGGTAACAAAAATCATTTTTAGAGCAAAGATCAGACACACAATTACGTTTTGCAATTATGAAGACCTTTTCCAAATTCTTAGGGAAAGTATTAACCCTGATGTGGTAAACGCAATTTGTTGTGACTTACCCATTCTTGCACAAATTCAAAATGATTTGATCAACGAATATCCCTCAGTTAAATTCCTGCACACTCCAAAAGTTGTCAGTGATATTTGTAATAAGGACGACCAAGAAGAAATTGCGATCACTGAGCATAACAGAGCTCATCGGTCTGTACGTGAAAATATGAAGCAAATACTTAATGATTATTATTTCCCAGACATTAGAAAGAAACTTAAGGAAATTAATTCCAATTGTAAGATCTGTCGCGAAGCAAAATACCAAAGACATCCGCTTAAGGCCCAAATAGGCAGAACACCCATACCCACCCAACCCGGTGAACTCCTTCATATTGACATCTACTCAACAGATGGGAAACACTTTCTTACTTGCCTGGACAAGACCAATAAGGTCTCGAGCAATAATCGATATTAAAGATCCTCTTTTGGAAATGGTGAATATTTTCTAAAATACTAAGACCATAATATGCGACAATGAAAGATCGCTTAGCTCCGAAACCATAAAGTCGTTACTCCGGAATCATTTTAACGTTCGCATTTTTACAACACCCCCTTTCCATAGTACAACAAATGGACAAGTAGAAAGATTTCACAGCACATTATAAGAAATAGTTAGATGTATCAAGTTAGAGCAAAATGTAGGCGATACTGCCGAGTTAATCCTTATAGCGACCGCTAAATATAATAGGACGATACATTCGGTTACAGACCGAAGACCAATTGACATAATCCACTCGATGCCCCTGACTTAGGAAACGAAATCAAAAAACGAATTGAGCATACCCAACAATCAGACCTAAGTTATCATAATAGGAAAAGACAGACACGAATATTTAAACCTGGCGACAAGGTGTTTGTTCGCACCAATAGGCGAATAGGGAATAAGTTTACAAAACTTTTTGTATAAAAAATAGTACAAAGAGATTTAGGGACTGCAGTACTTATTGATAATAGGTAAGTACATAAGGATAATTTAAGATAATTTTTTTCTCTTTCGAAGGACTCTACACTTGATTTTCCTACGGAACACGCATGCTAGACTCTTGAACTACTCGCAGGCCCATTACATTCCTATCCCCGATGGAAGAGTCGCCATCTACATCGATAACGACTATATTACGCATTGCATTAACTTAACGGACTACGAAATTATGGCCTACCAAACTCTAAAGTTTGTCCCATTATTTACAAAAATAGCCGAAAAAAGGCAATTCAGGTCGATGTGGAACAGATATTGCATCTTTTAAGCACTCTCCGAATTCACCACCGACATGCTCGTATTATAAACTTTTTAGGCACAGCCTTGAATTACGTCGCTGGTGCCCCTGATTTCGTCGATTTGAACGAGGTAAAAACCAAAGAGGAAGCACTTATCAAAGCGAATGAACGACAAATTGTTGTAAATACTGTATTGCAGACTAAAATTAATCAGCTAACACAAATACTTAACAAACTTTTAGACGCTAGCAAGGAAATCAGAACCCAGACAGGACACTTATTTGAATTAATTCTTAGCAGAAATAAAGCGATTATTACTGACCTAGATAATATAATTTACTCCGTTATGCTGGGAAAGATGAATGTTATAAATCCTATTATATTAGATGACAGGGAAATTGAATCTATAATTAGAGCGGAACATTTCACAAATGTTAGTATAAGCCAAATTTTAAGTAATTCTAAGTTAAAAATTATGCAAAATAACGACATAATTGTTTTTCTAATAAAATATCCAAAAACTGAACTTACTTGTAATAAAATTAGATTATTCCCAGTAGCGCAAGACAACAAAATTTTAGTTTTAGAAACCTGCGAAATTGCACAATGCGAAGCCCTTTATAAGCATCTGAAAAATTGTAAGAAAGCAGCATCCCTGGCGTTTTGTGAATTGAGCCCTGATTACACGTCTGTGCAACAATTGATGAACAACAACACAGCTTTATGTAAGACATCAACAGCCCATCAAATCGATCCTATCCATGTCGTCGAGGATGGTCTCATAATTATTAATAACCATATTGCCGAAATTCAAGAAGGAAACAATCAACCGATTATAGTAAATGGTACTTATCTATTGATCTTCGACGAAAAAGCGAACATCAACGGTACGACCTACACCAACGCAAAGCAAACTATTCACTTAAGCCCTGAACCACCCAGAGTGCAAACAATCAACTTTACGGAACACTTAACGATGCTATCATTACCGTACCTAAATGAAGTTAATTTAAAGAACCTGGAGCATATTGCAACCTTGAAACAAGAAATCCGATCACGCAGTCTTATATGGATTGCTTTATTCTCTCTTGGAATTACTATGGCACTTTTAGGCGTACTGATCTCAAAGCTGAGGAAGAAGCATAATGACCAAAGCAACGGAAGCACTGCTGTTAACTTAAATGAGTTGGATAAAGAAAAGTGCATGCAAGAGCTTCTGAAAAGCTTGCAAACACCTGTGGACAGCTCAGTCTAAAGGGGAGAGTAGTTACGGCAACGTAATATTTTAAAACCGGAACACTGTACAATAACCCCAACCATTCCATTCGCACCTGTCAGCACATCCGGAAACAATATCCAATAATAACTGTACAACACCACACAACGACCCCAACCATTCCATTCGCACCTGTCAGCACATCCGCACCCGACTCAATCACACAACCACTGCACTTTCAAATAATTTGTCAGCAATAGCATAATAAGCAAAAAACAATGACCTAGTTTAAGTTTATGTAGTCATCTCTGTTCAATTATATTTGGTAAAAAAAAAGTCAGTCTTAATTTGACAAACGAAAAACACGGTTCTTATAATTTATATTAGTTTCCAATCAAAAATATGGTATAATAACAGTCTCAAGCTACCTGCCAAATTTTAAAACTTATCAAAGTAAGGTGATTTTACGGTAAATAGTATAAATTAATTAAACCAAAACAAATATTATGTTGGTGTTATCCTTGACATTCTATACAATCAAGTCGTAAATTGGTTGTACCTGTCTCCTACTTACAGCGGGCTCCTAGCTGATTAGAAAACCATAATCTATATACAATTATGGTACCTTTATTTCCTAATCTTACGGGTGTAGAAAATGTGATTCGAAACTAATTCTTATAACAGCGAGGAAGTTCGTACAATCATGTGGTGCACTTTATTTATTTTTGTATCTTCATTTAATTGCAGTTTTCAGATGAGTTTTACTTGTTTACATTTCTAACTGTCGATGCCGGAGAAGACAGTGTGTGTTTATTTTTGTCTTCGGAATCAGAATGGATGTTGCTTAGCTTTGATATCCAGGAATGGAGTTGGTTCGGTTAATGAGAGAAGAGCAACGTTTGAACTCGAACTGTTTCCTGTCATTTTGCCAATTTCAGGTAGCAATAAGACTTTTCACATTCTCTTAATTGCGTATTTTATCTTCTTGTTTGTACCAAAAGAGGGTCCTTCTGTGCTCTTCATTTAATATATTTAAGACAATTAATTAAGGATTTGAAGAGGACAGTTGGATGATTTTGAAGTGAATATCAAATAGCAATAAATAAGGGTTCAAAAGGTCTTGGATAACAAGATTTCTGGTTATCAAGTGGATTGGTGGGCACAGACAAGTAGGGTAGTTTGGCATTTCTTCACAAAACAGGATTTAATGGTGTCATATAAGAGCAACTTCTCGGCCAAGGTTGTCTGTTTTCTCGAGACCGTTCGACTATTATGCGGAGCCTTTTTGACGACTTTCTGAGAAATGTATGGCTTATAAAAGTCCCATAAGCAGTTTCAACTACGTTGGATTTAAATCCGGAGCACAGGTTGTCAAGGTCACAAATGTACATTTATTGACATAACAAATGCCTTATTGCTCTCCGTATTCAATGGTTTCATATCCGTTCTCAAGTGGCCTTCTTCCTTCCACGTACGATTTTGCTGAACAATGAGTGTACGGATTTCCTTCAGACTTCGTATTCGTATTCGGTGCTTATTCGGGCTTATTTCTAGCGATCTTTTTTTATTCTTTTCTTTAAAATAACGGTACCTACCATACAAATGGTTTTTACAGCACGGTTTTTCTCAGAAATTATTCTAACGTTTTTGATCGTTTTTGAAACATAACATTTTTGCTTAGAGCGTAAGAAAATAACGTACTCAGTTTTTGCGAAAATGATTGAATAACTGTACTTTACAAAAATTCTAATAAACGGGTTAACCCATTTAGACCCAAACTAAATTGTCCTTCCGATTTTGATATTTTTTATTATTATACTGATACTCTACTCTAAAATCAATCAATCAATTCAAAATATTTCTGCCATTAGTGTAAGTGGAGATGTGAGGTGTTGCGAAATTACATATTTTTTTTTTTTTAATTTAATTTACTTTTAAAGACAACCACAAAAAAGAATAGAAAAAAATATATTATATACGACATACGTATATATACAACATACAATAACCAAAAACAGTTGAGGCATGAAAAGCCTCAGAGCATTTGCTGGGATCCCGAATTCAACCATCGCAGAGCTCCGATGAGAGACGATGAATGTTATCTGATGAGTCTTTAAAGTCAATGAAAAGGTGGTGGGCCTCAAATTGAAATTCATTTTTCTTTTCCAGGATTTAATTAGGTGTCAAGATTTCGTGGCATTGTGGTAAATCATTATAGCTACCGGCCTGGTTGTTATTTAGCCTTTTTTGGCTATATCAGCCAGAGTTTCCGATACTGGTTTGTGGAAACGGCTCATCTTTGCATGGTCGTGGGTTCTCTTCTTGCCCTTTCATGCCCATTTAACAGCTGCTGAAAATGCTACTTTAAACACATATACTATTCCCTGTGCTTTGATGACAAGATTTCCTTATCTATTTACACTAGCCTGCGTTACGGTCTTGAAACTAGTGACCAGTTGCTTGGACTTTTTATAACAATTCCGGATATGGTTTCGATCGAGAAACTCTTCGATCTCCTTCTGCGCTAGTAGACTATGTATGCTCACTTCTTTCTTTTATTATAATAAACTACGTCACACATCTCTACTGTCAACTGTTTTTTCCTTAAAAAAAAACAATGTAATGTTTTATTTGTATGTATACATTAACCTAGCGTACGACCTCAATAGTGTAAACCAAATGCATTTAACTGTTTATACAATATTCTAGGGGTATATTAATTTTGACGCATAGTTTGTAACATACCTTAATATTGCCCGTAGACCCCTAAAAGTTACTATATTTATGATCAGCATCGATAGTAATGTCGATCTAGCCATGTCCGTCCGTCCGTCGGCAAAAATTAGGCCTTTAAACTGGACCTAGAGAGCTGAAATTTTAACCATATACTCTCTAGGGTCCCGAAATAATCAAGTTTACGAATTTTTGAAATCCGCCCACAGACGCGCCCAAAAACTCAAAAAAACAAAATTTTGGAAAAAATCGAATTTTGAGATAGAAAGCTGAAATTTTTTATATATAATCTATGACTCCTAAAACTGCTCGGGATATAAAATTTTCAAAATCCGCCCACTGCCACGCCCACAAAACAATAAAACAATTTTATTGAAAAACCAAAATTTGAGCTAGGGAGCTGACATTTTTAATATACTCTCTATGGGCCCTTTATGCTCATGTATAAATATTTTCAAAATCCGCGTACTGGCACGCCCACAATTTTTTTTTTTTTTTGAAAATTCAAAGTGAGCTAGGGAGGTGAAATTTATAATATATACTCTCTAGCGGCCCTTTATGCGCATGTGTTAATTTTTTTTAAATCCGCCTACTGACACGCCCACAATTAAATAAAACAGTTTTATTGAAACACCCAAGTTTGAGCTAGGGAGCGTTTTTTTTGATAAAATCCTTTAAATGTTATATAACAAAATATGTAGAGCGTTCTTAACAATTCAACCATACTTAGACTTTTGTCACGCCCACTTATGAGGGATATTAATAAGAATAGGGTATCCAACAGTTCGCCCAAGCGGACTGTAGGTCGTCCCTATGTTTTTTTTATGATATGAAACAAGTGAGAGAAGTTAAGGTTATTAATATTTTACCATAAACTTACACTTCTTGCCAATATGTTTTTATTTCACAAAAAAGAATGTTATTTCTTATAAAGTTGGCCTGAAGATCAACTAAGCTGGACTACAATATAAAAGATATTGTGTTCGTGCAGAATCATGCACAAGATAAAAAATTAAGAAAACATTCAATTCAAGTAACGGTAAAATTAACAAAAATCGTGACGTGAAATGTTGTTTAGTATTGCGAAAACGCAATGCGCCGTATGCGCCATTTCCATATTTTTATGAAATCGCATTTAACGGTTTGGCAGTCTACTGCATAAAAACTAACGCGGAAGCAGAACATTCAACCTTATGGAGCTAATCACCGTCCGATTGCATCCTGCGAGCCAATAGATACAGTACCTGGCGATTGTAAAAAAGCGCATACACCAAAGGATAATCAACCCTTTCATTTTATGAAAAAATTTAAATACTTTTTTTAATCAATGTATTTCTTATTTTATTGGTGACCTTGGGGGCCAGCGGAAAGTGAAGTTTCTGGATATCTATACTAATATTATAAAGAGGAAAGATTTGATTGTTTGTTTGTTTGTTTGTTTGTTTGTTTTGAATAGGCTCCGAAACTACTGGACCGATTTGAAAAATTGTTTTACCATTAGAAGCCGATATTATCCCTGATGAACATAGGCTACTTTTTACGCTGTCCGGAAGCGGAGATCTGAGTTGATATCTAAGAAAAGTTGCAACTCTCGAATGTTTTGTAGCTCCTTTTAATATAAAGTTCAATTATCTGCAAAGATTTTAAGATATAAATCATCTATGTAGGTTATCCTGAAGTAGCAATAAGCATTAAACTATAAATTTTATATAATTAAAAAAAAAGTAAAATGTTCGATTGAAGCTAGATCGTTGGATTTTCCCAGCGTTGAGTGGAGGAAAATTTGTGTGTGTGTGCGGCCCAAATCTGTTTCTCTCTCTGTACCTTTTGTGCTGTGTTCTTTTTCTTTCTTTTTTTTTATACACCTTTTGTAGTTTGTTTGTTTGTTTTTGTGGCGCATGGGATTGAGAAAGATAGGGTATGAAATGTAATTGAGATTTGGAGGAAGTCACACTGACAGTATATCCATATAATGAGAAGGGACACTCTCGACGTTTTCTTTATCAGTTCTAATCAGCAAGTATTTTGTTTTAAATTTGAGAAGTGGCAGACTGGCGAAGCAAGGCGAGCATGGTTAGCTAATTAATAATAATTTGGGAATTTTCGGTGGAGCTCTGCCATAACTGGTCGGGCTATGTGTGCAGTTGCTCCATCTTGCTGGAACAAAATGCTGTTGAAACGGATACTTCTTCGGTGCAGTTCTGGGTAAAAAGTACTTTAACAATTATTGTTGCACCGTTTTCTTCAAAGAAATATGGCCCCACAATGCACCTTGATAAAACTGCGCAACACACAGTGATTCGTTCTGGGTGCAGTACCGTCTCTTTGAGTATTTCTGGATTAGATTTACTCCATATACGGCAATTTCGCTTATTTACATTGCCGTTTAGATCAAAATGGGCCTCATCAGATATAAACCAGCAATTTATCCAGCTGTTGTCTTCTCTATTTTTTATTTTTTGTTCGTCTCCGGTTGTGTTTTTGATATTGAGTAAAAGATGTTTAATGTTACATTATTAATCTTTGTTTTTTATTTTTTAAAAATATTTTCTTTATAATTTTCACAACTTGGTCTTTTTTATTATGGTTCGCGACGCGTTTCGCAGCTACTCGAAGATATAATAAAAAAGACCATGTTGTTTTCTTTTTTGTACGGAAACAATTTGAAGTCATCTTGAACTATCCGTTGTTATGACCGTCTGCTTACATCAATTTGCGCCGCTAAGTTTCCAGTCGAAGCGCTTGGATTTGCCTGAATTCACGATGCTACTGCCGCGATTGTGTCTACAACCCGAACATAGGGATCTCGATGGTACGGTCTTCGTGCGATACTTATAGATTCGGCAAATATGTTTACCAGCCTGTTCCATAATAATGGTCATTCTACTCGGGGGAGTGCCGCCAAACTCCAGCCTAAATTCCCTTTGGACGGAAATGAAGGACTGCAATGCATGGTACCGCTGCAATATCCAAATCCTCTTTTTAGTATCCCAGGTATTCGTTTTATTAAATCTAAATAGTAACCTGCCAAATAAAAAAAAATAAGCCGATTACTCACACAGAAGAAAAGTTATTACGTTTTGTTTTTGAAGCGCGATTCGTGAGCCACCTTCTATTAGGATAAATATGCATAACCAAATTAAAACAATATTTTTGTTATAATCTTTTCTTTTAACTATTTTTTAGACTTTGATATACATTTCTTTAGTTAAAAAAGTCCCATTTGATTATTTTTGGCATTTTCAGTCCTAGATATGGTATACCCAGATTTTCGTAAGAAACGCAATTAATGGCATGTACCTATACATATTAGAAAAAGCGGCCACGTGCGAGTCGGACTCGCCCATGAAGGGTTCCGCGCAAATTATAATTATTATTTACATAGGCACCTATTACAGATTTATTACTAGAAAATAATGGTTCACGGTTTACGCATAAGGTTTATGTTTATAAAATTAAATGTGTTTTGTTTATATTTGAGTTGATTGAATGAAAGGTAAATTGCGGTTTACGATTTATGACGTATTAAAAAAAAACTACTTACAAGATCTCGTTCAAACCAATTTTAGGTGGAAGATTGCATGGTAATGTACATCATATATTTTTTTTATTTTTATCATTCCCTTATTTTAGA
Organism: Portevinia maculata; assembly: GCA_949715645.1. Taxonomy (NCBI): domain Eukaryota; kingdom Metazoa; phylum Arthropoda; class Insecta; order Diptera; family Syrphidae; genus Portevinia; species Portevinia maculata. Next base: position 43,985,056 of record OX454525.1, read on the forward strand.
AGTTAAAGGATGGGGGGGGGGGGCACACATTTTACCACTTTGGAAGTGTCTCTCGCGCAAACTATTCAGTTTAGAAAAAAATGAGAATAAAAATCTCAATATCATTTTTGAAGACATATCCATAGATACCCCACACGTATGGGTTTGATGAAATTTTTTTTGGAGTTTCAGTTCTAAGTATGGGGAACCCCCAAAATTTATTGTTTTTTTTTTATTTTTGTGTGAAAATCTCAATGCGGTTCACAGAATACATTTACTTACCAAGTTTCAACAGTGTAGCTCTTATAGTTTCTGAAAAACAGACAGACAGACAGACATGACTATAAGGGTTCCGTTTTTTGCCATTTGGCTACGGAACCCTAAAAACTGCTGTATCTTAAAAACCGGTAAAATAAATACAAAGAAATTTGTCATTAATTTTGAAACTATCTTCTCAGATTTTCAAACTTTTTTATAAAGTTTTAATTTAGATAAAATTTAAAAAAAAAATTTAACCTTCTCAAAAACGGCTTTAATGATTTGGATCTGTGTTGGTGTTTTGAATATTTGGAGTAAATTTAAGTAAACGGCATATTCAGTTTTCACCAAAAGTATTAAACGTGATTAATGTTTTCACTATCACGAAGTCAATTATCGGTATGTCTGCTTCATCAGGAAATTAGGTCTGTAAATCCGCCTTAGTTTGGTTAGTTTAAGAAAAGAATATATGCCAACACAAGAATCAAAAATGATGTTACATTTTATATTATATTAGATATTTCAAACAAGAATTCCATCAGCTATTTTTTGTAGTCGTACGTTTTAGTTTAGTGTTTAGCGCACCACACCATATGGGGCAGCAGTGACATTAATAAAAGGGGTGGGTTACTCTATGAATATATTATTGAAACTAACCTCGTAGTGTGTAACATGGGGTCTGAACCCACCTTTATAAACAGAATCAGGCAGGAAGTCATTGACCTGACACTGACCACCTGTTCACCTGATATAATTATAGAAAATTGGAAAGTATCTAGTGAAGTCTCATTCTCGGACCACCGCTACATACTTTTCAATCTAAAATTCGAGACCCACCCAACGAAAGTGTTTAAGAACCCAAAAAACACAAATTGGCAGGTCTATAATTCTTTACTTAAAAATAAACTAGACAGCCTAATTCACCGAAAGAATTAGATGAAATGGTGAACGCAGTAACGTCTGCCATGAACAAGGCCTTTAATAAGGCCTGCCCCACCAGCAGACACAAAGAACTAGGTAAACCCCCCGTGGTGGACCACAAATACCTAGCGTCATACAAAGCCAAGCAGGAGTGTGGATCTCAACCAGCGAGGAGACCTTAGGCCTACTACTGGATACCCACTTCCCAGGCAACAAAGTAGAGGTAAATCACCCCCACTGCACCATCACAGAGTCCAAATGGTTCCGGTGCATATTGCTGACAATCGCAAACTGGCGTGGGCGATTAACAGCTTGGAATCATACCCATAGAGCTACAGAAGACTATCGAGACTCTCACACCCTGGCTACTGAAATTTTCAGTAGCTGCCTAAAACTCAGCTTTACGCCCACAGTTTGGAAAACGGTAAAAGTGGTCTTTATACCAAAATGCGGTAAAGCTTCACACTGTTCTCTAAAAGACTTCAGCCCTATCAGTCTAACTTCATTCCTCCTGAAAACATTGGAAAGACTTGTAGATTACTACATACCTACGCTCAAACCTGGAAAATAAATCCCTTTCGAGGTGTCAACACGGCTACCGAAAAGGCTTTTCATAGAAACAGCACTTCATTCGCTAGTCAGCACTATCGAAAAATCGCTGTATCACAAAGAATACACGATGGTATCCTTTCTGAATACAGAAGGGGCTTTCAACAATGTCAATACAGAAGCCGTCACGAACGCACTCCTCAGACTAAACGTGGATAACTGCCTCTGCACCTGGATAAAGAACATGCTAGACGGAGTGACGTTTCAACTGTCAAAGTGGAATTGCAAAAATTTTCGAAGCTCCGTATTTTTTTCAAATTAAATTAAAAATCTAAGTAACTTCCTAAGAACAACCACGTAAAAACACTTATTTAATCACTTTGAACTAACACCGCAAAGTGCTAGTTAAATTTATTCAAGTAAATAAGCTCAAAAACGAAAAAAAAAAAGTTTTCTCCGTGTTGCATCGAAATCAAATTGCGGTACAACGATTTGCCGATGAACCGCAAGCGATACTTATTTGAAATTTCTCCTGAACAAAACACTACCAACAAAAAGATTTCTCATCTAAAAGCAGCAAATATGGTAATAGGTGATTTATCAGTGGCTGATCTAAAAACTATCTTAAATGAGAGTCTCGAAGAAAAGCTTAGAGATCTAGTCACAAAAAACGACTTGTTGGTGCCCTCGAACGAGATACTTTCTTTGAAGATACTTAACACCCAACTCAGCAAAAAACTCACTTTAATGACAGAAAGATGCGATTTGCTTGAAACCCAATTGGAAATTCTCTCACGGAAATCAAACGACAAGTCTATTGTGGTACACCTTCCTTTAGACACAGAAACCGATGCAATCCAATTAGCTAAACAGACTTGCAAGTGGCTTCTGAAGTTAAATGAAGACGAAGAAATCCAATTTAAGAGCTCCAGACAATTACGCAACAACAACACTGAAAGAGGAACTGTCATCATCGAACTTCCAACAGCGGCGATCACCGATAAACTTATTACCTCCGCGCACACGCTCAAAGGCTCCGGAATAAGTATATTTCGCGAGCAATCACTTTTATCAAGGAAAAAAAGAAAAACACTAATAGAAACAAAAAACAAACTGCTGCAGATAAATCCAAACGCCAGAATTTTCGTGAAAGGAGACAACAAATTGCAAATCAACAATCAACTTTTTGTTTACCAAATTTCCCGAGGTTTAGTTGTCAAATCAGCAGCGGACTTGTCACTCATTAGTGAACTATTTGGTGACAGTTGTTACGATTACTTTGACTGCAGCGAGGGAGCGAAGTTAGCCGTGGTTCCAAACTCTTCTTCCGCTTTTGGCCACCAACCGCAGCGAGCGCCATCTGGAAATCAGAGTTCACACCGTGTTAGGGATAAAACACAATAGGTATATTCTGTCGACTGCCATAACACAATTATTTTTCAAAAATTAAATATATGCTCGTATAATATAACTGGTCTCAAAAGTAAGCTTTTGCACTCCGATTTTTTAAAATATTTACACCAATTTGATGTTATAATTCTTATAGAAACTTTTATTGAAGAAAAGAATCAAAATGAATTTCTAAAATATTTCAAAGACTTTAAAGTAATGTTAACACCCGCGATAAGATCTAATTTGCATGGAAGAGCCAGTGGTGGTATTTTATATAGGATTAAAAAATCTTTATGGGGTAATCTTATTAATTTTAAAATTATTGAATCTAAAATTATTTTTCAAATGGTTAGCAACAACCTAAACTATTATATTATTCCTATTTATTTAAATTGCAATGATTGGCTAAGCGACTTCGATGAACTAGTGGAATTTATGAATAACACTTCTCTTGACCATGTGTTAATCGTCGGTGATTTAAATGCTAGGATTGGTGAATATCAAAATTCTTCCGCCAATATTTTACGAGCACGAGTTGCACTGGCCGAGTGTAGATGTTCTAGGGATAAAATTTATAACCGCAACGGGGGGAGTTTAACAGAATTTTTTGAAGTTTTCGGTCTATTTGTTTTGAATGGGTCTTCTATTAGTGATGCATGTGGCGAATTCACTTTTGTTAGCGGGCAGGGACAATCCGTGATTGACTTTGCTGCGATTTCAGGGGACTGGCTGAACATTATCGATGACTTTGAAGTTGCACTAGTCAACTACTCGGGTCATTTTCCAATTGTAATTAAAATTCAGCTAAAGGAGTTAAACCAGCAAGCTACACCTTCCAGTTTTAATAAGCTGAAGTGGTCAGAGAACAATGCAACCCTCTATAGAAGCCTCCTTTCTCGGCACTTACTATCTCTGCCCCAACAATCCGCAGTCTCGTCTGAAGTGGTATGTGAAAGTATAGAGCGGGTAATAAAGACCGCAGCCCCTTTTGCGTTGAAGAGTACACACACTTTTGTAGCTAAAAATTTATGGTTTGATAAGGATTGCAGAAATCTCCGTAAACTTTCGTTCGTTTACTTAAAACTGTTTAGAACGACCAATTCTCAATTTTTCAAAAACATCTATCTTCGCGTTAATAATGATTTTAAGAAAATGTGCTCAGTTAAGAAAATTACCTATTTAAAAAACGTGGCTAAGAAATTGGAAAACTGCACAAACTCAAAGATATTTTGGGAGACAGTGTGCAATCTTGGTGGGCGCAATCAGGGTATGAAGTTCTCTTTAGAAGCTGAGACGTTAGCAGCTCATTTTAAAACTCTACTCTCAGCTGTTGAAGACCTTCATACCTTTGATTGCGCGCTTCCTGATACTAGAGTCAACTAGCTGGATTTAGAATTCTCATTGCCCGAATTGGAAGTAACGCTCCAAAAATTGAAAAACAGCAAGGCTCCTGGCCTAGACGGCATACCAGTCGAGTTTTATAAAAACAGCACTATTGATTTTAAAAACTACCTCGTGTCTTTCTATAACAAATTGTACAATGATGGATGTGTCCCTAACAGTTTCAACGAATCTGTAATTTTTGCCGCGGACGATCTAGTTATGCTTGCTGATAATCCTTTCACGCTTCAATTGCAAATAAACCGTCTAAGTTCATTTTGCGAGTCTTGGGGCTTGCAAATTAATACCCAAAAAACTAAGATTGTTATATTTGAAAAGAGACAATTAAGAAGGCGAGCGGAAGAAAAATGGTCTCTAAACAATACACACATTGAGGTTGTACAGGAGTTTAAATATTTGGGTGTCCTCTTGACCTATTATTTAAGCTATCTAAAGCACTCCAAAGAAAAAAGCAACGAAGCTAAATTGGCTCTTAATATAATGTGGCCAAAGTTTTTTTCGAATCAAAATGTTGATTTAACGTCCAAGTACAAAGTTTTCAACGCGACAGTAAATGCATGCATGGCATATGGCGTCCAAGTCTTCGGATACACTTCGAAGCTTTTGAAATTGTACAAAGGAACTTTTTTAAGAGGATATTTCGTTTGCCTAACTCAACACCCAACTACGCCATATATGTAGAGTCAGGAATAGTCCCTATATATATACAAAATTTGAAGGCAAGTGCGAACTTCATTACTAGAGTGATGAAAAGAAGTGAAACCTGTCTTCACAAAATCATCTTAAGAAAATTACTTCGAGTGAATGCTTCCCCGTTTAAAAACTGGAACGAACTAGCTTTAGCTTACGAAACAAGTTTAAACTTAACAGAAACTAATGTGACCGATTGGCAGGCTCAGTTTTCTGATGTGATTGCTAAGGTGGATCACAAAATGTTTCTGGATAACCTTTCCAGAGCATCTTCGTCTACTTCAAGAGCTATTTATAGTCATTTAAACCATGAATTGCCCTCAGAAGTCTCTTACTTTAGTAATGAATTTTCAGCCTCGGTTATAAGTATTATTTTTAGAGCAAGAGTTGAAATTTTAAATTTGAACTTTATACCTCATCGATCAGACTTGCCCCAGCTATGTGATCTATGTAACGGAGGAGCGAATGAAGATATATACCATTTCGTTGCTGCTTGTCCTATTCTACAAGAAATTCGCCGGTTGCATTTTCGGGAAAGTTTTATATCTTTGGACAAACTTTTTGAAATTTTAAATGGAGCAATGGGCTGGCTCAGCCTCTTTAAATATTGCCAACATGCTCTTTCTTACCGTAACAGTTTCACATATTAAACTTACTCGATTACCAGCTTATTGCAGTTTTGACCAAATTTTATACCTAACTATTTATTGTTTTGTTGCTGATCATACTAAATTTGATAAAATCTCTTTTGTGTTTCAAATCACGTTAAAATTGATAATATTGTACAAACAGCTATTTCTAACCAAATTGTGTATTATTTTGTGTTACAAATCATGTTAAAATTGATAAAATTGTGTATAAACAGCTAATCAAATTAACCAAATTGTATAATATTTTGTGTTTCAAATCACGTTAAAATTGATATCATTGTTTTATATAATAATATTTCTTCATATCTTTTGTTAAACATTTTTGCTTTTTATTATTTCCTTTATTTTTTTTTTTAAATCATATTATGAAATGTCATCTCAGGCAGACGGCAGTATTGCCATGTCCTCATTCTTAAGTATACCAATTTGTAAACTTTATGATGGAAAAAATAAAGAATCTATCTAATCTATCTAATCTAACATGCTAGACAGCAGCCTGATCCAGGCGGAGCTTGGCAGCTGTCTGAACAGGAGGTCAGTGTACAGGGGCACACCACAAGGAGGAGTGCTCTCACTGCTACTATGGATCTTAGTAGTCAACGAGGTCATCTCCAACCTAGAGGAGGATGGATGCAAAGTGACGGCCTACGCTGACGACATTGCCATTGCCATAACTGTTAAATTCCCCCACACGATCAGAGACTTAATGGAATCGGCTCTCAGGAAAGTATCCTCCTGGTCCATTAAGGTCGGGCTCAATGTTAACCCATCCAAAACCGAGTTGGTTTTATTTACAAGGAAAATTAAGGTTCAGGAGATAACGCAACCTATGCTCAATAACGAACCACTAAAATTTTCCAACCAAGCTAAATATCTGGGAACGATCCTAGATAGCAAACTCAGTTGGAAACCAAACATCCAAGACCGCATAAGGAAGGCTACGATTGCCATTTACACCTGTAAAAAGGCCTTAGGCTCCAGATGGGGTCTATAGCATAAGATAACACACTGGCTGTACACGGCGGTCGTCAGGCCTATTCTCACTTACGGTATCATAGCATGGTGGCCTGCAATATCGAAGCAATGCCACGCAAGCGCCCTAGAACGAATACAGAGGGCAGCCTGCATATGCATCACAGGAGCCTTAAGATCCACACCAACGGCAGCCTTAACGACTTTTTTAAACCTCCTCCCCATTGATATCTATGGGAAGCTGGTGGCCACTAAGGCGGCACTGAGATTAAGAGAATCCGATTCGTGGCAAAGTTTACACATCGGGCACAGCAACATCCTAACTGCCAACAAGATTCCCAACAATGCGAATTACCTAATACCAACACTAGATTTCAGTAATAAATACAAGACGGCCATCCCAGACCGAGCCAGCTGGGAAGACGGTCGTATTTTAAACAATAACGCCATAGAAATATACTTCGACGGGTCAAAGACAGCCGACGGCACGGGGCGGGTGTGTTTTCAGACAACCCTGCGCTCAACATCGTACTACGACTGCCTGACCACTGCAGTGTATTTCAGGCAGAAGTCACGGCTATGCGCGAAGCAGCACGCAGATTCTCTACGAGCCGGATAGATGGAAACACTATCGTGATCTACATAGACAGACAGGCAGCGATTAAAGCCTTAGAATCACCAACAATAAGATCCAAATTTGTAAAACAATGCCGCGAATCTCTTAACGAGATCTCTTTCAGATGTAACACTTCCCTGTGCTGGGTACCCGGTCACAGTGATATTCCAGGCAACTGCAAGGCGGACGAGTTAGCCAGACGGGGTTCCGCACAAGAACTCTCCGACAACAGAGAGTCACCGGCGGTACCCATTCAGACACTGAAACTCAAACTTCTAGATAATGCGTTAATAGAAGCAAACAACAGGTGAAATAGCATCAGTACATGTGTGTCCTCAAAGCAAATTTGGGCCAAATACGATGCGAGAGAACATCCAAACTTCTCTCCGTCAGCAGGAAAAATATCAGCTCTGTAATCGGAGCAATCACCGGCCCCTGCCTTTTAGGCAGACATGCCATCAGATTGGGAGCTCCCTCAAACGACTTCTGCAGAAGCTGTAGAGACGTCGAAGAGGAAGAAACCACTACTCATCTCCTGTGCAACTGCCCTAGCCACTAGCCAATTCAAGGAAACAAATCCTCGGCAACTATTTCCTCGATGATCTAAGTGATCTCAGTGATACAGATATTGGCTGTATCAGCTCACTAGGTCCAAATGGTTAAACTGAACTGGAGGACGGATTGGACGATGACTTGAGCCCCTCCCGCTCCCCTCCTCGCAGATCACCCGAAACCGATTCCCCTGCAACGGAAAAGAGATCTCACTGAAGTTAGATTGTATCAGTCACTTCAGTCAGAACTCCACTCAGAGGGCGAGACAGTAACCCGGCGGATCGACTGAAACGGTCACCCCCGGCCTTGCTGCCTTCCCGCTATGCAGACAAAACAGGAACAGAGTGGTGGTTAGATTGTAACAGTCACCACACTCTGCTTCTCTCCCATGCCTCAAAACCTTCACCACAAACCCCCGAACTCACTCATCATAATTACAAATCGACTATCAAGGCCGCCCCTCCTTGCTCCCTTTCCGCGGAATGGTGTAACTTGAGGCTCGTACTGCAACAGTCGCCACAAGCCGCCCCCCCCCCACGATGCGTGCAGCAGGGTTGGACCACCTGCAGTCACGCCCTCTAGCACAGTTTTGTAACCAACTACTTGACTGTGCAGCCGGTACACCCCGACCCCCCTCCAAGAAATGTAATAGCTTGCTCGGGATTGATTGAATGTATCGGTCTCCCTGGCACGGTATTGCCAGCAAAGAGAGTGAAGAGCAGTTTGAGGTTCGATTGTAACAGTCATCTCAAAAGACTCTTCCCTCCCCCGGTGATCAGGAGGCAATAGCCTCCTCCCTCCGTGGCGCAGAATTTGAGATCGACCTGTGGTGTGATTACATCAATCAGCTCATCTCTATCGCAACCCTTGGTTCGGATGTTGGGCGAAAGTCGCCTCTGCACTAGTCACTCTAACAAATCGCAACCCATACGAAACACAGCCAGGCTGCACACATTGACCCCTTCTGGAGTATCTTCCCCCTAAAACCACTACCTCACAGGAGGCAATCACAGGGAACCCAGTAGGCCGAGCGACGACCGGCAGTACACCCCCCCCCCCCCTTTTTGTGGTATCACAACGGGCCGAAACTGCGGCCTAAGTGTGCCTGGGCTCACGCCCTCGCAACCACCTTACCTAACCTAACCTAGTTTAGTGTTGAGCTAATATTATACAAGGTGGCGCAAAAATAACCTTCTGATGTTTTTTGGCTGTAATTTAAAAAAAAAATCAAATAAATAGTCACCAATATTCCGCGTTCTGGAGCAGTGTAGCGTAACATTGTTTATTAACGTGTATTTCGCATGTGTTTACTACACAAATGTCGAAACAGAACTGACATTAGGGGCCCAATCGCAAAATTTATAGCATTTTCTGATAGGAGGATTACTTTTGCGCCACCTTGTATATATATTTAGACTCGTTGTTTATGTGTGTCCTTTATAGACATATTATTATTTAAGGGTGGCGACGGTGTAGAGGTTAGTGTGTTGGCTTGTGACCCGTGCGGTGCAGGTTCAATCCCCATGGGGAACAACAACATACGCCACCCATTCACATGCCTCTACACCAAAAGGAGGATTTCTGCCTTGTAGTACAAAGGACCGTTACCGAGTCTGAGTGCTCTGGGATTTGGATTTCCTTTTTATACCCTATTCTAGGGGTATATTAATTTTGACGCATAGTTTCTAACATACCTTAATATTGCCCGTAGACCCCTAAAAGTTACTATATTTATGATCAGCATCGATAGTAATGTCGATCTAGCCATGTCCGTCCGTCCGTCCGTCCGTCCGTCCGTCCGTCCGTCCGTCCGTCCGTCTGTCCGTCCGTCGGCAAAAATTAGGCCTTTAAACTGGACCTAGAGAGCTGACATTTTAACCATATACTCTCTAGGGTCCCGAAATAATCAAGTTTACGAATTTTTGAAATCCGCCCACAGACACGCCCACAAACTCAAAAAAACAAAATTTTGGAAAAAATCGAATTTTGAGCTAGGAAGCTGAAATTTTTTATATATGATCTATGACCCCTAAAACTGCTCGGGATATAAAATTTTCAAAATCCGCCCACTGCCACGCCCACAAAAAAATAAAACAATTTTATTGAAAAACCAAAATTTGAGCTAGGGAGCTGAAATTTTTAATATATACTCTCTAGGGGCGGTTTAAGCTCATGTATAAATATTTTCAAAATCCGCCCACTGACACGCCCACAAATAAATAAAACAATTTTTTTGAAAATCCAAAGTTTGAGCTAGGGAGCTGAAATTTATAATATATGCTCTCTATGGGCCCTTTATGCTCATGTGTAAATATTTTCAAAATCCGCCCACTGGCACGCCCACAATTATTTTTTTTTTTTTTTTTTTTGAAAATTCAAAGTGAGCTAGGGAGCTGAAATTTATAATATATACTCTCTAGGGGCCCTTTATGCTCATGTGTTAATTTTTTTTAATTCCGCCTACCGACACGCCCACAATTAAATAAAACAATTTTATTGAAACACCCAAGTTTGAGCTAGGGAGCGTTTTTTTTGATAAAATCCTTTAAATGTTGTATAACAAAATATGTAGAGCGTTCTTAACAATTCAACCATACTTAGACTTTTGTCACGCCCACTTATGAGGGATAGGAATAAGAATAGGGTATCCAACAGTTCGCCTTAGCGGACTGTAGCCCGTCCCTATGTTTTATTTTAATTATATTATATTATATTAATTATAGCGGTTCGCTCGTAGGATTTTGATCGAATTTCGTGACTGTGTTCATTATTTTGTCTGTATTAATCTTAAAAAAGTAAGTTGACAGTGGTATTAGAAATTAATAGAATTGGAAAAATAACACTTTAAGTGAAAAGAGAGAATTGTTTGCAAGTGCGGAATGAAGAAATACGTTGTATTGTCAAAAAAATTAATAATGTAAAGAAAAAATCATATTTTTAAAAGACTTTGAATAATGCTACTAATAATAATATTTAAAAGAGTTAGATCCCTTAAACTCGTGAAGCGGGGAATTTAAACGCTGTTTGACTCAAAAAAAGTAAGTTGACAAAGGCACCTACAAGACAACGAAACAAAGTTTGCCGGGTTCCACCATTGTATATAAACTCTATAGTACTATCATGAAGACCATCGACGGGGTCGCCACCTGGTGGTCTAGCTTCGCATGTTACCTTCCACATGCCAATGCACAAACCATTATATGGATAGCAAAACTGTATCGCATTCATGTTCATCCAATTCCCCAAAAAGAATGAAGATGAATGTTTGTTTACATTTGGAAATGGTTCGGTGGCTCTGGCTTTGTCGTTAGAAAACGATGGATACTGATAGCTTTTTATATAGCAAGAAAGACACCAGTTTCGTATTTTGTTTTCATAAATACATGATTGCAGGTGTGTGTGTGTAGTGACTATGCATTCGCATTGCAAATTATTTTTGCGCTTTTTTGAAGGTGAAGGAATTATTATCGGGTAGGATTATGCCATATTATTTGTTTGCTCTGATGGAAGTTTGGGGTAGGTTATGGTTATAGAGTTTATATACAATGGTTCCACTAGTCTTTCATCATATTTACATAAACAAACATCATTATCATTGTTGTATGCATACTCATACGTCATACCCCTATAAAATGATAGTGATTTAAATTAAATTAAAACAAATTAACTTGTTTTAAATGTCACGTGCAAAATCAGACTAACTTTTATTCAACTATAAAATCTTAAATCTAGCTGACAATTATGATGATCATTGATCAACGGCAACGATTATTCTTTATCTTTTAATAACGAAAAATGCCAGCAAGCTCCAAAATGGATACGTTTTGTGGGCGAGTACAAATGTTGAGTTGACATTTTTATGCTTTGAATGCAAACAATAAATTATGATGATCGTTGAGCAATGGTAACGATTATTATTTATCTTTTGATATTGAATATTGCCACTACGAACCATAAGGGATTCTTTGTTTGGGCGAATAAAAATGTTTTATTAACATTTTTATGTTTTGAATGCAAACAATGGAAGCTCCACTGAGGATGTTTTATTGTTTGTTATTATAGATTCTGGGTGATCTTTAGCTTCGTTAGATATAACTAGTGTAATTTCATCAAAAAGTAATTTCATCAAAAAAGGGCGAAAAAGTGATTTCAACCAGGTGCATTTGAAAGTAAACATAAAAATAATTTGTTTATTCAAACTGATTTTTTTAAGCTTCTTCTTCTTCTCCTTCCTTGAATGGCGGTGAGGCTATGGTCAGGATTGAAGGGATCACAATTCTCCCAATTAACTGCATCCCAGATGGTACACCTGTGGGGTGCGCTGAATTTGCAATTAATAGAAATAAGATATATAGGGTGTTTTTTATAGAGGCATACAACTTTTTTTTTTAAATTAAAACAACAAATTTAATGGAACGACCAAATTTTGGCTTTATTAGCTCACAAATTCCTTGGCATTTAATGTTTAAAAATAATTTCCGGCATATGGCCTCCGTGACTGCGCCTTCTGAACGCCATCCTGTTGGTCCAATTTTGCACCACTATTTCGAGCATACCAGGTCTTATTTCGTCAATAGTACGTCGAATGTTGGCTTCTAAGTGATCAATCGTTGCTGGTTTATAGCATAGACCAGAGATTTGATGTACCCCCACAAAAAGTAATCCAAAGGTGTCAAATCACACGAGCGAGGTGGCCAGGTCACAAGTCCATTTCTTGAGATGATTCGGTCACCAAACGTTTGACTCAACAAAGACATGGTTGCACGCGTTGTATGGTATGTTGTGTCGTCTTGTTGGAACCATTTCTCCTCCAAATGATTTCCAATGACATGAGGAATAAAAAAAACCACCAATTATTTGCCTGTAGCGTTCGCCATTCACGGTAATGTTGGCACCGGTATCGGATTTAAAGACAAATGGGCCGATGACGCCTTCGGCATGTACACCACACCAAACAGTAATTTTTTCGAGATGTAATGGAGTCTCAAGAGTCTCATGAGAATTGTGCTCACTTTAAAAACAACAATTCAGCTTGTTTACAAAGCCAGAAATGAAACTCATCACTGAAGATAATTGGATGATAAAAATCTGGTTCAACAGCCCATTCCCAGATCACACGACGCAATTGATGGTCCGCTGGCTTTAATTCGTGCACCAGTTTGATCTTATATGGATGTTGGCCAAGATCTTTCCTGAAAATTTTCCAAGTAGTGGACGGGCAGAGACCGAGTTGCTGAGAACGGCGTCGGAACGATAAATTCAGGTCCTCTCTCAACCTCACGTCGATATAGACGATGGCTTCTTCTGTACGCACGGTACGGTCCCGATTTGGATGAATATTATCACAAAGAGTACATCTGGTCATTAACCGATCAATAGTATTGCGTATTAGCGGCTTAGGTGGACGATTATGCGCACCATAAACTTGAGGAAGTGCTCTATAAGTTTGGCGCGAATTTTGGAAATGAATTTCCACGATTAGTAAACGTTGTTCTGGTGTAATGGTAATTACAAAGTATACTGAAGAAAAAGTCAAACACACTTTATTAGTATGACAGCTAGTTTGACAGTTATCCCTATCAGAAGATTAAACCTCTATAAAAAATACCCTATATATGAGACAATTCTTTTTTGCCTAATTTAACGAGTATAGACAATGGATAATGAAAAAATCCAAAACCAATTCTTGTTAAAGCGAGAAAGTTTTCGTACGACCGAGTGGTGCCCTTTATTTTATTCATTCACTAAACATTTCAAATTCTTCAAAGGAAAATCCAAACAATCTGAAAACAACACAAATGGCACCTAAATAGCTGTCGCATGAAATCGATAGTATCGATAGTCAGTTTGAGAATCACAAAAGCGATTATTTTGATTATTAACTATGAACTATTACCTTAGCTGATTCCGCTCCAGTATAATACGTTTGTATCTGGGTTACGGAGATTTGCCAAGGTTCTCATTTGTTGATAATAGCATTGGAAATCAACCCACCTCCAGTCAATAAGGAGCCAGTTACACAACCCAGTATAGAAAAGGTTGGTTTTTTTTATAAAAAAAGCTTAAGAATAATAGCGACCCATGTTCTGATGTGTTGCCAATGGAGTTCCCTAAATACTGAAATGATGTTGCGCACCGTGAGAGCAAAAGTGGGTGGAAGAAAGCATGCTCGATGGCTGAACTATCAGCACCATATGTCCTATATACAAGACATGTGATGATATGTCTTGTAAGAACTATCGAGGCAATGTTTAATGTCATTAAGATTTTTTTTTTTATTATAAAAAAGAAATCCAAATCCCAGAGCACTCAGACTCGGTAACGGTCCATTGTACTACCAGGCAGAAATCCTGATTTTGGTGTAGAGGTATGTGAATGGGTGGCGTATGTTGTTGTTCCCCATGGGGATTGAACCTGCACCGCACGGGTCACAAGCCAACACACTAACCTCTACACCGTCGCTAACCTCTACACCGTCGCCATTAAGATGCTATCCAACGTTCTGTGTAGCAAGGCGTTCTCGAACATACAAATCGGCAAATAACAGTGCAAGTAGGCCCTGCAATTCCTCCAATCCTCAAATCCAAATCAACGAGTTTCAACTAGAGACCACCTTTTCATTGACTTGAAAACTGCATATTATAGCATAAATCGTCAGGACCTCTACATCGCGATGGCTGAATTGGGCATTCCGACCAAATGGGTTTAGTTATGTCGCGTGGAGCTGGAAAACACGCGGTGCAATGTGCTATTTGAAATGCTTCTTTCAAAATGTTTGAAATCTGCACTGCGGATTTGCGCCATCATTTGACTTCTTCAATGTTGTTCCGGGGCAAAAAGTGTGCATAACAGGAAACAACATGGATGACACTAAATAGATAGATAGATATATAGATAGATTCGAGTTTATTTTTGACCAAAAGTTTGTCTTCTTTCATATACAATCAAATTTATCATGGCTTTGACTATTACTATGTTTATGACTCTATATTCAGTTGCTCTGTTCAACAATTAGAGTAGGCGGTATAAAATGCCGTGGTAGAGCATTTTACAGCGATTCCAGAATTGGTGAAATCGGTTGGTTTTGAAGTCAACGAAAAGATGAGGCAAAATGTCACTATTGATAGCAGCAACTTCGCAGTAGTTAGGGAGTTTATTTATCTCGGAGTTAGCATCACCTTTGAGAATTATACCTTCGAAACATCTGAGGAAAAATGTGCCTATGAAACCTTTTTCGGTTTGGCAAATAAACTTCTTACCTAGAAAACCAAGTACAAGCGCTATCACTGATCCAGTTTCTCTTGTCTATATGGCGCCAATTGCTGGACGATATGAACACAACGGGAGCTGATACCTCAGTCGTTCAGAAGAAAACATTTTCGTCCAATATTAAATGCCAAAATATTGGTCCTATATGCGAGAAAGGCGAATGGAGGAGAATATATACCCGCGACTATAAGCTATCGTCCACTGCAGCAAAGAGGATCATCTACTCCCAGCCGCAAGTTTTTAGGTTACTCGGAAAACCGAACCTTCGATTTAGATGCCAAGCCATCTTGGATACCAAAGCGCTTGGTCTGGCCAACTGCCAGCAGCGTGCCCTATTCATAGAGGATGAAAAGCTGTAGTGACGCTCGATGGGTCTGAAGCCCGTTTATTAAATAAAGAATGTAATTTGGAAAACAGTGCATTTTCAGTTTCCAATACGTGTTGCTTCTACTCACAAATGGTTGTACATTGTTTTCGAGCAGGAAAATATAGCTCAGAAGCGAGTTCCAAAGTTTGCTTGTTCTACCTATATAAAATAGTTTTTTTTTGTTACATAGATGTCCTTGCAGTTGAAAAATGCACCTTCAGATGTTGAGCAATGGCTATCTATGCCTACTACGAACTAACAAATGAAAAAAAATGACAACTAAACTTGCGTAATTCCTAAAAGCCTTTCTCAGTACATGCTTTACCTGAACGATTTATCTTAATTCGATATAAGTAAGTAAGTAAGTAAGTAAGTAAGTAAGAAATTCATTTATTTAATATTTTCTTATTACATAAGTTACAAGTTAGAATGAATTTTAAAGCTATGGCTTAGCCGTCAGCTTGGTTAGCAAAATGCTTATACATGTACCTACATTTGTAACTTTAACAATATAGTTATTTTTTTAATAAACTTAATCAATCATAATACTCTGTTATTAATAGCGACCTGTATTTGTAGATGGATTTAATATAATAAAATAACTTTTTCCAATCACACTCGTTCAGAATTTGTATTGTCTCCTGCATGGTAAGGAATTTTTTTCCGAAGTAAGCTACTCTCTGTGGTTTGTAGATTGGACAAACACTAATAATGTGAAAGCAGTCTTCTTTCGCTTTTAAGTTGCAAATATTACAAAACTGGTTGAAGCTTCCATTATATGGGCTGCCATTTAAACCAATCAACTCACACCTTGTTTTGAAAATAAGAGATATTTCACTATAGTTGAGTGAGTCATTGAAATAGTTCTTATCCTTTAGATTGAAGTTCAGGTGAGAATACAATACTCTGCTATCTGATTCACGAGCTTTCTCTATAAATCGCACACGAATAGCATCTTCATTTTTATTTATTATTCGATAAAGTTGGTTCTTTAAGTTGTCCAGGTTGTTTAGATCGAATGAAATAGTTTCTCCACACGCGTTTCCAATTCTTAACCATCTTGACGCCCACCAGTCCTTGTTTCTTAATTCATAAGATAGCATTTTTTTGGTTATTCGGGAGTCTGGATACGAACCTATTTTAATGATGTAATCCGCTTGCGATTTGAGAGTGCTTGTAAAAAGCATTGGAAGACCCGTTTCCAAATAGATTGTGTAGTTCGGCGATTTCATTGGTAAGTTGAATAATTTTTTCAAGAAGTCCCTGTGGAATTTCTCGATTACTTCGTACTCGTCTGATCCCCAAACTTGAGAGGCGTAACAAAGAGTTGATTTAACAACTGAATCAAATATTCTGTATTTCGTTGAGAGGAGAATCCGCTTATTTGCAAAAACATTTTTCCATGATAGATTCACTAAGCTTTGGGAAGACTTGGCTTTATCCGTTAGATGTTTACCAAATTCTAGGGTTGGGTTCAGTTTCACTCCTAAATATTTGAGTTCCTTCACAATCTCTAATCGGCTTCCATTATAAAACCATCTATTTCCATTTTGCACTCGTGATGAACGGGAAAAGACCATAATTTTAGATTTTTCGGTGTTGATGGTTAGTCCCCATTTTTTGCAGTAGCTGGCTAGACGATTTATCATCAATTGGAGATTTTCAGGAGATTCAGAGAGTAGAACAAGATCATCGGCATATAGCAAGACATTGACCACGGTATTAGCAATTCGTACTCCACCAGGCAAATCTTTTTCTATGTCGTTTATAAATAGAGAAAACAATAAGGCACTAAGAGGACACCCTTGCTTTACACCAGTCTGTGTTTTAAACCATTCTGAGAAATCTTTTCCATCCCAGACTGCTGCACTTGTTTCGGCATACATTTTTTTAATGGTCTTGAGAAATTTTGTAGAGATACCCAACTGAGACAGTTTATAGAAGAGTGCGCTTCGGCTAACAAGATCAAAAGCTGCCTTGAAATCTACAAAAAAGCTGTACATTTTCTTGTTTCTGGCTTGAAAGGCTCTTATAATCGCAGATAATGTGAATATTTGGTCAACGGTTGAAAAGTTTTTTCTGAATCCAGCTTGACGCTCTGTCAGAATATTTTTTTCATCTACCCATTTTTCTAATCGTCCTACAAGTATGCCACAAAATATCTTGGCTGACACATTCATGAATGAGATTCCCCTGTAGTTTTCTACGTTTTCTAGTGAACCCTTTTTGTGGATGGGGAATATTACGGACTTCTTAAACGATGAAGGGATGTCTGCGCTCGAGAACACACTGTTGAAGAGAACTTTCAAATAGTTGATTAATGTTGGACTAGCATTTTTGTAGAATTCGTATGGAATCCCATCTTCGCCTGGCGCCTTTCCATTTTTGGATTTCATGATAACATTATTAATTTCGTCAGTTGTTACCTCACCATCTAGGGAATCGTCGAAAATGAGGGGGTCCGCATACGAGAAAGAAAGGTTTGAGTTATCCAGTAGAAGATGTTTAAAATATATGGATAGATCATCAGCAGATACTCCTGTACCTATTTGATAAACTGTACCATTAATCTCCGTTGCTATTCTCCAGAAGTCCTTCGAAGACTTGGTTTGACTAAGTAAGATAGCTTGCTGATTATCGAAGTCAGTTTTCTTAGCTAGGCATAGATTTTTGTAGTGGGTATTCAATTCGATATATATAAAGCCAATAAACATCGATATACATTTTTAATACCAAGAGAATGCTTTCAACAAAGTCGAAGCCAACAAACGAAAAATCTATTGCAATCGAATGCGAAGCAAAAATGTACGCATTAATGAAGATACTCGTATGTGTGCGTTCTTTCATTTGCGCATAGATGAATTGGAGTCATATCCAATTGCAATAACTGAAAGAGCACAAAAATAAATAACCTATGTACTCACCGTCACATTTCTTCTGTGCAACTACATTTCAAATCCAATTCCTTTGCAATTAGATTTTCCCGGTCTATTCCGCTAAAATTTCACAAGCATCAGAACGGCATATAGGGATAAAAATCAATAGCAATCAAAGGAAGGAATTATCTCAGGACAGTGCTTTAGAAAGAACTAGCAAATAGACATAATAATAAATTATTTCACAGATATAAACTATCGTATCGGCAGGCAAATGGATTCGATAAGGCAATGCAGCCCTACCTACCAGTGATGGAAGGATCAAATTGTGGATACCGGTAATATGAAGCCAGCTGCTGATGATGAAAATGAATACGCACACAGACGACATCCCAATGCCTACTATGACGTTGATGATGATGATATCAAGGATTGCTTCGTCAGGACCTGAAAGTGGAAATCGATGAAGCGCATATTTAATAAACATTTCATATGATATCAATCCTACCTATACTTTTGTTGAGAGTGAGCTTGGCGCAGCTACATTCCCATTGAAAGGAAGAAAGACGATGATGAAAATCATTGCAAATAAATTCTTTGTGAGGTTTGTTGATATCTAGGTTAGGTTAGCCTTGAGCCTTGCGAGAGCTTCATTGAAGGGGTTAGGAATAAATAGGCCAATATGCAATAAACAGTGTGTTTAATGGAATATCTCCCATAGGCACCCTATCAACAGTGATTGAATAACCGAGTCCTACATTGTCATGGCTTTAATTGAGGCAGCCTTGCAAAATAGGTATGTAGTTTGAGTAGTTATAAATTAATTTTAGATTTTTGAGAACATACATTTTAGAGATGAAACTATTTTGACACAATTTTATTATGAATGCATCCAGATCAAATCACTTAGACGAATTTGGAATAGAGAAAATTTAGCCAATGAAATGGTCTAGCTAATGGTACACTAGTTGAAAGGAGGTAATGGGGTTGAGTATAGATATTTCTTGCAGATATTTTTTTAGAGGAATTTTATTTTATAAAATAAGTCTATTTGTTTACCCATACTAAATAGTTGTATCCATTTACCAACATGTTATTGACTGCACTTATGTGTTAAACCATTTGCAATAATCGAGACTTGATAGCAAAATTTATTTTCCTGTATAGAATTGAAACTAATTAGGCACTGTCAGTCTATACATTTTTCAAATCGGAATAATTTTGTTCCAAGACATACATTTTATTCAGCGCTATAAAGGCTGTAATAAGTTTGCTGCGTTATTTGTTACAAAAAAAGTCTTTAAAATATTTTTTTACTTATAAAAACATTTTTTTAAGCAAAACCTAATTGCTGGATTGTTTTGTGTGTGTAAATATAAAAAGCTTTGCAGCGCGGGCATTAACAAAACGAAGACGAAAGGACTAGAAACCGATGAACGTAGAGTTTGAATGTTTGAAAATCTTAATGCGTTGAAAAAATAGAGCGTTATAGTTCATTCTGCATTCCTGTTGTTTGCCTAAAACCCGATCCTTTGTAATTTACTGTACGTCCAAAAGTAGGCTTAATTTTGATTTAATACGCATTCCTGGCTTGGCATTTCGTTTGAGTCCTTGTGGTGGAAATATCGTTAAAAAATATCGTAAAAATGCACTCACCTCTATTTTCGCAGAGTAAATTCCGGATCCCGTGCCATCATCGGTTATGGAGCCATTCGAGAATACTGCAATGTCACATGAATAAACGACTGTTTTACTTATACCACTGTGTAGGGTTTATCAAAATCAAGCTTAGAGAGATATCATTGGATTTTGTAAGATTGCTCACATTGAATACGTCAAGAATTGAGCAGTGATTTTTTTTGATATGCAGGAAATAGTAATACAAAAATCATTTAAATATTTGGGTATAACATTATCTGAAATAACAGTAATATGGAGCATCATTTTAAGAAGAAGGTTGCATCAGCTAAGTGAGCCATAAGTGTGAAGAAGATAAGCATATCGATGAAAATCAAATATCTTATATTTGAGTCCCGCAATCAATACCTGTGTATGCAGCCCAATCATAGGGCTATAAACTTTGCGATAGAGTAGGAAAACAACATCGGTTCTTCTTAAAACAGAAGTTCAAATACCATAATGTAGACCAAAAACTGGTATTTATTCGAAACCCCCGCCATTATTTAGGGAAACATTAAAATTATATTTTAACTTCATTTTGCGGACAATGTACTTGTACGTAGAAAAGCTTACTAAACAAATAGCTAATTTTGTCATACATAGAAGCGAAAATATTCTTTTATGAGGAATGGAAGTCACTAGTAGAGTTATGTGGATACGCCATGAGAAAAAGTACTGGCAACATCATTCAACGGAAAGAGGAGCCATATAACTTGCTTTCGGCTGTAGATGAGGGAATGCATTCAGCGTTGACAATTTAAGAAGTTCAGTACATTGAGCAGTATAGAATAAAGCACAATCTATGCGAAAATAATACTTCAAAAAATGTACTTCATCGGTATGATATTTGCAGTTTTTAAGCCAAGAGGGGAGACAATGGACTTAAACTTTATCGCTCAGAGAGAAGATTTACCGATCACAAATTGTTCTCAGTTTATTTTACGAGAAAGGGAGAACGTTTATCACTTCTTGGCACAAAAAGATATTTCGCGGGTGCGTATAATAAGCTTTTGTTTCTTTTTTGACTAATTTAATTAATAAAATTAAAAATTAATTTAAGCAATCCATGGTCTTATTTCTTTTTTATTTTATCTACCACGTACAAAAATATTTACAGATTTGAACATACATATTTAATATTATAACTTTGTATACAAGAAAAAATATATATATACAGCGCAAGCGTTTTGCTAAGAGCAATTGCAATTTGAGTTTATATCAATGTGACAAATAAAATAAAATATGTCCTCTGCTGTTCAGTATGTTTATTGACGACATAGTAGATGTAGTCAAATATTCCTCATACCATCTATACGCAGACGATTTACAGATCTATCTATCCCTTTGGGACTCATGGAAGATGCCGTCGTGAAAATTAATGAAGATTTATGCACTATACATGAATGGGCAACAACTAACAACCTAACTTTGAACCCAAAGAAATCGCAAAGTATAATTATATACTCGTATAAAGTATCTCTAGATGAATCCTATTTTCCAGAAGTTATTATGGATACACATGTCATTCCGTACAAGTCCAAAGTTAAAAATTTAGGTTTTATTTTCAACAAAAATCTAACATGGAATGAACATGCGAATAAAGTAATTGCTGGAATTTATGGTGGTCTTAGGCGTCTCCGGAGAATATCAGCTTATATACCTAAGTTCACGCGGTTAACTCTGGTTAAAACTTTATTAGCACCATAACATACGGGGCCCCTTTGTATGCTGGAATGGACTCAATAAGCAGGCAAAAACTAAATGTAGCATTCAACTCCTGTGTTCGATTTATACATTGCCTAAGAAGGTTCGATCATGTTTCTCATTTATCTAACTGCATTTTTGAAGTCTCAATCATGTCTGAGTTTGTTATAGAAATGTGCAAATTTATGTATAGGTTGTTACATTGTCGAACTCCGACTTACGAGAAAATACAATTTTCTGCATAATCGAGAACGTTAAACTTAAACACATTAAGAACTTCAACATTACAAACACGTAGATCTTTCTTCCCTCTAAGTGCCAGAATCTGGAATATATTACCCACTCAAATTAAAATCATAAACAATTTAAATGATTTTGTCCGCTCTTTAAAGGACCACATTCAGAACCCTGTTGTAGCTATGCGTTTTCACTCCATTTTTGTAAACTGATTTTTATTGTTATTTTCTTTTTCATATTTCCCTTTTATAGTTTAAGATATTATCTTATAAATAACATTTGAATTATTTTGAATATGCTTGTATGTTAAGATACTCGTACTACTTTTGAATTTGGCATGTACATAAATATATATATAATGAAATATTGTAAATTTTAATGGCCATAAATGAGATGCCCATCTCAGGCTATTGTTGAATAAAATAAAAATACAAAATACGTAGAATGGTAAAGAAAAAACAATTGATTCTGTAAGAAAAAATGTTCTCAAAAACACCGAGGATTGCATTTTCCTTCTGGCGAAAAGAGTAGTTAAACCAAGCAATGAACAACAAGCTTTATAGTGATGAAGCTCAGAACTCCTATTGAATCTGCGTAGTTCATAGCGTTACAGTTCGAATTCATTTTGGGTACACACCAGAATACAACCAAATCGATCTCTTGTTGAAACTCAAGACAGATAGAGTTCGAGATTTTATAGAACATTTTAAATTCATCTGTAAATAACAAACATGAACTAACTTCAAAAATGTTAGAGATTTCATTGTCATTTTAATATAAATAGTAACGGTACCAGGTGTAATCGCTGGGGAATACGTGAAGCGGCTATGTTAGCATTAGGATTAGACGAATAGTTATCCAGTTTAATAAGTAATTTCCTATTCAAAATGTAAAAAGTTAACAATTTCACGATATTTGAATGAGAACCTACCAATGCCAACTTGCATTTAAAACTACAGGTTTATTCTTTTAAATGCTTTAACAAAATCGGTATAAAGCACGTCTACCTGCACACCACTTTCGATTGAATTAGTGAAGAAAGTCAAATTGGTCATTGTTGAGGTTCCAGAAACAAAGCTTTGTTGCGTTAAAAAATATTTTTTTAAAGTTTCGATATTGCTGATAACTTGCTAATAGGCCTAAAATTTTCAACCAGTTGCTTTGTACCTGTCTTATGTATTGAAGAAGTAAAATATGATAAACAAAAAACAAAATCAGGGCCAGCTCCCTATCGATGTTATTCAATACCAGAAGAATTTCATCAATCGAGAATTCAAGACCCCCTATATCTGTAATATAATCTTCCTAGAACCGCAAGTTCTAGCCGGCAAAGAATTTGAAGCAAACTATTTCGCAAATAAATCCTCCGTGTGATATCTCAATTCAAATTGTATTTCCGTGGGAAAGCCTGAAGATTGTAGAATATTCAAAACGTTTTGCTATAACATTTTGCCAGCGGGAGAATCGGAAATGTTCATCCTCTTGAAAGCTGTTGTTTTCAGGTTCTTTAAATGAATTAATTGCGAATTAAACCACGGCAATTAAGGAACCGCTTTTCCCTTTAGCGTACATACATGCATTAAACTTGTCACTCAGGTGTTTTTCTAAAAAGCGATTGTGCCAGTCTGCGGTATGAAACTTGTAAATGAAAAAACTAAATCCGCGATAAATAATGAACCTAAATAATTGACCTACCCTTAACGTAGACCGATATTTTCTTAAAGCATACCCAAATGGTATTTCATAGAGTGTTCGACATTTCGGCCCATCAGATTAATCGCAGTTCAAACATTCGATTAGTTCTTAATCTTATGTTACAGTTAATCGATTGTTTAATCCTTCCCTGAAAGATCAAACACAAAACATGAATAGGTTAGGTAAACTTTCATTAGTGTTACATATGACAACACCATGTGCTTCGTTCTTGTTTCATTCGTTTCTTTAGGGGAATTATGACAGATATTACACAAAGTTTCAGTTAGAAAACTCTAGCGCCAAACTCAAAGTAATTTTAAAAAGTATGGGTAGTGATTGCTGCGTATTTTGTGTGTGTTAATTGTTTTGTTAGATCCTGTGTCTGCAGCCGTTCTGTAACACACTAATCGGCTAGTGTCAACACGGAAGGCACAATAGATTCGTCCAGCAACTGATGTATGTGGACGATATCGACATCATTGGCCGTTCTCAGCGTTTCATCTTCGAGGCTTATACGGCATTTGAAGAACAGTCGAAATTGGTTGGTCTTCAAATTAATGAGGACAGGACCAAGAACATGGTATCAACAAAAAACAATTATCTTACCATCGCCTAGGACAAAACGTCCCTGTTTTGTATACCCTATTCTAAGGGGATATTAATTTTGACGCGAAGTTTGTAACATAGGTACCTTAATATTGCCCGTAGACCCTTAAAAGTTATATTTATGATCAGCATCGATAGTAAGTCGATCTAGCCATGTCCGCTTTAAACTGGACCTAGAGAGCTGACATTTTCGTCGCTTGAAAAGCAAACTGACATAAGTCAAAATTTGACGATTTTGTGTTAACTACACAGAAAGAATCGGAAAAAAAATACAATTTTTCTATCAAACCGTCATAACGGTCGCCCGTTAGACTATTTCCTGTGGGGCTACGTCAAGTCTATGGTCTATGCCAACAAGCTAGCGACGATTGATGAACTTCGTACGATAATCGAACGTGAAATTGCAGCAGTATCGGCCGATTTATGCTTGAAAACCATCGAAAATTGGGTTCAGCGTCTGGACTTCTGCAAGCGTGCCCGTGGTGGCCATGCAAAAGAAATCGAGTTTCATACATAATGGCATCGAACGTACTTTCACAGGAATAAAGAACTTCAGTGATATCGAAAACCGTTTTTGTTTTATTTAAAAAAAACTTTTGTAGCGCTCTTATTGAAAAACCCTTTATAACTCCTAAACTGACAGCATGAGGGAACAAGTGTCGTTTTGAATTTAAGGAAAAATCTCTGTTGCTTTCCCAGCTAAATGACTTTTTTTCATTTGTAACACTTTGCTTCTAAACAAATTATGAATTCGTGATAAATAAGTTTTTTGAAAAGTGGCACTTTTCGTGTTGTGTCATTTTACCTTGGAACAAAACTAGTTGATGGACTTCAAAGTTATTTTGATTAGTTTAAGAAGTGTCGCTTTACCAATAAGCTAGGTTTTATTTTATATAATTTTATTATAGTCGATTTTTTCATTAAAAGTTCCTATATTTTTTTTATTATAACTTAATACTATTTAAAGTGGGCTGTTTCTACAAAACAAGCAAAAAAATACAAATGGTTTTATTTCAAAACAAAACGACACTTTTTCACACATTTTCACACTTTTTTCTTAAATTAGTAGCAATTTGGAAACTTAAATATACCACTTGAAAGAAGAAAAAAAATAATACTTTTTTACTTTACAACTTTTTGGTATTCATTGAAATTCAAAACTAAAATGATTTTTTTAAGTTATGAAAAACTTCAAATGGCTTTTCTGAAAATGTATGAATTTTGACTTATGTCAGTTTGCTTTTCAAGCGACGATATATATATATATATTATAGGAATAAGCATAGGGTATCCAACAGTTCGCAAAAGCAGACTGTAGTCCGTCCCTATGTTTTGTAATATCTTTGACGCAGTTAAGGAGTTCATCTACCTTGTTATGTTGTTATGTGTCGTGTGCGACCTGTGTCCTGACGAGGTTTTTTTTTGTCGTACAGAATGTTGCCTTTAAACGGGCGCCATTTTGTACGTATCGCTGCCCTGGTTTATGGCAGGATGTTAGGGACCATGGTCAAGATGCGCACGATATTTATTCTCCAGCTGCTTCAGTCCGGGGGGGTTCTTTTAGCATCTTGACACACACAAACTTTATCGTGCAAAAAAAAAAAGAAGAGAGATCTGTAAGAAAAAGAGAAAGAAAGAGGAAAGGAAAACCAACCACACACACTTGCTGGGGATTCAGATGGTCGAATCCCTTGCCCTCCCAACCTTTGACGACCACATTCCATATTTATATGGGTCGTCCCACCAACTATTGAGAACACCACACCATTTACGTTTAAGTCACCATTATAAAATGAATTTATTTAATCATATTCTTTAGTTAAACAAAAATAATATTTATAAAAAAAAGAAAATACACTACCCGTTTGGGTCATAGCTCAACACTTGAATTTAGCTTAATATAGCTGCTCCCTTTTGATTCATTTTACTTTTACTCGATTTATATATATATATGTATACCCTAGTTATAGTAATTTACCCGTTAGTTAAACTCGGCTACTGCCGTTACCACTTCCAACGATGATAGATCTATCCTCGGGTGGGGTGGATCTGAAACGAGAACTTATGCGAACTTTGTCCCTAAATTTCCAATGCACAAATAACTCGGAGGAACGCTCTTCACTCCGTTAGGATTCTGGGGTGTATATATATATTGTAAATCGTCAAAGGAAATACAAGTCTGTATAAGGGGAGCTTATTATAGATAGTCTTATTGTAGTATTTTATGTTAAAGTCATCTAAGTATTAAATTAATTATAAGCAGTAAGTATTGTAGATTAATTTAAGTTTCAAAGGTAAGTAAGTTTTTTTATTACAGGTAGATAAAGGTAAGTAATTTGTGAAGGTAATTAAATGTATTTTAACGTATATTAGATTTAAAGGTAAGAAAAAGTAATTTAAAGTGTATTAAATTTTAGGTAAGTAAAGGTATTTTAAGGCATAGTAATTTTAAAGGTAAGAAAAAGTAATTTATAGTATATTAAATTTTAGGTCAGTAAAGGTATTTTAAGGCATAGTAATTTTAAAGGTAAGAAAAAGTAATTTAAAGGTATGTATATTAATTTTAAGGTAAGCAAAGGTAATTTTAATGTATCTTAATTTTAAGGTAGGAAAAAAAATTCATGTTTCAATATAGCAACAAAAATTCTTAATATGGGGTACTTAAATTATGGTCGCCTCCGTAGGTACTCTGCGTCTCTCGTTCGGCTGGTCAACTTATACTGGCGTCCTTCTCCTCCAATAGAGGTATTTGTGTAGGAAGGATATCTTTTGGCCTCAACTATTTGGGAGATTTCGCTTTTGAACGGCAGGTCTTTTCACTATTTTATTCTAGTCACTACTTTCTTATGTATAGTTAATTTTAGGTACTAGGTTTTAATCACTTTTAACTTTTACTCGAGTCACTGTTTTTGAGTTATCTTATAGGCTAGTGTTACTTAATTTTAATTTTTATTCTAGTCACTACTTTATTTTGTATAGTTGATTTTAGGTACTAGGTTTTAATTACTTTTAACTTTTACTCTAGTCACTATTTTTAAGTTATCTAATAGGCACTAGTGTTACTTAATTTTAATTTTTATTCTTATCACTATTTCAACTTAAAACTATACGGCACTTTCCATTTTTAACTACGGCACACGCCAAACTTAATTAAATTTTAAAGGCACTTGCCAACTTATATTTAATTACTACATTTTTTTTTTAAATAAACTTTCCACCAGCACTTATAAAATTCAACTTCTTTCCAGAGATACAAAAATAAAAACTATCTTCCATCGACGCGCAACGCCCTTTTTATATCCCTAGCCTCGTCGTATAATTCGGTACTTACTTTGTTTACGAACCAAAGTTATTTTCGAGCAAACTTTGTTTACGAACAAAATTAGTTTATAAACAAAGTACCGACTTAATCCCGCATGCCCTATGTTTTACACTCGCTAATCCCTAAATCTACCGACCATCCACAATTCATTCGTCCCCTCCCCCTCCATACTATCAGTTAAGCTTATACACCAGATGGCGAGTGCACTCAAGCTGTGCTTGGTACTCGTACATGCGCACTTCATTCGTAAGGTGAATATGGAGAGACAACTTTCCTGGTGTGGAGGCGTGGCTTCGCCTCTCTTGCTATTAATTTTTTTCTTACCCGCTCTCAGAAGTGGTGAGTTCAGAGGTCTCTGCTATGAATTGTTTTAGCTAATTAGTTTGGGTCTCGATTCTCCACTATGGTGCGGCCAATGAAATTCGGCTTTAAAAAAAAAATTAGTTTCCAGGCACTTGGGTTGGTGAATAGGTGTCTCTACTACCTTTGCTATTGTGAGAGCCATTGTCACTCTGGGTATTTTCATAGAGTGGCGAAATTGAATTTATGGAGACCACAGAGGCAGAGGAGGTAACCAATTTTGGTGAATGTTAATATTTATTGCCCGAAAGTATGCAGTATGTTACTAGCAGGTTACGACATAACTCCGTACTGGTCGAAATACTGGGAAACGAATTTCTGCCCATTACAGAGTTAACATCAACTCCACTAATGACGGAGATCCACCCTACGCTGCTACTTTGGTTTGGCAAAACAAATGGGTTCGAAACTCCTGACTTAATGGTTAAAATAAATGCTCTATTGAACCTTAATCCTGCAAGTTCTGTTTGATGGCGCTTAATACTCGACGAGAAATGGGAAAGGGGAGGCAATGTTGCGTTCTTACGTTAGAAAAATATTTCTGTATGCGAGGTGCGCGATTTTAGAAGAAGATATACAACCGCGTACTCTATGGGCTGTACCAAGATGTGTATGTAGTCCAAAAAGCTAAATCACGTCGACTACATTAGGTTGGCCACATCGGGCCAATGGGCAAGAGTTCTCCAATTAAGACGATCTTCTAGTCCCAACTCCCAGGTTTGGGAATGCAAGAAAGACCGAACTTCCGTTTTAAAGACCAAGCTTTCGCGAATGCCAGAGCGCTTGAAGATGGAAGTCTGCAGTGCCTCAGGCAGAGACTCTTCACGTAAGTAAAGTAAGTAAAAAGTTGTTTTGTGATAAAATGGAATTTCAGAAGCTTAAAATCAAAAATTATGATTGAAAGAATTTACTATAGCCTTAACTGTTGTCGGTGTAAGCAGCTATTAATTTTATTGATGCTAAGATAAGACACTTTTGTCAATGACAGATAAATAAATCTGTGACAGGAACCGAGCAATGACAACCCTACCTTCGGCGTCGTTCAAACTGATCGGCTGTTTAAACGCACGATCTTCGATTAACTACCATTGATCTTATGAATTAATCGAAGTTTAAACCCTTATCGTAGGTTTGATAGCGATTGGTTTACGGCCCTAAGTCGGAAACACCCTGTATAACTGGAAGAGAGTTCGCCTATATGCACAATTGTTCTCTTAGAGCTGTTTCACCAACTAATATCTAGAAAACCACTGAGAGATTCCACTTTAAACAAATGTCAATGTGAACCTCTTTTTACGTGTTTATAGGCCCGGTCGTCACAAATGGTAAATAGAGGTTTTGTTTTTTTTTTTTATTTTGAAAGAGTCAACTCTACTATTATGCAAACTTTAGGAAAAAAATATGACTTATGTACAACTGTCAATCATTAGTCGATTCCACATCATTGAATAAAATATTAGGGATCAACCAGCATAGAAAATAATCATAGAAAATGAAATTCAAGTAATAACAATTCCCATTTATGGAAAGCAAACTATATTTCAAAACAAATATTATTTTAAATAGAGTATCACAAATACACCATCGTTCAAACACCTCTCAATTACGCGTCAAACTCTAGAGAAATATGAAAACCAATTACTCTTGCCGTTCGAAAAATATTCAGTGATTTGAAACTTTTCTACTCGATCCCAACAAAATTACAATTTTCCTTGCAAAGTTTAGCCCAAAACTAGCATCAAAGTAGCGCATACGTCAAATTATGAAATTATGGAATAACCAGTCATGATTCCACCTGAAATACAAACGAACTTTACATAAGGACTCATTTTTGAACTGGCACCTTATACCTCCACATAACTCGTCAATTTTCAAACATCAGGAAGTTGGAACGAACATGTCACGTCCTTACGGGCTTTTGAAAAGTGATTGGAAAATTCAGAAAATTCACTACTTTTATACTGTGGATGGAGTGTTAGCTAGTTTTCACCTTGTATTTGAAGGGATTTTTGCATAAAATCATGAAAAATTCATAACCTGAAGGACATTTGCGGTAAAATATTCTGAATTTTGCACACCACAGAAAGGACACAGCGACGATGACGGCCTTAAGGACTTTGCAGTCGTAAAAATCGATGCAAAGTGTAAACGGAACAATTCAAAATCTTTTGCTCACTCACCGCTTTGTATTTTTGTTGTAATTTGCTTAAGGACTTTGGCTACAGCGATATTATTTTCTTGAATTGACAAGTCCCCTTGCTCTGTGATATGAAAGACTTATTCATTGGCGTCTTGTTGTGGTGTGGCTGACATGGCAAATACGAGGAGGTAGTATTGTTTTGTTTGTTCTTTTTGTTCCCTTACAGAAGTTTACTTGTCCTAGGGGTTATTAACCGGATTTGTATTTATACTTTTTGGTTCTTTTTTGTTATGCCTTTATAAATAGTTGGTATGGTTTTCTATCGAGCCTCAGTAGAAGTGCTGGGCTTAAGGCAATATAATACTCATCTGAGAGTTTCTTATGCATGATGGAGTCCTTATGCGAAGTCATCGTCTCGAACATTGAATGGTTGGCACTTTAGTAGATTAGGCACTAGAATGGGGGCAAGGTGGAATACGAGTGCTACTGGTTCCACATGTTTAAATCGCGAGAGCAAATAAGATGTATGTCAAGGGGGTACCTTGAAGGAGTTTAAGCTTCTACTCACGATAGTTACAAAGAAATCAATTTCCTGAGTTCATAGCTAGCTTAATCAAGAATTACATGCAAGCATAAAGT
Organism: Portevinia maculata; assembly: GCA_949715645.1. Classification (NCBI taxonomy): domain Eukaryota; kingdom Metazoa; phylum Arthropoda; class Insecta; order Diptera; family Syrphidae; genus Portevinia; species Portevinia maculata. The sequence goes on from OX454525.1 coordinate 44,015,931, forward strand.
ATGTAAGGTAATATATTATGTTCTTGAGTCATCGGCTAGGGTGGTCTAAGATTTAGTTAATGCAAAATCTCAATGAGTTGAGAATTACATTTTCAAAGGACTGCCTACATACGGAGTATGTACTTTTGAAAGGTAAATTGCAAACAATTGAGGTGCATACGTATGACATTCGTTTTTGATTCGTTTGTCATTGACGAATACCTTCAGGCCAACTTTTGTGATATCTACCCGTATTTATGTGCCTTTGAAATAAATGAATCCATGAATCCATTGCATGGCAAACAGTGATGAAGTCATATGCAGACTCACTTACAAGCAAAAATGTAGAAAATTGCCAGTAGCTATTTGCCTAGAACTTGAGGTCTGGAAATGAAATTGAATTGAGGCGTTTCGAGTCCATGTTCGTGTGTGTTTTTGGCATTCGAAATGTCAACTGAGGTATAATAGTTTACAGACGTACGAAAATGAACTAAAATGCAAATAGAGAGTAAAACAACGCAGATTGTAAGGTTCTCAAGGAGTGGGAGCAATGGTTATTGTATGGTTTTGTCAGCTGGTGTCATGAAATAGAAGTACTCGTTCAATACAGCAAAAGATGTCCTTTCATTAAGAAAATGTCAAATTGTTTTGATTAAGGTAGGTTCATCTTCGTACATTGGGCAAGATGGAATTACTTGTTGTGTGTGGTAAAAAGGAAAGCAGTATAATTTGGTGTGAATTCTTTTCTGCAAAATGAAATTATTTTTGCAAAACAAATTACAAAGTTATTACAAACTTGGTTGCGTGAGATTATAATGTTTGGAGTATTAAAGAGATTGGCATAGGTTTAAAAAAGTTTGCTAACCATCGCAACTTTTCAAATACCAGATTATGTTTTGATATTGCGCATGCACTAAAACATAAACCAAGTATAAGTGGAACGAAGCATGTCCGATAACTGGGCTATCAGTTTCAAACGCCCCATCTGCAAAAAAGGCGAATCTATGTCTTGCAATAATTATCGAGCCATATCGCTGCTAAATGGCGCATTTGGTATGCTATCCATCCTTGGGTGTGAATGTCTGAACCCTTTGTGACTTTCAGATTGGCAGATCGACAAAAGACCAAATCTGTACACTGTGGCGAATCCTGCAACAGGCCAATACATTTAAAGCCAAATCCCATCATATTTTCATCGAGTTCAAAGCCCGCTGCTATAGCATTAATCGTCATGAGCTCTATATGGCGATGACCGAATGCGGGGTACCTGGAAAACTGATCCAGTTTCATCGCGTGACACTGGAAAATATGCGATGCAAATGGCAGATTCAAAAGATTGAGCCAACATCGGCCGATCTCAGTGTGCCTTTTAAGAAGCATTCAAGTCAACGAGGAACAAATCGACTGTATGCTTAAAGCCCAAGCCACAACGAACTGCCCATATCGTTTGTATTCTGAAGAAGTTATTTTAAGGTATTAAGTGGCTTTTCTGAGATAGGAAAATCTACGTCATCCGCATATTCGATCACTCTGCAGCCTTCCCCATATCAGCAGCTTGTTCACTACTTAGTTGAAGAAAGGACGCCTTACGGAGTTCCTCTAGTGACAGATCTTGCGCCAAATGTCACAAACAGTTTTGAGTAAATGATCCAACTTTTGAGCAGTAGATAAATTTACTCACCAAGTAAGTCATCAACAGATGGCAGATGCGTGGACGTTACTAAAACGGCCTTCTAAATCCATGAACGGTACCATTGTATACTTCTTATGGTGAAGGGAATATTCAATGAAATATCCAAGCGCATGCAGTGCTGTTTCCACATGCAATTCCCATGTTGAGCCGTAGTCAAGTGGCTCGTATTGATGTAAGCCTTCTTCGTCTTCCTTCGCGGTGGAGCTATGATCAGGATTAAATTGATCATAACCCGTCCACTTTAAACGTCTGACTGTGTGGTTCATGTGTTTGACCTCAAAGGCTATTGGTAGTTCTCCCGATGAGGCCAACCAAATGCTCCCATTATTGTTCATTGTTTGATCTTCATTTTAGGACGGCGCGGCGGTGTTCTCCAGTCGTGCCAGTCAGTTTTTCTAGTCTTAAAGATTTTTCGGATTTACATGGGAACATTTACGATTTTGAGTACTAAAACCACTTTCAATTGTCTCCATGATAGATGAATGTGGACCAGGTGTACACAACTTTTCAGAATTATATCAAGCACAGGTCCTGTATGAAAGTCTCCAAATGAATGTTTCGCTTTCCTTAGTTCTTTTTCATTTTGATGCAAACTTGTCGGCCACGATGTAAGCGTACTTGGCATGCTTGCGGCAAGGCTCAACTTAGCTCGTCGGATAAGGGTGGATCTTTGCTTTCATCAACTATGGCATACGCATAAAAACAAAAGAAAACTTCTCATGCCAAGAATTGGGACACGGACATTAGAGACTGTACTACTTTGGTATGGTTATTGGTTTCACTTCAGCTGCTGTTGGCTGGTATGGATGCATTGTTTGTTTCCCTCCCTATTACAAATAATGTAAACGCCGATGACAGTCATAGCATCTTTATTTTGGGGACTGTCCCTTACTAAACAAATGTTAAGTTTAACACCTGGACATACGAACACTATATGCACCTTCCCGCATCACAAACCCCATTATAAAACAATCTAATTCATATCTACTAAGTATTTATTGACTCCATCAAATAATTTTAAAACTAGCACTTAACATAACTTTAGCTTAGCGATATTTTTATTACAAAAGAAAACTAATTTTGGAAAAGAAAACTAAAAAAAAACCTATAAAAATTCCTGGGACTCACTGTACCCGAAATAATTTAATTGAAATGTTAAACGGGAATTTTAAAGAATTATGGGTGGTATGTATGTACGTATTTATGTAGGTAAATATTCCAAAAAAATAATATATATATGTATAAATGTCAATCAAAATTTGTATGTGTATTGTAAATTTAGTTTCCTCTTGTTTTAAAGGTTAGAAAACTGCGTTGATTTCTAATTAAAAGTCAAAAAAAAAAGGATAATTGTTGTGTGAAACTTACTTGCTTTAATCACGTATGTATGTATTTATGTGTACTGCCGTTGTCCAGAGATTGTGCGCACAATATCCGTTGCTTAGCTGGAATGATGTTGTTTTTTCTTCTGTTTTTACAGGCACTTGCTGTAAATTTTTAAAATCTGATATTTTTTTTTTCTTTTCCTTTTTTTTTTGTTAGACTTTTAATGTAGGTACCCACTAATATGTTAATATTCCTTTTTTTTTTTTTTTTTGTTTTACTGACTTATATTTCTCTTTTGTAGTAACCAATTTTTACACCTTATATTATATTTTCTTTCTTTTTTTTTTTTTGAAAAGCACTTATAGGTTAGATTTGGAAAATTTCTTTTCCTCCTTTTTTCTTTTTGTTTTAAACAGACACCAATGAATTTAGAATTTCGGTAAGATTTTAGAAATATGCTTCAGCAAATAATAAGAATCGCGCCAATGGAGCTTTACGGGTAGCACGCTATATTAAAGTATTTTGGATACGGGAATAATTAAACTAGCAGATCAGATTATATATACATATGTATGTATATACGTAAATTCGCGGAGCTGGGAGATTTAGGCCGCCACGCCACGCACCGCTCGCCGATCCGATGATACTGCTGCCTTGGTGACTCGGTGAATTTTCTGTTGGGCTATGTAAGTTAATGCTTGTGCTCGTAGTTGCTTCTGCTGAGAGGTCAAGCTGTTAATTTCCCGGGGGGCGGAGCCTTTGATGTTTAGGAGAAATGATCACTATGGAGCGGGATTTTCCAATTGCGGAACGATAGCCTTGATTATTATATGGCGGTGATTGCCAATAGGTGGGATACCTGGTAGAACTGCCAGGTTGTATAATATCGCAAAATAATATTTTTTTTTTCTTTGAGTTAAACTTACCGTTTAAAAATTTTTTTTTTTGCTGGGTGAAAGATTTTATCCCTGCTTATAAACGTGATCACTTCCAAATTTTGTATGTTCGTATAAGTCACTAAGCAATGCTAAGATGATGAGGTCTGTAGCTTACAGGATTGGGCTGTTTGCGTGTACGCTTGATGGCGGTTATAACAGAAAAGAGCGCAATCACGGCGATGAACTTAGGATATGCCCTACTTAGCTTTCTGTGTTCACTATTGGGCTAAAATGAGCACACTTTAGAGCGTGTTCGAAAACTTCAACCTATCGGTAAGGTAGCTTAGAAATTTTCCAAATTGTGTTGCAGACTTTCATTTATTTTTTTTTTTCAAGCAAACAGTTTCGTAACAAACCGCTTTGTTATTGTCATATCATCTATGATAAAAACAAAAGGAAACCGAAATGTGTGAACCGTGCATTTTGATTTATCATTGGCGAATGTCTTTGGCATGATACTTCCCAATCAATTTTCCCTTCATATCCTCAAGAAGATATAGACAATTTCCGACTTTATTTCTAACTCGGCATTTTATAAACTTCGGTGCAAATTTGGAGTTTCTTTCTTTTTCAAAGGAACTTTGTTGAAAATTTCGCCGGAAAACCTCTTGACCTACACTATATTGTATATTTTTAGCTCGCAAATTGTACGTCTTTTGGCTCTTCAGGTGAGCCAAATGCAAATTGTCTTTTATTTGAGCTTTAAGAAGGTTCATGCGATCTGGTGGAGAAAGCGTGCGCATATCGCCATCATTTAGACATTGAAGCTTAGACAAAATTCCATATTCAGCTCCATTGAGGACCATATGCTGACCCAGAAGTGCAAAATAGGGGGAATATGCAGTTGCAGAGTGATAGTCACTACGGAGAATCGCAGAAATCAACGAAATATATTTATCCCAATCATTATGGTGGTCTTTAATGAAGACTCTGAGCTTCGATAAAATTTCACGGTTCGCTCTCTCGGATGCGTTGGAGTGTGGAGCATATAAACCTGTTTTTATTTGTTTGACATTGTACGTCCTTAGAAAATGTTCAAATTCTTTGGAAACAAACTGACGCCCATTATCACTATGGATGTATTGTGGAACGCCCAACAAATGGAATACATCTTGTTCCAAGAATTTACATATTGATGTTGAACAAGCTTTCCGAAGAGGTTTGAGAAAAACGAATTTAGTGAAATGGTCGATAGCTATGAAGATGGTACTATTTCCCAACTTCGTTCGTGGATACGGTCCAAGAAGATCAATATATAACCTCTGCATTGGTCGGTCAGTAACTATCTGTTGGCCCATAAGTGGTCGCAGAGTTGTATTTGGAGGCTTTACGGTCTTGCAAACGTCACATGCGCGGACAAATGATTTTATCTCTTTGACCATGCCTGGCCAATAGTACTTTTGCCGCACACGATGTAGAGTTTTAACGAATCCACCATGACATCCTGCTGTGGAGCTGTGTGCATTTTGTATCGCCTGCAGGGTCAACTCTTTTGGTAGCCATAATCTCCAAGCATCCTCTTCGTCCAACCCTGTTTGAAATTTTATGCGCTTGTAAATGAAATTTTCAGAGATTTGTACATCAGGAAGCGAATTTTGGTTACTACTTATCTCATCCCTTAATTTATTATAGCTACCTGAAGTGAAGCAATCAGATTTAAGATCGATCTCCACGGGTCTCATGATGCTTAACTCTTCCATATCCGTTCTGGAGAGAGCATCGGGAACAATGTTTAGAGATCCCTGTCGATGCTCTATCTGAAAATCGAATGCTTGAAGCTTCAAACTCCATCTCGCAAGTCTACCACTTAAGTCTTTCAATGACATAAGCCACTTCAGACTTGAGTGGTCTGTCACAATTTTAAAGGGAAGACCTTCAATATAGGGTCTAAATTTCTTTACACATAAAACCGCAGCCAAGCACTCCAGTTCGGACACCGTGTAATTTCTTTGTGCTTTATTAAGTTTTTGCGACACAAATGCGATAGGACGCTCCTTACCTTCTTCGTCTAGCTGGTAAAGAACCCCGCCGACTCCAGTGCTTGAAGCATCGCACTGCACTACAAATGGTTTGGCGAAATCAGGCTGAGCCAGCACAGGTGCAGATATTAAAATATCTTTTAATGCTTGAAACGCTACTAATGCAGCCTCTGTAAGAGTAAACAGTTTTGCTTTTCGAAGGCAATCAGTTAATGGAGCGGCAAGATCTGCAAAATTCGGGATGAACTGACGATACCACCCAGTCATGCCGATAAATCGACGAATCTGTCGAGCCGTTTTTGGTAGCGGAAACCTCGATATTGCCTCGACTTTTTCTGGGTCAGTCTTCAAACACCCTTGGCCAACAATATAACCCAGGTATTTTATTTCTTTTTGGCAGAACTTGCTTTTCTTCACATTAATAGTCAACTTCGCATCAGACAAACATTTGGCTACTTCTTTTAATAACTCTAGATGTTCCTCGAAAGTTGCTGAGCACACTAGAAGGTCATCTAAGTAGATAAATACGTTCTCACGGAATCGAGCTGGAATTACCCGATCCATGAGACGACTCATAGTCTGTGGGGCGTTGCATAGCCCGAACGGCATAACTGTAAACTGGTACAGTGGCCGTCCCGGCACAGCAAATGCCGTCTTTTCTTTAGACTTCACCTCGAGCGGTATTTGCCAGAAGGCATCTTTTAGATCGATTCCGCTGATGAAATGCGTGTCTTTCAATCTACTTAGTAATCCTCCAATGTGTGGCAGAGGATATGCGTCCTTTTTGGTAACGCTGTTTACCTTGCGGAAGTCTAAACATAATCTCACCTTGCCTGGTTTGTGCACAATCACGATTGGAGAACTCCAAGGGCTGTTACTCTCTTCAATTACGCCCAACGAAAGCATACGGTCTAGTTCTGCATAAGCTTCAGCTTGTCGTGGAGGGGAGAGTGGAAAATGTTTGGACTTAATGGGGGCTGAATCCCCTGTGTCTATGCAGTGTTGTTCTTTATTTGTGAGCCCAAGACCTGATTTGGAAAAAGAAGGAAAGAGGTCAATGACCCTGTCTAATTCGAAAGTTTGCAACCTTGTTAGCTTGTGGATGTTGGTATCAGGTGATTGGTCTTCTAGCGAAGAAAGTTCAGATACAATATGCGGAGCAATGTTAAAATCTCTCCAAAAGTTTATGCCCAAATAGACCTGCTGCTGAAGTGTCGGAACGATGTAAAAATCAACTAGTTTGGTCATTTTGTTGAACTCAACGGCAATTTTACAATAGCCTTTTATACTTTGTTTCGTTCCATCAGCTGTGCTTATATTCGATTGAAAGGGTTTGAACGAAATATTATTTCGATCTAAGAATTCAAAACAACCCTTGCCGAGTACACTGATAGATGCGCCGGAATCTAACAAGGCATAAATCTTCTCTTTACCGATTGATATACATATAAACGGTCGCATGTCGGAAGAATCATCAAGCAAAGCTGATTCTATATCTATGATTCTTCGCTGAATTTTTCGTCTTTGAAAGCGCGCTCGACACTTCGCAATTGTTGGCGAGACTTGCTGTTCTTTGGGTGCACCCACAATTCTTTTCTTAACTTGTTGATAACTTATCATGCGCTCATGAAAAGACAATGGAGGCAAACTAGAATTAGAATGCGTTGGCGTATTTAATTTATGGTCTTTGAACTTATTCAGGATTGTTATTTTAGGTTGTAAGTCTGGGGGTTTTGTATCTTCAGATGGTCTTTGACGTTCTGAAGATATAGTTGATTGATTTAGAAGCTCGGGGGATGGTTCCTGGAACGAGAGTCCCCGGCAGCCATCTCGCTCGCTTTGCGGTTTCCCGAGTGGTTTGGACACTTGGGTGTCGTTACCCCTTTTTCTCCGCAACGGAAACAAAACAATTGCCTTGTTTCAGAGGGGCATTCATAAAATGAGTGACCAATTGCATCGCAGTTCCAACATTTGAATTTTGATGTATCCAATGGATACTTTGAAATCTCCCTGGTTCTGCTAAGTTCGTAAGCTGCAACTTCATTACTTTCTTCATCATCTTCAGCATTGTTATCAACTTGAACTTTCTGATCAATCTCATTCACGTTTCTTTTGAAGCTAGTGTACTTTTGAGAGCGTTGATGGTGTAAGAACTTTTCAGCTTGCCTAGCAACATCTCTTAAATGTTCTAACCCAGTAACTTGGTAAGGAAAGAGAAGGGGACCTAAGCTTTCTTTAACATTTTTCTTCAAAAGATCTAGCAATTTGACCTCACTAAATGGGTCTCGCATTCTAGCATTCATACGAAGTACATCGGTATAGTAATCATCAAAAGGTTCGTTATACCCTTGACGTCGCGCTATCATTTTTAGAATGTGATCGTGGTCGTTTTCAATTTTTCCGAATTCTTTTGTGATTGCAAACTTAAGACGTTCATATGATGCTGAAGGATTCTGCTTTAGAAAAAACCAAAACCATGACTCCGCCTTTCCTTTAAGAAGTATGTGAAAATTGCCAAGAACATGATTCCAATCGCATCTTGATCGTTCTTTAAGTGTTTCAACTTTAAACAAGAAATCGCTTACATTCTCTGTTCCGTCGAACGAAATCTGCCATTTCTCAATCTTACACGTTGATGTGGACGACGCATTTGAACTTTCACGAGTCGGAGTTCGTTGAGGACGATGCTGGGTAGAATAAGAGGCGTTCAAAAATTGTTCAAAGTCAGTGGGGATATTTTGACGATTACTTCGGTCAGAACGGACTTCTGATGATTTATCTTGCACATTATTTAAGTTCAGGTCATCAAATCGATTCACGAGGGTATCCTTAATCGATTTGAGTTCTTTTAAGTAAACCTTTTGGTTTGCTTCCAAAATACGTTGAAATGCTGTTGCTATTGCTTCCATCTCCAATGTAGATTGAGTGGGAGGTACAACTTGAGGTTGACGCGGAGGCGGAGGAAGACTTAAAGCGCCTAATCCTAAGTTTGGCGTTGAGCCATTATCGACTTGCTGAACTTGTTGGGAATCGTTAGCTATTTGCGTAAGTGGAACGGACTGACTTGAACTGGGAGGAGTATGACTTACTTTAGGTCTTGCTCCTTGATTTTGAGACGCAGAATTCAAATTTAAGGAATTCCTATTGGGAGTTAGAGAGCTATGACCTCGAGATGAATTGAAAGCTCCTCTTGATCGCGTGTTAATGGTATTTTCTTTAGACATATTTACTCTTTATCTCGTTAGCTTATCTATCAATAATTAGTAATATTTAATGTAAAAGTTTGTAGCTATCATATATATATTTGGGGTTTGGATGGGCTTCTTGCATCTAGTGTCGTTGATATATATTTTTTTTTTTTTTTTTTTTTTTTTTTTTTTGAACGGACGGACTTGAAACCAATATCCGGGTACCAATGTATTTAAGTCTTATCAAAGGATGTTCGTATGCAACGATTTCTCAAATTTCTAAAGAGAATATCGGACTATACGAAAACAATATCAATTTGTTTTGCAGTCGCAACGTGAGTACTCGAAATTTATCAAATATCTCAGGACTTACTGCACTTAGTTAATTAAATTTATTAAATCAATGCAATTTTAAAAACATAATATTAGAAGCTAAACATTCGCAAACAGATGAAAAAATTTTGCTTTTTCAATATAACCTGTGACTGAATGTTTATGAATCTAATTTGGTGAAGTATTGAAATATTAACAATCGAGTTGATTGCGGATTTTTCGAACGTACATGCCAGCAATGCAGTAAGATATTTGTAACTGAGACAATGGTCTTGTAGTTCGTAACTAACAAATACTTCACCCATGCGGCTACAAGGCCACACGTTGTTGGGCGCCATTCTTTTATTTTGATGCAAACTTGTCGGCCACGATGTAAGCGTACTTGGCATGCTTGCGGCAAGGCTCAACTTAGCTCGTCGGATAAGGGTGGATCTTTGCTTTCATCAACTATGGCATACGCATAAAAACAAAAGAAAACTTCTCATGCCAAGAATTGGGACACGGACATTAGAGACTGTACTACTTTGGTATGGTTATTGGTTTCACTTCAGCTGCTGTTGGCTGGTATGGATGCATTGTTTGTTTCCCTCCCTATTACAAATAATGTAAACGCCGATGACAGTCATAGCATCTTTATTTTGGGGACTGTCCCTTACTAAACAAATGTTAAGTTTAACACCTGGACATACGAACACTATATGCACCTTCCCGCATCACAAACCCCATTATAAAACAATCTAATTCATATCTACTAAGTATTTATTGACTCCATCAAATAATTTTAAAACTAGCACTTAACATAACTTTAGCTTAGCGATATTTTTATTACAAAAGAAAACTAATTTTGGAAAAGAAAACTAAAAAAAAACCTATAAAAATTCCTGGGACTCACTGTACCCGAAATAATTTAATTGAAATGTTAAACGGGAATTTTAAAGAATTATGGGTGGTATGTATGTACGTATTTATGTAGGTAAATATTCCAAAAAAATAATATATATATGTATAAATGTCAATCAAAATTTGTATGTGTATTGTAAATTTAGTTTCCTCTTGTTTTAAAGGTTAGAAAACTGCGTTGATTTCTAATTAAAAGTCAAAAAAAAAGGATAATTGTTGTGTGAAACTTACTTGCTTTAATCACGTATGTATGTATTTATGTGTACTGCCGTTGTCCAGAGATTGTGCGCACAATATCCGTTGCTTAGCTGGAATGATGTTGTTTTTTCTTCTGTTTTTACAGGCACTTGCTGTAAATTTTTAAAATCTGATATTTTTTTTTTCTTTTCCTTTTTTTTTTGTTAGACTTTTAATGTAGGTACCCACTAATATGTTAATATTCCTTTTTTTTTTTTTTTTTGTTTTACTGACTTATATTTCTCTTTTGTAGTAACCAATTTTTACACCTTATATTATATTTTCTTTCTTTTTTTTTTTTTGAAAAGCACTTATAGGTTAGATTTGGAAAATTTCTTTTCCTCCTTTTTTCTTTTTGTTTTAAACAGACACCAATGAATTTAGAATTTCGGTAAGATTTTAGAAATATGCTTCAGCAAATAATAAGAATCGCGCCAATGGAGCTTTACGGGTAGCACGCTATATTAAAGTATTTTGGATACGGGAATAATTAAACTAGCAGATCAGATTATATATACATATGTATGTATATACGTAAATTCGCGGAGCTGGGAGATTTAGGCCGCCACGCCACGCACCGCTCGCCGATCCGATGATACTGCTGCCTTGGTGACTCGGTGAATTTTCTGTTGGGCTATGTAAGTTAATGCTTGTGCTCGTAGTTGCTTCTGCTGAGAGGTCAAGCTGTTAATTTCCCGGGGGGCGGAGCCTTTGATGTTTAGGAGAAATGATCACTATGGAGCGGGATTTTCCAATTGCGGAACGATAGCCTTGATTATTATATGGCGGTGATTGCCAATAGGTGGGATACCTGGTAGAACTGCCAGGTTGTATAATATCGCAAAATAATATTTTTTTTTTCTTTGAGTTAAACTTACCGTTTAAAAATTTTTTTTTTTGCTGGGTGAAAGATTTTATCCCTGCTTATAAACGTGATCACTTCCAAATTTTGTATGTTCGTATAAGTCACTAAGCAATGCTAAGATGATGAGGTCTGTAGCTTACAGGATTGGGCTGTTTGCGTGTACGCTTGATGGCGGTTATAACAGAAAAGAGCGCAATCACGGCGATGAACTTAGGATATGCCCTACTTAGCTTTCTGTGTTCACTATTGGGCTAAAATGAGCACACTTTAGAGCGTGTTCGAAAACTTCAACCTATCGGTAAGGTAGCTTAGAAATTTTCCAAATTGTGTTGCAGACTTTCATTTATTTTTTTTTTTCAAGCAAACAGTTTCGTAACAATTTGCATTGAGGGACACTTTATAGTCATCCCAATTGGTATCTTTTCTTGTGGCCTTGGCTTGGTTGAATAAGCTTCTACAATTGCTTTTAAGTGCTCCCAATTCTGAGGTCCACCAGAGAGGCTTCTTCTTACCCATTGGTCGTTTATATGGGCAGGAGAAAGTCAGGGCTTTGTTAAAGGCCAGAGAGAGTAAATGAGTGAGCAGTATAATCCTTTAAGAAAGATGGTCAAAAAGAAGTGTACTTACTGAATATTTGAATCCCCAATTCATAGAACGTAGCCGGCTATTCGCTGATGCGTATCAGCGCCTTGTTGATACCGGCTCAGTTCAACCAAATAAAACGGAACAAAGTTCAGACGCAGTGATACCAGAAGTTGAGGGTGGGATCTTCCGTGCTTTGGAAGTTCAGCCTTCAGGCAGCGTCTGCAGACTTCCTGAGCAGTTGGAACTTACCAGAATAAAGGATTCACAGAACTCTACAGAGTAATAGATTACACCCTTTCCATTTAACACCGGAACAGAATTTACTACCAGGAGATGCGCAAAGAAGAGTGGAATTTTGCCAATGGCTACTGCGCAAACAGGCAGATGACGGCCTCTTCTTCAGAAAAGGGCGATGTTCTTTGAACAAGGTGGATCACCTTGCCACAGTAGCAGCTGGGTAACTTCGTTACTCAACCAAACTTTGTGGATTGGTCGATTTGACCCCAACCCTTGGTCACCCAGACCTCCTGACTTGACTCCCATAGACTTTTTCTTCTGGGGTGCTATGAGAAAAAGTTTATTTTAGAGAAATTTCAAGTCTGGAAGAGCTCCAAGAAAAAATTAGTGCCGTTTCAGAAGAGATGACAAAGAAGTTTGCTGCTTGTTAATCTGCCATACGAAATGCTTAAACGCCCCCAAAATTGTATTCAAATGGAAGGAAGGCACTTCGAACAATTCCTATAAACATTCCATAAACTGTTCCAAAAAGGTCTTTTTCAGGACCACTAAAAAATATCTAAGGGATTTTAAGAGTAATTCAGTAGGTGCACTTCTTTTTCACCATTTTTGTCTGACAGAAAATGGTTTTTTCTACAACTTCTGTTGATCGTTCGTAAAACACTTGCTTAACAAATTTTTTAGGGAATTTTTCAAACACTCATAAAGAAAAAGAAATTATTAAGTGAACATTTCGAGTTTAAGGAGCCCTAACTTTTTTGAAGCTGCACAGATGTACCTAAAGTGTTTAAGACTTGTATGCGCTACTAAATTATCTAAATTGTCTATCCAAAATGAATAGAATACCTATTGTACCTATAATAGTTTAGAAGTTATAGGGTTTAAAGTGGTTACAACTCCAAATTAGAGTTCACCCACTTTGATGGGCTATAACTTGACATGGGATGATAAAAGTCTAGAAACTGGGAGTCTTGAGTCCTCGAGCCATGTTGTAATCAATCCATAGTTCTTGAATAAAGACCATATCCTCTCTATCCTTAGAAAGACGAAGTATACAGAAGGCGGTTGCTTTTTTGAAGTGGTTTAGGTTTAGCATTGTTTGCAACAATCAGGCAGAGAAGCTTGCACAGTATTGTTAAGGTCTTCCAATTCTAAAGACAAGTTAAGGACCTATTCTTATGGGTATAAATTCGCACCTCCTAAGATACATCAACTTAAAAATCATCATGTTGAACCAGGGGAAGTGTTTATAATCCAAATAAAGCGACGGCTTTGAGAGAAACCTTAATTTTTTATTTTTTTTTAAATTTACCACTTGTAAGTATGCTGGCAACCCATCCGATCTCAGCGTTAGAGTTAACGATTAGTTTGACAAATTGGGCCAACGCTTCTTTAGTCAATGAACACTCATACAAGGACAATTGGTGTTTTTCCACTTTTCGTCACCTTCACAAAAGTATTTTTTTTATTTTCCTATCCACTTAAATAGCAGCCGCTGGTTTCTAATGCCATTGGGGCTGAGCGCTTTCACTTCACGGAGATGAATTTTTAATACGAGTTTAGAAGCAGGGCTATTATAAGCCAAATTAAAACGCCTCACTGCCATCGAACACATTATCCTTTAAAGCGCGCATATATCAGGACTCACTAAAACTAAGTCAATATATGCATACATACTTATTTGTATATCTGCACACAACCACCCTGTCTGATATGTTGATGACGACAAATGGGTGGTGGCCTGTGCCACTCCGCTCAATTCTGCTTTTGGCAGTCAACTCTCTGACCTGGAAAATATCTTAGATATATCATTGTGAGAGCTGAGGCTGCTTTATTGTGATAAATAATCCAGCAGAAGATTTTCAGAGTAAGCAGATACACATCCTTACAGAAGGAGCAACGAACAAAATAAAAACGACGAAAGCGGAAAGGGACTATATTCAGGAATCCAACGAATATTTATCCTAATAAAACATTTTCAAGCTTTATATGAGATGGAAATAACCCACGACGACCGTGGTATGGGGGGGCGGGGGGGGGGGGGCAAAAAGTAACCTTCAAGGCATCACACCTACTAATGTGCGATGAAAGTGCACCATCCCATATACACATGCAAAAAAAGGTCCTGTCCCAAAGCATTTGTATGCCAACATTGAAATTGATTATGCAGAAAAATGTGGTTTTATATATTTTTCAATGCTTGCTGAAGGGAGTGAACGGCGTCATCATCGGCCGGATAAACTGGATTTACAAAATCTCCTTTAGTATTTTATGTTCCATTTTACAGTGCTGCCATAACTGCTCAATAAGATGCGAGCTGTGCTATCTCACTGTGACCGCATAATACCAAAGCTCTGTCTAGAGAGGAATATCCGTTCACAAAGGCGACATTATTTCCCAAAAGGATTATTCTACTGCATTAACTAAATGTCTACTCTGTTTCAGTGAGCGCTTTCTCCCATATATTATTATGAAATGCTTAAGCAGATGTTAATGTTCTGTGATTTATGTCCGTCATAATGCACTCGAAATCCTTCACTTCCTTGTCAGTTGGTATTGTATGCAAGCGTGTGTGAGTGTGTATGCTTTATGAGCTGTTACTGCAGCTGTTACTCAGCTGTTACTGCAGCTTCTTCTTGTGGAAGAACTATCAACACCACTGAATGCAAGGTGGCGTAAAGTAGGTTACAATGTTTGCGGTAGAGCAAAGCATATTGCTCCACCGACCGACTTAAAAAATGTTCAGCAATGAGAAAGTATAAGAGGTGTGATAATATGTTTCTGGAATAAATAAAGGGCATTACTTTCAATTAAAATGATACATTTAAGTTCGCAACCTATGTAGAAAAGCATGTGTTGAGAATAACAAGGTTTGGTTATTATAATAGCCTTTGCATGCCAGTTTGGTATCGTTGCTAAGGATATGATGTACGAGTATCCCAATTTATAGACGTTTTTTCTAAGCATATGAGTGCATTGTATTAAAGGAAACGGATGTGATGGAAAAATAGTTTTGAAGAAAGATTTAAAAGGGAACTATTTATTATTTTATCTTCTCTTAGGAAAGGCGAACATATAGCATTTAACTAGCACCGGAATGCTTTTTTCCGTTTAGATGTCTCTCGGAATGGAGTTCCACAAGTTGCTTGTTCTATAAAAACATGTACCAAGAAATAGAGAGTTCCTGGCCGATCCTGTGAGATAATGGCAATGGATTCAATTATGTCCCATAGACATCTATATATTAATACGGAGTTGCCTATAACGTGTTTCCACCCATTTTTGCTATTATACGTCACATAGATATGCCAACAATATATATTTGGGTAGGGGACAATACATAGAAGTGCATAATACAAAAATTATCCACATATATAACACACATTATGAATTACAGCAGGTAAAATGAAGCGAATTGGATGAAATAACAACAACAACGACATTTCTCTGGGGTTACTTGATAATGCTTGAACATACTTGAAGTTACTTGGACATGCTTGAAGTTACTTCAAAATGCTTAAATTTACTTGAAAATGCCGGAAAAAATTTATATCACGTGAAATCAGAGAATAATATAGAATAAATTGGTCGAATTTCGACCATGGGGCGACCACTAGTTAACTTTAAATGAAGAGTGGTTATTGCGCAAGCCTGCAAAGTGACGATGCGCTTTAAGTTTGAATCTCCATAAATTGTAGGTTTCAGGAAACACTGAGGAAGGCAAGATATTATGCAATTCTGTGGAGGGGTTGCAAAACGAACTCCCACCTTTCAATGCACTATATATTTCATCCAAGCACTTATTGTGGAAGTACTGGTACATGTCTGCTAGACAAGGCATCCAACATTACGGCGATCTTCAAGCGAGGGAATTTGGCTGATCACAGATCAATCTACAACCCTCGGGCACACAATACTCCTTTACCACAAGTGAAGTAATTCCAACTCGACCTGCTGATTTGTTTGTTTTTTTACTACTTAACATGTTCGGAAAAATAGTTGTCTTAAAGATTACTGATGAACACGGCTCAGAATCAATGGTGAAGGAGAACTTTCTAGTAGGGTGGAATTTAATAAATAAGAATTGTATCGGTCTAGCCGGAGTGGCACTTAACAAATTAGGTGTGACACGACTGGAGATCATCTCTGTCGTAAAAAGATGATCAAACAACGATCAATAATAGAATCATTCACTTGTAGAAATCTCGAAAAAGGCAGGCCTAAATATGCGTGGATCACAGAAAACCCATACGTCACCCGCATTTAGTTTTTATCAGTGACGAAGTGATTCGAACCGGGGGAACTGTCGAGAATTTACGACACTCAGTGGCGGAGATAGCTTTCTGGTAGAGTGGAATTTGCTGCGAAGCAGATCAGTTTTCTCCTTGGAGTCTGTGATATTCTTATTAATGTGGACAAAATTAGGGATTGCTGATGAGGCCTTACTTTTTGGTCTCACTGGAATTAGGCAAGCCTCGAAGTGATATTCGATTCATGTCTGACAAATCTGTTGAGTTTTTGGTTTTTCTCGGAGTGTGTTTGGCGCGATCAATCAAAAGCCCCTTACTTCGACCGGAAGGCAGTTCAACATGTAGATTTGAATCAGAGTTCTGGTTTTGTTTTTAACCCGCCAATGGTGACCTATTGGTCTGTGAGACCGGGTATGTTAAAAAAAATCTAATAACTTTATTCTCCGTTCATATTTTTTGTTGCAATTTCGAGTAGCTGCCGTATTGCAAGTCCACCACCAGTTCACGTCGAACCTGCTTAGTGAGCACACGTTGTGTATTTTTTTAACTAACCGGTGCGTGAGACCGTGTGTCCCGTGTATGTAAGTAAAATATTTTTTTATTATTCGCGTGTTTTACATATAGATGATGAACCTGGGACATCGGGTCCTTCAAGAATTGGTCGGTGCTATGAGTGTGGATGGAAAAAAAACAGACAAGCCAAGTACTCTTGCTACAAATGTCAAAAATATTTGTGTCTTGAACACGTAGTGCCGTATTGCAGCAGCTGTTTACCTGTAGAAATTAAGCTTTTGAGATGTATTTTTTTTGTTATTTTTTGTTTGGAAGAATACCAATTTTTGTTTATTTTGTAAAAGTTCCGAATGTCGAAAGACTAAAAAACGTTATTTTCCTTAATGGACATGTGATCTTTTATTTTTTTCTTAATTTTAAAAAATGTAATACCAAAAACTTTGTCATTTTTAATGCTCTAATAAAAAAATTTTGTGAATTTAATTATTGAAAAAAAAGAGCTTAAATGGATTAAATATCTTTGTTTTATTGTCAAAGAGCATAGATTTAAAAAAAAGACATGAACTATTAGTAACACGTTTCGAAAAATCTTCAGTTGAAAACCCCGGTGCGTGAAACAATGCATTGATCAAAGTCAAATTTGCGTCACCATTGGCGGGTTAAATTAAGAGATATAATTGGGATGAAGGAGCGCATTCCAAATTAATTTTATTTTTTGTTTACAAGAATTAAGCTGACACTAGACAATGGTTTGACCACCAAGCGGGGCAGAAACCGCAACTGAATATTTATCCGCAATGTAGGTTAAGAACAGGTTCAGAGTATGTTTTCTGTGGCCATAAACATCGGGGGTGCGTGATGACTTGTCTACACCCTGATAAGGTTTAACTCAGAACCCAGTTGGTTGCCTTCGGAAACCACACATCTATTAAAAGTTATTTCGGCATTTAATATTAAATCAATTTCTTGCCAAGTTTCCTCTATCTAGGTACTTTTCAATCTTGCTACGTGCCGCAAGTCGGACAAAATGTAAACATTCATGTGTACACTCAAAGCTGTACCCCCCCCCCCCCCCCCCCCGTCCACAACACTGATAATGCAAAACTTTTGATAAACAGATATACATATATGAAAGTACAATTTCCTAGAATCCACAACAGAGGTATATGATACCATCCATAGTGTTATCCTGCAGAAAACAAAAAAAATGGTGGACACATTTAATTGTCGAAAATGTTGTCGATCCCCCCAAAACTTGCAACGAATAGCTTACCGCAAAATGGAGCAAATATCAAAATGGTGCACCGCAAACACTATATAGATTGTCGCATGACTGTGGTACCATGCAACGTGTGTCGAAGTCGAGCCCTTACAGGGAATTCTCCATAAAACAGTATACACAAACACTGTTTGGAAATAAAATTCCATCGCAACTTACAATACAACAATAAGAGTCCAACACCACTCTCAAGGACTATACCACTTCTCGAGACTAGTATACACAATTCATTTTTCGTCGTCGGATGGGATAGTTTTACTTACAACAATAAAATGGGAACAAAAGAACAAATTAAAAATATACATATATCTATTCATATACTAACATGAACAGCAGGGTTACCAAAATAATGTACATGTGATTTGAACGTTGTTGTGTCGCAGTGTTTTTCAGTTGAACATGTTACACCCCCGTACCATATCCAATCACATAAACCAATCGAAAACAAAAACTTGTCATAAATTGCATGCAATTTATTCACTTAATATTCGTGTGCGGATGTCGATGTCTGGTCCTGCTGTTGCTCGACATAATAAATTTGCTTACTTGTTTTCTGTGTATTCGTTTGTTATTATTTTTGTTTGTGGGTTTTTTTTTTGTGTTTGGTTCATGTTAGTGTTAGCTTAGAAAGCTAGAGATTAACAGGAAACTAGGAGCAGAAGGATAAAACTGCACTGGTCCACAATTGTTATCTGAATTATGGTCAATGTGATAATTCAAAAGCAGAAATGAGAGAAGCTGCTTCCGCATTCCGTGGTGACACACGAGTTCCAGTGTGATGATATGATCCGCAGTCCATTGGAGAGACACAGTGGAATGTGTGGATGTGTTTTTTTTTCCCTGTTGCCGAAGTATAATCTAAGGGTGCGCAGGGTTACAAAGGGAATAAATTGTTCATTTTTGAAAATCGCCCTGGCGAAATAAAGTTATGTATATAAAATGAGAAGACAACAACAACAACAAGGGAATGGAAAGCTTTTAATAACAATTCTGTTGGCAGTAGTATCCGCATTGGTATGCAGCAATTGTTCGAGAAATGCTATTTTAAAGTGGAGGAATTGGATGTAAACGAAGCCACGAAATGGAAATCGATATCCATCCTCACAGATGGATCAACGTTGGACTGTGAAAATGGTGCTGGACAACCACTGACTCTGCTAGTAAGGTTGGCGATACCACGTACTGGCATTATTATATTTATTGATAAATATGCGACCATAAAAATGGGTATCTACTAAAGAAATTAAATCGAAGATTCTCTGCTGGGCCCCTGGATACAATGATTTATCCGGCAACGAACGAGCTGATGAACTGGAAATACCTTCTCCCATGAACAGAGAAAATGCGGTCAATCTGTAATCTCAGACAACCAATGGAATACAATATCCGAATGAAAGCGACAAAGAGGTGCAAATTATTATTAACTGTTGCCAAAATATGATAAGAACCGAACCAACAAACTTTTACGTTATGACAGAACACACTGTTGAACTTTTTCGGAACTCCTATTGAAGATACACCTCAATTTCTCTGGCACAGCCCAAGCCTCTGTCACTTGGGGAACAGAACACGACGTGGAAGATACTTCTTCCAAGACATTCAAGAACTATCTTATATGTATCTCAATATCTAACCTTTACAGGTTTAAAAGGACATCAAAATGGCTGGACAATGTGGAGTAAGGAAAAAAAGACCAAGGATAGAAGACAAAAACCAGAACGACGAGGCCAACACTCCCACCGAACCCGAAAAAATACATAACCATGGGAATCCTGAAATGAACGTAATTTATAAGGGACTTTTATGTTGATGTCTACATGGAAGGGATGACAATGTACGTACTCAAGTGGGATAAAGTTGTTGAAATTTGGGGTGGAAGAAAGCTAAGCTTAGTGTTATGGAAGAATTAGTTTAAAAAATAATGGTCGGATATAAATACAAGCGTACCTGATTGCATAATTTCCGTATTTTATTGTTATATAAGTTGCATCCAAGATTTGGTCATACTACAAATATCAATCATTATATAGATAAATATACCACCATTTGTTCAACTGTGACTGAAGTCGTTCGCATGCACATTCGAATTTTTTATAGTCAGTTAAAGTGTTTTCCGTTTATCAAACTGCAGCAGAAAGTGAAAATGATAATAATAAGTTAGTAAATTGTTTTCCAGGGTTGTCAGAGCTTTGAAATTTCCTGCCAGTCGAGATAACTAGCCCCCGAATAACACGGTAGATACGTTTAACATTGTAGATACGTTTCACAGTGCAAATTAAAACCGTGTTAAACTTGGCAAAGTTTGCCTAAAAACACAAAACATTTTTTTAAATTTGAGAACCTTGCTAGCAAAAGCGATACCATGTTGTAAATTGAATGCCGTGTTAAAGCGATACCATGTAAAACATTTTAAAACCGCGTAATTCGAGTACCGTGCGGTTCGAGGGATAGGTGTATGTATTTGGAATATTTTTATTATTACATGAAATTCAATTTTGATTTTCTTCCATTTTGAATGAAAGAAAAACATTTGTCCATCCTTATTGCATATCTTTGCTATTCATCTATTTCTGGTCATGGTTTCGGCTATGATTCGTATTTAAAAATCGTTCAATGCCGAAGTTTTTTGAATTCAAAATCAAGTAGTCCTGTACCGAACACATTAATCTGCCTTGAGTTTTCATTAGGTTTTAAACGTAACGTCTGACTCCCCACACCCATGAACCAAACCGGGAACGAAACCAACGCGCCTCTGCGATTATCGTGAATGCATCCTTTTTTTTGCCACTGAACTATGGTCCAACGGCCAGGTAGTAGGTATTTTTTTCTAAGTCAGCATCACCACGATCTTTCTTTTTTGCGTGCAAGCAGTGATCGCGGTATAGTGTTCTCAGCGGAAACCGCTTCACCAAATAGCAAATACCCTAGAAAGTATATACATAGATACTTGGAATCGAACCATTTTTCGAAGGTAAGAGACATTATCGTTTATAAAAGAATACTCTTTGTCGTTAGCGAATTTGAGTACTATATGTACATGGTTTAATAGAGTTCGTTTTGGGAAGAGTCGCTGGAACAAAAGACTTTCCAACTAAAGTTATACACCCTACGCTGAAGCTCCAACCGACAGGCTGCCTCTCCACCATCATTACACTTAAGCCATATATCCCTGAACTGGGATAGTTCATTCCAGAACTTATCAGCAAAACATTATATAAAAATCTAGATCTATTCATCAGGAATAAATTTGTTTTATTTGTGTCCACAGAATATGCTAACGCCCTCCATACAAAGCTCGCTAATTTCTCTATGAAAGCTGGAGCGCCCGCGACAAAACATTTTCTTGTACCCACTTCACTTGTAAATGATCATCGCTGATCTTAACGAGCATTTTTGGTTTGTACATTTGAGATTTTGAATGCTTCAGCTCCTACAAGAAGAGGAAGCACGAACAAATCACGCATCAGTCAGCAAGCGCACGCGGTCACACCAAGCGAAAAGGAAAAAAACTGCGAGATCCCCAAACTTTTCTTATCCCACATCACACCACCTTCCCAAAAGTATCTCAGTGAATAACAAAAATAGGGGGAACTTTATTTAAATTAAATACCACACAAGTGATAGCCAGGTAAAATTTTGTTTTGTGTGTGATTGCATGGTTTTGTTACTTAACCTAATTTTTTTTTTGGTCTTACTTAAAGTACCTGCTCACAAATCCTATCTCACATAACTAAACTACTTAAAATTGCCTACCCAAGTGTTAAATATTACAAACAAAAAGTTTGCCTTAGAAATTATATTAACTTAAATTAGTATAAAGGTGATTATTACAAAACGAAAACAGAGTACAATTCAAATCAATCATCAATTCTACGATACATCATCCGTCATCACAGAAGAAAACTTGTGGCCACAAATTTTCATCGATATAGGAAAAACTGTTAGTACAAATTGTAGCAATTCGTAATTTCTTTGGCAAATTCAAATATAGCATACCCAATATTTTATCTATAGAAAAACAACAATGAAATTTGCATATCCTAATAGTATAAATCCAACTCCCTAATAAAAATATAACGTTTCAAATAAAATCCATTTCTTACAATATACCCACTTAGATATATAAATAAGTTATCTTATCACTGTAAAACAAGCAACATGTAATCACGTTCAGAACTTATACTGAAGTCTAACATTTATCTATTTAATGTCCTAATATGATCCCGTATCCAAATGAATTATTAAGAATAATTAACCAATATCTAACCATCACATTGTGTGATTAGCTGAATAAAACATGTATTTCATTTTCGCTTAAGTTCCGCAGCTATTAAGGTCGTGAACGGTTAATCGTCTGCAAGGGCATCTTCAAGGACAAACCCCGTAATAAAATGACCAGGGGTAGTCAAGGTGCAACCGGTAACCACCGTCTGCATGTGGGAGGGCACGTCATAAAGTTTTACAACATCTGAAACAAAATAAGCTCCCTACGTTCATATAATTATTTCCCCTAGATTTTAAATATATAGTTATTTCTTGATCACTCTCTATATCCCTTTATTCTTCACATCCCGTCTTTTTAATATTTCCGCACATAAGCGAATCGTAATAATCGGCACGAAATCGTATGTATGCATTGGGAAGCAGAAAGATCCGACCCTACCGTCGAGCTAATGCCGTATGCACGCAAGCGTGCCTACTGCTGCCATGGGATTCAGGTCAACAACACTCAAATTCACCTTCCCACCTAGCAATGTTATAGTCCAGTACTGTAATGACTCAAAACTGTTACCCACCTGCCAAATATTTTTAAAGCCAGACTAACAGTTGCTTAGTTTTCCTCAAATAAAGAAATATTTTAATATGCAATTTATTGACCCTCTCCTGAGACAAAGTACACATTTTATATTACAGATTTTCTGAAATATCTTTAATTTCCTACGAAAATAGCTTTAATCGATTTCCTCTTAATTACCACAAACACCTGAGGACTTTTCTCCGCACAATCAATACCCATAACGATTCGAGCCAAAAAAAATATAAAAAATTAAAAAGAACAGATAACAGAAGTCAAATGAACACACATAAAATATAACAAATGAACTTCCAAGCGGAAATCTTGATAATCCTTCTAACGGAAGGAACGAACAAAAACGAGGATATCTCTCTGATTGCTGTATATTATGAAATAACCACTCAAGCCAAAGCGAACAAGGAGAAATTAGCAAAGAACCGAAAGAAAATCTAGTATACATTTTTTCTTTTTTTCAGGAATTGCAGAGTCTTTTTTACAAGGAGAACAATTCAAATTTATTCTCCTACACTCGGTGCGGCATCTATTTCTTTTCAATAGATGAAGCTTCCAATGGATATACTTAACATCAATTTTATTTTTACCCTTAAGGTAGTAGTCTGTTTGTTCTGCTGTACATATAAGATATTGTTGGCTGCAATTCCTGAATTTATTACTTAAAGTAGAATTTATGTGTTTAAGTAAAAATCGTGACACGGTGCGCGAGTTTAAAAGAAAAATAAGCGGATTTGAGCAAGCGAAAGAAGGATTTTTATTTTATCGGAAAAATAATTGAATTCTCATTATTATTTTGCAAATAAAAGTGCTTCGAAAAAGCGATGAGAAGAGATTGACATTTGCTCGATATTATTATTTATCACTTCAAGTAGGTAAATAGCGCTAATTTTTCTTTAATATTAGACGACAGAGCTATCCTTGGTTAACAAATCATTTTTAAAACATGTTGAGTGGTTTCCTGTTGTTGTTAGTTTTGGTTAAATAGTTTAATGCGACTTACACTTGGTATAGCAAGTTTTATTGTGATTAATCTAATCGTGACATATTCGATAAAGTTAATAAGTCCACTCAATGGACAATGCTCAAATTATTAATTTGCTTAACCCTATAAGTACATACTTCGTCGAATCGACGCGACAACACAAGTTCACGTTTTACTGATATTTTTTTCTTATTTTTTTTAGGTTTGATTAGTTTTTTCGCACAGCGTTAGCTGTGCTTATGCTGCATGTGTCACAGACGTTAAGCTATTATATTATGTTAGTACGATTTTTTTTTAAATCTGCATCGACGAAGCAATGAAGCAGACCACATAAAAATACTCAATTTAACGCATTTTGTAAAAAAAAATACCAAATAATCTAAAGCTGTGAAAATTGCACTTTGAAGAAAAATGTTATAGAAAAAACTATTCATTGTTGTTATTCTTAATGAACTGAGTATTTGCAAACAATCGACTTTCAAAGTTCCTGGTGCTTAGGTTATCTGAATGACCACTTTAAATATGGCGAATTCGATTCGGCGAAGCATGTCATTTACGTAGATAGGTACTAAAAATAAGCATGAAATTCCAAGCTTAAGGAAAGAACCAGCAATTTAAGTAGCTCTTAATAAGCACATGATGCTCAGAGATGGTTGTAGCACAGTCAATCCACTGAAAATGGTTATCGATTTTGTATTAAAAACAACGTTTAGATGAAATGTGATTTCTTTATTAAAGACAAAAAAAACAACACAAACTTCAAAAGGTGCATACGAAAAAAAGAAGGAAAAAGCACACAGCAGAAAAGGTACAGATTGAGAGAAACAGATTTGCGCCGCACACACACACAAATTTTCTTACACTCAACGCTGGGAAAATCAAACGATCTAGCTTCAATCGAACATTTCACTTTTTTTTAATTGTATAAAATGTATAGTTTAGTGCTTATTGTTCAACTTCAGGATAACCTACAAAGATGATTTAGGTATATCTTAAAATCTTTGTAGATAATTGAACTTTATATTAAAAAAAATCCTATTTCATTTGGATGAGTCATTCCAAAGCTAGGAGCTAGAAAGCATTCGAGAGTTATAACTTTTCTTAGATATCAGCGTAGATCTCCGCTTCCGGACAGCGG
The DNA here is from genome assembly GCA_949715645.1 of Portevinia maculata. Classification (NCBI taxonomy): domain Eukaryota; kingdom Metazoa; phylum Arthropoda; class Insecta; order Diptera; family Syrphidae; genus Portevinia; species Portevinia maculata. The sequence continues at coordinate 44,041,163 of OX454525.1, forward strand.
ATGAAGCATTTTCCCGCCGTAAAAAGTAGCTTATGTTCATCAGGGATAATGCCGGCTTCTAATGGTAAAACATTTTTTCAAATCGGTCCAGTAGTTTCGGAGCCTATTCAAAACAAACAAACAATCAAATCTTTCCTCTTTATAATATTAGTATAGACAAACCTCAAAGAGTTCACTACTTAACTGTAGTTTGTGGTTTGATTTATATTAAATTTAATAAAGTTGTCGAGTTTTTCAAAACATATACCAAATTAGTTTGTAAAATAGCTTTCAGGCTGAAAAGCAATAATTATAAGTAAAGTAGAAAAGTTGAGAACGTCCGCATATGAACAAATAATATAGAATACGTATAGTATACGTTAATAAAGTTAACATGTTTGTCAAGTATTTAAGTTTATATAAGCAAATGAATTTGAAAGTCAAAAAGCCAAATACAAAGGTTTAACTTAACAAAACGTAGCTTAGCGTCAAATAGTTTAAACTTAAACTGATGTCAGTAAAACATCCACTTTTAGAAATGAATATTAAATAAGTGGTATAAAGTAATATTTCGTCCCGGTATAGGGACGGGTGAAGAATATCACTTCAGAGCACCCCGAGAAACAGCGTTTGTAGCAAAAGGCGACTAAGGGGAAAATCAAAGTTAGTCAATTTAAACATCCAGGTAAGCCTAGCGACACATTTAACGTCTTAAAGCTGTCCCAAATTCCAAGCATAAGCAAGTGATAATCTTTCGTCTTATCGTTCTTTATACCATGTTCATCAAACAAAGCCGTGAAGTGGTACGGATTGATTACCATTTGGTAACACGTTTCATGAAGCTTCTGGCTTAGGATTGTAAACTGATCATAGGAGAGACTATCGCCCAGGAACACCGCCTTCCCCTGACAGACATTTTATAGCTGCGGGCACGAACAAAACTAAGCAAACAAAAGTGTCGGCGAAAATCCAATGGTTCAATCTGGACAAAGAGAAATGCGAAGCATTTGTAGCAAATATACAGAATTATTTCCATCACATCATCACCTAAGTTGAGGATGCAGAGTGAAGAGCACAAGATATGTGAAATTCTCTACCCACTTGCTTAGAAAGAGCCAAAATAACTGCAAAATAGAGCAAAAAAACATGGTGCTGGACAGAGGAAGCTAAAGCAGTGATTAGTGACATGAATGTGGCATTCAAAGTTTTGCCAAAGCACTCCACTAATAATGGAGATGGAAAGGTGTGGCGGGAAAGGGCGTTCCAGGTGGGATGAACGACAAGATGCAGTGTGTCCTTGCTATGTAACAGCGGTTGGCACGCTTGCGGTGCACGGTATCAGCTCGTCGGTGGGGTGGGATCTTGCTGCTTTTTCCCTTGCGCACAAAAATATCGTGCCAACATAAAGAAAAGAAAAAAAAATGATAAAGAAAAGATAGGGAGAAGGAGACAGTGACCTCGCATAGCAGAGGTTATCAATGATGAGGTCTCGTTGATCTTATCACGGAAATGAAAAAGGGAAAACGTTGAAGAAATGAAAGAGGTTATATAAACGTTATCAGCGGGGTGTCGTGGGTGTTCTGACACCTGGAGGAACCCTCTCCTTGCAATTGGCATAGGCAATTGCCACTTGACTATCCTCTCCTCGGTTTCTCTGAGGATAGTCCCTTATTCGCATTCTCATGCATTTCACTTAAATCACTAAAACATCTCAACAATTGGAATTAAATTAACACATATTTATTAAAAGAAATAGTTCGTGGCAAAACAAAATGATCATCGATTAAGTATATTATGAATGTGTAGGTATGTATATCTATATATAGTTAATGCAGGGTAATATGACATAGAAGTATAATTTTGAAGTGTAATTTTTTTGAATTTTAATATAGGGTATCTTTAGATTTAAGCATAGGGATATGGTTGATTAAGATAAGTTAAATGTAAGAAATAATCGTAGGTAGTTCAAGTTAAGTTTAATATAATAAAAAGCCAATGAAAAGTTAAATGTATTTGTATATATATATATTTAGTTGTACTCACTCTTATCTCCGTTGACTTTGCTGCGATGAATTTTGTGAACAAATTTCCCGCTGGTGAATTAAATTGGTTTTATGCTATGAATTTACTGTAAATTTTATCTTTTCTGTGGCTTTGAGGTTCATAGGTATATAAATCTAGTAAACATAATTCGTTAGACTATTTTTAAGTTAATATTAAGTTAAATTAGTTGTTAGAAAACTTGTCTCAGATAAAGAAAAAAATAAAAAAAATAAAATTTAGGCAGATCCCTTGATTAGCACTATACGTATCTCTCAACACAATTAATATACTGATTTACCCACTGAAGTTAATTTAGACGATGATGCTATCTGGAGTCAACAATTGAAGTCTTTTTGGGGTGATGAAGATTTGATTGCTGGTTTGCTTGATGGTTTCATTGTGGGTGGTTGGGAACGAGGCATAAGCTGGCTTAGCACATGGTTTCTGGAGGTGGCTATTAGGTACGCCCGTGAATGTGCAGCTTACGCACGAATATCCCCAGACTTAGGGTGATTCTTTTCTTGCTGATAGGCACTTTTAGGTGCTCCTCTGAAGGTGAATATGTGCAGTCTAACTCGTACACGTGGACGAGTACAATTCATGTGTGCTGACGCAGCCAAAAATATTTATGAGCCGCTGCAGTCGCAGTCGTACATGCTGACGCAGTCACAAAAAAAGTTATGTATGCGGAAGCTTTTAACAAATGCTGGTTGGCGAGAGTTTGTTCTATGTACTGTGCCCTCGTGTGTCAAATTTGCAGACAGGGTATGGGGTCACAAGAACACTCTTCAGCTTTGCAAAAGTTATCCGCAATTGCCTACGAAAAAAATTATGCCTTCAAATATAAATTATTTAATTGGATTCCACAGGCTTACCTATACAATCCTATGGATACAATTTGCTGTACCACGTGCAGCGTGGGGTTTTCCTTAACTTCAACCGACAAAATACTGATTCTGCTCTTCTTTGGCTCGATACCGGCAGGCCTGAGTAAAATAAATGCGGCTATAAGCACACTGAAAATTCACAATGAATTTAACTCACTGTGCGATTTATCTCTGGAATTTTTAGGGGATTCCAAGAAAGAGTTCTAGCCAGGGTAACGTTTAACAAAGAAAATGGCGAGTTGTCTATTTGTCACTTGTATAAATAATGACCGATTGTCTGTGTGTGAGAAATGTCATAGATCGAGAGTTTGCAAGACAAAAATACTGGTTTTGACAGACGTTTTGCGTTCAGCTGATCATAGTAGTCGGAGGGTATGTTCGTCGGAAGGATCCGGTTTGTGTATCGGGACATACTGTCGGTAGTTAGTTTTGAAATTGGTCGTAATTTATTTGCTATAATGGATTAATTCTTGGTGGTGTACGCCACAAAGGCTCACCTAGACTTGCAATACAGACTTTGCAAAAGGCTCGCGAAGAGAAAGTGCGTTCAAATTCAAGCAAAGTGTGCGGACTTCAAGGGTTAGAAGAAATTTCTTCTTCGGGTGCTGATAGAAACCAGACTATCCCCTAGCTCCGACAAACCAGCTTGAACAGGGGTTCAACCATTTTCATTTTGAAGTAACCAAGAAGTTCGCAATCAAAGCCGGTATACAGCAGGGAAGTGACGTAAGTCCTTTGATATTTATTACAGTCCTTAATTTATCTGCTTGAAGGAAAAGTGAGGCCTTAGTGACGAGTTGATTCGGGATGTCTGTCGTTATTTTCTGAGGTCGAACACGCTAACCCCATATGCAGACCAGTAGGGATGCAGTTAAGTGCGTGGGTTATGATCCCTTCAATCCTCATAATAGCCTCTCGGCCATTAAAGGAAGAAGAAGATTTAAAGTAATATTTCAGTTCTAGTAAAATTATATGTAAATTTAGTAGTTTGCAACTACAATTCATTTCCCAGCTCCTGAATTATAAAATAATGAACGATATATTTGTTTTCCTGATCTGGTTCGTGGGTGGAAGCAGCACTTACCTATAAAGCTTTCTTGCTAACTTTGGAGAATTTTAATATGGATGCGATAATAAGCAGTTGTAATTCATGCGAATCGCGATTCTATCTATATGCAACTTTATATACAGTCGAAATCGGTTATAATGACATTTAAGGGAGTGACGTATTTGGTCGTTGTAAGCGATACATACTTAATATACATACACTTTCGACTTCTCTCACAGTTTTGCCACCAACAATTCCACGACGTCGACGAAACTGTACTGTACCCATGTTAATGATCAAATGAAGTCATTCTTCCCCATCTCATTGGCAAATTCATTTGCCTTTATTGGCAGAATGCGGATGTCGGAATTTCTTCGGGACTTAAAAAGATAAGTACCGCTGTATGTATGTATGTATGATTAGAAAATTTAATTTTCTCAAACTTAGGTTTTGCTTCCTCTAATTGTTTCTTGGATTTTCCTTGTCATGTGTAGAGCGTGCAACTCAATATTCATTAGCTAAATCTTTGTTTTGCTCTTCAGCCTCCAATCTGAAACTAAATCCCGCTTTCTCTTCAATGGAAAAAAGTAGTTTTGGTTCTTATTATTCGACATTTTAAAACTTAAAAATTCACGCAAATAAAGTAAAATTCACAAATTTCTACAAGTTAACTAAAGAACGAACTCAAAAATAATAAAAAACAAATGAAAAATGGGTGGTAAGAGTTATCAAGATATGTATTTGGCTAGACATAATTTCGGTTATGCTAGAGTATTTAAACATACATGTAGAAATATCGTGCGTCGTATAAATATTAAAGTCGTTACAACCGATAACTAATTTGAAAAAACGAATAAGTAGGTCGTTGTATGCAATATGTCGTTGTAGCCGATATCATTGTAACCGATATTTTATTCAATGCAACCGGTGCTCAGCTTATTGACAGCCAGGCCGCCATTAGAGCGATCACATCAGTCACTATATCCTCTAAGTTAGTACTAAAATGCCGTAATGAACTACGAGTAGCACTGCTAGAAGAAAGAAGCGTTTATGGAAATGAACATGCCGACGAACTGGCCAGCAATGCACAGCTCTCCACTGCTCACTTGCGAAACCAGTCCAAGTTTCGCTCGGAGCACTAAAGGCAAACATCACTTTAGAATACCGCACTACAGCCAAAGTTAGATGAAGAAGACTGACAACATGCGTGATGTCCAAAAACATGATCCCAAACTACAAACAAAGCAAAGCCAATCGATCTCCTATGTAGAACCTTAAAAAGATATCGCCAGAATAACAGCGATCATCACGAGACACCGGCCTATAGGATACCATGCGGTCAAACTTGGCATCCCATACAAAAACCACTGCAGCAGTTGCAATGTTACTACTGAAAAATAAACCCTAATTCACAATGTATGCGCCTGCCCGGCAGTAGCTAGGACCAGACTCCGAGCATTAGGAACCCCTTTTTTTGAGGAATCTCCTTAAAAAGTATTAAGAAAATAATACATTTCTTAAACTCCGCAGGTCGGACTTAGAGACTTCTCATTAAGAAACGATAATACCCAGGTTTACATGAGATTGTGGTAACAAAACGAAACTCAGTGCTAATTGGATTTGTTTTTAACAAACCGCCTACCTACCTACCGTTATATCTTTGTAACCGATGTAGTTATAATCGATTTTCACTTTATTTATATATTAGGGGATAGCAATATAAATTGAAAACTAGTTCGTTTCCCTGTTTGCGCTATTCATTGCCTTAAGCTCTTCTCTCAGTGGCTTTGCGTTTGGTTACACGCGTGCGCCGACCGGTAAAAAAAACTAATCTATGCTTAGATCCTTCCACAGACCAAATGCCATCAAAATCCGCTGCCTTAAAAACTACACACTTTTTTTTAATTACCATTTTCATAACATCATAACTCACAATCAGTTTGAGTTCCAAATTTTAGCACGATTGCAGTATATTTTTATTTGGTGTAAAAGAGAAACTTAAAAATGTATTAAAAACTTTAAATTTTAACAAATTTGTATTCTTATGCATGAGAATTATTATTTAATCTTTATTTTCATTTTTTTACTTTCAGGTAAGCAACAATGCAGTTAGCATAAGAATGTGGAAATATTTCAGCGAATTTACCTGGTACGGTATTGCGATTTCAATGTTACAGTTCAGTTTTTCACCCAGATTTCGGTAGACTTTCACACGTAGGTAAGTTATACCTATATATTTACAATTTTATGGTAGTAAGGTTTCGAGAATCGTTCTGATCTCGGTAGGTAGGGCCACAATATAACTTCTATACCACTGCGCCGATTATTATTTTGCGAAAAAGCTTTATAGATACGCATGAGCGAATTTTTTAGAAGGATGTTGTCAACATATTTTGTTCTAACTGTTTTTTGTACGTTCTTTAAGGGTCTTATCGCAAAAGCAATGGTCATGTAAAAAAACGTCCCCAAAAAGTGGGTGTGCCACAAAACTTTTTTTGGGAGAATAAAAACTTTGTCTACATACTTTGTGAAGAACACAACCATTCCCATCGACTTTTTGGATAGAACGTTTTTGACCATGCTTCGTCGAATCGACGACGTTCGTACAGCGCTAGCTGTGATTATGCTGCTTATGTGTACAGATGTGCAGGTGAATAAATATTATGAAACCAAATTTTTCTTAAATCTGTGTCGTCCAACCCACGAAGAACTTTAGCTGAAAACACTTTATAAAGCGCCTTTCGTGAAAAAAATACACAAGGTTGTGTAAACTTATTCATGAAAAATGATCTTGAAAACAACAATGAATGCTACACAAGTCAACATTCTTTATTCGAATGCCAAAAACAAGAGGTCCTTTACTCTATATCGTCCTCTTTGTAATACATCCCTCTCATATAATGCCGTCTTGGGACAAGTAGCAGGTATTATACTGGTGTTGCGGTTTACACTGGTGGTGTGGTTTACAGTCGGCCATCCTCTTCCGGAAACGCCCACGTTTCCTCGCCATCAGAAATTGCATATTTCATTGCATGCTTTTCGGTGCTACTTACTATTAGATCCAATAGACAGATAGGAAAGAGGTGTTTGGGTGCAGTTGTAGGGTTTTTCTCCACGGGTGATGTCTAAGTTGCTTAGGGAGATTACGATTTCATGTATTCGAAATAAAGTAATGGACTTGGCCGGGATTCGAACGCACGACCTTCCATTCAGTATGCGAATACACTACTACTGCACCTATGCCACCCGTGAAATGTCCTTTCGATCACACGATCATATATGGGATAACCATTGAAACGGTCTAGATTGCAAAGTATACAGCGTACTTCGTACATTATAGGCAACTCAGTCTTTTACATCTGTAAAAACATGATTAGCTACTTCTTGTTAAGACTTTGATTATTCCTAATTTTGATATATGGCTGTGAAATTTACTGCAACTGCAATAATTATATTAGCAAACGTAAACTTAATGTAGCCTTTAATTGTGCTGTACGTTATGTCTTTAGCCTATCTAATATTTTGAGCTTTGAAGTCTTATGTTGTTTAATATATTGATAATGCGCCAACCACAATATTGTTTTGACAAAATTAGTATTGCAACCTCGTATAGATCTCTTTTATTGATTCATCCTCGCTGTTCTTTTTTAACATTCAAACGTCAGTTGTTTGTTAATTCGATCCGTCTTTGGAACTCTTTACCGCGTTATATAAAAGAAATTCAAAATATAAAAAAAGGGTAAATGTGTAAACTTTTTATATTGGATTTATTTAATTGCATACGTAAGGATATTGTGATATTATTATCGATGATTCAAATTTCGCTTTTTTTATTATTATTTCAATTTGTATTAATTTAAATAACTTATTATGCTCTTCAATGTAAAATTGACTCATAACTAGATTATAAGATATTAACCTCGAAACAAAAAATAATTACGTTTACAAAAAAATAACTACCTAAACAAAATTCAATTGGTCGTTCTCTTCAATTCAATTCAATTCAATTTATTTAGAATAATATCGCTTACAATTTAAGATAACAAGCATCTTTTAAGATTTGCAAGCCTTTAGTGTTAATTTAAGTACATGTGGAAACAAAAATTATACAAGTAGGCAAAAATAGATAGAAAAAAATGGAGATTATAACATAATTAATAAAAACTGAGTTAAAGAAAAAAAAAGTGTTCAAAAGAGTTTACGGGCATTTAAAATTATATGTTTGTGACAGTTCTAGTGGCCAGATATTTTAAAAGAGAGGATTTAAAATTGTTTGTGCTACCAATCTTCCTAATGTTTATGGGCAGAGAATTCCACAATTGTACTGAGCTTACAAAAAACTGACGCTCGGAGGTTAAACAGGCAAAACTTGTTTGAATCAGCATACGCGATCTAGTTGACTGGAGGAATCGAAGCTCATTGAACAAATAGTTCGGCTCCCTAGTTTGCAAGACGTCATGTAACAGACACAGGGCTCTATATATAAGCAAATTGTCAATGGTACAACTGCTTATCTGCTTTGCGTACAGGGAAACATGGTCATATCTTTTTAAATTGAACACGAACCGGGCAATATTATTATACATAGCATTAAGCTTTCTTCTAGTATTGTAATCGGGACAGCAGAAGATCTCACAGCAATACAGTAGCATGGGTAAGAGAAGAGTTTTCGCTAGTAGGAGTTTTGTTCGTATTGGAATGAAATGCTTAGTAGCCCAAAGAGCGCGTAGCCCACCATATACTTTTCCAATAGCAGCGTTGATATGAGTAGTCCAGGACAGGGTACGGTTGAAAATAATACCGAGGTTTTTGGCCGAATCAACATACTCTATTTGGCTCCCGGCTAGTTGAATAGGTGGAAAATGGGAAATGTCTATTATTCTTTTGTGGATCACGAGTGCTTTCGACTTAAGAGGGTTTAGGAGTAACTCATTTTCAGTTGACCAATTCAGTTTACGTTGAAGATCTTCATTTATTAGCCTCGTGGCTTCGCTGTACTGTTTTAGAGCAAAACTTAGATAAATCTGATTCGTAATTCGTTTATATAGAGGGAGAAAAGTAGTGGTCCCAAAATTGAGCCTTTAGGCACACCACGGTTGCGGGTGGCAATGGTGCAGTAGTAGTGTATTCGCTTACGGAATGGAAGGTCGTGCGTTCGAATCCCGGCCAAGTCCATTACTTTATATCGAATACATGAAATCGTAATCTCCCTAAGTAACTTAGACACCACCCGTGGAGAAAAACCCTACAACTGCACCCAAACACTTCTTTCCTATCTCTCTATTCTTTCTAATAGCAAGTAGCACCCAAAAGCATGCAATGAAATACGATATTGCCAGGTGCTGTTTGCTGTTAAAACACAAATGCTTAGCCTGTGTTCTTAGCATTATAAGGGTACTATAACAACAGAAAAAAAATCTAGTGTAAGCAAATTATATAAAAAAAAAAAAAAAAAAACACTACGTTACTGGCAAAAACCTTGAAAAACGTTCACCCACTGCAACCCGTTGCTGCCTCCCGTGTAGGTAGGAGAAAATAAGTTTCATTGAATGGAGTGAAAACATGAACTCTTTTCTAAGTTTGGAGCAAAGAATTTATTGATTCACAGTATCAAAGGCCTTTGAGAAGTCGAGTAAGGAGAGAATGGTAGCATTGTTTTCATCGACAGCTTTTTTGATATCGTCGATTACCACCAATAAGGCCGTCTTACAGCTCCTCTTTGCTCGGAAACCCGACTGATTTTCACTAAGTAGTTTTTTACTTAAGAGATGGCTCTGCATTGGTGCAAGGATGGTTTTCTCAAATACCTTTGAAAAGAACGGGAGTATTGAAATGGGCCGGTATTCTATGGAGTTTCCGTTAGTTTTCTTTTCGATGTGAATAACTTTAGCTTCCTTCCATTGCGAAGGGAAAGAAGACGTTGTAAGGATGGTGTTAAAAATATGAGTAATAAGGGGCAGTATATAAGGGAGCTTTACAAATTTCGGGTGGATTGCGTCAAGTCCCATGGTATTTGATTTAATTCCTAGTAGAGCTTCAGCAACATATTCTTGGCTTACCCTATAGAAATTGAAAAGTGGGGTGCTATCATCATCCGGCGACAAATCAAGCGGAAATGAGTTAATGGCGTTTGAATTTCATGATGTTAAAAATACCGAGTTAAGTTGGTCACAATCGACATTTTCAGGGGTTTTTGACTTCTCTTTACCTATACCGATTTCACGAATTTGTTTCCACACTTCTTTGCCAGACAAGCAAGCACCAAATTTTCTGTTATAGAAAGCTCGTTTTGCATTTCTAATTTTGTGGGTTGTCTTATTCCGGAGTAATCGGTATCGACTGTAGAACTCCTCAATCTTATACTTCTTCCAGCTTTTAAAAGCATCGTCTCGTTGATTCATCAGTTGAAGGATATTTGGAGTCCACTGGATTGAAGCCGATTTTACAATTTTTGTTTTTAAAGGCAGATGTTCGTTAAATAGTGAGACTATTTGATGTTGGAGGAAGTTTACTTGATCATCAACCAATGGCATCCGATATATACTATCCCAATTTTTACTGGAAACATCATATTGCAATGCTTCGTAATTGGTGACAACGATTTGGCGGGAGCATTGCAGTTTTGGTGTTAAAGAGACTGAGGGAGGGCGTTTGAGTATTGGTGTTGGGTTGTTGACTCTAGTATTTTGGCGAGTGTGTGGCATTGTAGGTGTTTGTATATCTTGCGTGTATGGGTAAAAGTAAATGAAATGCACGAAAAAAAGAAAGAACACAATTTCTAGGAGAACCTTGTATGCAATTTCAGTCTTTGATTCTAGATTTAAAATATTCGGGTTAATTTCTATGAGTTTAAGTCAAGACAATATTTAAAACCACGAAACTGACTTTCTTGCCGATTTCCCGCACTGTTCATTTTAGCAATGAAACACCAGATTTTTAGAGCTAAAACACCGAGCGAAAAAATAAGTGCGTCTATTCGTGTTTGCACATTACGATAATGTCTCTACCACTATTAACAACTTTCTGCTATCTAAACCTCAATAAATCCATTTTCACATGGATATTCGATTTATACTTTTCCTGAGAATCTTCATTGCTGAAATGCTAAGCATGTATCCTTAAATTAAAATACAAAATAATTTGTATATCTCAAAGTAAAAAAAATAGGGAGAAAATTACATTTCTTTCCAACCCCGTTCAACTTCTGCAGCATCTATATAACATTGCATAAGTTGTATGAATAAGGATGTTGCGGTATGCAAATTTGTTCAAAATACTTTTATAAGTAGGTGCGTACATTTTCTTAGAAATCACTTAGCAGTTTTCTAACGAACCGTTATTCGAATATTTTCACAAGAACTGATTACACAATTTTACTACGCTCCTTTAATTATTTTATGTTCCAAAAACGATCAAAATCGTGAGAGGAATTTTTGAGGAAACGAGTTGTATGGAAGGTACCTTCCTCCCGCTATTTAAAAATATAAAAAATGGCCGCGAGATATAAACCTAAGTTGGGGTTCTTACGACGAAGGTGGAAGTAAATACGTCGCCCAATTGTGGCTGTATCTTCGGTGACAGGCGGAGATACGGACTGATGAACGGAAATGCGGGGCTCATTTTTTGACTTCTCTATACTCGAAATATCATACTTCATGGTGAGTTTGAGTTCGACACTTCAGTATAATTATAATACATATATTTCAGTTAGTATACAACAGAAAATGAAAAAGTTAAAAATGAATTCTGATGAAAGTAATTAAAAAGCTATATATAATTTAGAATGAATGGCCTTTAATTACGACAGTTAACATATTAGACAGCAAATTGGAGTTTGAAATATAAATGAATTATGGTATAGTTTGAGGTTTGTAATGTTGGATCACCAACACTGGCATTAGCTTACAGCAAAATCCAGATGGAGTAAACAGCAGAAAGCGGAGAAGTACAAAATTAAACTCACGTTCGATATGTGCAACATTTTAGATTTTATTTAGCTTTTTTAGTTGAATGAAATGGTATGTAAATTACAAAGCCATACAGCTTTTAAACTTATTGAAATTAATTTGAAAAAAAAAATGCATTCTAAATATTCATGTAATTAATAAAGACATGTAAACCGGTGAACCGCACAAGCGAACAGAAGGGATGCAGTTAAGTCAGTGATCATAGCCTCAACGCCATTAAAGGAAGAATCATTAAAAAGTATAAAAATAAAAACCAAAGTCATCAAAATATGACGACCAGTGGGTCACTTCCGCATTCTGTATGTGTAAGGTGTCCACTTAGGTGAATTGTTGCATATCCTATTCCTATCCCTGATAAAGTGGGCGTGGCAAAAATCTAAGCATGCGTGAATCGTTAAGAAGTTTCAGCATATTTTGTTAAAGAACATTTAAAGGATTTTTTTTTCGAAAAATCAAAGTTTTGTGAAAAAAGCCAGTTAACATTGGGCGTGGCAAAGAACTTTATATAACAAAATTGCTTAAAACGGCTTTATCTACTTACTTTAGCAAAGAATAGGACTTTCATTTCCCATGATTTCTTCAATAAAATTTTTTTTTTAATAGTGGACGGATTTCACAAATATTTACGCAATTGGTACGCTAGAATTACAAATTGTAGCTTCCTAGCTCAATCTTTGACTTTTCCATAAAACTGTTTTTATTTTAATTGTGGTGTATCACTGGGCGGTTTTAAAAAATCTTAACACACGGGACAATTTCTTCCAAATTTCAGCTTTCTAGCTCTAATTTCGATGTAATCAATAAATTATCGGTTTATATAAATGGTAGATTGCATGATGTTTACAGTAAGGTATTGTTTATATTACATAAGACATTCGACACTCCGCCCACCTTAAAACTCTAGTTTTAAATACATCAAATTAGTGATATCTACTTGAAATGCAATTTTATAAAATGATTTATCAAAAAAAATAAACAAATGAACAAAAAAATTCAATTCAGGATATAACATAATGTACGTTACTTTAAGCTTATACTAGTTTGTAGTACAACAACAATTAGATAAACTTGTGATCGGGATCATGTTAAATCTTCATTAGGTAAAAGTAATACCAGTTTAGTGATGTCACGTCTCATAACACCAGATTTCGTTCGTACTTCAACAACTCGAATGAGGCCATCTACACCAGGAAAAAGAGTTATCAGCCATTTGCTTGGTGGAAGATTGTTGTCCAAAACTAAGACTAAATCGTTGACTTCTATGTTACGTTTCTTCAAAGCCCATTTTGTTCTTTGTTGCAGTTGATGTATGTATTCACGTTGCCACCTTCGCCAAAATTCTTGCTGAAGACGTTGGGTGTACTGCCAACGAGAAAGTGTATGTATCTTGGCATCGCACAAGTTCTGCTCAGGTAATGTCATTGTTGGACCACCTGTAAGAAGAAAATTTGGAGTTAATGGTTCTAAACTATGTTTGCCATCTATAAAGGCAGTCAATGGACGAGAATTTAGACACATCTCGATTTGACAAAGTAGAGTGCTTAGTTCTTCGAAAGTTAGCGATGTCTGTCCCATCACTCGACGCAGGTGAAATTTGGTCGACTTTACGCCGGCCTCCCAAATACCTCCAAAATGAGGCGCGCATGTGGAGGTATAAATTCCCAAGAAATTTCTTCTTCAGCTACATATTTATGGATTTTTTCATTGGAGTTAAATAATTTATAAATTCCCTTAAGTTCACGAGACGCCCCAACAAAATTTGACCCGTTGTCACTCAAAATTCTTTTAACTGCTCCTCTTCTCGATAAAAATCTGTTTAAAGCAGCAATCGCAGCATCCGATGTAAGATCCGAGACAAGTTCCAAATGAATTGCTCGTGTTGATAAACAAATGAAAAGGGCCACATAGCATTTTTGATGTTTTGCCCCACGACCTTTCCAACTTTGTATGTTTAAAGGCCCCGCATAATCCACACCCGTGTTCGTAAATGGCTTACACATTTCTAGTCGAACCTTGGGCAAATTACCCATTTGTTGCTCTAATGGACGAGCCGAATACCGCTGACACGTAACACACCCTCGAACGTACTTGGAAACCTTTCCCTTTAGATGCAAGATCCAATAATTTTGCCTTATAACTCCAAGCATAAGATGTGGTCCACCGTGTAAGTACTTATGATGATAATGAGCAATAATTAAAGTTGTTAAATGAGAGTTCTTCGGCAAAATTGGCGGATGTTTTTGTTGAAACCCAAACTCTCCCTTTTGAATTCGTCCCCCAACCCTTAGTAAACCATCATTTCCAATAAATGGATCCAAAGATTTTAGATTACTATCCCTACGTATGGGTTTTGCCAACTTAAGTCGATTCAATTCCAATGAAAATGCAGAATTTTGTGTTTCCCTTATCCAAAAACATAACTCAGTTGCCAGCTCACTTATTGACAGTGGTCCCAACTCCCTTTCTGTCTGATCTCTTCCCTTTAATTTTGCATTGTGAATGAATCTTCGACACCATGTCATTATCCGTTTTAGTCGTGTCAGTGAAGAAATACGAAGTAGAAATTCATTCTCATGCGGTACTGTAATTGTTAAAGAAAGTGTGATGTTCCTTTTCTCAAGATCAGTTTCTGGATTTTTCAAAATGAATTTGGTTTCAATAGCATCCATGGCCTGTAAAAACGCAGGTCCCTTCCACCACAAGTCGAATGAGGGTAACAGGTTTGGTTGTAGTCCTCTCGATGCACAATCCGCAGGGTTGAGCTAAGAAGGGACATGCCTCCATTGACTTTTAGGAACCAATTCTAAAATCTCCGATGTCCGATTTCCCACAAAGGTTGTCCACTTACAAGGATGTTGAGAAAGCCATGCCAAAACTACTTGCGAATCTGTCCATGTATAGCATTCCACATCGTCCAAACCCATACTTTTCTTAACAGATACAATCAGCTTCGCCAAGAGGTGGGCCCCACACAACTCCAGTTTGGGTATACTGATTCGATTCACCGGTGCAACCTTGGTTTTTGATGCTAGTAAGGATACAACACATTTTCCCTTGGAGTGCACAGACACATAAACGCATGCCGCGTACACACGTTCGGACGCGTCTGAGAAACCATGTAACTGCATTCGACACCCCTCCGTTTGAGCTGTTATCCATCGACGAATAGAAATGTTTTCTAGGCGGGTTAGATTCGTCCGGATGGTAAACCATTGCTGCATCAGTGAAGGTGGAAGCTGATCATCCCAGGAAATCCCAGCTATCCACAAATCTTGTATTATAACCTTCGCCAGAATTATCGAAGGACTCACCCATCCAAATGGATCAAAAATCTTTGAAATTTCAGAGAGAACAACCCTTTTTGAAACTCTTTTCTTGTTTTCTAATGAGACTCTAAAAAAGAAAAAATTTCCAGACGGATTCCAATAAAGGCCAAGAGTTTTAACTGCCATATCTTCAGAAAGGCTTAAGGCTGACATTTCTAAACTATCTTCTGGAATGTGCTGTAAAAACTTAGTAGAGTTAGATGCCCACTTTCTTAAATTGAATCCACCCCTTGCAAGTAGATTGCATAAATCAGTTTTTACCACCAATGCCTCCTCGATCGTAGCACATCCTCCCATAAAATCGTCCACGTAAAAATTGTTCAAAAGATTTGCTGCCGCAATTGGATGCCTCGTCTGTTCGTCTACAGCTAGTTGTTTTAAAGTCCTTATGGCTAAGAACGGAGCGCAAGTAGTTCCATAGGTTACTGTTTGAAGAGTGTACTCCTTTACCGGCTCACTTTCATTTTGTCTCCACAGAATCCTTTGGAAATGTACATCTTCAGGATGGACTACAACCTGTCGGTACATTTTTGCAATGTCGGCAGTGTAGGCAATTCGATGCATTCGAAACCGACCCAGAATATCCACAAGTTCTGCTTGTATTTTACGTCCATTTAGAAGAAGACTATTGAGCGACTCCCCAGTTGAGCTTGCAGCAGATGCATCAAATACCACTCTGACTTTAGTAGTTGAGCTATCTAATTTGAATACAGCGTGGTGTGGTATGTAAAATGATGTTTCCTGCGTTGCTTCCATGTCTCTTTCATTTGCTTCTACCATATGGCCTAACGAGAGATACTCTCCCATAAACTTGGAATACTCGACCTTTAATGAGTTGTTATTTTTGAAGCGCCTTTCCAACATATCAAATCTGCGAGCTGCCATATTTTTTGAATTCCCTAACTTCCCAATTGAGTTTTTAAAAGGCAACCTTACCATGTAACGACCGTTAGGTAGACGGGTGTGAGTTGCAGCAAAATGATTCTCGCAACTCGTTTTCTCATTTGTATACAGATTCCTATTCCTTATACTTTCAACTTCCCAAAATTGTCTTAGAGTCCTATCAATGTCTAAGCAAGTTGTCAAAGTAATTTTGAATCCCCTTGTTAGAATCCCTTGATTAGATTGTGCTTTTCCCGAAACAACCCAGCCAAAGATTGTTTCCATTGCAATTGCAAATTTAGTCTCTGATTCCCTTTTTTGGTTGCCTATAATTCTAAAGAAAACATCACACCTAAGCAATATGTCGATCCGTCCTGGCGCCTCGAATTAAGGATCAGCTAATGTGAGGCCCTGAATCATCCGCCTACAATCATCTTCGACTGCCACCGATGATAAGTTGGAAGTAATTTCACTAAGAACATAAGCTGGTACAAGAAGTTGTTCATTTTGTATCCGCGATTTAATTTGTAGATTAACTCCTCCCTTAGTGAATGTTGAGCTCGCTGCACCCACTCCATTGATTGCAATCCGTGCGTTTGATCGAGACAGATTCAACCTCTGAGCGCATGCCTCACTGATCAACGAAACTTGTGACCCTGAGTCCAATAACACTCGGCACAATTGCCAGCAGCTAGAAGAATCCATTACAAAAACTAGTGCAGTTTGTAAAATAGACGCAAACGATGAAAATGTGTGTGTTGTTGACAGCGCATTCATGCCCTCGGCGCTAGATGACCCTGGCCCTTGACTATCAGATAATTTTGCAGTTGGATATGCTGAACTTCCTGGATTCACACCACTTGAAGCCTCGTGAAGCAGTGTGTGATGCTTCCTATTACATACTTGGCAACGATTTACACAATTTGCTCAAGTGACCCAGTTTCAAGCAATTGAAACATAGATTTTTATCTCGTACGAAATCCCTTTTCCCTTTTACATTTAGCCTTCCAAACCCTGGGCACTTCTCTACCTGATGATTTTCTTGACAAAAACTGCAAGCAGAAGAAGGCGAAACCGCTGCACATCTTAATTTGTTAAGTGGATTAACCCTTTGCACCGAAGTTTTCTGAGCATGTGGTGCAATCGTACATACTTCATAGATTCGCCTATTCAAATAAATTCAAGAAGCTCTTTGAATGTTGGACTCTTCTTTTGAGCACTTTCACGCCTCCAAAATTGTTGAGACGATTTGTCTAACTTCGATGAGACAACAAACACCAACCAGCAATCCCAATAATCCGTTGGTACTTTCAAGGCCCTCAAGGCCCCTACGGAATCACTAACACATGACTTCAAAACCCTAAGTCCATCCTCTATCACATGATTTAATCCCGGTTGATCCATTATAGTTTTCAAGTGTTACTCAACAATAAGATTTTCTTTGCTATATGTTGCTACTAACTGTTCATATGCTGGTATGTAATTTACTTCCGTAATATCAAAACTGTTAATGATCGTTGCTGCATCATGAGACAACGAGCTCTTCAAATAGTAAAATTTCTGTGTATTACTTAACTTGGGGTTATTATGAATAAGTGATACATACATATCATGAAAACTAGGCCATTTTTTAAATTTACCATCGAAGGTTTGCAATTTAATCGGAGTAAGCTTTATTTCCGAATGGGGATATGCATTTGGAATTTCGTTAGCATCGTTATTTAAATCTAGCCCTTGATGAACAGTTAATCCCTTTAACATACGTCTTCCCTTAGCTCTAGCTTGATAATATTTTTCCTCTATATCAACCCTCTGACCATCGTTTTCAGTCTTGAGTTCATCGTCATCAGTAGTTAACCCTTCTATCCAAAACTGAACGTCATTGAATTCTTGAAAATGATCTGACAACTTGCCTAACCTCTCTTCAATAAGCTCTTTAAAGCATGTGTCGTCTCCAAACGCATCGTTTATAAAATTACAACCACGTGTTAACTGCCCTTTTATCGTAGCCCTTTTTCGTTTTAATTCTTCCAACGACATTGTTTATAATATATGTTATTATAATTAAATATAAAGGAAATATTTTTACCTGACTTCCAGAATACTTAAAAATTTCCTTTAACGGCAGGAATTATCCAACAACCAATGTCCAAAAGTATAGAATACTGTACAGTATGCATGTGCTCCTATGTACTACGAAAATTCTTATTTTTTTTTCTTCACGTAGAGAGCACAGTTACTACGAGTATATTTATAATCAGCATTGATAGTAATGTCGATCTAGCCATGTCTGTCCGTCCGTCTGTCGGCAAAAATTAGGCCTTTAAACTGGACCTAGAAAGTTGAACTTTAAACCATATACTCTCTAGGGTCCCGAAATAATCAAGTTTAAGTAATTTTGAAATCCGCACACAGACAGCCCACAAACTCAAAAAAATAAATTTATCGGAAAAATCGAATTTTGAGCTAGAAAGCTAAAATTTTTTATATAATAATCTATGACTCCTAAAACTGATCGGGAGATAACATTTTTAAAATCCGCCCACTGACACGCCCACAATTAAAAAAAAACAATTTCATTTAAAAGTCAAAGTTTGAGCTAGGGAGCTGAAATATATAATATTTACTTTATAGGGGCCCTTTATGCTCATGTGTAAATATTTTTAAAATCCGCGTGTCCAAAATGGTGGACCACAATTAAATAAAACAATTTTATTGAAAAACCAAAGTTTGAGGTAGGGAGCTGAAATTAATAATATATACTCTCTAGGGTCCCTTTATGCTCATTTGGATATATTTTCAAAATCCGCCTGCTGACACGCCCACAATTTAAATAAAATCTGCCTACTGATACGCCCACAATTAAATAAAACAATTTTATTTGAAAACCAAAGTTTGAGCTAGGTAGCATTTTTTTTTACAAAAGCTTCTTTTTTTTAGATAAAATCCTGTAAATGTTATATAACAACATAGTAGAGCGTTCTTAACAATTTAACCATACTTTGACTTTTGTCACGCCCACTTATGAGGGATAGGAATAAGAATAGGGTATCCAGCAGTTCGCCCAAGCTCAACCCTATGTTTTTTTCTTTAGAAATATGTGAGTCTGGAATAATAGTATTATGTATATATTTTTTTTTTATTTATTTATTTATTCAATGTTTTGTTATTTATTACAAACACAATTGTTTTTTGTCAAATTCTGCATTGTAATTCAACATATTTTTTTTATTTAAATTTAGACTTAAGATATTTATTTTTTAAGAAGACAAAGCGTTCAAAACGAAACTATAGCCATCTGGAACAAATATCACAGTTACCTTCGCGACAAAAAGCTCGACGTATCCCAATTTTAAATTGCCTCCCCTCAATAAAACGACCCCATCATTGAAGCTCTGACCATAAACGCGAAACAGAGGCAGGTCTATAAACTCATGGATCACACAAATGCAGCAACACCAGCCTTTTATTGGCTTCATCGAGCAAATGTCCATAATCGGGAAGTCTGCCGCTATTTTCTGAGGACGAACCGGCGAACCCCACAGGCGGACCAATAGGGATGCAGTTAAGTGGGAGGGTTATGGTCCCATTATTCCTGATCATAGCCTTACCGTCATTAAGGGAGAAGAAGAAGAACAAGAAGAACAAGAAGAAGAAGATACACATTATGGCTCAAAAAACCCAAGAAATTTCAAAACAAAGCAAGTACCTACCTGCTTTTATTATCTTTGTGTTTCGAGTAAAGTTTATGTTTTAAGCGAAAGATTCTTAACTGAAAATGAAAAAATGCAGCTCTCTAATGCGAAACCAATTTTTAGCCCTTTTTTTATTTTGTTGATCTTAAATAAAAAGAAAAATATTTATATAGCGCAAAATAGAATAAATATATTTAAAATCTTACTTACTTACTTAAATCCGGGTCGGGACCTGGGCCTCAACCAACAGGCCTCTCCAGTTAGCCCGATCTTTGGTAAAATGCCTCCAGTTGCGCACCTCCAAGTTGGTTGAGGTCCCCTTTCACTTGTGCGCGCCACCTAAGGCGGGGTCTCCACTGCGTTTTCCCTCCGGGTTGGAATCGAAGACTCTTCGGGCCGGAGCGTTGGTGTCCATTCGCTCTACATGTCCTAGCGATCTTAGTCGTACTTTTCTGACCAGGTCGATGTCGCTGTACAGCTTGTAGAGTTCGCTGTTAAATCTCCTCCTCCAAAGGCCGTCATTGCAAACGGGACAGAAATGCGGTTGGCAAGTGTAATTCTTCGTTTGATTTCTGATGTGATGTCGTTTTCAGAATTTACCTTCTCTAAATCCTATTTTGACATCAAAGGTCTCGGTGAGATTGTTACCAACCTTTATGGAGCAGCGAGAATTCTCCATCGTCATTCTACACAATCTGAGAAGTTTGGAAGGGATGCCAAAACTATACATTGCTCTGTATAGCTCGTATCTATAAATGCTGTCATATGCGGCCCTAAAATCGATGAAAATATGGTGAGTATCGATCTGTATTTCTTGGGTTTTCTCTTCTTTCTTTTATTTGATCGGTCGTGGACTTACCGGGCCTAAAACCGCACAATGCTGAGGCTCCATTCATCAGGCATACTTTCATCTGACCAAATTTTGGAGGCGAGTTGTTTTATTCTCTCCAACAAGTCATCTCCCGCTGCCTTAATAAGCTCGTCCGTTAAGCCGTCCGGTCCAGCAGCCTTGTTGAACTTAAGCTTGGATATTACTATCCACACTTCATCTTGGTCAGGTGAACGGAAGTCTTGGCTTTCATCGTCCAGGTTGAATGGTTCGTTCTGCCTGACAGCGGAATTTGTGTGGTCTTCGCCGTTAAACAGTCTGCAGAAATGGTTTTTCCATGTCCTCAGCACCGACGGTGACATTACTTCAAGATTTCCTTGTTCGTCTCTACAGGTCTCTCTGTTCAGGTCTTTTAAATCATTCTATTTTAAATCAGGAGGACATAGAATGTTTTTGTTTAAAGTCGATACTTTCTTATAATTAAGCAACAAGTTAACACGATACAACACGCGCATGTCCAATCCACACGACAACCATAATAGCTGCATCAGCAGTTTCCCACGATATGCAGTAGATCCAATGACAATTTACGGTCGTACCTTTACGGTGCGAAAAGAATCAAAATCTACACCGACCATCAACCCTTGACGTACGCCCTAGGAAACCGCAATTACAACGCGAAGCTGAAGCGCTGGAAGGCGCGCATCGAGGAGTACAACTGCGAGTTGGTTTACAAACCAGGTAAATCGAATCTCGTGGCAGACGCTCTCTCGAGACTCAAAACACATGTAAATCACTTGTCTGACACAGCTAGACCTGTGACAGCACCAAGTTCAAACAATGTGGAGCATGGCTCTGCGACCGATACGGCCAGCGAAAATAACTCACTCGTGGGAGCTGTCGCAGACGGCGCGAAGTCGCAGTCCTCAACGGAATCAGCCATGGAATCGGAAGGTTCAACGGACTCAGCCAGCGAAACCATGCACAGTGCGGAACAAGACGGTTCGGATCTAATCCCACACGTCGAAGCGCCTCTCAATGTCTTCCGAAACCAAATAATTGTAAGGGCAGATAAGGGCCTTGACATATATGAGGAGCCCCATCCCGGCTACTCTCGACATTACGTCGCCGAACCAAATTTAGATGAACCCAAGTTGACACGAATACTTAAGGCAAAGCTAAGGCCGAACTTGGTCAACGGCATCAGAATACCAGAAGCGCACATAGCCATGTTGCAGAGAGTCTATCTAAATAATTTCGTTAACTATAAAATCCGTATTACCCAGAGAATAGTGGAGGACGTCAAGAAAGAGGAAAGGGTATGGCAACTGATTAGCAAGGAGCATAGAAGGGCACATAGAAACGCTAGGGAAAACAAGCTTCAACTTCTAGAACGATATTACTTCCCTAGGATGAACAGTTTAATTACAAAGTATACTAGGACATGTGAAGTCTGCTTGGCGAACAAATACGATAGACACCCCAATAACCCCGAGCTGCAGCCAACTCCCATACCATCATATCCATGCGAAATACTTCATATGGATATTGTAGAAATTCAGAACGAGAAGTTCATCAGCTGCATAGACAAATTTTCAAAATTCGCCAAGCTCTTCCACATTAAGAACAAATCTTCGCTATACCTACGAGACAAGATTACGAAAATTTTACATTATTTTACGGTTCCCAGGGTATTAGTAACTGATAACGAACGAAGCTTTCTCAGCCCAATCATACTCAACTTCATTCGTATGCTAGGTATTAAACTATATCAAACACCAGTTAACCGCAGTGAAGTGAATGGGCAAGTGGAACGACTACACTCCACGATCTTGGAAATTTTCCGATGTCTGAAAGCAGAGTATAAGGGTCTGAGAACGAAGGAGGTAATTCACATTGCTGTGGATAGGTACAATAACACCGTGCACTCGGTCACCAAGAGGAAACCATCCGATGTATTTTTTAATAGAACCGCGAGAATCAATTTTCAAAACTTGGTTAACTTTCGTGCTAAGGTAAATCACGAATTAAGGGGAGAAATTGAGAAAAAACAGAAGTCAAACAATAGGTGGCGTAACACCAAAAAGCTATCTCCCAAAAAATATAAAAAAGGCGATATTATATATACTGCTTATAAAAAAATTACAAGGAAAAAATAAACCTTTATACCGCAAGGAAATTGTGGCAAGGAACAACAAAGTGTCCGTTGTCACTTCCACCGGACGGAAAGTCCACAAAAGTCATATAAAAAATGCGGAATAAAAAAAAAAAAAAAAAGGGGGAAGGGAAGAGTTAACATACATTTTTAATTTTATCATTGTAACTTCCACCCCATTAAAGATTTAAAAAACTGATACCATACGTAATGTATGAAAATATACCATACACATGTATGATGATGTACCATGCACATGCATGATGAAATGCCATACACATGTATGATGATATACCATACAAACGTATGATAAAGAAAAAAATATAAACGTAGACATTAGATACAATTTATTCATTCTTATAACATAGGCTTAAGTCAAATAAAATTAATTCATACACAAGTATGACGGAAAAACATTACGTGTTGAATATGATTTCGTAATTATTGTAACTAATTAACCTTTACATCCATAGCATAAGGATTTGCTTGCTTGCATTGACCGTCCAGAGTTTTCAAATCTACGACTACAAGGCACCAATAGTCTCCATAAAGGATGGAAAGGCGTGGATAATCGACGGGTATTTCAAGCTCGTTCACGTCATCGATCTGGAGAAATTCGAGAACGTGCTGAACCTAATTACAGATGCAACGGCGAACCTCTCCGCTGGAGGGGAGAACAAATCGATCATTCAACTTCATCTGCGGAAGTCAAAGGAGCGCATCGACCTACTGAAAGCCAGATCCCCTAGGAAGGCAAGGTCCATCGATTGGATTGGCTCCGCCTGGAAATGGGTGGCAGGTAACCCTGATGCAACCGACTGGAACAACATTCTTCGAAGTCAGGAAAATATAATAGAGAGAAACAACCACCAATATAAAATTAACGATGAACTATTCAGAAGCATGGATAACTTCACCCAGAAAATCAACCAGGTGATCGATCGGGTCAACATGGGGATTAGAGACAAAATCGAGGGCCATTACGAACAGGGCTTATTAAACGAGGTTTTGATCCTGAAAGAAGAAATAAACGAAATTGTACGAGCTTGCCAAATGGCAAAAAATGGAATGGTCAATACGAACATTCTAGATGGAGAAGAAATAAGTAGAATAATTAGCGAACTCGAAACTCTACCTTACGAGAATGAAGTCGAAGCCATAGAGCACGGAACACCATCGATCTACACCAATAATTCAATCTTGTTATACGTTCTTTCAATCCCCAAGGTAAGAAACGAAGACTACAATGTGTTGCTGACTAGGTCATCGATTATTGAGGGGAAACAAGTCAACTTAGAATTTGACAGGATGCTTATTAACCATAAGGAAACGTACGGCTTAGTTGGCAAGTGCTTATCCATAGGTAACTCGACGGTGTGCAGAGAAGAGGCACTAAGGAGAATCCCAGAAGACGACTGCGTATCTAGGCTCCTAAAAGGTGGAGAGGCGGGATGTACCTTTCATTCAAACAGCAACGAGGTCATCGAACTCGTTAAAGATGACACAATCTACCTGACGAACTTTAATGGCACTTTACTCTCTAATAATATTTCAAGGTCTTTATCAGGTACTTACATCATCCAGCTGAGCAACAAAACAATCCAGCTCAAAGACAGGACGTTTACAAGCTCTATATTGAGCCATCTTCAAGCTCTCCCTCCAGCGATGTCGAATATCACCACCAAAGGACATACGATTGATCTGGGATATGTGCATAGCCTGAGCGTCAAAAATATCGAATGGCTAGGTAATTTAACCCATAAAGCGAACATTTCTTTAATTACAGACTCGACTTTATTCCTCCTGATTCTAATCCTTGCCTGGTGGGCATTACGAAGTTTCAATGCTGGGTCAAAGATCCCAAGACTAGACCTTCACCTACAAGGACCGCTTCCGGTTGGCAACCAACACCCGGCCACTGACCTTGCATAACTTACCAGATCTACGGGACGTAGATTTTCGAAGAGGGAGGAGTTAACACGATACAACACGCGCATGTCCAATCCACACGACAACCATAATAGCTGCATCAGCAGTTTCCCACGATATGCAGTAGATCCAATGGCAATGACTGGATACCCGATACGAGCGGATGCACGCGCAACGAATGAACCTGGCGACTCAGCAGATTGGACAGTGCAAGGCGAGGCTACCTGCGATAGCTTTTTGGATGAGGTATTCAATGTTAATTCGGATGTGAATGAATATAGTCGCAAATATACAATTTATTATAACGTGGTAAAATAGTCTTTCTTTGAATATACGAACTTGTTGGACCAGCCGAAGGTTGGTGTTCGATTTTTTTTGTAGTCCTCGGAAAGGACATCTTTAACTCAACATAATATTCAAAGCTTAAACCTATTTTTTTTAAAACAATTTTTTTGTGTTTTAACCATTCAAATGTCTAACAGGCAGATTTTGCATGTGCCTTGAACAAAAAAAAAAGGTAATAAAATTAAAAAAAATTTTGAACCTAACTTTGAATATCTTTTTACAACATGATCGCTATGTAAATAAATCTTCTTACATTCCGGAGAAGGGTTTTCAAAAGTAAATGGTTTTAAAAATATAATAACATTATCAAAAAAAAAAAAGTCCCATCTTTAACAAGTGGTACGCAGTGTATGTATCTAAGTTTCCATAAATAATCAGGGGTAATCAGTTGAGCAAAGCTGTGTTGTATTTATATAAAAACGTTTTTATGTCTGCTTCACGAAACTGAATTTTATTGTCATTATTTAATTACTTAACAAAATAGCTAATGTCGCAATTTCTAAAATATCCCCAAATGAAATCCATTTAAATATTGACTTCCTGACAAATGCAAAACTCTGAACTCAATTTAGCTTCTGAAATCAAATTGGCAAAACTTTAACATTTTCATTATTTAGCAAATTGTTCCCATTTCGTCAGTTCGTTGTCTGCACTCTCACAACCTGAATATTTTAATAACAAGGACAAAACTAAGTAACTTCAAGTAACTCATTCCGTATTCCACCATTTCCATTTTAAATGACGAACAAGGACTTTATCTTAATGTATTCACTCTACGTTTCACACTTCCTCGACGTGTTAAATAAAAGCTGTCCAAGTGAACATCTTCTTTCATACAATAATCTAAATGACTATCGAAATGAATTAATTACCCTTATACTGCAAATCCTTGAGCATATTCCATAAATTTTAAACAAACAAAACGATCGAAAACAGTAGCCACAGAGGGAATGTAGTCAGCGTAGTCAGAATGATGATGCGCTAAGCTTGCCCAGCTTATAAACTTGGCAACAATTCGACTTGGCCAAAAGTATATCATAAATTATCGAGGGTAAATTATTCTGAAAACAGTACCTGACTGGGAATAAAAATCATGTCCCAGCTGACTGGTGATGGTGACTGGCTGTCTGAAATTTCCATCAATCGGACATTCCAGGCGACCAACTTCAGGTTGGTAAAAGGAAATCGATTAGTGACTCTCATTGTTTGTGATTTTAGATCCTTTTCCCACTCGTTTTCGTTTTTCCCCGCCTCTTTAAATGGTAAAATATTTCACATAGCACTTGAAATTCTAAGATTCCCTTTATAGATCTAGGACGGTTATGTAGTGGCTGCCATTTGGGTTTTTGAAAACCTTTAGGAAATGAATTCCACAATCATATCCATGTCACCCTACCCATCCGAAGAACATAAAAAAGACGAAGGTCGCTTGCTATTTTCGAAAACTTCAAATGAATTGAGTGGTGGTGTAGCTGTAGCCGATAGCTGTTGTTGAAATTTGCGGTATTGTTCAATTCACTTTATCGCTTAGAACCATTTTTTATATTATTCAGCAAAAAAATCGTAAGAAAGGAAATTAAAAAAAAATCGGCCCCAAGTCGATTGATTGATGTTGGACCCATTCTAGTGAGTGGGATGATGATTTCTTCACTCGGTTCCGCAGCACTTTAATTACGTTCAAAATGTTGTGTAGACTTGTTTATTAAAAGTATATAAATTGGATTTTTCACTTCCTTTGCTGCACTGGTCCGTGCTTCAGTGCATACCAATCCAGCATTGTCAGAGAGGAAAACAAGTAAATTAATCTGATGAATGCTGCCCGGTTGGATTTCAAAAGTGAACACGGAAAAATCCTTATTGCGGAAACCACAATTCGAAAATCGTTGTAATTGCGCTAACTCGCACTGCCCCCTTCATCTGCTAGTGTAGGTTTCAGCAGAAAGCGAGGAGCGAGGAAGCGTCATCAAATAGCAGTTTTAGAGGATATCACGGCCCCATCAATGCGAGTTGTTGGTTGGAACTTTAATGAAACCCACATGCACATTACCCTGGTGCAACGGAAACCCTATCATCGTCGTTCTTTCAATCGTCCTTAGCCCCGTCCTCTCAACGTGCATTCTCTAATATGTACACATTTTAGGAATCTAAACGACTTTAGCTTGTATTTTTAACTTTCTCCTATTTTTTAATATACTAAAGAATAAGATATTGCAATCGTGCTGAAATTCCGAACTTAAACTGGGTATGGGGTATAAAATTACGATGGAAGAGAAATCCGAAAAAGTGTGTCCTACATTTGCATCCGTCGGTTTCAGATTCTCAAACGACTTTTTTATTAAGTTAAAATTCTACTCAAGTCTCCTTAAAACCATGTTCAGAGTATACTTCTTGTGTCAAGTGGAAATGATTGATAAGTTGCATAAAATAAATATTGGTCCTGGGACGGGGTAAGAATATAACTGCTGCGCATGTATCATATCACCCAAAAAACAGCACTTGTCGTAAAAGGCGACCAAGGATAAGTCAAATCTAGGCAATATTATCATCCAGTTGAGCCTTGCGACACATTTAACACTTTAGAGCTACCGCTCACGTCTGAATGCAAATCTGTGGGTTGACACGACTGAATACAAGTGCCGTAAAAGGACGCGGTGAAAAAAGAGGCAGGCCGGGATCATGAGAATATGTACAATAGCAGCAACATTTGATGGTTCTCAGTTAAGAAGTGATCCGAAACCGGGAAGTTTCCGATGTTTATACCCTATTCTAAGGGTATATTAATTTTGACACGAAGTTGTAACATACCTTAATATTGCCCGTAAACACCTAAAAGTTACTATATTTATGATCAGCATCGATAGTAATGTCGATCTAGCCATGTCCGTCCGTTCGTTCGTCTGTCCGTCCGTCTGTCGGCAAAAAAAAGGCTTTTAAACTAGACCTAGAGAGCTGAAGTTTTAACCATATACTCTCTAGGGTCCTGAAATAATCAAGTTTAAGAATTTTTGAAATACTCAAACAGAACACGCCCACAAACTCAAAAAAAAACAAATTTATTGAAAAAATCGAATTTTTAGGTAGAAAGCTGAAATTTTGTATATATGATCTTTGACTCCTAAAACTGCTCTGGAGATAAAAATTCTAAAATCCGCTCACTTACACGCCCACAATTAAATAAAACAATTTTATTGAAAAGTCAAAGTTGGAGCTAGGAAACTGAAATTTATAATATAGATTCTCTAGGGGCCATTTAAGCTCATGTGTAAATATTTTTTAAATCCGCCGACTGACACGCCCACAGCTAAAAAAAAACAATTTTATTGAAAACCAAAATTTGAGCTAGGGAGCGTTTTCTTTTACAAAATCTTGGTTTTTTTCGATTAAATCTTTTAAATGTTATATAACCAAATATGTAGAGCGTTCTTAACAATTCAACCATATTTAGACTTTTGTCACGCCCACTTATGAGGGATAGGAATAAGAATCGGGTATCCAAAGTTCGGCCAGGCGGACTGTACCCCGTCCCTATGTTTCTTTTGAACTCGAACGGGCAAACCCCTCTGGCCGTCCAGCAGGGATGCTATAGAGTTCGAAGGTCACGATCCCTTTAATTCTGATCGTAACTTTGCCATACAGGAAAAGAAGAAGACATTTAATAAATATTGGGATTTTTCCACTCTTGCGAAAGTCTGACAAACATCCGAGAGTATCAATCTTCTCAAATTTTACGTTCGAATTCGGCTTAAAATAACAGGTCCTTCCACTTCGCACAAGCAAATGGTTGGAGAAGCTAGGTAATGCCTCATATTTATTTTATATATACGAACCGAATTCAAAAAATAAATAAATTAAATAAAAGTGAGAAAGTTTCGTACGATCCAGTCGTGCAGTTTACTTTGTTTTTTTGTTGTTGTTCAGTCTGTGCTTCCGTGGTTCTTGGGGTGAAAACTTCCAAATGAATTGCGTTAGTGATGCAGCTTTTGCATGGACGTCGCATCTGTATGAGTCTAGGCATGCATGGCAAAATTTATTAGCACAGTGTTCGCTCGTACAGGATAATTCGTAAATAAAAGGCAAAGCGCTGAGCCGATCCGATGTACGTATCGCACCGCATTAAGGGGTTGCATTGTGCATACAGCATTAAACAATGCGATCTGCAGGAAGCCCACACGGTTTCCACCGAACAATATACCAAATTCTAATATCCTGTATGCTGTGCGAGAATTGTAGGCAGTATGTACCTTCTACCACTTCCCAGTACCATTGCCAGTGCATACTGTTTCGGTATACACCTTTTGGGGCTCGCTGTACTGGACGACTTGTATCAAAGCTGTAACCAAATTATATGGTTTGGTTACTTTATACGATGAACTGTCGGTCGGGGTGATAGTTTCGATGTTATTTGCATGAAGGAAGTCTTTAGATTTAGTTTCATTGTAAATGAGTATGCTGAACTTTGTTTTGTGCGGTGTTCAGCTATTGATGATAACGGGCTTCAATGAAAATATTTACAATTTTAATAAAAATTTAAAATTGTATGAATCAGTTAATGGACCCTGATGGTGGTTTCATTTTAATCAAATCATGCAGCGATTTCTCAACCAAATCATCAACAAAGTGTGGGTGGAAGAAAGCATTTCCGATGACTCTATATGCCCCATCTACAAGAAAGGCGACCATATACCTTGCAAGAACTGTCGAGGCGTACCCCTGTCAAATGATGCATATATCACCATATGCAACGTACTATGTGAACTCCTGAAGCAGCTCTGCAACACAGTAATAGAAACGTACTAGTGTGTCATTCGGCCGGCACATCGTCAATCGACCAAATCTTGACACCTAGGTACGTCTTGGAAAAGACCAATGAATTTCAATACAGACCCATAATCATTTCATCGATTTTAAAGCAGTCTTGGCTTGCAATTATCTGCAGGTGCACGAAGTGGCGATGGCAGAGTTCGGGATCCTGGCAAAACTGATCCAGTTGTATCGCATGAAGGTGGAAACCACGCTGTAGAATGTGCAATATGGAAACAGCTCTTCAGAACGATTGCTATTCTGTACCAGATTCTGAGAAGGAGATCAGTTATGATGCGACTTCCTCAATATTGTTCTGGTGAAGATAGTGCGAATGGTAGGTATCAACGTGAAAGGTACTAGCACTGGAGTACGCGGACGATATCAACATCATCTGTCGTTTTCGGCACGGTAGAAGATTTCATGACGATTGGCGAACAGGCGAAATCAGTTGACCTTGAAGTCAACGAGGATTAAACGAAGAACTTGCTTTCAACAAACAAACTAACATCTGTTCACTGAGTTCACCTACCTCGGAGTAAACATCATATTCACGAATGAGACCGTAGTGGAGATCCCACGAAGAATTACCAGAGGAACCCGTTGCTAATTCGGCTTGAGTTCAGAACTCCTAACCCGGAAGTCTAAGTGATTTTAGATTTTAGATTTTTAGATTATTTTAGATTTTATTCATTTCATTTCAGTTACAAAAAAATAGTAATATTAAATCTATTTTAACGACATGGCTAAAGGCCGTCTGCCAAAGACTGTCAACATACTTTTTACATTTCATTTAAAAATCTTCCTCCATAATTCTTTTCCGGTAAGCTAAAGTTGTTTCACAATATAATGTTAGAGCTTTCCAATTGGACCCGTTTAATTGTTCCTGTATTTCTTCGGTTAACAAGATGACTTTCCCAAAGCAGAACCTTCTGATATAGCGGAAGATAGGACAAATACCTATAAAGTGCATGATATTTTCCCTCTGAGATATGTTACACAATGAGCATAAAACCGGGAGGTCTTCTCTATGAGGCACGAAGTTTAGTGGCAATAACTCTCCCCTTGCGCGGAAAATTGTAGAGATGCATCCAATTTTATTCGAGTCCTTAAAATAGTTCAGCGACCCAAGGTTAAACTGTAGTGCCTTATAGATCTCCCTATGTGTTGACGCACTCGCTTGCTCGATACATCTTTGCCGAAAACATGAATCCACATGCAACAGGAAATCATATATTCTACCTTTCCAACTATCCGTTGTATCCCAGTCTAGTTCAAAGTCGTACTCATAACTCTCTGCTAGAGTTAGCATCTCCTTATACCACAGACTTCTCGTAGTTACTGCATACTTGGTAACGATCCGTGGTAATCTTTCTTCTCTCAGCCTGAATGTGTTGAGGATGTAGTCGATGTTCAGCTTGAGTGTTTGTAAGAACAGAGGTGCAAGTCCGGTTTCAATTAAAAGCATGTAGTTAGGTGCGGCTGTAGGCAATCGGAACGTCCTTCGTAGATAAAATCGCTGTAGCTTTTCTACTGCATCATACCACCTATGACCCCACGCTTGGGCTCCGTAAAAAAGAATTGATTTTGAGACTGCTTCGAAGACTTGGTATTTCATACTGTGAGGTATACTTCGGTTTTGGAAACAGTTTCTCCACGTTGAACTAATTGCACTTTTAGATTGCAGAAGTTTTTCAGCCAAATGTGGTCCCATATTCAGGTTACTGGTAATTATGACTCCAAGGTATTTGTGTTGCTTTACTGTTTCAATAGCAACACCGTTAAAAGTCCACCTTTCCACCCTTGCCTGCCTGCCTCCACCTCTTCTGAAAATCATCACCTTTGATTTGTTCAAATTGATTTGTAAACTCCACAGCACACTATAATTGTAAACTCGGTGTATCATGAGTTTCAGGGTCTCTGGTGAACTTGCTAATAGGACAACATCATCAGCATATAGGAGAGCTTTAATATGAGTAGATACCCGCGTATGAAATCCCCCGCGGGAGGTAATCAATGATGTCTTCAATATAAAGAGTCTAAGTGTAAGTTCTACAAAATACTGACACTACCTAATGCCGCCGAGTACTGGATGATAAGCAGGAAAGGAGACCAAATATTGACTGAATATTTGGTATTGCCGAATGGAGATGTAGTTCGAAATGGTTAAACATACCGACTACATTATCTCGTCTTAATTAAACGGGTGGACAATAAAGCTCCACCGAAGCGGATCTTAGACTATCAGCCCTCAAGTTCGAGACGAGAAGAACATCCGTTTGAAAAACCAAGCCATCGGAATGCCAGAGTAGCTTAGTCTGGACAATTAAGCAGCGTGTCTGGTAAGCAGCGTGTCTGGGATCGCGGACGATGCACAGGTGCAGTATTCCACGCAGAGACTCTCCCTGGTTCGAGAGCCCGTTAAGCCAGCATGTGTGTGTTATCGAAAAAGACACTACGTAAATTATAAACATCTAATACCTATATAAAATTCTTGTGTCACAGTTTAAGTGTTTAAGTGTTTATACTCCTCCGAAACGGCTTGACCGATTTTGATGAAATTTTGTTTGTATATTCCATAGGTATGAGAATAGGTTTATAACTAATTTTCATACCACTAGGTTAGGTTAGGTTAGGTAGACGTGGCTGTCAGCCAAAGCCAACACACTTAGACCAATGATAGGTCCATTGTGGTACCACACAGATCTGGGGATTACCCTCACTGCTCGTTGAACCAGTAGGAGCTTCTTATGAAGCGCGAAAGACTTCTAGCGCCAGTGTTGGCTAAGTCGCTTGTGTCATTGAACAAGAAGTCCCCTAGATGGAGATTTCTTCTATGGGAGGGCGCAGTGCAGAGAAGGTGAAGTACAGTCTCCTCCTCCTCCTCGTCCATGCAGCTTCTGCAGAAGTCATTTGAGCACAAACCGAGTCTAGATGCGTGCATGCCTATTAAGCAGTGACCTGTGATAACACCTATAGTGGAGCTAATATGCAGTCGGTTTAATGAGATTAGACACTTAGAGCGTCGCAGATCCAGCTTTGGCCAGATTAGTCGCTAGACATGTATTGCTACTCGTCCACCTAAGGTTTATTCTCTCGATTGCGGATAGCTCAAACAAGAGTTTACAAGTAGCGATTGGTATACCTAGGGAACCTTTATCAGGTAAAGGAGGTAATGTGGTTCCTTTTTTGGCGAGATCATCTGCCCTGCAGTTACCTGGAATGTCCCTTTGCCCCGGCACCCAACAGAGGTGAATATTGAACTGCTCTGCCATCTCCGAAATAGATGATCGGCAGTCTTGGGCTATGATGGAATTTGAAGAGACTGAGTCCAGGGAAGATACGGATATCCTTTGAGGATATCACATTCCTCTTCAGCCACGTCAGGGCTTCTTTTATCGCCAAAATTTCCGCCTGGAACACAATACAGTAACCAGGAAGACGGAAAGAGAGGCTAAGATTTAGCTTTTCTGAGAAGACTTCACCACCTACCCCATCGCTAGTTTTTGATCCATCGGTGTAAAAGTGGATCGATTTATCATTCGCAAATGCATCATCATCCCAGAATGATCTGGAAGGAATGGTGATTTGGAAGTTTTTTCCGAACTGCAAACGGGGTATGGTGTAGTCTATGTTTCTGGGTAGAGACTTAAAGTAGTCTAGAATAATGGAGTGGCCAATATTGTTATTGGTCCACTGCGAGGTAGCTTTTAAGCGGACAGCGGAATATGCCGCTGTTTGCATGCTAAATATATCAAGGGGTATCAGGTGTAGCAGAATGTCCAGAGCAGCGGAGGGGGTAGTTCGGAGTGCTCCGCTAATGCATAGACACGCTGAACGCTGGACTTTGCCCAGCTTGTCGCGGTTTATAGCTTTTTCTAGAGCAGTCCACCAGACAACCACCCCGTAAGTAAGAATTGGTCTTACCACCGATGTATATAGCCAGTGCGTAATGCGGGGTTGTATACCCCACTTGTTGCCAATGGCTTTTTTACAAGAGAAAAGTGCTACTGTAGCTTTCTTGACTCTTTCTTGTATATTGGGTTTCCAGCTTAACTTCCTATCGAAGATTGGACCCAAAAATGTTGTTTCGTCAGAGAAAGTTAAGCTTGTACCGCTAATAGAGGGAGGGTTAATATATGGGATTTTATATTTCCTGGAAAAGAGGACAAGCTCGGTTTTGTGGGGGTTAACGCCCAGTCCGCACCGATTAGCCCATCTCGTTAGCTTGTTAAGCGTTTTGCAGGAGTTCCTTTATGGTGTTGAGGTGTTTCCCAGAGACGGCAATAGCAACATCATCCGCATAGGCAATCACTCTGCAGCCCTCCCCTTCCAGGTTCACCACCAAGTTCCAGAGAAGGGGAGAAAGAACACCGCCTTGCGGCGTCCCTCGACTGACAGACCTCCTAGCAGATGTTACACCCAGTTTTGAATTGATAATCCGACTATTTAGCAGTAGATTGATCAATTCACCGAGCGAGCTATCCACATTCAGTTCTGCCAGTGCGTTTGCGATTGCAGATGTGTTAACGTTGTTAAAGGCGCCTTCTATGTCAAGGAAAGCAACCATGGTATACTCCTTGTGATGGAGGTAGTATTCGATTGTGCGTACTAAGGAATGAAGAGCGGTTTCCACCGACTTTCCCTTACAGTACGCATGCTGAGCTGTAGACTGCAATTGCGGGTTTATGTGCATACGGAGGTGGATATCAATCAATCGCTCCAGCGTTTTGAGGAGGAATGAAGATAGACTAATAGGTCTGAGGTCCTTTCGACTGACATGGGAATATTTGCCAGCCTTGGGTATAAAAACCACTTTTACTTCTCTCCAAGCCCGGCGGATATGTACCAGATTTAGACAGCTTATCATGATCATCTCCAGCACAGGCAGGATGATATCCGCTGACATTTGTAGTTCGGCAGGTATTATGCCGTCTGGTCCTGCAGACTTGAAGGGTTTGAAGTTTTGTAGCGCCCAAGTCAGCTTGTCCCTAGTTATCAGACCGTGAGGGTAAATTACCTGTGCATGTGACCTGTAGGCTATAATTGCCGGTAATATTGGAGCTACCTGGAAAGTGAGTATCAAGTAGCAGATTGAGCGATTCTTCGCTAGATGTCTTCCAAGAGCCGTCTGGCTTCTTAAGGCAGCTAGGCATAGTAGAATTTGAAGCAAGGATTTTTTTTAGCCTAGATGCCTCAGAGGATTCTTCTATTTTTCCACAGAAGAGTCTCCATGGCGTTCTTTTGGCTTTCCTTAATTCTTTTTTGTATAATTTGAGGGATTCCTTGTAGGAGTCCCAATCGTTTATAGCTTTTGAGGTTTTAGCAAGATTGAAGAGTCTCCTGCACTCCTTTCTAAGTGGTCCCAGCTCAGTGGACCACCACTGAGGCTTCTTTTTCCCCCTAGGTTGTACGAGGGGACACGATGCAGATATTGCTTCGTTAAAGGCCAGAGTAAGCTCATCGACTTTATTGTCGAGCTCGTTGAAGTTACAGGGAGGTCTTAAGAGTTCATAGTTAACACATTTGTATAGAGTTTCTCTGTATAATGGCCAGTTGGTTTTCCGAGGATTGCGGAAGGAAGGTTGGCATGGAGGATCAACGTTAAGGTTGAATAAAAGATATCGATGATCAGAGAACGAATGATCAGCCGATACTTTCCAACCCGTTATTATGTCGTTGATGGTATCGGAGACAAGAGTAATATCAAGGACTTCTTGTCGGTTCTTGGTAATGAATGTGGGTTCATTACCTAGGTTACAGACAATGAGGTTAGTACCTCTGTTGTTAATATCTGAGCTGCCCCATACGGTGTGATGAGCGTTAGCATCACAACCGATTATGAGTTCAGCTTTCTGCCTCCTTGCTTCATCGATCAGCCTCTCTAGGTTATCACCAGGGAGAGGCCCCACGTGATCGTGGGCGAGATAAGCTGATGCCAACCAGAATGATCTGCCTTCAGTCTCCAGTCTTGTCACAGTCATATCTCGATCGCTGAAATTAGGGAGTAAATAAGCATTAATGTTACTTTTCACTAGTATGCACGATCTGGGTTTACCTTTATAAGTCACATACAGTGGGTAGTATCCGGGAGTCCTAAGTCCTTGAATATGGTTGTGTACAATCCAGGGTTCTTGGATCAAGACGATGTCTTCTGCGCCTTTGGCTAGACGAAGAATGAGTGCGGCCGAAGCCTTAATGGAGTGTTGGAGGTTAATCTGTACTAACTGCAGCATTTTCGTTACAATCAGGCAGAGATACCTCCACCACGGTGTTGTTCAGGCCTTCCAATTCCGAGGATGAGCTGAGAAGCTCGTCTTCACTCAGAAGAACCTTGTCTAGAGAATCAGTCTCCATATCTGACAGGACGTCGGAAGTGGATGGTAATTTTTTGGGTAAAGAGGGTTCATCATCCTCCAGCGAGGGGAAGGAGATTGAAGCTCCAGGATCTGAGACTGCGACCATAGAGTCAGAGGGAGGAGGAGGAGGAGGGGGTAGTTTACCCGCAGCCATTTCGTCCTTTTTATAGACCCGCATTTTGACATCGTCCCATGCGAATCTAATCATGTAGTCGTTCTTGGCCAGAGGAGCCAAGGTTTCTTGGTTGATTAGAACCACAACACATCTGTAATCCCCCTTCAGCTCTTCCAGTTTGGCAACCTTCCAGTTGTGGCTCGGAAGTGAAGGGTTGCTCAATTGCAGGACTTCCAGGATGCCCTCAGGGGTGGATGGATCCGCAGTGATCTAGATGCGAGATATTGGTCGGCTGGGGATGTCTTCC
Organism: Portevinia maculata; assembly: GCA_949715645.1. Lineage (NCBI taxonomy): Eukaryota > Metazoa > Arthropoda > Insecta > Diptera > Syrphidae > Portevinia > Portevinia maculata. Next base: position 44,077,829 of record OX454525.1, read on the forward strand.
CTCGCAACAACCTCGAGCTTTGCGCCAGGCCACACCTCTCCAAGCCTGCTTATTGCAAGCTTGTAGAAATCGGACGATCTTTGATCATCACACGCGACCAGTTTGATGTGACCTTGATGCCACCCGCCTTCATGCGTAAGCGGAAGAGGTCCGGGATGATTCCTTATGAAGGTGGAGAAGAAGCGCGAAAGCGCTCTCTTAATCATATCCCACTTCTCCTGGCTGATGGACCCGTCAATGTCGTTGCGATCTATGACAGCGACCACAATCTTGTCTTTCAAGATGTCGCTGAAAGACTTGTTAGGGCCGGCAGAGGGGGGACCATGAGTCACAGTCTTCTCCCTGTCGGAGAGGGATTTATTGAGCTCGCAACCACTAGTGGAGGGACCATGTGTATCCATAGTCCCAGCACTAATTGGTGCCAGGTGAGCTTTGCCGGTAGACAGCAAGGTCGCCGTGCTACCGTCCGGTATAGAAGGAGAACCGGCCGTAAAATTTTTTGTTTTTGTTTGTTTTGTTTTATTTTTGTTCATGATAGATCCCACGAGTAGCGGAGAAAAGAGGTCCATCTGCACAGAGATCCGCATTGTGCAGATAAGGCTAGTTAATCCGGAGGGCGCCAGGTATCCTGATACTCCGTGGGCGACTGAGCTATTTGATGACTGGGCCCTCAGCCAAGTTGACTCTCGGCACGGGTCGTACTACACCTTAGTCCAGCCCAGGTGGTAAAGGAGGGGAAAGGGGAAGGACGTTTCGTCCTGTGAAGGTCACATAGTAGCACGTACACGTACTTAACTTGCGCCTTGAAAATAAAAAGAGGAGACGGGACGTTGAGTCCGGGTCAGTACTTGGTTGACGCTTGTAAGCAGCCTGTCTGTCATGGGTGGCCCTTAGACAACATAGCCTGTTGAACCTGCGCCGTAAGCCTTCGCACCGGTACCATCGAATGCAATGATGGTACACACGGCAAGGTGACTAACCCCGTGAAGGTTTCATACCAGTAAGTGATAATGGTGGTCTACCACAAACATTTTTTTTTTTTTGAAAAAAAATTTAATTTTATTTTTTTTATGATTTACCATTCAAAAATACATATAACCCTTAATTTTCAAACTTCTACATCTAACCCCCATTTTTTAATAGCAATATTAGTACTGTAATAATCTTCAACTCTCAGTGATCGATAACTGATATATCATTTATTAGTTTGTTTATTATACATATTTTATGATTGTGAAAGGAAGGTAAAATAATAAAAGAACGAATACATTGTCAGTATACTGTTTTCCATCATTAAGTACTTCAATTTAATCTATTTATGTGTGTAGTAAACAATGCCAGCAAGACGCAAAGGGAAAAATTTGGGCCGTCGAACGGCAGACATGCGAAATAGAAGAGCCCAAAGATCAGACGAACGAGTCCAACAAGATAATGCAGATGTGCGTATGAGCATGGCACAATTTCGTGAATCACAATCACAAGAGGCACGAGCTGAACGAAATCAACAAAGATAATTGGATTGAACGGCTTACTTATCGGTACGGATCCAGATTCTAACCTGTTCCTGAAGTCAACATTTAATTCATGTTTCCAAATGACATGTCGGGCTACCGTCCGCTTGGGCCAACTGTTGGATACCCTATTCTTATTCCTATCCCTCATAAGTGGGCGTGACAAAAGTCTAAGTATGGTTGAATTGTTAAGAACGCTGTACATATTCTGTTATATAACATTGAAAAGATTTTATCAATCAAAAACGAAGCTTTTGTAAAAAAAACGTTCATTAGCTCAAACTTCGGTTTTTCAATAAAATTATTTTATTTAATTGTGGGCGTGCCAGTAAGCGGATTTCAACAAAATTAACACATGAGCATAGAGGACCCCTAGAGAGTATATATTACAAATTTCAGCTCCCTAGCTCAAACTTTGGATTTTCAAAAAAGTTTTTTTTTGTAAATTGTGGGCGTGTCAGTATGCGGATTTTGAAAATATTTACATATGAGCATAAAGGGCCCTCTAGAGAGTATATATTATAAATTTCAGCTCCCTAGCTCAAACTTTGGATTTTCAAAAAAAGTTTTTTTTAAATTGTGGGCGTGTCAGTAGGCGAATTTTGAAAATATTTACACATGAGCTTAAAGGGCCCTCTAGAGAGTATATATTATAAATTTCAGCTCCCTAGCTCAAATTTTGGTTTTTCAATAAAATTGTTTTATTTTTTTGTGGGCGTGTCAGTGGGCGGATTTTGAAAATTTTATATCCCGAACAGTTTTAGGAGTCATAGATCATATATAAAAAAATGTCAGCTTTCTAGCTCAAAATTCGATTTTTTCCAAAATTTAGTTTTTTTGAGTTTGTGGGCGTGTCTGTGGGCAGATTTCAAAAATTCGTAAACTTGATTATTTCGGGACCCTAGAGAGTATATGGTTAAAATTTCAGCTCTCTAGGCCCAGTTCAAAGGCCTAATTGTTGCCGACGGACGGACGGACGGACGGACATGGCTAGATCGACATTACTATAGATGCTGATCATAAATATAGTAACTTTTAGGGGTCTACGGGCAATATTAAGGTATGTTACAAACTATGCGTCAAAATTAATATACCCTTAGAATAGGGTCTAAAAATAAACTATCCTCTATCCTATTCTTATTCCCATCAGACACCTAAAGAGTCATAAATTTCAGTTTCCTAGCTCAAACTTCGACTTTCCAATAAAATTGTTTTATTTAATTGTGGACGTGTAAGTGGGCTGATTTTAGAAATTTTATCTCCCGAGCAGTTTTATGAGTCAAAGATCATAAAAAATTTCAGCTTTCTATCTAAAAATTCGATTTTTTTTGATAAATTTGATTTATTTTTTAGTTTGAGTTTTTAGCATGTCTGTGGGCGATTTCAAAAATTCTTAAACTTGATTATGTCGGGGACCTGGAGAGTATATATAGTTAAAAGCTCATTTTTTACCTACAGACGAACGGACATGGCTAGATCGACATTACTATCGATAAATATAGTAACTTTTAGGGGTCTACGGACAATATCAAACTTCGCGTCAAAATTAGTATACCCTTAGAATAGGGTATACAAACAGTTAATATGTTGACCGAAAACCATGTTCAATTGTATTTAGATATCTAAAATGTTTGTTTAGAAAACTTTTCAACTTATTTGCTTCCAAACAAAAATTTATTTTTGCCACAACGCGATTGTCATGGCTTCACTTTTATTTTTCGTACAGAATCTTAATATATTGTTAGATTTTTAGTATTCCAAAACGTGGTTTGGATACTCCTTCTTAGTTCCGAAACTTTTTTTTTTGTTAAAATTGGATTTGTTATAAACTTTTTTGGAAATATTCGCGAAGAACGTATTTCCCGCCATGCGAATTCACCATTGTTTTCCTTTCATTTCATTCAGCTGTTGGTTTTTGTTTGTGTTCATTTGCCACTGACGTTGTCGTGAGGTACTCTATTGAATAAGCACAATGGGCGGTGTGAATAAAAACGAGTACGACGAGTATTTACTTACAAGTAAAGTGTAACGAGTATTTAAACTCCAAGTAAACCGATGTGAATAAAGCGTCGAGTTTACTTGTGACCGTGTACTCGTCAACCCGAGGTATACTAGCAAGTATTTACTCGCGAGACAACTGAATTCACAAAAAAGGCAAGTAAATACTTGTAGCGCCACACAGACTACGCATCATTTCCTGTTGTGACTTGTTCTGTTTTCAACTGGTTGACAACTGGTGAGCTGCAGCGTTTATTATTACTTGAACAAATTAAGCTAACAAGACTTCTGGCTGAACGTGAACAACTGATGATAACGGAGTTGAACCTAAGAGCTGCACAACACAGACGAACGGAGTCCGTTGAACAACGCGTTGTGGTTGAAGAAGACGATATCTTAAAAGAATTTGTGTTGTTGAGATAAATTGTATCCTGTTTCCTTTCCTGAAATATTCCTTTTCTCTAAAAAAAATAAAATAAAAAATAAAAATAATAATAAAATAAATAAAAAACAAAAATAAAAAATGAAATAAGTATATAATGTACGTCACGTACACAGCTGTACACAGTTTGTCGGGTATGGCATGACCATGAAAAATGTTTATTTACATCATCAGATTATTACTAATTTCTAATCGTTTTTGCTGACCACGTCGTCTATTTATAACTTCATTCCGATCTAAATTATATAGAGGTACATTTTCTTCAGCCACACCATTTTCGATTCCGTCTTCCACTTCCCAAGGATCATTCAAATTTTTTGCTACATTGTGAAGCATTGCACAACTTATTACCGAATAGGGAACATTTTTGACTGCCATTCTAACTTGGCTCGAGAGTATGGGAAAACGACGTTTCATCTGGCCAAAAACTAGTTCAATTATTACTCTTTCCTGAGCATGGGTCGAATTGTAATTCCGCGCACGAGCATTTCTTGGTTCGTCAAAAGGAGTCAGTAACCAAGGAGTAATTCCATATCCGCTATCACCAAGGAGACAAACATCACCATCATATCGGCGCACCACGTCCTGAATTCCACTCACTCGCCAAATCCTGCCATCATGTACACTCCCTGGCCATTGAGCGTCCACACTTGTAATTTTTTCATTAGCGTCACAAGTCATCTGAATGTTTATTGTTGTTTTTCCTTTTCTGTTCACATACTCGTCGCCGAATTCCGAAGGTTTCATAATATGCACGTGAGTGCAATCTATAGCACCAATGACAGTCGGAATGCGAAATTTTGGAGCCCAATCTGCCTTGGCCTGATCCATATCTTCAATAGTGCGTGGAAATTTAATCCAATCTTCAGACTTTGACACTATTTTATCCAATACACTTGAAAATGTTCTGCTGACGGTACTTCTTTCAACCCCCATGTCGTTGGCAACACCACTTTGGAATCCCGGATCACTCACGTATCTCAGAAAAATTTCCATCTTTTTCCGTGCAGTTAATCCTCCACTCCTTGCATCAGTGTTTTCATCAAGAAAGTGCGAAGTGAGAAAATCTACGCTTTCGCTCGCAAACCGTAATAGTCCCTTCGATAGATCGGGACTTATATCACGCCGGTCTCTATAACGTTTCACACCACGCACGTTCATAAATGCAGCCATCTTTCGTGTACAAGTACGACTGCAAACTGCAAGTCTGGGGTCGGTTTGACTTGCGAATAGACGAATATTTACTTGCTACAGAAGTATTTACTTGCGTTTATTCACACAAAAATTGGCAGTTGTTTTCCGGGTTTTACTAGCCTCTCAAGTATTTACTCGCGAGTAAGAGTAAATACTTGTTTTATTCACTTCAATTATGGCGTTTACTTGTTATTTTGATATGTTCAAGTATTTACTTGTCCTACTCGTTTTTATTCACACCGCCCAATGAATTGTTCAAATTATTCAAATCACACATGCACAAATTACAAACTGACAATCACGCTATTGTCATCAATTATGATAAAACACCAGCTAGAGAGCACTTGCGTGCATTTCATGCACCTGTTATTGACGACTTTGCTGGAATCATGGTAGGCGACCGTGCAGCGATGCGACAAATCGTGATTTGAAGAAGAAATAATCATGCTTATTTTGAGATTCGAATGAATAGTCAAGTCGTTCGAATGTCTATTTTCGTTCGAATTATACCGGTTTTCATCAAATAAATTTTCTATTCGATCGAACCTCAAAATATAAATTCTTCTAATTCGACAAACTATCGTTCGAATTCGAATGTCAAAATCAGCGTGAATAATCTTGAGTTCATTGCTGATACACACCGTTCATACGACGCTCTCCAATATCCGCTAATGTTCTGAAAGGGACAAAACGTAAACAGCGCTCAATTCCTCTTTCAATCATAGACCACATCCCCACACACTTACAATAAGTTAGTTAATTTTCATTTCCCTACCAAAATATTCACTAGAAATAATTTATATGGCAAAACAACGTTTGCCGGGTCAGCTAGTAACTTTATAAAAATATATATTAGTCACAAAAACATTGTTTTAAAATATTTTATGGAAAATATGATTTAGCTTACAAAGAAAGGATCTTGAACTGCACTGTAGCGACAGTTGAAGTGCGTTTAAGGCCTTGGTCAACCATTAATACTCGTACTTAGTGTGTAAAAGTATTTGCATGATTTGTGCATTTGAGTCTGCGAGAGCACTCGTGATGGTTGCTTGCTTTAAGTACTGCACGACACAGATCTGAAAATGTAATTGAAAAGTATCTCCTCGTATTTCTCTGAAGGACAGCAAAGAAAAAAATAAAAGTGGGATCTTGTATGCGATGTAACGAAGACTAAGAGGGTTTCCTTCTTTCTGGAGTTGACCAATATGGCTGAGGTTTCATTCATCAGATGTATACTTTCCCCCTTTTAAATCTAGGAAATAAGTTTGTTTATACTCTCTAGCAAATCATATCCTGAAGCCTTATTTAACTCGGTCCAGCACCGCTGTTATCTTTAATATTGCTGCTATCCAAAATTTATTCGTGTCGGCTAAACAGAAAGGCTTTTTGCATAGTTTGTTCTATCTACAGCGAAACTTGTTTCGGTTCTGGCTTTTGACAGAACATGTTTTTCAATACTCTCAGCACCGACTGTGATTCTAGTTAAATGTTTCCTTATTCATCTCATTTTTTTTTCCATAATTGACGCGCAATAAAGAGATTTTTAAGATCCTTCTAATGTAGGTATGTTTAAAGTTGCATAGTACGGGCATGAAGGTAATGGAGATTATAATGAAAGCGGTGGAACTTATATACGTTGGTTTTGAATGTTTAGACCTTTTAATTGCCTTAGAAAAACTGCGGGTAAGAGCATTCCACATTTGGTAATGGATGAATTTGTATTTCACGGTACCTGCAATAATAGGCTTATGGATGAACTGATGCGCATTCTTGGCATGGTGGTTGAAATGTTGTTAGGGTGGAATGCAGTTGGCTATTTCGTTTGAGCACTTTTGGTGGAATTATTGATAAAACAGCGAAAGACAGGAGAGATTATCACGATGAGTAAGATAGTGAAGTGATTTCACGATATTAAGATCGCCAATGACTTTTACCGCGCGTTGTTGTATACTGACAAGTATGTTTACTGAGGTCGAACCAGCGATCCACACAGCCGGAACAGTAGAGATGCAGTAAAGTGGGAGGATTATGATCCTTCTAATACTGATCATGAAAGGAAGAAAAAGATCCAAACATGTGATTGGGGCACCAACCTTGGTACGATATTTTCTCATCCTTCTTTTGCCCCGGACATCCCGCGGCATTGCCTCGATGGCGGTGATATCCGATTCATAGTAGACTAAAGCCTATATTAAAGCTGCTCGGCTGCACGTGGCCTGTTCATCGTCCGAGCAGCCTATATGCAGATTCAAGCATTGTTGTTCCTTTTCCATTGTGCAAGGTTGTCAACAATTAATCCATCCTTATCCTCGGCTTTTGTTTGCTTCGTTACTCGATCTGGTGGATCGGGCCCTTTCTGGAACATTTTATACAAAATAAAATTTTAATCGAAGTTAAATAATATAAAAATGAACTCTTTCTTAAAAGAGGTTTAGTTTTAAGCGCCGAATTTAAAAAAAGGCTTTTTGAGGTGTAGGTACACACAAAAATTTGTGGAAGCCAATCGCAGCTCATGGCTTAAGTACCTACATGATGGAAGGCAACGCAAATCGCTCAAGGAACTATTCAACACCATGCCAGGCCAAGAGTGTGAATTGCCTGCAAAAACTGACTCGAAAATATTTCGCTTAATAAAAAACTAAAAGAGTGCTACATTTGCATCTTTGCCTTAAATAGCAGTGCCACTTCCATAGTCACTTGAATTTTAAGCAACCTATTCAATGGGTGTGTTAAGCTAGACCCTTATCGTCTTTTGTATTTGGTACACTATAGGGAATTGTTCATTATTTTACAACCTTCTCCTAACCCTTCAGGCTTCCCCTGAACAAAATGTTAGTGACTTTTGTTAGAACAAAAGGTCGAATAAATCGCTCCCACGTAGAGCTTCACATAAAAACTCTTCATACATCTTCTACTAACTTTGAAAGAATTAAATTTTAAATTTTCTTCCATGCAAACAACAAAGGTCACTAACCACTTTTACAACTGCCCCACATTCGCGTTGGGAAAATAAACTTAAGCCGGCCTTTATTTTTATCGCCTAATTGGACTGCTTTATTTGCAAAGTTAGCCCCAAAGGAACATTTTTTCCTGAAAACAAGCAAAGCAACGACAACAACCAACACGACTTTCTGTTTATATTTTTCAATGTTACCAAAGTTTCATCACCAGCCCTCCCTTCCCACAATTTCAAAACAATTTGGTCAGTAACCAACAAAAGTCACATCCTGCACCAGCCTTCACCTAAAAATACATTACGCATAAAGGCAAAGAGCATGAAACATGAATTAAAAGAACAATAACATACTTCAGTAAGTTCGAAATGCACTGACGGATAGAGAGAGAGAGAAAGAGAGGGAAAAGGAAAACATCCGAATCCTGGCAGGAGGTGCAACATTTTAGCGCGATACAAATAAGACAGCGGAAGAAAAATGGCCACGAGCACATAGCACGAGCTACTTTGTGTATGTATGCGTCCTACTCTCATGTGAGAAATCTGCACCGACACAGGAAAAAAAAAAATGCAAGTTAAATTAATATTCCAGGTCAAGTGAAAATACATTTAGTTGTAAAAATACAAAAGGAAATACAAAACTGGGTTGGTCTGTAGTATGTTCTGCTTTTTGTTCATCATACCCCCACCGTCTCTCGTGGCAATTGTTTGAGAGCACGTCCTTCCTTAACACACATTCATGACTTTTAAACTTCTTCACCTGAATGAAATGAGGTGAATCATTGTTACCATAACACATAGTTCTTTAAAAGCAGAAGAAAAAAAAAACTTAAACGAACTCTGCAGGATAATACAATGTTACATAGTCTTGGCACAGAGCTGCGAGAGCTATATTCTCTGCCTCACATGACAGGCGAAAAAATGGAAACTAATTTTCCTTCTGTACCCGCCAACGGCTACATACAGTTGCTGGTGCCAGGGCAGATAGCGAGAAATATCTCCTTCCATCCATTAACATCTCACATGCAGATTTTGAGTACCGAAAGGCAACCACTTCGGTACGTGGTGATGGTGCTGCTGCTGCTTCGAAAATTTCCTCCCATACAGCTTTTATGTTCGAGCGCAAAACGGCCCAAGACCTGTTCTGAATACTGAAGCTGCCTTCCAGCTCTCCACTTCAAACTTAAAAGTGTGAAAATAAGTAGCGTATACGCCCCCGAGTGTGTCATGAAGGAATATTGTATTCGATTTCGTTGGTTGTGTGTTCTTCTCATAAAGTTGCGTCCCTTGTTCTATTGTAGGCGGCTGCACTATCTCATGGGCATAAGATTTGTTTATTTTTTTCCCACTCACCTTTGAAGCGAGGTTGGGTCGATTGTTCCGGAAAGAAAGAAGTATGTATTTCCAAAAAAAACAACAACAATAAAAACTCCATCGTTATTGGAATTTCGGATGAAATATCGTTGTCGCCAGAGTAACGGGATCTGGTAATCCTCACCCAGGGATAGACACAAGCAATACAGGATGACAGCTGAAAAAAAGAGATTGCAATCGAAACTGCTATCGAAGGAAAAACAATTCAAAGTTGAAGTTCGATAGTTGCAATCAGACAATTGGGAGAAGGGTTATCACAGAAAGGAGCTGCGAAACCATACAATAGCGACAACTTAGTTTTGTATTGACCTATCGTAGGGAATGAAAGACTTTGAGGGATTTTCCTTGCATCCCTCTTGGTATTTTTGTTGAAAAACTGTTCTTTTTTGCAAATTGTGTGGGTCACTTAAGTTTATTGTTTGATTTGAGATGGAGAAAAATTTATTGGCTTTACGTTGGCTATCTGATTATACAACTCGATTAACAGAATGATGAATGCTTTTCGAATTGCAGCAAATCTTAGTTCTTTGACGGTCTTTAAAAAAATTTTGGTGACTAGAGGCAAATAGCAGGGGTGAATATGGTTTACTACAGTGTTATGTTTACGTGTGCAGCGTTAACGAAATTGTCAACCAGCTGATTTCCTCTTGATATTGGAAGATGCTGTAAAACATTGTTTACATCGTACGTCCCGCCAATTAGCGAAGAGGTAATTGGGTTTGACACACTCGTGGTGGTCGTAGTTGTAGTTTGTGTAACTGTACTATTTGTAAACATTCCGTTTTGGTTTTGTTGCATACAAGAGAGCGAATTATTAAAACTTCTATCCAAGCACGTGTGTGGCTCATTAAGAGAATAATTGGGATTTAATGACATTCTAGTAGGAGAATGTCTAACTGTTTGAAATCTGTTGTCAGAAGTGGGTGTGTCAGAATTACGCACGGTATGAGAACGTGTGGTAATTCCTTTAGGCTTGGGCCTAGCTCCGTTGTTTGTTTTGCTTCTATCCATGTTTTGTTTTGATTGTGATTTTATTTCAGAGAAGGCAAATATCAATCAAATTCTCTTTAATATGGTTAATGAGATCAATTATTCATTGAGATCAGCCGTTGAGACTTGTGCCTACTTGAAGTGTTCGAGAGAGTCGTAAGTAATAAGAAGTTCATAAATTGTTTGAAAGGTTAGGATTTATTGAATTGTTTGAATAAATAGAAATTTGTTTGACTATTTTGCATCGTTTTTCTTATGTTCTGGACTATTAGGCGATTGTCCCTAACGACTCAGAAACATTTAGAGAAAACATTCGTAACTGCAGGCAACTGCCTATGGTAACTAAAGCTCCTATAATAATATATATGTATATCTTATCACATGAGTGTTCTTGGTCTCATTGGCGTTAACGCTAAATAGTTACTTGAACTTTAAGTCAGTCTATTCCCTTATAGATATGTAGTATTTCAAATATTCCAGTTCGAAAAGGAATTAGCTGAATACTAATTAAAAATCCCTGCTTCCGCAAGAAAGCTGGTTGTGGTAATGTACTACGATTTGCATACAGATGACATTTGAACGCAATATTGAAGTTAGTTGAAATGGTTGATTAGTACATTTGTTTGGATGCCATTTCAGAATATTTTCCTGGGCTTGGCCCCCTTGGGCCCCACGTTGGGCGCCATTGTAAGCAATGGGAGGTTCTTGGGATGGAAAAAGATCCTTGCTTGGAGCAGCATCGGCACGCTTACGGTTGCACGGCATTAACTCGTCGGTGGGGTGGGGTGTTACTGCTCAATTCCCGATGCTTACTAAATTTTCATACCGAATAATATAAGAAAGAAGAGAGGAAAATTGAAACTGTGACTTAAGGTCAGGGTATCACTACTTGTTGTGGAAGTGATTCTATTGCATGATGGAAAGAAGAGTATTATGAACATTCTTATTTCTTACTATGTTGTCGTAGATGTAATGACACTTGGACGGACCCTCCCCTAGCGAGTGGCCAAAACCATCGCACCATGACTATCCCTTCCGCGGGTGTTTGTTGGAACAGTCCCAAACTCATGATCACGAACACCTCGATCAGCGACTCATCTCAACGGCTGTAAAAAGTTGTTTAGCACATGTCCATGATTAGCTCGTGGACGAAAGAGGAATACAACCGTTTATAATTTCTTTAATTAACGTGTAATTCATTTATTAGGTTATCAAATCAAATCAAATGAGTAAGTATGCGAATGCATCAAACGGTGTTTCTGCATTCAATAATACCAGGGGATAATTATATGTAGATACGTGTATAATCGCGGTAATTGGATGAATCTATTTTATTTCAGTATGCATAAATGCATATGGATCAAGATTTAAGTATTAGTTTTAGGTTATGTAGGTATGTAGGTAAATTCAATCAAGGGTAGGTAAGTATAAATATATGTAACTACAATTTTCAGAAGTTATATTTTTTTAATGAATAAAATGGTAAGCCAAAGAAAATAAGTAAGATATGAATTTCGGTACTCACGTTTCGTATGATGATTCTGGAGCGTTGAAATTTGTGTACAAAGTTCCGCTGGTGCTGACATGATATTATATATATACTTGTAGGTACCTTTTTAATTAATTTTTCAAATTTTCAAACACTACTAATTTTCATTGGCCAGGTTTTAAGCAAATAATTTAAGTAAAGAATCTAGGTTAATTTAATTTTAAGAGGTTTAGCCAAACACACATTTTTGGTGCAAAGGGGTATCGATAGGACAATTTATCGCTTTGAATGTCTATATTAGTTGAACCTTTGATTTTGATTTGACTGTATTGGTGAACGTATGACTGGAACTAGTGTGGATGTTTGATGAGAACTTGATTGGAGACTCTGGATGAATGCACTTGATGATTGGTTTGTTGGATGTGATCTTGCGATATGTTTTATTTGTTTGATTGCTGTCAGATTTGATTGATATTTTTATGTAGATATGTGGGTTAACTTAGCAGATTGATGAAAGATTTGAGGTTATTTGATTGTTGATTTTGGTCGCAATTTTGGCACACCTTGATATCTGCTGATCTCGGGGCACCGCGGTAGCGCGTATATCCAGCAAGTAGTAGATGGATATGACTAATCTGTGGCTAAGGTAGGCTATTCCCTGTGGAGATTCAACCATGTGGTTTTTTTGGTAGGCAAGACTTGCCACAGCCGATGTCGTTGGTTATGACTTTAGCGGAGTACTGGGACACCAGGTTTTCGATCTCAGCTAAAGTCAAACCCACAATGCCTGTCGATAATGATGATTTAAGGTCAATTGTTAACATAAAATTATACCAAATGAGCGCTTACCTTATCGGATGTTGTTCTTGATAACAAGCATGCCCCAGCAAAAGTAGGTACACATAAAAGAAATCCTGCCACGTTTTAAGGGGGTTTTCAAGGAATCCTATGCAGTAATTCCAACCTATGCCTAGCTTTTCCTAACGCTCCGTACTCTATACGAACAAAGACTTATTTAAAGTCTACGAAATATGGAAACATTTTAACCTCACAAATAACTTACTTTGTGCCGTGCAGAGATCCAAATTGAGCGAAAGTGGTATACCGAAAAGAAAGACAGAGAGATAGGAACTGGCTTAAATAGCTTTCACTCTCGTAAGTGAAGTTGTTTTCGAATATCGAAAATACAAAATGGCTTAACTGGTAGTTGGGCAGCGTTCACAAAACTGGATACGGTTTTGTATCGGGTTGGTAGAGCGACAGTTGTTTAAAAAAAAAAACGAGTATATAATTGTGGGGAAATTTTATTTTCCAAACAGCTAACATGTTTCCTGACCAAGGCGATTTATTTTGCGTAAATTTGCCAATTGCAATTGACTTCCTACTCACTTTTCATAATTAAAATATGAATTAAATATTATGTGAGTTAATGGACGTCGTAAAATAAAGTTGAGCGAAAATTCGTCTTTATTTCACTTTGCTGAAGTGGAATAAGGCCTAATTTCAATGTTCGGATTCGGGTAGGCGACGTGCTAAACTCGAAATTTAAACAAAAAATACACCAACCAGGGTTTTCGTTATACGACTTCTGTCGCCTTTTTTGCGACTATCGTTTCTGTAATTGAAATATATTATTAAGAATGTACATAATACGATATCAGTTGTTACGGTATAAGTATACCAAGAGTATCGATTGTTATGAAAAGCTTCTCAAATTTACCGTTCGGATTGGGATTAAAATTGTAGGTTCCTTCCACTTCGCACAAGAAAATACTTAGGTTTCAGCCCATGTATGGCCGTAAATGCCTAAGATTTATTTATTTAGTTGCGGTATAATTAGGCACATTAAGTGGCTTGATATACTAAAGCTTTGATTAGATTGTAGGCCAAGTCTGCATGTCTTCGGGGTCATAATTGACAGAAATCTGACAATTATGTACGCTGCCATACAATCTGATCGGCATATCTCATAGGACCAGTTGGTGAATATGATCACAAATGACCAAGCTGATTTTGACAGATAAACATGGCAATTGGTCATATAATAAGGAATTATGGACGTATGCCACAGAAAGACGGTTTACTGCATTTTTTAGATGGGATATTAAAGCTAACGCTGCCAAAATGCGAAAAACCAAAAGCAATAACTTTTTTAAGGAGTTTGAAAACTGGTTTTTCAATCATAGTTCCTACGATTCTGTCTGTCACGGGTTGCAATGACATTTTGGGAAGTTATCCTTTTTGTTAACCTTTTTTGGAGGTTCCAGGGATCTCTAAATAATGTAATGCTAAATAAATTAATGTAAGTAATTGCTGTTGATGTCATATCTTAGATTAATATTCCATTTTTATGGTCTCAGATGACGTTTCTGAGAGACATTATCGAATTGGCCATCGGCAACCATGTTACAAATCTAAATTTTCCCCAACCTTCAACTGATTTGACCGCCGTCTGGTTAATTAAATAATACTGAGTGCAGATTTGTTTTTGGTTTATAGACAAAATGACGAATGGGTTTTTCTGAGTTTCAGAATTCCAAATTCAGTATTCGCTTAGATTCTGTTCTGACAGTTTTTTTATTATCACAGAAACACTCTCAAGCAATTAAAGATTGCCAATTTGAGCGCAATCGGTTCGGTAGTTAAAAGGGTTCCACTTTTTTCCTAACGCAGGCGCCTATGTCAGCTTTCAAAACTAGAATTACTATCAAAACATTTATGAATGGAACTCGACTTCGTTCATATGTCCACGGGAACGTATGCAGCGGTCGATACGTTGAAACCAATTTTCGAAGACTCGGCCGTACATTTCGAGCGATACGGCCGCTATTTCTCGTTTAATATTGGCTCTGAGCTCAATGAGACCAATAATTTATTCTAGCCACATAAAAAAAAGTCTAGAGGCGTTAAATCACACGATCTCGGCGGTCAATAGACTGGTCCGTTTCTGAAGATAACACGTTCACCGAACTAAGACTTCAATAACTCGATTGTTGAACCCGCTGTTTGACTTGTGGCACGGTCTTGTTTGAACCACATGTCACTGATGTTCAATTCATGCAATTGCTCAAAAAATTAGCGTTCCAAAATGTCACCGTAGCGAATACCATTTAACGTAAACTGACGGTCATTTTTATCCAAGCACCAAGCAGTGACTTTTTGCTGATGAAGTGTTGTTTCATGAATCACATGAGTGTTCTCACCTGTCCAGTAACGCATATTTTGCTTATTGACAAAGCCGTTTAACCAAAAATGTGGTTCATCTCTAAAGATGATTTTGCGATGAAATTCTTCATTTTTTTCCATCATGTCCAAAGCCCAATTCGAGAGAGCCATAATGTGGTCTGGAAGAGGCCCAACTCTTGAAAACGCCGTGAAATTGACTAATTTGGCTGGTTTGCGACAGACGCACCTACGGCAGCAATATTCTCCACACTTCGCAGCAAATGTTCTGGCTAAATTTTTTTCACTAGACTATGAATTGCTTGTCTACTGGGACGAGAATTACGGCCGAAACTGTGGTTAACGCTCTTAAAGTTGCGACCACTGACTCGGAATTTCGGTAGTAAACTTTAATTATTTGTGAAAGTTTTTTCTTCGTGTACTTCACCATGATATAAATGTTGATTTTACTTAATATTTTGATATTGACAGTTCAGTAATCGGTTTAAGGGTGAAATTTTGAAGCTGTCAAGTCGCTAATGAAAGACCCTTTATATATAACTCCCTTGCATGTTATACATCTTTAGCATATAAATAGTTTCATCTTTTCTTAGGTATACATTTTATAAGAATCGTCTTACGACACGCTCGAGATCAGAGTCAGATTTCGGGGTCTATGCTTTAGAATTTCGGGTTTTCTTTACTTCCTTCCGCAGCGTTCAACGACGATAGATCTATCTTTAAGGAACCAAGCTGAATCAGTTCAAGCGTTATTTCCGGTTTTACCTTTAGGTATCATGACCCGTGTCAGATACCTGATGGGTATCATTTTTTGCGTTTCCAAAAGAGGAGTTTATGTTGCCGTACCCTGTATAACAGCTGTATTATAAGAAGGCTTCAAGTTTGGACAATTTCTGGCCAAATTGTTATTACTTGCATGCGTTTTGACAGCTCAAACTCTAAATCTTGAAACTGTTTGGCTAAGAGTTGAACCTCGAATCCTCTATGGAATCCTAATGGCGTTAAACTAGTTTTGAATGGTGCAGGGAAATAACTTCACGGGCAATAACTTCACCTGGGCAATAACTTCACCTCGAGTGGGCAATACCTACACTTTTTTTTTGTGAAGTTATTGCCCACTGATGGCGAGCAATAACTTCACCCAAAATTTTGTGAAGTTATTTCCCACCTATAATTTGAGAATTTGTCTATTATAACTAAAGACCCTTGCACCCACTCCAAATCAAACAGAGACCCCAAGCAGGGGGGTTGCAGGGGGGCAGCATGCCCGCCCATATGCATTGCACTGTTTATGGGATTAGTTGCGAAATCGCAAGTAGATTCCATAAACAGTGCAATGCAATGACCCCTGCTTGGGGTCACTGTTTGATTTGGGGTAGGTGCGAGGTACGTTTCTTGAATTATCATAAAATGTTAAGAGAATTTATTTTCCACTAAAAAGTGTAGTTATTGCTCACCATCAGTGGGCATTAAGTTCACAAAAAAAAGTGAAATTATTGCCCAGGTGAAGTTATTACCCGTGAAGTTATTTCCCTGCACCGTTTTGAATCACCTCAATAATGCGGCCGTAAGTAAAGGTAAAAAACAAAATAACACTTTTTTATACATACTCGTATGATTCATTTTTTTTATTTTCATAAAACATGTGAAAAGTTCTGGCGTGTCCTTGCGGTCGAACGAAAGTTTTCAAGAGGTCGTGGTCAACAAAAGGGATAAAGATAAATCAACTTTCAATCACTCAGGTGCCTAGTCAACTGTTCTCATCTGAAAAGTTTTCGAAATCCGTTCGCTACCACTATGGCTCGACGTCTCTCTATTCAGACTTCATTAATTTGATAATGCCCCTAAAACAAAAGGCTGAATGTAAACGACTCTGAATGAGGATAGTGTAATCATAATTATAATGATAATACCAAATGTTGGCCGGAAGGATGCGAAACTTTCTGAATTTCTAAACACTACATCTATTCACCTAACTAAACGGTGTGGTTAAACACACCACACCCCAAAGTGCTGTCCGTCCAGTTGGTAGCGGAATTTGGAAATTTAAGTCTTTTTTTCATGCACTGCAGGTGGCATTCTGCGTCCTTTTCTGTTCCGAGCAAAATCGGTAGAAAACTTTTTATCGTTATCCGTGGAGAGGGTGTACGGGTTTTCGGGTCTGTACAGTATATAGTGCTACCATTTCGAAGTGAATGAAATCTACCTTGGGATATGGAATTGTATAAAATATTTGATGAGATTTTAATTAAGTTTCGGTTGGATAGTAGTGCGGGTAGGAGTGACGAATATTATTATTGTTTGGTTGTGTTTTCGATGGAGATAATGATGGGGCGGCGGATGTGGTGAATTGTGATACTGAGCGCCATGTTTCTCACTAAAGTTGGATTTTACACTCTATACTAAGCTATTTAGGCATTAATTGCACTGTAAACATACAAAACAACACCTTAGCAGTCGTAGTTCCATCGATATTAATCATATTTATCACAGTACGATGTGCGATGATTTTTCCATTAAACCCGATTAATTATAAAAGTTGATATTTGAGCCAGCTTTCACAACATGTACGTGTTGTTGTACATAGAGGTATACATATATTACATGTGAATATTTATACAATTATGGTGATTAATTGCGACACCACCGATAGAATTCAGTCTAATTTCAAAAGTGGTTTAGGGATCATATTGGTGTGGTGTTAAAATTTCAATGCAGAATTGTTTTTTGGTGGATTAGTGGAAAAATACATAAGAGAATAGTATGGAGCTTGGCAATTGCTTCGTACACTTGCACAATAATATTTATATGTGGAAATAAATAGCTAGTTATCGATTATTAAGTTTATAATAATGTCAAAACTTTATTAATTGATGATGGAGAAAGGCATTATTGGATAGGATATGATGTTGTCAAAATCGTTAGAGCCGGCTTAATGAGTTTCATTTCAAAAAAACTTGAAGTTGAAGTGGTTTAGTCACTACTTAGACTGATACATTTAAAGTAAGATAAAGTGTTTTTCTTACTTTCTTTCTTTTAAATTATATTTTTTTTACCATTTTACATTAAACCTATTAGACAGACTAAATCAAATTTAAAACTAACATTTCGCTTAGGGACAACTGAACTGAATTTTATCATTAAAACTTATAATTTATAACACCGATTCATAAACCTGGTCCCAAACAAGACATTAAGAATGATCGTCCTATAAGCAAAATTGGTATCGTCCTGGAACTCTTCAAAAAACTCGTTGTCAGCATGGTTCATTACTTTAAGATCTACCATGACAAGTCTTACAATTTTTCCCAATTATCTGTTAAACAATATGGAAATTGGAATGCGGTGCAATGTCATCCATACAGATCTTGCCAAAGGGTTTGATCGGGCAAATCAGTATATTCTAGTAGACAAATTGAGTAAATTTCATTCAAGTCTTTTAAACTAGTTTAACTCCCTCTTAAGAGGTTGAAATTTGTTCGTAATAACGGTGGAGTCTCGGAACAAATTGAGGTTACTTCAGGAGTTCCCTAAGGAAGCCATCTTAGGCCATTGTTTTTCCTTTTGATTGCCAATGATGTTCCCAATGTCATCCTGAATTCCAAATAAAAGACATTTTTGCTGATGACTTGAAAATATTTCTGTTGATTGAATCTTTAGATGATTTTATATTATTGCAGAAAGGCTTTAATAGATTGTCAGAATGGTGTGCAATTAACCGTTAAGATCTTAACGTGATAACGTATTACCTTCGAAATTCAAAGGATTTTCTTACCCACTCACTTTAAAATATACATATTTTGTTGAATTTATGGTCGATCGTCTCTTTAATACTGCTCTTTTATTTAGAATCCGTATTTTGCAATACATTTTACCAGGATTGAAAGGATTCAGAAATGTATGGATATAATGTAACTTTAACTAGATGCTTAAGAGAAGGTTACTCTGTTAGTAGTTTTTCATTTAACCTCATCTTAGTTACTTTTACGGAACATCTTCTGATGTTTTTTATTATTTCTATGAATCATAATTAATTGTATTTATGAATTGTTTATTTAAAAAAAAGAAAAAAAAAATGTGTAACTCTATTCGTCTTGTATCAAAATTGACTGCCCATCTTTACATAAAAAAAACCGGTGCAGGGACATTGGTCCGAACTCGGTTTTTCGGACTTACGTCCCACTCCAGCACTGCAGTAGGACATTTGTCCCGAAAAACACTTTTGGGACTTATACCCCAACCAGTCATAACATAAGTCTTAACATTTATAAGAGGTGATTTTTCTGCAACTCAGTAATAACTCATTCGTGATTTTACCAAAATTCGTAATTCAACCACAATTTAACGAAAAATAAATCTCCACTCAGGGCCAACGAAAGATTTAGCCATGAATATACCAATGACCTATGCATATAACAAATTACGAGAACAACAGCATGAACAAATTATCATTTCCATCATTTTGAACCTCATCCACCTTTATATTTAATCAGAAATGTCAAAAAATATATATATAAAGTAAATAATGATCAAAGATAGATTTCAAATTTGTATTAAAATGCATTAACAGAATAATTTTTATTTAATAATACTAATAATAATAAGACAAGCGTCTGTTCCAATAAACCCTTCAAAAGTTGTTTACATGTATATAATAATATTAAAACTGCATTATCAATGAACATTTTGTTGTACAAGGTGGCGCAAAAGTAATCCTCCTATCAGAAAATGCTATACATTTTGCGATTGGCCCCTAATGTCAGTTCTGTTTTGACATTTGTGTAGTAAACACATGCAAAACACACTAAAATAAACAATGTTACGGTACACTGCTCCAGAACGCGGAATATTGGTGACTATTTAATTGAGCAATAATCGGTCGGTGACCAAAAAACATCGGAAGGTTATTTTTGCGCCACCTTGTATAATAAACAGAATATTTTTTCATTTCTATTTTAACAAATTGTTTGTACTTCCAAAAATTTGAAAATGAAATCATTTCATTAAAAATCGAAGTAACTAAAAGTATTCAACAAAAATGTTTCCTTCAGTGTCAATCGCCTTTTATTTTTACATAACGGCAGTTGAAATGGTGTGGTTAGGCTAATAATGCCTGCGACCGATCTCGTAACTTGCAATTGCTTTTTAGCAGTTCCAATAGTCATTCAGTAAACCCAGAACTTCGTATTGTTTGGATTTTTAATTCCTAATTTTTAATGAATTTTTGTAAGCAGACTTTTCATCACCTACATATATGTACAAAAAAAAATTATCTGAAAGTTTATTTACTGATGTACATAAGAGTCTAAAAAATTCAAACAAATGTATAAAACTTCAAAGCAACACACGGAAAAAACACGGAGGCAAAAGTCTATTATTAAATGTATTTATCTTATAAACGTAAGGAAGAGTGTTTTCTGTTGTTGTTTCTACCCTGCAATACAACTTTTATGTTTTGTTGATGTATGTATCTGAGAACTTAAATTAATTTACTTAAATGTCAAAAAATCCTTTTTTTTCGATTTGTTTTTGGAATCTTGAAAATAGAGAGAAACATGGCGAAAAAGTTATTATTTGAGTTTAATTTGCTTACTAAACATGTTCATACATTTTAAAACTTTGGGCCCAATAAACGTTGGTCAATCGAGGAAACCAAAGCTGCCAACAATCTGTATAATGTGTCAATTTGAAGATAACAAAATAGAGTGCGTTTAGAGTGAGTGAGTTTTTTTCTGATCTCAAAGAGTGAGTTAATTTTAAGTTGCAGAAAAAACACATCTATAGTAGAAAATGCGCCATAAGCCTCAGATAAAACGCGGCGTAGCCCATTCATGAAACTTCATTGCTCTGATAAGGGTAAGTGCTAGGTATCTGGCAGGCGCCTTTGCTAGCTTACTTTTCACATCAAATAGCGTTTCGGTGGCTTGATTCGGAGTTTAAATGGATTTAACGCCCTAGCGATAAGGGTTTGTGCTAGTGGTCTGGTATTCGTCAATTTCAGTTTACTTTTTTGAATCAGGCAGTTGGCGTTGACATATTTCCATAGGTTTAGGAAAAAAAGCTTAAGAATAATTTTAGAGGCTTTCACGGCGATTGAAGAATAGGCTCAATTTGTTGGTCTTGCAGTAAATGACGACAAGATAAAGAACATGCTATCAACAAACAAAGAAACAAATATCTGTCCGCCGCCTAGGACAAAACGTCACTGTTGATAGCAATAACTTTGAGGTAGTTAAGCAGTTCATCTTTCAAAGAAAGAGAAAACATCAACTCAACGAATGACACCTAAGTGGAGATCCGGCGGAGAATTACCTTAGGAAACCGCTGCTATTTCGGTTTAGGAAAAGAAATGGGTTCAAAACTCCTTACTCGAAGGACAAAATGCATGCTCAATCGAACCTTAATCCTACCAGTTCTGCTTTATAGTACCGAGTGCTGGACGATAAGTTGAAAAGGGGAATTAATATTGGGTTTTTTTGAAAGAAAAATACTCCGTTGGATTTTTGGTCCTGTGTGCGAAGAGGGCTAATGGAGGAGAAGATACAACCGCGAACTCTATGGGCTGTACCAAGATGTGGATGAAGTCCTAAAAGCTAAATCACGTCGGCTACATTGGCTCGGACACATTGAGTGAATGGAAAATAATACTCCACCCAAGAGGATCTTCGACACTTGTCAATTCGCCTTCTAACCATTATCTCGTCGAGCTCGTAGCTAAGATCACTCATACTTTCAAAGTTCCAACTCGTGACCCTTAGGTTTCGCCTAAGCTTAAGCATTACTTTGCTATTCCCCGGAAACCGAATAGCTCTGACCCGAGTATTTCTGCTCGTTCCAGGATTAGTACCATCATAAGTAGTGCCTGGCGGGGTAGTGCTTTTTCTATTAGCGTACATTTCCATACTGCTTTAGTTTAAACGAGTTCCTATTATTTCTTGTTTGATCTTTCTTTTACGACACCGGTGATCTCCAATCGTGTCAACCCACGGATTTGCATGCACACTTGCGGGACAGGTTTAAGACGTCAAAAATGTGTCGCTAACCTCACCTGTATTTTTATTGTTCGCCTTAGTCGCCTTTTACGACAAGCGCGTTTTATCGGGGTGCTATTTAGTGATATTCTTAACCCGTCCTTGCACGAGGCGTTCGTACATTTTGAATACTTACCTAATTTATTTTGTAAGAGCAAACAATCGCTACTTGGATGATTGTAATACAGATGCGCAGACATCCGAAATATCATGAGATACGTGCAGAAGAGAAAAGGAAACAGTACGTATATTAAATAATAAGTAAATAACGGAATGGACAGTTCCTGACAAGACTTAAACTGCCTATAAGAATGGTATTACTTTATGATTTTTTACATAAGAGGTATTTTTTCTGCAACTCAGTAATAACTCCCGTTGACGTAAAGGGGTAATTTTCCAAAAACTGGCCTAAAATAAAAAAAAAGAAGTATTTAAAGACAACTTCAACATTTATAAATTTAGTACTATCACTTTTTTGAAAATCAGAAATCTGTTCTCTTGTTTTGTTTTTAAATCAAGTCGTTTCTATGAGTAGTTTTTGATAAAAATACTTTCAAACTCCAAATAATAGAAAAAAAAATTGTTGATCTACGAATTTTTTCCAAAATCGTGAAAATAAGTACAACATTTACTTTTATTTTTCACTGTTTCTATTAATTTTTAGTAGAACGCGAAAAACCTGATGCGTTTGTACTTTCTTGTTTTTGAGAAAATTGAAAATTACCATTTCTACTTTTTTATTAGAAAAATATTTTTTTGGAGTATTTGCGTTGTTTTGTAATGGACAATAATGCTCCAGCAAAGAGGATCTTCGACTCCCAGCCCCGGGTTCGAGAAGCCAAGGAAGACCGGAGCTCCGTTTTAAGGACCAAGCCGTGCCAGAGCACTTGGTGTTTATATTTGGAAGCCGCGTGCCCGGATCGTGAAGGATGGAGTCGCAAAAAAGCGACAAATGTCGCATATTTATAAGCCTGCTTGGTACTCGTAAAACATCTTTTTTGACTTCAGAGTTTTGACACAAATGTGGCCTCGTAAAACTTTTTTTTTTTATGAAAAAAGATTGAGGTGCAGTGAGTGTAAATTGTTTTTTCTGATCTCAAAGAGTGAGTTATTACTAAGTTGCAGAAAAAACACCTCTTATGCCATTTTTCGAAATACAAAAAAAATCGCTTAATTCCTCTCGATTCGGCCATGTACCTGCGGTTATCCACGAACTTTTTCAGTATTTGATTTGCAAAACATTTGTACTGGAAACTGTAATCCAGTTATATGAACTGGTATTCGAGTTCATATAAATTAAATTTAGGAAATTTATAAAAGTAAAAATAGTTAGTTCAACGAGGTAGATTTTTTTTGTTTGCTTCAGCTTTCTCTTCATCGTAAGTGAAAAATCATATATAGGTCGTTTTGTGTTTTGCTTTTTGTATGAAAATATGAACAAAAATATGACTACTAAGACATCCTAATGCTTGTTTATGAAACAATGAGAAAAAATAGAAATGAAATTATTTCCAAATGATACGGTTTCAAAATATGCACATTTTGGTTATATGAACTAGCACAACAATCATTTAAGCACAAAAGTCAGAGTTCACTGTACATATTTCATTTTGATCATAAGATCTACCGATAAAATCATTTTTGGTTTCTCAAACTAGTTGATCGATTTTTTAATAGAAGTTGATTCGATAAAAATGCATAGTAAGTTTGACTGCGCAGTTTTCATAATACCAGTCAAACATTTTCGCATTCAACGTCACTCTTTCCACATCACTATTTTATCAATGATTTTCCACCCATTTCAATTATATTTCTATCAAGTAAAATTAAATCGAATTAATTTGACAAAGCCTCATGCGATTTAAAAAAAAGGAAACCTTCAACCTGCAAACAGCAGAAGACAACAAACGCACACATACCGCATACGGTGGGTGAAAGATGGCAATTTATCTTCGCCGAAAAATTGAATGAATGCTGAATATAGTCAACAAGAAAAATATGGCGAAAAACAAAGAAGAAAATAGCACTCACATTTGTATACCCTATTCAAAGGGTATGATAACTTTGACTAACAGTTTGTAACATACCTTTATATAGACCCCTAAAAGATGCTATATTTGTGATCTGCATAGTAAGTAATTTCAATTAAGCAGGACAGTCCAGATATCGTCCATCGGCAGTTTTTTTTTCCATACAACTCAAGCCGGATAGGTGAAATTTGGGACATTGTATGCTCTTTAGGAGCCCGAAATAATCCATCGTAATAATTTCTTAAATATGCCTACTGGCACGCCACAGTTAAAAAACAGTTTTATGAAACATCTAGGAAGCTGAAATAAATATTAACTCTCTAGAGGTCCGTAATGCTCATGTTGAAATATGTTTAGATTCCGCCCACTGACACGCCCCCTTATAAAAAAAAACTTTTTTTCAAGAAATCATTCGCAAAGTATATAGTTTAAGTCTTTTTGAACTTTATATAAAGTTTTCTGCCAAGCCCACTTTTAAGGGGCGTTTTTTCATAAAAACTTTATTTTTTGAATAAAATCCCTTATATGTTGTATAACAAAATATGTTGATCCTTATTAACAAATCTCCCATGCTTAGATTTTTGTCACGCCCACTTAACGAGGGATAGAAATAGTTCGCCCAAGCAAACTGTAGCCTTTCCTTATGTTTGTTCCGTTCGTTCCATACACGTGCAACCAACACACCAAGACTCAATTTATATTTAAATCCACAAACAATTTGACATTTTTACTCAGAGTTTTGACACAAATGTGGCCCTAAGCAGGAAAAATTGTTAAATTTATGCCACATTGGATATACACTGGCGTGAGCATGTATATCCATCAAAATACTTACCAATTACTTACGAGTTCGAGTTCGTACCCAGTCCCAGTTTCATTCGAAAATACGTATCCAACGGAACGACGAGCGACGTAACGAAACAAACTCAACCTTAAAAAGGAAACAAAATACTCGTATATATGCCTATGCATATGTGTAGACCTCGAAATTGTCAACTTGGTACGAGTACGAGGTGAAAGTAAATTTCGCAGGGAGTGATTTTTCCACCAACCCCCGATAACAACCGGCCCACGCACAGCAACCAAATGGAAAATAAATAAAACCAAAGAGAAGCACCATTATAACATAAGAAGAAAGTAAAAAGCGCAAGAGGGATAATCAGAATACAAAACTGACAGGATGTCAAAGATCCACAATGCGCCCTACCCCAAAGGAAACGTTTTGTTTTGTTGTAGCTTCAGAAGCGTGTGTACATGTGGAATAAATTCCCTCTCACTGTTCCTTGTAAAAAGCGCCAAAAAGGACGTAGAAAAGGTAAAACGTTAAATTACGTTATCTCTGCTTGCGTGCATCGTAATCACTCGAATTCTATGTATGATACTCTCCCTTCTTGGAAACGCGGCGGGTAAGACAAGTAGGCCTCTCTCTTTCGAAATAGGGCGATCGTGATAATAAAAGATGTGAGACCATGCCTGATGTCCACGTACCATTCTACGTATGTATAATACTCCGTCATAAGGGCAAAGTGTGGCTAACGTGAATTGCCGACTATTCAATCATTGTTGAGCGACATTGTAATGAAACAACATTTTTGCTAGGCCTTCCTATGATTTATTTTGTGAATAATTGATTGGTGTTTTCTACAAGACGGAAATTACCTTGAATCTGGACACGCTTCATTGGGTAATTTGGTGCCACACAAATGGAAGCCGGCCGTAACAATGTGTAAAGTGATTGAATGTGCTGACTTGGCATAATGTCGTAATGTGTCATGGTAACGATATTCGCTCGTCCGAATGTTGAGATTTGAATGGCATCTACTTAAGTCGATTGGGAATGGGAATTCAACAGTTCACATAAGCAAGGCGAAAGCGTATACGTACGTAAGTCGGACAAATCCTTAGCTATGTTTCTTTGGTTTTTTTTTTGTTACCTCATTCGACTTATTGGGCTGGAACGTAAGTGTTCTTGTCCGCTCTCCTTGGCGGAAATTTTACCGTGGTGAATCCACCTATATCTTGTAAGCCGTAAAACTTCAATATAGAAAGGAAACGCGAAAATTCTACTCCGATTCTATAGCAAGACAAATTGGTGGGTGTTAACCATATGACGGCCTTCTTGGTCAAATTTTGGCGTACGATAACGTTTCCCTGCCAATATATAAACTTGAAAGAATTACATAAGCTCGGTTTTCTGAATAAAGAAGCAATTGGCGGAATATGTAGCTGAATATTTTTTTTGTTTTTCAAATAAAAAAATTGTTACATAGACTACAGGATCTAGCTTGAGCGCAACAGTTTGTGGATTTTGTTGTTTCCCTTTTTTCTATATAAATATGTACTTAACTTACTTAACGGGCTCCCGACCAGTGTTATTTATATTGTTGGAGTTAGTTATGTGTTGTAAAGGATTGCAAAGTCACCCGCTTATCATTGTATTCGAGAGTATTAAAAAGCTTACATTATTTTTTTTTGTTTTGATTTATTTGAAAATTTAAATAGAAATAAAGTCCACGACTGGGTTATACGAAAACGTTGGCGCTTTTATAAGAATTGGTTTTTGTATCAAATTTTTTTATTCGCTATTTTCTGTACTGATAAAATCAGGAAAAAAGGTAACAATGTTGACTATATGTAGCTAGCTATATTTGATTTGTTTTAATTGCATTTAAAAACATAGGGACGGGCTACAGTCCGCTTGGGCGAACTGTTGGATACCCTATTCTTATTCCTATCCCTCATAAGTGGGCGTGACAAAAGTCTAAGTATGGTTGAATTGTTAAGAACGCTCTACATATTTTGTTATATAACATTTAAAAGATTTTATCAAAAAAAAAGCTCCCTAGCTCAAACTTGGGTGTTTCAATAAAATTGTTTTATTTAATTGTGGGCGTGTCAGTAGGCGGATTTAAAAAAAATTAACACATGAGAATAAAGGGCCCCTAGCGAGTATATATTATAAATTTCAGCTCCCTAGCTCAAACTTTGAACTTTAAAAAAAAAAAAAAATAATTGTGGGCGTGTCAGTGGGCGGATTTTGAAAATATTTACACATGAGCATAAAGGGCCCATAGAGAGTATATACTATAAATTTCAGCTCCCTAGCTGAAACATTGGATTTTCAAAAATTAATATACCCTTAGAATAGGGTATAAAAAAATTATTTTATTTATTTGTGGGCGTGTCAGTGGGCGTATTTTGAAAATTGTTTATCCCGAGCAGTTTTAGGAGTCATAGATCATATATAAAAAATTTCAGCTTTCTAGCTCAAAATTCGATTTTTTCCAAAATTTGGTTTTTTTGATTTTGTGGGCGTGTCTGTGGGCGGATTTCAAAAATTCGTAAACTTGATTATTTCGGGACCCTAGAGAGTATATGGTTAAAATTTCAGCTCTATAGGCCCAGTTTAAAGGCCTAGTTTTTGCCGACGGACGGACGGACGGACATGGCAAGATCGACATTACTTTTACTATCGATGCTGATCATAAATATAGTAACTTTTAGGGGTCTACGGGCAATATTAAGGTATGTTACAAACTATGCGTCAAAATTAATATACCCTTAGAATAGTGCATTCAAGGTCATATTCACTTGACTAGGTCGTATTTTTTTACCTCGTCCGCAAAAGTATTCTAGTTCTCGAGTATTTCATCCTGAATTGAAGTTAAAAGTGCGAACAAACGAAACATAAAAGACAGTATAATTTGTTATCGAAGTCAAAATAAGAATTAACTTTTCGCTACTAGTGCAGTGTTCGAATCATTAATATAAAATTCAACAACATTTTCTTGTTTTCGTTGCTTCGTCGTTTCGCCTGTTCTACGCTCTCTTGCTATTTTTGTTTACATTCCATCACTAAACTGTTCTGCTGATCATGTCGCATGGAATTGGAACCAGAGCCAAAGCTCTTCAAAATAAACCATCAACCCCATCTCAACCGAATTCACCGATGCCAACCAAATCCACTGTTGGTGCTGCAAATTTGACCCTGGAAATGTTTGATGAACGCCTAGAAAAACACCGTCTCCTGGTCACTGCCCACATATCGGAGGAATTAAACACCATTCGAAATGGATTTCTCTCTAAAATTCAGATCATTCAACAAAACTGGTCAAACCGCTTTGATTCCCTAAACGAAACAATTGCTAATGTCATCGAGCGTGTTGAGAGAGTTGAAGCATGTGTAGCAGCTGATAAAACAATTGCAATAGAGAAAGAGCTCCTCTCTTTGCAAAAACAACATGATGTATTAGAGCGGAGGGACATTGCGTGTGATGCTGTTCTATTTGGTATCCCGGAACAACCAGAGCTCAAAGACCTTTTCAACCGACTTTGTTTTGCTATCGACTGCGGGCCTCCTGCATTAAAATACATTTTTCGTCTGCGTCAACGTAACACATCAATTTCAACTATAATAGGTCCGTTCGCGTACTTTATGTGTAGGAAAATGAAAAGTGTCAAATCTCCAAAATCGAGAGAGAATCCTCTCATTTCTAAGAAAAGTACGCGAACGCTTTTGTGTAAAAAGTTGAAAAAACATCGTAGTTTGGCTCGAAAAGAAGCAACAGCTGTTTACTTTTGCTGGCAAACTCGTAGGATTTCATCATTTGACAGTTTTCATTTTCTTGCCAGCTGAAATTCTGTGTGAAGAAAAATGAACGAAAGTACATTTTTCTTTCGTTCATCTTTTTACCATTTTCTCAGTACGCGAACGCGTTTGTGTAGTTTTGCACGAAAGTTTATATAAATTTACGTTTGCATATTAGTTCGCGAACGGACCTAATAATAAAATTCAATAGCCCACAAGAGAGGAATGCCGTTCTTGGCTCAGCTACAGTTTACCGAAAGCAGAATAATAAGCAAATTTGCCTTCGTGATCTTGGTATAGAAGAGGACGGTATTGTTTACATCAACCGCAGTCTGACTAGAAAAAATCGCGCGATCTTACAACGTGACCCTGACCCTCAAGCGCGAAAATCAGCTGTGTGTTGTTTACACAAAATACGGCAGTGTTTTTGTAAGATCAACTGCTAATGGGAGAAATAAACAGATTTACCACCTAGAGGAGCTGAATGACTTCGTAAAAGTACCTGCCAATAGAAGAAGGAAAGACAGACCCGAGGATATGAATGCTGCTGCTGCGGGGGAATGACATTTAGATAACGTAATCGTATATTAAGTATGAATGAATTTATCTCAAAGCGTTTTCTCTTTTTCTATTCTATTCCTTTTCTATTTCCTCTTTCTAACTTTCTTTTTCCTATGACTTTTTGTGTTCCTCTTCGGCTGTTCAAAGAATGTTAAAAATTTTAAAATTTAGTTTCTATGCTCGTTTTTTTGACTATGACAAGTACAAGTAGTATATCGTCCGTGGCTAATGGCGTGAGCAATAATACTGTGCGCACTATGATACGGATTCTATCTATGATTCGTTCGGGTTTTTTAGTGTGTCACTTGAATGCCCGTAGTCTTAACAACATAAAGTTAGATTACTTAAAATATGTTTTCGAGGGCTCTAAAGTTGATGTGATGTAAAATGATAGAATAACTAACACAATAGGGGGTAGGGTTGCAATTTATTGCAAATCATCCTTAAAATGCAAGGTAGTTGGTAGACCCGCTGGCAACGGGATTGAATATTTAATGTTAGAGGTGACCGATGGTTGTGTAAAATGTATTGTATCCTGTGTGCATAATCCAAGTCGAAATTTCTTACCTGAGCCGTTTTTCGCTGAAGTAACTAATTATGCTCAAATATGTGCAAATTTTATTGTCTGTGGAGATTTCAACACCGATTTGGGAAGGCGAGATATTTTATCCCGCCGACTCATTGACTTAGTGCTCCATTAAACTTAGCCTCCTTCGCCATAAACCCTAACTTTATTTCCTAGTTATAAGCCTTGTCTTTAGTTTTAGTATTATAAGTTTTTCTCTAGCTCGTAAGTATTAGTTTTAATATGTCTATATCTAGCTATAAGTCTTAGTTTTGTAGTTCAAAGACATATAGATTGAATTAAGCTGAATAAATGGGAGCGGAAGCACCCACCAAATTAAATTAAAATTGGGAGAACTGCTGGATGGCTTATTACTGCCCCTCATAAAGATGGAGTGGCAAGAATGTATGTATGAGTAATTGTTAAAAAGGATCGACATATTTTGTTATACAACACTTAAAGAATTCTATCGAAAAAACAAAGTTTTTGTAAATAAAAAACTCCCCTTAAAAGTAGGTAAGGCAGAAAACTTTATGTAAAGGGATTGTTCAAAACAACTTTAAATGCATACTTTGCGAAGAATTGGAATTTCATTGACAATGATAAACATGTCGGTGGGCGGATTTTAAAAATATTTACACATGAGCATAGGCCCCTAGAGAGTATATTTTTCAAATTTTAGCTTTTGAGCTCAAACTTTGATTTTTCGGTAAATCGTTTTTGTTTTTAAATAGTGGGTGTGGCAGTTAGCGGATTTTAATTTTTTTAAACATGATCATTAAGGGGACTTTAAACTGTAATCGAGTTAAAAAAAATTTAGATCTGCCCACAATCTCAAAAAAAAACTAATTTATCGAAGAAATCGAAACTTGAGCAAGAGAGCTGAAATTTTTATTGTACTATCATTAAGCGCCCATAATGCTCTGGATTTAACATTTTTGAAATCCACCTACTAACACGCCCACTTTTAAATTAACAACCATTTTATTCAAGAAATTATTCGCAAAGTATGTACTTAAAGATTTTTCGAACAATTCCTTTGTATAAAGTTTTCTGTCATGCCCACTTTTAGATGGCTTTTTTTACACAAACTTTATTTTTTCAATAGCATCCTTAAAATGTTGTATAACAAAATATGTAGATCCTTCTTAACAATTCTTCCATACTTAGATTTTTGTTAAGCCAACTAATGCGGGATATGAATAGGAATAATGTATCCAACAGTTCGCTCAAGCGGACTGTAGCCTTTTCCTATATTTTTGATATATTTTTGATTTTCTTAATTACGGTTAATCATGTCTTTGGGTAAAACTGAGTACCTACGATATCTTCTGACACATACCCCAAGTATTCAAAACATAAAAATCGTTACGTTCGTGCTTCAAAAATTCCAAAAACCATTATATGAATAAAAGAACTATGACAAAATACACATTTTACAAAATGGTTGTATAACTTGGTGTGTATTTGTTAAGAAATAACTTATATAATAAGTTATATTTCAAACTCGAACAAAATCTTTAGAAACAAAAGTCGTTAAAGACATTTTTATACCCTATTCTAGGGGTATATTAATTTTGACGCATAGTTTGTAACATACCTTAATATTGCCCGTAGACCCCTAAAAGTTACTATATTTATGATCAGCATCGATAGTAATGTCGATCTAGCCATGTCCGTCCGTCCGTCCGTCCGTCCGTCCGTCCGTCGGCAAAAATTAGGCCTTTAAACTGGACCTAGAGAGCTGAAATTTTAACCATATACTCTCTAGGGTCCCGAAATAATCAAGTTTAAGAATTTTTGAAATCCGCCCACAGACACGCCCACAAACTCAAAAAAACAAAATTTTGGAAAAAATCGAATTTTGAGCTAGAGAGCTGAAATTTTCTATATATGATCTATGGCCCATAAAACTGATTGGGACATAAAATTTTCAAAATCCGCCCACTGACACGCCCACAATTAAATAAAACAAATTTTGGGAAAAATTTAATTTTGAGCTAGAAAGCTGAAATTTTTTATATATGATCTTTGGCCCATAAAACTGCTTGGGATATAAAATTTTCAAAATCCGCCCACTGACACGCCCACAATTAAATAAAATATTTTTTTTGAAAAACTAAAATTTGAGCTAGGGAGCTGAAATTTTTAATATATACTCTCTAGGGGCCCTTTATGCTCATGTGTAAATATTTTCAAAATCCGCCTACTGACACGCCCACAGTTATTATACCCTATTCTAAGGGTATATTAATTTTGACGCATAGTTTGTAACTTACCTTAATATTGCCCGTAGACCCCTAAAAGTTACTATATTTATGATCAGCATCGATAGTAATGTCGATCTAGCCATGTCCGTCCGTCCGTCCGTCCGTCCGTCCGTCCGTCCGTCCGTCCCTCGGCAAAAATTAGGCCTTTAAACTGGGCCTAGAGAGCTGAAATTTTAACCATATACTCTCTAGGGTCCCGAAATAATCAAGTTTACGAATTTTTGAAATCCGCCCACAGACACGCCCACAAACTCAAAAAAACTAAATTTTGGAAAAAATCGAATTTTGAGCTAGAAAGCTGAAATTTTTTATATATGATCTATGACTCCTAAAACTGCTCGGGATATACAATTTTCAAAATCCGCCCACTGACACGCCCACAAAAAAATAAAACAATTTTATTGAAAAACCAAAATTTAAGCTAGGGAGCTGAAATTTATAATATATACTCTCTAAGTGCCCTTTATGCTCATGTGTAAATCTTTTCAAAATCCGCCCACTGACACGCCCACAATTTATTTTTATACCCTATTCTAGGGGTATATTAATTTTGACGCATAGTTTGTAACATACCTTAATATTGCCCGTAGACCCCTAAAAGTTACTATATTTATGATCAGCATCGATAGTAATGTCGATCTAGCCATGTCCGTCCGTCCGTCCGTCCGTCGGCAAAAATTAGGCCTTTAAACTGGACCTAGAGAGCTGAAATTTTAACCATATACTCTCTAGGGTCCCGAAATAATCAAGTTTAAGAATTTTTGAAATCCGCCCACAGACACGCCCACAAACACAAAAAAACAAAATTTTGGAAAAAATCGAATTTTGAGCTAGAGAGCTGAAATTTTCTATATATCTTTTCTATATAATCTATGGCCTATAAAACTGATTGGGACATAAAATTTTCAAAATCTGCCCACTGAAACGCCCACAATTAAATAAAACAAATTTTGGGAAAAATTGAATTTTGAGCTAGAAAGCTGAAATTTTTTATATATGATCTTTGGCCCATAAAACTGCTTGGGACATAAAATTTTCAAAATCCGCCCACTGACACGCCCACAATTAAATAAAATATTTTTTTTGAAAAACCAAAATTTGAGCTAGGTAGCTGAAATTTTTAATATATACTCTCTAGGGGCCCTTTATGCTCATGTGTAAATATTTTCAAAATCCGCCTACTGACACGCCCACAGTTATTATACCCTATTCTAAGGGTATATTAATTTTGACGCATAGTTTGTAACTTACCTTAATATTGCCCGTAGACCCCTAAAAGTTACTATATATATGATCAGCATCGATAGTAATGTCGATCTAGCCATGTCCGTCCGTCCGTCCGTCCGTCCGTCCGTCGGCAAAAATTAGGCCTTTAAACTGGGCCTAGAGAGCTGAAATTTTAACCATATACTCTCTAGGGTCCCGAAATAATCAAGTTTACGAATTTTTGAAATCCGCCCACAGACACGCCCACAAACTCAAAAAAACAAAATTTTGGAAAAAATCGAATTTTGAGCTAGAAAGCTGAAATTTTTTATATATGATCTATGACTCCTAAAACTGCTCGGGATATAAAATTTTCAAAATCCGCCCACTGACACGCCCACAATTAAATAAAACAAATTTTGGGAAAAATTGAATTTTGAGCTAGAAAGCTGAAATTTTTTATATATGATCTTTGGCCCATAAAACTGCTTGGGACATAAAATTTTCAAAATCCGCCCACTGACACGCCCACAATTAAATAAAATATTTTTTTTGAAAAACCAAAATTTGAGTTAGGGAGCTGAAATTTTTAATATATACTCTCTAGGGGCCTTTTAAGCTCATGTATAAATATTTTTAAAATCCGCCCACTGACACGCCCACAAATAAATAAAACAATTTTTTTGAAAATCCAAAGTTTGAGCTAGGGAGCTGAAATTTATAATATATACTCTCTATGGGCCCTTTATGCTCATGTGTAAATAATTACAAAATCCGCCCACTGGCACGCCCACAATTATTATTTATATTTTTTTTTGAAAATTCAAAGTGAGCTAGGGAGCTGAAATTTATAATATATACTCTCTAGGGGCGCTGTATGCTCATTTGTTAATTTTTTTTTAATCCGCCTACTGACACGCCCACAATTAAATAAAACAATTTTATTGAAACACCCAAGTTTGAGCTAGGGAGCGTTTTTTTTGATAAAATCCTTTAAATGTTATATAACAAAATATGTAGAGCGTTCTTAACAATTCAACCATACTTAGACTTTTGTCACGCCCACTTATGAGGGATAGGAATAAGAATAGGGTATCCAACAGTTCGCCCAAGCGGACTGTAGCCCATCCCTATGTTTTTTTTTAAATTCGAGTTGTTAAAACTTTGGTCCGGATTTCCTTTTTTTCGAGTAACTTCAATTTAATATTTTGTTCACGTTACTAAATACCTGTTGTTTTTGTTATATTGTGCAAATATGAAAATTATTTGTTTTACCATTACTTAAAAATCGTAACTTTTCGTTGGAAACCTCTAACGGTTTCAATGTTTAAATGTTTTATTTCAATGCTTTTTTTATTCAATTTATGCCTACACATTAAGAATATATTTCTTATAAATAAGTGTAAGGCTTATTTATTCTGTGTGATATGAAAAAAAATTAAATTTGTTAATAAAAAGTAAAAAAAAACACATTTTAATTATACTTTCAAAGCAGTAGCAAAAAACCCATACGAAATACTGCAATGTTTTTTTGAGAAATCAATTTTTAGTTGCATATAACAACGTTTTTTTTAGACACAGTCGGTCCGAGATAAACTGGTTTAATTCTTTTCATATTTTTTTCTAATACAGTAAACAAATGTTGTTAAAACAAAACGTATAGCTTGACCGGTTCAAGGTCAGACACTACGGTAGCAAGGTGCGCTAACACCACTTGCAAACTAATTAAATTTTACTGTGGTATTTTAAGTGGCATACAATGACAACGTGGTCCTACCGAAAAAACATAAATTCTATAATTATTACGCAAATCGACAATAGAAATGGTACAAAAAAAAAACCATTAAAACACTAGACACGCATCAACAAACATATTGAGAAAATAAATGAACAAAAGGGGAACATTTTTCATACAAGAACAGTTTCCTGCATGCTTAGTAGTATCTTGCTGAGAAGTCGCACTCGGACCAAGTTACAATACATTCCCCTACCGTTATCTAAAATAATGCAATACAAAAAAAAATGGCCGCCAGTTATAATCGAACAAAACCCAAATTTTTCCACCGAAACCTGAAACCTCGGCTACAGACGGATAGACGGATAGACGGGCAGACGGACAGCTGGACAGAAATACGGGACACACTTTTTTGGACTTCTATATAGTAGTAATATCATACCTTATACTAAGTTAGTCCATTTCTAGCAAATCTTCCTTTTCCACCGGCATGAGCTATAATCAAACGTGATCCTTTGGAAATGCTTTAAGCTGGACTTTAAGCCCTCCAAGCTGGCATCTGTCCAAGTGTGTAGCCTTTCTCACGGAATTCTCGTACTTGGGCAATATACTCGTAGCGTTTAAGTTTTATATCCGTTCGTTCGCATAAAATTCTTCGGTTGTTCTCTGTTTTCTTAAATTTGTATCCATTATTTTGTAAAACCCTGTGTAAAGATGATCGGCTCATGTTGATCTGCAAATCCGAAGCTATTCGTTGATTTAGAGCATTTAGGGTAATAATAATTTTTTCTTCTTTATGAAAATTGTTAATTATTCTTTTTATTACGCTGATGTCAAAGTTGTCCAGTCCGGTGACATAACGATTGTGAGGTCCTTTTTTTTGTGGACTCCTGACTGTACCGCTTCTTTCATACTCTTTAAAAATCCTTCATATTGAGCTTGTAGCTTGTTATTTTGGATGTTTCTTCAATAAATTTCCAGCTCTGACTTTTCAAATGTGTTTCCGCCTTTTCCATCTTATGTTTTATAACGTTGATGATAACCGCTCGTGCTTGCTTGCTTATTGGTTTTCCTTTGCCAATAGAATCCATAATGGTGTTTTAAGGAGTATTTCGGTTAACTGACAAAACATGAATGCTTGCTAAAAAATCTATTAGTTGCCTTTTTATATAAGTTTGGGATGTTTCGCTGCATTTATATGAGGTGTTTTAAGCTATAACTTATAATAGGTATAAAGTGGTAAAAGTCATACAAGTCATACAAGAAAATAAAAAATTATAAAATCATGCAAAAACACGTAAAAATATACCTATTATGCATGTTCACTAAAAATTATTAGTATATTTGCAGCTCCTTGGGACAAGATAACCAACGAAAGAAAACTCGCAAATTTTCAGTGGTCACAATTTATTTATTTTATAAACGATTTTAATTTTTGTTTTAGGTTTAAGTTCACGTGTTGCCGGTTTGATGGTTGCCAATTGAATCCTCAGAATTCAGTTGCTCAAAATGCTAGGAAGAATATGCTAGGAAGTGTTTGACAATTGGTTAGGAAGTGTTTGGAAAATGTTTAATTGTACTGGTTGAAGTTAAAGCCGAGTTTACATTAATTGGATCGAACTTATTTTTTCTTTGTTTGTTTTAAGAAATTAAATTATAAAACAAGTTGAGTTAAACATTACCGCCCGCCTTGCAGCGTCGGCTGCGAAACAATACAAAATCAAGATGGCAACTAGAAAAATATTTTTTTTTTTTTTTTTTTTTTTAAAGTAAAAGATAGATATACTACTTAATAGATAGTTAAATAAGTAAGATATGTACTCTAATCAATTTTAATTGCAAAGTTTTGAGCTAATTACTGCTCGGATGTTACCACTACATAATTGATATACATTCATAAAGGCATATATTGGTGAACCGCTAGATGCGAAAAATAGGAGTTACTCTTGTAAAAGCACACAGAGTTTGACGATAGAACGAGTTACTATACCCGCTTGTGTTTTAATGTCTGCCACTCGAACCTTACTGTCGGATCCACGATAAACCTTTAGAACCCTACCCAGTCGCCACTCGTTCGGAGGCAGTTTTTCGTTGCGGATGACCACAATATCATCAACTTGTATGTCTCGCGTAGGGAACTTCCATTTATACCGCTTGTTCAACTCCTTCAAGTACTCTTCCTTCCATCGAACGCTGAATTGGTGGTGCAGAATTTTGAGATTATTCCAACGATTGATATGGCTAATGGATTTGTCGGATTGAAGAGGCTCAGGAGGCGTAAGTAACGGCCCACCTCGTAAAAAATGCGCAGGGGTAAGAGGGAGTATGTCCGATGGATTATCGGACAAGCGAGATAAAGGTCGCGAATTAAGACAAGACTCGATGCGAGCAAGAAGGGTTGCAAATTCTTCAAAGGTAAAGTTCGTGCTTCCTGCTATTTTACGAAAATGTATCTTAAAACTTTTGATACCTGCTTCCCAAAGGCCACCCATGTGAGGGGAACCCGGTGGGATTAATTTCCACTTGATTTGTGAAAAGTCATGTGATACATTCCTAGGGTAACTAACTAAGGCCTTTTGAAATTCGTGCATTAGGACGGATGAGGCGCCCACGAAGTTAGTTCCGTTATCAGAAAATATTTGCGCGGGCAATCCGCGACGGGAAACGAAACGAATGAAGGCAGCCAGAAATGCCTGAGTAGATAGATCGCTGACTGCCTCTAAATGGATTGCTTTCGTTGCAAAACATACAAATAGACAGGCGTATCCTTTCTCTAGCCGGCAACTGCGGCCGAAATAGTTTTTAATCTGAAATGGACCAGCGAAGTCTATGCCAGTATTTGTAAAGGGTAAGCTTAGGGTAGTTCGTTCAACGGGCAACGATCCCATTAATTGGGAAAGTAATCTTTTTTTGTAAAGGGTACAAGGCTTACAGGTCCGAATGCACTTCTTAATCAGGTTTTTTAACTTCGGAATCCAGAACTCAGCGCGAATCATGCGGGTCATTAATTGGATCTCACCATGCAACGAAAGCTGATGAACATAGGATACGTAGAGCTGCGAAAAGCAAGATTCGTACGGAAGAAGTATCGGAAAACGCTCATTATAAGTTAATGTGGAAGAAGCTAAGCGGCCGTGAGAACGCATAATCTGCTGTGAGTCCAGGAAGGGATTCAGAGTTAACAGTCTACTTTTCGATTTCAGCGAAATCTTTTGTAAAAGAGCATTATAGTCCTTAGAAAAATGATGCTGTTGTGTTAATATTATGAGTCGAGTTTTGGTAAACAGGATTTCTTCAAGCTGGAGGGTTGGCGAAAGATATTGAGATCTGGATTGGTGACGGCGTGATGCGAAATAAAAGCGAAATATATAGCTAATAACTCGCACAGCTTTATGCCACGTGGAGAACCTGCCGAAAAAGTTTTCAAAATCAGTGGTTATTATGTTATGGTTCGCTTTTAAAGGCTTTGTTTCCGAGAGGGATTCCTCAGGCAAAGAAGGCTCACCAATTGGCCAATTGGTTTCAGGTTCCAGCAACCAGTCCGGACCTTTCCACCACAATTGGCTTAACTGTAACTCTTTGGGGGTACTACCGCGGGTAGCCAGGTCGGCAGGATTGGCCGAGGATGAAACATGAGCCCACTTTATAGTAGCGGTGTTGGTTTGTATTTCAGAAGTCCTATTCGCGACATACGTTTTCCACGTACTTGGGTGTTTGTTTAACCAGGCTAAAACTATGGTGGAGTCAGTCCACAGGCGAAATTCACTGCTGCCTAGGAACTTAAAGGTATCTCGAACTACCCGTACCATTCTCGAAAGTAAGACTGCGCCTTGCAACTCTAATCGGGGCAGTGAGACGGGATTGACGGGTGCTACTTTCGATTTAGCCCATAATAGATGAGAGGAGAATAGCGCAGGACCGTGTGTGACCCGAACGTAGATCGCAGCAGCGTAAGCCTTCTCGGACGAATCACAGAATCCGTGGAGTTGAAGTGCTGTCCAAGGTGCATATTCAACCCATCTCGGAATCTTGATCATCTGGATATCTTCCAAGTTATTTAAAAAGGCTTTCCATTTTTGTTCGGTAGCTGAAGTAAGACATTCATCCCAACCCGTGCGATCCTTCCATATTTGCTGCATGAGTATCTTTGCAGAAACAATGATAGGCGCGAGCCAACCAGCCGGGTCATAAAGCCGGGCAATGACTGAGAGAACTGACCTTTTACTGGTAGATGAAGATAATTCCCTTGAATTTACCGAGAACGAAAATGTGTCTGAGGAAGCATTCCAAAGAATACCCAAAGTCTTAGTGGTGTTGTCCTGGTCTATATTAAGAAAGTCTTTGTTCAAAAGATGATCTTGGGGAAGATGGCTAAGTAGTTCAGGGACGTTGGCTGTCCACTTTCGAAGATGGAATCCTGCTGAAGAAAGCGCAGATATGAGTTCCTGCTGAGTCTGCAGTGCGCTCAAAATATCATGGGCGCCTGACAGAATGTCATCTACATAAGATTCTTTTTCTAAAACGTGTGCTGCCAGCGGATGCGATAGTTTTACGTCTTCAGCCAACTGAAGCAATGTGCGAATAGCCAAGTAAGGCGCGCATTTAACCCCAAAAGTCACGGTCTGAAGTTCGTAGTCCCCGACTGGGTGGTTAGGCGTCTCGCGGAATAGGATTCGCTGATACGGCGTGTGGTCTGGATGTACACGGATCTGTCTGAACATCTTCTCGATATCACTAGTGAAGACATACTTGTAAAAGCGCCAGCTCATGATAAGCATGGTTATGTCCGTTTGAAGAACCGGACCGGGATACAAAAGATCGTTGAGGCTCACACCATTGGAAGTTGGGTTGGAAGCATTGAAAACTACCCGCAATTTGGTAGTAGCGCTGTGCGGTTTCAAGACCGCGTGATGGGGCAAATAGTTTGATCGAATTCGGTTCTCGCGAACAACCTCATGTGGTTTAGCGGAAATCATATGACCGAGGACTAGGTATTCGGAGAGAACAGCCTCATACTGTTTTTTGAGAGGAGGCTTAGCTTGTAAACGGCTTTCGTTGTTAGCAAATTGCTGCATTGCATTTGAGCGAGAATGTCCTAGTTGGAGTTCCTGAGGAAATGACTCCTTGAAATGTAATTTTACGACATAACGTCCTTCCTTGTTTCGACAAGTGGATTCCTTATATAGATCCTCGCAAAACTGCTCTGCCATAGTTAACAGTGGAGGTTGGGGTAGCTCTTCGAGCTTCCAAAACTTTTCTATTTCCTGGTCGAGCGATGTTTCGTTGAAAAGACTTATAAATGTGGAATGAACCGCTACTTTATGCACAGGTCTCGAATTGAGTGGACCTAGTAAAACCCAACCAAATACGGTATTTTGGGCCATAATGGAATCGAAGACCTTGTTTTTTAATCCTTCCCGTATTATCGCGGGATATAAATCGGCCCCGATGAGCATGTCTATCTTAGAACTGCGGTTGAAGAAAGGATCCGCTAGAGGAAAGGCTATATGCGAACAGAAGTCTCCAATATCTATTTCATAGGAAGGCAGATCACCCGTTAGGTTTTGAAGAACTAAGGCTTGTACGTTAATTTCAAAATCTTTCTCAACGTTGGAGCAAAGAGTGAATGAGCAAAGTTTAGACGAAAAGGCAGTGACAGTCGAGCTCATACCGGAAATCTGGGCTTGAACTCCTTTAACTGGTAGGCCTAATCGTTGTTGAAATTCCTCGGATATGAAGGAAACTTCCGAGCCTTGATCTATTAATGCACGTAGATCAAAGTCAGTTCCGTGATGCCGAAGCTTAACCAAAGCAGTGGCCAAGAGAACGGGTCGATGATTTGCAGAGAAATGAGTTCTAGCTATGTTTGCGTCAGGGGAAGTGGACTGTATATTCTCAGATGAAGAGTTCGGTTGAGTTGAAGGAACGGAAGCTGGAGAAGCGAGCGTCGGAGTAGAACTCCCGGCAGCATCGGAGTGTAATAGTGTATGATGCTTGCCTTTGCATCGAAAGCATGTGTTCTTGCTTTGACATTTGTTAACAAAATGAGTTACCGCAAGGCAGTTAAGGCAGAATTTGTATTTGCGAACTATTTCATGCCTAGCACCGACAGACATCCTTTTGAACTCCGGGCAAAGGCGCAGCGGATGCGCTTCTTTGCAAACTTGGCACAACGAGTTGGTGTTGATATGGAAATTACGAACGTTCCTAGACCGAACGTCTTGAGAGGGGTGAGTCTTAGAAGCACTGGGCTTGTTAGTTTTCGGGTTTTGTTTCATTTCTGAAAC
Source organism: Portevinia maculata (assembly GCA_949715645.1). NCBI lineage: Eukaryota > Metazoa > Arthropoda > Insecta > Diptera > Syrphidae > Portevinia > Portevinia maculata. The sequence goes on from OX454525.1 coordinate 44,119,236, forward strand.
GCTTTCAAGAACTCTATAGCGATTGGATAAGAATGCATTCATGGCTTCCCATGAAGGTATTTCTGTTGGCTTGTCTAAGGATTCTTCCCAAAGGGCCAGAGTTGTTTCTGGAAGACGAGATGCGCAAATATAAGTGATAATGGCATTCCATGATTCTACCGATATGTCGTAAGACTTGATGGCAACCAAAGCGTCATTTATGTTGCTTTGAAGCTGCTTCAAAGCCTTACAAGATTCGAATTGTATCGGTGGTTGATTCAGCATTAATTGAATTTGGTTATTGACCAAAATTCTTTTGTTTTCATAATGTTCCGTTAAGGCCTTCCACGCGAGACTAAAATTATTGTCGGTAAGCGGAAACTTGTTGACGATATTATGCGCCTCACCCTTGGTTTTAGACCTCAAATGAAACAGCCTTTGAACATTACTTAGTTTGGTATGCCTGACGTACACTGCAGTGAACATATCCCTAAAGGAAGGCCAGTCCAAATAACTGCCGTGAAAATCTTGACTATCACAAGGCGGTACGTTAATACTGTGAAAGGTATTGGCAATTTCTCCCAACTTGCTATTCGAAGTAAACTCACGATTATCTTCACTATTATCAGTCGAATTCGACTTATCTTCACTTAACTGTTTCGCCTTCGCGTTAAGCTTGAGCGATTCTATTAATTCGGAGATCTCACTAGAACACGTGATGAAAGTGTCTCTCGAACTTTGATACTTTGCTTTGACCTCACCTAGTGAGTCTACTAAAGAATCATCATCCGAACGAATGTATTGGGCATAAGCCGCTTTTATTTCTAGCCACAATGCACATAATTCCTCCTTGTATGCCGCCAAAACCGAAATACTGTGAGAAGCTATGGGTTTGGCTCTAAAGGACGCGTGGAACTCGACTAATTGGTCGGCGGTGAAAATAACGTCCTCTAACTGACTCATGGTCAAGCAACGGGATATTGTAATTACGGTACTATCTTCACACTCCGGGTATGTATACGAATTTCGCGCGCGAAAGATTAAAATCGGATATGCAAGGAGTTTAGCACTTTGTAAATGTATATTCAATAATTCAACTTTCTACTACTTTGCATTTAATTAATTAAAGTACGTACCTTTTACAAATGTGGTTGAGGATGAAGAAATTATGAAGACGGCAAATGACGACTGATGATAATGATGTTGATGATGATAATGTAGACTGCTGATGATGATGAAGACGACTGATGAGGATGCAGACTCTTGATGATGATGAAGACGACTGATGAGGATGCAGACTCTTGATGATGATGAAGATAATGTAGACTGCTAATGATAATGAAGGTTCTCGATGAAGGCGCCTCGTGGTCCCTTGAATACCTTTGATGATGGAGCTCTGGGAACCGGACGACGGCGTTGATAAAGTCGTAATTATGTGCGCTACGACAACCAGGATGAGGTGTTTTAATTTCGCTCCGATGAGTAGAGCACAATGAAGATATGGTTGCGTCGCACTGATTAACTTGCGTACGATGATACGACGCTGATATGGTTGAACAGAGCTGAACAATGAAAAATGCAATTGCACAGCACGTGTCTGGCGATGATGAATTGGTGCACAAAATGGTTGATTGCACACAAAATCGGCAAATCGGCGATGGAACTTATCCAGGCTCGAACGGACCAAAAATGTTCACTAAAAATTATTAGTATATTTGCAGCTCCTTGGGACAAGATAACCAACGAAAGAAAACTCGCAAATTTTCAGTGGTCACAATTTATTTATTTTATAAACGATTTTAATTTTTGTTTTAGGTTTAAGTTCACGTGTTGCCGGTTTGATGGTTGCCAATTGAATCCTCAGAATTCAGTTGCTCAAAATGCTAGGAAGAATATGCTAGGAAGTGTTTGACAATTGGTTAGGAAGTGTTTGGAAAATGTTTAATTGTACTGGTTGAAGTTAAAGCCGAGTTTACATTAATTGGATCGAACTTATTTTTTCTTTGTTTGTTTTAAGAAATTAAATTATAAAACAAGTTGAGTTAAACAATGCACTTGAAAAAATGGGTTATTAAAAGTGGGTAGACAATTGGACACTTAGACCTTTCCATGAAAGTTGTATCGGTCAGCCAGGTCGATTTTAAGTGATTAGAAAAGTGACCTATCTTATCTCAACTAACCTAAAAACCTACCTGTCTACCTGTGTTCGTGTGAAGACATGCGTGCCCATGCACAAAGTATAACGGAAATTCCATTTCAATCCTTTTTAATAGTTACTCAAAACTCTGGCTTTCATTACTAAACACATATTTGAGAAGTGCAACACCCAGCAAATTTCCCTTTTCTTTGGGGTGGGTAAATGTGTATCTTTTGCATGCGCCAATGACGGTTCTGTGTGGACAATCACTCATGTCTCGATCGTCGATCGAGAGAGATGTTTTCGCAAGCAGGGGTATGTTTGTTGTATGAAATGCGCACATATTTTTTTTAGCTGTAGTTCTGGTTGGAAAAGTAGTTTGAGTTAGATTTTAATTTAGTTTTTTGAATCCATGGGGCCTTAGTAATTTTAATCTTAAATGCAGAGTTTTTAAAATAAATTCAAATATATATCTACATCTTGTATCCATTTACAACTTATATAGAGAGAGTTCACAATGCCGTACACATTGCAGCCACAGCCTCAACCTCATCATAAAGTGGAAACGTGGTAAAACAAAATTTTGGAAAACAAGGGTCCGTTGTAGAATGGAATGCATTTTCATTATTTTACTTTGTTTGTTTCTGTCCTTAGCCGATAAACCTGAAATCCTAGTGTTATTTCTGTTGTAAACAGTTGCGAGGCGATTCGTTCAATTTGTAATAGGTTAACATGTTTGCATTAACAATGGTGGCCTCAGTATGTAGGTGTTCTCCTAGAATATACCTATTTATAACAACTACTACCATACATGCACCTCCGCAAAACAAAGGGCGTGAGAGTGAAGTGAAACGAGAGCAAGAAGAACATGGGCGCAATTTCAGGAACTGCGACCATTCATTTATTGTCTTTAGGATTCCGAACTCAACTGTGTTTATTTTAGGTGTTCCCAGTACAGCACTTCAGAGGTTTGCATACAATACCTTTAAACATAAATGTACAATTTTAGCTCACAGCTTTCCGAATATGTACTCGTATGATGCGATTTCATTGAAAATAAATTGCTGTGCAATTTTTTCTGATTTCATTTCAGAGTTGGCTATATGTTTGTGAGGTTCGAATGCGTATTGGAGTGCAAATGAGTTTATATTCGCCTCCGTTATACCTATACGGTATATTTTTAGACGATATGCATTTTGGAAGAAGGTATACGAGTACCTACGACACAGTCATGAAATTGTTGACTACCTCAGCAATCAGAAGGCAGGAACGATATTGTGTTGACTTAAAAACATCAATGATGGATTTTCATTGAAGTTTTTTGTACTTCCAATTAAGTAATATGACCGTGTGCCGTAACAGTATTTTTTTCTTTTTGTGTGCACTCGATTTGTCAAAGGGCTTTGACAAAGTTCATCATCGTATTCTTTGCTGGAAACTAAAGCATTTTTCCGGTTTCAATGTAGTGTTAGACTGTTGAAAGATTTCTTATCTAATCGATTTCAAAGAGTAGTTATTGGTGAAAGACATTCCGCTTTTAAGCCTAGCCACGCAAGGTGTACCTCAATGGTCAATATTAGGTTCCATTTTGTTCTGTATTTTTATCCAACTTCATCTTTCGCTGCCCATTAAAAACATTGGACAGCTTGTTACACTTCTTAATCTGGAGTTATCAGCAATAAATAGCTGGGCAGAGGCAAATGACCCTGTGTTAAACCCAACCAAAACTATGGCTATCCCCATATCCAATCAAACTTTTGACTTCAGCCTTTTACCTGATATATGGCTGTCGAGCCATTAAGGTGATTGGACATGCCAAAAGTCTTGGATTTGTCATTAATCGTAGCCTATCATGTTACCACCATGTTAAACTCGTTGTTGCTCGTGTCTATGGATGTCTGCGTAAACTTTGGCCTACAATTAGTTTTATTCCATCCGAATCTTGAGAAAGACTAGTGCGTACACTTATAATGCCTATTATATCATATGCTGAAGTTGTGTACGGCCATCCGGATTCTTTATCGCAACGGAAGCTACAGGTAGCTTTTAATGATGCCATTAGGTACATTCATAAGCTGCGAAGATATGACAGGATATCCGTCTAGTCTTGTTGTGTTCACAACAGCATTCCCACTATACGATAACAACATTCTCACAACATCAGCAGCATTCCAATGGATACCTTCGTGTGACCGAATATGATCTATCCAAAGTAGAATTAAGTTTCATTTATCGTTATGCACTGAGTTGAGTTTATCTAAAACCTCAATCCAGTTCAGACTTTCCCCCACCAGCGGTAAAGGTTGCTTTAAAAGTAAACTAAACCAGCCATGGTCCTTCGAGGATAAAAACCACAAACAACGCGTAACCAGGGCTACAAACACTGCCAGGAAAAAAAATAATTATTTTTTTTAGTGAATGCGTCACCACGGCTACAAACAGTAGTGAAAAATAAAATAATTTTATAGCGTTACCAGGGCTAGACATTGGTAATAGTGAAAAAGTGTTCAAAGAAAAAAAATTGTTTTTACTAAGAAGTCATCATCGACGAAACTGACGTGTTTATAATTGATGCATCATTTAAACACATGGATTTTCTTGGTTGCACATTGACGCAATACGTGAATACGAGGAATTGCATATTCTTGCATAATACTATTCGCTATTTGAATTCCTCCCAATTGTTTTTCATTCATGCGATTAGGCTATTGGAATTTTATATGCCTATGTCGTCGCAGAAAGGAAAGAAAGAAAAGTACAAAAATATTAAATAGATCCTACTACCTCCACCATATCCTGCTTTATATTTCCCACCTCTTTAGTTTTAAGTTTTTGTGTATAATATTGTAACTTTATTTTATATATAATGTACCAAAAGTACTAAAAGAGACCTAAGACTCATTGTACAATGTACATTTAAGATTAATAAATTGAAATTGAATTGAATTCAATTGAATTGAACTATTCGATTGCAACAGTCAACTCACTCTGCTCCTCTCCCACGGTTCCGAATTTTGGTGTAAGTACAACCTCGCCCTGCACTCTTTGATTAGCTTATAAGTAGCATACTCACAACTACTTCCTCACTGTAGGTAATTCAGGGTTCCCAAGAGACCGAGCGACTTCCTTCTGCATAATTTGCCACTTCAAAAACGCCGTTAACAACCTATTTTTCCTTCTTCTTCATTTCCTTAACGACGTAACCTATCAGAATTAAAGAGATTGTAACCCTCCCACTTAATGGCCGTACTGGTTTCCCAGTGGTGTTCGCCGGTTCGACTTCAATAAACATCGGCGGCTTCTTGGTTACGGATCTTCTTTACTAAATAAATATTGAGGTGGAATCGCCTCATATTCAATGCAGGAGCAACCAAGTCGATCAAAAGATCTGTACCAAGTACCGCCCAAGGAAAGTGACCTCCATTAGCCTTTGGGAAGTACTAAGCAGAAAATGAAATGCTGTAGGCCCAACAGTTAAGACCCCAAAACCTTGAAAAAGGGTGAATATAAATATTGTATTAAAATTTGTTATGCACCAATTTGTAAATACATTAATTCAATAGGCTTACGCATACGCATACCAAAAAATTCAAGCAAAGAAGAAAACATCGTTCAAGAAATTTTCAAAGTCTTACTGTGGTGGTCCCTGTGAAGAGAAATCCTCACACAAGACCAAATTATTAAAGCAGTGGCTTAGAGGCATCGGTTGTAGGCCTTTCAAATGCTAAATGCCAAAATGGTTCACAAGCACATGAAAAATGGAATTTATCAGAAATCCCAGTGGCATTAATTGAATGTGACTCTCATGAATCGATCGTTACTCCTATATTACTCCTACATTACTCTACAATAATTGTTCGAACAATTTGATAATGAAAATGAGATTCAAGAGAATTTCTTATATGCAACCTTTCGCAGTGGTAATTGGCGCACCACATAATTGATGTAGCAGATCCTTATCTGCCTAGTTCTATCTCTTAAGTATTTTTAAAGCGCGATAATAGCAAGCAGTGCCCCTCTGCCGTCAGAGAGGATGCATTGGATTTGTTGGTGGTGTTTCTCTTTAGATTCTCCCGGATGCAGAGCTCATTACATATATTTCGTAGAGAGATAACTGCTTCATCTGTTTTGGATACGTTCGTGTACCATACCACACGAGTGAAACTCTAACAAACGCAGGCTTATTATACTCCCAGTTCTTTCCTTCGTCAAGGTAACCCTTGAATTTATGATCGGAGTTGTACCTTTACAGACAGTTGTCCGTAAAGGTTATTCCTTATAATTCATTCCTACTGAGTTCGTCGCCCAGCCCTTTTTGGATTATTTTGGAGTTACTTTCATCTATTGAGATGAGAGAGTAGGCGCTTACGAATGCTTCGCTTTGTATGTATAGACAGTGCTTACTTACGCTAAACCAAGTAACAATTTGAATTCAATTAGTTGATATCAAACACAATACTGACCTTAAGAGGCCGCATAAAAACCTTTTGGGAAAATAGTTAACCTTTTGCGAATGGCTTGCTAAAGTTCTGCACCCATCATCGTCCGTCATCGTAAGATGAAACCGCACATCTCAATTCAAGTAGATTGAGATAAATTATGTTATTTTAAATGTCAGGTATTTTGTTTATTTCTTATAGAAAATGGGCATTTGTTAAATATAAAAAAATTGCCTAAAACTTTAATAAAACCGAATTCTTGTTGTTGGCAAACTTTTTTCAAAAGCCACGAGTTGGTTTTTAGGCTAAATATTACTCTTTCTAGACGAGTTCCGGTCAACAACATAACATGCCTCGAACTGGCTCCTTAGTTTATGCTTTGAAATTCCATATGATATGTGCTAGCTTTCAAAAAACCTAAATTTGTGAAATTGGTGTCCTAAAAACTGCTATTGTAGGATATAAAATGACTGGTCTTTAGGGTGCGGCAACATAACTTCCTTTAGACTGTAGGTGCCGTAGCGGGTAGCAGTGGTCTCATGCTACTTTAAAACAATCCAGAGGACGAGTCGATGAACCACGGAGCAACGCCACATACTTCAAGGACATCGATGGCTATTTTTCGGCACTTCCCGGAGTGCCTTATCTTAATTATAGCGATTGGGTGTGGCCTGCCCGCTCCCCCAATTCGGCCTCTTGCCTGAAGGCCAACATCCGGCAGAAATTAACAACATATCCGCTATACGGGTAAGGGTATTGACAAACGCCAGGAATCGACTTATTCAGTGGATGGACAGTGGGGGGCGTCACGTACCAGATATGATTTTTAAAACTGTGTAAAACAACATTTTAGATACCTACATTATAAAAACAAAATCCAAAAATTGTGTTTTATTGCGTTTTGAAAAAAAAAGTTTTGTTGCCGCACCCTGTATTAGTATAAAGAATGCATAAGCAATGTATAAATTACCAAATTGTGACTCCTACCGTTGTGGATGACCTGATTCAAGTGGATACCTACACAAATGATGTCAACGATTTAAGTGAATTTGTATCGCCTCAGCCTCTATTGTGATGACGACGATGGAGGGTGATTTCGATATTATTTTTTCAATCCTTCCCAACGACAATAAAGACTAGAACTTTCGTTTTCCTTCTTCGAATTTTCAATTGTGCTCCTAGATATTCCGATTTTTCCATTGTTATCCTTTTTTGTCGAATTTTTGGGCGCTTTTTATTCGTTCCTCTCCCGGCATTTCGCTTATATTGGCTTCTCTTTCCGTTGAACCTTTAAATAATTATAATTGAAAAAATTGATTGGCATTTCTTTGAAAATACTTTTCCATGCACAAAATAAGGGAGAAAAATAATAAAAAAAAAACGAGGAAAAAACAACAACAAAAAACATGAGATAAGTGAGTAAAGAAACCATATGGATAGCAACAGAAACAAAACAAAAATAAAATTTGCCTCTCTGTTAAATTTAAATGTCCTTAACGTTGCGTTGTTCTTGTTATTAAGAGAGACAATCGATAAGGGAAAATTGGAAAATTCCTTATCATCGATGAGTTCGTTTGCTTAAGCATCATCATCACCATTTTCATTCAATCTCTGGATAGCAAGTAATTTTTGAAATTTAGTTTACTCATGGAATGAAAGAGTCTCTTTAAAAGTATTGAAGAAATGAGATCTTTTCAGCTTTATGTGGTCTTGTAGTGCTCTCTAGTAATATTTGAATATTGACAATTTGTTGATAATGAAGTCTCGTTCCTAACTTCAAAAGTTATACGATGTGTAAGCCGGGATGTGTTAGGTATTTGTAGATGGATTTATCTCCAAATCCAAAATCGACAAGTTGTGTAGAAAATCTTAAAGATGGTGCGTTGAATTGGTTTATACATTTTTGGTATGCACTGATTTACCAAAACTCTTCGTCTTTAAGTTCTAGCAAACGCCATGTAATTTAATGCATCACCCAAATGTCAAAAACTTAATTTGACAAGTTGTGAACTTGCTGCCATCAGCTGACACATTAAAAATCCAGTAAAAGTCAAAAGATTACCTATCTGATTATCTGATTCTGATTAATTAGTCCGCTTTTTTATTTGTTCATTGGGAGTTATTATTATAATTTTCCTGTGCGAAGTGTTTAGATTTCCCATGTAGAATATCGGTGTGATGTAATCCTTGCGTCATATATCAGGTAAATCCCAAATAATGTAGTTGGTTACAATGGTAACATCATTTACGTCTCATTAGATTTCCCTGGCCTGATAAGCCTCCACAGGGAGATACACATACTGCTCTAGCCTCCAACCATAGATCAACCATGTATTCCACCGTTTCACCTAATGATACATATCGGTCATGTAGTCGAATGAAAAACTAATGTACCTTTTCATTAGCATCAAGAAGTCCTTTCATAAGTGCCCCTTGTGAGCACCGAGCTTGCTTGATTACGATGGATTCACAAAAGTTCGACAATCATATTGTTCCTTTTTTTTCTTCTACTGCATTGGTGTGGATAAAGTTTTTGTTTTGTATTTGATGACCCAGTTGTTATCCATCAACGTCATCATTATCACCCGTCGAACTGGAAAAACTGGCGTGCAAGTTAATAATGATTTCTGCTAACTGCTGTACCTTGCTGTTTCACAAATAACTATTTCTGCCATATTATTGATGGCAATCCCGATGGAGATCAGCGGAATCGCAATAGACGGTTGTGAGTAATGCCACTAGTTCCAGCTTCCATGTACCACCAGCATTCGAGTTTCTGACACCAGAGACAGAGAAGGAGAATTCATTGGAATCTAGATGGTTAATTTTACATGGAATTTGGTCTATACACAGAAATACATTGTCAGTCAGTTGAATGTAGCCAGGACATTCCCGAGGGAGTTACGATGGAAAGGAAACGAATAATCCTGTCAGCTTAGAGTTTGGATTTCTCGGCCGCTTGATGAACGATTGTGGTCAAGGGTAAGCGCCCAAAATAAAGGGAGCAAAGTCTCGGTCGGTCTAGTTATGTAAACACGATGTCAGTTGATTCGAACTGATGGGTATTGGGAATTGTATTTTAGCTGTCAATGTAAGGTCATTATTTATTAACTTGTGTTTTTTTCTACTTCGAAAGGGTTGTAATTAATGAATACTTGGAACTGGCCGACAAAAGTCGTGTATGTGTAAACGTTTATTTGTTAATTTTAGAAAGGTGTCATATATGTAGATAGGTCGATCGCATGTCTAGAGGAACTTATAATGTTTGAACTTAGTTCAGGAAGTGCTTGCGTTTCATCATGAATCAAGGTATAGTAGTGAGCTTCAAGTGATATATTCAATGATGGTGCGTCAAAAAGACATTTAAAACATTTCCTGAACAAGCCAATATTTTAAATAAATTTTCTAAACATAATTATATCGGACAAAAAACGTGAGTTGCAACAAAAAATTACACTTAAGTGTACTGTGGGATTAGAAGAAGAGGAGAGTTGCCGATGCACGTTGGTTTTGAATGTTTGTAGGTTATAATGTAAAGGAAAAATTGAGCGTTGAAGAGTATTCCACATTCGTGTTGTACGGCTGAGGAAAGGCTCTTTGTACTTCACTGTACGACCGCATACAGGCTTGAGGGTGAACTGATGAGCATTCCTTGCATGGCGGGTATTGCGGTTGAAATGTTCAAGGGGTGGAATGCAACTGGCTATTTCGTTAGAGCACTTACGGTGGAAATACCGATAAAATAACGAAAGACAGGAGAGATTGCGACGATGACTAAATGAGTCAGTCGATCTCGCGATGTCTCGGTCGCCTATGAGTTTTATCGCGCGTTTTTGGATCCTGTCAAGTAGCTCCAAATAAGTTATTGGTGCACCAGACCAGATATGAGCGTTGTACTCGAGTTTCGGGCGAATAAACGCCTTATAAATTGTAGCCAGATCAGAAGGGGTGAAATATTTCTTACATCGCTTAAGGAAGCCTAGACATTTCGCAGGGTTCTTGGCGACATCGAATATGTGGTCATTCCAACGAAGGTTGTCATTGACACACATACCGAGAATGGAAAGTCTTTCCGTTTCAGCGATGCAAATGCCATTCATGGATAGTGGCAGTGTGTGTTGGTTTTGATTTAATGACAGGAGACATCATTGTGTATAGGAAGCATTAAATTCCACTCTATTGGTTGTACCCCACTGAGTTATGCTGTTAAGATCGGAATTTAATGAGCTTAACATACGTTGCCGTTCCAGTTCCACACCTGAAGAAGTGGGGCGTGACCCAAGAAACGAGTATGAAAAGCTGAGGGTACTGTCATCGGCAAAGAAATGGATTGGATTAGAAGTAACAGACAGGAGATCATTTATAAAAATGAGAAATAGAGTCGGGGACAGTATGAATCCTATATAATGTTGGTATATGTATATTTAAAATACATGTGATTTTTTTTCTTTCCATTAAATATAAATTTCGTTAGTAGTGTAAACGTTTCGTTATGAACTTAGCATAATCACGAATTCGTTATTTTTAAGTAGATATTTAGAAAAGCTAGCTCAAAAAAGAAAAAGTCATATTTCGTGGTTAAGAAAGTATAACATATCCTTTATTCTCTATACAGACGGAAAAAAATCCAATAACAGGATATGATTTTTTGTTATGAGATGTTTAACTGAATTTAGATTAAATTTTTACAAAATATTTCACAAATTGACTAATTTTAACAAAAGGAAGAAAACAAATACCCGAGCAAAGATACTCCGTCTTACGAGCACTTCAGTTGAATCAAAATGTCCACGTGTTCTTGTTGATCATTTTAAAAGCTCTTCGAGACTCATAAGTGAGTCAATGACTTCATATCTTAAGCAGTTTAGATTATTTGTGTTAATATTATATATAGTTAAAAAGACGCGTGGTACACATTTTCAATCTTTAGCGATTGTATAATCTGGACAAACTTTTGCAATGAGGTCTGGAAGGTTGTCTATCAACAAAATTGCAAAATTGTTCTCAATTGTTTCTGATTTTTTTTGAATTGCATGCCCGCTGAAATCGAACTTTCTTTTCAGTGACAAAATAGCTTGCAGATCGGAAAACTTTTTCGAAGGAAATAACAGCAACCACTCTGCCTCAGAACACTATCACTATCTTTAACACATTTTGCTTGTGTAGGAATATCCAAGGACGAGTAAGATTAGACGGCATAAGCGTCAACCTCATCGAGGTACCAACGTCTTATGTTAAATATATTATCGACGCCAATGCGGTGATGAAGTCAACCGTCGTTGGAACCGACCTATTCAACACCGCGAGGCTGCTCCGGCCGACATTAAATAAATCAAGGCCCATAGGACTTCTGAGGCATAAGAGAGGAACCCTCTGCAAATAAGTAAACACTCTCACCGGGCACTGTGCTATGGGAAGACATGCTCAAAGGCTGGGCATTCCCTACAATGACTTCCGTAGAAGATGTAGGGACGAAAAGGAAGAAGATGCTATCAGTCACCTCCTTTGCACGTGTCTTGCCTCGCCAACATTACGAAGGCTACACTGCGTGAATACCTTTTAAATAATCCTAACAACTCCTGCACGGCAAAGATAAGCTCCATCATTCAAGGGAGTAAATGGTTCCCTGACTAAGAGGGTGACCCACCCACCTTACACATCGGCAGCACAATGGACCTATTTCTGGTCTAAGTGCATCCTCGTCAAGGGACTTTTCCAACCAACCAACAAAGATGTCAAAGGCGATTATAGCCTATTGTAAAATTCTTCTGATGCTTGTATTTCGGATCACGATGCAGCCGTTCTTGTTGCAGAAAAACTTGTTGGAGCTGGATCTTCATTTTCGGCATTGTTCCCTATACTTTTATTGAAATATCTGTTGAATTCGTTATTGTATTTAGAGGAGCAAAATTAAATGCACTCATTATATGAAACTCGAATACTTTTCAATACTCATATCTATTTTAAAATCACTGCACCATAGTTTCTGGCAACAAAGAGAAAGTTGAAATGTCAAATGTGGTTGTTGCGTTTTCACTGTTATTTTTTTTCGAAGGGAATGAAGTTTGGAGCAAATATGCCAAATATGAGTCACGACTTTGTGGTTCGATGCATTGACCCAAGGCAGAAATACTTGGGTCAAATTACTAATTTCAGCATAACACTGATGTCAATAAAATAAGTTTGTGGAAGAAACAGATGCGCCGGTTTTCGACATTAATAGCGCATTTGACGCAGAGACCCAGCATACTTTTCTGGCTTAAAACTGAATTGATATATTTTAGCAAAAGAACATTTTTTTTTAATTTCACGACCTATGATAAGAAAATAGATTTTTAAGAGATCTATAGTGTTCTACTTACTTCGACAAGGAACTTACACGCACTGCTGGGCTGCTTAAAAGTCCAGTAAACCCTTCTGTGTATGAATAGGTCTGCCCCGACCCAAAAAAAACTCTACCTGTGTGCCTAAGTGTTCTTCATTACATTATGTATAAACAAAGTAATTTATTACGTTATGTCGATGAAATAAGAACACGACTATTTCTTACTTGTGGTTGTTCGCTTAGTGCCTACATATTTATGTTTATGAATAAAGAATTTCGCATCTGATTGTAAACCGTTAGTTTCCCCTTGCTTACAAGATAATAAGCTCTAACGATGCTACTAAACCGATTTCGGGCTATAAACCGATTTATATGATATAACGGACAATGCTGAATTATCATTTGGAAACTGCATATGTACCGAAAGAAGCTGACGAACAACTATTCCCATACGAGGAAACACAAGATTTACACAATAAATACCATAGGAGCCTACGAAATACGGTATAAAAGAATGATGGGTTTGTAAAGATGAAGGACATGAGAGAGGTGTACATTTTGGCGAAGAGGTGATGAATGAGCTAACAAGCCCGTATTGAGCCAACTGGAGAACTGTTGCTAAAAATGTCTTTACAAGTTTTGAAGGTGTGCAAAAATTTCAAAAATTCGCACTGCCTTTTTTGGAACTGGACGATATAAGACATGCATTCCTAAAGAAATGCTTCCAGATCGTAGTCGCCCGTCACAATTCACTTTCTTTGGATTTATGGATAATGTCGCAGCAATTTGTTATGTGCCGAAAAAAGGCAAAGGCATTCATTTTACTGTCAACACTTTACAATAACAAAAAGTTGGTTGGAGACCCACAAGCCATGCTGTTACAACAAAAACAAAGTGGGCGTGAATGTCAAAGACCAAATATTGGGCGAATATACATGCAAGTGACAGACGAAGCGATGGCCATAAGCTGTTTTCCACAACGTGTTCAATGTCACAGCATTGCCATCTTTCATAATTTACAAAAAAGCAAATGATATGAGTGCCATGGACAAAACCAATTTCGACCAAAACGTCGACAATTTCTGCATGCTTTTATTCAACAGTTAGTGACTCCCCAGATCGAAGCAAGGATGAACAATGCAAAGGTAATGGGAGTATTTTAGATCGAATCAAATCCAGAATTCGGTTAAATAAATGCCGTAAATGTGTATCTAAATGAACAAGATACTTTCTGTTGTTACTATTACTTTAAAAAAATTAAAGCTCCAAACAAAAATAATAACATGTTCAAAATTAACAAAAAAAAAAACCCCAATTATTTTATTATGTTCCATTGATTTCCCTACAAAATGTCTGAAGGTCCAGTGGGACCTTTTCCATTCATGGGAAGGTATTAAAACATCCATTAACAGAGGGGTTAAGAGCTCAATCTTAGGGTCTCGGATAGGAGGTATACTATGACTCAAGCTTATAGTTTTTAATTTAAACTTAAGTTACCAAAACAGTTTCTGATTCTGTTCAAACTTTCAGCAAAGTTGGCAGTGCTCTATGAAATTAATACTCACACTTACTTTTTAAACAATAACAAGTCTTCCACACGTAAATTTCCAACCCAAGCGAAAAGATTTGCTTCAACAATACCGACATTAATTGTCAACCCTATTTTCGTCAACACACAACATCATAGTAGCTCGTTAGGTACACACCCAAGTAACAGGAACTAAGTGTTTCAATTATGGATACCTTCTACCATGAATACACGAAAATCTTGTCACCTAATCCAACAAAATAGGTAAGCCCCAAAGCGTTATTTGTCGTATAATTTCCATATACGTGTATCTTACGAATTTTAGCCTACACTTGCATATTAGCTACATTACCAAATCCATTTCGCAAAAAAGTTAATTTGGAACTCTATTCTTTAAGCAAAGGCATATCCTTGTGCACATGTAATTCAATTGATAATTCGCAGCTACTTACGTAACACAAGTACACCTAATGTAATGATGAGCACATTGTAAAATTCACACACGTGTTGTTACAGCTCTAAAGACACTGAACTCAAGTACACTTTAAATAGCACGACAAACTTTATATGCCTGTACCTGGCTATTGTCGAAAGCTATACCCTCCGACACCCTAAAGTTGATATTTCGGCTACATAATTTCCCTTTTGCCAAACGAAAGAATAGCAAACTTTACTGCGGCTTACATTGCCGGCATCAAAACTAACGTCAGCATACCCAGGAGCCATGCGGACGCAAAGTGTAACAACAAGTCAAGAGCAAATTGTCTTGCTCGCGCGCAATATTTGAGAGGGAGAAGATATTACATTGAACTATACCTTGGAGCAATGTGGAACAAGCTCGAACGCACCGACGAGCAAGAAAGCAAACAGAAATGTTATTCGTTCTTTGTTAGTCTCTGATGGCAAATTCAAGGATATTGCCACCCCCTTGAACGGGCGAGGCATCCGCCGCACTACTTCTCTGCCAACAAATAAAGAAGTAACTGCTATGAACAGGACAATTGAACAAGAATACCTAAGTTCCAAAAAAAAAATTCTCTCCTCAACATGGCGCTATCATAAAGTCGAAAGGTGAGCTGTAAGTTCATTTATCCCCGAAACGTCTTAAAAGAAGAAACAACAAGTGAAAAGAAAAAAAAGGTGATAGACCTCGGTCCCATACCAAAGGTAACGTTGACATTTGTCTGCAATGTTAAAAGATGCATAATTTCCTGAGAGAGAGACGAGCATTTGACAAAAGCAGGATAATGTTTTCTTAAGGAGATTTTTCTTTTATGTGGTGTTATATGAACGTGTGTGACGGATCTGGTAAGGAATACTATGTAATGTACGTGTTTATTATTATACACATCAACCTATTCACATTGTGTTTTAGGGGCGGTAAAAAGAAAACCAGCGATGTGGCACAAAATTGAATGAAACCTTGGAAGATGATATTTTCGACCATTTATCTACTTCACCTCAGGGAACCATTTTTTTTAGGTGAGGGGAATCCAGGTGAAATTGACTTTATGAAATGCTTTAGTTTATTCACTGAGTATGTTACCACATGGAGCGAAATAACGATATCTGCACATTGGACTGCTCTATTAGAGAAGTAAGAAGTAATTTATTCGAATTTAAACGACGATTTTTCCAAATTGATTTCATTACGAAGATTTTCATGTCGAACTATAGCACAGTTGCAGGAAAGTACCGAACAACTTGATTTAGGTTTGTTCCAGAAGCGATTCATTTCCCCATCTTCATTGAAAGCAAAAGTCCATTTATGTATGGTAGCTGATGTTCTACTAAAGTGGTGTCGACTATAACTTAAAAATCCAGAAGGCATCTAACCTATCTAAATTTCATGCAAAATATTTAAAAATATTTCACAAAATCAGGTCTGGTGTGAAAAACAAACTTACCTCCTGCGATGCTACTGGGGCAGTTGTTGCAAGCGAATACGTGATTCAAAGTATTAGTAAAATATTCCTTTCAACATATAAGCGAATCATTTTTAAGCATTTCGAATAATTTTCTGCCTGACCGCTCTAAGAGTCGCATCTTTAAAAAGACCGCTGTGTTTCTGGTGTCAATGTAAACAATTTAAAAATTTGTATTGAAGCTGGAAAACCTGTGATGATACTAGAGCCGTTTTTCTGCAACTCTGTAGTAACTCACTCTTTGAGATCAGAAAAAAACGATTAATGCTCACTCCAAACTCAGTTTTTTTTTTTTATAAAATTTGCACGTGCAAAAGGGATTTCAAACTCCTTTATAATGTACATACATATTTATACAGCATGGGCATTTAGGAAAAGAGGAAGAAGGAAGGACGAGAGACCGATGTTGGTTTTGAATGTTTGCAAATCACTCTATTTCATAGAAAAAAAAAAGAAAAAGTTTTACGAGTAGCAGGGTTATCGATATGCTACTTCTGTTGGCTTTTTTGCGACTGTCATCCTTTTTTGCGACTTTTGTATATTTATTTGAAGTATAATTTAGAATGTTTATAATAAAATATTAGTAATTACGGTTTACATAAGCACATAAAGTGGCTTGATGTACTTAAGCCATTTTTCGTTATATTTGACAGAAATCTGTGGTCAGAAAATTAACAAGCAAATTTTCTTCCTCGAAACACCACCTACATAAATCCAGGAGTAACGATTAAAATACTAATCAATGGCGCTTCGAGGAAGAAAATTTGCTTGTTTAATTGCCTTTGTGCTTCCATCGGACAAGCGGTGAATCATGTCCAAAAATTATTTAAAATAATAAGAGCTTGTAGTTTATCCCTGCGCCAAATCAAAAAAGTGTAGAAGGCAGATCTGTTTTCCGGGCAAACACCTTTAAAATAAACTTTATTATGGTTCTTTAGAGACAGAAATGTAGAAGTTATTATTTTAAGAACATTTCGGAAAAAAACTTTTTCTCTAGGACCTTTTTAGGGTTTCTGGGATTTCTTGATAAGACAACCTAATGTTAAATAAATTAATGTCAGTAATTGCTATTAATGTCTAATCTTAGATAAATATACCATTTCAAGTTATTAGATGTTTTTCAATAAGATCCTTTGTGAGACATTCTCAAATTGGCCATCGGTATACAAAATCGAAATTTGTCCCCAACCTTCAATTGATTTCAGCGCCGTATAGTTTTTAATCTTAACAGACTATACTGAGTTCTGAGTTCACTGTCAAAATAATACTGAGTTGAGATATGTTTTTGGTTTATAAATAAAATGATGAATGAGTTATTACAATACTGAGTTGCAAAAAAAAACACCACTACTATTTTTTCGTTTGCTTCCCATACAGAGCACTAAATCTGGCTTTATGTTTGAATCGAATGAAGGGATCAATTTAACCCTGATTCAAAACTGTAAATCCAAGGTCTGTCAAAATGATACATTTTAATTTCGTACTGACCACTTGCGAATATGCTATTTCCTGGAAAAATATTAAGATTATTCCGATTTCCAAAATCTTCAAGAAGTACCTTCGAGTTCAGGCCTATTGCTATACTGCCCTTATAAAAAATTAAACCGCCATTTTAGAATCGTTCTAAATCCTGGGAAACCTAAGGTGTAATTGATTTCCACAGCGTGACCCTCCCACGACCCTAGTACTCCAAAATGATAACAGGCCATCCTTGGGTACCGCCGCCAGCGCTTACGATAGCCCCTAGACAATTCGAGCAGCAACGGCAGCAAGAAAAAGCTGGGAACATAGAAAATGCATCTATTATTGGTATCTATTATTGGGAAAGACCTGGGATGTCTAAGACTGATCAAACGAGCCATTCGGCAATTCAATAATAATGCCAGCGAATGCCTAAATCTAAGCAGGCATGATATTAAAAACATAGTAGGTTACCTTACTGGTCACCATGGTTTCAGATATCACCTAAACAAAATGAAAATAGCAGACTTGAAGAGGACAAGTCAGCTGAACACATTTTATATGAATGTCCAGCCCTTAGTGGAATTAGAAAGAAAATCTTTTTCAGGGAACATATGAGTCCCGAAAACATAAAGAAATCTTCTACTGGTAAATTTTTCCGCTTTACACAGAAAGTAGAAATTCTAATAGTTTAAACTTTGTCTGGCCCATATGATACAAAAGATCTTTTAGGTCGAAGTGTCCCCCTTTTAAATCGCCTTGGCAAGCCGCAAGTTAAAACAAAGAAAAAACATAAAGGGACGGGCTACAGTCCACTTGGGCGAACTGTTGGATACCCTATTATTATTCCTATCCCTCATAAGTGGGCGTGACAAAAGTCTAAGTATGGTTGAATTGTTAAGAACGCTCTACATATTTTGTTTTAAATATAACATTTAAAGGATTTTATCGAAAAAAACGGTCCCTAGCTCAAATTTTGGTTTTCCAATAAAATTGTTTTATTTATTTGTGGGCGTGTCAGTGGGCGGATTTTGAAAATTGTATATCCCGAGCAGTTTTAGGTGTCATAGATCATATATAAAAAATTTCAGCTTTCTAGCTCAAAATTCGTTTTTTTCCAAAATTTTGTTTTTTTTTTGAGTTTGTGGGCGTGTCTGTGGGCGGATTTCAAAAATTCGTAAACTTGATTATTTCGGGACCCTAGAGAGTATATGGTTAAAATCTCAGCTCTCTAGGCCAGTTTTAAGGCCTAATTTTTGCCGAAGGACGGACGGACGGACGGACGGACATGGCTAGATCGATATTACTATCGATGCTGATCATAAATATAGTAACTTTTAGGGGTCTGCGGGCACAATTAAGGTATGTTACAAACTATGCATCAAAATTAATATACCCATAGAATAGGGTATAACAAGAAATCGTATCGGCAAAAAATGTTAAAATAAGAAAACTTTGACACTAAAAGTTAATATCTCTAAAAAGCTTTGATCTTATGTAGTTACTTGATAAAAACATATCCTCGTTAGTTGTTGGTTCTTCAATATCGTTAGTTTGTTTTTTCACTTTTTTACATTTTATTGTGTTTTTTTTCCGCATTTTTCACTTTTAAAAATACTCCGCCTAAATTGTCAAGTAAGAACTCCATTGCACAAGACACGCTGAAACTAACTGGCAAATCAACGAAAACCAATCGACAAAATAATATCCTTTGGGCTAAAACGTAATACCGAAATATTTAAATCTAATACTGAATGGTTAAAAAGTAATACTAAAGGGTTAAAGTCGAAATATTTAGATCTTATACTGAAGGGTTAAAAGGTAACTGCTTCTTTTTTGCACCCATTACGGGGGTTTGAGCTGTTAAAAATAATAAATTCCCTCAAAAACTCGAATTCCTGCGGCTTCGATGGAATTTCTAATAATATCTTGAAAAAAATAGCGCTTAATGTTGTTGATGTGCTGGCCCATATCTTTAATTTGAGCGTTTTCTCGGGTGAATTTCCTAATAAGCTGAAACACGCCAATGTTATTTTTTTAAAGGGGTAACAGAAACGAAAAAAGCAACTACAGGCCGATTTCCCTACTTTCGGCTATTTCAAAAACGTTTGGAAAAGCGATTAAAAGCAGAGTTCTGAAGTTTCTTACGAAAATCAAATTTTTCAGTGAAAAACAGTTTGGGGGCAGGGAAAGCCGTTCTACGGAAGATGCGCTCCTGGATTTTTGTACGTTTATTTACAAGAGACTTGATGCTAAGAAATGCTGTGCAGGGTTATTTGTAGACATTACGAAAGCCTTCGACATGGTTGAGCATAGAATTCTCTTGGAGAAATTGCATAGTGCGGAATTTCGTGGATTTGTACTACATTTTTTTGCATCTTATCTAAGGAGTAGAGTACAAAAAGCCAAAATTGGGCATAGTCTCAGTAGTTCTAAGGAAATCACTCTAGGTGTTCCGCAAGGATCAGTCCTTGGTCCAATTTTGTTTCTTTTTTACATATGGCTCAACTAATCCCCTAAACTTAGTTGCTGACATTAACCACGATGTTCATTTGCTTAGGATTTGGTTCTCTGAACACAGGCTAGTCGTAAGTAATAAGACTAAGCTTATGTATTTCAGTCTTAACTTGCCAGAATCCCCGGATATCGACATTGTTTTTCATTCTCCCAGATGTTGTAGACATAGGATGCCCAACTGTGATGTACAAAACAGAAAAACTATTTCTGACGCTAATAATGATTGTAATGTAGATTGCTTCAAAATTGAAATAGTCGAGCACTATAAGTACTTGGGTGTCAGTATTGACAATAAGCTGAATTGGAGCGAACATATTTCAATGTTAAAGCAATATCTGCTTTCGTCTTTACGGTGTTTCTACCGTCTTAGGAAATATTGCTCTACAAAGATTTTACATACCATCTACTTTGCACTTTTCCACTCTAGGTTACAGTACGGAATAACCTATTTGGGAGGTGCTTACCATAAAAAAAACAACAGCTAGTTGTCCTACAAAAAAGTGCCATTAGGAAGGTATGCAAATCGACTCGCTTAGCCCATTCTATGGAGCTATTTAGGAAAATGAGAATTCTGCCTGTAAGGCATTTTTACTACTTTAAAGTCCTTAATTTTTTTTTCATAAGAGTTGGCTACCTGCAGAGCCCTAACACTGACTCCCGTAACCTAAGAAGCAACACAGGAACCCTCGTCTGTATTTCTTCCTTTCGCACCTCTAGCTACAGAAACTTCTATTCAGTTGTTTCCTGCAAACTATTTAACAGTCTTCCCACGAATATACGAATCGTTAGAACTCTTTCGAAATTTAGAAAAAAACATAGGGACGGGCTACTCGCTTAGGCGAACTGTTGGATACCCTATTCTTATTCCTATCCCTCATAAGTGGGCGTGACAAAAGTCTAAGTATGGTTGAATTGTTAAGAACGCTCTACATATTTTGTTATACAACATTTAAAGGATTTTATCAAAAAAAACGCTCCCTAGCTCAAACTTGGGTGTTTCAATAAAATTGTTTTATTTAATTGTGGGCGTGTCGGTAGGCGGATTTAAAAAAAAATTAACACATGAGCATAAAGGGCCCCTAGAGAGTATATATTATAAATTTCAGCTCCCTAGCTCACTTTGAATTTTCAAAAAAAAAAAATAATAATAATTGTGGGCGTGCCAGTGGGCGGATTTTGAAAATATTTACACATGAGCATAAAGGGCCCATAGAGAGCATATATTATAAATTTCAGCTCCCTAGCTCAAACTTTGGATTTTCAAAAAAATTGTTTTATTTATTTGTGGGCGTGTCAGTGGGCGGATTTTGAAAATATTTATACATGAGCTTAAAGCGCCCCTAGAGAGTATATATTAAAAATTTCAGCTCCCTAGCTCAAATTTTGGTTTTTCAAGAAAATTGTTTTATTTTTTTGTGGGCGTGGCAGTGGGCGGATTTTGAAAATTTTATATCCCAAGCAGTTTTAGGGGTCATAGATCGTATATAAAAAATTTCAGCTTCCTAGCTCAAAATTCGATTTTTTCCAAAATTTTGTTTTTTTGAGTTTGTAGGCGTGTCTGTGGGCGGATTTCAAAAATTCGTAAACTTGATTATTTCGGGACCCTAGAGAGTATATGGTTAAAATTTCAGCTCTCTAGGTCCAGTTTAAAGGCCTAATTTTTGCCGACGGACGGACGGACGGACGGACGGACGGACGGACGGACATGGCTAGATCGACATTACTATCGATGCTGATCATAAATATAGTAACTTTTAGGGGTCTACGGGCAATATTAAGGTATGTTACAAACTATGCGTCAAAATTAATATACCCCTAGAATAGGGTATAAAAATACGCTTCGCTCAGCTTACCTTCAAAGCACCTTACCTCTCGCTTTGCCCTGCCCTATCGCACAAAAAAAGCAATAGAAATCGAAAAAATCAAGCTGAAAAGCACAATTTTATGTTTATCAAAAACGAAAATGAATTGAAATCTTAACTAAAGATCGAAGTTAAAAAAGGGAATTTCAAAACATTATTCGCTGTTTAAAACGGTCAGTATCTTCAATTGAAATAACCAAATCTAACTTATTTCTTAGGTATAATTTAATCGTTATTTTAGTTAATTTAATTTTAGTTCATAGGTTTCATTGGCGGTCCTAGCATTATCCTTATCTGTGTAAAATAATGGTAAGAGAAAACAAATTGGAACTGAAAGAACTTAACATCAATTATTCAGATAGAATGCTTAGCTTTAGGAAGGACATAATATACAAATCACAACACAAAGATATAAACTGCTACCAGATTGAAGGATCATCATTTGCTTGAAATGCACTATGGGACACTTGTTGGTGTTTCTGGATCGCAGGTTTCGTTCTCCTCGGCTGATGGCTGATGTGTGTCAGTGTCGTCAATCAACCTCCTCTTGGCGACCTGTGCTTTGTAGCGTGTAGACACAAAGGTGCGGCGCGGGTGGAGATGTCTGTTATAAGCAATATAGTTTGCGGGTGTCACTACTGATGAGAGATGCTGGTGTTTAGTGCTGTTTTTCTGATGCTTCTTTCTGTGGCGAGAGTTGGCTCTAGAGAACTTGATTGTGCGATTACGATCGGTAGCTTCACATCAGATGACTCAAACAATGAACAAATTAGTTTTGGGTGAGGTGTATTTTGGTGGGCTTTCAGAGTGTGAGATGCCTGGCTTTGTATCTCAGGGCACAGATGGTGTCTCAATGTAGGTGACACGTGACTCGGGCGCTAACACAACTACTGACTAAAGATGGGCCCGACGATTTTGAGCTAACCGCTTCACATTCGTCGCATAATATACAAATGAAAAAAATGTAAGCCTTATCTCGTGCACAAGTCCACACTTACCGACGTCCAGTCAAGAAGAGAGAGAACGTGGCTGGAAAAATTCGTTAATTGAGCCGCATCAAGCTAAATGATTGGTGTAATTTCTTATTTTTTTCTTTAGTGTAAATTATTTGATGTTTTTTTCTAAGGAAGCTAAGGAAGTCCCCACGGCCTAGTTGTCAAAGGTTTTTGAAAATCAGTTTTTAAGCAGATGAAAGAAAACTTGTCTCGTACGATGGTACTTTATTCATCACAGTCCCGTTTACTCAAACAGAGAAAATAGGCGCCATTCCTTTGCTTTTCATTAATAATACAAGGAAAGTGTTTTTCTCAAATAACATAGATTTCTTGACTTTGTAGACTTTTCCAAAGGCTTTGACACTGTTGGTCACACTCTGTAGTGCAGAAAATAAAAAACAAACGTTGGTCCTTCGGCCACAGCAGTTAAGCTCGTAAACGCGAATAACTGGTAGTTAACAATGTGCAGCGGATGATGTGGCGGCCAAATGTTTTCGTTTTAGCAGGTATTGAACGTACCAAGGGTTTCAACTCTGAGCCCTCTGTTATTTTTACTGCACCAAGATTTCACCCCCAGCGTCGAGCTAAATAAAGCATTGTCCCAACTGCGTTTTCCCTAATCTAACAAATCATGTTAAATATTGTTTTGTTCATATATATACATATAATGTCCAAATTATTTCAAGATGTGATTATTATTTATGACCTGAACCCAATCTCCAGAAACAGGTCAACACATCAACTTTGAGTTCGACTTTGACAGGAGCGAGAACTTGAGCGTTTGAAGTCGAGTCAAAGACATAGAAAAATGCAACTTTGAGAGTCAAACAAAAAATGGTTGTAAACAAAAGCTAAAATTATGTCCAAATAAATGCAAGAGAGAAAATTCGCTCAAAATATAAACATTTGCATGTTGGGAAAACGCAGTTGGGACAATGCTTTATTTAGCTCGACGCTGGGGGTGAAATCTTGGTGCAGGGAAATAAGTCCACGGGAACTAAGTCCACTGAGGGACTTAGTCCCCACTTAATGGGAAATAAAACCACTTTCGCGAAGTGGACTTAGTTCCTATGTTAAGTGGGAACTAAGTCCATTTTTTTATGGGAACGTAGTCCACATTCAAATATAAGAAGAGGGAACTAACATCCAACATTTAGAATTAAACAAAAAACTGTAAAGTGCAGTTAGTTATCACACTCTTTAAGCAAAGTCTTAAGCTTATCATGGTGACATAAAGCCAAGGTTTCAAAACCGTACCTCGCACCTACTCCAAATCAAACAGTGACCCCAAGCAGGGGTGTTGCAGGGGGGCAGCATGCCTCCCCATATGCATTACACTATTTATGGAATCTACTTGCGATTTCGTAACTAATCTCATAAACAGTGAAATGCATATGGGGGGGCATGCTGTCCCCTGCAACCCCCCTGCTTGGGGTCACTGTTTGATTTTGAGTAGGTGCGAGGTCACGGTACCTATATTACTTTGTCTCAGTTAGAAGTTAATTTCTATTTTGTTAATAAAAATTGCAAAGTACCTCTTGACTCTTTAATTTTATTTGTATTCTGTCGACAGTGAGAATTTACTTCACATTAAAAGGGAACTAAAACCACTCAGAGTTTTGGGAATTTATTTCCCACCTTACATGGAAACTAAGTCCACTTCGCGAAAGTGGTTTTATTTCCCACTAAGTGGGAACTAAGTCCCTCAGTGGCCCTCCCTGCACCGAAATCTTGCTGCCTCTCTATGCACACATGTATTTCGTGCCTGGTCTTAAAGGCCTTTTTGATGAATGAAAAGAAGTCCAAAAAAGATTAAAAACAGACTATCATGATAGAAAGAAAAGAGGTATGCTCAGGAGAGAACTAAATGAAATTTGGAGAAAAGGTGAGAGATGAACAAATGAAGCTGATGCTGTTTCAGATCTTATGAAACACATGGACTTGCCCTCACCTTTGCACTCGGTGTTAACCGGTGCACCGTGACTATCCTTTGTCCATTTTGTAGCTGGGGTAGTCCCTTAAACTACCCCTGCGAGCGTCTACCCAATCACGACCTTAACAGCGAAGAATTTTAACCCCGACAGATACTCGTAATTATTCTATATATTTCCATTTCTATGACAGGTAAGAACAGATTATTTTATTCACCGAATATGTCGCATTTTAATCAACAACAAAAAACTGTCTAATAACTTTAAAGGCTTAGCGCTATATTTAGGAACTTATGTATGTAGTAAATTTAATTGAATATAAAAATAGGTATGTATTAGCGTAATTTTTGTTAATAGAATTCAAGTGATTGGATTCAAATATTTTATTTGTATATCTATGTATATTGAGGAGTAATTATGTTAGGCTAGTTAAATTATTTTTGTGCAAAATGTATAAAAAAAAAGGAAGCTAGTTTGCCAAAGAAATCTTAAAAGTGTAAAAAAGCGTATTTACAGTTTTCCAGGAGTATCGATGAAATTTGTGGCCACAATTTTCCTTCGATAATGATTAAGATTTTTGTCTGATTTGTTCTGTGTTAACGCAATTTGTTGCATTCGTTTATGTTTAATTTTTAATAACTAACTAACACTCGATTAGCAAAATAAGGTTAGCTTAGAAAAATTGAATTTAAGCTAATCAAATGTATAGGGGTGATTAACCAAATTTACACAGTTACAAAAGAAATTATAAATTGTAGCACTTGTTATTTTTTTTTTCTTAGATTAGTGTTTTGAAGTTCGATTAAATGATTGTGCTGTTTCTTTGTCTGCCGAATTTTTGGGACGGCATCCGAGGTGTGAGGTGTTGGTGGTCGCGCTTCAACTGACCGCATGCGCTTCTTCATATGCTGAACACATGTGTTCTCGTTATTTGCGTAGGCGCACAGTTGTCAGAACACTCAGCTTTTTGGGTGATCAAAGACGATCATTGAAGAAGAAAATGTACATAGAATTTTTGCTGCGAACGCTTCACTCGACTTCTCTATACTTCTGTAGAGAAGCTATCGAGCTTTGTATTGAATGCGCCCGCAGTCTCTGTGGACACATGAAAGAGAATTAGCGCCAAAGGTTAATCAAAACTTCACTGATTACAAACCTATTTAAATGTGTATGGTGAGTTTAGAGGAGTTTCCCAATTCGAGGGTTTAGTATTTGCTGTACTTGTGTTCTTCGTGCATACGTGGTTGGTGGGGTATGGATTTTAATGCTCGAATAATACATCCGTAAAAAAAAAACCTATCGACGCGAAATATTTTGCCAAATTAGTAGAGTCTAATGGGTTTTATTGTAAAGGGCTTTCTTACCTTTAAAATGATCTGATTTAAATTTCCTTCTCGAAATTTTTGTGTTTGTCAGAGCTGGAAACAGCCTAACCACTTTCACTGTCTGCGAGTTAAAGAAAGAGCGATGGAATTGATGGCCGTGTATGCCACAGTTCAGTAACAAAAGGATAATTCGCGATGAGCATAGGGGTGTGTCGGTTTTATATCCTGTTTCCGTCGCGGATATGGGGAGGTAATCGTTACATTTAAAACTTGACGAAATGCATTATAATTAAAAAAATTGTTTGCTGTTTAAGACGTTCGCAACAACATATCAACCAATGCCAAATAAATGATGGATATTTCTTTAGATAAAGTGAAGAACGCTAGTCACTCTCTTTGAAATCATGCAACTCCGGCAGCCAGAGTATTATTATTTGAGCTACTAATTTGTCCAGCTTTTCAAAGATCTGGGACCCTTATTGCACCGAGATTCGCATATTTTTTTTTTCTCAATTATAATTTGGCCACTGATATTTGCATTTCTATTTTTAAATTCATTTAAATTCCAATTTATTTTAGTTCCAATAACTTTGATATTTATTTTCAATATGTTAAGTTTAAAATGAATTATGCTATCTTAATAGTGTAAAGATTTTTAAATCTAAAATAAATGTCAAGCCTTTCATTTATTTATCCTATATCAGCATGTTGTTAAAAATAAGAAAAGGTTGAGGTTAGGTTGAGGTGGTTGTCAACTGAAGCCAATACACTAAAATCAATATGAGGTTCATTATGATACCACGTGGATCTAGCGGAGTTTCTTCCACTACCCGTTAAACGAGCTTCTAAAGAAGCGCAATAGACTTATAATGTCAGTATTAGCCATGTTGCTAAGAATATTAAGTAAGAAGTCTCTTAGATAGAGATTTATTTTATGGCGTAATGCAGAAAGTGCAGGGCTTGTTTCAATGACAATATAAACTCGATTCACAGTAATACAACTCACCAACGACGTAGCCACTGCGTCCACAATCTATAGTGATACGCCTGTGGAAATACTTTAGCTGAATTACAAATGATTATTGTGCTAATATTTACTAGTTCGTCATATGAGACCAACCCACTCTTTTACCTAAGCAGTTTGACGATTTCCGATTTCCTTTAACGAGCAACTTATTGTTAAACTCTAAATGCAGAAGCCTTGTGTGTTTGGTATTACTTTTGGTTGTACGCTAAAATTGAAGGGTCTTAAATTACTCATTACTCATCTAGCCAAAACTTTAACTAAATCGCTAACACCAAATTAAAATCCTTTAAAACCACTTCGAACGACATTGCTTTATGTTTTCGACCTTTCTACTAGTTAAAAAGCAAACAGTCTGTAACCAATAACATTGTTATACACAATCACTTTCCATGATATCTTTTGCGTTCTTACCCCTGTTTCATAATTAATTTATCACTGTCAACCCTTAAACGCCCACTATTAGCCTCTTAGCCATTATCGGCATCAAACTTTTCTTCCGAAAGGAACAAATAAAAGGGGGATCTAGTGAACAACAACGAACGGGAAAAAAACCCATTACATCCCCTTTCATTAACACTCCCCCTCTGTCGTGAGGAATTACACGTCGTCCTTTCTACCCAACCACTGCACTCAGTTGAGTGTCTCATTCCGAATATTATGAGGTAAAATTATTACAAGCACTTACCTGTCTTGCATAACAGCTTTGCAACAGTACTCTTACTCTTTGGCAAAGAATATCTTAATATGGGGGAGATGTCCCCTCTGAATTACTAGGTAACTACGGAAAAAGGACACACAGAACTGCTTCACATAAATTACAATCTTAAATATTTAACGATGAAGCAAAAGTATGATAACGATGTAAAATTGCGTTGAAGTTTCTTCCACTTCGCACACCCTTCAAGTTAGCGAGAGATAAAGCAGGACAAAATGGAATTAGGTCTTCCGGCCAATGTTGGCATAGAATCATCATCATTATCGCCGCCACCACGCCCGCTACTATTACGCTGGAAACAACATCGTCAGCAGTATGTCATCACCATTGACGTGGCTGTCATAGCAATTTGTTGTAAATTTTTGTTTTCAACCAGAAGAAGCATTATAAAAACAGAAAGCAAATCCTGCTGGCGTTCAAAATATGTTGCATGTCGAAGGGCATATGCCTTTGAGGCAGTTAACTGCAGCAGTTCCAGTAATAGCAGAAATGAAATCAAATAGATGTGAGTCCTCCTGACGCTGTAACTGCTGCGGGGGCGGTTGGTAGTAAAATGAGGCGATATGGTGAGTAAGAAGTCAACAAAATTCCCAATGCTTTCAAATATGTTCGCTCTTCTGTTGTATGATTTTGATTGCATAATTTGTTGCTTTGCTATTAACCATAACCATCATCTCTCACAACAAGAGGATCAGGATCAAGAACATAGCCAATGCTGCTAAATTGAGTATTAATTGAAAATATATTGTGACTGCAGCTGTTGCTTTCTGTTGCCATCTTGTTACGTTGTCAAGGTCATACAGTGAATCACGATAAGCGCGAATATATTAATTGTGTCATTAAGCGGTGTAATTTCATAATGAACGGAAGCTATTTCCTTTCGCCAATTAGGCTTACAACTGAAGTTTCTCTTCTCCGACTCGTCTCTCAATCGTTAGGAATTTTCTTTCAATTACTCTTGGCAGGAAATCTGCGCTGATTGTGTAGCTAGTGCAGAAAAGGAAACACTACGTCTTTCTTTTCAAGTATCAAATCTTGACGAGAAAGTGGGGGCAGTTTTATTTTTTATTTGGCTCCTCGATGAAGAAATATTGAATTTATGGAGGAGTCCATCCATTCAGTCACTCACGAGCTTCTTCATGCCTCTATCAAGAGCAGAGAGAGTGCTTTCCTCATTCATCCTGACACTAATTATGGCTTCCTTGAGAATTTAATCAGCTGCTCAATCAATCAATCGCACTCTATGCGATATTATAAATAGGAAGCGGAAAGAAAGGCGAGAAAATTGAAAAGAAAACACTTGAAGCCGTTATGCAAATTCCATTACTGTGCTTTTTTCCACAATTACTCAGATACTCTTGATATAAGAATCCTAAATCGAAATGATGGCTGTATCTCGTCCTTTCTTGCAAGAGTGAATAACAAATAAGGATCGTTTTTTCGGTTTTTTTACGAAAGGTTTTTGTTATATCTCGAAATTGGAAGAGCAAAAATTGACTGATATCCGAAAATGATTTGCAACCAAAGGTTCAATTACACACAACGATATCCGCTATTGCATAACAATAGCATAGTGCAAAAGGGGGCAGAGGTTTCTGATTTGATAATATAATATTACGAACGGAGAACCATTTTTAATTGAAAAGATTTAGTCACCAAATCATGTTAGGTTACTGGTTATTGTTTTGAGTTTCCGGAGTTATGTTGAAATCGTTTCCTTAAAGTTGAACAAATGTTGCGTAAGGTTGCGAGCAATAGATAGATACATCAATTTATTTTTTCCACTTCAAAAGTTTTTTTCAACCAGTATGATTACTGCCTAATCAAAACTTAGAAGTTGTTCAACACATTTCTGTTGAGATAACACAATAAACTGAATCTAACTGAATCTAACTGAATTGTTTTAAAAGTTCATTTAAATATTTTCTTTTGGGCAAAATCTTGAACGTTAAAATAGAAATTATGTTAAATCAAGATTCAAGCCGTTATTGGTTTATGGTAATGTTAGACCAACAGCAGGCTTCCCCACATTGGAAATGAAATTAAAATTGCGTTTCGCATATATCTTGGCAGAACGTTCTCCACGATTCTATCTTTGCTCTTTTAATCTCAAGGTTGTACGAGTATTTTGGGGGGCTTTCTTTGAACCTTCGCTGTTGTCCATCTCTTTTTGCCCTGTTGAAGAGTTTCCTAGTGTCATTTCTCAACCTGGCAAGGTTGTTAGACCACCAGGGTGTTCTTTCTCTGGGCAAGTTCGGTGGTATGCGTTTTCGATAGCTAGGTTGAGGTTATCACACGCAAGTTCTATGGTATCAATACCTTTAATGGTTCTGTTATAGTTTGCCAGGTTTTCCCCATGAGTGAGGCTGTATGAGCCCCAGTCTATTGATTTTGGCTATCTGAATGATTCGCGGATATTGTAACCTAAAGTAACATGGCAGATTATGTGGCGATGATCTGACATTGAGGTTTCTGTTCTACGCGCCAGTCTTCCATGAAGTATTTTATAAAAGGGGAACAGAAAGTTAGGTCTAGGACTTCTTTTCTGATTCTATTTATAAAATCTGGACTACTCCCATGATTCATTATTTCAAGGTTATTGAAACTTGTGAATTTTATGAGCGACCCACCCCTGTTGTTTACATTGGAGCTCCACAACATTGTATGGTGAGCGTTTGGATCACATCCATTGATGAGGTGTATGTTTTTTCTTCCGCAGTAGTCCAGTAGTCCTTTCAGTGGCAGGAATCCAAGGTCGGTGGAATCACCCGCTAGGTACGCTGAACATACGGATACCTCATACCTCTTTCCGTGTGAAGTTTTACGATGGCCGCTACCAGATCTTTGTTGATGTACTCTGGAATAACTTTAATATTGTTTTTGTAAATAATGCGGGCTCTTGTTCTGCCCGCATTACATGAGCTGTATAACAGCTCATCTGACAGACCTGTTACTTGTTAATATATGGCTCCTGGATAAGCGCCACGTCTAGATGATCCTTATTAGATCTATGACTTAAAATCCCCAAATTAAGCGTTCTGTCGATTTATTTGGATACCTCTATATCCCATGGCTAAATTAATTCGGAACTACTGGTAGTCTTATCGTTCGATTAGGCGCCTTTGACAGGTATGCAATGGCTTTCTCAACTTCCGAGACATTTGGGACAGAGCGTTTCAGTAAATCTCTCTCAGCGGCCCTACTCACCGTCTGGTTTGATTCCGTACGCGCCTTCTCGAGCCTCTGCTGTGAACTGAACTTTGATTATGGTATAGTTCTGCTCAAAGTGACAGTTTTTTGTTCTCTCTTCGGGTTGTGTATTTGATGTTTTATTTGAAACAAAATTTAAGAGAAGTTTGAGAATATTTTCCCTCCTTTTGCGAGGATCCGTTATTTTGATTTTTCATCTATTGAGAATGCAATCGTTGTTCCCCTATTTTTTCTTTATCTACCCTAAGAATTCGCTTACCCTACGTGGATGTACCAGGATTTTGCCTGGTTATCCTGCTTAGGAAGACTTTCTCGGGCTTGAGATCCCCGTTCAGGAGGAAAACGGCTCAGTATACAGTTAAGGTACGTTCAACACTGAATTATACTTAACCTGCAGTGTTGCCATGACTTCAATCTAGTCACTGCTGACATGGACCAATTTTTAGTTTCAGTATCATGGCATGTGACGGGCAGCCAGCTATCTCTTGCTGATATGGCAACAAATCTAGGTGAGGGACCATTTATATCTAATTTGTCTACCTCCTCTAGAATGATTTTTTTACCAGATTGATATGATGGTCAGTCAGTGTCTCTTCCAGGTGCATGGAGTGCAAAATAGCAACCTTAAATTGGGCTGTAGTACCCCTGTAGGATAGCCTTGATGTACAAGGTTGTGTTTGGTTTTTAGCCTCTTCGGTAGGTGGTTTCGATGGACTTTTACCTGTCTTCTGACCTCGACTTGAGTTCTTAGGCTCTTTAAGCTATTTGACTTCAGTTAGGTTTTTGTTGGCTCTGGGTGGGGTTTAAGTTTTTGAAGTAAGACTTCTTTACGCACGCTTGAATTGGGGAGTAAGCTGGTGAATTCGTGACGAGAGCGTTACGAAAAGTGTGATCGGATGAGGCGAACGGAAGTTGAGAGGGAGATATAAGTTAGTGAAGATAGAAAGAGAGAGAGTTACGTTTTGTATATTACTGTAGGGGATAGAGAGAGAGAGGTGCGAGCACACATTTTCTTTCTCTCTTTTTCTCATAGCCAGTTACGTTTCGTATATCTAAGATACACTGCAGGCCTATTGTATATATCATACTGTAGGAGCAAGAAATAGCTGTGCGAAATAAATTACTAAGATCTTTTTTTAAACATATTACTTTATTAAGTATCTTAGGAGCTCACAAAAACGTAGTATTCGTGTACGAAGAATGATAAGTAACTTAAGAAAAACTGCAGCATGATCTTATACATGTCTTCTTATCGTCTACATGGACAATGCTGCATAATACAAATATGTAAGATTAAATCGCTAGATAGTCTTAATCCCTGCATCCGGTCGATATGAGTGTATTCCTTTTATCATATTGTAAATACACTTGGGATGTCCGCTTCTTTATCTCTCGGCGTCGAGGGTATTTCGTCGACATGTTTTA
This sequence comes from Portevinia maculata, assembly GCA_949715645.1. NCBI lineage: Eukaryota > Metazoa > Arthropoda > Insecta > Diptera > Syrphidae > Portevinia > Portevinia maculata. The sequence goes on from OX454525.1 coordinate 44,152,037, forward strand.
TCGGTAACAAAGACGTTTGTTTATCTATCGGCGGCATCAAGGGTATTTCGTCGACATGTGTTATCGGTAATATAACTCCTCCCGCTTTTGTGTTTTGTTTCTCCCGAAACAAATGTATTAAAAAAATTTAAATTACTATAATTATAGTTAAAGTTACTCCATGCATGCTAAAGTTTATGTTTTTGTGGGAATGGAATTTTTCTTCTATTTCATTTATATTACTTATGTTTAAATCATTTTTTTTTTAATTTTATATTCGTTATGTTATATGGATAATCCATATCTATAGGGATTGGTTGGTTTACAGTTGCGCATTTGTTAAAAAAAATTGTTTGATTATTAATTTCTAGTGTACAGTTTTCAAAAGTGATAAAAACATTTCTTTTAATTACAATCAGTTTTCTTTCGTCACAATTATTATTTATTTTAAACATAGCTATTTATTGCAAGTGCTACTTCTTTCATTAATTCTTCTATAACATTTTTATTTTTATTTAATTTTTTTTTTTTTTTCTGTACAATTTATAATTTTTCTGAGAAATTTACAAATATTTTTAGTTGTCTTATTTCTTTATTTTGTTTATAAACATAGTTACTTTTATTAATTCTAATCAAAAAATTCACCTTCAAAATCTAATTTTTTCATTATCTTTGATGGGTATGGGTGTGAGGAAGTAGTAGGATTGTTTTCAGTGGTTTGTTTGCTAGTTTGAGTGTATGTGCTACTTGGGTTTGCTTTGATTATATTGTCGTTATTTTTAAATTTTGATTTTCTTTCTTTCTGTATGTTGTTGTGGTGTTGTTCTTCTAATTTATTAAATTTATATCGCGGTTCAGTTTTGTGTCGTGCTGTTCTAGAATTTTTCACAAAGCCTTGGGTTCTCTGTTCTTCATAATCTTCACGGTTCTCATTCCTTTTATTAATAATTTTTAGTTTGTTTGTATGAATGTGTTGGTATATTTATACCATATTCTAAGGGTATATTAATTTTGACGCATAGTTTGTAGCATACCTTAATATTGCCCGTAGACCCCTAAAAGTTACTATATTTATGATCAGCATCGATAGTAATGTCGATCTAGCCATGTCCGTCCGTCCGTCCATCGGCAAAAATTTGGCCTTTAAACTGGGCCTAGAGAGCTGAAATTTTAACCATATACTCTCTATGGTCCCGAAATAATCAAGTTTACGAATTTTTGAAATTCGCCCACAAACTCAAAAAAACAAAATTTTGGAAAAAATTGAATTTTGAGCTTGAAAGCTGAAATTTTTTATATATGATCTATGACCCCTAAAAGTGCTCGGGATATAAAATTTTCAAAATCCGCCCACTGAAACGCCCACAAAAAAATAAAACAATTTTATTGAAAAACCAAAATTTGAGATAGGGAGCTGAAATTTATAATATATAATCTCTAGAGGCCCATTAAGCTCATGTGTAAATATTTTCAAAATCCGCCTACTGACACGCCCACAATTTAAAAAAAACTTTTTTTGAAAATCCAAAGTTTGAGCTAGGGAGCTGAAATTTATAATATATACTCTCTAGGGGGTCCTTTATGCTCACGTGTAAATATTTTCAAAATCCGCCTGCTGACACGCCCACAATTTATTTTTTAATTTTTTTTTAAAATCCAAAGTTTGAGCTAGTGAGCTGAAATTTATACTATATACTCTCTAGAGGTCCTATGCTCATGTGTTAATTTTGTTGAAATCCGTTTACTGACACGCCCACAATTAAATAAAATAATTTTATTGAAAAACCAAAGTTTGAGTTAGCGAACGTTTTTTTTCTACAATAGCTTCGTTTTTGTTTGATAAAATCTTTTAAATGTTATATAACAGAATATGTAGAGCGTTCTTAACAATTCAACCATACTTGGTCAGTCACGCCCACTTATGAGGGATAGGAATAAGAATAGGGTATCCAACAGTTCGCCCAAACGGACTGTAGCCCGCCCCTATGTTTTTTCTTTAGCAAAATTACCCTTCTGAATTTCATATGGGGTATGTTTTGTTGTTGAGTGAAAAGAGTTATTATAATAAAGTGTTGCTTTGTGTACAGCCGTGCATATTTTGTGTGTTGTTGGGTGTAGTTTTTCCGTTTAAAATAGTACGTACTTTTTTTAGCAAGTACGTAAGTAAAATCAGAGTTCCCTGTATGACTATTGGGCTTAGAATAATGAATTTAAATACCTAATTCTTCTAACATTTTTGCTATTCTGGGGAAGTTGAATTCATTATCCATAACGTATCGTTTGGGCTTACCATACGAAGCTATTAGTTGTAAAATTGTTTCTTCTAAAGTTTCGTGTGAAACATTGGGTATATATGTGGTTGTGGTTAGTTTAGAGAATTTGTCTATGCTAGTTAAATATTTTGTCTTAGCTATACAGTAGATATCCAAATGAACTATTTCGTTAATATCTTTTGGTGTGTCTGAGAAGCAGAATTCCTTTTTAATGGGGTGCCTATCGCATTTGCTTTGTTTGCAAATACATATTGCATGAATTTATCACGTCGTTAATTAGTTCTCTCAGATTTTTGAAATAGATTTTTGTTTTTAATCCTTGGTAGTTCTCTTCGATACCAGAATGTCCGGTTTCTTTCTCGTGGTATAATTTAATGTGTTGAACAGCATCTTCTTCTGAGTTAATGTCTTTTGCGTAGGACATGCATTTTATAAATTTGATCCTATCTCCGTATAATCTAATTAATTGTTGTTGTAGTATATTGAAGTCACTTTCATTTACTACAGGGCTTACATAAATTCCCGTTATTTTGTTTTCTATCAGAAGTATTAACCTATCTTCTACGAGTATATCTTTTTGTTTTAAAGAATCTATACCTACGAATATTCTTCGTTTTTTATTTAACATTTTAACTTTCGTTTGATAACCTAATGTCAGTATTATTTGCTGACTATATATATTTATACAGGTATCTTTTATGGGGAAGTGGTCATTCGCTTGCTCTTCCTGAGAATGAATTGTGGGTTGGATAGAGTCTAAAACGTTTATTTCTTCTATATTCAAATCTTCACTAATTAATTGGTTCATTTCATTTAATTAAGTGTATGGCTCTCTTCGAATTCATATGGACATACATTAGTTTTAGTCCTATAATTTTCGAAATAAGTTTTCCTATTATTTATTTCTATGAATCCTTGTCCTAGGTCTATTTTTGCTTTGATGGGCTTTAATAGGTTCTGTCCTATTATTCCATCGATTTTTTTATTTTTTATGTTCATCAACTTCCATGTCATTGTCGCTCCATGTTCGTTGAATTCAACAGGCACTTTGGTTATGATTTCTTCTTTAATAAAACTAATTGCATTATTAGCAACTTTTATTTGAGTTGGTATCCGTACAGGATTCCGTCGTATTTCTAATAGTTCAGATTCATCCAGTATACTTGTAGTCGAACCTGTGTCTATTAGAATTTTTAGTTTTTTATTATTAATGGTTACAATTATTATGGAAAGTGCTTCGTTTTCCTCTATCAAAGTTGAATTTACTTCATGTTGTTCTACGTCTACATTATTAACATCCATGGGTTCTTGTCTTGAATTACTAGTTCTAGGATTATTAATGTTATTCTGCCTATGATGATTATAAGGTTGCCTATACTGGTAATTATTTCTAAGTATATTATTATTATTTGCCCTAATCTGATTACTATACATTTCTATGTTACTTCTTTGATGAAATTGTTGATTGTTCTGTATAAACTGAGGTCTTTGATTATAATTATTATTTTGATATTGCCTCTGGGGTTGATTTAAATTATTTGGTTTGGGATTAGGGTTTGATTTTTCACTAAGGTTTTTATATCTAATTAATAATTCATAAGCTTCCCTTAATTTTTTAATTTGTTGAGCAATAATAATAGATGCTCGGTTAGCGTTTAAATTATTTATAAATTTGTTCATAACTAAGTTTTCATTAATTGTAGGACTATATATAGGACTTACGTTCAATATACTCTTTTTGTTAAGTTTAAAGAGGATGTCTTCAGTCTGTCTGTATAGTTGATGGACGTCTCTGCTTTGGATGGCATGCAAATCTTGCAGGATCTCTTCGTAAGTCTCATATACACCATAATCCTGGATGAGGGCTTCTTTAATTAATGGCCATGTGGGGTGCAATATCCTTTGCAGTGTGTTTATTGCGTTTCCTTGTATTCGGTTTATAATGACGAGCGTCGCCATTGCTTTATTTGAATCCGTAATGTGAGAGTACACATAATCAATGTAATCTATGAACGCAATGACATCTTCTTCGGGTTTTCCTGAGTATATAGGGACTTTCTCTAGTCTTTCTAGAGTCATAGCCTGATCTGCTGCTGGCTGTGCCATTTCCGTTGGCTTTCTGGAGAACGAGTAAAGTTGGTGAATTGATATATCGAGTTGTTTGAATATTTCTTCAAACAGTTACGATTTTCTGTATCAATTTCCTCTGCGGATTTCGTGTATTGGGCTATATTTTTAGGTATATAATTTGCTCCTGAACACTTTAACACATTCACTGGTTTTACTTCGTAGGTTGTAAGTTAATTTTCAAATTTTAACTTTATCACTGGATACTTTCTCCCACTATAATATGCGGGTATAGATCTGAGAATTATCCTACCGACTAAAATAAAAAAAAAAAATATTAGGCATTAACGGCCCATAGAGGGCCTAAAACCTAGCTTCTCTAACCACTTTCTTTGCGAAGTGGAAGGGACCTACAATTTTAAGCCGAATCCGAACGGCAAATTTGAGAAGCTTCTCATGACAATTGATACTCTTGGATGTTTGTCAGACGTTCGCAAGAGGTGGGGCAGTGGAAAAAAAACTCAAGATGTTATTTGGCCCCGGAATTGAACCGGGGACCTTTCGATTAGTAGGCAGACACACTAACCATTGAGCCACTGCGCCCGACGTATCCTACCGACTGCGCCAAATAAAGTACTAATATCTTTTTTTAAAAATATTACTTTATTAAGTATCTTAGGAGCTAACAAAAACGTAGTATTCGTGTACGAAGAATGATGGTAAGTAACTTAATAAAACTGCAGCATGCTCTTATACATGTCTTCTTATCGTCTACATGGACAATGCTGCATAATACAAATATGTAAGACTAAATCGATAGATAGCCTTAATCCCTGCATCCGGTCGATATGAGTGTATTCCTTTTATCATATTGTAAATACACTTGGCGATGTCCGCTTGTTTATCTCTCGGCGTCGACATGTTTTATCGGTAACAAAGACGTTTGTTTGTCTATCGGCGGCGTCAAGGGTATTTCGTCGACATGTGTTATCGGTAATATAACTTGCGCGCGCACATTTTCTTTTTCTCTTTAAAGTATTCATGCTTTTTCTGTTTGGCACTGGAGCCCGTAACTAGTTTATTATCGGTGCTTGGTTCCACTTGGTCTTGTTGCGCAAGGACTCGTTGCCTTGCTCAGAATTCTAACTGTAGGTAGAATACGTTAATTAGTTTAAGTAAACAGAATAAGTAGTTTGTAATTTGTTTTATTTAAAATATGACATTTAAATAATGCTGCCGAGTTTTGAAAATTTTCTCGATGAATACATAATGTAAAAATAGTTCGTAAAATAGTTTTCAAGCCGAAAGGTAATAATTATAAGGTTATAGTTAAGCTTAGAACGTCCGCATAAGGACTATGGACAGAAACGAATGGCATCTTGTTTTTTTCCACCTCTACACCAAAAAGAGGATTTCTGCCTGATAGTACAATGGACCGATATCGAGTCTGAGTGCTCGGGGATCTGGATTTCCTTTTTTATATGAAAAAAAATGGTTGGATCTTCTCGCATTTGGCTTTTAATGAGCGATCCGTTTCCTGGCCACTTGTGCCCAAAAACAATAACGCTATTTTAAGTATTTTTGCACTGCGAAAGTCTTTTGAGTAATCCTGTAAAAACGTAAAGAAAATCACTTTTCCATATCATCAAGAAATAAAACAAATCGCGCGAAATTGAAAGCTTGATTCATGTAACTCCTTTCCTTCCTATTCTTTTCCCGTTCCTTAACATTTAAGTAACCGTGCTACATCAAAATTAAAGTTTGAGAACCTTAGAACAAAGTATTTTGTGAGCACAGTGGTAAGTGCATTGGACAACTGACGGGGGGTCTCAGGCTCAAATCACGCCGGGCCAACTAACACCAAATATCGCTTTCATTAGATAATTGCTATCAATACTTCACCGTCGTCATTTATAGGTGTGTTTTTTACTCAAGCGTATATACGATTATTCACATTGTCATATTAAATACAGCAACAATTTAGCCCATATTTGCTAACTTTAGTAGGGCTAACTATCGCCGCTAAATCCGTATGCGGATATAGATCAATGCTTCCAAACACTGTTTTCTACTTACTGCGATAACTTTTGTAATCGAATGTCAAAACTTCGACATTTCTCACCTACCGAACTGACATATACCCCAAATTTTACTTGCGTGTGAAGTTTTATTTTCAACAAAATAATATTGAACCGCTGCCATTTTCACACCAATTGTCATATAGAGGTCAACTGTATACTTTTGAATTGCAATTTTCTCAGCCTGCACGGTGGTATTATTAGATTTTAAGTAAGAAAAGTGTCTTGGAATTAAATTTGCAAGTTCAATATACTCTAGTTAGACTGGAGAAAACAACGGAAATGTCAAATGACAGCCAGCATAGTGGTACCAAGTCACAGTCGAGCGTTTTTGACTCTTTTTATACACTATTCTAAGGGTATATTAATTTTGACGCATAGTTTGTAACATACCTTAATGTTGCCCGTAGACCCCTAAAAGTTACTATATTTATGATCAGCATCGATAGCAATGTCGATCTAGCCATGTCCGGCCGTCCGTCCGTCTGTCGGCAAAAATTAGGCCTTTAAACTGGGCCTAGAGAGCTGAAATTTTAACCATATACTCTCTAGGGTCCCGAAATAATCTAGTTTACGAATTTTTGAAATCCGCCCACAGACACCCCCACAAACTCAAAAAAACAAAATTTTGGAAAAAAACGATTTTTGAGCTAGAAAGCTGAAATTTTTTATACATAATCTATGCCTCCTAAAACTGCTCGGGAGATAAAATTTTCAAAATCCGCCCCCTGACATTAATATTTTATATTATATATTTATATTTTATATTTTATTTTAATTTTATTGAGAAACCAAAATTTGAGCTAGGGAGCTGAAATTTATAATATATACTCTTTAGGGAGCCCTTTATGCTCATGTGTAAATATTTTCAAAATCCGCCTACTGACACGCCCACAATTTAAAAAAAAACCTTTTTTTGAAAATCCAAAGTTTGAGCTAGGGAGCTGAAATTTTTAATATATACTATAGTGGCCCTTTATGCTCATGTGTTAAGTTTTTTAAATCCGCCTACTGACACGCCCACAATTAAATAAAACAATTTTATTGAATAACCAAAGTTTGAGCTAGAAAGCGTTTTTTTTACAAAAGCTTTGTTTTTTTTTGATAAAATCCTTTAAATGTTATATAACAAAATATGTAGAGCGTTCCTAACAATTCAACTATACTAAGACTTTTGTCACGCCCTCTTATGAGGGATAGGAATAAAAATAGGGTATCCAACAGTTCGCCGAAGCGGACTGTAGCCCGTCCCTATGTTTATATAAGCCTTTGTACGCTTGAGTAAAAAAACACACCTTATATTAGATAACTCACAAGAATTACCAATCTAATAATTATAATAATAAGAATATTTTTTTAGGGCAACTCATATATTATCCCAGAGCAGTTGTTCTGCTAAAAAAAAACAGTACTTATAGATTTCATTTATTCAGATAGATTTATTATGATATTGTTATGCAAATAACGGAAAACATTTCTGTATCATAATAAATTAGAAAACTTCAAAACAAATAAAGTAATCCTTAGAGAGGAAACAAATATCCACTGAGCTGATCCACTGAATATGTGCATGCAAATACTATGCAGTACGAGAATATTCCCAGTTGCATAAACAACATAAAAATCGAGATGTATTTAAATAAATACAATAAACGAAGAACATGTCCGATATTAGCTAACACGGTAAACAAAAAAATATCCAACATATGGGTATACATTTAAAAACAAACAAAAACATAAAAAAAATCCGGTGGATGTGGGTTGGAAAATTGGCAGGTGCCTTCAATATAGCTATCCGCTCATGTATAATACACTAGCTGAAAACCCGTTGAAAACGACAATGGATTGCAGCAATTTTGATTATATATTTTGAAGTTAAATAACGTTTAAAAGAGTTCTATCGATTGTGCAGGAAGATTTTTTTATAGTTCGAGAAATGGCATTGGTGGAAGGCATGAAAAACGATAGTGTGCGACCTAACTTCAGACTTAACTCAATCCACCTCTGCCACTTACACTTGTTTCTTATGAAACCGCACTTAGGCATTTTATCATGGGAGGTTTTCAGCAGAAGTTGCCTACATTTCTGCACATTTATATGTCTCACGAATTTCTGTCGGTCTGGACACACGAGGGTATATGATATTGTGTGACTGTGTATGTCGCTGGGGCACTTTTGCGTAAGTGGTGGTAAGTTTCTGGGCCCCGTACAGGGACGGGCTAAGAATATATAAAAAAATCTTAGTATAGGTCAATTGTTAAGAAGGATATCCTCGACATATTTTATATTACAAAATTGTTTATTAAGATATCCAAACGATTTTATCGAAAAAAGCAATGTTTTGGTTGGAAAAGAAACACTCAAGAGTGGGTGTTGTAACAAATTTTGTACGAAGGAATTGTTAAGGACGACCTTAACTACATACTTTGCGAAGAATAGACTTTTATTTCCATTGAATTCTTAATAGAGTAGGCGGATTTTAAAAATATTTACACTTTCGCATTTCGGGCTCCTAGAGAGAACACTCAAAATTTTAGCTTTTAAGCTCAAATTTTGATTTGTTCGTTAAAACATTTTTTTTCAAATAGTGGGCGTGTGAAAGGGCGGATTTTAAAAATGTTGGCACTAGGTCATTTTGGGCCTTTAGAGAGTATATGTGCCAAACTTCAACTTTCTAGCTGGAATTTCAACTTTTTGGCTCTCTGATGTTGCCTTTTTAACGGGGTTCTCAGGATGACTCCTTTGAACATGACAGTACTAACTTAGGCGGTTGTGCTCCATTTACTTTGAGATAGGTTTTTGACTTGAAGGATTCGTCGGATCTTTGAACTTCCTATTCGATTTGTTACTCCTGCCGTCATGCGAAGCATCATCATCTCAGCTACCGTTAATTTTTCGTTCTACTGATGTTTGCACGCTGTCCAACAATGTGAGCCGTATAAAAGCGCAGGTTGCACAGCTGCGGTGTAGATCCTTCCGTTCAGGTAAGGGACATTTTTAGTCACAGAAGATGTCTGAGGTTCCACGCCACTTCATCTACCCTACACTTACGCCATGCTTAATGTCGTCAACACAGATTGCTCGCTATTGATCATGGATCGCAGATATTTGAACTTTTTTCACTTGCGGGAATCACTCTTCTATTGATATAAATGTTTGGAATATGTATACAAGAACGAGCAATACAAATGGAATTAAAACACGAGACGGGCTACAGTCCGCTTGGGCAAACTGTTGGATACCCTATTCTTATTCCTATCCCTTATAAGTGGGCGTGACAAAAGTCTAAGTATGGTTGAATTGCTAAGAACGCTCTACATACATATTTTGTTATATAATATTTAAAAGATTTTATCGAAAAAAACAAAGCTTTTGTAAAAAAAAAACGCTCCCTAGCTCAAACTTTGGATTTTCAAAAAAAGGTTTTTTTTTAATTGTGGGCGTGTCAGTAGGCGGATTTCAAAAATATTTACACATGAGCATAAAGGGCCCTTAGAGAGTATATATTATAAAATTTAGCTCCCTAGCTCAAACTTTGGATTTGCAAAAAAAGTTTTTTTTTTAATTGTGGGCGTGTCAGTGGGCCGATTTTGAAAATATTTACACATGAGCATAAAGGGCCCTTAGAGAGTGTATATTATAAAATTCAGCTCCCTAGTTCAAACTTTGGATTTTCAAAAAAGGTTGATTTTAAATTGTGGGCGTGTCAGTTGGCGGATTTTGAAAATATTTACAAATCAACATAAAGGGCCTCTAGAGAGTATATACTCGTATTATAAAGTTTAGCTCCCTAGCTCAAACTTTGATTTTTTTATTTAATTGTGGGCGTGTCAGTGGGCGGATTTTCGAAAATATTATCTCCCGAACAGTTTTAGGAGTCATAGATCTTATATACAAAATTTCAGCTTTCTAGCTCAAAATTCGATTTTTTCGAAAATTTTGTTTTTTTGAGTTTGTGGTCGAATTTCAAAAATTCGTAAACTTGGTTATTTCGGGACCCTAGAGAGTATATGGTTAAAATTTCTGCTCTCTAGGCCCAGTTTTAATGCCTAATTTTTGCCGACAGACGGACGCACGGACGGACGAACGGACCGACAGATCGACATTACTATCGATGCTGATCATAAATATAGTAACTTTTAGGTGACTACGGGCAATATTAAGGTATGTTACAAACTATGCGTCAAAATTAATATACCCTTAGAATAGGGTATAAAAACATAAATACTCGTACCTGCACTGCATTCGCAAACATAATGTATGTATATTTTAAATCCTTACTATAATAAAACTGTAACTTGTTTTCCGGCTGTAAGGTGTTTGCCTGGAATTGATTAAAAAAGTACTGCACGAAATTGATTCCGGTTTTCACAGTTGCATTAAAAATTGTCGAGATTACAAGATAGGATAAGTTTTACCATTATCCGCTGTTTGGAAGCGGAGATCTAAGCTGATATCTACGAAAAGTTGTAACTCTCGAATACCTTCTAGCTCCTAGCTTTGGAATGACTCATCCAAATGACATAGGCTTTTTTTTTAATATAAAGTTTAATTATGTCAAAGATTTTAAGATATAAATCATCTTTGTAGGTTTTTTTTTATACTTTGCGTACGCTAAAGGGATTTCTTTTTTTCTGTAGTGCACAGTACCCTTATAGTGGAAACCACAGCGCAGGCATTTTTTGTTTTGTTGCTGTAAGTAGCTACCAGCAAATAATTTATTGCCTATTTCTGGGTGCTACTTACTGTATAAAGAATAGAAGGATAGGAAAGAAGTTTGGTGCGATGGGATTTTTTTCTCAACAGGTGGCGCCTAAATTGCTTTAGGGAGATCTGTTTTTGTTGTGTGTATTCAATTTATAAAAATCATAGCACTGGTCGGGATTCGAACGCACGACCTGCCAATCATTATCCTGAATGTTCAACTTCATAAGCATTAAACTAAATAAATAAATAAATATAAATTTTATACAATTAAAAAAAAGTAAAATGTTCGATTGAAGCTAGATCGTTGGATTTTCCCAGCGTTGAGTGGAGGAAAATTTGTGTGCGGCACAAATCTGTTTCTATCTCTGTACCGTTTGTGCTGTCAGCTTTTTCTTTCTTTTTTATTGCACCTTTTGTAGTTTGTGTTTTTTTTTTTGTGGCGCATGGGATTGAAAAAGATAGGGTATGAAATGTTATTGAGATTGAGAATTTGAGAGGGAATCACACTCAGAGGGAATCACACTCTCGACGTTTTCTTTATCAGTTCTTATCAGCAAATATTCTGTTTTAAATTTGAGAAGTGGCAGACTGGCGAAGCAAGGCGAGCACGGGTCAGCTTGTTTGATAATAAATGACCGCACGGATCATACGCTACATCGCGTATATTTGAGTATCTACCTCTATAAAACCGGGTTGAAAGAAGAGAATAATCACGGTCAGCCTCTAAATTGAGCAGGGTGGGATTCTTAATGTAAGCTTCTTTTTCTTCACACCACTTCCTTCAAATGTAAATCTAAAACAGGTTGTTGTTGGGCGCATATCGAAAAAACGGAAAAATGAATCTGGAGAATTCTGGTGTGCTGTGTAAATACGAATGTACAACAAACAGTGTTTGGTGATGTGGAACAAATTCGTATAAGAAAAATCATGGGATGTGAGATTGGCTAATTTATTTTATTTATAATTTAATATCTCAGCGCCGTCCTCGATAAAAGACACACCTGGAACGCACACATAAAGTCTACCACAGAGCGTTCCACTAGAGCCATGTGGGCAAGTAAGCGTCTGTATCGCAGAACTTGGGGTCTAAGACCCAAAATGATTTACTGGACATATTATTACTGGATATATATGAACATAGGCGGCTGTCGTCTGGCGGCCCAAAGTTCTTGAAGGGACAGCGCCAAACAAGCTCCGAAAGCAACAGCATGTTGCCTGTCTCTGCATTATGGTGCTATGCGCACCTGCCCAACGGTAGCACAAGAGCCTATTGTTGGGATATCACCCTTAGAAACCGTCATTATGGAGACGGCTGCTAGATGTACCTTTATCCGGACATAGAATACAACTATTTTAAAACAGGTGACCTCGTGTGACAACCGAAAATACTTGACTCAATTCCAAAAAAAGGATATTGAATACATTCGTGAATTACAGACCTCCTAAGCAATTTAGGTGCCACCCGTGATAAAAAACCCTACAACAGCACTTAACTTCTTTTTATACCCTATTCTAAGAGTATATTAATTTTGACGCATAGTTTGTAACATACCTTAATATTGCCCGTAGAGTCCTAAAAGTTACTATATTTATGATCAGCATCGATAGTAATGTCGATCTAGCCATGTACGTCCATCCGTCCGTCTGTCGGCAAAAATTAGGCCTTTAAACTGGGCCTAGAGAGCTGAAATTTTAACCATATACTCTCTAGGGTCCCGAAACAATCAAGTTTACGAATTTTTGAAATCCGCCAACAGACACGCCCACAAACTAAAAAAAACAAAATTTTGAAAAAAACGAATTTTGAGCTAGAAAGCTGAAATTTTTATATAAAATCTATGGCTCCTAAAACTGCTCGGGATATAAAATTTTCAAAATCCGCCCACTGACACGCCCACAATTTAAAATCAACTTTTTTTTGCAAATCCGAAGTTTGAGCTAGGAAGCGGAAATTTATAATATATACTCTCTGGGGGCACTTTAAGCTCATGTGTTAATATTTTCAAAATCCGCCTACTGACACGCCCACAATTAAATAAAACAATTTTATTGAAAAACCAAAGTTTGAGCTAGGGAGCGTTTTTTTACAAAAGCTTCGTTTTTTTGATAAAATCCTTTAAATGTTATATAACAAAATATGTAGAGCGTTCTTAACAATTCAACCATACGAAGACTTTTGTCACACCCACTTATGAGGCATAGGAATAAGAATAGGGTATCCAACAGTTCGCAAAAGCGGACTGTAGCCCGTCCCTATGTTTTTATCCTCCTATTCTTTCGAATAGTAAGTAGCACCTAAAATCATGCAATGGGAAACTTCATTGCTAGGTGCTGCTTATGTGTTGAACAAAAAATGACTACGCTGTAAAGGTTCTGTACATAATATGCAGAAAAACAAAAAGTGTGAGCAAATTATAAAAAATTAAAAAGAAAGATAAGGCAAGTATTATGGCTTGAGAAATTATCTTAACAAAATTAACTTCTGCTAGGAGACTGCATTAAGGTTTTGTCTGGAAGAGGATGAATCCTCTGAGCACATTTTTGTGAATTCCAGGCGCAAAATTGGTTAAGAAGACGTTTATTCCACAGACAAATAAGTTCGCCAGCAGAGAGGCAGTGCTAACCTTCAGATCTCAGTGCCAGCCATTTTGGCATGGGTATTTATAAAATAGCGGCACCGGCGGACTTCGTCCCACCCAAAAATACAACGAAACTATTGCAAGACAATATACCTTTCCAACAAAGTATAAATCATCAAAATCGGTTCGGCCAATCTCGAGTTATGGGATTACATCGCTTCGGACACTTTCTTTTATATCCAGCAATTGCAAACGTTGACAGGCATCACGATATGTAGGATGGAGAACTCCATCGACGGTTCGAAGTGACTCGAATGAAGTTGGCCCACGAACATTCACCAACAGTAATCGCAAATAGAAACATTCTGCATTTCTAGATGGATGCACTGTGTAAATACGATCGATGGCATCTGTTAAGAACACATCTGGATAATCCGGAACTCGCTCGCCTTGCTTTCGCCGTTGAAACTTTTTCGATGAAGCATTCCAAGTATAATAACGCGGCATTTGAGAGTAGAGCAGTGTTCGTGCGGATGGATCACTCTCGCATGTCGAAAAGAAACTGGTCAATGTTGTAGCTGGTGGTCTTTTAGCACGTTGAATGGCAGTGTGAACTACAGTTGGATGACGTTCATGAATTGAAAATGAAAAAATTCGCCAAAGAGCCTCCTTGCAACTAACATATCTTCCTATTCCATACCGCGTTACTTCATCATCGGCATTTGGATCCGTAACACCAAACGCAGCCATATCACTACCTTTTGTAATATACTTGCAAACGTATTTGATTTCTTTAATCGAATTACAGTCCTCCACATGGATATGCGCATCAAATGCACTACGACGGTTTATTTCATCGCTCTCGATCACAATGAAATAGATTTGTAAGAAATTGTATTCGCCATTAGGAAGCGGCAATAACGACCCAGCACGATGATGCACCTGCCCTTGAATCTGGTTACCAAGAGACGAATTCAAAATTAATAAAATGCGATCATTCAAAGGAAATGGATGAGTACTCTTTCGAAAAGGAATTACCTTGAACGACGGATTATATCCGCTTTCATTGATAATTGATGCAGCGAAAGAAGTCATTTGAAAGCACCCATTATAGTTCTGAACATTTGCAAAAAAATTGCTTTGATTCTCTTTTTACGCCTTCTAGATACGATCGCAATGTTTCCGGTGGCGATGGCAATGTTGGCAATTTAACTTTTCCACTAAGGCAACACAATCCAGGTGTTTCTCCTGAAAATTTCAATGCGTTGCAATGTGGACATACTACAACCATTGATCCAATTTGAACGGCAGGAAGAGATCCATAATCGAATGCACAATCATATCGAAATGCTACTCGAAGCAAATTGACATTGCCAGCACTTCTTCTTTGTTGTCTATTTTCAGTATTTATTCGTTGACTTTGAATCGATAAATTTCCACATCGATTTACTGGACGACTTTGTTGTGCCAATCTACGCGAATCGATTATCGCCTGCTGTTGTTTTTCTGTTTGTTGCGCACGAATTTGGACGAATTCTTGACTCATATTCGCACGATAAGTCGACACTGCGTGCACCAGCTGAACGTCGGCCTAAATTAGATCTTTGCGTTGGTGGCATTTTGAAGAACAACTGCAATACAATGAAATCCCGAATAGAAAATTTGAAAACAATGAAACACCAATAGAAACGTACCACTTCTTACAGACAAATCCCAATAGCCAACTAACAATGCAACAAATTCGCAAAATGCCTCAATCGCTCAATCGCCACTGTTCAAATGAAATGAAAATAGTCCAATATGAATACACTCATTTCTATTCTTCTATATACTCGTATTCTCATATCAATTTTAATTCACAAAAACTCACAAAATCGCAATGAAGAAATCCGAATCTGTAATGCGCAATGGCCGCAAACGTTATTCGATCGAACAAAACACGAATTCGCAAAGTGCAATATGAACGCTGAAACAGCAACGAATGAAGAAACTGCGCAACTGAATCAAATGGCACAGTCAACGTGGACAGCGCCACCACACATGAAACAAAATTGGCTTCTCCATTGATCGATAATAGATTGCGTTACGTTGCATGTCTATCTGACAGTTTAATTGTGATACCATCTGTTACATTCAAATTTGATTCTTTTTTTGGTTGTTGCCAAAATAAATAAATACAAAATGAAAAAAAAAAAAATTGAAAAAAATCGAAAAAAAAACCTGTTGTAACACGCTGGGTGGTCAAAATAAGACATTTTGAAATTTAAGAAGGAGAAAATACCTTTCGAACAAAGTATAAATCATTAAAATCGGTTCGGCCAATCTCGAGTTATGGGATTACATCGCTTCGGACACTTTCTTTTTATAGATATACTAGCTGCACCTGCCCGGCTTTGCCCGTGCCCGAGAATTCTATTGGCCAATATGTTCGAGTAGACTTCTTTATAATTGTCTATAGCGGGTATCCGGCGTATGTTGCTGCGCCTAAAAAATGAAGACCGATTTTGACCAAAGTTCACAGAAACACTTTCAGGCCAATACCGAAGATTGCCTGATTTGAGCTCAACCGGTGAAAGGGACTGCACGTTTTTCTTCGCATGGCTTAGGCCGCTCACACAACTTCGTTGTTCCGTTTAGGGTAGGTGCTTGTTGTCTGGCAGGCGCCTATGTCACCTTACTTCTGCGAATCAAACAACAAAGCGAAAATAAAAAAACTTCGATTGAATCATTTTTTATTCACTTCCCCACCGATTGTTATCAATGTTGGAAAAGCAACTTTCCGATGTCCGATTCACAAAAAAATGCAAAAAAATTTCAATAAGAGTTATTTGAATAAAATATTGAACACACGATATGAAGAAATCCGAATCCGACAGCGCCACCAAACATGAAACAAAATTGGCTTCTCCATTGATCGATAATAGATGGCGTTACGTTGCGTGTCTATCTGACAGTTCAATTGTGATACGATATGTTACATTCACATGTGATTCTTTATTTGGTTGTTGCCAAAATAAATAAATACAAAATGAAAAAAAAAAAAAAAATTTAAAAAAAATCGAAAAAACCTGTCGTAACACGCTGGGTGGTCAAAATAAGCCATTTTGAAATTTAGATTTTTTTTTTCTTCTAAAACCCGTGCTGAGAAAATACCTTTCCAACAAAGAATAAATCATCAAAATCGGTTCGGCCAATCTCGAGTTATTCGGTTACATCGCTTCGGAAACTTTATTTTATATACGAGTATATACTCGTAGATTAAATTGTTGAAGAAGGAAAAAAATAGTTTTAATTGAACTCACATCATCTCCGAACAACAAGAAATTTCCTATTAGGAAGCTGTAAAAGCGTTACATTAAAAAATTAAAATTAATGATGTTACATTCTTCATTTCAGTCCTGCCTTCTTACCGCCTACGGCACCCAAAAATTCTATTTCAATTTAAGCTGCGGCTTACAATGGCTATGTAATTGAATCAAAATTCTTGCCACTCTCTACGCAACTTCCGAAGAAAAGAACAAGCTTAAAATACAACCGCAAAAGATTATGATCTCTTAAAAAGTACTGCAAACAAATAACCCAGACATAGAAAAAGGGAACGAACCCAAGACCAAATGAAAACAAAAGCTTCCATTTTAAGAAGGACAATGTGATGAACAGAAGCCAAGTAAAATGGAAATGGAAAAGTATCCAATGAAATTCGAAATCCGGATTTGAAGAAAGGATGCCGTCAATAAAAATTGTTTTATAAAGGATGAAACTTCCTTTCATTTTTCTTCATTCAACCGCAATACCACCCATTCGTTGCATGTGTTTCTTTTCTATTGTTGATTTTTATTTTCTTTCGTTCCTTCTTTTGGAAGGATAAAATTAAAGGATACCGTCGCATTTTATCCCACTTCATGAGGTTAAAGTTTACAAATTAAAGAAACCACAAGAAAATTGGGACGACAATGCAAAAGTATTTCAAAAATTGCATTACAGACGAACGCATCCATATTGAGGGTATCTCATTTGAATAATTCTGAAGAGTACGAATTATGCTGAATTGAAGGCTATCAATTTATTTTCGCACGATGGTTGAATTTTAAAATGTAAAAAAAAACACGTCCACCCAACGCGCATTCAAATGTTGAAAGAAGGACACAATCAAACCCCCAATAGCATGAATTTCTAATAATTGAACACGTCCTGAGGAAATAATACATCTGCTCGCGCCGTTGGAAGAATAGAAGAAGTTCAATATCCGAGATATACATAATTCCCGCAGCATAAAAAAAAATCAAAGTTTGGGATGTCTGTTTGTTGGACGGTGACAAAGTTTTGCCTCAAGCCTTGGCTATCAATCATCAGAGGCGCTTGTAAAATACCCGGGCGGGGTTTAGTTGTTCTCTCATTTTGCTCCATTTGCACGAAGTTTTAGTCCACACCAAAGAGTAGTAGTTACTAAGTTTGAGATATCTGTTCAGATAAATCTAATAAAATATCCAATCAAGACAATTTATCATCGAAGTTCAATTTGTAATCTAGTTGCAGCTGCTGTGGTAAAAATTCTGCAAGAGTTCGTGAAAATGAACAAATAATCAATTTTTGTTTTGTTTGAATAAAAATACAGAATGTTTGATGGCAGTTTTGTAGGTGTATGTGTGTTTGCGTGTATGCCTGAACTGGGCGCATATGGCGAATATTAAGTGAGTTCAAATCTTATAAGGAAATCGATTTACAGGGTGCGGCAGAGAAATATACTACTACTGCGAAGATAATTAACCCACCGTAAGTTTTACGGGTGGTAACAGTGCAACAATAATTTTGCATTTCATTTGCATTCTTTGGATTCATTTGTATTCTCTTCCATTTATTTTAAACCAAAAGTGGGCAAAAGTGGACAATCATTTGTGGGAAAAATGATACAGTTTTTATTTTCTTTAAAAATTTCTTAAGCATATTTTTTTTACTATAACTATAAATATGTTCGATAAAGTTTTGAGGATTAAAAATACGAATTTATACAAAAACACTGATCCCTAATTTTCCTACTTGTGGTACCAAATAATTTGTAAGAATGCAAATGAATGCAAAATTATTTTTGCATTTTCAAATGATTGAATTCAATCGAATGGTAAAAAACTTATCGCTTTCTTTAAATGTTAAATGACTGGTGACTGCATTAATTAAAATCTATCTGGGGAGACAACTACATGTTTCGTGGCACCGACGCTTGTTGTGCGGTCGCGCCGTTCGCTGTGGCTTAAAAAAAAAGAAACGTTAAAGCGCAGATGTTTGAAAGGGTGCCGTGACATAACCCCAAGCGTCATCAGCCCAAATCTCGAAATTTGGCCTTATGTCGCTTTTTGAAAGTGTCATAAGGCCAAATTCCAGCATTTGGTATTATGTCACTTTCACAAAGCGTCATAAGGCCAAATCCGGAAAGTGACATAAAGCCAAATTTTTGAAACCGTACCTCGCACCTACTCCAAATCAAACAGTGACCCCAAGCAGGGGGGTTACAGGGGGGCAGCATGCCTCCCCATAGGCATTGTACTGTTTATGCAATCTACTTGCGATTTCGTAACTAATCCCATAAACAGTGCAATGCATATGGGGGGGCATGCTGCCCCCCTGTAACCCTTCAAAAGCCAAATTGGCCTTATGACGCTTTTCCAATGTGTCATAATACCAAATGCTAAAATTTGGCCTTATGTCACTTTCACAATGCGACATAAGGCCAAATTTCAAAATTTGGGCTTATGACGCTTGGGGTTATGTCACGGCACCGTTTGAAAGCCGAAATTGTAGTACCCAAAATTTATTAAATAAACCAGTAATGAGTTAACCTAATACTCTTCGAAGTTTCTGACTGCATTGCTTCCAAATACCACAAGTTTGGTTCGATTACATCGCTTACGTTTCTTTAATTACTGAGTCAAGAATTAAGTTTTTGAATTAAGTGTTGCAGCTTCATAATAAATTTCGCTGTATGATCTTTCGCTAGATTAACTCAAATAAATTCATTATTCATTTGGAATATAGTTCGGAATTATTCAGTTTTATTTATGATTTTTTTTTAAATAATTGAATTTAAATTTCCTCTGCCCTAGGCGCTTTGAGTCATTTAAATTCGTTGATTTTGTAATTACATATTTCCAAATACAAAATAATTCAGGTGCAGTCGGGGCCAACAAAATGCGAGGTTTTTTGCAGTCAGTTTGTTGGAAAATCTTTGCCTCAATTCTATCATCATCTGCATTATCTTGCTGAAACCACACGGAGTTGAAAAGTATTTTGTTCATTCCGTTTTTGATTGGTTAGCGAATTTTCATTCCGCTTTGTGTCGTTTTGCAATTAGCAAATTTCGGTTTTTAACTGTTTTGCTAGAGATAGTTTCGTTTTTAGTTTGATAAAAGCATTATACTCTTTAACTGTTTTTGGCATGGAAACATTTGATAAATTATGTTTATAGCTAGCCGGGAGGAAAAAAGTGGACATGGACATTATAGACATATCTATGAAATTAAAAAAAGTTCATTAAATAAAGTCCAAAACCATCACCTACAAATCAACTAATATAATATTGTGTTTTGTTTGCACTTGTAGCTTGTGGAACAAGGAAATTAGTAAATTTCCTACTAACGTGTTCTGTTTCTTAAAAGCTCTTGTAGAAATTTTCGTTAACGTGTTGTTTTCTGGAGCGCAAATGAATTCTACAGTTAGATTTTTGAATTGTGGGACAAGCCCCTGCTTCTACAGAGAACTCACCACATTATAGCAGATTCAATTTTAACAAAAATGTTTTCCAATAGCCATGGCTGAATGGTATGTTGTTTAAAATTTACTCATAAAATATAAAATGTAGGCATGGATGTATGAGCGAATGTAATTAATAAAATTGTCAACATGGCTTTTATCTGGAAAGTTTCAAATAACAATTACACCCAGGTCCTCCAATGATTGATCTTATGACATATTTAATTTAATACAGTGTATAATATGCAGGTACATTGAATGAGATTGCATAGTGCTTCCACCATAGGACAGAAGGTGCCAAATTTATTGTAAACCTTTTCACTAAATTTAAAATTAGCAAACAACAATCCAAAGTTAATGTTATTGAGAGCAAACTATTATACACAGTTATTATTTCAAAAACGCTGGATTTTTGTCCCCCTTAAGTATCATTGCATTTATTTGTTATGTCCTCTTTTAACTGACCTTTTATTGCATTGGCATTTCAATGAGATGTGGTGGTGAGGGATCCTCCACACGCCAGTTTTCTTTTTCTTCTTCTTCCCTAAAAACAAGGTTATGATCAGGATTAGAGGGATCATAGCCCTCTGACGTGACTGCATCCCTACTGGTCCGCCGCATGTGGTGTTCGCCGGTTCAACCCCAATAAACATCGGCAAGCCTCCTGGTTTCGGATCACTTTATCAATGAGGCCAATCAAATACTTGTGTTGTTGCATTTGTGTGATCCAGTAATTTGAAGGGCTATCCCTTTCAAGGTTTTTGACAAGTGCTCCCTTAATTGATTATTGTTTGATCGACCTTTTACGACACCTGTGATTTTTAGTCGTGTCAGCCCACTGATTTGCATGTACACTTGCGGGACAGCTTTAAGATGAAAAATGCGTCTCTGGGCTCACCTGGATGTTTAAATTGCCTAGATGTGATTTCTTCCCTCAGTCGCCTTGCAGTGATATTCTAAGCCCGTCCCTGCACGGTAACCATACGCATGTTTTGCTCGTTGTAATACGATTATATGGTGATTCAAAAACAAGAGTTCTTTTCTTTTTTTTAATTTATATTTTAGATGAGTTGATGCTTGATTTTATTTGAAGCACAATCTTTGGTTATGTAAGTGTGGTGGTACTCACGCCTAAGCTAGACTTGGCAACCACCCCTATCTGCTCCCTTTCCGTATCTGTGTGACTTGAGTATCATGAAATCTAAAAACGGTTTGGGGTGCGATTGTTTCAGTCTCCCTCCTCGGTATTACCTGCAAGAGAATAGAGTACACTTTGAGGTTTGATTGAAGCAGTCATTTTAAAAGGCTGTTCTTTCCGTGGAATCTGGAAGTAGAACCGGTTTCGACTCTATAAGTCGCCCCATGAAACTCCTCCATGCGGTTCGTTTGTTCGATTGCTAGCTATAGAAAGCTCTTCTTTTATTTCTTTATTAAATACCCATACCGAATTAATCACATACTTCCGTCTCAGAACCAACCAAGTAGAAAAAATAAATTTGCAATAATGATTACATTTAAGTGAATGGTTGACAAAGTAATGTTATCTTTTGAATACTTAGTGAACGGTGATTGTACTCATTTTTTCGCGGTCAAATAATTATTTTAGTGAATGCAATCATAGAATCGAGTTCTTTCACAAACCTGCTCAGAACCTACAAAGAGCAAATAAAGAGCAAGCAACAACGATGTCGGTATAACACACACACACAAGCCCTATAGGTTAAAGTGGCGATAGCAGGAGATAAAACAAGGTCAACACCGATGAATGAAATATAGAAGATTACGCATTCCCGAGATCCTCCATGTTGTTTTTGACAAAATCAACATGTCTAACATGTTGGTTTCGATGAGAACGCCTAATCTTTTATATTACCTATTTGATTCATGGTCAACACCGTTGCTCGGCACGCTGTTGAGGGGTAGACAGTAAGTGTTTGCTGCGAATGGACTACTTTATGCAAGCAGACTCCAAACTTTAGTATACAAACGTCAATATACCGAATGTTTCTAAAAATGAGCATTTGGTGACGAAGCAACATTATATTAAACTTGCGGCTAGTAGCCGGCGTTGGCCGGTTCTTATATTGAAAACACTTTAAATGGTGCTATTCAACAACGAGTTTTCAAGACTGAAAAGAATAAAATTGCTCTTTTTATACCTTAAAGTTGTGTTGGCAAAATTGATAAAATCAACTAACTACTTTGGTTAATTTCTTCAGTTTTAGAACTGAGTTTCGAAATAAATAAAGTATGAACTGTGAGTTCTCTTTTAAAAACTGCGTCTTAATTTAAATTTTTGATGAACGTGAAAGAAGAAATACCTACGTGAATTTTCAACGTTCGCTTTATTAGAGTGAACAAAATGTGCACCAAATTACCAAGTACCTAACAGCTTAATTGGTAATGAAATTAAAGTTAAAAGATTTGTTTAGTATGCGCTGAAGTTGGTCGATTTTTATATCCGAAAAGGAAAAACCTTTCAAAAATAATCAAACAAAATCAGAAATAAAATAACTTATTTTAATTGAAAAAGACGTTAGAGTTAAATGCCATAAGGGGGCGCTATAGTTGGTAAACTTTTATGTTAATTTTACATAATATAATAGATATGTATGTATTTTTTTATATATTTATGTGCAAAATTTCAAAATTCTTGCTAAATTAAGAAAGAAGTTAAAGTTAGAAGCCATGAAGGGAGCGCTGCAGTCGGCCGATTTTTTACATCCGAAATCAGGAAGACCCTGAAATATATATGTGCAACATTTCAAAGTTTTAGCTTTCGATTTAAAAGCAATTTGTAAGAAGGGTCGTCCTTTTTTTCAAATAAAAACGAGAAAGCACAGTTGTTTAAACGATGCGGTAACGGTGAAGTGAGGCCAAGTCTTGGTCGAAACGTCAACGGGCAAATTTGAACGCAAGGCTAAGTCTTGGTCGAAACGTTAAATGAAAATAACATTAATAAGCCACTGGATAGTGGAGGAATTGAATAGTAAAAACACAGATGATTATATTTTCGAATATCAAATATTTCTATTATTATTTTCTTTTAGTTTATTCTTCGGAGTGTCGCGGTGTGATAAATAAAATGACAATGAGTATTTAAATGCAGCAATTTATAATTTCCTTACATAAAGCGTGATGCGCCAAAAGGTATGCAATAAATGTGTGAATAAATCTAATTGCGTGAAGCGCTGAAAGTATGCATTCAAATGTTTTGAATCTTTCTCTACTACACCATGTAGTCAGCACTGCAGTCGGTCGACTCTTACATCCGCAAATCAGACGCCCAACACCATATTGTCAACAATTTTAAACTCAATTGGGAAGAGGTTTCCAAAATGCAATAATTAATAAGAAAAAAAAAAAACAAATTTGACGATGATCAAAATTTTAAAATACACAACACACCTGATGCTGATTCATTGAAATTTGATTTCCGTGTTGCTTTTTTTGCTGACATTTGTTAACGCAACTTTACAAAAAACACGCCGCTTGGGCGAACTGTTGGATACCCTATTCTTATTCCTATCCCTCATAAGTGGGCGTGACAAAAGTCTAAGTATGGTTGAATTGTTAAGAACGCTCTACATATTCTTTTGTAAAAAAAACGTTCCCTAGCTCAAATTTTGGTTTTTCAATAAAATTATTTTATTTAATTGTGGGCGTGTCAGTAAGCGGATTTAAAAAAAATTAACACATGAGCATAGAGGACCCCTAGAGAGTATATATTATAAATTTCAGCTCCCTAGCTCAAACTTTGGATTTTCAAAAAAAAGTTTTTTTTAATTGTGGGCGTGTCAGTAGGTGGATTTTGAAAATATTTACGCATGAGCTTAAAGGGCCCCTAGAGAGTATATATTATAAATTTCAGCTTCCTAGCTCAAATTTTGGTTTTTCAATAAAATTGTTTTATTTTTTTGAGGGCGTGCCAGGGGGCGGATTTTGAAAAATTTGTATCCCGAGCAGTTTTAGGAGTCATAGATCATATATAAAAAAATTCAGCATTCTAGCTCAGAATTCGATTTTTTCCACAAATTTGTTTTTTTTGAGTTTGTGGGCGTGTGTGTCTGTTGGCGGATTTCAAAAATTCGTAAACTTGATTATTTCGGGACCCTAGAGAGTATATGGTTAAAATTTCAGCTCTCTAGGCCCAGTTTAAAGGCCTAATTTTTGCCGACGGACGGACGGACGGACGGACGGACATGGCTAGATCGACATTACTATCGATGCTGATCATAAATATAGTAACTTTTAGGGGTCTACGGGCAATATTAAGGTATGTTACAAACTATGCGTCAAAATTAATATACCCTTAGAATAGGGTATAAACATAGGGACGGGCTACAGTCCGCTTGGTCGAACTGTTGGATACCCTATTCTTATTCCTATCCCTCATAAGTGGGCATTACAGAAGTCTTAGCATGGTTGAATTGTTAAGAAGGCTCTTCATATTTTGTTATATAATATTTAAAGGATTTTGTTCGATATTCCTCGAATATCGAGATAAGAGATCCGTCTTCAAAGGAAGGATGTACATAAGTATGTACATATATACGCACACCGCCGCATGATTGATAAGATACCATCGTACTGGTCCTTTACCTATGTGTTTACTGCGGGTATCGTATCACCGTACAGTGGACTTACTTCACTTCAGTTTTGGATTCCAAATAAACAAGACGTGCTTCTTGCTACGCGCAACCAAAATCACCATTTGAGTTTTCTTGTTTTACTTTACTTCAAAGAGTTATAGTTAGATTACAGTCCACTATCTCCGCAATTCCTATACAGATTTCATCGAAAAACACGAAGCTTTCGTAAATAAAAACGCTTCCTAGCTTAAACTTTGGTTATTCAAGTTGTTTTATTTAATTGTGGGCGTGTCAGTAAGCGGATTTAAACAAAATTTAAGCATAAGCATAAAGGGCGCCTAGAGAGTATATATTATTATGTAATTTTAGCTCCTTAGCTCAAACTTTGACTTTTCAAAAAAATGTCAGTGGGCGGATTTTTGCAATTTTGTATCCCGAGCAGTTTTAGGAGTCATAGATCATATATAAAAAATTTCAGCTTTCTAGCTCAAAATTCGATTTTTTCGAAAAATTAGTTTTTTTTTTTTGAGTTTGTGGGCGTGTCTGTGGGCGGATTTAAAAAATGCTTAAACTTGATTATTTCGGGACCCTAGAGAGTATATGGTTAAAATTTCAGCTCTCTAGGTCCAGTTTAAAGGCCTAATTTTTGCCAACAGGCGGACGGGCGGACGGACGGACATGGCTAGATCGACATTACTATCGATGCTGATCATAAAAATAGTAATTTTTAGGGGTCTGCGGGCAATATTAAGGTATGTTACAACCTATACGTCAAAATTAATATACGCTTAGAAAAGGGTATAAAAAGCGGCCAAGTGCGAGTCGGACTCGCCCATGAAGGGTTCCGCGCGCATTATAATTATTATTTATTTAGGCACCTATTACAGATTTATTTTTAGAAAATAATGGTTCACGGCTTACGCATAAGGTTTATGTTTATGAAATTAAATCAATTATAAATTGAGTTGATTGAATGAAAGGTAAATTATTGTGGTTTACGATTTATGCCGTATTAAAAAAAAACTAATTACTAGATCTCGTTCAATCCAATTTTCGGTGGAAGTTTGCATAGTAATGTACATCATACATTTTTTTTAGTTTTAACTATTCAGTTTAGAAAAAAATGATATTAGAAACCTCACTATCATTTTTGAAGACCTATCCATAGATACCCCACACGTATGGGTTTGATGAAAAAAAAATTGAGTTTCCGTTCTAAGTATGGGGAACCATCAAAACTTATTGTTTTTTTCTATTTTTATGTGAAAATCTTAATGCGACTCACAGAACACATCTACTTAGCTACCAAGTTTCAACAGTATAGCTGTTATAGTTTCGGAAAAAAGTGGATAGGACATTCCCGGACAGACAGACAGACAGACAGACAGACAGACAGACAGACAGACGGACAGACAGACATGACGAATCTATAAGGGTTACGTTTTTTGCCATTTGGCTACGGAACCCTAAAAAAGCTATACGTATCAAGGAAGTATTTTTTGTTGTTTGGAAATATCCAAATGTGAATTTCTTTATGTTAAATTATCGTTATTTTTAAATTGTTTTAATAATTTTGCTGCTCATAATTTGTTTGTAATTTTGTATGAATGTTTGTTTGAATGTGAAATTACTTATGTGTTGATGCATTTAATGTGCTACTGCTGCTCTTTAATTCATTCAAACCCTTTTCTTGGATTTCAGCACCTTTTGTCAAGACATTTATTCGTATTGTGTCAATTTCAACTACCTTGCCACGTCGAATCAATCGGTTCTCGTTCGATCACCTCAATTAAACGGCGTAGGGTGTGGTTAGTGTGTGGTGGACCACTTGGGTATACCACGTATTGTTGGCACCTCTTGCGAACGTCTGTCAAACATCCAAGAGTATCAAAAATTGTCATGAGAAAGCTAAAACTTTTTTCTGTGTGAGTAATCGTTTCTTTTTTTATTTGGCAAGTTAGGTAGGTACTATATTTAGATTTATTAAAATGAATGCTTGGGATACCGAAAAGAGGATTTGGATAGTGCAGCGGTAGCTTTGCAGTCCTTCACTTTCTCTAAAAGGAACTTAGGCGGGAGTTTGGCGGCACTCCCCCGAGTAGATGGACCACATGTTTGCCGAATCTGGAAGCATCGCACGAAGGCCGTACCATCGAGATCCCTATTTTCGGGTTCAAGACACAATCGCGGCTGTAGCATCGTCAATTCAGGCAGATCCAAGCGATTCGACTCGAAACTTATCGGCGCAAATTGGAGTTAGCAGACGCTCATTACAACGAATAATTCATGATGACTTAAACTTGTTTCCGTACAAGTTCCAAATTGCAAGCAAGTTAAACCCTCTGGATTTGCCTATTCGCCTGAAATTTTGCCAAAAACTTATGGAAATGGCCGAAGAATACAACAGCTTGATAAATTGCTTGTTTACGTCTGATGAAGGCCATTTTGATCTAAACGGCAATGTAAATAAACAAAATTGCGGTATGTGGAGTGAATCTAATCCAGAAATACTCAATGAGACGGTACTGCACCCAGAACGAGTCACTGTGTGGTGCGCAGTTTCATCAAGGTGCATTCTGAGGCCATACTTGTTTGAAGAAAACGGTGTAACAGTAACTGTCAATTTAAAGATGTTGAAGGAGTTGTTTTACATAGAACTGCGCCGAAGAACTATCCGTTTCAACAGCATTTGGTTCCAGCAAGATGGAGCAACTGCACACATAGCCAAACCGGTTGTGGCGGAGCTCCAACGAAAATTCCCAAACAAATTAATATCCAGAAACTCCACTTTCCAAGGTCACCTGACCTGACTGCCCAGACTTTTTATTTGTGGGCTTATATCAAGCAAGCGGTGTACAATTATACCATTAAAACAATAATTGAGGTGATCCCGACTTCAACCCTTCAGGCCGTAATGAATAATTTTCCCATCAAGAGTCGCATATGCGTGGATGAGCATGGAGGTCATTGACGGTCTATCATCTTCAAAAACAATTATGTAGTTATAAAAAAATTGGTAAACAATTCGTGCTCCACCCTATAGTTACATTTGTCTGTCAACATATAAATGAGATAACTACTCGTATAAACTGGTATATACGTCTAATAGATCTTTAAGTAGTTAGTGGTCGGAATTCACTAATCACTCTTTTTGGTGTTCAGAAAAAATAAAAAACACTTTCATTTTATTTCATGGGAGTCGGACAGAATCCCGAAAAACGTAATCCCGAAAGCCCAAAATCCCGAAAAGCCACAATCCCGAAAAACTAAAATCCCGAAAACGCACAATCCCGAAAATCCAAAATTCCGAAAATAAACAAAATAAAAAACTTCAAATAAATAAAACATAACAAAAGCATTTCAAGTCTTACAAAAACATATCAAAAACGATCAATGACAAAATAATATAATACAAGTTCTAGTTCATAGTGTACGCAATTATTCTGAGATAACTTATTTCAGAAGGCTTTCGCTGCTCACACTCCAAGTAAAATGTATCCTTGAATTTTTTGTAGCCGTCAATAAGCAGTTTCTCACGCTGTTTGTTGGTTTTCACGATGGACACGTTCATTTCTACTTAAGACTTCAAACACAAAATGTCACTGATAATATAAAGTTTTTAATTATAAAGGCATGCACGATACTCACTTTGCATTACGATGTTCACTGTCTAACAAAAATCTAGTCGGTCAGCTATCACACTATTTGAGATCAGCTCAACTGAATGCACATTGCGAATTGCAAAACATTACAACGCAAACAATTGCAAAATATTATTACGGTAAATGGAATGGACAAACACTTGTCTATTTTACATTCAAAATTAAATAAATAATCCAGAAAACGAAATCCCGAAAAATAATATATAAAATGAAAAATTTGCGCAAATTATTTTGATTTTGTTAAAAAATTTGCGCAAATTTTTCATTTTATATATAATTTTTCGGGATTTCGTTTTCGGGATTCTTTTTTCGGGATTTTGGCGTTTCGGGATTCTGGCTTTTCGTGATTTTGGATTTTCGGGATTTTGGATTTTCGGGATTTTGGTTTTCGGGATTGTGTCCCTAACCCTTATTTCATTCATGTTCCTTTGACATATTTACTTTTTTATTTATATTATAATTTTTTGTTATTTTTCGCACTTAATTCCACACTTCCGAATACTATTCACAAATAAAAAGTTATGAGGCAACTATAATCCGAATTTTATATTATTTTTTTCGATTTGTGGCGCTCCTCTAAACCCATTAAAAATAAACTGAAAAAGTAAATCCAGCATTAGCAACCTCTATTGTATTTGTTACAACATTAAAGTTGTTGCTGTACTTTTCATCTCTCGAATGTATTAAAGATGAGAGAAGTCTCCGCATCATCCTATGCTTAACGAGCTTTTTTCCCATTCGTCGCTTTTTTTATCGACACATTTTCCAATTCTTTCCAGTCAAAGAATTTATATTCAATTCAATGTAACACTTGGTAGAACCCAGTGATGGGGGGGCTTGATTGAATGATTTTAGAAATCCAGATATTAATATTCGAATGATTCCAAGAATTGAATTATCATTCGAACTACGAGTTAGCGCTTTGAGCTCAAGTGAAAATACAAAAAAAATATCTTAGTATATATTGGGTGTTTAACAATACGCACTAACTTTGATTTTGAACAAAACACATGAAATTTCATTAAATAGCCATTTATTTGTGTTTTAAATCGAGAGAATACATTTTGCAATTCGTTTTTAACCCTTTCAGATTTGATTTATTTCTAGCTGTTGAACAAATTATTTCAGTTAATTTTTTGTACTATAAGACCAAGTGGAACCTTAAACTAAAAATAATGGGCGGACAAACATTTGGGGTGCATCTTTTTCAGAAAGTCCATTCTGAAGGTCAAATGATAACAACTGTTGTAGTTTTAAGTGAAATACATATTTCGAAAATAGCTGAATACATTTTTTTATTGGAAGATTATAATGATAGGTATAGGTAGGTTGGTACTTTCAATTGTTATTTAAATAATATATCATATAATATGTAGTTATTGCAAAATAAAATTTTATTGAGAACAAAAACACTTAAAAAACATAAGGAAAGGCATAAGTCCGCTTGGGCGAACTGTTGGATGCCCTATTCCTATTTTCAATTCTCAAAAAGTGGGCGTGGCAAACATTTTTGCATGGCCGAATATTTCAGAAAGATATTTTCGATATAAGTTATACACATCTGTTTTTTAGGCTTTTTAAGGATTTTATCCAAAAAACAATGTTCCTGTACAAAACAAAGTACACCCAAAAAGTGGGTGTGCAAATAAATTTGTATGGCAAATTATTAAGAAAGCTTTTGTCTACATCTGTACGAGGAACAGGACTTTGGTTTCTATTGACTTCTTCGAACTTTTTAAAACTAGTTGCAAAGAGATGGTGGCGGATAAACCCTCTATGGGCCAAGGGCAGCTCTCAAATTACCAAAGTGGGCTACTGGCACTTAATTATTCGACTCCCTGTCCTAGGGTGAAAACAGGAGCCTGCGAATTTCAGGGCCTCTGAATTGGTGGCCTACCTTTAGCTCGAATACGCTTACTACAAGATGGTCAAGATGAAGCGTCAATGTTCTTCCACGTTTTTTATCTAGATCTGCTATGGTTAAAATTGCTCATCTTACTTATGTCTAAATTACAAAAGATTCATATTTTCCATTTGATTGCCAAAATGTTTATACCCTTTCCTAAGGGTATATTAATTTTGACGCGAAGTTTGTAACATAACTTAATATTGCCCGTAGACCCCTAAAACTTTTTATATTCGTGATCAGCATCGATAGTAATGTCCGTCCGTCCGTCCGCATAAAAAAATTAGGCCTTTAAACTGGAGCTAGAAAGCTGAAATTAATCATTATACTCTTAAGGAGCCCGAAATAATTAAGTACTATAAAAATTTTTAAAATCCGCCCACAGACATAAATCTCATAAAAAAAATTGAATTTTGAGCTAGAAAGCTGAATATATGGTTGTTAGGGGCCCTAAATGCTTGGGAGTTTAATTTTCAAAATCCGCCCTCAGACACACAGGCTCACAATTAAATAAAACAATTTTATCGAAAAGTCAAAGTTTGAGATAGGAAATTGAAATTTATGATATATACTCTGACTCTCTAGGAGCCTTTTATATTCATGTTAAAAGGTTTTTAAAATCTGCCCACAATTAATTACAAAGGTTTTTTCGGGGGCGTTTTTTACAAAACCTTTGATTTTTCAATAAAATCTTTTAAATGTTGTATAACAATATATGAAGATCCTTCTGGACAATTCTTCCACACTTAGTGAGGGATAGAAATAGGAAAAGATTATCCAACAGTTCGCCCAAGCACAATTTGTAATCAATAAATAACAATGATTTTATTGCAGTAATAATACATGAACATCTGACTAATTATAAAAAAAAAAATTGGTAAAAACAATGCTCCTTAAAAGTGGGATGGCAGAAAACTTAATATAAAGGAATTGTTCAATTTTTGTCAGTTGGCGGATTTTTAAGATATTTAAACATGGGCATTAAGGGCTCCCAGAGAGCAAATATTTCAAATTTCAGCTTCCTAGTTCAAACGTTGTTTTTCGATAAAACGGTTTTTTTTTTAAGTGAGCGGATTTTAAAAATATTTGAATATGAAGATTAAGGGGCCCTAAAGAGTATATATTATAACTTTCAGCTTCCTAACTCAAAGTTTGACTTTTTGATTAAGTTGTTTTATGTAATTGTTGGCGTATCAGTTTGCGGAATTCAAAAATTTGAACTCAGGAGAATTTCGAGGACCTATAGATAATATATTAAAAATTTCAGCTCTCTAGCTCAAATCAATTTTTTCGATAGATTTGTTTTTTTAAGATTGTGGGCATGTCAGGTGCGGATTTTTAACTTTTTTATTTCGGGCGCCTATAGATTATGGTTAACATTTCAGCTGATTTTTTTTGCCGAGACGGTCGGACATGGCTAGATCGACATTACTATCGATGCTGATCACGAATATAGTATCTCTATATAATATATATGGGTAATATTAAGGTATATGACAAACTATGAGTCAAAATCATTATACCCTTAGAATAGGGTATACAAAGAATTCGGTTTTTTATTCCACAGTGAAGGGCAAATTATTTTTGTCTATCCTGATGAAAACAACCGTTGATCGGATTTGTCCATGTCAATTGACACTTTTTTAAAATTTAAAAAAATAGATTATATTATTTTTGTTTCGAATAATTTTTTTTGAAGTTTGTTAACTTTTTATCAATAAATAAGATACGGTTTTATGATGAAAAACCTTCCCTATGGCAGTGAACAATTTCTTTGAAAAAGATTTACTAAACCAACTTCACTTTTCTTACACGTTCCACTGATTTTTTATTTTTATACCCTATTCTAAGGGTATATTAATTTTGACGCATAGTTTGTAACATACCTTAATATTGCCCGTAGACCCCTAAAAGTTACTATATTTATGATCAGCATGGATAGTAATGTCGATCTAGCCATGTCAGTCCGTCCGTCCGTCCATCCGTCCGTCGGCAAAAATTAGGTCTTTAAACTGGGCCTACAGAGCTGAAATTTTAACCACATACTCTCTAGGGTCCCAAAATAATCAGGTTTACGAATTTTTGAAATACGCCCACAGACACACGCCCACAAACTCAAAAAAAAAAAACAAAATTTTGGAAAAAATCAAATTTTGAGCTAGAGAGCTGAAATTTTTTATATATGATCTATGACTCCTAAAACTGCTCGGGATATAAAATTTTCAAAAGCCGCCCACTGACACGCCCACAAAAAAATAAAATAATTTTATTGAAAAACCAAAATTTGAGCTAGGGAGCTGAAATTTATAATATATACTCTCTAGGGGCCCTTTATGCTCATGTGTAAATATTTTCAAAATCCGCCTATTGACACGCCCACAATTTAAAAAAAACTTTTTTTTTTAATCTAAAGTTTGAGCTAGGGAGCTGAAATTTATAATATATACTCTCTAGTGGGCCATTTATGCTCATGTGTAAATATTTTCCAAATCCGCCTACTGACACGCCCACAATTTACAAAAAAACTTTTTTGAACATCCAAAGTTTGAGCTAGGGAGCTGAAATTTATAATATATACTCTCTAGGGGTAATCTATGCTCATGTGTTAATTTTTTTCAAATCCGCTTACTGGCACGCCTACAATTAAATAAAATAATTTTATTGAAAAACCAAAGTTTGAGCTAGGGAACGTTTTTTTTACAAAAGCTTCTTTTTTGTTTGATAAAATCTTTTGAATGTTATATAACAGAATATGTACAGCGTTCTTAACAATTCAATCATACTTAGACTTTTGTCACGCCCACTTATGAGGGATAGGAATAAGAATAGGGTATCCAACAGTTCGCCCAAGTGGACTGTAGCCCGCCCCTATGTTTTTTGTCAGACTTAGAAAAAAAACCAGGAAAATGAAAACGTAGACAAAAACGAAAATGTCCATTTCCCGCACACACAAAATTGCATCTCTTTTACAAAAGCTTTAAGATATTATCAGTTTAAAATGATGTTCATCCCATCTGAAAGAATTAAATACAACTTTCGGGATATGCCCAATAGCAGGATCTGATGAACTTCATCCGAGAGACAAAAAATATGTCTGGTGTAGTTCAACGTTGTTTAAGCGTGTTTGTAATAACAATAAAATTGCAAATACTACTGAATGAAATAGAGACTAATAATTTGCAATCTGACATTTAGATTGATACATATAACTGTCTGAAGTTAGTACTGTTTTGACCCAGTACTAACTTCACAATAGTGGGTGGCGACGGTGTAGAGGTTAGTGTGTTGGCTTGTTACCCGTGCGGTGCAGGTTCAATCCCTATGGGGAACAACAACATACGCCACCCATTCACATGCCTCAACACCAAAAGGGAGGAATTCTTCCTGGTAGTACAATGGACCGTTACCGAGTCTGAGTGCTCTAGGATTTGGAATTCCTTTTTTCAAAAAAAAAAAAAAAAAACCTCACAATAAATTCTAATTTGTAAACTACAACATCATATAAATGCAGTTCTCGCTTGCTCGCGACTCCAAAAGTGGTTAGAGTTATATAGCCCATTCTCTGTTTTTGAAATGAAATAGGATAGAAATGAAGTCGATAGGACGCCGGCACTTCACTTATCTAAAAACAGCAAATTTTAATCTTACACATTTTTCCAATTTAAAAATACAGTTGATTCATTTTACGTTTGAAATTTAGCGCTAAAATAATAGATACATTATGACATTTTTAATGAACGCTACCTTCTTTTCCTATCCTGAATTTGTCATAGCTACCTCTCCTGAATACGATCTGCATGCATGTAATATGTGTAGGTACACGTGCTTTGTTAGAAAACTTTTCACAAAGCCGATTTTGGCGCATTTGGTTTCCTCAGCAACTGCATAGGTTATGTATACGCACAGTGTCCGCAAATTGCTCAGACATTATTTTCCAAGTGGTTGTGAACACCTGGAACTTTCCTAAAATTTATTATGAATAAGTTTATTGTGTCATTAAAAGCATTTTTATGAACTTGCAAGTGTTTTTTTCCACCCGAAATTACAGCAGGTAGAAAGGAAACATGAAAAGGACAAAACCATTGTTGGAATCAGTAAGCAGGAAGTCGAGAAGAAAAAATGTTATATAAAATATTAACAGCTTTTCTGAATGTTGATGAGGGTATGAATTCCCAGGTATTCCTCAATAAAATTACCATTGCTGCGATACTGGACACTTCCTCGCCACTTCTTGTTTTATTATGGCCCAAATATTTTCGATGGGGTTTAGATATAGGGCCGAACTACCGCATCAGTGAGCGAGCAAAACGTCACTGAATTATATGAGTTCTATATTACAAATTCACATAATTCACTGACGTGTTGCTCGGTTACTGGTGCGGTATTTATGGAAGCCAATCCAGTACGTCAATGCTATTCCCTTCAAGTAGCTTCTGTCATATAATTGGAGAAGATAAAATCAAAAAAAGGAATTTATTTGTAAATTCACGCCCAAAAGTACATTGCTTTATCTTTTAACTGAAATAATAAAAAAAATGCTGTTTACATTTTGTAACAGTGTGGCATTATCGTATTAAATATAAATAAACGGGGTGAGTCTCTATTAGAATTTATAAACTCAAACAACTTAGAAATTCTCAATCAGGGAAGCAACCCTACTTTTATAAACAGAATCAGGACAGAGGTTCTAGATCTCACCCTATGTACTACTTTTATAAAAAAATTTATTAGGAACTGGCATGTTTCAACAGAGACCTCAATGTCTGACCATCGCCACATCCTATTTGACCTCGAACTAGGTAACACTATCTCTGAGAGGTACAGACAACCCAAATCCACAGATTGGTATACATACCAACTAGAACTCAGAGACAACCTGAGGAGATGTAACACAAACATAAGGGGCATTGACAACATCGAACTTACGTGTAAAAATCTCAATACGGCAATCATAAATGCCTTCCATCAAGCCTGCCCAGAAAAGGAAAAAAACAGGCAATCGACTTACCCCCTTTTGGAACAAAAAACTTGCCACGCTCAGAACGAAGACGAGCAAGCTCTTCAACCGGGCAAAACGCAATGGTGAATGGGATATATAAGAAACACACTCACCATGGCAACGAGATTATGACAGATTATGTGATGCGCTTCAATTCTTAGATACGGCTGATTTAATGCTTGTCGGCGATTTTAATGGTCGGATTGGGTTGACCCAAAATAATTTCATAACGGGTCATGACGGAGCATTCTTAACAGAAAATCGCAAATCTAAGGACTCAATTTGTGATTCTAAAGGGCTAAAAATACTACAAATTGCCGATGCATATGACAGTCATGTTCTGAATGGTAGCTGTGCAGGAGACTCCGAAGGTCAACTTTCATTTATAAGAGGATCATCGTGTTCAGTAATAGATTACTGTTTTATAGCTGGAAAGTGGAACAATCTTTTGGACGACTTCCAAGTAGGGCCACAGATTTTCTCTGACCACATGCCCTTAGAAGTAACTTTTTCTGTAACTGCAAGTGCAAACAAGGAAGGCTTAAAACAACTAGGACTCCTACCGAAGCTTGTTTGGGACGATCGAATGCGTGAAAGTTATCAACATAGCTTGAATGTTAACCTTAATTATATGAAGGAACTAAACCGTCCTGCTGATATTGAGAACTTAACGGAAACAATAAAGAAATCTGTACCACCGATGAAACAATCAAGAAGTAGTTCCATCTTTAAACAAAAGTGGTTTGATTCAGAATGCTCGAAAACCAGAAATAAATCTTTTAAGCTTTTAAAACTATTGAGAACAAACAACTCAAACATTTTTAAAGTGCTCTACAGCGAGGCCAACAAAGATTATAAAAGACTTTGTTATGAAAAAAAAGCAACATTTGAACAAGCAAATATAACGTTAATAAATAACTCCAGATCTTCAGCTGCGTTTTGGAAAGCCGTGAAAAATGTAAATGGACGCACTAACGCCATCGCCCTAGCACTGAAAGCTCCCATCCTGAGGACCCACTTTAATAAGCTTCTTAACGCCCCACTAACATCACCTCAATTTCAGTACGCAGCCCCAATGGTTCTAGATGACAAATTGGATGCACCCTTTTCTCTTCAAGATGTTCAGGAAGTTATACGCGAATCTAAACTCAACAAAGCGCCAGGAAATGATCGGATTCCATTTGAGTTCTACAAAAATTGTACAAGCGAGCTCATAGAATCACTGACGGTAGAATTCAACCGTATCTTCGATACTGCTCATGTTCCCGAAAACTTCAAAAAATCCATAATCCTTCCAATACACAAAAAAGGCGACTACAAAGATCCATCAAACTACAGGGGCATTTCGTTTTTAAACACTTCTGCCAAGTTGTTTGCAGCTTTAATATACAAAAGGCTCAGCGAATGGGTTAAAGAGAAGAGCATCCTTACGGAATTTCAAGCTGGGTTTAGAAAGGGTTATTCCACTATTGACCAAATATTTACACTAACCAACATCGCTGCTACATATAAAGATAATCACAAGAAACTGTATGCCTTTTTCGTGGATTTTCGGGCGGCATTTGACACGATATCGCGCGAAGCTCTCTTTTTCAAGTTAACGAAAATTGGGGTATCAACCAAAATTATACGCATTTTGAGAGCCCTGTATGAGAGCAACGTTGCACTCGTGTGGGATGGTGAGCTGACCTCTGAAGAATTTGAAACCTCAATGGGAGTTAAGCAGGGGTGTATTCTCAGTGCTTTACTTTTCATTTTGTATATTAATGATGTGACTGATGCTGTGCAAGGTGGGATAAATATCTATGGAGTAACAATTCCAGCTTTGATGTACGCGGATGACATCGTCTTCTTGAACGATTCTGTGGACGGGCTTCAGGGGATGATTAACAGACTCGACATATACTGTAAGAGTTGGAATCTTACAGTCAATCTACAGAAATCCAAAATTATGATCTTTAGAGATGGAGGTGGCCGTTACTCTCGTTCGGAAAACTGGATGTCAAATGGGGAAGAAGTAGAAATTGTTCGCAAGTACAAATACCTTGGGATGTTAGTCTCAGCAAACTTAAATGTAAAAACACACCTTGAGGAAAAATTAGCGGATGCGAAGCGAGCTATTTCATCGATATGGGAACGTTGCATTAGTAGCAAATACGTCTCACATAGTGCGAAGCAAAAGGTATTTCGTTCAACTGCTACATCAATCATACTTTATGGAGCTCAGGTTTGGGGCTATAAATCTTATGAAGCCGTAGAAAAGTTCCTGCGCTACTTTTTAAAGAGGATCTTCCGTTTACCAAATAATACTCCAAATTATATGTTGTATGTTGAAACTAGTACTCCACCTATGTTCTTACTTACGCTGAGATCACACTTTAATTATGTAATAAAAGTATTGGAAATGGAAGAAACAAGGATACCAAACATAATACTGAAAAATATTATAAGAACGAACGGAAATATGTGCAAAGTGTGGGAGGAAATTGCATCGGACTGCAGAACGGATCTGGCTATCCAGACAAATGAACAACCTTCTTCTCTAAGGGAGAAATTTAATTCGTTATTGGAGAAATTAGGCCAAATCTTGTATGAAAGATATACTGAAGATGCTAGAGGCTCGCTGGTGAGGAATTATTATAGTAAACTGAACTATCAGCTAAATGAAAAAACATACCTCCTTAACTGCTTCTCTGTGGACAAAATTAGTACGATCTTTAGAATGAGAGGAGAACTAGTTAATTTAAATTTTATACCCCACCGTACGGATTTACCAACACTCTGCGAACTTTGCAACATGAGGACTAGAGAAGACGTGTTACATTTTCTTGCAATCTGCCCAATTTTGAAGGAAATTCGCAGTTTGACTTTTTTAAAAGCTGTCTTAGATGAAGGAGAAGCACTAAATATTTTAAACGGGGAAAAAGGATGGGATGTTTTATACAACTTCACCGTAGCCGCACTTAAATATAGAAAACGAATCTTAGAGGGAGATTTTTAATATTTTTTTTCTTTTTTTTTGTTAATAGTATTACCTTATTTAATTTTGTTTGGAAATAAATTTGAGACTTAATTATATTGTCAACCTGGTAGACGGCCTTAGGCCAAACCAATTAGGCTTAGTTAAACTTACCATTGTTAAATATTTATTTGAAATAAAAGTCTTATAAAATCTAAAATCTAATCACTCACCATGTACAAGGTGGCGCAAAAATAACCTTCCGATGTTTTTTGGCTGTAGTTTTAAAAAAAAATTAAAAACTTTGATTCTTCTTGTGGATTATTTTTATTTGGTCTTTTAATTTTTTTTACATCAAGTCGAGAATATGATGTCATGTAAATGGCCGCCGCCACAGTTGATTGTCATTTGAGTCCTTTTTATGGCATTTTCCATCACTTTGGCCAAAACTTCCGGCGATAGGTCCTCACATTGTTGACGGATATTGTCTTTAAGAGCTGTAAGAGTCTGAGGCTTGTTGACATAAACCCGCGACTTCAAAAAGCCCCACAAAAAGAAGTCTGGAGCGGTCAAATCAGGCAATCTTGCTGGCCAGTGCAAATCGCCAAAACGGGAGATTAGGCGCCCGGGAAATGCATCCTTCAGCATATCGGTTGTGGCACGTGTAGTGTGTGCCGTTTCACCGTCCTGTTGGAACCACATGTTTTCCAATCCCAATTCATCAAGTTGCGGCAAAAAGAACTCGTTGATCATTGCTTTGTAGCGCTCACCATTCACAGTAACCGTTTGGCCCGCGACGTCTTCGAAGAAAACAGGTCCGATGACTCCTCCATTGAAAACAGCACACCATACAGTGACTTTGAGCGGGTGTAATGGCTCTTCGTGGGTTACACGCGGATTTTCAGTGCCCCAGAAGCGTAAATTTTGCTTATTTACGTACCCGCTAAGATGGAAATGGGCCTCATTACTCATGATTATTTTTGATGAAAAATCATCTTCCTCTTGGTGGTGATTAAGGATGGCTTGAGCGTATGTTAGACGCGATTGGCGGTCAGCAGCTAACAGCTGATGCACCGTCTGGACTTTGTACGGAAACATCTTCAAATCTTGTACCAAAATTCGCTGTAAAGACCGTCGACTGATACCCATTTGCGTGGCACGTCGTCTGGTCGATGTCGACGGCGCTTCCATGACATCTTCGGCTACAGCAGCAATATTCTCTGCAGAACGGCTACTCCGGGGTCTGCCACGCTTGGCAGCATCTCGTGTTGTGCCAGTCTATTCGAGGCGAGCGGCTAAACGTCGCAGCGTTTCACCAGTAGGCGTTGGACGGGTAGGAAATCTGCGACGAAATTCACGTTGTGCCAAAGTCACCGACCGATTATTGCTCAAATAAATAGTCACCAATATTCCACGTTCTGGAGCAGTGTAGCGTAACATTGTTTATTAACGTGTATTTCGCATGTGTTTACTACACAAATGTCAAAACAGAACTGACATTAGGGGCCAATCGCAAAATTTATAGCATTTTCTGATAGGAGGATTACTTTTGGGCCACCTTGTATAACCAAGAAATTAGAAGGGCCAAGAGAGAATCGTGGAGAAACTTCTGTCATACCATCAATGACACCAGAAGCTGTGCCCGCATTCATAAGGTACTCTCTAAACAGCACACTAATCCTATTGGTTCTATGAAAAAACCTAATGTTACATATGCCGAAAACGAGCTACAGACGCTCCAGCTCTTAGCCGAAATACACTTCCCAGACTCTTCGATAACTCCAGAACATCAAGAAACCCCTCCCCAGAGAAGGTAAATAGACCGCTCAGAGAGGACTGGAAACGGTCAAAAGAAATCTTTTATGAAGGCAAAATAAGTTGGGCAATCAACTCTTTTCAACCCTTCAAAACCCCTGGAGAAGATATAATATTTCCAGCTTTACTTCAAAAGGGCATCCCGCAACTGCTACCCGTACTTATCAACCTGTTCAGGGCTAGCTACGCATGGGGATACATACCAAAGAAATGGAAAGAGGTTATTGTCAAATATACACCCAAGGTAGGACGCAGACCGTCTGATCTACCAAAATCATATAGACCAATAAGCCTCAGCTCCTTTTTCTGAAAACCATGGAAAAAATACTTGACAGACATATCAGGGACGGGGCACTTCAAACGAATCCCCTTCATAAATACCAATATGCCTATCAACCCGGTAAATCAACCACACACGCCCTTCAAAATCTCACCACGAGAATCGAGAAATCCCTCAAGGACAAAGAGATACCGATTGGGTGTTTCCTAGATATAGAAGGAGCATTTAATAACACAGAATTCTCCCAGATATATAGAGGTACCCAACACATGGGAGTTGATAACACATGTAAGTGGATAAAATGCATGCTAGAGGAAAAAACAATAAAAACCTCATTAGGCAAAAATAAACTCAGTGTAACAGCTACGAAAGGATGCCCCAGGGAGGAGTACTATCACCCCTGCTATGGTCCATCGTAGTAAACGAACTACTGATCATTCTCAGTAACGATGGCTTCTATGTCCAAGGATATGCAGACGACATAGCTATCCTAATCAAGGAAAATTCGAAGACACAATCTCGGATCGCCTCCAGAGGGCACTGAACCTGGTAGCTGAGTGGTGCACAAAGGTTGGACTTAAAGTCAACCCCAAGAAAAGCACCATAGTTGCATTCACCAAAAGAAGAAGGCTGGGACGGCTCAGAAACGCTACACTCTTTGGTGAAACAATAGAGTTCTCAACTGTTAAATATCTAGGAATCACACTAGACGAAAAACTTAGATGGAACTCTCACCTTACCAAAACCATTGATAAGGCCACGACATCGTTATGGACCAGCAAAAGCCTACTTGGTAAAAATTGGGGACTCAACCCCAAAATGACACTATGGATGTATATGGCAATTACAAGATCTATCATCACGTATGCAGCCGCTGTC
The DNA here is from genome assembly GCA_949715645.1 of Portevinia maculata. Taxonomy (NCBI): domain Eukaryota; kingdom Metazoa; phylum Arthropoda; class Insecta; order Diptera; family Syrphidae; genus Portevinia; species Portevinia maculata. Next base: position 44,193,556 of record OX454525.1, read on the forward strand.
TGGTGGCACAAAGCAACGCAGAGGTCGGCACAGGCAAAACTCAACAAAATTCAGCGACTAGCCTGTGTCTGTGCAACAGGTGCAATGAAAACTGCACCAACAGCTGCACTTGAAATTATATTAAACATCCCCCCATTTCACCTAGAACTCATGAAAGAAGCAATGGTAAACGGCTATACGCTCATCACAGAAGATGAATCAAACTCCAATATAGCTCACTCTGCGGTACTAAGGGAACTCAGAGAACACGAACTACTTGGAATACACCTAACAGACAAATGTCTACCAAGATACAACTTCAGACACAACTTCAGGGTTACCTTCCCAGGCCGTCTTAACTGGGAACAGAATAAACCCACTTTTGATAAAGACTCTCACGTATGGTACACAGATGGATCAAAAACAAAAGAAGGAGTTGGAGCAGGAGTATACGGCCCCTGCACCCAAACGTGCCTATACGCTAGTATGGACACTAGCAGCACCGTATTCCAGGCGGAAATCTACGCGATAGAGCTATGCATTCGGGAAAATCTAAACAGGCGTGTTAAAAATAAAAACATCTACATTCTCTCCGACAGCAGAGCGGCCCTACTCGCGATTAACGCCTTTGAAATTACATCAAAACTGGTCTGGGATTGTCTCCAACTCCTACAACTACTGGGAACCACAAATAAAGTTCAATTAATCTGGGTGCCTGGACACAGTGGATATGAAGGCAATGAAAAAGAAGACGAACTAGCCAGAACAGGATCCGCATCCCCATTCATGATGCCAAGACCATTCTGCGGGCTATCAATGAGCCCCATTAAAAGTTGCATTAAAACTTGGCTTGAGGAAAAGAAGCTCCAATTCTGGAGGGAAACCGAAGGAAACAGGCAAGCTAAAAACTTTATGCCAAACAGCTCCCACAAAAAAACTAAGTAGGAGTCAGATTCGGCTAGTCACAGGCTTCCTCACAGGGCATTGCCGTGTCAATAAACACCTGATGACTATGGGCATAACACAGGACAACACCTGCAGATTATGCAACAGCAGAACACATATTATGTGACTGCAACTGCTTGATCAATACGCGTCGTCGCTATCTAGGTAAATTCTACCTTGAAGCAGTAGACATAGCTGCCAACTCTCCCAAAGAACTAGCTGCCTTCCTAAAAAATTGCGGCATTACGGACGAGCTCTAAATGGAGGGTATCACAATAGGCCCACAAGCGGCCGCAGTGATCTAGCTACAGTATACCACCTCCCTCTAATAATCTAATCTAATCTAATCTATCGTATTAAATGTGTATAGAAGTTTTACATTTAAAACTTTCAAGTAAACAGCTGCGGTAATTTTTGAGGAAATGACTTCCTCCGATTTTTTGGATATCTTCTAAGGCACTCGTCCCGTAACCTACCTGCAGGTTTCCTCGACACGCTGATTCATCTCTAACAAGCAGAAAGAATATGTCGAATGATATGGCATTGTCCTCCATCTTCTGTTTCCGAAAAAAAAACCGTCCCTTCTTTTCCCATTTGCAGCTTAATGCAGTGAAACTGCAATATTTTTCTTTAAAACGATAGGTCTGGAAATAGGTGGAAAACAACCGGTTCTAGCAGAACTTCTTTTATGCCCACAGAGAGAATTATTTCTGAAAGTGATTTTTTGGTGCAATCAACCACTCTCTCATTTAAAATTCCTATGAACGTATATCCAGGCAAAAGGTAATAAAACCACCACGAGGAGATTTATTGAGCCAATATTATTTCCTAAATTTTACATTGCCTAACTCAACTTTGTTTTTCTTTTAAATTAAAATGGTGTGAGTTTTATTTTTTCTATGGGGTTGACAAATTTCGGGAAAGTTTTTTCCACTGCCCTACCTCTTGCGAATGTCTGACAAACATGCCTGAGTATCAATTGTCAGGAGAAGCTACTCAAATTTGCCGGCCGGATTTGGCGTTATATTGTAGGTCCCTTCCACTTCGCACATTCTTCCCGCCAACCAGTATTTAGAAATAATAGGAAAACTGGCTGGCTTAAGTACAGAGAAGTACTGAAAAGTTCAATGAAATCTGAACTCCTAAGTCCCCCCTGTAATATCATTGAGCTAGACAGGAGGGTTAGGGAACTCACCTTGGCCCTCAATAAGACACTGACTTCTGCCTGCCCGGTAATCCGGCCAAGAGGCAAAAAGAAGCCATATTGGTTGACCTCATAATTAGGACCTTTAAGAAGCAGTTGGAGGAAACTATTCAACAAAGCCAAGTTCACAAAAGCTGAAACTGCATCTCTTAATGCTTACAACAAATAACTGAAGAAAGCCAAACGTTCGTCCAGGAGACTCCTTTGTGGGAAAATAGAAGAATCATTCGAGGCATGAAGGCTAATTAAAATCCTCTCCACCAACCCAGTTATGCCTAGCTGTTTGAAGAATGCAGATGGCTCCTGCACCACTTCTAGCGAAGTATCGCTTAATCTGCTACTGGATACATATTTCCCAGGTAGCTCCCACGTTATTAGCAATGCAAACCGAAACAGGTCAATTGCACGAACAACTAACTACACAGCCCTGATTACTAGGGACAAACTTCTGTGGACGCTACACAGCTTCAAAGCATAAAAATCCGAGGGGCCAGATGGCATTATACCAGCAGAGCTTCAAAACACCTCGGATATCATCTTGCCTAAGCTTGAGGTAATTCTGATAAGCTGCATAGAGCTGGTCTACATTCCGCTGTTATGGACAGAAGTTAACCATGTAAATCCTAAGGATCTCAGACCCATAAGCCTATCATCATTCCTTCTAAAAACGTTAAAAAGGCTGATTGATATCCAATTACGTACTAACATTCATATAAGACTCCTGTCTACGGCTAAACATGCATATTGCAAAGGCAAATCCATTGAAACAGCCTTACATACGTTAGCACGTTTAATCGAATATTCTCTTCACCATAAAGAATACACTATAGTTGCATTCCTGGACGTTGAAGGGGCTTTTAACAACGTCAATACATCCGCGATCGCGAATGCACTGTCAGCTCTGAAGGTAGATGACTCACTTGGTGAGCTAATTAATCTACTTTTCACAAGCCGGATTAGAAACTCAAAACTGTGTGTGACATTTGCCAGAAGATCTGTCAGTAGAGGTTCCCATAAGGCGGAGTATTTTCCCCCCTTCTCTGGAACTTAGTGGTGAACGAGCTGCTGATGTCCCTAGAAAGGGAGCGCTGCAGGGAGATTGCCTATGCAGACAACGTTACAATTGCCACCTCAGGAAAGCACCTAAACACTCTAAAAAAAACTTCTCCAAAACTCTCTTAACAAGCTAACGAATTGGGCAGATCGTTGTGTGTTAACCCCCACAAAACCGAACTTGTTCTATTCGCTAGGAAATATAAAATTCCACACATTGACCCACCTCAATCAGAGGCACAAGCTTAGTCTTCTCTGATGAAGCTAAACACTTGGTTCTCATTCTACATAAAAAGCTTAGCTGGAAACCTAACACACAAGACAGAGTCCGGGGGAATTACAGGGCAGATGAACTCGCCAGAAAAGGAACCCTACTGCCACTGTTACCTGATAAAGGTCCCTTTGGTATTCCAATTGCTACATGCAAACTCGTGTTTATGAGGGAGGCCATTGAGAGAACTAACCTTAGGTGGACAAGTGGAAACACTTGTCTAGCGACAAAACAGATTTGGCCAAAGTTGAATCTGAAACGCTCTAAGTGTTTGATATCTCTGAACAGACTGCACATTGGTGTAATCACCGGACACTGTCTCATAGACAAGCATGCAACAAGGCTTGGCGTCTATACAAATGACTCCTGCAGAAGCTGCTACGACGAGGAGGAGAAGGAAACTATTATCCACCTTCTATGCACATGCCTGATCTCTCTCAAAGACGAAAACTCCATTTAGGATCTTTCTTTTACAATGATCTCAACGATCTCAACGACCTCATAAACATCGATATTAAAAGTCTTTTAAGCTATATCAAAAGTGCCCACTGGTTCAACGAGTAGGAAGATAGATCCGTGATGTATCACAAAGGACCTTTTTTATTGGTCTAAGTGTGTCGGCTTTTGCCGACTGCCACTATAACCTAACCTAACCTAACCTCCATTTCTTACAAGCAAATTATTTATTTATTAAATTGTTTGAGTTATGCCGGTTTTCTGAAACAGCGACGATATATGATTTCTATTTTTAATTGTAGGAGTCACCCTATGCTAACAAAATAATGTTAAATTTTAGGAATTTGTCTTTACTTTGTTTTCTCTATTTCATGTCACCGGTCAAATATCATTCCAGGGGAGGGCAAGCCATGAGCTCGTAAAGAAAGAAGTCAATAATATTATATATACCTAGTTATATTTTTCCAAAATATCGATTATAAGGATATTTAATTTAATTTAATTAAAACCCTAGTAAAACATATTGCTATGGTGAAAGAGCTCAGAGCCAGGGGGCAAGTGTAAGAAAATTATGCACTTTAACAACACAGGACAAGATTCAACAAATCGTGAATACCCCTTGCATTCTCTGATTAAACCAAGGATCTTGATTGAGAACAACAAATTAAATTGATTATCATTAAAGTGATTTTAGGGCGAATTTAATGCATTCCGTATCTATCTGGGCGAAACTGTACCATATAGAACATGAGGAACTGGCAAAGAAAATTATATTAATATGTCATAATACGAGTAGGTATATTTATATGGTTATGTTTGTTTACAAAATAAGCTCTTGAAAACAAAGTAACATGTATTTATTTAAAATCTTCAATTAACATTCGAAGGCCCATCAACAAGAAAACACATAGTCGCTTGAAAAGCAAACTGACATAAAGAGAAATTTTGCAATTCAGAATTAATTAATTTTTCTATCAACACGTCATAACTATATCTCAACTTAAAGCTAGAAGGCGAAAACGTCAGATTGTATTTAATTTGATTTTGTTGAAGTTTATTCGAGCTTAACGTCATAATCCAAAAATGTCAAAATTCGCCAGCAACAAAAAAAAACATTTTCTTGTAACGCTTTTCATAAGTGACAATTCTCTTTTTATTCATTTCACTTTAAAATTTCAATCGTTTAGCGTAAAACATTTGCGTAACGTCCTTTTACCCCGGAACGAATTAAGTTAATACCATTTTATGCATAATGACTTAAGTCTGAAATTTTGTTTTTGAAACAGGTTTTTTAAATAACCCTTTTATACCAATTGAAAGAAGAAAAAAAAATATTTTTTAATTCAACGACTTTTAAATTTCATGTTAATTTAAAAGAAACATAATTTTTCTAAGTAACCAACAGATTCAAATGGCTTTTCTGAAAATCGATGATGTTTGACCCTTGGTCAGTTTGCTTTTATTTCGGCCAAAGTAAAATGAGGCTGAATTGGCCGTCAAAAATCAGAGTTATTTCGTTTGCGGACAGTGAAAAAAGGTCGAATTTCAAAAGTCGAAGTTATTTCACGGCACCGACTGAAGATACACCGGTAGAAGAAGTCCAGATAAAAATCAATAAGAAGAGCATGCAGTTGTCAATATTGTAAAACACGTAAAAAGTTTCAAAACTTCTGGATCACACAAATGCAACCACACCAGAATTTGATTGGTCTCAGTGAATAACTGATCTGAACCGGGAGCTTGCCGATATTTATTGAGGTCAAACTTCCCATAAGCGGACCAGTATCGGATGTAGTAAAATGGGAGGGTTGTGATTCTATTACTTCTAATTATAACCTCGCCGTTATATAAGAGGAAGAACTTACTTATACGCTGTTTCAAAATTGAACTGTGAACAAGTACATATCTTTATTGTGGGGGACATATTCTGGAGATTGGCGTCACTGGATACTAAGATTTTTTTTAACAAAGGAACCTAAGGGACTGTTCAACATTATTTCATAGAAATCGGCGTTAGCACTTTAATCAACAATTTTGTAGTTTTTTGATTCAACGCTGAGAGTTCTTTCTTTATATTGTCCAATGTGCATTATGTAACTATCCTACTGTGGGGTAGGGGGTCGAAGATATATTTATTTTTTTGCGAAATTCGTCTAATCCTTTGTACTATAAATTATGAATTTCTTCATATTTGTTATTTATTATCGCCTTATTATACAAAGGGTCCTTCATTAAAAACTTGACAACTTCTATTTTAAATAAAATGCAAACTACTTGAGATATCTCAAAAAAATGTATTGGCTTGAATTAGTATCAAAACATTTAGGAATGGAATTCGACTTCGTCCATATGTCCACCATGCGAACGCATGCAGCGGTTGATATCTTGAACCCAATTTTATATGACTCGGACGCACATTTCGTTCAATATTGGCTCTGAGCTCCTCTAACGCCGCCGGTTTGTTGGCATAGACCAATGATTTAATATAGCCCCATAAAAAAAGTCTAGAGGCGTTAAATTACACGATATCGGCCGCCAATAGATGGGTCCGTTTCTCGAGATAACACGTTCACCGAACTGAGACTTCAATAACTCGATTTTTGCACCCGCTGTGCGGCTTGTGACACCGTCTTGTTGGAACCACATATCACTTATGTGCAATTCAAGCAATTGCTCAAAGAAATAATGTTCCAAAATGTGTCTGTAGCCATTTACCGCCACGTAAGGGTCATTTTCGTCGACGAAAAAAAAGGTCAAATGACGCCGCCGGTATGAACCGCACCAAACAGTGACTTTTTGCGGATGAAGTGCTGTTTCATGAAGCACAAGAGGGTTCTACCTGTCCAGTAACGCATATTTTGCTTATTGACGAAGCGGGTGGAAATGGTGCGATGGTAGTGTATTCACAAAGTGATTGGCAGGTCGTGTGCTCGAATCCCGACCAGAGCCACGCTTTTTAAAATTGAATACATACAACAATTCAAATCTCCCTTAAGCAATGAAGGCACCACCTGTGGAGAGAAAATAAACCCCATCGCACCAGAAACTTCTTTCCTATCCTCCTATTTTTTCAAGTAGTAAGCAGCACCCGAAAACAGGCTATGGATCATTTGCTAAATGCTGCTTCCAGCAACAAAAAAAATGCCAGCGCTGTGGCAACATTATAAGGCTACTGTATCAATTACAAAAAAAAAATAAAAAAATCCCTTCAGCGCACGCTAATTATAAAAAAAAAAGTTCTTCAGTCAGCTTGATCTTTTTACGGTGTAGGCCAATATCCTTACGCGAAATTCACCATAATGTGGTGTGGGAGAGGCCCAATTCTTAACAACGCCTTGAAATTGACTGATTTGGCTGGTTTGTGACTGACAAATCTGCGGCAGCAATATTCTCCACACTTCGGGCAAAACGTAGTCTCACTGGCACGGCAACATCAAGCAGCGAATATTCTGATTGAAATTTGGTCACTAGACTATGAATTGCTTATCTACTGGGACGAGAATTACGGCCGAAAATTGGCGTTAACGCTCAACATCCAAAATAAAAAATTTAAAATCTTCAATTTAATATGTTTCATATTGTATACCGTAATATTTAATAACTAAGTCTAGTTCTGCTAAAAAATCAGTTAATGCACAAGAATATTTACTTCTTTTATATATATTCATTTTTTTCGGTATAATCATTTTAGCATTCAGCCAATGGTTACACATACTAATTATGGATTTAAATTTTTCTCATAGCCTCTTCCACCTCTCACATTTTTTTCTTCACCAAAATTATAAAATTCTTTTCTACGAGTATTACAAAATGATTGTAGTAGTCCTTTGAATCATATCTCTGTAAATTGTGCGATTGTTCATATGTATACTTCTCAAACAATTTTATAGTCTTACTAATGTACTACCTTTTTCGACCACTCCTCGCAAAGTTGTGCCATCAAGAGTGTTATCATAAAACATCTTGCTTCCTGGCAGGTACACTCCTCGACCTGATACGTGCAGAGTAGAATTAAGAAGAATTTCAGTTGTAGACTCAGTTTTTCTTAAGACCTTAAACTTAAATCAAGTGCAGAGTACCAAATTAAACGTTATCCTGAATGTAAGTAGATAAATAATTTGTAAATAATTTGTTTAACTTTTGTTTCATATTATCTTACATCAATAAAATCCAGAACAGAAAAAAACTCCATTACGAAACAATTAAGTTATCAACCTGGGTAGGATAAGTCGAAACTATTGTGTAGAGAAATGGGTTTAAAATGTTTGCTAACTTTTTAATGACTGAAAGATGAGACTTTCAAATTTGAAAGAAGTTCAATAACAAATAAGATTTCTTTTTGCTATACGTTCCATAGGCTCTAAACCAAAGCTCCTTCAACCGTTGGTGTTAGCGAATTTATATTTTTAGCACGAATAGAAAGTACCTTCAATTTGACGCCGTTTTTGAAATGAAAATTTGAGACGATTCTTATGAAAATTGATAGTCTTGATTGTTTATCAGACTTTCCCAAGAGTTTGACCAGGGAAAACAACTTTAGGTGTTAGGGTAGATATGTATATTAGTGTGGCGGTTTTGTTTAAAGAAACCCCAATTACCACTTGGTGCCGACCACAATTAGTTTGAACTGAATGTTCAAGTTTGTTAATCAGGAAACTTTAGATCCATTCTCTGGAATTTTCAAAAGTTATTAGTCCTGAACACTTTTCTGTAAGATTTTCTCAAAGGCATCGAAGAAGAGTTTTCCTAATACTCGTTGTCTGGTTATAGCTATTGCCGAACGGGCGCAAATATAGTGGATAAGACTTTACAACAGCCGCAACTTTGTAGAGGATGGCTTGTTTGACTACATGGCCTCGGTCAGTTACTGATGTGGAGTCCCAGCAGTACGCTGTTATTTAGGACAGCGGTGAGTTTTATTTTTTTGTGCAATTATTTAGGTATACAAATGATGGATTTGTCCCCGAAACCGCGTTTGGCTTAGACACATAGAAATTACAACCGAAACAATAAGTTTACTTGTTTCAAATGCAGTTATCCTATATGCTCTGTGCACAGAACGGCATGTTTTTAAAAAAAAAATTTTGCAAGAAAGTTTTTTTTTCAAAAATCCGGTTTTTTTGTTTACTATACTTAAAAGTCCAAGAAGTATTTTGTTTAAATAAATATTTTGTTTTATCCTTGAAAGTGTTTTCATTTTGCATAGAACCTAACTGGGGTGATGCATTGCCCTTATTGCTCTCTGAAAGCAATTGAACTGTGTTGCCCTCGGAAGGTTAAGCTCCGAGGTACCGGCAGGCCTTACGATTTCAAATCACTTTGTCATTGAGGCTAGCCAACGACCATACCACGTCGAGTTAATCGGTTCTCGTCAGATCACCGTAATTAAACGACGTTGGGCGCGGTTAGTAGGTAGATGGGGGACCGTTTCAGAACAGCCGCGTGTCGTTGGCCAGTCCCATCTACAGAGTTGAGGTAGATAATACATACGTGGTATCATAATGGACCTAAATTGGTCTAAGTGTGTCGGCTTCTGCCGACAGCCACATAAACCTAAACTAACCTAACCTCATTGAGGCTAATCAAATGCTGTTGTTGTTGCAAATGTGTGCTTCAGGAGTACTTTGGATTGTCTCTCTTTCGCGAATGTAAAGGAATGTTGACTAGTATTGCCATTTAACGGAGTGCACAGGATCTCTCCTTTGAATATGGGATTATCAACTGAGCCGACCGCTTTCAATTTTCGTTGAGATAGGGTATTTGACGTGAATGCAAATTAATGAACATGTGAAATATTCGATCAGCTTGCAAACCTTTAGTTGGGCTATGATTTATATCCGATGATTGTAACCCTAATTTTTGAAGAACAATTTTGAAACAATGAGATACTAGCCACTCTCGCAGTACAATATTGTTGCAATGCGCAAAACCCTACTGAAAATATATTATAGAGGTGTGATTTCTGCAACTCAGTATTGACTCACTCTTTGAGATCAGAAAAAACGAATCATATATATATGCGACTTCAATCGCGGGACTACTTAGTCCCAATAAATGAAATGCACAGATAGCAATGTTCTGTGCACGCAATCGCACAGAACATCTAAAAATCGAATCGTTTCATAATGAATCATATGAATTTAAATGAGTGAGCACGCACTGGCAATTTTAATCGCTGCGATCAAAAAATCGCCATTACTTGAGGCCATATGTCCAAATTGGTTTAAATTTAATATTTGCTTGTAGAGAAGCAGTTTGTTGTAGATTGAGAGGCATGAATTCCTCCATATGAGCCAATACATTTTATTGTATCGTATATTTAGTTCATCTCGTTTTTTTTTTTTGACATGTGTTTTCCAACACAACTTTGCGTTCAAAGTCAAGCCTAAATACTTAGCTGAGTTCGAATGCGGAACTACTTTATTATTTATGTACACAGGTATGTGTTGTATGTTTTTATTCGTAAAGTTAATATGAACCGACTTCAGTTCATTTAAGTTTATTTACCATTTTTTGGTCCATTTGGATATATCATTTACTGTCCTTTGCAGTTTTTCTGTAACTTCTTGTGCGGTTTTTCCTACTGCAAGTACAGCAGTATCGTCTGCAAACGTGGCAACAGTAGTTTCGTCATTTTGTGGTAGGTCGTTCGTGTATAGGAGGAACAGTACTGGTCCCAACACAATACCTTGCGGTACTCCAGCTTTGATGTGTTTCAATTCGTAGTACTCATTCTCTGGCTTAATTCTAAATAATCGTTGTAGTATATACGACTCTAGTATTTCATGGTAATCTTTTGGAAGATATTTTTGTAGCTTACAGATTAGTCCTTTGTGCCAGACTTTATCAAAAGCCTGTGTTACATCAAGGAAGATGCCAGAGCATATTTGTTTTTCTTCTAATCCTTTTTCTATTATATCAGTTATTCTGTGGACCTGATCTATTGTTGAGTATTTATTTATGAATCCAAACCGATGGTTTGGGATCAGTGTCTTTTCTTCTAGAATCGGATGGAGTCGTTTTAGGAGCATTTTTTCGAATACCTTAGACAGGATTGGCAGCAATGATATCGGCCGATATGACGTTACTTCACTGGGCAATTTTCCCGGCTTAGGTACCATGACAACTTACGCAACCTTCCTCATGCGAGGAACATACCTTAGTCTGAACGTTATATCTGTGCTATTTTTTTCATACCTTACCATACCAAATCGCGGGGCTTTTTCGAGGTTACTGCTGGAATCGATCTCTCGTCTTCGCACATTTCTTCCGTTTGTTCGGAAATATCATTATCGTCGTATGGATTGAAGACGTTTTCAAGATGTTTCCCAAATAGATCAGCCTTTTGTTTGTTTGTTTTAGCCCAGTTACCACTGCTGTTTTTCACTGGCGGAAAGTATGCCGTTGGTCTTTTAATTTTTTTTGTAGCCTTCCACAGTGGGTATTCTGTACTATGAGTAGCATCGTTTGTCAGATTTGTAAGGTATCTTTCCACCGATGCATTTTTATATTCTGATATCCTTTTTCTGAGCTTATTGTTCAAGCTATTAAGTCTACTTTTATCACTTGGAGCTCTTGACAGTTGCTATAATATAATTGATATAAAATTGCAAACTTCTTTGGGATACACGTTTCTTTTTACTTAGCTATTTAAATCAGGCGTTGCAGCCCATGCAGCCTTTTGTATAGCTAGGGTGAAGGACTGTACTTCACTTTCTAATTGCTCTATTGTATTAATTGTTGTGGATAGTTCGATGCGTTCATCTATTAAATATCTGAAATATGTCCAGTCAGTTAGTTTGTTTATTAGACGTGGGTTGTGTTCCTTCATTATAATTTTATTACCAAGTGTTATCAGCACAGATAAGTGATCTGAGTCAAGATCTGGCCCTTCCTTAACTTGGGTAGTATTTGAGGAAATATTCTTAGTTAAGAATAAGGAAAATGAAACAAGTAAAATAAACCGTTTTGGATTTAAATAAAAAGTGTTGTGTTGTGGCTTTGATGCTCCGTCAAGCAAATATAAAAAGTAGAAACATATATTGGGGATATTCTATTGTGAGTGGAAGACTATCAAATGGTTAATTTGATTAAATTGGTCGAAGCTTAAAACAGCATTTTTTGTTTAAACGAAATTCAAATCCCAGAGCACTCAGACTTGGTAACAGTCCATTGTTACTGCCAGGCAGAAATCCTCTTTTTGGTGTAGATGTTGGAGAAAACAAGGTGGTATTCGTTTTTCTCCATTGATTGGTGGCTTATGTTGTTGTTCCCGATAGTGATTGAACCTGCATCGCACGGGTCACAACACACTACCCTCTACACCGTCGCCACGTTTATATCGCCCTTATAACACAAAACAGCATCCTAAGGAATTCACGGAATACATATTATGGAATGGGTAGATACACAATGCTTTGATGAATTACTACATTTAATTGCATCTTAAATAACACAGTCCATAAAACCTGAGAAACGCGCATCGGATTCAAAGGTTCTATATGTTTGTTTGCACGTGTGCTGTAGCGGGTCTAGTCTACAATTAAATGGATATGTTTTGCTTTCAACATATCATTCAAAATGTCTATTTATTTTACTTCTTCATCATCGGAAAAAGCAAGTGAGCAAAATGTTTACCGTCTTCCATATCCTTCCAAATACTATCGCTTTGGCTGGCCAATATATACGGCTTAGTTGATGCCGATTATTGCTTCAGTGAAGTCATTCAGTGGGAAGAGTGGTTCGAACATGAAAAAAAGTTTCAGTTTTTCTTTTCCAGTTCTAAATTTAAATTTGCAATTTAAAAACCCCAAAATTTAGTTTAGTTTAGTTGCAAATGCGCGCACTCGTACTATTTCTATTTGTCTACGATTACAAAATTGCGGAATTGGTTGTCGCTTGTGCGCGTATGGCCATTTCTTACAGCACCAACCATTTCTTATCGCTGCGGCTAAATATCGCACTTTACTCATTCTGTTTTGATAACTTGAAATTGACACATTAAACAGATTCTTGACAACTTTGGTTTCCGCGATTGACTAACGTTTATGCGGCGTAAAGTTTCAAAATGAATATGCGAATTTAATAAACATATTTAATTCAAAGTTAAACCTTTTAGCCATGCTTTTTTATGTTTTCAAGTTGAAATATACCAAAAAAGAAATCAAAACAGATAAAAAAGTGAATTTTTTGACGTTTAAGTAAATTTGGATAAGTTCTTATAGATATAGAAATTGTATTGTTGGGTAGAAATATAAACAGAAAAGAACAGAAACACTCTTATTCACGGTTTACAGATTAATACATTTAATGCACTTCAACAATTTTTGTTATAGTTTTGTATACATTTTTATTCACGTATAAACATTTGAGTTAAGAGTACAAACACATGAGTTTATAAAAAAAACGGTGTTTGTCCATCCGTCCGTCCCCATCACGAATTTTGAGTTTGCAATATATTCTTTCAAGGGGCCCAAAATTATCAAGTTTAAACGTACTACGCAGACTCGAAACTTGTCATTTCACTTAAATTCCACTTTTCATACGAAATGTTCATCGTTTCGAAATGTTGAAATGTTGAATTTTCTTCTCTGTATTTGGAACTCTTATCAGACAAACCATTTAAGAATCCCCACACGTCACTCAGCGCGTGTGAATAAAAAACCGATTGGAAAGAAAACAGTCGCCAAAATATCAGACAAACTTGACAACTTCAAACTTTTAGTGGTGCGTTCACACTGATTACCGAACTATCAATGTCAAAATGTTATCAATGTCAAAATATTCAGTGAAATCAAAATCATGGTGAAATACACGAAGGAACAACGTTTACAAATAATTAAAATTTACTACCGAAATTCCGAGCCAGTGATCGCAACTTTAAGAGCGTTAACGATCCAAGTAGAGAAACAATTCATAGTCTAGTGAAAAATTTTGAGTCAGAATATTCCCTGCTTGATGTTGCTGTGCCAGTGAGACTACGCTTTGCCCGAAGTGTGGAGAATAAACCAGTCAAATTAGTCAATTTCAAGGCGTTGCCAAGAATTGGGTCTTTCCCAGACCACATTAATTCGAATTTCGCGTAAGTACGAGGGCGGGTCAATAAGTCCGTGACTTTTTGAATTTCTGACCTCTTTACTGAAACAGCAACACTGCTCCTATCAACAGGCATCTGTCAGTTGACTCCTGTCAAAATTTAAACTTGCTGCGTCAGTTAGTTTGTGTTTGACAGCTATTTTTATCAGACTACTCACTTATTTGAGGAGAAAATGGAAAAAGTGAATTTCGTGTGCTTATTAAGCATTATTTCTTGCGAAAAAAAACCATTACCGAGACCAAGGCTAAGCTTGAAAAATACTGTGGGGACTCTGCACCATCGATTTCAATGGTAAAAAAGTGGTTTACTGAATTTCGTTGTGGCCGTACAAGCACTGAAGATGCCGACCGTCCTGGACGCCCAGTTGAGGTCTCTACACCCGAAACAATCGAAAAAATTCACGATATGGTGTTGGCCGACCGAAGATTGAAAGTGCGAGAGATTATGGAAGCCGTAGGGATCTCGCATGGCTCAGTGGTTTCAATTTTGAATGATCACTTGGGCATGAGAAAGCTTTCCGCAAGATGGGTGCCGCGTTTGCTCACAGTCGACCACAAACGCAATCGTGTAACAACTTCACAGGAAGGTTTGGCGTTGTTTAATCGCAATATGGAGGAGTTTTTGCGCCGTTTTGTAACCGTGGACGAAACATGGATCCATCACAACACACCAGAGACCAAACAACAGTCAAAACAGTGGGTTTCTAAGGGTGAATCGGCGCCAAAGAAGGCCAAGGTGGGTTTGTCAGCCAATAAAGTTATGGCGACTGTTTTTTGGGATGCACGCGGGATAATCCACATTGACTACCTTCAAAAGGGAAGAACAATCAATGGGGAATATTATGCCAACTTATTGGACCGATTCAATGACGATTTGAAAAAAAACCGACCTCATTTGGCCAAGAAAAAAGTTCTTTTCCACCAAGACAATGCAAGGGTGCACAGCACACATGTGCAGTTGCCATGGCAAAAAACCATGAATTGGGCTATGAATTGCTCCCTCATCCACCCTATTCTCCAGATTTGGCTCCGAGCGACTACTTCTTGTTCCCAAACCTGAAGAAATGGCTTGGTGGAAAAAGATTTGACTCCAATGATGAAGTCATCTCGCAAATAAAGACCTATTTTGGGGACCTCGACAAATCATTTTTTTTGGAAGGGATAAAAAAATTGGAGAAGCGTTGGACAAAGTTTATAGAGCTCAAGGGAGACTACGTTGAAAAATGAAATTATTTTTTTATCAAAAAATCTGTGTTTTATTCCAAAAGTCACGGACTTATTGACCCGCCCTCGTATCTTGGCAAAATATGCGTTACTGGACAGAACTTCATCCGCAAATAGTCACTATTTGGTGCGGTTTTCATGCCGGTGGCGTCATTGGGCCGTTTTTTGTCGTCGATAAAAATGACCCTCATGTTACGGTAAATGGTATTCGCTACAGAGACATATTGGAACCTTAATTCTTTGAGCGATTGCATGAATTGTACATCAGTGATATGTGGTTCCAACAAGACGCTACCACAAGCCACACAGTGCAACAATCGAGTTATTGAAGTCTCAGTTCGGTGAACGTGTTATTTCGAGAAACGGACCCGTCAATTGGCCGCCGAGATCGTTTAACGCCTCTAGACTTTTTTTTAAGGGGCTACATTAAATCATTGGTCTATGGCAACAAGCCGGCGATGTTAGAGGAGCTCATTCTCGGTCGAAATGTGAGGCCGAGTCATCAAAAATTGGCTTCAACGTATCGACCGCCGCATACCTTCCCGTGGTAGACATATGAACGAAGTCGGATTCCATTCATAAATATGTTGATAGTAATTTATATAAATATAAGACAAAGATGGACAGAAAAATATATAAAATAAGGGAGGAGGTGGACAGAAACGGACTAAAATCAAGTCACTCAATGCATTTAAAGTTTTTTTTTTAGAGAATTAAGTATTTTGTTGCAACCACTTCTGATTTCAGAAAATAACGAAACGTCCTTAATGAAGTTTTGCCCTTAGCTGTCATATGAAATGTTCTCCGTTCAGTGTTAACGGGGAAATGAAATTTCGTATCGAAAAGTTAAATTGCGGGTCTGTGTAAACGTTGCATAAGAATTTTTAAAATCCGTCGCTGACATACCCACTTTTTGAAGAAAAAAAAAACCTTTTTTCGTAGAAATCAAAATTTGTTGTAGAAAACTGAAATCTAGAAATACATAAACTCTCTAGGGGCCCAAAAAGCTCAATTGTAAATATTTTTAAAATTCGCCTACTGGCACGCCCGCTATTGGAAAAAAAACTTTTTTGAAGAAATCAATTGAACAATTTTTATGTTTTTTTGGTTTTGAGTGCAATGTTAGTCTTTAAGTGTTATAAAAGCGTTTTTTCTTCTAGTGTTTTCCTTAAATTCATATTAATTATAAAATGTTAAAATATTGTCATAAATGTAATACATTACATATATTCTAGGTGTAAAGAAAAAAGTTCTGTACAAATTTTATAAATATTCAAACACTTTTAAACTTTAAACTAAAAATAAAAATTATTATGTAGATATAACCAACTATGTAGACAATATCCCTCTTAACAATTCACCCATGCTTTAATTTTTGCCTCGCCCACTTTTTGGGGAATAGAAAAAGGAATATGGTATTCAACAGTTCGCCGAAGCGGACTGTAGCCTTTCCTTTTTATCTTGTATGAACATAATGTAATAAATTAAACGGCTATAAAAATGCTTTTATACATATTTGTTAAATTGTACATCATATGCGAGTTTGTAGGAAAACAAAAGTCTATTTAGAAAAGTTCATTAATTTTTAAAAGTCGCACAAATTTATTTAACTCAAAAAAAAATGTATTAAATTTCGGCTGAAGCACCCTTTTTTCATTTTTTAACACATTGATACTGATGTATATTTTTGTTTAATAAAAAAGCAAGCTTTCAATCTTAACAAATGATACTTGGTTCTAAGTTAAGTACAAGTAGAATTTCAAATGAGTTATTACTGAGTAGCAATAATAACACCTGCCATATACAAAATATTACTCTAATATAAGGACCACCTCCATAGTATGATGTCGTGTATCCTTGTGCGTGGCTATTTTGGGTGCAGGGAAATAACTCACGGGCAATAACTTCACATGGGCCATAACTTCACCTCGAGTGGGAAATAACTTCACTTTTTGTTTGTGAAGTTATTGCCCACAATAGGTGAGCAATATCTTCACTTTTTTGTGGGAAATAATTTCTCTTAACATTTTATGATAATTCAAGAACCGTACCTCGCACCTACTCCAAATCAGACAATGACCCCAAACGAGATGGTTGCAAGGGGCAGCCCTCCCCTCCCATAAACAGTGCAATGCATATTGGGACCCCTGCTTGGGGTCACTGTTTGATTTGAAGTAGGTGCAAGGGCAAATTGTTGAAAACAGCATCAATGGAAAATGAAATAACGCCAAATTGTCCTTATTGCACAAGGCCTTATTTCACGGCACCGATATAAATTGCTAGAAATAAATTGTTATATTTTGTTATAAATGAAATTATACAAAAACCTCATAAATGACTCCATTTTACATTTCCTCTTCAGGTATAATAGACAAATTCTCAAATTATAGGTGGGAAATAACTTCACAAAATTTACGGTGACGTAATTGCTCAATGTCACTGGGCAATAACTTCACAAAAAAAAGTGAAGTTATTTCCCACTCGAGGTGAGGTTATTGCCCATGTGAAGTTGTTGCCCGTGAAGTTATTTCCCGGCACCGCTAAATTGTACTTCCTGCTGGTAAGCTAAAATGCTTTTTGTGAGCAGGAAATCGTTTTTGATGGAAGAGCTAGACAAATGAAATATGACAAAACATTTTAATATGTGCTGCAGTATCTTTTAAGTGTTTCTTAGTATTTGTTTTTAAGGCGTTCCTGAAAACATCGTGCGTATCAGCTAAAGCCGTAATAATGAACAGAACACCATCATGTGGGAACAATTTGTATCATTCCTGTGAATAAACTGAGAGAGCAGTGAAAAATGTTCGTATAAAACAAAATTTCCCTGATACCCTTTTCAGGTCATATGTTTATATTTGTCCTGTCCAATTGCTAAGGTCCTAAGCCGCCGTGTCACAAGCCAAAAAGAAACGAAACTGAATTTTTTTTTTTTTTAATAAAAGGAAATTCAAATCCCAGAGCACTCAGACTCGGTAACGGTCCATTGTACCACCAGGCAGAAATCCTCCATTTGGTGTAGAGGCATGTGAATGGGTGGCGTATGTTGTTGTTACCCATGGGGATTGAACCTGCACCGCATGGGTCACAAGCCAACACACTAACCTCTACACCGTCGCCACCCTGAAATGAAACTGAAATTCCTTCTCGAATCGTTTCTGTGATGTCACCAGCGACGTCTGTTCTGCCACTTAACAGAACGGATTCTCTTTTTTTGTTGCAATTGCACACAAACAAAAATAATTGAAAACTCTTTATGAAAACACGCATTCTAAACCAATATTTTTTATTTACAACAATTTGTATACCCTGTCCTAAGGGTATATTAATTAATCGAAATAAACTTAAGGAAAATCCCCGCCCAAACGAGGGGAAATAGACTCCTCCCCCCTACCCAACAATAAAAAATTTGCATTTTGTTTGTCCCTTTACAAGAATCCGTTATGATTTTGAGGCACCAAAGTTATCGTATTCGTGCCATAATCAATATTTCGCCCACATAAACTTTTTGCCATGACCAACTTTTGGACAAAGTATGTGTTTTCAACGAACAAATAAACATTTGTCCACCGGCTGGACAAAACGTCTCTGTTGATAGCAGCAACTTCGAGATAGTAAAGGAGTTCACCTACCTCGCAGTAAACATCCACTCTACAAATAATGACACTTTAGATGAGATCCGACGAAGAATTACCCAAGGAGACCGTTGCTTCTTCCGTTTTTCAAAACAAATGGGTTCAAAACTCCTAACTCGGAAATGAAAGTGTAAGCTCTACAAAATACTGATACTGCCAATTGTGCTTTTGAAATGCAGGACGATTAGCAGAAAAGGACGGCTAATATTGGATTCTATCGAAAGAAAAATACTCCGTCGAGGGGCGTATGAAGGAAAAAATACAACCACGAACTTTATGAGCTGCACCAAATGAAGTCTGAAAAGTTAAAACACGCCGAATTCATTGGCTCGGCCACATCAAGAATTGGACCATAATGCTTCAGCGAAGTCGATCTTTGACTCCCAGCCATCAGGTTTGACGCTGCAACGGAGGCCGAATGTATGTTTTAAAGACCAGCCCGTCGGGGATGCCAGAGCTCTCGGTCTGAACAACTGAGAGCAGCGTGCCTGTGATCGGGGAGGATGGGAGGCAGCAGTGTCTCAGGCAGACACTCTCCTCGGGTCGGGAGCTCGTTAAGTAAGTTTGTGTGTAATTTAATCTGAGTACTTTAAATTTAATATTTTGCCATATTAAATTACGAAGCGTGTATAAAGATAATAGAAATACTTGGAATAATCTTTCTTTCGGCCTCACACGAAAAAAGGAGCAAGGAACCTTGACTTGACTTGAATTAATGGGCGCGTTCAATTTACAAGTCAACCACTAGTGACTACTATTTTACCTTTTCTCATTGATCAAATAACTCACGTGACCATCGTTTGGCAAGTGATAGACATTTAATTAGTAGTGAACTTGCAGTTGACTTGCAAATTGAACGCGCCAAATAATTCACATAAATAATAGGGTAGGTAAGGTACATACCTAAACTTGTTCAATTGCCATTTGTATTCACACGATGCGTGTGCAATAGACAAACCAACAGAAATACAAAAAATACGGATTGCACATCTAAGAGAAAATTGTACCTTCGGCCCAACCGTTCTTTAATTTGACATGCGCAGCAGACACAAAAACACAAAGACGTCTCTTGTCTCTTCCAACCACCAGTCCTTTAAGCCCGAGGTGTGCTGTTGATTGTAAACCTATATGCCTAAGCGAATTCCAAAGTGAAGATCCACTTGAGTGCAGATTGGAAAACGACAAAGCGATTTACGTTTTTCAACGCCACACAGATACAACAGGCAATCTTATTGAAAACAATATTAATGTTTGTTTTCATTTGCCTACCCAAGTGTTTGTAATGCAACTCGAGTGGATCTGAGTCGCTGAGTTTCAATTCGATATTTAGCTTGGGTGATATGTTTTCACCCACCATTCAAACATCCACTCTGCATCTCGTAACGTGACGGTCGGTATAGTCTTCATCATAGTCATTGTGTGTTATCCTTGCGTTGTTCGTTATCTTTAGGTATGGTATATAGCGCCTTTGAACTCCTATATCATCCCTGCATCTGTCAACATACTTACATATCCTTTTGTTGAGTGTTTACTTTAGGACCGACCCACCGACCACGAGATTTTAGTTTGGTCGAACGGTGGGTTCCCTCGCAATGCATAAAGTGAGTTTTTCTCTTCTATGCGTTGAAAATTCAGAAATAACTGGAAATGGTAACTTTCATTTTGCCTTTTGAAGCAAAATATTTTCTTTTATTTTCTAAACGCTGATGGATTATGGTAATAAATGGAGAAGAATTTGTTTATTTATTTTTGGATGGATGTTGTGCAAATTTTGAAAAAAATTCCTCGAATACAAAACTAAATACACTTGTATTTTTTTCTTTTTATGAACCATATTTAAAAATGTTTTTTTTTCTATTTTCAGGTAAATAATCTCTCTACGTAGAACATTTTAATCATGTTGCAGAGCGCTAAAAAGGTTTGTGTCGAATAACGAAAGTATATATAATGTTTTTTTAACACCTACAATGCTATTTTTTCTGGCTCCTTTGACCGTTTTGGTCGCGAAAATCATTACTCTTTAAAAGCATAAGCAAAGACTACAGTCCGCATGGGCGAACTGTTTGACACGTTACTCCTGATCCTATCCCTCAAAAAATGGGGAGAGGGGCATAAATCTAAGTATTGTTAAGAATGATAATGATCTGTGTCAATGGGCGGATTTTAAAAAAAATCCAAATTTCAGCTTTCTAGATCGAGTCTTCTGGCCGATAAATTGACGGACGGACGGACATCACTAGGTCAACATAACTATCGATGCTGATCGCAAATTTTGTAACTTTTATGCTACGAGTACAGCACATGTGCATGCGGCATTGATGCCAGAAATTGTTCATAATTTCCACATGCCGTGTACTCCGCATGTTTGGGACTGCCGCATGTAGTGAAAATGTCACATGTAACCATGTAAACATGTGTCATTTTTGCATGTCGTGTACTCACAAGTTGCATATCTGATTGTGACCACTTGCGACATTTTTTCAATAGTGCCATATAAAACAGAAAAGAAAACTCTTTCGATATCTCTCGACAGCTTACCTATGGTCGTTCCTGTTGTACATGTGGCAGGTCCCAAGAATGTTTTGTAGATTTTCATACATGCGGCACGAATTCGTGTGAATCTTTGTTTGTTCGCGGTATGTTTCTATTTATATATGTATGTATATCCTTTTTCGGTTTATAAGAACTTTTTTTGGAGTTCCAGTTTTGAACCAGGATTGCGAGTTTATGTGAATCAGAAAATATTTAATTCATAAGCTCATTGTGGCGTATGATTTAAAGATTATTTAAGTCATAAGCTCTTTTCGATTTAGGAATTGGATGAGCCTGATGCCTACGAATTTTATGTTGAAGTTGTGTATGTGAGGACTTATATGTTTAGGAGAGGAAATCAAAAATATATGAGTTAAATAATTTATACTTTTGTAAATATTATGTGTTTCGCAATACCTAAATTGTATGTATATAATCCTATTATGTACCTCTGGAATTAGCGTAAATTATTTGCATTATTCTTTTAAATGAAATTTGTTAGCTTAGCACGATAAAGATAAATAAATAAACAAAGAATAATGTATCAAAAGTAGTGCGAAGGGAACATGTAGCATTTTCGCATGTCGTGTATTCGCAAGTCGCATGTATATTAGGGTGGTTATACCATAAGAAACTATTTCAGTATTTTTTTTGGAATTTCTTAAATGACATTTAGGGGTCGCTATAAAGGTTTGAATTTAAAAAAAAAACTCAAAATCTGTATTTTTTTTTATACTCAGGACATAAAAAATATTACAAAATCTTCAACGATGGATGGTAATGTTGATTTTCTTCATTCGGATAATAATTGACCGATAAGCCAAACCTTACTTTGATTTCTCGTAGCTTTACTCAGTCCGCTACTTTTAGACGCCATTGCAATACGTTGAAACACGTTACTATGACTTTTACAAATAAAATGCGTGCGCTCTCGTAAATGGCTTATTAGAACAGAAGTGCGGGCGGGGTAAGTCTCAACGCATCGTTACAGAAGAGGGGTCGAGGCGAGGGCTTTTTGTAAAAATTTTGACAGCTGGTAGCGACCTCTAAAACTTAACAAAACAAAACAAAAAAAACGTATTTCATATTTAGAGGTTAATAATCAAATGGGAAAGTGCCCCGGGGATAATTCAAAAATCGAAAAATACGGACCACCCTAATGTATATGTTATATTATGTTTGTGCGCATGTGGCACATGCACAGCTTGGACAATGGAAAATCGCTGAAGTCATAATGGTTCTTAAGCCCGGAAAACCGCCGATTGAAAAAACGTCTTATAGAACAATTTCGCTTCTTCCAATTATATCTTCTTTTTTTTATATATTATTTATTATCTCCTTTCTTTTTGCAATTATAATTACAAAACAATAATAGGGACACAATTCTAAAATGCATTATAAAAAGGAAAAAGATAACAGGAATTCATTCTGTAGCCATGTAAGATTGGTGGCGAATGATCCTTTTAAATGATCTAGTTTAATAAATAATTTGTGGGGTAAAACGTAATTTTAAAAGTTTATTCAGCGAAATATGGCTCTGTAAAATTAAATAAAGAGAAAGTATATTTTTTTATTTATGTATGTATATAACCAAAGAAAAAAGAAGAATGAATGAATTGATTTGATAAATGCATATATATAATTTAATAAAGTTAAAGTAGGGGTATAAATAAATGACAAATTTTTTAGTTGATTTTTTTTAGTTGTTACTTAAACAATATTAATGAGTAAATTTTTGACTTGTGAGCTATCCATTTCGAAAAGCCAATTTTTAACTTTATTTAAAAAAACGTTACATTTGTTTAAAACTTTTATGTCGTGTGGCAGTTTGTTAAAAAGTTTAGTAGCAGTTACAGTAAAAAAATTTGAATAGTGAGTCTTATTTGAGGTTGGCACATTAACAAGAGCTTTAGTATTGACTGTTAAGCTATATACATTTGAGCTTCGGATTGTCGATGTAAAACCACTGCGGATGAAAAACACTTTAAGTACTTTATAGACGTAAATATGCTTAAGGGGTAAGATGCGGAGTTCCTGAAACAAGGGCCAACTGCTGGCTAACCTATTCTTGTTGCAAATAATTCTTAATGTATGCTTTTGGGCTAATACAAGAGGCTCAATGGTATTTAAATAAGTCCCTCCCCAACTCGATATACCATACTGCAGTTTCGAATGTACGAGTCCGTAGTACATCTTTAACATCCGATTTTTAGAACAATACGGTCTTAACATGAACATGTTTCGAGTAACAGCCATCATATATTTTTGTAACTCAGCTGTATTTGCCTTCCAGTTCAAATTCTTGTCGATTAAAACTCCTAAATATTTGAAACTATCAACTGATTCAATTTTAAAACAAGTCGAGGAACAGAAAGCATTTGTATAAAAATTTGTTCTATCACAAATGTGCAGGGACATGCTAAGTTTTTCACATGCAGCAGAGTGAAAGTATACTTCACATTCAATCGGTTCCAAATTTTGAAGACTGCAAACCATAAGCTTTATTTTTTCGCTTATCAAAAGTTCATGTTTTGCAAACCACTGCCTTAAAATTTGTAAATCCCTTTGTAATTTGATTAAGGACTCAAATAAATTGTTGCTTGTGTAAGTAAGTGCCATATCGTCAGCGAAAGCTGTAATATTGCTACAAAAATTTTGTTCGAATATGGAATTCACATAAATCAAAAATAAAATCGGGCCCAAAACAGAGCCTTGTGGTACACCGACTCCTATTTCCATTTCTTCACTGAAGACATTATCAAGTTTGACTCTTTGAGACCTATTACTTAAATATGAGGCAAACCAATTGTAGACCGATTCCCTGAATCCAGCTTTGTAGAGTTTATCCAGCAGAATATTATGATTGGCCATATCAAACGCCTTGGTCATGTCAATAAATAAAGTTACTGTCCTTTTTTTATTGTTAAGACTAGAACATAATTCGCTGCACAATTACAGAATGGCATCCTCTGTGGACATACCTTCTCGGAATCCAAATTGTTTATCGCTCAAAAAACTATTTTTTTTGAAATGAACATATGCGTGGTTTCATAAGCTTATCAAATAATTTAGAAAATGTGGGAAGTAGGGAAATAGGTCTATATTGGCATGTTTGTTTTCGTTTGCCTTTTTTTATACAATGGAATAACTTCAGCAGCTTTTAGAGATTTTGGAAAAATACCACAATTCACGCTCTTATTAAATATATGGAATAATATATCTGTTATACAAAATGCAATGCGTTTAAGGAGACAATTTGTAATACCATCGGATGTGCATGATTGCTTATTGTCAATAAACTTCATATGAAGTAAAAGATTCGAACAAAAAACTGTTTTTTTGAAACCTATCGCAAAATATATCTGAATCTAAAGTGTTCGACAGAATATTGATTAGGCGAATAAAGCCGGTAATAGATGAAAGGCATCTCATTCTGGATCACCAATTCGGTTTCAGAAGCATGCATTCTACAGTTTAACGTGCATAGATTAACACATGTATTTTAAAAATCTCTTGAAGACAAACGGATTTGTTCAAGCGTATTCCTTGACGTCTCTCAAGCCTTTGACCCGGTCTGGCATGAAGGCTTAAAGTTTAAATTACGAGAAGTTCTGCCGGAGCATCTATACAACATTTTGGAGAATTACCTAACTGATAGATTATTCCGCGTTAAATTTGGAAAGAATATTCAGATTTTAAGGAAATAATGGTTGTGTTATACTTATTATACACTCGTGATATACCACACGTAGAAAGCACTGAGCTAGCTACATTAACTGCGACACTGGCAGTAGTTAAAGCGGTCGAAGAGACTACGGAAAAACTTCAAGAAGCTCTGGATAGAGTAAATGAAGGGACTAAGGTTTGGCGAATCGCACTCAACGAGACCAAATCTGTTCATGTAAATTTTACTTACAAGAAAATAAGTAATTTACCGGTCTTTTCAAACTCGGTTCGAATTCCGTTCGGAAACGAGGCTAAGTATCTTGGAATGACACTTGATGCAAAGCTGAAATGGAAAGCGCATGTACAGAAAAAACGCAAAGAACTTGATAATAAATATAGAGAAATGTATTGGTTACTCGTTTAATATTAAGAGCTTAACCCATTTCAGGCGGCTCATTCTTTCGTGGACCAAAATCGTTGAAATTTCACCCAGAGCCTACATTTGGGTCCTAATTAGTGGGAATATTTTTTATTTTGCCTGTTCAGGCATGGTGCCTAGGTAGTGGTGCGTTTTCGCACCATTCGCCTGAACCGATATAAAAACAAAAACTATACAGAGAAAATGTTATTAGTTTTAAAAGTATTTTTTATTTGTAAATTAGTGACCGCAACATTTGGAACATTTGAAGACGGTGTGATTGTGACAATCGCGGCAACGAACGCGCTTACCAGTGCGAATAACTGAATGACCGATCTTATCTGAACGAATATCGTTCAACGCGATTGTTTTGTTCAAACTGTGCATTTGTTTCGGTGCAAATATTCTGGAATCCGATTTGACTTGACGCAATAAGCACTCGGTAACATATACACGGAAGCCAAGCTGTGGCATAATACTGGATTTCAGTCGCTTCGTTTTTTCGTAATGCTCTGTTCTTGTATGTTCGTGTTTGTGAATCATGCAATGGAATTTCCATGCATTGACCATTGCTGCGTCCAATGCGTTCGTCAAAAGAGGCCAGTACCATTTCTTCCGGCGCACACGAATACGATAGTTGTTCATCGCATTGTCGAACAAGTCCACACCGCCCATCCGTTGATTATATTTATGCAAAACATCCGGCATTTCAATGGATTGCATTTTTTTGTTTTTCCGGTCCCAACGCTTAGCATAACGATTTCATGGTTTGTGTCGAATGCGAAATCCAATGTTCCTCGTGTCTTTTTTTTCATTGAGCGAAAGTCAACTAGCCTAGCTTCGTTTGTTCGATTTTCACGGATAGTGCCAGATGCAAAGTAGCCGAGTGATGATAAGCGGCACATAAGTTTATGCGAAGTGAAAAAATTGTCAAACGTGACGCAATGCTGAAGTGGCGTTTCCAATTTTGCGAGCAACTTTATAACCACTGTTTCGCCTAAACCGTATTCGATGAATTCCGGATCTTTCGTTGCACTTGCACCGCCATATAGTATAAATGAAAACAAATACCCTTCAGACGATCCCAGTATTTGAACCCGAACCGAATAGGTTTTCCCTTGATAAACATTTTGCAAGAATTTCGCCCATAATATGCAATCATTTGTTCATCAATGGAAAGTTCGTGCGCAAAAATTCCGAATTGCATGAACTTTTCTTTCATGAGGTTATTTAGAGGCGTCACCTTCGCAAATTTGTCGTTCACATCCAATTGCCGGTTATCGCACACATGAAAATATCGTTTTATTCGACGGAAACGATCGCGAGTCAAGGCAGCACGAATGATTTGGCATTCCAGCGATGGATTTGAGTAGTTGTTGGTATCTGGGCGGGTGTTGTAGCCAGTCAGAAACAATACTCCAATGAATTTGCGCATTTCTACGATATCGGTGTTGAATGTGGCATCGTTACAATCGGTAATTGCGTAATCAATGGTACATGCAACAATCCATTCAAGCACCTGGTCATCAAGGAATAAATCGAATATTTCGATGGGCGACAATGAATTCATATCAAATGTGTCAACACAACGAACAATGAAGCAGATATAAATTCATAAAAATAAACCGTAGTCTTCCAAAAGCTGGTCGTATTTTTCGGACTGGACGTTGACTGGGTGCTTCGAAAAAGACACATTCTTCGCCTTCGACCGCTTTGGCTTGAACACAATTGGCTTCGGTTTCTTCTTTTTCGCGCCACCAGATTCATTTGTTGCACCTTGTGCTTCGTTATCGCCATCGTCGTGATCCGGCATGTTAACATTTTCATCGTTGAATTCACAGACGAGTTCTATTTCTCCGGCAACTTCTCGTGGGATGTAAGCACTTGGATCGTTCAACACTTGCACATCATCGTCGATATCTTCAACATCGCTAATCGCATCTACTCTTTGTGGTGGTAATAGAACAAAATCCACTGCGTCCGCATTGCGAACCATCGCCGCAGTTTCTTGGATTTCTTCATTGTCGCTGCTTGTGTTGAACATATCTTCAATTTCTTGTTGTGTGAGAAATTTCTTTTGAAACATTTTTGCCGAAAATAAAATATGAACACAAAAAAAGAATCTACGCTCTCAGATGCGAGTCAATACACAAATGGCACCTGTCACACATAGAGCAAATGACACCTGTAAAGCAAAAAGCGAAGGGTGCTCATTTTTTTAAATTTTTATATCGGTTCAGGCGAATGGTGCGAAAACGCACCACTCACCTTCGCGTCGTTGCGACTGACGTTAAAAATGTTGGAATGCATTCTATATATTTTTCACGTAGAATATACGTCTATGTGTTACTTTTATTGGAAGTAATTTTCAATTTAGTTTTTTCATTAATTTTCCGCAATTATTTGAAAAACTGTTTTTTTCATTCGCGAAAATGTCCTCGCGAAAATCCCACACTGCTACTGAGTATGGCTCAGTTTCGTCTTTTGAGGATTACAACCTCCAAGCGTTAAAAAAAATATTGTTTTAACTAACGAAGTAATTGAAAACAATCGGCTTTTAATGTTTCTGGTGTATAGGTTACCTGATGGCTTTAAACATGCCATCGTCGATTCGACGAAGCATTGCCCTAACATACAAAAAATTAGCATGTACTCCCATGGTCAAAAAAGTGTCTCTTCTATCAAGTATCCCACCTAGGCTCCCACCCCTGCGGGCGCTTATGGCTGCAGGTCTTTCGTATTATTAGGACTTACATTCAGTTAGCCGGCCTTCATAAAAATTAGAGAGTCGCGCTCTAGTTCTGCCATCGGGCACTGTATCCTGTTGCGGACAGACAATTTCCATTATGGCTTTTTATATTTTTTATATGGGTTAAAGGGACAATTTGTTTACCTGGTGCCTTAATTAATTATTTGTTCTTTTAACTCGGCACTTAATTTGTTATTCAATGATATCTCACCTTAACAAAAATGCCTTACCTTCCAACATTATTTTAACTTTGCCTGTTTGAGGGTTAAGGGAGCATGGACGTGTAGAGAAGGGGCAGACCTTAAAACTCTTGGATCACCACACAATTGCAATAACACCAGCATTTGATTGTCCTCAGAGATGAAGTGATCCGAAACCATGAAGTCTGTCGATATTTATTGAAGGCCCTATGAAACACACTTCCTACTATTGAGGACAAACAAAAAGAAAAAAAAATACAAATAGGTACATACTCTCATATTCCACAATACAATAATTTACAATAACAGTTGTTTTCAATCGATATCAACAAGAGATACATTTTTCAATTCTCATTCAATTCTCATGTACAGCGTATTTAATTAAAAACTCACATACAAAATGTTAACTACATATACGATATACCGACAATACGCGTCCACAATTCTAGGTTAAGTGCTTACTATAAATATATCACAGCAGACTAAAAATCAAGCCCAACAACATGAATACCTTATTTTATAAAAATTGC
The DNA here is from genome assembly GCA_949715645.1 of Portevinia maculata. Taxonomy (NCBI): domain Eukaryota; kingdom Metazoa; phylum Arthropoda; class Insecta; order Diptera; family Syrphidae; genus Portevinia; species Portevinia maculata. The sequence goes on from OX454525.1 coordinate 44,222,510, forward strand.
TTAGACTTGAATAAAGTTAGGGGCACCTATGAGCTATGTGTAAGCAAGTAAGCAAGAAAAATTGTCTTGACAGACACTTTATTAGATGAAGGTTATTATACCTCTTTTTTATGGAACATACTTTGCCGACATTATGACCAGACCTCTTTTGTAAGAATGATATACCTAGACCAACTTATTCGTATTTTGCGCCATACTGCAATTACTTCCGACAACCATTCTATGTGAAATAAAAAGCTACGCTTGCTAACAAAGACATTATAGCCTTTTCCAAACCCTCCATATTTGTATCGATTTTAATAGCTGGCGTTACTGTGAATAATATCAATAGGTAATGCATTCATATCTTCAAACCGGAAATAGGGGATGAAATATCAATAAAATGTTAATTTACGCTCCCAGGTAAAATAAAATAGACAAGCGTTTTCGTATGCAAAAATAATTGGATTTTTGTTTGTGCTTAACATTTTGTTAACTTAACTCATACAACAACAACCAAAGAACCTGTAAAATTCAATATCTCTCTATAAATCATAGAATGCTACATGCTTTCTTGTGAACATGTTTTTCTCTAATTTTTATATCGCGCTTTCAATGCTATGTAGGTAGGTTCGTATAGCATGCATCCTTTGTTCGCCAGCAAGCAACAGAATACCAAAACAATAAAGAAGGAATGGGGATGATCACTAGTCATCCGCCCCATTGAAACTGGGGCAACATATTAAAGTGGGGCACATTAAATGGTCGCATATTGAACATGTGTTTTCCCAGCTAGCTGGGGCTATAAAATAAAGACAACACCAGGGTTGTTGGTGTGATGAGTATTATATGTAAGTCTTCTTTTTTCGAATTTGCTGTTAAAGGGATTTATGACTTCAAATTGGTTATACGATATCTTGTTTGGAAATAAAAGGAATCGTGCATTGAAATTAAATGGAAAATGGTTAATTAACAATTTGTTAAACTTGTCCAAATGTTTCAAAAGTAGCAGAAGTGATGAAGTTGTGATATATTTCGCTTTCACTTTCACCTGCTGGTAAGTTTGTGGACTTAGTCATTTCGGTCGCTTTCGGACAGCTTCATCACTGACTAGTGATGGGAACTATCGAATGAATTTGACTATCGATAGTCAGATACTAAATGATTTCAACCATCGAATAACTTTATTCATTCAGTCAAGCTATAACATTTCCTACAATTTCCTACAATGTAGTGTGTGAGGGGGGGGGGGGGGGGGGGTGCCTTCATACACTTCCACATGACCCCTGGAGGTAGGAGCCCAATGCCCAATACTTTTTTTTAAAGAGGTATCCCCCAGGAGGCCTAATCCTCTATGCTAAAAAAATCACATTGAATCAAATCAAAATTTAATATTAAAATCATATACTCGTAAAAATGCATTCCTATAAAAATATATAAGTCTATACCTATAATGGTAAAGTTACCATTCAAAAAAATTATTTGGTTCAGTTTCTCTCCTTTTAGGCGGTTTCTTCTGTCATTTAAATTAGACGTGTTGCCTGAAAATTTCATCTCCTTCTTGCATATACTGCAACGACCACCATTGTCTGTCTTCTGGAAGAACTACCATGCAAGCGAATCTTTTGAAGCCAGGACGCATATTGCCAAATGTAGTCCTATAATTTTTGGCAAAAAAGTACAATACCTTCTAAAAAATATTATTTACCGCCTGCATGTCACAGTAGATATAAAGGACTCATTTGGAATGTGTAACGCTTAATATGTTGTAAACACGCTAAAACACGACAGCAAGCAAGCAAAATGCGTTTTACACATAAGAATAATCCATCAAGCTAAACCACTCACACAGATTGCAAATACCATAACTCCAAAGTGCAAAAAACCTTCTGTATAAAATCGTCCAACATTTTTCTCAGTCGATAGTCCAAAAATCATTCAATTACTATTTCGAGAAATCATTTATTCGAATAAAACACGTTCAGTTACTGTTTTTAAGAAATCAGTCCATAGTCCAGAATGAATGAGAACATAAGCCAGAGGTTGGTTGCCAGTGGAACCATCATAAATAACCACCCTTACAGAAAATCTGAATGATATTAGATACACAAAACCATCTTGACTGAAAGGAGACTGAACGAACATCTCAGTGCAAGCCAACACCAACATTTTTGCAGTGGAGCCATCGCGAGAGAGTCTACAGTGTACATACAGAGAAAAATCATTAAGAAAACTATCGATGGAAAAATATTTTTATTCGAATGAATGGTTTCTCAAACAGTAACTGAGAGTTTCTTATTCGAATAAATGATTTCTCAAAAATATTAACTGAATGATTCTTCGATAAATATCGAATGAATGAACATTTTACAACCATCGAATAAATCGATAGTTCTTATTCGATAGATCCCATGACTATTACTGACGCCAATCACATGCTGATGTTGTTGCATTTGTGTGATGCAGGAGTTTTTAGACGTTTTGACACGTGCATGCGCCAATTAATGATTTTAGTTTGATTGACATATTTCGACCTCGGTGATCTTCAGTCATGTCAACCCATAGATTTGCATACAGACTTGCTGGGCAGTGTCAAAATGTAAAACGTGTCGTTAGCCTCACATGAATGGTAAAATTGCATACATGTAACTTCTCTCCCCTAGTCGATTTTTACGACAAGCGCTGTTTTTTTGGGGGTCGTTGCAGTGATATTCATAGCCCTTCCCTACACAGAGTATTTCCTTTGTACAAACAAACTCAACATTTATGTGATAAAAGCACCCTTAGGGATCGTGATGGGCTCAATTTGGTGGCGAGTGTCTTATGGATCGTCGAGCTTTTTTGGTCAAGTTTCTTTTTTTGTGCAAATAAAAACATTGATATTAGAAGTTTTTCCCGACATTTCGCTTCTCTTTCTTAGCATCTTCAGGGTGTTTACTTAGTTTTCTAACAGTGTTTTATCCTCTTAAGTTTTTTTTAAATAATGATTTTTAAAATATATAACTTACACTAGTTTCATTGCATTTTTGGTTTAAAAAATTGCATCTTTGGACAAACAATCAAACTTAAGGATGATTTCCAAATAGACAAATAAACAAACAACATTAAACAAAATTTAACAAGTAAATTTAACATCAAAACGCTAAATAGAAATATCAGAGAATGGCAATGCTATATATTGAATTTGAGTTGTTGATGTCTTTTCGTAGTGTTCATATCAGTTGTTCCCCTCTGTTGAATTCGTAAACTCTCCAAAGCATATCTCGTTTTTCCCCTTCTCTCTTTGTCTAAGATCTAAACATTGTCAATGACTGCAGTGCGTCCGGTCTCCAAAATGTAGTTAGATAATCCAGTCGATTATCTTCTATATTTTATGTCGCCCTTGTGTTTCGTCAGTCACACTCCTAATGCTCGATTGGTGATGTCAATGTACCAAAGGTGGCAATTTTCTCTTTCTTTCCCATTGCAACTGATCTCGTATACCAGCTTATGTGTGTAGTGTCTTGGGATTGGTGTTTTGTTTTTATATGCGTAATCAATGCGAAATCAATGTTACGTTCTTCTCTCATTATTTTATAAAGATGTTTGCTCCCCGTCGAGTTTCGGATAAATGAAACGTTTACGAAGATTTTAGGCCCTTAAGGGGTTATTGGTTGCACGGAAGTTAAATCGATTCACTTTTACACCGACGGATCAAAAACTAGCGAGGGGGTAGGTGGGGGTGTTTACTCAGAAAGACTAAATATTAGTCTCTCCTTCCGTCTTCCTGATCATTGTAGCGTGTTCCAGGTGGAAATCATGGCGATTAAGGAAGTCCTGTCGTGGCTGAAGAGAAATGTGATATCCGCTAAGGATATCTCTCGGATAGTCAAGCCGCGCTAAAACCCCTGGACTCGGTTAGGTTAGGTTAGGTTGAGGTGGCTGTTAGCTGAAAGCTAACACACTTAGACCAAGGAGGTCCATGGTGATGCCACTAGGATCGGGAGTATCTACCACTACCCGCTAAAACCATTTGGAGCTTCTAATGAAGCGTGATAGACTTCTAACATCTGAGTTAGCCAAGTCACTGAGTTTATTAAGGAAGAAGGCTCCCAAATAGAGATTTCTTTTATGGGAGAGTGCAGGACATGTGTAGAGGAGATGAAGTGTAGTCTCCTCCTTCTCGTTAGAATAGACGCCAAGCCTTGATGTGTGCTTGCCTATTAGACAGTGCCCTGTGATGACACCTATGACAGAGCTAATGTGCAGTCGGTTAAGTGAGATCAAAATCAGAGAGCGTCGCAGGTCCAGCTTTGGCCAGATATGCTTGGTCGCTAGACACGTATCACTACCTGTCCACCTGAGGTTTGTACTCTCGACTGCGGCTAGCTTGAGCATGAGTTTACAAGTAGCGATGGGCATACCTAGAAAACCTTTATCAGGTAGAAGAGGTAATGCTGTTCCTTTTTTGGCGAGTTCGTCTGCCCTACAATTCCCTGCGATGTCTCTGTACCCTGGTACCCAAAAGAGGTGAATGTTGAACAGCTCTGCCATCTCCTCAAGAGACGAACGGCAGTCTATGGCTACGATGGAGTTTGAAGAGACTGAATCCAAGGATTTCAGCGCGGCTTGACTATCCGAGAATATGCGGATGTCCTTACCGGATATCACGTTTCTCTTTAGCCACGACAAGACTTCTTTAATCGCCATGACTTCCGACTGGAACACGCTACAATGATCAGGAAGACGGAAAGAGAGACTGATATTTAGTCTTTCTGAGAAAACACCACCTCCGACCCCTTCACTAGTTTTTGATCCGTCGGTGTAAAAGTGGATCGAATTATCTTCCGTGGAGTCAGCCTCCTCCCAGAATGATCTGGAGGGGATAGTGATTGGGAATTTCCTTTGGAACTGTAGTTGGGGTATAGTGTAGTCGATTTTTCTTGGTAGGGACCCATGTGAGTCCAGAATGATAGAGTGGCAAATTTTCGTATTGATCCACTGTGAGGTGGCTTTTAAGCGGACATCGGAGCAGGCAGCTGATTGCCTGCTGAAAATATCCAGGGGTGTTAGATGCAGTAAAATGTCCAGTGCAGCGGAGGGGGTCGTACGGAGTTTTCCTTAGATACACAGACAAGCTGTGCGTTGCACCTTGCTCAGCTTATCGCGGTTTACCGCTTTGTCTAGAGCAGTCCACCAGACAACTACCCCGTATGTCAGGATCGGTCTAACTACCGATACGTATAGCCAGTGTGATATGCGGGGCTGTAGGCCCCACTTATTTCCGATGGCTTTTTTGCAAGAGAAAAGTGCTACTGTAGCTTTCCTTACTCTTTCTAGTACATTGGGTTTCCAGCTTAACTTCTTATCCAATATTAGACCCAGAAATTTAGCTTCATCGGAAAAGGCTAAACTTGTTGAGGGAGGGTCGATATGAGGGATTTTATATTTCCTGGAGAAGAGGACGAGCTCGGTTTTGTGAGGGTTAACCCCCAGCCCACAGCTTCTTGCCCAACTTGACAGCTTGTTGAGAGCGTTTTGAAGGAGTTCCTTTAGAGTGTTGAGGAATTTCCCTGAGACGGCAATAGCAACGTCATCCGCATAGGCAATCACCGTGCAACCCTCCCCTTCCAGGCATGTCAGTAGTTTATTCACCACCAAGTTCCACAGAAGGGGGGAGAGAACACCACCTTGTGGCATGCCTCTACTGACAGACCTTCTGGCGGATGAAACGCCCAGTTTTGAGTTGATAATCCTGCTTGTGAGCAAAAGATTGATCAATACACCAAGCGATCCATCCACATTTAGTTCTGTTAGTGCATTTGCGATAGCAGATGTGTTGACGTTGTTAAAAGCGCCTTCTATGTCTAGGAAGGCAACCATGGTGTATTCCTTGTGGTGAAGGGAGTATTCAATGGTGCGTACCAAGGAGTGAAGGGCAGTTTCCACTGATTTACCCTTAATGTACGCATGTTGTGCCGCAGACATCAGTTGCGGGCTTATATTCATGCGAAGATGGATATCAATCAGACGCTCCAGCGTTTTGAGGAGGAATGATGATAGACTGATGGGTCTGAGGTCTTTTGGACTAACATGGGAGCATTTGCCAGCTTTGGGTATGAAGACTACTTTAACTTCTCTCCACGCCTGAGGAATGTGAGTCAGCTTTAAACAGCTTTTCATAGTCATCTCCAGTGTTGGTAGAATGATGTCCGAAGTCCTCTGAAGTTCGGCAGGTATTATGCCGTCAGGTCCTGCAGACTTGAAGGGCTTGAAACTTTGTAGTGCCCAAAGAAGCTTGTCTTACTTACTATGGCCGGTAATGTTGGAGCTACCAGGGAGGTGTGTGTCAAGTAGCAGATTGAGCGATTCCTCGCTGGATGTAGTCCACGAGCCATCTGCTTTCTTTAGGCAGCTAGGCATAGTTGGATTTGAAGCAAGGATTTTTCTTAGCCTTGATGCCTCTGAGGTTTCTTCTATTTTGCCAGAGAAGAGTCTCCACGAAGATCTTTTGGCCTTCCTTAATTCTTTTTGTATAATTTGAGGGATACTTTATAGGAGTCCCAGTCAGTATTGGATCTTGAGCTTTTAGCTTGATTGAAGAGTCTCCCGCAATCTTTTCTCAGTGGTCCTAATTCAGGTATCCACCAGTGTGGCTTCTTTTTCCCCCTGGGTCGTACGAGTGGGCAGGAAACAGCCATCGCTTCATTAAAAGCCATCGTGAGCTTGTTGACTTTGCTGTCAAGCTCGCTAGGATTGCGTGGGGGACTTAAGAGTTCAGAGGTTATATGTCTGCGCATAGTTTCTCTGTATTTGGGCCTGTCTGTTTTCCGAGGGTTTCGGAATGTGGATTGGCAGGGGATGTCAACGTTTAGGTTGAAGGTGAGATATCGGTGGTCGGAAAAGGAATGGTCAGACGAAACCCTCCAACTCGATATCAATTTGTGGATGTTATCGGAGACAAGAGTAATGTCTAAGACTTCTTGTCGATTCTTGGTGATGAAGGTGGGTTCATTACCCATGTTTCACACAATGAGGTTAGTACTTTAAATATAATCAAAAAGTGACTCACCTCTGCTGTTGATATCAGTGCTGCCCCATAAGGTGTGATGCGCATTAGCGTCGCATCCGATGATGAGTGCAGCTTTTCGCCTCTCTACTTCCGCAATAAAACTCTCCAGGTTAGCACCAGGGAGAGGTCCCAGGTTGTCATGGGCAAGATACGCTGATGCCAACCAGTATGTGCTACCAGCAGTCTTCAGTTTGGCAGCCGTCGTATCTCGATCGCTGAAATTAGGGAGTAAATAAGCATTTAGGCTACTCTTCACTAGTATGCACGATCTAGGTTTACCTTTGTCGGACACATATAGTGGGTAGTATCCAGGGGTCTTCAGTCCACGAACCAGGTTATTGACGACCCAGGGCTCCTAGACCAAGACTAAGTCTTCTCCGGTTTTTGCTAGCCGGAGAATAAGGGCGGCCGAAGCTTTAATCGAGTGTTGGAGGTTTATCTGAATGATCTGCAGCATTGTTGCTACGATCTTGTGGAGAAGCCTCCATCACTGTGTTATTGAGGTCCTCCAAATCAGAGCACGAACTGAGAAGTTCATCTTCACTCATAGGATCCTTGTTGGACAAGCCTTCCAATACAGAGGATGAGCTAAGGAGCTCGTCTTCCCTCAGAAGGTCATTGTCATTGGTGTCGTGTGTGTGTGACTGGGAGTCGATCACAGGGGGTATAGATATGGTTGGTTCCTTAGAGGGCTCTGAAATGTCATCCCTAGGGAGGGGAAGGTGACTGGTGCGCTTGCACCCGACACAACAGATTCGGAGGGATGATGGGGTCGCTTATCAGCGTCCAAATCATCCTTCTTGTAGACTTTCAGCGTGATGTCATTCCACCCTAACCGAATCACTGGACTCAGTCTCTCCCAATTCCATCGTAGCCTTAGACTGCCGTTCATCTCTGCAGGAGATGACATAGCAGTTCAATATTCACCTTTGTTGGGTGCCGGGGCATAGAGACATCCCAGGGAATTGTAGGGCAGACGAACTCGCCAAAAACGGAACCGCAATACCTCTTCTACCTGAGAAAGGTTTTATAGGTATGCCTATCGCTACTTGCAAACTTATGTTCAAGCTATCCGCAGTCGAGAGTACAAAACTCAGGTGGACAGGTAGTGATACATGTCTAGCGACTAAGCAAATCTGGCCAAAGCTGGATCTGCGACGCTCTTTGAGTTTGATCTCACTCAATAGACTGCACATTGTTTCTGTTATAGGTGTCATCACAGGACACTGTCTAATAGGCAGGCACGCATCAAGGCTTGGCGTTTACTCAAATGACTTCTGCAGAAGCTGCAGGGATGAGGAGGAGGAGGAGACTACGTCGCATCTCCTCTGCACATGTCCTGCACTCTCCCATAAAAGAAATCTCTTCCTAGGAGCCTTCTTCGTCAACGAACTCAGTGACTTAGCTAACACAGATGTTAGAAGTCTATCGCGCTACATTAGAAGCTCCAAATGATTTTAGCGAGTAGGGGTCGAAACTCCCGATCCATGTGGCATCACAACGGACCTCATTGGTCTAAGTGTGTTGGCTTTCTGCTAACAGCCACTTCAACCTAACCTAACCTAAGCGGTTATATACTTCCTTAATTAACGGCCCCCGACCCATGAAGAGGCTCTGGTTGAGACACCTCAGACTTTGGAACAGTTTAGAAGTAGCTCTCCAAAATGGGATGTCGCACCGCGAGATCCCGGTTTATTGGCGATGAATGATATCTTATGCAGCTTTAAAATTGATGAAAAGTGTGCTGGATTCGAAAATCGGTGGGCTTTTCCAGGACTGTGTATATGAATAGATGACACAATTGAAGCGTTGGAGAACGGCTTGGCACGTTCATAAAGTAAGTTCGATAGGATCTTAAATGGGATATTAGGTAGCGATATGCCTCGAGAGTTCTTGTAAGATGTATGGTCGCCTTTATGTAGATGAAGTATAACAAGTTGGTTGATGCGACGTACCAAATCATTTCCTCCTTATAAGAGCCCGCAACCTTTTTGTTCTTAAGCATTTTTCTAGCTTATTGAACTTCTTCTATACTGAGTTGTGGAATCGGTTTTTCAAAATGAACGGACGTGGGTCCTTGTCGTACCCTATCACTTTCTTCATGAAGTCTTTAAGCAGGTGTGACTAGAATTTACTTGAGATTGCCGGGGCACTTTTCTTTCTAGGCAGAATTTTGTTTCTCCTTCTTCTGGTATGTACATTTTCCCTTGCTTACCTTATTGATATCGCTTGTTTAAATGTGCAAACCATATCTCGTCTGTATGTAAATGTGATATTATTAGGCTTATGTCCAATAATGGAGCTTTGATGCAGATCAAAATGATCCGATAATTTTTGGTTTAAAAAATTGCATCTTCCGACAAACAATCAAATTTAAGGACAATTTCCAAATAGACAAATAAACAAACAACATTAAACACAATTAAACAAGTAAATTTAACATCAAAACGCTAAACAGAAATATTACAGAATGGCAATGCTATACATTGAACTTGTGTTGTTGATGTCTTCTTTTGTGTTCATGGAAGTTGTTCCCCTCTGTTGGATTCGTAAACTGTCCAAAGTATATCATCAAAAACAACCAACAGATTCGAATTTAATGCTTCTAAAATACAATGGTGTCTTCTAATTTACTTAGTAAACGGGTTCCCGACCCGTGTAGAGTCTCTGCCTGAGACACCTTCTAACCTCTGTGACCTCGGGCACGCTGTTTTCAGTTGTCCAGACCAAGTGCTCTGGCATCTTCCTTAACTTCTCGAACCTAGGGGCTGGAAGTCGAAGATCCTCTTTCCTGGAGCAATATTGTCCATTCGCTCAATGTGGCCGAGCCAATGTAATCGAATATAACCAAATATTCGACGGAGTATTTTTCTTTCAGAAGAGCTGTACCATAAAAGAGAAATCTGAATAGTCTGACATAAATGGTACACGCTTTGATGAAGGCGATGTGTTCTCTCGACATGTGTGTCAATGTCAATATCCGTTGGAATGAGAACATATTTGATGTCGCCAAGAACGCTACAGACTGTCTAGGCGATGCAAGAAATGTTTCACCCTTTTTGATCTGGTTACAATTTAAAAGGCATTTATTCCCGCAAACTTGAGTACAACGCTCATAACTGTGCCGGTATCCCAATAATATATTTGGAGGTACTTGACAGAATACAAAAACATGCTAAAAAATTCATTGGCATAACAGACTTCCATGGTCATCGTCTAAATGTCGCCTACCAATCGTTGGCATCCACCACAAGTGCTCAAATAAAACAGACAGATGCAGTTTACCCCTTCAAGATTTTAACCGCAATATCCGCCATGTCAGGAATGCGCATTGGTTCACCCTTAAGTCTACTATCGGACGTACCGTAAAATGAAAAGAGTCCTTCCTTAGCCTAACAACATGAATGTGAAATGCTTATTGCGCTGTTTTCCTTACCCCTTATGATTTACAAACATTCAAAACCTATGTGCAACGGTTAATCGTCATTTCTACTTCCTCATTTTCCCTCTATGCCCGTGCTGTATAACTATTTACATTATAAGAGTGCTGAAAAGCGCATATATATTATATATATTAAGTGTCTACCTGTTATTTGAGAATATTTACTATGCAAGGCTCCTTGTGTCTCTCCCATACTTATATTTCGTCTGACCTGGTCTGGAAGTTAACCATGGCGGAGTATAGCCCGAACCTAAAAAGACCAGTTCCAAAATGTCCCCTTGACATGGCGTCAGTAACCCACTTCGAGAATGCGAGCGCTGTCGTTGATCCATTGACGTCTCATCCGCCACCATTTCTATTGCATCACCCTTACCAGTCTCGCAAAATCGTTATTGGCCTTATCTCCAAATATGTCGAAGCAACTTATATAAGGCATCTATCTTCCTTACTGTCGAGAACACCGAGACTTTCCTTGAGAGGAGTCCACGTCTTGAGGATGACGTCTGACGGTTATAGAAGAGCTCGCTCTTCTATTAAGGTCAGAAAACAACACAAAGCCCCAGAGATAGTTATGCTATGCCCCTTAATTTCTATCACGAACCGAAACTAAATGCGTTGCGTGATAAACCTATTAAAATGAAAAAGAAGTCCATTCAATTTATCTCCATCGTAGAAAGTAAGCCAATAGTACAAGGTTCAGGGTTCTAACTTTGAAATAAACTTACACAGCTCTAATAGCTGTTAACAGGCTGCCACTATAAACTTCGCGGAAGTGAATCCAATTGAAAAGGCAAATTAAATTCTCGAATATCCTGCTCACGCAATCACCATCAACTTTTTTGCTACTAGTTTAGATTTGACACGTTTAATCTGTGTCCTTGCAAAACTACAAACACGATATTCCTTCTTACAACCACTCACTTTAAATTCTACACGCGTTTGAGCCGTTGTGTTTGTTCTGTTTACTCACACCAATTCATTCATATACGAGCCACTCTAAGTTTGTTTGATATTTTTGTACTGTTCCTCACCCCCCCACCACGCTCACAAAACGAAAGCCCATAAAACCATTCATGAAGAAGTTATTGCGCAATAAGGCACGCTATAAATAAAGTTATTTAAAATTTATTAAGTTATAAACTCTTTCGTCTACACGTTGTTTTGCTGTAGCGAAACACAAAAAAATACGCTAAGGCAAAGATTTACACCTCCCCGATGTCGCGTCGGATGGTCGTCCTGGAAATGGATAATAAAACAACATAACAAGACACTAAAAATGTCGTCCTTCGTCGTTTGTGTCGTCTACTTTAAATGACTCATGTCCGTGCCCCAATTTACAGTAATTAAACTGCCAAGAACAACACTGCAAAATGCCAACAACAATCATAGGGACAAAGGTTGAAAACAAGATTATCTCAAAAATGTTAAATTCCCTTCCCGCCCCCTGGGAGAAACCAGCCCAACCATGGAATAATATGCCCATTTGTGCTGTGTCTTCTTAAAATGTCTTAATTGGAGGGAGATGCCCACGTCCAAGCCTGTGGTTCCCAACAACATAAAAAATGAATAATGATCATAAAATTCTACACGTAACCAAAGGGCAAACAGCCCAGGACTTCATAATTACAAAAGCAAGAATAGCAAATGAAAAATTAGCCCAGGTAAAGGATTTTAAGTGGGAGCACCAAAAAAAAAATAAACCAACAAAACAAATCTCCATTCGCTCAACAAAATTATGATATTTTCACCAAGTAAGGATTCCCAAATGGAAAGTCCTTTATAGATTGCTCAGCAAAATAAAGCAACCGTATAATTCATCTAATACCAACCCCATAGTGTGTTTCTATGCAAAGCTACAGGAAGGCGACCGGCATGCGGAAGCTATTATAATGTCTTATCACTAAATCATAATCCTCAATGTTAAACAGACACAAGAAGGTATTAATTTCAAGGTATTACTATTAACATAGTGTGAGTTTGTGAAATGGAATTTCACTTGTGTAAGCACCTTGTATCCTGCCACTGTCGTCGGGCCGCCAACTTGAAGGGTTGAAAATGACCGAACTTAGCCCATCCATCGTACACACTGCCTACGAAACACTCAGCAATGTTATGTCTGTGTGATATAAGCATTTAAAATTGTTGGTTATCCTATTTTTCATTCATTTTAACGTTGCTGTGTGGCGCGCAGACCTAAGAAGGTATAATAAATTGGATTGGTGGCGGAGAAGGGGGAGCATAAGGTCTGGTACGGAGAACGTTGTCCATCAAGTCATAGCAAGTCTCCTGCAGTACATTTATGTTATAACCTTGGAAGGTTAGTAAATTATGTATGTACAACTTGTTGGTATTTTCGTATAAGGAGTTAATAAACAGTAGGATGGGTCAAATGCAATAATGAAATAATACTAAATTTAATATTTTCCATTTTTAGAGAGGTTTACATATTTAGAAGTGGGTTTAGCTGTGAATGGTGTCAAAACTAATTATATGCTGTCATTGTATAATTACAAATAAAAGATATTTTTAAACACAGAACCTACTTATTTCAGTCAGTTATATCTGTCAAACCAATTGTTCTATTTATTCAGTATACCTTGCAATTTTATGGTGATGATATATACGTTTCAACAATGTCACCAATTTTTAGAAATCGGTTCCAAAATGATGGCTCTGTGCCCCTAACTTATAGAACACATGCGTCATTATCCGACATAATGAACCACCTGAGACCGCTGTTCACCGTGTTGTTGACCGTTTTCGAACAACATTTTCTTTTTGCAAGATGCAATAGCACCTACGGAAGAGAATACTGCATACTTTCAGGCAAGTTCGTAGGCCGTATAGGCGTTGGGGGAATGAACTTATCCACGTCATACAAAAATTAAGTAAAGGAAAAAACTCTATATCATACAATCCTTAAGACCATAAAGGAAAAGAAACAAAAGCTACCTGATTTAATACGTATATGATTTTAATTCATCATAAATCCGCCCTCCACTTCCAACTGCCCAAAATAGTATTGTTTAATGCTCGATGGTATCGACAATAAAAAACTATCTAATGCATTGATACATAGTAACAATCTATCGATTGTTGTGTTTTTTGGACTTACATACTTTTAATTTAATTTTCCATTGCATAAGCTTGCATTTTAAATGAGATTGGAAAATGTGCTTGTTTTCTGAACGCAGCAATTGTAAGGCTGTTTATTTCTTTGTGTCTTTTCACTGTCATTGTCATCTTGCACAGAGATTAAAAGCGAGTCTATTGTGTTTCACTTTTAGCTAGTTTCGTTTTTTGCGCTTTAACTAGTCCAGGTTTGGATAAAAAAGGTTCACAAAGAACAATTTTGAAACATAACTGTGGTTGTGGTCTTTTTGATTTCGGTACATAATATTTAGTTCATGTATTTTCAAATACTTTGAATTTTTACATATTTTCTTACCCATTTATTTTTGTACTTTTTTGATGTAATACTGGCAATATTAGATAATTTATGTTCATTGTTTTTTTATTTGTTTGTTGAAGAAATTTACGTTTTATTTTTATTTTTTATACATATTTTGAATAACACGAAGCAGCTGTTTCCACGATACTTCTATTCCTTTGTACACGGAAAGAAACTTTCTCGGATTATTTCTGTTTCCTCTATTGTAACGCTTTGTTATTCAATATAGAGACAACTAAATGTTGGAATTTTTGTATCACAAATGATACCGAGCGGTATAAAGTGAAAATGAGATTACTTATTCGTAGAGTTCTTCTTAAGGCCCTTTTAGATAATCATATCAGTTTCAGTTTCAGTTGACCTTTCAGTTGCCGGTGACTCAAAGCTTTCGATTTCCTGTATTTTTGGTTTTAGTCTTTCATTACTGGCGAAACTATTTTGATATATCTCTTCCTTCAACCATACTACCCTTCTCGCCTACACAAACAATTGAAACTGAACTCTATCGATGGTTAAGCAACACTAGCCCAAAATCAACTGGCATTGAAGCCGCTGTTTTATCGAAAAATTGTGTTCTAATAAACATAATCTACATGGGATTATCGAAACGCCATTAAATGCCTAAAAATGCACAGTTTGGTGTGGTCTGTGGGCTGGTGGAGTCATCAGCCCATTTTTTTTCAAAAATGAGGCTAACCAGCGTATTACGGTCAACGGGTATTCGCTATTGATCCATGATTAATGACTTTTTCACTCTCCGATTGAATGGCAGGATGGCGCTTCATGTCATACAGCAAACGAAACAATCAACTAATTATAGCATACGAAACAATCAACATTCGATAAACGCATAATTTCGCGTAATGGACCTATAAATTGGCCTCAAAGATCTTGTGATTTGATTCCCCTTGATTTATATTACTTTTTGGATACATAAAGTCGCTATAGTCTACGCTGATAAACCAACAACAATCGATACTTTGGAAGCCAATATTATTCGTGTTATTGAAAAAAAAGGTAGAAAACGTTGTCTTGCGGATGACATTCATCAGATCCAGTCGTGGTGGGCATATGTCCGAAGGGAGGTTTATAAACTTATTGCAGAATGTATCTCTCGTCGTAACACAAAAAATGGCTATTTTATGAAACTTCGTTAGTTTTGTTCAAAATCAAAGTTACTACTGACCCGAAAAATACAATTTATTTGCAAGTTTTGGATTGTGTTCAGTTTGCCAGATAAATCATTAATCAAGGACGTTAGGAATGTTGATTGCTAAAAAATTTGTTTTTAATTTATTTTATGGGTTGTTTATTGCTTTAGTTAAGCATTTTGCTAAATTTAAATAGGTTTATACAATATTTCGGACGCAGTGGCTCAATGGTTAGTGTGTCGGACTACTATTCGAAAGGTCCCCGGTTCAATTCCCACCGGGGCCAAGTAACATCTTGAGTTTTTTGCCACTGCCCCACCTCTTGCGAACGTCTGACAAACATCCAAGAGTATCAATAAATTGTCATGAGAAGCTTCTCAAATTTGCCGTTCGGATTCGGCGTAAAATTGTAGGTCCCTTTCACTTCGCAATGAAAGTGGTTGGAGAAGCTAGGTTTTAGTCCCTCTATGGGCCGTTAATGCCTAATATTTATTTATTTATTTTTTCTACAATATTTGGCAAACATACATATTAATTTATTTGTAATACTTTTGCCTAGTAGCAATGTCAGTGATGCCTTAGCACCATTGGGTTTTTAGAGAAACATTCATTTCTTAGTTATCGATTGTGAAAATTCTGGAGGACCTAAAATTAGCTCTTTATTTCCGCACACACAACTGAAAGCATTTTATTAAAAAGTAATACATTAAGCGCAAGCGTGGCATCTGAGTTTCAAAAGCATGGTATCAGCCCATGGTAGGGATGCGGACAATTCAGTAAGTTCATTTCAATACATTCCAATGTTATTCCGACCCGATCCGAATGTCCTCTTACCGCAGTGGCGTGACGTACACTCGTCTGATATAAGGGAATGATCTGTGTTTTTCAAGTCATGTTTTGTATCCAAGGAAACTTTTACGTCGAATTTTTACGTCGATTTCGAAAATAATGAAGAACGACCGGGAAGGTTGCTATTGTCATATTCAAGGAAGAAATCCTAAAAACTCCTTGAAAAATGTAATCACAATCATCACGTTCATTATGGAATTGTGGAAAAAAGTCAGACCTAAGAACTATTTGATCGCACACATGCAACAACACATCTTGAGGTCGAACTGGCGAAGTCCAAAGACAGTGCAGTAGGGTCACAGTAAAGTGCTGGGGTTATGATCGATTTTATCCAGATCATTACCTTGTCGCTAAGGAAGGGGAAGATATTCTGTAGCTAAACTATTCTTCTTATTTGCATAGGTATATATACTGAGTCTGGTTGCATTATTAAAGTTTTTTTTCCATCCAAACCCTAATCGAACAGAAATGGGGAAAGCCATCGGGCTAAGAAATGTATGCTAAAAGTATGGTTATCAGTGAAAATTTAAACTGAAACAATCAAACTGTGATACTTCTACTTCTGTGCATGCTTCAAAAATCTGACGTTAGTGAATGATCACGTGATTTTAGTGGTATATTCTTCAAAACCGTTCTGCTTTCACTAATTAAAAGACTAAGAGAGACTGTTATTTCTACCAACTGTGATTTGAAAGTAGACAGATATTCTAAATATTGTTTGGTATAAAAAAAATGCCGGTCACAAGTTTTTGTTTTATTGAAGGAAGCAACGTGAAACATGACGGTCACAAACCAGTTGTTCTACTTTTTTACCTACCTTATCAAAAGAATTGCAAACAATTTACGTAACTTGGCCAAGTTAGGCAGCTTTGACAATATTTATAATGGGTATAGAAACCATTTAGTGTTACATTTTTAGGAAAAGTAATAGCCGATCTTTTGGCAATTAATTAATATTTTGGGGTATGCTTTTGTTGGTTTATGCATTTGCCTGTGGTTAATAGGGTTTTTTTTGCTAACAACCAACTTGTTTCTTATCATTATCAGAGCTGCCATGAAAATTCTAGGGAATATTCCCATGTCAGAAATAATAATGAAATTGCTGATTGGAAACATTTCACCCGTAAAAATTATTCGAGATAGTCCTGTATAATGTATAAACATACATAAGTACCTATTATAATTATTCAATGACGTAGCTACATAAATAGACCTATCGCTGAATTTGTCGATTATTATTTGAGAAGGTTTTCTGCCACACAAATCGCTTTAAACTAGCCAAGTAAGTCTGATATCTATATACTCGTATTTCCGCACTCTGCATGTACTTGCTTGCAGATGGAATAGTTTTTGCATCGCAGTTATAAAAACTGATTCTTGTTTTGTATTTTTGTTTCATAGATCCCGCTGCTAACATTGAAAATAACTAGGTACTCAATGGAGGTATCTCATGAAACTAAAATGATCCGAGAGCGGGATTTTTTTTCGTAAACTATAGTGAAATTCGTTGCGCTTGGAAATCATCCCTAAGGAATAGAGGGATGGTATTAATTCCAGGTACATGTAGGTAGGTAACTACACACCTTAACCATAAATTCGGATATTTTTTTTGTGTCTGTTTGATAATCTCTCTATTTAGGATTGGGAAAAGATAAATTGTTCGTCAAGTCCGAGAAGTTATGGAACGGTTGGAAAATGAGAGTGAATGAAATGTATTGTAGATTGTAGAAAGGACATTTCCACTGCGTCGACTCGACTAAGGATATTTTTTGAGTCGGATTTTTAAGGAAATGACCACAATGAGTGGTTTCGAATTGAGTGAGTTTGTTCAATGTTGATGCATAGCAGATTGTCAGCCGTACCAGGACCTCTCTCAAGCAAAATGAAATATTATCATTTTTGGAAATGCTTGTTGATTGACATTTAATACAAGATCAGATAGTTCATAGGCTAGGTTGGAAGAAAGTGGCTGCCAGAAAAACGCCGACACACTACGACCAGTATGTTACGGGTCATCCAATAAGGGGTGTCATTTTAAATCCACAGTCATTGCTGAACGGTCAATATTCAATGATCATTGCTACAATTTTCGAAGTACATATTATCCACTTATTAATCACATTATTCACGCAACATAATATAAAAAATAGCACAGATTCAATACAAAACCGATAATGTATCGCGTAAAGTTTCCGTAATGCTTTTGGTTATCATCAAGCGCATTCTCGTATAGCTATAGTGAACTTTATAAGGTTAGCGATCCGAAGACTCCGACTCTTGTTCGGTGGGTTAGGTTAGCTGAAAATAATGTCGCCATAGCTGAGAGTTTGACTAAAAACCTAGGAGTTTGCCCTTCGAGGCGGTCACATTAATCGGGACTATCCGCATTCCGCAACCATTTTGCACTTAATTTTGAATGAAGATCTTGATATGTGTGCTGTTAAGATCCACTTGACACGGGAATTCATGTCAGCAGATCACACTAATGTGACCAGATCCAAAATGTCAAAATGTGGGACAAAGAAAAGAAAATCACCAGAAAATCATATACATAGGTATATATTTTTTTAATGTGTTATGGTTTCAATTTTATTTAATGAGATTTAAGAATGTAAAGAAAAATTTCAAAAGAAAAAAAGGAACAAAATCTTAGTAACTATTAAATAACAAAATAATTCAATGAATTTTTACAAAAAGTAAAAGCGTAACATAGCTAAGCAGTAAAAAAAATTACTAGATTTTTCTTTAATCCGCACTTCAAAAATTATTATTTTTTAATCCACTTGATTTAAATGCGCTAAGCTTAAATCTGCAAAAATATGTGTGAGTTATCTTCTCTTGTGGGGTGCAATGCCTATACAGATTTAAAATAGTCTATTGGAATGATGTCAACTCATTTCAATCCACTAGTTGCATTTTGGTACGATTTGGATGCATGCAAGCACACCCAAACGGCAAGACAGTGTTCTCAGAACTCAAATATTTGCAGATTTAAGCTTAGCGCAGTTAAATCAAGGTGATTTTAAAAAAGCGCATTAACGTAAAAATTTGCAAGAAACAAAAGAACATTATTTTATAAATATGTATTAAAAATTATAATATAAATTATATTATAATAAATTATTTACATATATTTCTCTGAAGAATGCATTTTTCCCAATAAACTATTATTTTGCGAGACCCAGCATCTTTTCATCGACTTTAAAGCCGGATATGATAGCATTCATCGCAAGGACCTCTACGTGCTAGTTGTGTCGCGTGACGCTGGAAAACACGTGGTGCAATGTACAGTATGAAAATAGCTCTTCCGAACTATTCCAAATCTGCGACGGCGAGAAGATGTCATATCAAGTGACTTCTTCAATTTTGTTCTGCAGCAGATAGTGCGCCGGGCAGGTGTCACCACGGTAGGCACTATCTTCAACAGATCCGTCCAACTACTGGGATACGCGGACGATATCGACATCATCGGCCGATCACAGCGTACCGTGTTAGAATCTTTCATGGCGATGGAAATTGGTTGGCCTTAAAGTCAACGAGGACAAAACGAAGTACTCGCTTACAACAAACAAAGAAACATCTGTCAACCCACTAGTCCAAAACGTCAGTGTAGATAACAGCAACTTCGAGGTAGTAAGGAAGTTCACCTTTCTCTGAGTAAACATCCACTCCACGAATGGCCTTTTAATAGAGATCAGACGGTGAATTATAGTATGAAACCATTGCAACTTCGGTTTGGCAAAGCAAATGAGTTTAAAACTCCTAACTCGGAGGACCAAGTGTATGCCACACAAAAAACTAATTCTGTCAGTTCGGCTTTATGGCGCCGAAGGCTGGGGGATAAAAAGAAAAGGAGAACTAATTGTGGGTCATTTCGAAAGAAAAATACTCCGTTGGATATTTGGTTCTATGTGCGAGGAGGGCGAATGGAGGAGAAAAAATAACCGCGAACCCTATGAGCTGTACCAAGATGTGGATTGTAATCCAAAAAGTTAAAAACATTGGCTCGGACACATCGAGCGAATGGACAATAATGCTTCGGTTCCCAGCCCCACGTTCGAGACCCCAAGGAAGACTGAACCTTCATCTTAAAAACCAAGCTATCGCGGAGGATTGAATGATGCAACGTCTCAGGCAGACAATCTCCATGAGTCGGGAGCCCGTTCAGTAAGTAAGTACTCTCTAAGAGCGCACAGTGATAAAGTGTTAAAATTTTCAAAGTCTGCCTCATGACACTAAGGAAAAGTCAGTTAAGCATTTAGTTGAATTGATATCTGGATAAATGCGAAAATTGAAGCGTGTAACTGAAACTAAACAGAGACCGAAACTGATACAATTTTTATAAATTCAAAATTAAACTGACAACTGCTTGCTGGGTTCAATAAATGCATCTTTTTAATTTGTTGGTATCCAATATGGTTGGTCAGCTATATCACGTGATGAACAGTTGATTTACTAGCTTCAACTTCAACTAGGAGCAACTCTCAGTATCATCCGTCGATCCTGAATGGTTGTTGCTTTGCTTTCCCTTCCTTTCCGATTGTTTCCATAGTTCTCAGGGTCCTTAAGATACTATGAACAATAGTTGGCCCTCTTCCAACATTACCGTCAATAAAACGGATAGATTTGCCTTGTTCCTAGTGAGCTCCAATTTGACCTATTTTCTCTTTAGTTAATGATTTATTTTACACTTTGTTGTTGTTTCTATGAAATAATGTTTTCTCTTAATGACTTTATATTTGATTTAAAATACGATAACTATTGAATTTAGTTACTATTCGTAAACAGGTGGAACGAAAAAAAAAGACTAATTTTATGACCTTAAGCAAAAAACTGCATTTATGTGCCTAATCCCAATAAATTTTTTTAACAACATAAACATAATATAGCCTTCTTTTATATTACATTTGGTTTTTCCCATATTTTCGAAGGATTTAAAAAAATTCGTTAAATTAAATCAAACCTTTTTGTAAACACGTGGAACGGAGTGTATCTAACAACATGATGAAAGATAGCTTAATATCTAACAACACACACGAATTGATATTTTCAGATAATCCAATTCTATTGGAAAGAGGAGTTAAAGAGTTGAAAAATTGATCACCGATCATCGGCTCATGATTCGAATATATTGATTCAAAAAAACACGCAAAGTTAGAAGTTATTATCATACATGTACCTAACTACATTAGCTATGTATCCCTCCTTCAAGTCTTTAAAAAATTGGACTAAAGAATGCGCTTAATACGGACCCCTAATTTAATTCGCTTTTATCACTCAAACAGTGAATAAAACCGGGATAAATAACACTTTGGACACTCAACCATCTCGCTGATATATTTCGGATCGCCACACATACCTACACTGCGTACCACTTCTTAAAGGACAGGTACATTTTTTGAAAATGTTCCGATATTTTTAAAACCTTTTACTTATCTGAGAAAATTTTTTTGCTGATATTATAGCGACTGTGTTGTGAAAATCAATTCATGGTTAGGTTGAATATTTTTACTTCCAAAATGTACGTCCTTGTCTCTATCATAAGGGCACATTCAACCATCTACTTGCTTGACATTTAGAAAGTAATAGATAACTAAAGATTTGTTTTAAAAAATAATAAAAGTTTTATTTTAAGACTCGAACAGCTATTACTTATTTATTAGTATTGGGCACTGCCTCTGGATTATTGAATCACTTTAAGAAGCCTATTATGTAAAGATTCATAAAGTATATCTAAATAATTGATGGAAATTTTGGACCAGACTCGTTTTATGGCTTCAATTATCTCGTCTGAATTATTAAATTGAATTCCTCCTTCGTAGACGTCCTTGAGGTCAGACGAATATAGTGGCCACATTTTGGTTAAGAATCCAGGCTTTTGGTATCTTTGCGATATATACAGGGACATACAAAAAACGGCTCCTCCCTGATGAAATGCAAAGAGCGGTTTTAGGATGTTCTCGAAGCTGTAGCGGGAAAAGTTTAGTCACGAGAGTGGACACAGCAAGGATTGGTGGCCTGCCGCTTGACGGTATATTATGTATTCTGTCCTCCAAAAAAACAAAAACATAGAGGCATAATCCTGCTAAAAAGTCCATCGTTGTCCACCAAACATTTCGGAAAAATAAAGAAAAGCTCTTTCCACTATATTTTTGTAAGTATTCGTGGTCATTTTTGGACTTTGAAAAATTATTTCTACTGTGCCTCAAAAGCGTATTGATCCCCATTTCATAACACCGCATCCCTTGTTGTGCCGTTCTTGAGATGTTGTTACCATGCTAGAACGTCCTTGCGATTTTGAGGCGGTTTTTTTTTAAATATATTTTTTTTGTCTGAATAGCGGTTCGCTTTGCGGGTTAAAAGGATTTCACCCTTTTCACGTCTCTTCGACTCATACAGGTTAGGTTAGGTTAGATTTAGGTGGCTGTCGGCTGAAGCCGACACACTTAGATCAATTTAGATCCACTGTGATACCACGTATGTATTATTTATCTCAACTCTGTAGATGGGACTGACCAACGACACGCGGTTGTTCTCAAACGGTCCCCCATCTACGTACTAACCGCGCCCAACGTCGTTTAATCAACAAAGGCAATTGGATTGAACGGCTTACTTATCGGTATGGATCCAGATTCTAACCTGTTCCTGAAGTCGATTCGAACATTTAATTCATGTTTCCAAATGACATCGTTTGGAGCAACAGAAATAGTTAAAAATATTGCTGCAAATGGTCAACAATTCCATTCAACATTCAAAATCAAAGGCCAAAGTTATCACAAAGTGGGCTCATTGCTGCCAATGCCGAATGAACCACATACATTTTTACAAATTTACTTTATGGGCGGTGGGGACTCCGAAAGCGCACGTTGCGGCTACAATAACCTCAATTCACCATATGCCAGACGCATCGTCGGTGAGCTGGATGCTCTATAGACATTTTTACCAAGCTATCTCTTTCTGAAGCGCGGAATCCCTGTCTTAAACAACAGAAACAAATTGAATGATAAAATTGTAGAAATTTGCACAAATCGTATGGAATAATCATTGTA
Source organism: Portevinia maculata (assembly GCA_949715645.1). Lineage (NCBI taxonomy): Eukaryota > Metazoa > Arthropoda > Insecta > Diptera > Syrphidae > Portevinia > Portevinia maculata. The sequence continues at coordinate 44,245,482 of OX454525.1, forward strand.
ATTGAATGAACTGAATATGACAGTGCAAACAGAAGCTATTGAAGGGTAAAAAGTAACAAATAATAGAGAAAAAACGTGAGAAAGTATGTTAAAGCTAAACAAACAATTAACATAGGGACGGGCTACAGTCCGCTTGACAAACTTTTGGATATCCTATTCTTATTCCCAGCAGACACCTAGAGAGTTTATTTATCATAAATTTCAGTTCCCTAGCTCAAACTTTGACTTTCCAATAAAATTGTTTTATTTAGTTGTGGTCGTGTCAGTGGGCTGATTGTATCTCCCGAGCAGTTTTATGACTCAAAGATCATAACAAATTTCAGCTTTCTAGCTAAAAATTCGATTTATTCGATAAATTTGTTTTTTTTTTTGAGTTTGTGGGCGTGTCTGTGGCGAATTTCGAAAATTCTTAAACTTGATTATTTCGGGGACTTGGGGAATACCTAATATGGTAATAAAGGCCCAATTTTTGCCGACAGACGGACGGACATGATCGACATTACTATCGATGCTGATCATAAATATAGTAACTTTTACGGGTCTACGGGCAATATTATGGTATGGTTTAAACTTCGCGTCCAAATTAATATACCCTTAGTATAGGTTATAAAAACAGTTGATATGTTGACCAAAAACGCTGTTCAATTGTATTTAGATATCTAATATGTTTGTTTAGAAAACTTTTCAACTTATTTAGGTTAGGTTAGGTCAGGTTTATGTGGCTGTCAGCAGAAGCCGACACACTTAGATCAATTTAGGTCCAATGTGATACCACGTATATTATCTACCTCAACTCTGTAGATGGGACTGGCCAACGACACGCGGTTGTTCTCAAACGGTTCCCCATCTACGTACTAACCGCGCCCAACGTCGTTTAATTACGGTGATCTGACGAGAACTGATTAACTCGACGTGGTATGGTTGTTGGTTCTTTCAACTTATTTGCTTCCAAACAAAAATATTTACAAATTACAAACTGACACTCACGCCATTATCTCAATCCTGATAAAACACGAGCTGTAGAGCACATGCGTGGATTTCATGCACCTGTTGTTGACGACTTTGCTGGAATCATGGTTGGGGATCGTACAGCGACGCGACAAATCGTGATTTGAAGAAGAAATAATAATCTTGAGTTCTTTGCTGATACACACCGTTCTCCAATACCCGCTAATGTTCTGAAAGGGACAAAACGTCCACAGCGCTCAATTCCTCTTTAAGTCATAGACCACATCCCAACACACTTACAATAACTTAGTTATTTTTAATTTCCCCGACGAAAATATTCACTGGAAATAATTTATATGGCAAAACAACTTTTGCCGGGTTAGCTAGTCGTATATAATTTAAAATTACTGACTTATTAGTAGACTTATTTTAAACCGAAAAATGAAAATTTGGCAACTATTATGACTTAATATCAATTTTAAGGTTTCTTAAAAATATAAGTTGGTTTTTGTTGATTTGTAATGGGGTTTAGGTTTTTTGTTTTTATTGTTTAAATTAATATTTATTTATACTAAATCAATGATTTATTTCTCTATGAACTACATAAATAAATAAAACGTTAATATTTTTTAAAAAGTTCATGGGTTTCATTAAATACACTGCCAAAGTTCCATGCGTCTCTGAGACGTATGATTATCTTTTACGTTATAAAAAATATGATTATCTTTCTAGGGTTAAACAAGTGGTACGGAGTGTATATATCATTTTTAAAAACGAACCTCTTAATTGTTATTTATTGGACAAAATCATGTACACACAAGAGATACCCGCATATTGATTTATGTCGCAATAAATCACACTTAGGGGTTATCTCCAGCTGAAGCGGAAACATAACAGTGCATTTCGGCCGATTATAACGGATAATGAATATTAAAAAGTATCCCTTACATTCACACAACCGCATGCTATGGCTTGATTTTTAAAACAGATATATATATTCAAAGATCGGCCACGACACATCTGCATCCGACATCAAAATGTCACTCTGAGCTGAGTGAGTAAGTCGGTAGTGTCCTTTTTTTCTGTTACATTTCCCCTTTTAATCCAGGGAATTCACATGCTGCAGGTATAAAATGTATTATATCGCCATGGTCTCTCTAGAAAAATGTACATCCCTTTTTGAAAATTGTATCGTGGAAGGACAATATTCTTGTTCTGGGCGTTGTATTGGTAAATAGTAATTGAGAAGCACACAATTTCTCACTGCTCTCCACTCCTCGTACTCACTGAGGTTCCCACTCGAATCTCACTACGGCAACCAAAGCGATAATGACCCATACACCCTTCGTCGCCCATGAATGAACCGTGGGAATTGTATCTCGGAGTCGCTGCTGGTACCAATCTCTCATTGCAAAGGTCGTGTGGTGAATAATAAAGAATACAGAGATGCGTAATGAGTAAATACACATGATGGGAACAAAACGTAGCCCAAAATATGTATGCCACATTTACCTTCAACTCAAAATGGAGCAGAGCTAAAAAAAAACTAAGAATAAACAAAATTAACTTTAAGAACAGGTTCAATTAACCCTTCTTGTACCGTTTCAATTGACCAGGCGCACAAGTGAGAGTATAAATAATTATGCGGAGGCATGATAAGTATAAGAATATGTTCACTTTAAGAAACAGGTTTTCCCACGAAGAACCTCTAAGTCAGACCTTCGATTCAAATTGAGCGGGTTTTATGTCGGAATATAATACATACATCCACTGAAGGGACCTGCTAGCTTCATAAAGACTGGTGTGCGCACGTGTACTGTTTGTATTTCCATGCTCTGCACCTCTTCATCGCTTCACATTTTCACACTTCCCCTTTGCCAACAGAAAAACCTGAAAACCCCTCTCTGGAAAGTATCTCATTTTCTTGAGATACAATTTTCACTGTGGATTTTGGAACCAATGCGATTGTATGGAGGGTGAAGGAAGTGTCTGTAAATTCCCGTGCCTGGTTCGAAATTTCCTATCGAAGTCGGTGTCGCAACAGAGTGAAGCATACGGGTTCTTGTGTGGGCTCTCCGTTTTCAGCTCTCAGTTGTGTTGTGCCGTTATATTAAACGTGTGTACGTACGGATCTCCATCGCAGATTTAGTATATTATTACTCATAACAATAAAAAAAAATTATACATACTTTTCTCGGCGTCAATTTTTCTTCAAAGCAAAATCATTTATGTAGAAGGTCCTTCTGTACGGAAATAATAATTTCGATAATTTGTTCAACACTTGTAATGTGGTAAAATATAAAATCAGAATACCTTCCTTCATTATCCTTTCAATTCTATGAGTGTGTGCAATAGTGATAGTGTTTGACAGGACTGGTTTTGCATGAAACGAATCGTTTTTGGAAACAATTTTCGAATTTTCATGTTAATAGTGAATTTTGTTTGAGTGCATAAGTTTTGAATTTTGCATGAGGATAGTCAGAAGGATTGCAACATATTTTTTTTTTTCATTTGAGGACCACACCCGCGCCCGTGCACACGTTGAAAATGTGAAAATTTGCACAGAGCAACCACCACACACCAACGTCACAGTCTCATCCAACCACCCTATTATATCACCCACCACCACCCACCAAAAAATTCCCACATCTGAACGAAATTTTTGGCAGGATATTCGAAGCCGAGCCACCCCTTGTATGATGGCACTGCAGAACTCGCTCGGTTTGGATGATATTGAATGTGTGACCGATTTTTTTTTGGGGTATTTGGTATCCTTCCAAATTCACCACTGAATAATTTCCATTAATTGTTGGCTTCCCCTTAAGAATCGTTCATTCAAATAGGACATTTTTGTTTGACTGTTCTTCGACTTCTTTTCGTCAAATTTCCAATAAGGTTGGGAAATTCCGTTCAAAAAGAATTTTCGGGCTTTGCTGCGAATATAACGTCCTGTCTGCGATCTGCGAGATTTTACCAAAGGTACTCAGTCGTATTCGTACTATCCAGAACACATACTAGGGACTTTTTCAGCAGCAGTGTGGTGAATTTGTGCTGTATTGCTGCCCTTAATTCTTCTGTACACTTAAGTGTGCATATTTTTTATATATTCTGTTTTTTTGGGAAACATTGTATTGATATCTTTTTATTCTGTCAAAGCAAACAATAGTTTCTGTTTGGTTTTTTGATAATTTCTTTACTGTGATATCCTTTCGAAATAGATTCTCTAGGCAACACTCAACATTCAAAATAAAAACTATTTGCCAAGAAAAAAAAAGTGTTTTTTATGTCCTTTTCCCAAATGTCAAAACGGAAGGGTGTGTTGTGTTGTGTGTGTGTGTGCGCGTGTATGTGTGGGTGGGTGTTAATCAAAAGAATTTTCACATTCGCATAAAAACACAGTGAAACCTATTCCTCCCCTCGTTTCTCCTTTCAGTTTTATTTAAAGTGCATACCTTCCTGTGTCGTTAAATATATTAAAACATCAAGTGATATAAGTTTAACTAAATTTACAATGGATAACTAAAGAGTGTCCTTGGTTTGTATGATGCAAATTTCAGTTATTTGTGCTTCCAAAAAGTGTAACAAAAAATTCAATCCAACCTACAAAAATACCAAACGAGAGTTCAATAGAAAAATTTCCTCCAATTTGCGATAATAAGAAGAGAGTGTTTCGAGTGTGTGTTCCCTGTTTTTGTTTAATATTTATTGTTCGGAAAATCCCACATCCCCACCTCGACGACAGCTCAAACCTAAATAAAAGCAGCCATATTTTTTATTCGTGTGCGCTAAAATACAACAGAAAACAATCAACAACAAAGCTGATTTTCTCTGAGTGGATATGAATATGAAACAAAGGTAGGATTACACATTTATTTTTTCGTCGTTTTGTTATAATCTTTTTTTGTCGGTTGCTAATGCATACCTACATAGTAGTGAACAACGTAAAATGATAGGACAATAGCGATTTGCAATTGTTGATGTGCCTTGAATCTATTTTGCATGATAATTTTAATCGCCTAAGGGGAATCCTAAGTGAAATAATTCAGGCGATTTACAAATTATCTACATAAGTGTCCTGATCCTAAGCGAGTGGAAGTGCTTGCCATGAATACATACCTTTAGGTTTATTTGCTGGGTTAAATCGGTGTAACAGTGGCATTCACATAAACATGTTGGCAACTTAAAAGTACGATAGAAGAAGGGACCGGACATTTAGTTGATTAATGCAAAATTATTATTATGGTTTTTTATAGAGCAGAGTATCAACAGTTAACAGTTTTTTCTCTATCTTTAACACTGCATTTTCAATAACGCCGTGCAAAAAACGGGAAAGGAATTAGTTCAAGGTTATGAATTCGTTGCAGTAAAATGTGTGCCTTCTGTAGGTCGAAAAAGGACAACATTTGTGTATTTGATTATGATTTTTTTTGTTTAGCGAACCAGAGGTATATTTTCTAGAAAGTTGGTCACTTGCCAGGTTCCAACAAGAAATGTGGCACTGCAATATTGTTCATCGATATTTATTGACAACTTTCGTAATACCTACATACTATTACATTTTTGATTATTTACGTCTTCCCTCTCTAATAGTTATATATCATTGAAAATAAGAAGAATTATTTTTTTCTCAGTAGGTACCTTACTCTCCTTTTAAAATCGCCTTTAGTGGCAAACTATGATAAACCTTTACGGGTTCCGGCTCTGTAGATTTAAGTGTGTTGGCTTGCGATCCATGAGGTGCAGATTCAATACCCATGGGGAACAAAAACATACGCCACCCGTTTATGAGCATTTCTGCCTGGTAGTACAATGGACAGTTACCGAGTCTGAGTGCTCTGGGATTTGGATTTTTTGTTATTAAAAAAAAATTATATTCTGGTAGCTGCAGAAGACTGCGGAAACTTTAGACTCACAAAAGGATTAACGATTTGGGAAAATACAAAATAGTAGGTTAGAATTTACAAAAAAGCTCATTTTCAGACCCACCAAAGAAACTAAATTGTAGACTGTACTCTAAGTTTGGTGTCCTTGTCAAAGCTCTGTAGGTCAGAGCAAAGACTTATATAATTTATAAAATAATTTTAATTCGAGTGCGCTCTAGAAGATTGAAGAGACCTCTTCAAGTGCATATATACTTTAAGTTGGAAATGGAAAATATCGTTTTTATTTACAAATCCATCTCCGATATGTAGGTATAAATATAATTGAAGAAATGTATTTAAATCCGATTACCCTCGAATAAGCGACCTGGTTCCCAAAACGTTATCTTGTACAAAGAAGAGCAATTGTTTAATAACTTAGGTTCTAATATTAAAATGGAAAAACATTTTATCAGATTTAAGAAGCAAGTTGCACAGCATATTCTATGTTATCATTAAGTTTTTAATTGTAAAATGTTTTGAGTTATTTATTTAACAAATGAGGATCTTTAATTATAACTTTAAGTAGGGGTCACAATGGTCAATTAGGTCCCAGTGTTCAATACCATCTGAGCAGTTGCTCAATGTTTAGTATGTTGCAATACTGACCAAGGGGTCCCGGGCTTAAATGACCCCAGTAAGGCCTGACATTTTGTTCTACCTCATCCGACAATCTGACAAACATCCAAGAGCATCAATTGTCATAAGGAGCTTCTCAAACTAGCCGTTCAGAATCGGTGTCAAATTTTAGGTTACTTCCGTTCGTGCTCAAAATTTATTTGCTCACACACAATTGGTTGAGAAGCTAGGTTTTAGGCCCTGTATTTTTCAAAACCTGACTTGCATCGACCAGTGAAATTATTCAACTTAGTTCTCAGGTTCATATGTATTTCAAATCTGCAGTTTAAAAAAACTTTTTATAACGACGGTCAGGTTGATGTGGCGATTTATTAAACCTAGAACGATAATCTGCGTAAATTTGAGCCATCCCCTTGAAATTATTTGCTGTCCCGCTTAAGCTGATGAGCAGATCGTGATGTACTTCTCAGATTTTTTTTTGTCTACGAGCTTCCATTGGGTGATTTTTCCAGTGAGGTGAGCCACGTTAAAATTGAGATATTTGGAGCGATATGTCGCGAAGACAACTGTGATTTTTGCCCAACAGCATATAATTTTGATTTTGAACAGTTTTTCTTTTCTGATGAAATTAAATAAATTAAAGTTCAAACTCAATAACTTTTGTAGATTAAAAGGAATATTTATTTTTGTTGTTGTTGTTGATGAATTGATATTTTAGTTTACTTTATTGTATAAAAAAGAAAAACAATAAAAAACAACACTGGGATACCCTTTTGCTATTTCTATCCCTCATAAAGTGGGCCTGGCAAAAATCTAATTATGGGCGAATTGGATCTACATATTTTGTTTTGCAACATTTAAAGGATTTTATCGAAAAAAACAAAGTTTTTGTAAAAAAAACGCCCTTTAAAGTGGGCATGGCAGAAAATATAGAATGGAAGTGTCCAAAACTACTTCATCTACATACTTTTCGAATAATAGGGCTTTCATTTACAATGATTTTTTAATAAAAGGTTGTTGTTTTTAAATAGTGGGCTTGTCACTGAGCAGATTTGAAAAATATTGTATTGTATGAAATTAAGCGCCCCTAGAGGATACATATTACAAATTTCAGCTTCCTGGCTCAGACTTTGACTTTTTGATTAAATAGTTTTTTTTAAATTGTGGGCGGATTTCAAAAATTCGTACAATTGATTATTTCGGGACCCTAGAGATTATACAAATTTGAGCTTTCTAGCTCGAATTTTAGGGCCTAGTACGAACGGACGGACATGAAAAGATTGACATTACTACCGATTCTGATCACAAATATAGTAAACCTAGTGTATAGTTATCCCAGACATACACATTTATAATCAAAATAGGTCATAAGGTCGATTTCATTATAATCTTTGACGTACGTAAAAATTTGATTATCTCTCTAGGGTTAAAAACCCTATTAGTACTGAGCGCCGGTTTGTTCCCAAAACCTAACGTAAACATGAGTGCAAGCGTTTGTGGACGGCCTCTAAATCCAACCTGTTAGAAGTTCGTGAATACTTTTCTCAGAGAATTCCACAAGTGAAGTTTTCCTTATGCTCGTTGTCTGGTTTTAGTTAGAGCCGTACAGTGATAGTAAATTATGTTTTTTTTTTTAGTTGCAATAGTGCAGATAGTTGGTGTTGTGTGTGATGATTATTTTGACCGCATGGTCTCTTATAGGTCATCTGTGTCGAAAGCTTTCCGCGTTTGCTTTGTTGTGGTTTGGCCACACTGTCTTAAGCTATTCTGAGGTGATGTTCGCCTTTACTGAGCGGGAAATTAACTGTTTTCGGTTATGAACGGGCGGGGGGGGGGGGGGGGGGGGAGGGGCTGAGTCTTGCCTTGTCAGTTCGTCGGCATCCTACTTTCCATAAACGTTACTTTACCCTGGAAGCCAGATCAGGCTTTGAGAGGTACTTTTATTTACTTGTGAAGCCCCTCAATATCAATCAACGTTCCTATACGCTCGCGGATAACAAGCAGGCCTAAGAATGTTTGTATCACATAAACGCAACAACACCTGCATTTTATTAACATTACTGATGAAGTTATTCGAATCCTGTAGGCCTGTCGATACTTTTTGAAATCGAACCGGCAAACCTAACTAGCTGATCAATAGGGAAAGGAAAACATTTCTTAGCGCTGATTGTTTGGCTGGGCAATAATGTCAAATTAAAAGTGACATTAACGTAAACGAATTTTTGGACCTACAGTTTTACGCCGAATCTGAATGGCAAATTTGAGAAGCTTTCTCATGACAATTTGATACTCTTGAATATTTTTTTGACGTTCGCATGACTAAAATAATGTCTATAAATAATTTACTGTCATAGGCAGCTTTCGGTTATTTCTTGTACGATTTTGAACCAACTAGTTCCGAATATACAAACTTGCCAGCTTTTATATAATTTCAGTGTGGAGTACTCGTGATCTTTCTTAATTCTAAGCAATCGCTGGGTTATCGTATGACTCTAGAAGTTCTAACTTGTTTAGTGTGTTTTGTATTATTGCTGTTACAAATTTGCTATGTCTTAGATGACGGATATTTAGGTTTAAGGATATTTATGAACATTTGAATTTGTCCCGGCATTTTAGATAGCAAAATCAAACATTTCATCAGAAATTACCCTTGGGTTGACAAACATAGACAATTTTTTTTTAATTTTAAACTACGACGGTGCTACATATTTGAAAAAATCCAATGTAACCTTGGTTGTGCGAATTTAATGAATTTTGTATCGACAGATTCGAATTCAATATTACAATATTATTTAAACGACACTACAATCCTACAAATATAATTGTTAATATCATATTTTATTTTGAGTTCTTTTAACAACATTAAACAGCTTAAGATCGTCTGAAAATAACAGATACCTACAATCATCGTAGATAAATTAGATAAATATGAGTATAAACGGCCAATACGGGCCTTAAACCTAGTCAACCAAGTTAGTTATATTAAAAACAAATGGAAGGGACCTACAATTTTATGCCGACTCCGCACGGCAAATTTGATTAGTTTCTCATGAAAATCGATACTCTTGGATGTTTGTTAGACTTTCGCAGAGGTCGGGCAGTGGAAAAAACTTGTTGTTACTGGACCCCGGCGTGATTTGAACCTGGGACCCTTCACTCAGTAGTCTAACGCATAACCGCTGAGCCACTGCACCCACAATCAACAATCAACATAATATAGTTATTCAATCAAGTTATTAGTACAAATCAGAAAGAAAAAGTGCCAATATGCTGCCATAAGGAACACCCGACTTTACATTTATTGCTCGAGAAACACCATCAAAATTGCACAAAAGTTATATTTTCTATCTAATTCATAGATAGCTACGATAATCAACTTTAATAATATCCAACTCTATCAAAAGCGTTACTGAAATCGGTTTAGATTACACCAATATTGTTTCAAGTTCCAATTTTAATGAAAATATAATATGTGTAGCGTAGTCATGAAGACTGAACGCTTTTAAAAACTAACTTTGATGCTGACTAAAAACCGGTCCCAGCGCCAGCCGTAGACAATTGATCAGCTTCAAAAACATTCGGAATAGCATAAAAATATATCTATATATTAATACGGAGTTGCCTATAACGTGTTTCCACCCATTTTTGCTATTATACGTCACATAGATATGCCAACACTATATATATTTGGGTAGGGGACAATACATACAAGTGCACAATATAAAAATTATCCACATATATAACACACATTATGAATTACAGCAGGTAAAAAGGATGAAATTACAACAACAACAACATTGCTGTGTGAGGCAATAATCTGCCAATCGGAGCGGACAAATTTTATATTATGAAGTTACTTGAAAATGCTTGAAGTTACTTGAAAATGCTTGAAAAACAATGCTGTGCATGTTATGCATTTAATAATGCTTGAACATACTTGAAGTTACTTGGACATGCTTGAAGTTACTTGAAAATGCTTAAAGTTACTTGAAAATGCCGGGAAAATTTTATATCATGTGAAATCAGAGAATGCAATATGTATATCAGTCGACTCTGTTTTTTTTCAACTTATAGAATAAATTGGTCGAATTACGACCATGGGGCGACCCCTAGTTATTATAATACTCTTGTAGTTTCTTAATTCACTGGTAAATATTTCTGCCAATTCGTCATAAATTTTGTTACAATTTTCTCCTCAGATCCTAGGCTCTATGAAATTAGACCCCAGTTAAATTTGGCCAAACAAAAACAAATGAAAAGAGGCATAATAATATGGGACTATATTTAATAATGAAAAATGATACTTTCCCATTTATCCAGAATTCCCTCAAATAAAGCCGAATGGGCCCAAATTGTTACAACAAAATTTAATCTGAATTTAAAATGACGCCAAAATAATGCATAGGAAAAAACAACACAAATTAGTATATGCAATCGAAAAATCGGAAAAGCATTTTCAACAAAAATTATACAATATCTTATAAGGAAACAAAAGACTTGTTGTAAATTATCTGCCGGCAAAATGAACATAATAATTCAAGAAAAAATTGGGACTTATGTCATGCTGACTTATATCCTTGCGCCGCTTTGTTGGCAGTGGGACATAACTCCAGAACTCAATTCGGGACTTATGTCCTACCGGAGTGGGAGTCAGGTCCCAAAACAACAGTTTCGGACTTATGTCCTTCAGCCATTGGCAACATCAACTTACTAGTTTGTATCATGGGCCTATGCCACAAACAGTGCAAGAGTAAATATTCAAAAATCAGCATAAAATGTGAAGAGAAATAATTTCCCAAAAAAAGTGAAATTATTTCCATTGAAGTTATTTTTTTTATTTATTTATTTTATTTATTTAAAAAGTGATTGCTTAATGACTGTAAGATACAATATCTTATAAATTAGTCTTAAGCTAATTAACAGAATAGAGCTAATAGACGTTTAAGTTTAATACAATTTTGATTATTTCTTCAATTACAATTTTAAAAAAATGCATTTACAAGCTAACTGAAAAATGATTTCTTAATACCTTTTTTATACTCGTTGTGTTCTGTATTTCTTTTATATATTGCGGTAAAGAGTTCCACAGACGAATGGCATGGACAAAAAATTGACGCTCAGATGTTAAGGACGAACAGCGGGGATAAATTAGTTGACGAGATCTTAACGAGGACGCTATTTTTATTCTATCGAAACAGTATTGTGGTTGGCGAGTTAGCAAAATATCGGATAGTAAGGTTAAACTGCGTAGTTGAAGATAATTTTGAAAAGTCATTCCATGCAAACGAGTAGAAAAACCAGACAATCTGTCGTATCTACTTAACCCATAAACGTAGCGCACGGTGCTGTTGAAAGCGACATTAAGCTTTCTTTTACTTACAGAATTGCAGTTGCAAAAAAGTTCGCACCCATAAACTAGTATCGGTATTATTAGAGTCTTTGCAAGTAGTGAACGGGTTCTTACAGGTGTGAATGACTGAGTTACCCACAACGTACGCAGTACACCATAAACTTTTCCGACAAGTGAATTAATATGGTTATCCCAAGTTAGATAGCGATTAAATGTAACCCCGAGATTTTTCGCAGTTTCGACATATTCGATGGGAGAATTACTCAACATAATCGAAGGAAAGTAAGACAGATCTAGTCTTTTTCTTGATATAACCAAACATTTAGACTTTGTTGGGTTTAAAATAAGACCATTTGAATGAGACCAGTGTACTATTTTAACTAAGTCTTCATTGACACTTGAAGCACCATGCTCAATAAGCCCGAGAGGGCAGCTTAAGGACAATTGTACGTCATCTGCATACATGTGAGTAGAGCAGTTCTCGGGTACAGTTGGAAGTTCATTAACGTAGATTGGAAATAATAGGGGACCAAGAATGGAACCTTGAGGGACGCCAGAACTATTAGGGAGAAAATCCGATAAGTTGTCACCAACCAGTACTGCTTGCTTTCGGTTTGTTAAGTAGGAATAAATTAACTTAGTTGCAGCTGATGAAAAGTTATATTGCTGCCTAAGCTTTTTACATAGGTTAGAGTGATTGACTGTGTCAAAAGCTTTCGAAAAGTCAAGCAACACCAAAAAAGTAATTTCATCCCTATCCAGCGCTTGCCTTATATCGTCAGTTACGTTTAATAATGCCGTGATACAACTGTGCTTGGAGCGAAATCCGGATTGTTTTGGAGTAAGCATATTATTTGCAGCGAGATAATCACTGATTTGCTTTTGTAAAACTCTTTCAAATACTTTTGACAAAAAGGGTAAAATTGAAATGGGTCTAAATTCAACACCCTTTGCATTTTTAGGAAGAGGTACAATTTTTGCAAGCTTCCACAGATCAGGATATTCACCAGACATTAGAATTGTGTTGAACATGAAAGTTATGTACGGCAATACAATCGGCAGAGTCATTTTTAAAAACAAAGGATGCATTTCATCCAGCCCAACAGCAGTCGACTTGACGGAAAGAACACTTTCGACAACATCAGCACTGTCCACCGCTCGAAAGCCAAAACTGGGACGGTTTCCGTGATTCCCAAACAAAATTGGGGTTGTAGTTTCACTACTCAAGAGGGGTGATGATGGTAATGAAACAATTTTTTTGTTAAGGATATTACCATCCACATCCATGGTTCGTTCGACCCTTGACTTACCTAAGCCTATATTGCGTAAGTTATTCCACAATCGATGACAACTTAAAGAACTACTGAGCTGATTGGAGTATATTTGGGATTTAACTAAACGTATTTCCGCAACGACCTTATTTCGAAGTTCACAATAACATCGTCTGAATGCGTTTAACCGGTAGCGCTTCCAGGAGTTATAAGCATTATCGCATTGCTGCATTAATAAGCGTTTATTGCGGGTGAACCATGGTTTGTTTTTCGGTTGTATGAGTTTACTTTTTAAAGGCACATGAGCATTAAATAGGCTATTCATATTTTCAGTAAAAAACTGCAACTGACCATTTGCCGAGGGTATATAGAAAATGCTTCCCCAGTTTATTCCTCTTATTTCTTCTTCTAAAGGCTGGATGTCAATATTACAAAAATCACGATATTTGATTATTTTGTTAACGTGATTAAAACTGAACTCCATCGTTAAAAAAATTAAGTCATGCTTTGAAAAGTGCAGAAAGCTGGTCGTATAAAGCCACTTTGCTTATGTCGCTCACAAAGAATAAATCTAATAGTGTTGCATCACCACCAAAGAAGTGAGTTGGAGTGCTAGTATTCACTGGTTCCAAATTAAAGGTACCCATGCTTTGTGTTAGCAGATTCGAATTCAACAGGTTGCAATTGAAATCACCACATAAGATAACATTAGGGGAATCCAATGAGATTTTCTCTAGTAGTTTAAGCAAAGGTGAAATATCTATATATCTATTTGGCCTGTATATTGCCCCTAAAAGAAGTCCACCCTCATTCCCTGCTATTTCAATGAATAAATACTCAATACTACTGCCAGCATTAGATGACAGCTTAAGTTTGCAATTTATCGTATCTTTAACATAAATTGCCACCCCTCCTCCAATACGATCTTGTCTGTTTAAGCGAAAAACTCGATAACCCTCCAAGCCACACACCTTGTCATTTAATTCATCCTTAAACCATGTCTCAGTAACACATAATACATCCACATCTTCTTTACACCAATTTTGATGGGGCTTAATTTGTAGCCTTAGGATAAAGCTCAATAGCATAAATGTGTATAACAGGATTCCAGAAACCCTTCCCCGTGTAGAGACAGCGCACCCCGATAAACAGCGCTTGTCGTATTTATTTAAAATTTGAACAGCCAAGTAAGCCTGGCGTCACATTTAACATCTAAAACCTGTCCCGCAAGTGTGCATGCAAATCCGTGGGCTGACACGACAGGCGATCACCAGTGCCGTAAAATCAAGATCAAATAAGTAATAATAGGAGCGTGTACGTGTTCAAAGAGAGGCAGGCCTAACAACTCCTGGATCACACAAATGCAGCAACACAGCCTCACTGGCGAAGTGATTCCAAATATGGAGGCCTGCGTTATTTTTTGAGGTCAAACCGACGAACTCCACAGGCGGACCAGTAGGGCTTCACTAAATTGGAAAGGTTATGATCCCTATGATCATAGCTTCACCGCCATTAGGGAGGAAGAAGAAGGAATCCAGAAAAATGTCCTTCTCTTTGGTTGCAATTTTTGCAAGCTTTTGTCTTGGAAAGCAAATATACATAGGTATATGCATAATTTAAAATACTTGAATGTATATCCAATCAATTTAAAATGCATAGATACATGTATCTTCAATCTATTCAAAACTAACAGTGTACTTAAAACTGGCTTAGTGGCTTAGGTGTTGAAACCTTCGCCATTATCTGCTAGATAGAAAAATACACATAATAGTGCATCGCCGGTGCATGCTTGGAATGTTTTGTCCCACTCATAGGTCCTTGGTTGCTGATTTGGTGCATGTGCTCTATCATAACATCACATCTATATTTGAAGACCTCCGCTGACACATCAGAGTCTGCTGCCCTGTTATTCTTTAGGTTCTTTATAGCTTAACCAACCTATACCTTTGATGGTGGAATCGGTTCTTCATTGATTGGATTTGGGTTCTCTTCGTTAACGATCACACTGTCGCCATGGTGTCAATAAGCTGTTGGAAATACTGCTTGAACATGTCTACGGATTTAATCACTTCTATGTCTTTATTTCCTTCGCTGTTTTGAGGAGCCTGCATTCCGGTTTGAAAACCAGCAGCCTCCTGGAAGGTGAAGTCTGCGTATGCTCTCTTTTTTCTACCATGCGGAGAAAAGTGTTAAATCCTTTACTCGCTATTTGTTTCGAAAAAGTAATCCATTTCCCGAAGAAATATGTATATATATGTGTTTAACAGGCTTTTTGAGGCCACATGAAATTTGCCAGCAAAGAAATGGCTCAAAAATTAAGCTTTCTCATACTTTTTGGGGTTTCATTTCATTTATTTGTGGAGCCTTATTTCATTTGAACCTTTGGGTTGTTATTTCCTGCGGCGTAATTTCGCAGCGCCCATCTTCGCCTGCTCCCTTCTATTGGCTCAATATTTTTCCTTTGTTGCTCTGGGATCTTATATCATGTAACTTAACGAACGATTCTCGTTGACGTAATACCAGTGTCGTCATTCGTGTATGAATCCAATTAAACCATTTGTTATGAATTCAATTGTGGACTTCAGCAGTTTAGTGGTTATTGCGTTGGACGTTCGAATTTCACCCAGAAACACCTAACAGTTTTGATACTACCACAGCTCTTGCGAACATCTGACACACATCCAAGAGTATAAAGTGTCATAAGAAACCCCGGCGGGATTTATACCTGAGACACCTCGATTAGTAATCCAGTACACTAACGACTGCGTCTACAAGGGAGAATTTGCCTGTCAACTACGCCTTATATGGTATTTTTTTCCTATTTCGCGAAGTGTTGGTGTTGCGCAAACGACTCATCTTAATTGTAAAAATTAACAATAAACGACATTCTGACATAAGACGTTAGGTACTCAATTGATCGGACCTTGTGCCAATTTTGTTTCAAATTGAAAATAGAAACAAAATTTATTATTAACATATCCTAGTTTCGCTTTATATATATCCGTTAAATTTAATAGAAGAAAAAAGACAACCGACTTCTTTGAAGTAAACGTGAAAACTCACTCTTTATTTAGCTATACATACAAAAGGTAATTTCGAATATAAAATGTCAATATACAAAGTGTTATAATTCGGTAAAGATTGAAGTTAAATAAATTATTTAAATATTATTTCAATTTTGCTCAATACTCCCACTTTTAGATAATTTAATCAATTAATCAAAACATTATACATAAGTTCATTAATTTCTTTTCAATAATTTTCTTAATTTTCAATTCAAATTTGTACAATTCAATAATAATTTTACTTTATACCTTTATTTTAATTCGACTCCAATTAACAATCTTAAATTTTTAAATTTTTCTTTGCATAGTACTTTGGTTAGAATATCAGCTTTTTGTTGTTCAGAATGAACGAAATTAATCGAAAATTCGCCCTTTTCCTAGCGTTCACGGATGAGGTGATATCGGACGTCTATATGTTTCGTTCGTTTATGAAACTCTGGATTTTTTACAAGTCGAATGCTCCTTGGTTGTCCATGTTTAAAACAGATTCGCCAGGGCCACCTGGGATCATTTCAAAAAGTAGTTGACGTATCCAAATCATGTCCTTCACCGCTTGAGAGGCTGCCACATATTCTGACACTGTGGTGGAAAGCGAAACACATTTTTGCCTCTGAGATGACCAAGACAACGGCCCATTTCCAAGGAAAAAAATAAAACCAGTGGTAGATCGTCTTGTTCCAGGGTCTCCAGCATAATCAGCGTCACTGAAACAAATTAAAGAATAATTTTGAGCTCTTTTAAAAAGAATACCCATTGTTCGGGTCCCGCTGAGGTACTTCAAAATTCTCTTTACAGCACTAACGTGATCATTATTTGGTGCATCTAGATATCGAGACACCACTCCCACTGCAAACGCAATGTCTAGACGGGTCGCCACTGCTAAGTACATGAGAGAACCCACTGCTTCTCTGTATGGAAATTTAACTGCTTCCAAGGGGACGAGCTCCACTGATGGATAGGTTTCGGCTGGAGTTGAAACTGGTTTGCAGCAACTCATGTTGAATCGAACTCACATGAATTTCACCTCCGGATTTCATAGAAATTTCCATCCCAAGAAAATTACCAGCTTCCAAAACTGTTACCTCAAACTTCTTTCGCAGAAACTGTACCAACTCAACCGCATCATTTTTATTTTCTGTAGCCACCAGCCCATCATCTATATATACAGCAAGGATAATTCTGCGTTTACTGTCTGCTGATAAGAAAATGAAAGGATCCGGTAAGCTTCTTATTCCAACAGCGAGACGCCTGCTTTAAGCCGTATAGGCTCTTTCTTAGCTTACAAACCTTGTTCGTTCCATCGCTGTAACCCTGTGGTTGGTACATGAAAATTTCTTCATTTAGATCGCCGTGTAAAAAGGCAGTTTTAACATCGAATTGTGTTAATTCAAGCCCTTCGTTAGCTGCTATAGCAAGAATCGACCGAATCGAGGTAAACTTCGCCACTGTACTAAATGTCTCTCCATAATCAATCCCATATTCCTGCGTGTACCCCTGCGCAACCAATCTCGCCTTATACCTTCGTTTTTCTCCGCCTTGATCTTTTATTTTGTAGACCCATTTATTTCCAATGATTTTCCTATTAGCAGGGCGAGGTACTTTACTCCGTGTCAGGTTTTCTTGAAGACTTTTCATTTCCTCCTCCATGGCCTCTTTCCATTGCACCTTTTCTGTACAAGAAATAGCATCTGTGTAGTTTTGTGGCTCTTCCTGCATACAAAATGCATGTTTTTCCATGAATTTGCAACTCCTTGGTGGTCTTGGTTTGATGGTCTGTCAAGGTGTTTATTACGAAGCCGATGTCTGAGTGGAACGCAAATATCATGAACCTGTTCTAATTCATCTTCTGATTCAGCAGCAGATTGGTATTCATCGTCTTCTACTCCTCCTGTTGCTTGATGTTCATCATCGTCCTCTGGCCTCCCTGCGCCATCTGCCAAAGTTTCTATTTGCTCTTTTGATGACACAGACACAATTTCTATAGTAGGGTCATCATTTTCACTTATGTGAAAAACACCTGTGGTTGGAGATTCCTCGATGCCACTGTTCAATGATTTTTGAAGTTGACTCTGATGCTCAATTTCTCTAAAAGTGACATCTCTGATGATCTCCACATTTCGTCTTGATGGTATCCAGATGCGATAACCTTTTGATGTGTCAGAGTACCCCATGAAAATCCATCTCTCTCGGATTTCCTGTCCCACTTTCGCCGCTTTTGCTTAGGGATATGCATAAACGCTTCAATTCCAAAAGTTTTAAACTTTTCGTTGCTGACCTTACCTCCACACCACATTTCATATGGGGTTTTGTCCCCCAAAGACCTATCCGCGGTGCGGTTTAAGATATAAACAGCCGTGTTAACAGCCTCAGCCCAAAACTGCTTGCCTAAAGCCTTCGCACTCAACATTGTTCGAGCTGCTTCGACCACCGTGCGATTATCCCGCTCAATGATTCCATTTTGCTCTGGTCTATACGCTATACTGGTTTCGTGACGAATATGCCGTTCCCTCAGGAGCAAATTAACTGATTCGTTGACAAATTCTAACCCATTGTCAGTACGAAGTGTTTTAACTACCTGACGACTTTCAGAATAAGCTAGATCTAGGAAATCTTCAATCGACGAGCATACATCAGACTTTTTCTTTAAAAATGTCACCACTCTGAAATGTGAGAAATGGTCTTTCAAAAGTAGAAAATATTTGGCACCCCCTAATGATGGGGCCACATAAATCCGCATGGACAAGTTCTCCAGGTTGCTTTGCTTCAAAAGAACTCTTTGGGAAGGGCAGTCGATGCTGCTTTCCATAAACACAGGCATCACAGGAAAAATCTTGGGCATCAACAAAAATTATATTATTTTCTTTAAGATGAGAACGTACCTTTTTTATATTCTGATGTGCCATCCTTTCATACCATACCTTCAATGGCAACGGTTTTGCAGTAGCCAAATTTGCCATCGGCTCCTGTATTTGGACGCGAAAACACATCTTGAAAAGCTGTGTCTCACGTTCTCCCACTGCCACCACATCTCCATTCCTCTTTATGAATTCACACCTCATCTTGTCAGACACAAATTTCAGGCCTTTATCCAGTGCACGACTTTGGGAAAAAAGATGAACCGAAATTTTTGGTACATACAAAACCTTAGACAAATGTCTTTCAGACCACTTTTTGCCATTAAATGACAAAATATTAATATCACCCATGCCTAAAGCTATAGTATCTTGTCACCACTTCCAACTCTAATTTCTACAGGAACAGAAAAAGATTCATAATTTGCGAACCAATCCTTTCGACAGGTCATATGGTCGCTGGCTCCAGAATCAAGATACCAATTGTCATTAGCCAAATCGTTTTTTGCCAACAACGCATTTCCCACACTTGATTTACCCCTTACAGCCTCACTTCCATTTCCAGTCCCGAACTATCGCCATTTGAGTAATTTTCCTCATTCCTGCTTCCTCATCTTTACTTCCAGTCTTCACTCGATCAAAGTCTCTTGTAGTTTTCCTCCCGTTTACCTCTTCACTTTTACTTCCAGTCCTCAACATTCACCAGTAGATAAAGATATTCGGCGCGTTCAATTTGCAAGTCAACTGCAAGTTCACTACTAATTAAGTGTCTATCACTTGCCGAACGATGGTCACGTGAGTTATTTGATCAATGAGAAAAGGTAAAATAGTAGTCACTAATAGTTGACTTGTAAATTGAACGCGCTCATTTTCTTCCTGTCAGCCGCCTCACCTTCACTTCCAGTTAACACACGATCACCAATTGTTAAAGTTGACTTCCTCCTACCAGCTGCCTCACCTTCACTTCCAGTCCTCACTTTATTGTTATCATCATCATTCTCAGCATTACACATGAGCGCATCACCTACTTTTGCCCCACCTCTGCTTCCAGTCTTCTTATAATCGGAAAGCCTTTTGGGACAATCTCTTTTCCAATGTCCCATTTCATTACATCTGTAGCACTGTCCAGGCTTGAAATTTTTCGATTTCTGTTGCTTCCTATTTCTTCGTTTTACAATCAATGCCGACGAACTTGTACCTGCAACCGAAGAGCTAGACAACATTCTTGTTTCTTCCATGACTAACTGTGATGCCAAATTATCTAAGGTTTGTTGGTCTTTCGTCGTTGATTCCCATGCAGAAAAGAAATGTTTGAAGCCTTCTGGAAGAGTCATCAAAACTTTCCTGATTACCATGCTTTTTGTAACTTCTTCTCATATAGGTATCGCGCAACTGCCTAGTTATGTTCTCGAGTTTCGATATATGTGTTGCTACATCATCATCAGGATCCATCACAAAGGCATAAAATCTTTGCAACAACATGTGCACATTTGCTCTTGATGTTTGCTCATATACCGACTGAAGCTTAACCTACATTTCTCTGGCAGTAGCGCAATTCACAATATGGCGAAGCGGAGTCGGTCCAACACTCATTGCAATAATACGCTGCGCCTTACAGTCACCTTTTCCCCATCCTGACAAACGTGAATCAAAAGCCACCTGAGATTCAGTTTCTAACTTAACAGGCTTATTATTAGCACCATTAACATAATCAAATAGTTCTGAGGCACTTAATAAAATTTTCACTTGGAATTTCCATATAAAAAAGTTCTCAGAATTGTGCAGCTTATCAACTTTAAAAATTTCATTATCCATATTCAATATGTATATGTAATAGGATTGCACGAAAATAAAGAAGGGTATTCAATTAAAAAGGGGGGGAAAAAAGAGGGCTTTAAAATATTAAATTATCTAAACGATTGTTCGAAAAAATTAAATTGTAAATGACTTTCATTTGTCCTTTAAACAATCGCGTTACTTTTATGTACTCGGCTTTTAAACAATTGCGTTATCTGGGCCCATAACCTGTTAAATTTAATAGAAGAAAAAGGACAACCGACTTCTTTGAAGTAAACGTGAAAACTCACTCTTTATTTAGCTATACATACAAAAGGTAATTTCGAATATAGAATGTCAATATACAAAGTGTTATAATTCGGTAAAGCTTGAAAGGAGGAAAAGTGTTACCAAGTTAAATAAATTATTTAAATATTATTTCAATTTTGCTCAACAATTTCATTTGCTAAAAAATATATCTATTGTACTACAACAAAGCAAAGTGTTGTTTCACATTTGCCTGCGGACCTCTAAACAAATTGAAATAAATATTAAGTAATTTAAAATACCTACCCAACAAATAAATAACAACCATTATAGGCAAACACCTGAAAGGAGGCAATTATTTTGATCGCATATACTGCTACCGGACTTTTAAAAATAAAACCAACTCTTTTGACATTCATCAAAAATAGAAGCTCATATAAATTGTTCTTTTATGAAGTGAAATAATATTAAAAAATGGGGCCAAGTGTATTTTTCTTTGTTATAATCTAACAATAAATCATAAAAGAAAAAAAAATCAGAAAAATTCCTATAAATCAGTCAGGTGAATAAAGAGAGCACCCGAAAAAAGAGGGAAAATACAGAGACCCTTACCCATTGGCAAATTGCCCAAAAGTCTTTTTTCATACAGCTAAATGGACCTTCCAAAGTCCAGTGAGTTATACAGCAGCTTTACAATCATCCGTTGATTGATTGCGGAAAAAAACGATGAAAGGATAACAATAAAAAAGAATTGGACAAGCGCACACACTTGTTTTTTTCCCCCTAATTTTGTATACTGGCTTCTATTTTTTAAGGCGCCACCCTTATCCATGTCCGAATTCGTTGGGATTAGACTTGTGTCCATGACACCTCTTTTAAGGGATTAGATGGATACTTTTTTAGATGATTGGCGCTTTTCCCCATCTGACATTCCAAGAAAAAGTTGCATAAAAATGCCTTAAAATAGATAAAGTTTTGGAACTTTGAAATTCGTTATCAAAGTGTGAAATTCATTAAAATTATCAGATCCCTTTGAAAGTACGACTATCCTCTTCCAAGAAAACAGCCAACATTTGCTTCTTTATACTTGGATTATTTATCGAAAGGAAAGATTTAGAAACAAGTTTTTTTCTGAGCTTACACCAGCATTACATCAATTTATGGCATGTGCAGCATCACCATTGTTAGCAGGCAGACACCGCGCCGCTAGAAAACTCAAGTGCGGGTATCTTTTCTACTAAAAATTAATGAGAACCGAAAGAAAACGATAGAAAATAAAGTACCTAAGCACAGGTAGATATCCCTGCAGAGGTCTAAATAAATTTGTATGGAAAGAAAAACAATAAAACTCAAATGGTTGAGGAATTGAAGTTAGAGAAATAATGACCATTGGGAAGAAGTTGGTGTGTATCTGAAAGAATACCGATTCAAATTGAGAATAATAAAATAATCGGGTCAACCTCGTGGTAGAATAGATAGTGTATGCGCGCTAGTGTAGGTGTTTATTTTTTTATCAAGTCTATGAATGGGAATTTTCAAATGAAGAACAAGAATATTTATAATATAGAAACTATAAAAACCAAGAAAAATATGAATATCTTTCATAAATCCTACGATGAAAGGGTGGAAACGTCGAATAGCTACACACTGGATACACCTCAAAAATGTATTCAAAAACGTTCAAAGCAATGAGGTTTCGAGTCAGGCAACGAGCACTCAGAATCCTTATTATAGTTAGTTACCGAAGTAAGTAAGGTAGTAAGTACTTTTTTTTGTTAAATAAAATATAACATTTGATTATTGATGCCGAGATTAGTTTGTATAATAGTTTTGATGCCGAAAGGCATAATTATAAGGTTATATTTCATTTACAGCGTCCGCAAAAGGAGAAGTAATCTAGTAATGAGTATACTGTTAATTTTAAGGTAAATTTAAACATTTTTGTCCAGTATGTAAGTTGATATAAGCAATAAAAAAATAATTCAAAATAAAAAAAGTGTGAGGCAAAAAAGACTATTGTATTGATATACCTACCGACCATAGATCCAAAGCTTATTCTCATAATCATCAATGAAACTGCAATGGACGATGTGCTCTAGACTATGTCAGACTTCCTCTGTCGCAGCCCGCTACTCTGCCACTTAAGATATAAAATCTTCGGAAGGCATTTCTTCCAAGATTTAGGAGAACTTTCTGGCAAGTTCGTGAATGACATGCGCAAGTCCATAAGTACCTCAAGATGACTGAGAAATCCATTGGTTCAAAGGTTCCACAATAAGTTAGTCGTAACCCCCAGGACATCACAATGGCTTTACATTGACCTCAGTGTGACGGTTATAGGTTTATCCTACCCCTCAACCTATTAACCTAACCTAACCTGACCTAGGCTATGGCAGAACATTAATGATTAGTCATGGAGAACTATACGGAAGAACAATTCAATTCAATTCAATTTATTGCAAAGTATGTATATAATACAAGCTAGACAGAATCTTTTACAATACTCCACAAATTGGGTAGGAGAACTTTCTGGCAAGTTCGTGAATGGCATGCACAAGTTCATAAGTACCTCAGGATGGCTGAGAAATCCATTGGTTCAAAGGTTAAACAATAAGTTAGTCGTAACCCCCAGGACATCACAATGGCTTTACATTGACCTCAGTGTGACGGTTATAGGTTTATCCTACCCCTCAACCTATTAACCTAACCTAACCTGACCTAGGCTTTGGCAGAACATTAATGTTTAGTCATGGAGAACTATAAGGAAGCACAATTCAATTCAATTCAATTTATTGCAAAGTATGTATATACAAGTTAGACAGAATCTTTTACAATACTCCACAAATTGGGTAGATACGAGAATAAACAAGTACAAGTTAGTTAAAGATTAAAAATATGAAGAGACTTAATTTGTTAGATAAAATATATTTTTTTTTTCTTTTTTTTTATCAAATTTATTTCATTCTATTTCTATCGCATCAAGTATTCCCTACAAATGCGGATTTGAAAAGTATTTAAATGCTTCACGTCTGAAATTTGCGATTTCTCCGATCTTTAATTTTTACGGGTAAAGAGTTCCAAGGACGAATTCTATATAAATAGCATTATTATAAAGAACAACCGTGGTACGTTTAAAAATTTATATGGTATCACAAAATTTCCGGTGATGGGTGACTGGTAAAAGCGAATACTTTCATAAAGATATTGGGATGATCTGTTGCGAATGACTGTATGCAAAAAATAAAGTTTCGAAAGTTCGTATATTGGGGGAGGGTGCAGTTTGTTGCTTTTGTATTTTTAGGGTATGTGATTATATCTCCGTAGGCCATATATATATATATATATATCGGCACGTCGTTAAATGCTTATTTAATACACTATCAGTTCTGTGTCGTGGAGTGCTTTAAGCAAGCAACTATTACGAGCAGAAATTTGCCGGCACTAAAAGTGCTCCCACAGGCTCATCATTTAGTGCAGGTGTTAGTAAGGACAAAACAATTAAAAATACAATAATTATGTACCTATAAAATACTAACACAAACACAAATCATGCAAATAAATTAAGACATTAAGGTATTATTACGGAAAATATTTTTCAGCTTAATTTTACTAACATGCAAGTCAATCACATGATCATTTATATTATAGAAGCTACTCATGCGACTAACAGGCTCATGCCTCCCATAATTCGTTCTATGATGGGGGCTAAACAATAAATCAACACTACGTAAATTATGGGCACCACACCGAAAATTAAAGCCAATAGATGACAGCAAGTCAGGTGCATCTATTTGACCGGATATAAGCTGCTGTAAAAAAATGATATCGCTATTAAGCATTCGTTGAGAAAGGGGTAACATTTGAAGAAGCTTAATACGCTGACTGTAAGGAGGAAGGTTAAAAGGATCATCCCATGGAAGTCTTCTAAGTGCAAATCGAATAAATTTACGTTGAATGGCCTCTATTCGATTTGAATGAATGTTGTAGAACGGTGTCCAAACTTGTGAAGCATACTCTAGAATCGGGCGGACAAAACAATTGTACAATGACGTAGTAACGTATGGGTCTTTAAATTCTTTCGTCCACCTTTTTACGAAGCCAAGCATAGAATTAGATTATTAACAATAAAATTGATATGCTTGGCAAAAACCAGTTTGGGATCGAAATAAACCCCAAGATCCTTAAAATTATCAACATTACAAAGAATATGTTGAGACAAAGAATATTGAAAGGTGGAAGGTATATTCTTTCTAGAGAATGTCATATGTTGACATTTACTAGGGTTCAGGGATAAACCGTTTTTATCACACCAATTGGCGAAGCTATTAATGTCAGATTGAAGAAAAATTCTATCTTGCTGACTAGTGATAGATTTAAATATTTTCATATCATCAGCGTAGATCAGGATATTACTGTGATTTATACATGCTTTAACATCATTAATGTTTTTTTTTTTTAAAGGAAATCCAAATCCCAGAGCAATCAGACTCGGTAACGGTCGATTGTACTACCAGGCAGACATCCTCTTTTCTCTGCAATTGAAACTTTCACAAAGCAATTTGCAATGAATTTTGCCTTAAGTCAGTTCAGTACAATTTTAACCATGTATCGCTTCACACCGAAACAAACGCGCTGAAAAAGTAGGCTGTACATTCAAAAAAGTCGTTCAGTTGTGTTAACTCTCAGGTGCCCAACGGGCACGGAACGGAGAATATACACAAGATTCATGAAACACCATTGTATGAGACCATTGACGAGCTCAAGGCAAACATTTGTGCCGAAATCATCGCTATACCTCCCGAGATGCTCGGAAAAGTAATCGAAAACGCAGCAAAAATGGAAAATTTTACTTCGGTTTATAGAAGCGGCCACTTGATTGGTTTGTGTTCAAAAAATAGTCCAAATAAATTGAAAGGATCAACTTAATTAAAAATACCTCATACATGGAAATCGATTGTTTTTTTAAACTATTCCATATCCATATACCGACATAAAAGATTGCGCATTCGTTATATTTGTGACAGTTGTCCTGTTTCTTACAAATCCATGATGTTTATTACAAATTACATTGCGACAGAGAAACATCGACTTTTCACAGGCAAGTTGCTCATAAAGCTTAGGAAAGAAAGTTTCAAAATCGGTCTACGAGTATAACACATTAGGTAGTTATAGTGATGTGGATGTCACCATATTCACCTTTTTAACTTTCTCGTGTACTTTACTATACTACTTAAGAGAAATTGAGCTAACATTTTGAACTCAAACAGACTATGAGGATTGATATTACGACTAGAAAGAAGTCCAAAAAAGCGTGTATCGAAACACCATCCGTCGGCTCGTCTGTCCGTCAGTAACCAAGGCTCCAGCAACAATGTGTCAACGGATTTTCTTCAAGCTTCGTGTTTGGGATTTTTAGACTTAGGTACAGCTCAGGGCCATTTGTTTGTTTTTCATTTTTTCGTTTCAAATAACAGTACCCAACATACAACTGGTTTTTATAAAATCGATTTTCTCAAAAATGGCTCCATCGATTTTGATCGCTTTTGAAATAAAACATAGGGATGCCCTATTCTTATTCCTGTCCCTGATAAGTGGGCGTGACAAAAGTCTGAGTATGGTTGAATTGTTAAGAACGCTCTACATATTTTGTTATATAACATTTAAAGGTTTTAATCGAAAAAACGAAGCTTTTGTAAAAAAAACGCTCCCTAGCTCAATGGGTTCGTGGACGTGTCTGTGGGCGGATTTCAAAAATTCTTAAACTTGATTATTTCGGGCCCCTAAACAGCATATGGCTAAAATCTTAGCTTTCTGATGCTGATCATAAATATAGTTACTTTTAGGCGTCTACGGGCAATATTAAGGTATGTTACAAACTTCGCGTCAAAATTAATATATCCTTAGAATAGGGTATACAAATAATTTAGGTGAGCGCGCCCATTTTTTGTGTATATTTAAACACCGACTAATTCTACCATTTGGAACAAATTTGTATATAAGAATGTTTGAATTTTTTTTGTGACTATTCAATTCTAACAGTTTTTTGAATTTATGAAAATTTCACTTTTCTCAAAAACGGCACCAACGGTTTTGATCAATTTTGATGCCTTAAATACTTGGGTTTAGCATCAGAATATGGATTACTCAGTTTTTTCTAAAGGAAACCAACAATATTATATATGCAAATAGAAAGAAGAAATCTGCATACGCAGATTTTTGAAACATGTTTTATAACTCTTTTATATATTTTTTTAAAAAGGTTGCTAAAAGTTTGGAAAACACAACTTTTTGTTTTTTGGTGTTTGGTACTGGAGTAACTGTAAGAACATGCCATGTTCTCATGGCTCAACAGTTCTACTCAACTGTTCGCCAAATAAGATAAATGGCCACATCTCAAAAACTAAGCTTATTCTATTATAACGAACAAATCAATTATTTATTTTGTTAATTTGTTATTAATTCAAATATTAAATATTGTTTTAAAAGCTTTGATTGAAGGTAAGAGAATGGAAAAATCCTAATAATGGGTAAAGAGATTTTAAAGAAATTTGAGACTTGAACTGACACTAAGATTAAGTCTAAATTTGCATACTTTTTTTTGTTTTTCATGATATTTTATAATTTTATTGCCTGAAACAGATATATTAACATCGAAAGCCATTATGACAAAGCAAAAAATATTTGAAACAAGAATACAAGAGCACATATCTTTCATGAAAATATTTACATATATTGAACATCATTATGCATGTTGTACAATGTGCATGCTCATACAATTAGTAAATAGTTAATACCTTAAATACTTTTAAGGGAACAGCTATTATGACACCTAAAATATTGGTCATCGATGTGAAGAGGGGCTTCCCTAAATGACTTACCGCAGTTATCGTAAATTCGCGCCAAGGGTGTTGTCGTGGGAAAAAGTTGATAATTCGAAATTTGGTTATTTCAATTATCAACCGTGCTGCTCCCGGTTTTCTTAATATTATGTATATATATTATATATTATAATTTGCGCGTGCAAAAGGGCTTTTAAGAACCCTTATAATGTAGGTACATAGTTTTACAGCACGGGTATTATGGAAAAGAGGAAATGGAAGGACGGGAAACCGATGCACATTGGTTTTGAATGTTTTTCGATCATAATGTGTAGGAAAATCAGAGCGTGCGAATTACGGTTAAAATATTCTAGGGGTGGAATGCAACTAGCTATTAGAGCACATTTCGTGGAAATATCGATAAAACAATGATGGCTCAAAGAGTCAAGTGATTTAGTGATATCTCGATCGCCAATGAGTTTTATTGCGCGTTTATGCATTCTGTCGAGCAGCTCAAAATATGTGATTGGAGCACCAACCCAGATATGAGCGTTGTTCTCAAGTTTGGGCGAATAAACGCCTTATAAATTGTTACCAGATTAGAAGGGGTGAAATATTTCTCGCATAAGGATGCGGAGACATTTCGCAGCGTTCTTGGCGACATCGAATATGTGGTCATTGCAACGAAGGTTGTTATAAACTCACATACCGATAATGGAAAGTCTTTCGGTTTCAGCGATGCAAGTGCCATTAATGGATAATGACGGACTGTTAATGTTTCGCTTTAATGACAGAAGACAGCACTGTGTTTTAGAAGCATTAAATTCCACCCAATTGGTTGTACCCCATTGAACTATGCTATCAGTACCGGAATTTAATGAGCTTAACATACGCTGCCGTGAAATAGGAAACAAATAAAAGCTGAGGGCACTGTCATAAGAGAAGGAATGAATTAGATTAGAAGTTACAGACAGGAGATCATTTATCAGAATGAGGAAGAGCGTTTGAATTTAACGGTTCGATAGGAGTTCTAATCCATTGAAGAAGAGTATCATAGGTTCCAAATGCACGCTTGATGCCAAACTCTGTCAAATGCCTTTGAAATATCAAGCGCACCTATCTTACTTTCACTACCATGGTGAAGAGAGTGGTTCCACTTTTCAGTTAGATAAGTCTTCAAATCACCAGTGGACCTGTTGCTACGAAAACCATACTGCCATTAAGATTTTTCCGGGCTTCAATATATTTCATAAGCTGACGGTTAATCAGCGTTTCCATGAACTTGATAAGAAGGGACGTACGTGCAATTGGTCGGTAGGAGGCGGGAGACGAAGACTTGCCTTTTTCTGGGATAGGCTGGACAACTACTGTTTTCCATCTTCTCGGAAAGAGCCCTGAGGAATATGATAGATAGAAAAGCTTACGTATTGGTTTTCCAAGTGTAAAAGAACACCTCCTCGACCAGCGGCTTTGTGCATGTCAAGATCTGTAAGTACTCTTACCACTGTACGAGTGCGAAAATGGATTGGTCTCATGGAGTATTCTAACGCTCAAGCACATTAATGGTGCAAACTGAGTAGCAAGCAGATTGGCTTTGTCTAAATAGCTGACAATATCATTATAAATGTACCCGAGAACTGCTCTACTCACATGTATGCAGATGACGTACAATTGTCCTTAAGCTGCCCTCTCGGGCTTATTGAGCATGGTGCTTCAAGTGTCAATGAAGACTTAGTTAAAATAGTACACTGGTCTCATTCAAATGGTCTTATTTTAAACCCAACAACATCCAAATGTTTGGTTATATCAAGAAAAAGACTAGACCTGTCTTACTTTCCTTCGATTATGTTGAGTAATTCTCCCATCGAATATGTCGAAACTGCGAAAAATCTCGGGGTTACATTTAATCGCTATCTAACTTGGGATAACCATATTAATTCACTTGTCGGAAAAGTTTATGGTGTACTGCGTACGTTGTGGGTAACTCAGTCATTCACACCTGTAAGAACCCGTTCACTACTTGCAAAGACTCTAATAATACCGATACTAGTTTATGGGTGCGAACTTTTTTGCAACTGCAATTCTGTAAGTAAAAGAAAGCTTAATGTCGCTTTCAACAGCACCGTGCGCTACGTTTATGGGTTAAGTAGATACGACAGATTGTCTGGTTTTTCTACTCGTTTGCTTGGAATGACTTTTCAAAATTATCTTCAACTACGCAGTTTAACCTTACTATTCGATATTTTGCTAACTCGCCAACCACAATACTGTTTCGATAGAATAAAAATAGCGTCCTCGTTAAGATCTCGTCAACTAATTCATCCCCGCTGTTCGTCCTTAACATCTGAGCGTCAATTTTTTGTCCATGCCATTCGTCTGTGGAACTCTTTACCGCAATATATAAAAGAAATACAGAACACAACGAGTATAAAAAAGGTATTAAGAAATCATTTTTCAGTTAGCTTGTAAATGCATGTTTTTAAAATTGTAATTGAAGAAATAATCAAAATTGTATTAAACTTAAACGTCTATTAGCTCTATTCTGTTAATTAGCTTAAGACTAACTTATAAGATATTGTATCTTACAGTCATTAAGCAATCACGTTTTAAATAAATAAAATAAAATAAATAAATAAAATAAATAAAAAAGGAAATCCAAATCCCAGAGCACTCAGACTCGGTAACGTTCCATTGTACTACCAGGCAGAAATCCTCCTTTTGGTGTAGAAAAGGACAGCTTCCTCTACCTTTTGCCTCGCCCTGAGTTTCGTTGGAGTTTTGAAAGATTTTCCTAAATTCACCCTGAAGCGTATCCAGATGGGTTTCCTCGGATTTCGGGTCTCCTCTTCGCATTCGATTTGGAATTCGATGTATATATGGTCTTAGAGGGACACCTCTAATGAGACCCCCTGTTGGCAACTGTCCTAAAGTTAAGCCGATCACCTCCTGTTTTCTTGTCATCACAAAAGTGTGCTGCGAAACAACATTAATGATGGTAAGATCAGACGATAGTATGAAATCCGAAGATGGTTACCTCGCATAATGCTTTGCTACTGCCCCAAACCATGTTCTGAGCATTTACATCGCAACTTATACCTATGCCCATTTTCCTGGTGTCACAAGAGTGTATGAGTTCAGCAATTGACTTTGGTGGTGGAGGTTCTACCGAATCATAGGGGCAATAATCAAACGAAACAGCGAAGGTCTTCCAATCTCCGATTCTTTCGTAGCTTATAGCCGCAGCAACCATATCTTGACCACAAAATTGTCCAAGCTTAGTCGCTGAGAGGTAGTTCGACACAGCAAGACAAGCCCTGGCCCAGAGTATCGTGGTGCCACGAACACCTCCAAGGCCACAGGCTCCTGTATAGAAGTTATATGTCCACTGGCAAGCTTCTCCAGCCCATTCAGCCTATCCTGTTTGCTGGGCTTCATCAGCAACATCGCAACAATTAACTGCCTTTCTATCGGAATGAAGATTTAGCGTATCAGGTTGAACCTCTCCGCTACTTTCTCAATTTTTCCATTAGTCTTCGGAATCAAGCGTTCTTTCAACTTCTTAGTCAATGCCTCTACAGGCGGGGGTAGTTGATAGTAGTTTGGTTGAGGCCTCCAGAATCCTTGGCCACGTGTTGATTCTTGCTGTTGGGAGTGCCACCTGGAGTAGCTATATTGTAGGGTTGTTCCTTCATACTTTTGTTTTGGTTTGACTACCTCGGGTAAATTCGACCCCCTATCCCGAAGAAGCATTACATGATAATCTTCATTATTAAGATCCTTTTCATCTTCATTTGACGGGTTTAGAAAATGACTAAGAAGAAAATGTGATTCGAAACTAGTTCTTATAAAAGCAATAAAGTTTCGTATGACCTAGTCGTGCACTTTATTTTGTATATATATTTTTTTTTAGCTTCTCTCTATGCTTGACCTTTCCCATATGAAGACGAACAATTTCAATAACGTACCTACTTCCACCCAGACCACTTCATCACCAAGCAGCGCGCTTAATTCTCTTTCTTTCCGAATTGGAAAAGTTTGTCCCATAATTTGAAATAAAAACAAAAACAAAAAACTGTATGTGTAACTTCAAATAATATGAAAAGTTCTTTTATTAATATTTCTTTAGCTTTCCCCAAAATCTACCCTAACAGCAATTGTATTATGGAAAACAAGTAAATTATGAAAGAGCTTGGACAAAAGATGCAAATTGACATTACTAGTTATGCGCACAGAATAAATTGTATTTTACGATTATTTATTGCTTTCAACTGATTTATGTCCAACTTCGAAGACTAATACCATTATGATTTCAAAAAATTATCTTTGTTGGAAAGTTTTTTTTTAACTATAAACTAGGGATTTCATGAAGCCTCTGCGTATTTATAAAAGTGAAATATTGAATTTGCTTAAGAACTTTCTTACTGGTACCGAATATGTGTGTAATTTTAGTCAAGCTTATGGGGCCAGGACAAGGACGATGAGATGGAAATTACTAAATGTGTGGGTCTGTTTTCTACCGCGCGAAATTTTGTTGAAACTTTTTGATTCGTTTTCGGAAACTTTTGTGCTTTACAATCATGCAACTTGTAGTCTTTGGTTCTTGTAAATGGAGAAGTTTTCAAGAAAAGGTTTGTAGGCATCTATTTCTTTTATGTTGCAAAATATATTGTATTATTTAAGCAAAACAAAACAATATAAGATATAAAAAAATGGCAAATTTCCAACACTTACGTCGTTATATTCGCATTTGTCGTGTGGTGTTCTGTAAAATAGAAATCAAAGCCAGAGTCTTTCGTGTGATATTTTCTTATTTTTCTATGTTTGTATGGTACGGGTGTTTTCTTAATAAGATAATTAAGTCATTTTTAAACTGTTTCTAAAACAATGGAAGCATATTTAAGTGCGACCAGCTTAACTGAAATACCTCTAAAAATGGGCTAAATTGTCGTGCGCCACATTTTGTCGTCATTTTGCAAAAAAAAAAAAACGAAACCTATAAATAAAGATATTTCTCCTCCATAAGTGAAATTGTGACAGATCTGTAATATAAATTTAAATTTTTTTTCGGTAGAAATTTCTCTTCTTTGCATTCAATGGTGTTCCTAACTAAGTGCAGTTAGTTACGTTTTTATTGTTTTCAATTTCTGCAGTTCAGTACCCATATATATGTTCACCAATTCAGATTCAGGACTAAGCATTCTACAATCGAACGGGTTTACAGAATAACCAATGTAATTGAAAAAGCCGTAGAGGAGAAAAAAATATGTTCTAGTGTTTTTTCGACGTTTCTCAAGCCTTTGATAAAGTATGGCATACGGGCATGAAACATAAGCTAAGACAAGCTTTTCCGAAACAGTTATCTGATCTCCTTAGTTGTTACTTATCAGAAAAACTCTTTTGTGAAAAACACGGAAATGATTACTCTGATTTCAAAGAAATCGCGGCAGGAGTTCCCCAAGGAAGCGTTATTAGACCGATTCTTTTTTTAATATACACCAGTGATATTCCGCAAGAAGAAGGCACAACAGTAGCCACGTTTGCAGACGATACAGCTATATTACCGGTCAGTAACACCGTTGAATCATCAACTAATAAACTCCAACGTTCTATTGACAAAATTTGTGAATGGACAAAGACTTGGCGTATTGCTCTCAACGAGGCCAAATCAATGCACGTCAATTTTACTTATAGAAATGCAGACAACTTACCCATTTTCATTGATTCGGTACGAATTCCGTACGCAAACGAGGCAAAATGTTTGTGAATGACACTCGATGCGAAATTAAAATGGAAACCGCACGTCAAGAAGAAACGCGAAGGGCTCGCTATTCGATGCAAACAAATGCACTGGCTTGGTAGATTTTCCCAATTCAGCATGCAGAACAAGCTGGTTTTATACAAGCAAGCACTAAAACCGGTTTGGACATACGGTATATAACTTTGGGGTTGTACCAAATCCAGTAATATCAACATTCTACAAACTTTTCAAAACAAAGTGCTAAGAAAAATAGTAAATGCACCATGGTTTATCAGAAACACTGATATTCACAGAGACCTAAATATGGCTACCGTCGAAGATGAAATAAAGCATTTTGCCCACAAGCAACAGACACGCCTTCACGGTCATTGCAATAACACCATGCTATAAATTCGAGACGATACTAACCTAGTGCGCCGATTACAAAGGATAAAACCATTTGAATTAGCGCAATAAGATGTAACCGCATGCTTATGGCGGTATGAGCAGGTGCCTCCACTGGGAAGCTGCCTGCCAAGTGCGTATTTTACAGTTTAAATAAAACTACTAGATAGGAATAACCTAGTTGTAGTATGAAGGTTTCGAAGGGAGGTTTTTGTTAACAAAGTATGAGTCTCAAAGTGTATATATCCTTCGGATAAATATGTACCTGCTTAACTACTACAAATTACCTCGAATGATTTTAATTGAACAGAATACTGCCAACGATGATGATGGTTCTTAAAGTCGAACTCCATTAGGGCTATAGCAGATCGTATGTATTTGTTACTTTATGACTGGGTAGGATGGGGCAGATTCGACACTTTTTCTGTAGATTCTTAATAACTTTTTTGCAAAATAATATTGAAAAGGATTTGTTTTGTTATTTGAAACTTTCATATTTGAACTCCAAAAATGCAAAGATTCTGAATAGTTCACAATACCCTAACAGGTGGGGCACTTTCGACGTGACTTTTTCTACTGGGGTATGCGGAAGATATCGGCATCATCGGCCGTTCCCAGCGTAAGTAGTCATGGTAGGAGCTTTTACGGCGATTCAAGAACAGGCAAAATTGGTTGATCTTGAAGTTAATGAGAACAAGACCAAGTACATGCCGACGGTGGAGGTTCTGATTTCCTTAAAATGTCTTCAAAGGCTTTTATAAGTATTGTTGCGTTGATATCATACCTGTTTGGAATTTGGTTTTTATTATTATTTCAATTATTACATACTAAAATTCAACCGCGGGTACTTTCTATCGTCATAACTGCCCCATGTGCTTTCGTCGATGTGTTTTTGGTAAACAAATTATTTTTCACAAAACTAATAATGACAATTCAATTAAATGTTATACCTAAGTAACATAAATAGATAATAAACACAAAGATTTAAAACTGACTTAATAACTAATTCTTAATAATTCCCGAAAAAATCACCGTTTGGTGTGGTTTACATACCGAAGGCGTCATCGGCCCATTTGTCTTTAAATATGAAACCGGTGTCAACATTACCGTGAATGGCGAACGCTACAGGAAAGTGATTCGTGATTTTTGTATTCCTCATGTCATTTTTAAATCATTTGGAGGAGAAATGGTTCCAACAAGATGACACAACATGACATACAGCGCGTGCAACCATGACTTTGTTGAGCCAAACGTTTGGTGACCGAATCATCTCAAGAAATGGGCCAGTGAGTTGGCCACCTCGTTCACGTGATTTGAATTTGACACATTTGGACTACTTTTTGTGGGGTAACCTGAATTTCTGGTCTATGCTGATAAACTAGCAACGATTGATCACTTAGAAGCCAACATTCGACGAACTATTGACGAAATTAAACCTGGTATGCTCAAAAAAGTGGTGCAAAATTGGACAGACAGGATGGCGTTCAAATGCTTAGTCGCGGAGGCCATATGCCAGAAATTGTTTTTAAACATTAAATACCATGAAATTTGTGAGCTAATGAAGACAACATTCGGTCATTCCATTGAATTTGCTGTTTTATTTTTAAAAAAAGTTGTGTGCCAGTATGCCTCTATAAAAATACCCTTTATATGCTTGGGATAGGGCATGTATGAAAAAATAACGAAATGCGTAGACATTTGAATATTGTTGTGGATGTTTTCGTTTGGTATACGAAGGTAATGAGTAACGATAATTTTGTAACGGTAACGGCCTTAAGTAAGGTATACATACGTTTATTATTTTTTTGTTTTTACTCTTACAGCATTATAATATTTTTTCGTAGCTTCCAAATGGAGTTTATTCATTGCTGAATAGATTTGCTCTTCTCCTCAAAAGAGCAATCTTTGCCAGTTTCGCATGTTTTATTGAAGAAAAAGATTAATTCGAGATTTGCTCCTTACAAGAAAGAAGCAATCTCAATTTTTTAAGGATTTGCTCCCACACTCTCAAATACATTAAAACAAGTTCAATTCTCTTGTGCGCAAAACTTGTTTTGATTTGTTGAACAATAGTTAGCACAGCTGCCATAATAATAATAAGAAGCAAAATACTTTTCTGCTGCATAAAAATTCATTATCAAGCGAATATTTTTTTAAAAGCATACGAAACTGCTAATTGAACTACAAAATAAGCAGAAAATTTTAAATTTAGTTTTGATTTAATAAATTGTACTGGATACATTATTTCAATATTACAACAATATTTTTTTTGTTGCCGCGGACGTGTTTTCTGTATTTAAAAATGCCAATATGGCAACAGTGATGTACACTTGCACGTTATAGGTACTTAACCAATACCGAAATAATGAAACGTCAGAACCAAAACTGGATTTTGAGTTAAATTCCTTCGATTTTCATAAAAATACGCTGTAAGTGTAATCTGAATCCAAATCTAAAATGCATAAGGGTTTTTTTGTCTAAAGGTACTTTAAAGCTCTCTCATCGTCATTGAACTATTTCCTGAGTATAAAAATCGAATGCCATTTTCTTTAATGGTTCAATAAAAAACACATTTCCAGTGGGACAAGTTAAGACCTAATTGTTTTACAATAAACTTCTCCTTATAAAAATACTAAATTCCCTTTCCATCGGTGTAGCCTTGCTTAAAGTTTATTATTTTCTTTCTTTTAAAAAAAATCAATGTTACAAAATAGCTCTCATCCTGAATTTTATGTATTTTCATTCATTTTATTGTTTTTGTACTACTTGCATATCTACTTCACCCATCTTCATGCAAAAAAGATCACAAAAAAGTCGACATCAAAAAAATGTTGCTCACAAAATTGCTTGAACCATAGAAAAAAGTAGCTACATCCTTTCGTTCAGCTTATACTTGAATGTAATAGCAACAAGCAAAAAGAAAATATATAAAAAATAGCACAGTAGCAACGTCGTATCGAGAGCAAGGACCCACACCCGAATTTTATCTTGAAAACCCCTCCTTTACTACCATTCCGCGCTTGTTAAAGAAAACCAAAATGAAAATTTTTCGGTGTCTGGAAATTTTCCTCTCTACCATTTGGCGAATTTCCAATTGATTGAAAACAAATAAAAAGGGAACAGGACATATTTTTATGTTCTTATTCCGGAAATGAGGGTATTTTTTTTGTTACTTGAAATTGTTACAATATTTATGTATGTTTATGTATGGAGAGGGTACAGAGCTACATACCTTTATGGAGACGGGGGCCCTTCTTTTCTCACAATAATCACGGAAGTGATTACGTTGACGTAAATTTTATAAAATGAAAATATCGGCTTTATTTTAATATATGTTTTATGTTAGTAAAGCCAAATCCCCATCGAGATGCTGTCCTTCTTGTGGCAAAATATAAGAAAACTTTCGACAACAGAATGAAGGTTCAAGAACAACCAACCACACAGGATATTACTTCGTTTAACTACACCCACAGGTGAACGGAATATCCGATAGGAGGATAGCGCTTTCAACGTGCATACATGCCAGGCAGAAAAATGGCGGATATGTTCCGCTCAAGAAGTTTACTAAAAACTATCCTTGAACAATAAAACGAATAATCATAGGGCGTGTAGAAAAGTATACACCACCACCAAGAGTATGGACAGTGGACTCATATAAGATAAAAAAAAAGGAAAACAAAAAAACAACTCCAGGGAAGGATATAATATTTGCTTTTTGAACTTTAGCCAAACTTTTAGTGCACATATCAGCAGGAGGCACATCGGTTGGTACGAATAACCGTCCTTGTATGAAAGTGCAGTAAAGAAAAGCTGAAACTTCAAGGAGAATAAATAATGGAAGTTATAAGTTTTCATTTCCCATCCAACTATGTACCTAAATAGTTAACTTTTGTTTTTATTTGAAAGTTGGTTCTGTTCCTTTTGCCTTACAAAAAAAAATTAACTTAACCTGTATTTTTTTTCTCGATTTTGTGTTTTGTTCATTGTTGTTAGTTTTTGGTAAATTGTTTGCTGTAATATATGAAAGTTCGGGCAGATATCCGTTAATGTTAAATTTTTAAACTGAAATGAAATATCTCTGTACCTAATAATAGTTACGCTTGGTTTCGAATTTACTGTCGGCAAAAAAAAGTTTTCATTCGAAGAGAAGGTATCAAATGTTAGTGGTTTGGACATGTTCGTCGTGCGATAAGGTTGTGGAGATTTTATTATGATGAGACTGTAAGTGCTGATTTGTAACTCAATACGAACAGCATTGCAATGTAGCTAATGGATTATTCTGCAGAACGTCATTTCGGATGATGTCGGATGAAAATAGTAAGTGGTTCTTGTTGAATTTGGATTTTTGCTACTTCAATATTATGTCATAAATTTGGGTTTGAAATGTAATTTGATCGCTTATCTGACGCTGTAAATGGACGCGTTCAATTGCAAGACAACTACTAGTCCCTACTATTTTAGCCTTCCTCATTGATCGAATAACTCAAGTGACAATCGTTTGGCAAGTGACAGAGGTTTAACTTTTAGAGAACTCGCAGTTGCCTTGGAAATTGAACGCGTGCAGTGTAATTTTTGATCCCAAAGCGGAAGTTGAATGATGTTGGATTAAATAAAGGAAGATACATAGCTCTTTTCAGTTGTGTGAGGCAAGGATACTCTGAATAATGTTTTCATACCTTACTAATACCAGTATGGTGAATGCATTGCGACTTATTGACATTTGTTTAGGTCATACCAAAAATAAGTTGCAGAAAGCGCCACAGCGGTACATCCTTCTCTTCAGCTAACAGGCATTTGTGATGGAAAACAGAGTTTTCTGGCCGCAACACGATGGTTAATGTCCTCATCACAACGTACTTCGTTATTGAATATTTATCACAGAAACTTTAACTTTTCGCACTTCGGAAACATTTTTCGATGCAAATACACGTCCGAAATGGATCGTGGGCCATTAAGGGAGGGGGAGCACAGATACCTCCTACTCTGTTTTCGTCGGACTACAAGGAGACTTGGTTTACATAGACGCACTCATATATTTCCTTGACCATTTGAAGTTAGGTTTTTTCATGGATCTTTTGGTTGTCTGTCAAAAGCTTTTTCAAAATCAGTCAAGCCATATGGAAATCCCTTAATGAATCACGATATTTTTTTGCATTTCAAACCAATTTTTTCTAATGTATATGCTGGCTACAACATTGCTGCTGTAACTTCAGTTGTATGACTCTTGTTTTTGGCTTACAGTTTTACCGCATTTGTTGGTTTTGCCGCAGGTAAAGGGGTTTATGTATCTAGTTCTCCTAGGTTCACCAGCATGATGTAAAACAAGAACTTCATAACGAACGTTTTTGTCGCGTTACAAGTTCAAATCAATTTTAGGGTAGGCAATTGAGTTTGCGTTGACATATTGTATACAGTTTGAAGCCTATGTCAGCTCATTGGCAGCATTTGCGTATGCACTTACTTGTTATAGTGTTTCAAGCATTCTGCAATGGCTAGTGAGGTAATGTTGAATATTCCGTGCCACTTAAATGACGAAAAGTAAGAAATCTTTGCAAAAACTTCAAAAGATTGAATGGTTTGTAATTTGTACAAAACGGCTTTGGATCAAACATCTGACATTTTACTGCTAAACGCAATGAAAAAAAATAATACATTCATCAACAAAACCAATTCAGGGATAAAATAAAACACTGGAAAAATGTCTTGAATTGTGTCGTAACCTTCATACCCCAAAATGACTGAACTCCACAAATGTGCACAACATGCTAAAATGCATATTTCTAAAATTATTAAGAAAAAAAATCGATAATGTTTACAGTACCACGAAATGCAATGATACGCCAGAAATATTAATTTTAAGAGCTTGGGTCCCAAGAGGCTATGCATATATTGTAAGAAGGCTGCGGTGATATTCTCAACCCGTCCGTGCACGGGCAACAGAGTTTTAGGTTCTTCTTTCTTAACGGCGAAGCTATGATCGGAATCAAACGGAGCCCTCCGTCTTTACTGCAACCCTTCTGATCCGCCTCTGCGCTTTCCGGTTTGGCCTCAATTAATATTGCAGGCATATCCGTATCATTTCAATTATTAACTGAGGTTGTGTTGCATTTGTGTGATCCAGTAGTTTTTAAGCCCAACCTTTTTGTAACGATTTCCACACCTACATGCTCTCATTATTCATTATTATTTGATCTTTCTTTTAGAACACCGGCGATCTCCAGTCGTGTCAACCCATAAATTTTCATGCACACTTCCAAAACCGTTTCAAGATGTTAAATATGTCGCTAGGCTTAGCTGGACCTTTAAATTGCTTAGACCTGAGAGAAAGAAATTGCAATCGTGCTGAAATTTCGAGCTTACGACTATTTTTGTTCATTTAATTTATTTTTTTGAAGATACTACGAGTATAAAAAATAATTCTTAAAATTAAGTATCGAATTTAGTATTGATTACAGATAACAAAAATGAATGATAAAAGGAAACTTTATAAAATTTTATTTTTATTTTTATAATATGACTAATTCCCTTGCGACATGTGTAAAAATAGTTTCTCCCGATATATAACTGTCGAACTTATTCCTTGTAATTGATATGAAAGAAAATTCCACAACCGAATAGCTTTAAAAAAGAAAGATCTGTGTGCGTGAATCACGGTAAAAGAAGCCTAAGGCCTCTTGGTGAATGTACAAAAGTAATATACTCAGTCAAATATTCAGGACATTTGTTATCAACGATTCCATGGAGCGTAAGGATTGTTCTAAAATCATAATATTCGTCCAAACTTGTTCCTAACAGAGACATTTTCTGTTGCGTAAGGCTAACACATCTTGGAATCTCATAAATATGTCGAATACATACAATCGTTAAAAGGTTCATTTTACGCCTGCATTCATAATCCACATAATCCAAAGAGGGGTACACTGTACAATTGTATGGCAAAAATGAAAGCACCAAGCTTTGTATCAGACGCATTTTCATCATCGGAAGGAGCATATGTTCTCAAGCTTCGTAGCCTTTTCTGATGGCATCAGTTGCGGCAAGGAAGCGACTTAGTTTTCTGTTAATTACAAATGCCAGAAAAGTGACATCGTTTACAACAAGAAGAGGAACATTCAGCTTTTTCCAAAGAACTCAATAAACCAACAATATCTCAAAAAAGACGTAATCTCAAAGAAATTTGATATACACTCTTACCTGATAAAGGACAGTTAGTACGAGTATCTTGAATACGTTTTACGATTTTTTTCAAATCCTTCCATAATCTGCGAAAAACCAGCAATATGAAAGCAGTATATATTAGGTATGTTTATGTTGTAAAAAAAGGGGATTAAGTAGATTAATTTAATTTTTATGATGATTCTTCCAATAAGGTCATAAAATCCGTTCTTTCGTCTCACTTAATTTGTACACAAAAGAAACATTTTAAATTTCACTTTTCTCAAAAACGGCTTTAACGATATTGGTCTCTGTTGGTGTTTTTTAATACTTTGACAATGATTAGATAATTGCATTCTCAGATTTTACCAAAGGGTTAACGCAACAAAATACTTTCGAAAAACGGGAAATCTTAACAACCAGTAATGTGATTTGTTTACTTCAAATAGACACATTTAGATCTAAAGGTATTATGATAAGTCAAAAACCGCTCATAAGATCACAATCACAAATTCAACTACCTACTGTTATGTATGCTTCAACCGGAAATTAGGTTTATAAATGTGGCCAGTTTTAGTCAGTTTGAGAAAAAATATTGTGTCGCCAATTTACAATATTACAAATGTGACATCTATTACGGGCAACATTTTTTAAACAGTAATACGATCAAGTTCATTTTACAGTCATGAGATGATCAATGTCAAGCATATATCTTTCATAAAAATCCATGCTAATATTATAAATGCGAAAGTAACTCTGTCTGTCTGTCTGTCAGTCTCGATTTAACGCCAAAACTACTGAACCGATTTAAATGAAATTTGGTACACAGATAGTCTAGAGCCTCAGAATGGACATAGGCTACTTTTTACCGCGGGAAAATGCTTCATCCGCTATCCAGAAGCGGAGATCTAAGCTGATATCTAAGAAAAGTTGTAATTCTCGAATGCTTTCTAGCTCCTAGCTTTGGAATGACTCATCCAAATGAAATATGATTTTTTTGAATATAATGTTCAATTATGTACAAAGATTTTAAGATATGAATCATCTTTGTATGTTATCCTGAAGTTGAACAATAAGCATTAAACTATAAATTTTATACAATTCAAAAAAGTAAAATGTTCGATTGAAGCTAGATCTTTGGATTTTCCCAGCGTTCAGTGGAGGAAGATTTGTGTGTGTGTGTGGCACAAATCTGTTTCTCTACCTGTACCTTTTGCGCAATGTGCTTTTTCTTCTTTTTTGTATGCACCTTTTGCAGTTTGTGTTGTTTTTTTATGGCGCATGGCTATAGGATTGAGAAAGATCGGGTATGAAATGTAAATGAGATTGATAGGGAGCCACACTCAGAGTATATCCATGTAATGAGTAGGGACACTCTCGACGTTTTCTTATCTGCAACTATTTTGTTTTAAATTTGAGAAGTGGCAGACTGGCGAAGCAAGGCGAGCACGGGACAGCTAGTATTTACATATATTAAACATCATTGTGCATGTTGTGCATACTCATACGTCGTACTCATACCCTATTAATTGCGGCTATTCTCTTGTTACTTATTTCCAGCCTCTTCTGAAAAGTATAAAATTAAATTGCAAGATGTTTTTTAATTTACCTAGTCGCAAATGAATGTAATCACGAGTACAGAAATTAGCTATTGAAAAAATGTGATTCGGAACAAATTCTTATAGTATATAATTCTTATATATATCAAAAAGCAAGAATGCGCCTTTGTTACTACATAAATATTATGTGCAAATAAGTAAAACAAATGACTGAACTAGGTCAATTTTTATCTGGTTACCCGGAAAGTGAGTCTCTAGCAGATGACTAGGAGTTTCCGCTTCCTAAGTGATTCCAATTTGGCCCATTTCAGAACTTTAACCACTCTACTATATTCAGTTAGTATTTAAATCTTTTCGTAGAAATTCCTATACGATATAAACTATGAAATAATTTTTGTTGTTTTGTTTTTGAATTGTTAAAAAAGTTTGTCAACTTACTTCCACAATTCAGTTTTATTAAAATTGCAAGCCATTTGTTTAGGTTAGTTTAGGTTAGGCAATCTTTTTTTGTGGCTATACTAAGCAAAAAAGTAGCAAGTCCATTTTCTCTAAGGAATCACCAAAATGTCTGAAATTAATTGCGCAGAATAAAAAAAAACATAATTTTATTTATGAAAAAATCGTTTTTTTTTAGTTTTCAAAAATATTTAATTTGAAGGTGCAAAAACAGAAAACAGTAAAATGCATTTATCTCAAAACTACTAACATGGAGATGCGCCAGCTCTTCTAACGACGGCCGCATGAAAGTTTAAAATGGAATTAAGCTTCGTTGTAAAAAATTTATAATTTAATTGGATTTAATTCATCAAAAGTTGGCACACTTGCACCGAATGACTGTACACATTTATGGACTTTAATATGAGAAATTCATTAACAAATACATTTTAATGAAGACTTGTATGGCTTGAAGCTGTGTAGCATCTAAAGCAACCTGTCTTTAGTAGTTGGTTATCCGTGCATGGGACCTATTTCGCTTGCTGATGTCAACAATTTGGAAGCTACCTGGGAAGTGAGCATCCTATAAATGATTCTTCTTTGGACACTTTTTCTTTAACTTTACATATAAAAGAAATTAACCCGACAAAAATACTAATAATTTATCTGTTTTACATTCGTGTGCCGGAGATTGCGTTTATCTTTATTTTTCAGAGAAGCCTTCTGCTTGTTTTATTAAAGTGTCCGTTCAATAGTCTTGCCTTGCAGTCCCATCAGATTTAATTTTCAAACTTGTTGTTTTTTAATTTTTTATTTTCTTTGTGCAAACAGTTTTCTAGTAAATGTTACATAATGTAGGTGCAGTCTTGAAAAAATCAACTTCACTTTGAAGAAATGAATTAATCGGATGTCGCATAATATCCTAAGTCCATTAGCAATGCAAGAGTTTTTAACTTGAGACTTCGATTTATTACATCTGTTTCCCTTACATTTAAGAATTATTTAGCATCATAATACTTATTGTATGATGGCATGTCATTTCGTTACATCCGCCAGTTTGTAAACTGCATAGAATTTCTTATTTAAAAAATACTTTTTTGATAAAATGTTAAAATGATAAAATGTTTAAACCTTAACTCGAAACTGGGCACCTGATTTTTCTATTACAATTTGTTTTTTAAATAAAAATCTATATATTGTGATATTTCTCTATCGGATTCATTAAGTGGCTTAAGTATAACACTCACACCAAACCTTCAGAACCACATTAGTCTCTGTATGCAGATCCTGAATAAAATCGTATTATTTCCGGGTTCGTCCTCTGGAACTCATTACTATTAAGCATTTTTCTTAAATAAAACTAGTCCTATGAAATGAAA
This sequence comes from Portevinia maculata, assembly GCA_949715645.1. Lineage (NCBI taxonomy): Eukaryota > Metazoa > Arthropoda > Insecta > Diptera > Syrphidae > Portevinia > Portevinia maculata. The sequence goes on from OX454525.1 coordinate 44,289,997, forward strand.
AGACAGAGAAGGTGGTCATTCTCTGTCTCTTCATTTCTTCTCTGAAAAAAGGGCTACGTTGGTATGTGGAGCATCCGGCGGTGGTTGGCATAGCTTACTGAGTGAGCTTCGTATTACCGCACAACCCCCGCAAACATGAGAACATGTGATGGCGTTCTCAGGTTTCAGTGTTATTCTATTTTTTGCACCAAGGATGGACATTTTTTTATGATATCCTTCAAGCTTTTGTTTTTACTCCTTTTTTCAATTTAATTCTGTATATATCACACATGTGAAGTCTCTACATCCAGCAACGAACGGAATATACATTGCAAGGAATCGACAAAGTTACTACAAAAGTACGTGTGCATATATATTAGTAGATACACTTTTCCATGCTAACAGTATGTCATCATTTTTTTATGTTCTTATATTGCATAATGAATTATTACCATTAAGGACAATCCGGAAATGTTCGGAATTAAAGAGGAGCAAATGTTGTACCTGTGTATTCTCTCCCACTCCATCCCTTTCATCACGGGGTTTCCCTTTTGAAATGAAATTTATGATCATGACCAAAGGGATTGCACTCAAAGGAAAAGTAAATGAAAAACTACAGGACATTACGTTCCTTTAAAATATGTCCGTTTCGATGTATCATGGGGAGTTTTATTATTTTCATACGCCACCAGCACACGACCATTGCTGCGCTGCGCTGCGTCGTCGTCGTCATACCAGTGGAAAGTTAAATTGTGATAATGAAAGGATTTTCTCGTTTTAATTAATGGTTTTCTTTTTTTTGTGACTTCAGACGCCCGAATAAAATGGAAAAAAGGATTTTTTTATGGATTTCATGAGATTTGCTTTTCTTATCGGTTGAGGAAAAAGTGAAGCTGGTAATTGTTGTCAATTGCTCATCACTTTCTATTTTGTACAATTTATGATAAATTAAATAGGAAAATAAGGTGGTATTCATCCCCTTTTGGAATGTCAGTAAGAAAGGAATTTAAAGCGATGCCATAGGCTTTCTCTTATCCTGTTTCGTCTTTAGAAAGTCCCATTGATTTTGTTGCTATCCTTACTCAACATCGTTATAATTGGATTATAATATATTGTTGGAGGTATGATATAACGTTATGCTGGGAATGTTTCGTATAAGCTAGACATGGCTTTCGCTTGAAGAACTGAAAAATAAATCAATAAATCATTGGTTTAGTTATTTTGAAATGCCTGAATGACGGAAATGTTTTCTTAAGTTGTATCATATCCTGCTCGCATTCTGGTAAGCATAAATTCGGATGATTTATGGAATTTGTAAGTCGCCGCCCATATTGAAAAAAAAAAAATCATCAACACAATATTTTCCATTCACTAAGAATGAATCTGGAGGACTAAACAATTTAAATGGAAGGAATATAGAATTTTGAATTTTTTATTGGAGGGCGCCGCAGTTATATTCTTATCATATCCCTGCATGGGCTAACCAGTAAAATACATATTCATACGAAAGTGTAAATAACAATTTCATCAACGTAGATGGCCATATTATAAATAGCTCGTAAAATGGGAAAGTCGATTGCATCTCTTTGAATTTTGGCTCTGAAATATAGTCGTTGAGCCTTCGCCTAAAACGGTCATCTATCCTTTATGATCCCGAGGCACCCTGCTTCCACTTAGATAAACGGTAGCGGTCCGGAATCCTCGAGGGCTTTAAAACGAAGGTTTGGTCTTCATGGTCCTTCTAGCTAAGCTTCGAATCATTATTGTCTATTCGCTCAATGTGGCCCATCCAATGTATCCAGATTTTGTTGCGGCTCATAGAGTTTGTTGTATATTGTCTATTGTCTTGCGCTCCCTGAACGCAGGACCAAATGTCAGTATCCTTTGCAGTTCATCGTCCATCGTCATTCGTGTTCGGTGTTTGAATTCGAGTCAGTTGTTTTTCTTTGCCAAACTAAACCGCAGCTTCCTAGCGTAACTCTTCGTCGGCTTTCCAGTAGAGTGTCAATAGTGGAGTTGATCTTGACTCCAAGGTAGATGCACTCCTCAACTATCTCTAAGTTATTGCAATCAACATTGATTATATTGTTTATTGGTTCACAGCATCTACTTGGTATTGTCTGTGTTGTCTTCGCTTCGCTTTTTCTTCAATCGCCGGGAAAGCCTCACCACCGCACGCTAGGATTGACCGATAATTTCGTTTTCGTCCGCGTACCACAGTAGCTGGGTGTGTCTATTGAAGATGATAATTCTCACGTTAACACCTACCCTACACACTTTCTGCCAAAATCCGTTTGCAAACCTCAATTATGGGTTAATGGCATAGAAATATCAGGCCTGCTGTTCATGCCGTCGGGGGTAGCTTCCCGACCATATCCAAAAAGTCTAGTTATTACAGACTTGAGAGAATTAAACCATCATCATAGATTCTAATAATCAACCTTTCATCCATGTTTTAAAGTAACAAGCTACACAGAGCTTTTTCTGATACCACGGTCGGGCTTAAAAGCTTATATGAGGTCAAGATAATTTTTACACAACACAGCACCAAATGAGGCCACCGCGATCCCATATTTGATCAGCAGAGTCGGTAATAAACAAGTTAGTAAACGCAGTACCAAGGAAGACAAAAACTATAATACAGATTATGGGCTTAGAAAACACGAGCAAATTGAAGAGGGGTTGCATGATAAGCCCCCCGGCAAAAGGATAATGTGGTATGTTGAATAAGACTTCCTAAAGTGGCTTCAGCAGTTGGAAGTGGACTAAAGGAAATTTCTCCAATACTTGATCCAGCTCACTATGGATACAGCTGAAGGAAAATCAACGGGTAAGATAGGATACGGTCGCTTTGAGAGGTCCACACTGCAAGGATTACCTCATCTTGTTAGAGTTCCAAAGTTGTTTCCGATTCTACTTTTAAACAGTTCTAAGTATGAAATTTGAATTGATTGAAGCAATGACAACTCTTTGCCCCAAATTTTTGAATTTCGAACGAGTCTTACAGGATTGACAGATACCGAAAAAAAGCAATAAAGCATATTTTTTTGTGAAACGATTTGAGTAAGTTTTTAAATAGTTATATTTATAATCATGGACAGACATGTAGACCTTTTTATAATGAAATAAATATAAAGAAGTATTCTAGTATTAGTATTAGTTAGTACCAACTTTTCGACAAAGATTTCGAGATTCATTCGATTTTCGATTATTAGGGCTTGCTTTAGAATAACGAAGTACAGATTCAAACATATGGAAACAGTGGGTGGCAACAGTGCAGTGGTAGTGTATTCACTTGCTGATCGGAAGGATGCGTGTTCAAATCCCGACCATGTCCATGAACCAAAAATCCGCAGAATAAAAATTAATATAAGTCCAGCGAATGCTTGCTCATAGTGCACTTTTAAATATTGTATAAAGATGATTAATAAAAGATGATTCATCCCGTGTTAAAATTTTACTTCAAAGTCTGTTTTCAACTTGAAGCCCAAAAGTAGCTAATAACAATAAGAAAACATTTTTCGTTGATATCTGATGAGTTTCCAATTCTAGAAAATAACAAATTCATAACCTACCAGGGGCAAATACTAGTAGAGCATTGAATCCAGCACCACCTCTATCGATTGCGTACTCACGGTAAATTTTCTTAAACACTCATAGATACTGCAATTGATACAAACTTACATTTTGTAGACTGAAACTGTTATTTACGTCAGGTTGAATTTATCGATGAAACCCCAACGTCCGCTTGCATTTACGAGTATAGCACAACTGTTTGGAATGTTTTTTTAATTGTTCAAAGTGCTTTCTTTCAACAGCAAAAAAAATGGAAAAACTGGTGAAAATTCCCCGAGCAAAGAAAATTGCTGACAAGCACAATACGTTTTTCACACAATACAACAGCGGACACACTATCTTTTGTAGGTAAAATCGAAAGAATGTGGTGGTGGCTTCGGCACCAGGATGAGGATATACTCACTTACTGTAGAGAACCTCAGGAGTGTTAAAAATAAATGAAAACCTGAGGTCGTCATCAATTTTCCAACTGGCATTTGAATTTGTCTTCTATACGCTGTTTTTCTTTTACCATATCACATATATCTACTCCATTTGTGAGTAACACCAGCACTGTAGTATCGTTCAAACTGCAATTAATCATCGATTGAAATCATTTTGAAGGACAGATCTTGCGAGTTGGTATCTGACGCTGTTCCCGCTGGTTCTGATATAAGACAAATGCAAGAACAATAAGCATCCTGATGAAAAAGAAACACACACACACATACAATGTGACTAGGGAGAAGGTGATGGTTTTTTCAAAGCTTTGAAATTTTCAATTATAAAATTGAAATTTCAAACAGTCTGTAGCTGCCTCTCGACATTGAACCATATGTGTGAGTAGAAAAAACAGAAATGTATTTATTTTAGATTTAAAAAAAAAAAAATGCTCCCCCAAAGGATATTGAATGAATGCACTTTGAAAATCTTCGGATTTAATTTAAGAAATTGATCGGGGACAGCCAACGACGATGGCGAGGACGACCGAAACTGACGTGCAAAGAAAATACACTCCGAACCCAGATCGGCATACGATGAAATAAAAAGGAAATTGCAATCTGTTATAAAATTTTAGCGATGTTTCTGTATCCTTTTCTTTGTCTGCACGTTCCTATCAAATGTGGTGGGGTTGTTGGGTTGACGACGAGAAATAAAAGATATGTCAATGGCTTGTCAAGTGTGAGAACTGAAAAGGCTTCTGTGGATTTGGAGAATAAAAAACAAAGATTACAGTTGAAAGGAAACAATCTTCAACAAAGAAGTCACTTGCAATATTATCCCACATTGGAAATATTATCGATCGAACTAAGCGAAAAAGTACTTACCAATGAGATGAAACTTTCAACACCCTAGTTATTCGAAACACATTGCATAGCCAACCAATTGAAGTTATGCGCAGAATGTGTGCATACAATACAGTGCTCAAAGGATAAAGGATATCATCATTGTCTAACATCGTGGAAGAAATTTTAACGACATGCAACAATATCAAGGCAAGCAGATACACAGTGAAAAAGAGAGAGAGAAAAAGCTACAGAATTGTGTTCCGCCAAGTGAAATGGACTCAAATTGATTATTGGCAAACATCGATTACTATGTGTGACAGAATAATTTGAAAAGGAATTTAGAATGTGGCATTGAAATATGTCTGAAATTGGATATTTGCTGAAATATGAGTTAGAGCTTTGCTAAATAATTGGTGGTTTGTAAATTTCTTGGTAGAAGCAACCAATTTTGACATAATTGACAGCTTCGGGTGTTTTTAATCGTCTACGAAGGTTGCCTTTTAAGTTTTGGCAATACCGGTTAGATGCGTCAAGTCTGACATCAGTATCGTAAAGTTTGACATTTTTATTGGTAAACGTGTTCCCAATGTTTTATGACAAACGTGATATTTGCGATTTTTATGGAGACCTGGGAAAGAGCGGAATACAGTATCCGAATGAAAGCCAACAACAGGGGGAAATCATTAACCAATCGTGACACATCACGGAAACTGTGGCCAAATTATGATATATATCGGACCAACAAAAGTTTACGTTATAATAGTCCAAGTTGGTCGGAGGTCTTACTGGTCATAATTTCATAAGGAACCACACAATGAACTTCTACACTATGGGTCCAAAATGTGGTGTAGCTGTGTCGCTCTGTCCAACAACCCAAAAATCTAAGCTAACCTAAGGAATTTCTTATCCCGAGAGAGCTTGTTCACGAATGAGTTGGCCCCCAACCTTGCATCCTTGGGCCTCGTTCACTCTACGCTCACACCACCACTGCAATTAGGTTAAACAGTTTTTCGTTTGGTGCTCCTCAAAAAGTCTACCAAGGGTGCCCTCCCGATGACTGCCGCCTCTGACAACATAGCCTGTTGAGTACTTTGTGATTTAAGCATTTGCACCATCGGCATACAAGATGACGCCAACGTCGAGGTTCCAGATGAAAATACATAATTTTGGAAAATTTATATAACTAGCGGAACCTGGTTAAAGTTGTTTCGCCCTAGCCTGGACTCCCTTTTTTTAATTTTCTAGATCCACACAAACGAATGAAATAAGCACCTATCTTAAACATCTTTCTTGGGAATATGGGCGCAATCGTTCCAACGGTACAGAAGTTATTTTGTGGTGTTTACCTACCAGGACCACACATATTATACAATGCTATTACAAAATATATTCTCAAACTGTTTTGATAGAATTTTGACAAAATTATCGCAATGGGTTTACCTGCGCTCAAGAGAACAAAATGTGTTAGAGTCAAAAATGTTTTTTTTAGTTGCCGGACTCATTTCTAGGAACGAATTTACAATACCTAATGAGTGCATTTTTTTATTTTTCTTCCTAGAAACATTATCTAATTATTCAGTACTTTGTTGGACGCCATTTGCTTTTATTGTCGCTGCACACCTGCGATTGATTGACTCGGGGAGGTTTCTCCTTGTGGAAGTAGGTATTGTGTTCCAGGTCCAAGTTTTTCACGACTACAAGTGACTTTGGAAGCCTTTTTTTGCAATCGGAAGTTCGACGAGATAGTCCCAAATGAAGGAAGGCCACTTAGCACATAGACATTGTGCTCTTCGAAGTACTTTTACCCCAAAGAAACAATGAAAATATTGTTTTTTGTCATAAATGCTATAACTTGTTTTAAAGCTTATTGTTATATCTTTCTTTTTAAAAAAAATTGTAAGTCCATACTTACGGCTTTAGCTGTACGGCAAGTCGCATTGCGTTGTTAAAGGATAAACTTTAATGTGTCGCCAATAAGCTCAAGCCCACAGAGCTGTAACTAATTTTTTAGGATAAGTAGATAAACTTCAGCAGTGACTTTCGATTCCAAGAAGACCCTTCTATCCTTTTCATCTACAGAGAAGCATACCCAGGTCATCACACCTTTAATTTTGTGGGGCATCCGTAAGAGGCATTCAGAGCTCAGTCTTTCCTTTCGTCTTCTTCGGACAAGAATCCTTCCATCTTTAACATGCAGCTTTAACTTGGATTCGTCGGAAAAGATGACATTGTTCCATGTGTTGCGTTCAATTAAGATGCTCCTGAGCTCCTGAGCCCTTGCAGTCGATTTTGTTAAACTTTTATTGTAAAACTCTGCTTCTGTACTGGCTTGAATGCTCTAAATCCAGCTTAACGAGCCATTGGCTCAATGAGCTTGCCAAAATTCGGTTTTCCTATTGTTCGAAATATATCACTTTTAATATTTAACGCAGTCCTGAACCGATGCTGACTCCTTTGGATCTCCAAAAGACTAGCTTCCACTGTGGTCGTCTTTTTTGTCCTAACTGAGCCTTTTTTTCTGCCTGTAGTCAATTTCTCACAATATTTTTCAAAATTCCATGCCACAGTTCGTTAAAATATATTCAACATTTTAGAAATTTGACGGGTTGCCAAATTTAGACGCGCCAAACACAAAATACATATTTGATTTGCACTCCGCATTTATTTTTTCCATTTGAAGAAAGATAGAAGAAAGAAGAAAATAGATAGGCAAAAGATAAATAGATAGATGAAAGATTAAATTTGTGCTTGCGCGTGAATGTCTTGATTTTTCCATGAGAAATGCCATTTCATTGTTAGCTGTCACTGTGGAGGGCTGTAGTAATAATTTTCAGATTTTGGTGTACAGCGTCATCTATCGGAAAACTTAAAAACTTTTGATGTACGTGCACTCTCATAAATATAGGATTTTTCAATAGGGGCATAACAATTTTGTATTTTAATACAAACGCACCCTTTAACTTTTTTATGAAAAGTTAATGTCTTAACGTCAGTCCATGTTACCATTTTGTATCTTGATGAAGTTCACGAACGATCAACGTTTGGAAGCTATTGAAAATTACTACCGAAATTCTGAATCGGTGGCTCAATGTCTTTGTAAATAAGCAAAATATATGTACAGCATCAAACCCACTTGTGCTTCAAGAGACTCCATTGCGTCAACAAAAAATGGCCGTGTGGTGTCGACTTCATGTGGAAGTGCGATTTTAACCTACTTTTTCGTTGATGACAATTATAGCTATGTTACAAATGGCAAAATGGGCTCTAAAGAATCGATCACTGTAAACGTGATCGCAGTGTATACTTTTGAACGAGATCGAATTCCATCTTAAATTGACCATTTTGTACTTAATAAGCCTGGTATAAATTTCAGCCCGATACCTCTATTGTTCCATTTTAAAACAAAGTTATTAGCTCATTTTAAAGCGCTTAAGGGAACAAGTTATTTTTAAGTGTACCTACAGATGCGCTCCTATGCCTTCGAAAAATTCAATACTTAAAAAATAATCGTAAAATGCCACCGAAAACTGTAATACTCTGCTACATATGATGAACCAAAAAAGATCTACCAATCAATAACTATGCTGAGGTAGTAGAGAGACACTCGGCAAAGTGCAAAGACTGGCGTGCCTCTGCATTACCGGAGCAATGCGTAGCTGCCCAACCGCAGCCATGGAGGTTCTATTGGAATTGACCCCTCTACACATCATGGTGATGAACGAGGCAGACAAAACAATCCTTAGGATGGCAAAGGAGGGAATTGGGATAGGGAAATGCATCGGTTCGAAAGAACACGGTGACTTACTCAAAAAACTCCCACTTCTTGGCATACCTAGGGACGATAGCATCAGGAAATTCAACTTCGAGAAGAATTTCCAGATAAAGCTCAGCAATAAGGAGAACTGGAGCAATGAATCCACAACTTATGGACTGAGCAACCACACAACAAAGTGGTACACGGACGGCTCGAGGACCGAGGAGAGAACTGGTGCAGGAATGTTTGGGCCAGGAACTAAGCACTACGAATCCATCGGCAAATGTACCAGCATCTTCCAGGCAGAAATATGTGCCATAGATAGGTGCGTTCGAATCAACCTCGAGAAAAACTACAGGAAATGCAACATAGCAATAATGTCTGACAGCCAAGCAGCCATAAAGGCTCTTGACACCTACGTTATCAAGTCAAAACTCGTGTGGGAATGCCTACACGGACTGAATAGACTAGGCAAGAATAACAGAATTTCCATCTGCTGGGTACCTGGCGATGTTGGCATTACAGGCAATGAGGCAGCGAACTCTCTGGCAAGAAAAGGGGCAGAGGAACCCTTAATGTTGAGCCGTTCTGATTGATAGGAGAACACACTATACGCGAAGAGTTCAGGAGACTGGAGGAAGAAACAAGGGCAAAAGCCTTTCTCAACCTCCAAGGTCTGAGGCAAGCAAAGAAACTCTTAGGAAATTACAACTAAAAGAGATTCAAAGCTTGTATCGGCCTTAACAAAAACAGCCTAAGAACCCTAACAGGCCTCCTCACGGGGCACTGCAGACTCAAGAAGCACCTGAGGAAAATGGGCATATCGGAGGACGGGCTACGCAGATTCTGCAGTGAAACCGCCGAAACTCCAGACCACATACTGGAATTCTGTGGAGCACTGGCCCATAAAAGGATGAAATATTTGGGCAGGCACCAAATAACAGACAAGGACATACAAACCATGGACCCACAGCTCATTCTCAGATTCATCAAAGAAACTGGACTGGACGCTGTGCGCTAAGGAGTGTGACCTGCCAAGGAAAAAATCAGAGCAATTCCTCGATACGCTTCACAAAGAGGTATATAGAGAGGACTCTGAAAGAGGTCACGAACCTCTCCGAGGTACAAGCAGGGGACACAATAGACCAATAGGTCACAGTGTAACATACCCTAACCAATATTATTATTATTATTATTATCATATTTTATGCGAAATAGGAAATGTCCAAGACTTAGCCTTACCCCCAGTGCTATATATTGAATATGAGTAGGTACATTTAAAACTTGTGAAAAATGGCTCCGCTGGGCACACAAAGCTTCCTCCTTCAATCTTGAAACAAATTAGTTTGCTTTTCTTTAAAACAAGTAAAACTTATTTCTCAGATATGGTTTATGGTGACCTCGTCCTTATACTTTGGCTATAAATAACTTCTTAGTCACATCAGGAGGCAACCACTCGGCATCGGCATAACAAAGCGAGTCCTTAAGGGGCCGTCACAAAATGAAAATAATAAAATAAAAAAAATTTAAATTTCCAAATGACCACTTTGTCTATCCAGTCCAGAAGAATGTCTTTCTTAGCTTAACACATACACTATATCATGATTCACGAACTTCTGAAGTGCACTAATACACCCAGGGGATAATATGTTTTAAAAATCAAGATCCTTGCTGTAAGGGATTAAACGAAACAAAAAAACATAGGGGCGGGCTACAGTCCGCTTGGGCGAACTGTTGGATACCCTATTCTTATTCCTATATCTCATAAGTGGGCGTGACAAAAATTTAAAGGATTTTATCGAAAAAACTAAGCTTTTGTAAATAAAAACGCTCCCTAGCTCAAACTTTGGTTTTTCAATAAAATTGTTTTATTGAATTGTGGGCGTGTCAGTAGGCGGATTTAAAAAAATTTAAGTATGAGCATAAAGGGCACCTAGAGAGTATATACTATAAATTTCAGCTCCCTAGCTCAAACTTTAGACTTTCAAAAATAAAAATAAAAAAATTGTGGGCGTGTCAGTGGGCGGATTTTGAAAATATTTACACATGAGCATAAAGGGCCCCTAGAGAGTATATATTAAAAATTTCAGCTCCCTAGCTCAAATTTTGGTTTTTCAAAAAAAATATTTTATTTAATTGTGGGCGTGTCAGTGGGCGGATTTTGAAAATTTTATGTCCCAAGCAATTTTATGGGCCAAAGATCATATATAAAAAATTTCAGCTTTCTAGCTCAAAATTCAATTTTTCCCAAAATTTGTTTTATTTAATTGTGGGCGTGTCAGTGGGCGGATTTTGAAAATTTTATGTCCCAATCAGTTTTATGGGCCATAGATCATATATAAAAAATTTCAGCTCTCTAGCTCAAAATTCGATTTTTTCCAAAATTTTGTTTTTTTGAGTTTGTGGGCGTGTCTGTGGGCGGATTTCAAAAATTCTTAAACTTGATTATTTCGGGACCCTAGAGAGTATATGGTTAAAATTTCAGCTCTCTAGGTCCAGTTTAAAGGCCTAATTTTTGCCGACGGACGGACGGACGGACGGACGGACGGACGGACGGACGGACGGACGGACGGACGGACGGACGGACGGACGGACGGACATGGCTAGATCGACATTACTATCGATGCTGATCATAAATATAGTAACTTTTAGGGGTCTACGGGCAATATTAAGGTATGTTACAAACTATGCGTCAAAATTAATATACCCCTAGAATAGGGTATAAACATACCTACACTCTTGTAAGGCGTTTATAATTTTGTTATTAGATATTTGTGTATGTGTGCCAAACAGACTAACGAAAACAAACTTTCTACTCATACCTCGATCCTTGTTATTTTTTTCTCCAAAGGACATTGGTGCGATTGGGCCGGGGTGCTGGCAACAGAGAAAATTAATGGGAAATCTTCCAGAGCAGAAAATTGTTCCACGGAGAGAGGACCAATTTTATTACCGTAATAAATTGCTATGAACCAATATACTTATTACGCTCTTATGGGACTTTCTTTTAAGGACAAGCACACACACATAAACATTTTGACACGGCAATATTATTATCCTGTCGCCGGCATTTTCTTCTAGGCTAAATGTGTAGTAACTTCTTCGTTTAGACATCATATAACGACGCATCATGCACTATATTTGAGTTTGGATATCCAGCCAAAACAGGACGAAAAACATCCATTCGTATCGAAGCGAGACTTTACATGTCAATTTGAAAGTTGTTTATTAGTTCGGTTGTGCTAAAACAAGGTGAACGTGCGAGCGGATAAAAAAAAAATAATAAAAAGTGAACCGAAACTTTTCAAACATTGTAGATGGTAGATACTCCCTAGGATGTGGTATGTATGTTGATACGAGTAAGTAGTTTTCCTCCTGATTTATGGTTAATACTCCGATTTATAACATAATATTATTATAATCGAAAAAGTTCGTTTTGAAAACATTTTCTTCTGCTGTTTGGTCCATAAACTTACAATCTGAACAATACAAAAAAGGATAAATATTGTTGTGCTTGTTGAGATGGTGGGTATCGTTGTATAGTGTAGTTGCCTCGGGGTTTTTCATGTACAGTTCTTAGTCTTGAATGTTCAGAGAAGCACTGAATTGGAATGTGTGTTTTTTGTCGGCTGGTCATGTTCGGAGTGAAACGGGTATATTTTGTCCATTTACAATTTGTTTAAGATGAGCAAATATGAGTACATGAAAGCACATGAAGTAATGGCGAGAGTAGTTTAAGTTGTTTGCTATTTTATTTTTTTTAGGAACATGAGTCTTTTACGTGTACTTGACATAGTCATTTCGAGGACAAATGTTTATTTCTGTGTTGTATGGTGAATTATTACAAGTAAATATTGCTTTGGTCCATTTAGTATTGGAATACGTTTAGCGCGTTTTTTCCTGTAGGTACAATAACTATCAAGATAGGAGATCGAACTCGTAAGGTTTTTCTTTACCTCAAAGTTTAAGTCAGAAAAATAACAACATTTTAAATGAACCTGTCATCTTCAAAAAGAGAAAAGACCAGGATAATATAGCTCAGGGAGGATTTTATGGCTGAGCCCAGTTACAAGACCCGCAAAATTTGTGGATTTATTTTTTGATTTTTGACAGAAACTTATTCTAAATGCTGAAAGAAATGTCCATCGAGCATCGAGTACTTTATTTTTAACGTGTCAGTATGCTTGGTAGTAACAGTCATATTAACAAACACCAAACAGCAGTGAGTTAGCACTTACACATCTTTTTACTTATAAATTGTATTAATAAATGCTTTAACTGACATGTGTGGTTAAAAGTGGATAACTTAACCACAGTTGCCGTTTTGAAGACTTGTCACTATATCTAGCGGAAATTCTACCCAGTTTAGTGCAGTGATGTTATCCCCCTGTCATCAAACTTGAAAATCTACCGCTGCAATTCAATTGGTTGAAATCCCTGAACTACAGGCAGTTTGTTGACATTATTGGGACGTAATGCTTGCATTAAACCATACTGATACTGAACGCGGCCATTATCTGTGTGCAAAAGTTATAGGCTAAGAGCCCACAGCAAATTTTGGACGTGAGAGTATAACCAAAAAGCTGATACATGAACAGAAAGGTCTCCAAAAAGTTAACTCAAATGTCGAAGTCTGGCAGCACTTAGTTGCAGCTGAGGTTAGTAATACTAGGTTGAAAACGTGTTTTTTTCCAAAATCTGGATTTTTTATATACGAGGGCGGGTCAATAAGTCCGTGACTTTTTGAATTTCTGACCTCTTTACTGAAACGGCAACACAGCTCCTGTCAAGAGGCATCTGTCAGTTGACTCCTGTCAAAATTTAAACTTGCTGTGTCAGTTAGTTTGTGTTTGACAGCTATTTCTATCAGACTACTCACTAATTTGAGGAGAAAATGGAAAAAAGTGAATTTCGTGTGCTTAGTAAGCATTATTTCTTGCGAAAAAAAAAACATTACCGAGACCAAGGCTAAGCTTGAAAAATACTATGGGGACTCTGCACCATCGATTTCAATGGTAAAAAAGTGGTTTACTGAATTTCGTTGTGGCCGTACAAGTACTGAAGATGCCGAACGTCCTGGACGCCCAGTTGAGGTCTCTACACCCGAAACAATCGAAAAAATTCACGATATGGTGTTGGCCGACCGAAGATTGAAAGTGCGAGAGATTATGGAAGCCGTAGGGATCTCGCATGGCTCAGTGGTTTCAATTTTGAATGATCACTTGGGCATGAGAAAGCTTTCCGCAAGATGGGTGCCGCGTTTGCTCACAAACGCAATCGTGTAACAACTTCACAGGAAGGTTTGGCGTTGTTTAATCGCAATATGGAGGAGTTTTTGCGCCGTTTTGTAACCGTGGACGAAACATGGATCCATCACAACACACCAGAGACCAAACAACAGTCAAAACAGTGGGTTTCTAAGGGTGAATCGGCGCCAAAGAAGGCCAAGGTGGGTTTGTCAGCCAATAAAGTTATGGCGACTGTTTTTTGGGATGCACGCGGGATAATCCACATTGACTACCTTCAAAAGGGAAGAACAATCAATGGGGAATATTATGCCAACTTATTGGACCGATTCAATGACGATTTGAAAAAAAACCGACCTCATTTGGCCAAGAAAAAAGTTCTTTTCCACCAAGACAATGCAAGGGTGCACACATGTGCTATGAATTCCTCCCTTATCCACCCTATTCTCCAGATTTGGCTCCGAGCGACTACTTCTTGTTCCCAAACCTGAAGAAATAGCTTGGTGGAAAAAGATTTGACTTCAATGATGAAGTCATCTCGCAAACAAAGGCCTATTTTGAGGACCTCGACAAATCATTTTTTTTGGAAGGGATAAAAAAATTGGAGAAGCGTTGGACAAAGTGTATAGAGCTCAAGGGAGCCTACGTTGAAAAATAAAATTTTTTTTTTATCAAAAAATCTGTGTTTTATTCCAAAAGTCACGGACTTATTGACCCGCCCTCGTATATTATATATATCTATAATAGTATGTTAAAAATCACATTTTGAAATAATTGGTATAACCAAATAATGGTTACACCAAAAAATTTGTGAAAACGCCCAGATCACAAAAATGATGGTCCCAGACGTTTTACGTGCAGCCAAACCCTTGCCAGACGTCCTCAAAGTATGCTTTTTTTAACAATTCTTATAACCATATTGTGACAACAGAAACGAATTTGTCAGAGCCACTGGTCATAAGAGATAACTGTTAAATACTTCACTTATGTCTATTGAATGTTGCCCTAAAAGTGTAATTATCTTAAAGATAATCTAAAAGTTATTCATTATCAGATTCATCCGATGAATCGTTTATAAAATTATCTTCATCATCGGAAACATCCACGTCATTAATTAATATATCATCCAGTCTATCAGGGGCAACATTTCCGTCGAACCATTTGACTTTATACTCGTTGTCATCTAATACCCAACCACTCTCTGATGGTGATAACAGAATTGGTTCATTTTCTACAGCATTCTTCCATACGCGACATATATAAGCCGTGTTTCTTTGCACGCGGATATAGGCATGGCATTAAAAAATGACCATCACCGCTTAAGAATTCATCAAAAAAAAAACTTGGCAGCACACATGCACCTATGACATGCACCGTGACACAGCTGTAAGTTGTAGTTAAGAAATTTGTATTGAAAATCCTGAAATTGAAAAATATTTACTTCCGCCAATTGAAATTGATGCCAACCATATTTTAAAATTATGAAAAACAATTTCACATTAACAAATTTGCTAAATTCAATTACCCTTATAATGAATTTTGAATAATAATAATAATAATAAAATCACGAATAAAATATTCGGCGGGATGTGTCAGTGGTCGGCGGGATGTCAAACTTTGACTTTTCCTGAAAAATTCATCGTAACAATTCATCGCTACAATTCATCAGAAACGAAGAAAATGGATTTTGGAAGCACTGTTTATCCCCGCTAAAGGACTTAGCGGCGATAGCTATCCCCGCTAAAGTTAGCGTATATAGGATAAGTTGTTGTTGTATTTTACATGCAAATTTCAAATTATCCCTATATCCGCGTGCAAAGAAACACGGCTACTGTATTGTTATGCCTTGTTGTATTTTCAGGTAGGATGTTTGCACTGGATATTTCATTGCTTTCAGGCACTGTGTACACAAAAGACCGAGATATTTACGTTAATGGAACTATGTAGATTATTTAATAATTAAATATAACTTACATTCATTTCTTTTCATCGAAGATAAAACCTTTTTAGAAACAGCTGTAAATAGCCGATAGCACTTGCTATGGTAACCACTTACACTATCAACCTTCATTGGAAGATCTATATCCGAGTAGGTATTTAAAATTTCGAATTTTCCGACATGTCAATATTTGGGTACATTTTTCCAATGTTTTGTCATCAAACAAAATTATATTTCCGCATTGTTTCGGACTATCACTTGAATGAAGAACACATGTACTATCTACTTCTTAGAAACTGTTTCTTGTTTTGCGTGATCTACGTCAATCACTTGCACTTTAGTGCAACATTTGTAACCAATGCTTCGTTTCTGCTATCACAATATGGTTATCAGAATTGTTAAAAAAATGTCGTTTTAGCATACTTTGAGGACGTCTGGCAAGGTTTTGGCCACGTAAAACGTCTGGGACCATCATTTTTGTGATCTGGGCGTTTTCACAAATTTTTTGGTGTAAACATTATTTGGTTATACCAATTATTTCAAAATGTGATTTTTAACATACTATTAGTACGTCTGGCAAGGGTATGGCTGCGCGTAAGACGTCTGGGACCTATATTTCTGTGATCACGGCAGTCTGTTCTTTCATTTAATACTATATTCAAGTGGTTATATAAAAAATCCAGATTTTGGAAAAAAACACGTTTTCAACCTACGATTACTAACCTCAGCTGCAACTGAGCGCTGCCAGACTTCGACATTTGAGTTTACTTTTTGGAGACCTTTCTGTTCATGTATCAGCTTTTTGGTTATACTTTCACGCCCAAAATTCACGCAATTTTTTTAAAAAAAATGCAAAAATTATCAGATCACAATACTTTCAGAGCTATAAAATATTATTCTATTATCGAGCTCGCTAAAAATGTGGGTTTCCAAGACAAAGATATTGGCAAATCTTAAAGCAATGGACTGATATTAATTTGTTAAATGGCAGTAACTTAATGACAGTGACAGTATTTTGGGGGAGAAGTGTCACATTTTGAAAATGACGTGGTCACCAATACTTTTAAAGAATTTTAAGAATTTGCTCGAACCATATTGCCGCCTTCACATTTAAACGCAGAAGTGTGGCGCATTTTTAGTATGATTAACATTGTCAAAAATAAATTAAGAAATAATTTGTCAGCACAAACGTTAAACTCAATTATGTGTATCGGTAACCAGCTGAAACTAAAAAAAAACAACATAATCATGAATATAACATTCCCGAAAAAAACACTTTACCTTAAACGAAAATTAGTTGTTTCGCAAAAGAGTGGTAACGACGCCATCTGTAGTTGAGTAGGAATATAATTCCAACCGGATTCGTACCAGATTTCTAAATTGGGTGTTATTTATGAGCACTCAGACTCCGTAACGGTAAATTGTACTATTGTATAATTTTACTAAAGTGTCTACCTGTGAACTATTTCACCAACTTACAAATTTGTATTTACAAGCATTTTTTAACAAAATTTGTGAATTTGTTGATTTATATCGTTTCACCAAACTCTGGGTATTACAAATTTGTAGTTGTATTCTACAAAGGGAAATTTGTGGGCATAATTCACTTTTCGTTTCACCAAAAGTTATTTATAGTTGTAATTTACAAGTTATAAATTTGTGAACAGTTGACTTATTTGTGAGATTATGTTTCACCAAAGAAAATTAATTTACAAATTTTGATTAGTATGTGAGAATATTCCACAAGTAAAAGTTGACGTGTAATTCCTCCTACAAGTTTTGTTTCTTATTGAAAGTAATCAAAAAAATGTCTTTGCGACGAAGGAATAGTAGTAGCGATAGTAGCAAAAGTGACGATTATGTGTTAATTGCAAGAAAAATTTATCGGCCGCGTATAAACTATGTCATTTCGGAGTTATTTCATTTTAATGAAAAATTTCGATGTAAGGCAGAGGAAATAATTGCAATTATTGGACCACAGATAGCCCACAAGACTGAAAAGAACTTTGCATTAACACCGAGGTAACAGTTTCTCACAGCTTTACACTGGCTTGGGAATGGAGGGCAGTACCATGGAGTTTCTGACATGCACGGGATATCTAATTCGACGGTATGCAGATGTGTTCACAGAGTTTGTACAACAATTGTTAATTTACTGTTTGAAAATGTTGTATCTTGGCCTAATGAACACCAAAATATATGTGAAAGATTTTACGATATTGCCGGTAAATACCTACATGTTTTTCTTTTATTTGTTCGAATTTTTAGAATTATGTATCTTTCGTATTAGGCATGCCATGTGTTTACGGATGTATAGACGGGACTTTAGTAAACATTGATGCTCCCAAGGAGTTTGAATCTGCATATGTCGATAGACATGGAAAGCACTCTATTAATTGTATGCTGGTATGCGGGCCCGACTATAACTTCTACAATGCATACGTAAATTGGCCTGGAAGTGTACACGATGCAAAGGTTTTGCGCAGAAGTCCGCTTTTCTCTAAATTTGAAAGTGGCTTTCGACCTTATACTCATGCAGTTTTGCTTGAGGATACAGGATATCCGTTAAAGGATTGGTTAATTACACCGATTTTGAGAAACTCAACTCCTGAAATTGATCAATACAATAGAGCACATAAATCAACTAGAAGGATAATAGAAAACGCTATTGGAATTTTAAAGGAGAAATGTCCATGCCTGAAGCACTTGCGGTTGCAACCGATAAAATCAGTCAATGTCATAAAATGTTGCGTTATATTGACTAACATTTCACGACAAGGAACAGATAACTATTTCGAGGTGTACACCACTGAAGAGGAAGAAAACATGGAGTACCCAAATGAAAATGACGATAATTTGAATGGTCACTCTACTTTACAATATTTTCTAAGTCGTCACTTTTCATGACAAATAAAGCAACAGCGAGATTGATAAACAAAATATATTTATTCTTTTTTTTATTTTTTTAATAATCACTAAAGCTAACAGTTCTTTCTTCACACTCTGAATTGTGAGTCTGTATGAAAGACTCCTCCAGTTCCACAGTTAGGCGACTTATTGGTAACCCTAGATCCCTCTCCTTTTTTCGCGCATCCAATTGCAAATTGTATATTTCCAACTGTAGTCTCCTTTTCTTCAGGGAAATAATATCTGCTTCGTCGGATCTTATTGCCGCCTTCCGTTTCTGTCTGCTGGTTCGTGTATATTTTGATGGCATTGATGGGCTTAAAAAAACGGGAAACATATTTGTGCAGATGAAATTGTCTGAAGAACGAACGCTTTACCTTACCATATTTCGCCTTCCTCTATATTTCCGGACGTTGGTGATGGGATATTTTGTAGTGGTGTTGAAGAGGAATCATCAATATTCCCACTCAATGTTGATGATTCTTTACCGATAATATCAATAATAATATTATCGAGATCAGTAAAAATGCAGTTCGTACCCCCTGCTGAACCGGTTTTTTTTTTGAATTATCAATTTTTACCTTTAAAAATGTAATAGTTACAAGTTAGCAACGTAAAAAAAACAATAAATAATTGGATATAATATAGCTGAATTTTTTTTTAGTATGTATGTAATATACCATATATATGTACAATATACATATATGTATAAGTAGGTATGTACTTACCACGGTTCCTCGTTTTAAATGTTGCCACACAACGTCACGAAGGTATTTCCAGTCTTTGTTTTTTTAAAATGCCTTGAGACGTTAGGGAGTTTAAGATACTCGTCCACTCTTTCATTTTCATATCATGGGTTAGAGTATTTGAAAACTTCCCAAACAAAATGTCTTTTTTTATCTCTAATAAGAGACGTAACAAAGATCTTATTTTCTTTATTCATTGCCACGACCGACGCACGCACGTTCAACAAAACTTGTGAAGAAACAGTTGTACATTACAAGTCAATCACAAATCCGGTGCAACGGTTATTTTGAGCACTTGTAATCAACAATTTGCTTTCCACAATTTTTTTTGCATTATACTTACAAATTTGTGAATTATATATTTGTAATTTGTGAAACAAAAAACTTGATTACAAGTTTGTAGTTGTGATTCACAAGTACAAATTTGTGGTTGTAATTTGTAGTTTGGTGAAATAGGCCACTGGTAAAGCTCAAGGGATGATATCTTTCTTGACATCATCATCAGCTCTTTTATTTCCTGGCACATCACTGTGTTCGGTTTACCAGCAGAGTCTAAAGTTGTGCTTCGCGCCAAGAAACAGTAGCTCTTCGGCATAGCGACTAATAAGCATTGATTTTATTTCTGAGTAAAAATTGCTTTTATTGGCACTTAGCTGTCACTGAGAAAGGTAGTATTATCTTGTGGTATTGCCATCTGTAACAGCCTGACAGTGACAGGACATTAGCGCAGAAATGCCTCAAATCTCAAACATCATGTTCTATTTCGCTAAAGTTTTACGTTGTTTAATAGAACGCACTGAATGGGGAACATTTCATATGATAGCTACGGTCAAAAGTTGGTTGTGCGGGTTTTTTTCTTGAACTCTTCGAATTACCTGTCTGTGTAAACGTACTATTTATAAGATTGTTGGTCGGGCATCGCTTTGTTATAATTTGAGTTTTTTTTTCAAAACATTTATCAATGTATAAAGCTCAAGTGACAGGAAGACTGCAGAGCACGAGAACTATAGCCTTGAAGCCGCAAAATAATTTATTTTTGTGAAAAATCCCTTGGTTTAGGCGTGAGGGGCCGAACTTTAAACTGAAAAAATTATAAATTTAAAAACAACGGCAACACTAACAATAGGATACTATTGTAGTAGATAATAATTTTTAATAAAAGATTTTCTGTTCGTTCTGTTCAAGAGAGTGGCCGAGCCTTAACCGAAAGTGCAAGGCGCAAAAGCAGCCAACCTAAAGTGAGGGGTGGCCAACATTCGTTTTGCAATCGATTATTCTTTTTGACCTGTACCTGCACGACATGCTAAGTTGTATTTTGTATTGAATAAAGAAAGGAAAAATGTAAAAAGGAACACAGCTTTCAATTTTTATTATATCTTATATATATTTTCCTGAATAGTTTTCGAAAAAATAACATTCAAACTCAAAATTAAAAAAAAAAAAAACAAGGTGATACAAAAAATTGAGAAATCAAGTACTAAATTGGGCTTTATAATTATTATTCACTTGCCAAATAGTTTAACGTCTGCATTTTCTTTGATGGTTGAAATTACATATTTAATGAACTGCATTATATCCTTTTTTCAAAACAAAAAATTCAAATCAAAGGCGGATCCAAAGTCAATCCATCTACGAAGTTAAGATTCATTAAGAAATTTCGCTTATTCATGCCCTTTCATGGTTGCCACTGGTCTGGAAAGTCAGGGAAAGTCAGGAAACGAACATTTGGGCAGGGAATGTCAGGGAAAGTCAGGGAATTTCGAAAACAGTCAGGGAAAATTCCCTCTGTGTGTATATTTATACCCTATTCTAAGGGTATATTAATTTTGACGCATAGTTTGTAACATACCTTAATATTGCCCGTAGACCCCTAAAAGTTACTATGTCTGTCCGTCCGTCCGTCCGTCTGTCGGCAAAAATTAGGCCTTTAAACTGGACCTAGAGAGCTGAAATTTTAACCATAGTTTACGAATTTTTGAAATCCGCCCACAGACACGCCCACAAACTCAAAAAAACAAAATTTTGGAAAAAATCTAATTTTGAGCTAGAAAGCTGAAATTTTTTATATATGATCTATGACTCCTAAAACTGCTCGGGATAAAAAAATTTCAAAATCGGCCCACTGACACGCCCACAAATAAATAAAATAATTTTTTATACCCTATTCTAAGGGTACCTATATTAATTTTTGAAAATCCAAAGTTTGAGCTAGGGAGCTGAAATTTATAATATATACGCTCTAGGGGCCCTTTATTCTCATGTGTTTTTTTTAAATCCGCCTACTGACACGCCCACAATTAAATAAAACAATTTTATTGAAACACCCAAGTTTGAGCTAGGGAGCGTTTTTTTTATAAAATCCTTTAAATGTTATATAAAAAAATATGTGGAGCGTTCTTAACAATTCAACCATACTTAGACTTTTGTCACGCCCACTTATGGGGGATAGGAATAAGAATAGGGTATCCTACAGTTCGCCCAAGCGGACTGTAGCCCGTCCCTATATTTTTTTTATAATATTAAAAAAAAATTTATGTCGAGCTCTGAAGTCTGGAAGCCTATGGAGCAAAAATATTACTTTTCATCAATCCACCATTTTTCTTATTTTGGGGTCACATTTCGCTGATCTCGATATCTTTCGAGATATACCTACGCACTATTTCACTAATCCACCATTTATATCTAATAATGTATGTGCCTTGGACATTTTTTTTTAATTTGATTGATTGAGACGATTTTGGTTTCGAGAAAGTATAGCGTTTGCACACAGTTGTATTAATTGCTAAACAGCTAATGGAGATGCCAAGTAGCATTGAAAAGCATATCAATCCTATTTTTCGATCCATGCGCTACGAAAAGTCTGAGATAATTCTTAAATGGAAAACCACATCTTCATGCTTTCCGAAAAATAGCCATGCAAACTTATACACTCTGCTTCAACTGAATAAGCACAAACATTTTCTAAGCTACGTTGTCCATTTTTTCAAAACCTTGTGCCGTAATATATCATTTGATGATGCAAACTGTTTGCGTATGATGTTGACAAAATAAATCGGAAAGAATAATTCAAAAAGTACCGCTTTTTTTCCTTGGTTCCCTTGCAAAGCATTCAATATGGAAAAATGCAGTTTTATTTTGCGTCAACTGAATAGACAGTCATTATTTTATGAGTTTTCTGCGGAAATTGGCACATTAGATCAACAGTTGAAGTGCTTTAAGTGAATTTTATTTGATTATTTGTATTTCAAAGAAAAACAGGTAGATCAAAATCTCTAAATAGTGTTGAAAAAGCTCAAATCGATTTACTAAAAGACCAAGGACTAACCGGGCGTTCTATCGCTGACAAAATTGGACGAAGTACTAGTGTGGTCTATTCTTATTTAAGAAGCGAAGATTCGCACGGAAAAAACATGAAAGGAGGTCAAAAAACGGCAACAACAGCGGTTGATCGAATAGCAATTTTAAGATGTGCTTCCAATTCCTGCGACTCTGCGGCAAAAATAAAGAAGA
This sequence comes from Portevinia maculata, assembly GCA_949715645.1. Lineage (NCBI taxonomy): Eukaryota > Metazoa > Arthropoda > Insecta > Diptera > Syrphidae > Portevinia > Portevinia maculata. The sequence goes on from OX454525.1 coordinate 44,312,922, forward strand.
AAGCCGGTGTTACTGCAAGCGTTTCAACAGTGCGAAGGGTTATCAATAGTGCCAAACATCTAAAACGGTTAAAAATTCAAAAGAAACCACAATTTAACGAGAAACGGAAGTGTATGCGCTTAGAATTCTCTCCATATGAGTTTTAAAAATGAATGACGTCACGTAGCTTTTTCGGATGAGAAGAAGTTTAATTTTGATGGCCCCGATCGGTTTAATTATTACTTCCACGATGTGAGGAAAGAAGAACGATTTTTAGCGCGGCATCATAGTCGAGAAGGTGGTGTTATGGTATGGGGAGCAGTTAGCTACTATGGCACTGTTGAGCTTAAGTTAAAAACCTCAAAAATTACTGTATTAAGTTATAAAGGAAATTTGAAAAGAAATTTTCTTAAATTTTCAGGCATTTTTGGACCCATAAACTGAACTTTTCAGCAGAGCAACGCCCCCATCCACACGGCGCGTATAGTAAAATTTTTTATAAAGGAGCGGAATGTGGAATTGCTTTAATGGCCGCCGTACTCACCGGACCTGAACCTTATAGAAAACGTTTGGGGATGGCTAGTACGAAAAGTTTATGAGTCTGGCCGTCAGTTTGAGAACAGAGAATCCCTTATTGCAGCCATTAAATTGGCCTGGAGGGAATTTTCGCTGGACTACATAAAGAGGCTGTACGATTCCATGCCGGATCGAATTTACGAAACTATTACGAATAAAGGCGGCAGTACCCACTACTAAAATTAAACAATAAAAAACCATTTTAGGAAAAACTTGTTTCATTTAATCCAAATTACTTTTATTTCCAAACTCAATATTTGTGTCTATTCAGTTGACGCAAAATAAAACTGCATTTTCTCATATTGAATGCTTTGCAAGAGAACCAGGAAAAAAATTGCGGTACTTTTTGAAATATTCTTTCCGATTTATTTTGTCAACATCATACACAAACAGTTTGCATCATCAAATGTTATATTACGGCACAAGGTTTTGAAAAAATGGACAACGTAGCTTAGAAAATGTTTGTGCTTATTCAGTTGAAGCGAATTGTATGTAGGTACATCAAAAATCAAAATAGTCTACATATTTCGATTGACTTTGTTTAGCAAAATTTGTTCCCTTTGCTAAGGAAGATTTTGTATAGAATAGTTTTTATTTTAAAGCAATAACGGCAAAGCAAGATGCAAATGATGCAAAAAAGAATTCGAGTTAAGCAACATGGGCCAAAGGGCTTTGGTGTCGCATAAAAATGGACTAGCGCATAAGTCAAATTCTAAAGCTTTGGCGTAACAAAAAATTGATGCTTTCATCACTGCGTCTGATTCATTGGTCCCCTGAGTAGTCAAAAAACATGTCAATGTACACCAGAAAATATTAACGCTCAAAATACACAAACAAAATATTTTACTTTCGACAAGACCGATTCCATTGTCGCAGAGATAAGGTGGTGTCTCTATATTATTTCCAACAGGGCGTCCTTGAACTCGTCTGTGAAAATTAGTGATCTTTTTCGATTGATGTTCCCAGACAGCAAAATTGCTGAAAATGTTAAGTTAGGAAGAACTAAGAGTTTCTACGTCATCAACTACGGTATTTCCCCATATTTCCATATCAATCTTTTGGATAAAGTAAACAAATGTGACGACTTTGCTATATGCTTTGACGAAGCACTAAACAAAATAGCTCAGAAAGGACAAATGAATTTAGTTGTCGGTTTTTTTGACGAGTCAAAAGGAATTGTTTGCAATAGGTACTTAGAAAGCGAGTTCATGGGATCTTCAAAGTCAGATGACATATTAAAACATTCTGACAATGGAATCCGATTTTTAAAAAAAGGGAAACTTCTTCAAGTATCTATGGTTGGCCTAAATGTAAATGTATCTTTTTTAAAGAAATTATAATATATAAATATATAATATAGGAACAGCGAAATAAAATTGATTCGGATGGTACGCAGCTACTAGTATGTGGTGTGTAGTAGAGTGACCACAAGAAATCGATTTTCGAAAATGAGTCAGGGAACCCCATAAAATGATTAGCCTTTGCAGATTTTTAGATAGCCAAAATTTGAGTTCGATTGGATAACGGTAAATGGTGCCGACTCTCGCTCAAAGTTCCAAAAATCGCTCTTTTTTCCCTGTTTTGCGAAGAAAAAAAACTCTAGCTCCGAAAATACTGACTCAATTTTCACTATTTATATATGAAATTAAAGGTTGAACTTTTGCTAACAACACCCAATATAAATATTATAAAGTAATTCACACTGAAGAAGAAAATTGGGGCAATATTGACAGATAATGTTTTTTTAAAGAATCTTGTTTTATTTTAAAGAATGAGCCATATAACAATTTCCTTGTGCAAAAATACTTTAATATCACGTTTGACATTATAAATGAAATAAATTTATAAAAAGAACAACAATCTAATCCAGAGGTTTACATAAAGTGACTTTTGAAACATTTGGATACAATTTTCGGCACTCACTGACTACTTGGAGGACATATTGCTTTTGATCTTCATCTTTTGTTAAAAGGTCATTAAAATCAGTTATAAGCTTTACTCCTCGTTCTGCCAAATCATTGACGACCTTAAGTGATTGAACAATCCTGAAACCTTCTTTAAAATGTGAGTTTTCAGCCCAAACATTTGGAGGTTCTTTTAAAAAATCTGGATTTATTTTTAAGCGGGTAAAAAAGTTCAATGTCGCTTTGTTGACAATGTTTTTTAATCCAGCTGCGACAAATTGTTCAGCTTGATGTTTCTGAAGCTTTGGATTCGGAATTCGGTTGTTTTCTGCATCGTTGCTTGTCATTCTTTTGCTACTCGATGGTCCAAGGACTTCTATGGTAGCCTCAGATGTAGAAACGTCAATTCTATCCCAATCCGCGAAATGCTGGTTATATTCTTCCTCCGGTGTTTCCTCCTCATCGTCAGTGTCTTTTAAAATCAGAGCTCGACTAGTAAGAAATCTAATAATAATTAAAGGAATGTTTGCTTACCGATATCAAAACTGAATTCTTCAATTCTGCGCTTCATTTTCTCTGCATCCTTTTTAGCCTTTTTCTCTTCAGCTCGAATGAACCGAAGATCGACTCCAATCATACAATATCGGCGACCTGTTTCTCTCTGTTTCAAAAGGAAATCCATATCTTCAGGTTCCATCAAGGTCAAGGCATCTCGATGGGCTACGTCAAAAAGATCGTCTATTTTTAACGCAAATTCTTTGATTTTGTTTTTTATGCTTTCGAGGGTTTTATTTTTATTTTTTTGGTGATTTCCCACTCATTATAAAGCTTCTCCAGTTTTATAATTGCATCTTTTTCATATTTTGATGGAATTTTAGCTTTTTCCCAAAAAATAAATACTTCTCGAATGACAAGTCTCGCTGATTCTTTCAGGCTTAATTTAACAGTCCGTAAATTGAAAAATAATGTAGCTAAAACTTGACGATTTGAGGGTAATTTACAACCAGTTATTTGATAAGACGCATAGCCGATAAGAAATATTTTTTCACGGGTTCTGCTTTTTATATTTGATGTGGATGCCATATCAAGAACACAATAAATATCTGTAAAATCCTTAAAATGACTAAAAATACTATAAAAAACACAACAGAAAAAAGACTCACAATTTATTATAAGTTATCTTTAAAAAATAATAATAGAATAAAAAGAGCGAATTTATTTTATTGAAATGTTCACACCGGCACTTTTGGTAAATAATCAAAGTTAACCACTCGAAAGCTTTTTGGTAACTGACAAGATTGTTGTAAGGGATAGTAAAATTAGTTACAATGTGAAACGTGTGTAACGGTACTACCTTTAATTTAACATATAAATAGTGAGAATAGGATTAACTGTTTAGGAGCAAGAGCTTATTTACTTCGCAACACAGGGAAAAAAGAGCGATTTTTGGAACTTTGAGCGAGAGTTTGCCGTTATCCAATCGAGCTAAAATTTTGGCTATCTAAAAATCTGCAAAGGCTGATCATTTTATGGGGTTCCCGCGTAAAGAATTCGGCAAAAAAAAATTTCTTCGAGCTTTGTGGTCACCCTAGTGTGTAGTCTACATGTAATACATGGAGCCATGCAAACCGGACTTACAAATGTTTCATGGGGCCTGCATATTTTTTAAGGCATCTTTATTACGTTTTCAAAGACAGTCCTGCAAGAAGAAGCTTATTTACCTCCAAAACTGATTGTACTCGATTTCCCCTGAAATATTGCGGTGTACGTTGGCTCGAAAACAAAATCTGTTTAGAGAGATACCTGAACATTTTTGATGAGTTGAAGTACTTTTTTTCTATGACAGATTTACCAAAAAAAGGCCAATTGAAAACGTAAAAAAACACTTCCAAGACAAATTGATAGACTGCAATCTGCAAACTTACATTTTTCCATACAATTACATCTGATTGTGAACCATTTTTATCAAAATTTCAAGGCGAGAAACCATTGATATTTTATCTTTATGAAGATCTCCTCATAATGGTTAAAAACTTATTGCATCGCATCGTCAAAAAAAAGTATATCAGCGAATGCTCCATCTCAGCTTTTGTCCATCGATCTTTCAAGTGAATCCAATCTTCTGAAAATAAAAAACGTTGACGTTTGCTTCAAAGCAACGAAAATCATCAATACAATAAAACAAACATAGCGACGGGCTACAGTCCACTTGGGCGAACTGTTGGATACCCTATTCTTATTCCTATCCCTCATAAGTGGGCGTGACAAAAGTCTAAGTATGGCTCTACATATTTGGTTATAACATTTAAAGGAATTTATCGAAAAAAACGCTCCCTAGCTCAAACTTGGGTGTTTCAATAAAATTGCTTTATTTAATTGTGGGCGTTTCAGTAGGCGGATTTAAAAAAAAAATTAACACATGAGCATAGAGGGTCCCTAGAGAGTATATATTATAAATTTCCGCTCCCTAGCTCAAATTTTGGTTTTTCAATAAAATTGTTTTATTTATTTGTGGGCGTGTCAGTGGGCGGATTTTGAAAATTTTATATCCCGAGCAGTTTTAGGAGTCATAGATCATATAAAAAAAATTTCAGCTTTTTAGCTCAAAATTCGATTTTTTCCAAAATTTTGTTTTTTTGAGTTTGTGGGCGTGTCTGTGGGCGGATTTCAAAAATTCGTAAATTTGATTATTTCGGGACCCTAGAGAGTATATGGTTAAAATTTCAGCTCTCTAGGCCCAGTTTAAAGGCCTAATTTTTGCCGACGGACGGACATGGCTAGATCGACATTACTATCGATGCTGATCATAAATATAGTAACTTTTAAGGGTCTACGGGCAATATTAAGGTATGTTACAAACTATGCGTCAAAATTAATATACCCTTAGAATAGGGTATAAAAAGACAATTTTTCGGAAAAAGATATTTTAAAATTTAAACTGGATTGCCGCAAAATTATTTTAAGCATAATATATCAAAAATCGAAGAACGAAGCCCATTAAAATACGATTTGATTGCAAACGTGAGCAGTCTTAATCCTAGAAATATTTTGCAAAACAACGGTCCCTACAGTAAAAGTTTCAAAAATTTGCTTCAAATTTTATATAATGCCAACCGATTATTTGATACATGCGCGGAAAGGGCAAAATTGCAGTACATAATTGCATGTACAGGTGCAAAGACAGCCCTAAAAAGAGGATTTTCCACTCCTCTTTATAATCAATGAATCTACTTGTAGAGTTGATGAGTTCTACTTTTAGCTTTTTGGCAAAAATGAAAATTTTAAAGATCTTTGGCATGTTATGTGTTGCATTTTATCGCACGGAAATGCGTCAGTTGAGAGTTGCTTCTCAATTAACAAAACTCTTTTGGTCGAAAACCTCATTGAGGAGTCACTAGTCGCTCAGAGAAGAGTCTTATATGACGTGAAAGAGGCTGGGGGAGTATCGAAAGTGGAAATAATTTCAAAATTAATATTTAATGTTCGGTCCTCTCATAGCCGATACACAGCAGTTAGAAGAAAAACTTAAATTTAAAAAAAAGAAGATGGAGTAAACGTATTAAAAAGAAAAAAAAGAGGAAGAAATAGAAATATTTCATAAGGAAAAAGCAAAAATTCGCATTCAAGTCCAGGTTGAAGAAGAGAAAATAAATTATCAACTCTCCCTTTTGAACAAATAAGGTATGTCCTGTTCTTAACTGGTTGTTTCATTGATATTTTTTAAAAGGAATGTTTAGAAGTATACAATTTTTCAGTTCTTTAACTAGGGACTAGTGTTTAAATGCGTCATTTTTGTTTCCTATATTTCCAAATTTGGTCGGGGAAAACTTCAAAACGTGGTCAGGGAAAGTCAGTGAAAGTCAGGGATTTTTTTTTAATAATAGTGGCAACCATGCCTTTTGGTAAAGGAAAATGGGACGGTTCCTCCCGATGTCTATAAAACATCTCATTATTGCAATCTCAATGCCAATTTTACTTCAGCCTCTGAACCCTATCTTTGTCCTAAATCCTGCCAAACCGAAAAAATACTAATGACTCAAAGGACCATGCAATTTAAATCTTTTCAAAACGTGATATTTCCACCACATGAGACGTGATTTACAAAGACCACACATTCAACACACATTATGGTGGCATACACCATACGCGTGGGAATTGATCCAGGAGAAATATAAAAGAAAAATCGTAATTAATACCAAAGTCCTTGTCGACAAGTCACAATTTACATGGGATCCTTTATATTTGACTACAAAAGGAGCAAACAACAACTTACAGAAGCGTATTTCATAGTCTAGGTTTGTTTTTGTCCTTGCAATTTGTTTATGCTTTCACAATTATTTCTCGTTGTGTTCATTCCGTCGTCCATCCGATTCTCTTCTAGCTTAGTTCCTTTGCAATCCGTATGTTCCTTGCTTTATTCAATCATCGTCATTGTCGCTGCTCTAAATGAGCTGAATATGAAAAGTGAACGACTGTCATAATGTACTCATTTATGTCTGCACGTAACGTATCTGCATATATACGCTGTGTCGCGTAATATGTTCATGAGGATGTAAAAGAGGACGTTGTTGATTCCCTATTTTTAGCGTATAGGGTGAAATGTATGTAGAAAATGGCACGCCGCTTAAAATCAACTTAATTATAATCTGCCTTAACGTTTTTTTTTAACACGTTTGCAATTTATGTCCTTGATGACTCGTCAGCTAAAAAAAAGAAGAAGCAAAAACTTCACGGAGCTTCTTTTGAAACGTAATCGCTTAATTGCTGCACTTTTATAGCGCAAATGGCAGCCGCAAAGAAAATACGTCTGACTCCGGGATTTTACATTCAATACGGGCAACCCATTCATTAATGCACCAATTTTGTAGGCACATGTTTGATTGAAGTCTTTTCACACTGAAATATTGGTTGCACGTTCTTAGATGATGATGCTTTTAAATTATATAGGATGTTGAAATCAAAAAGTATTCATTAATGAAGCTTTGAAAAAAGAATCGTTCAAAGTGGGGTGTTTATAGACTTTTAATACCCTATTCTAAGGACCACAGTTAGAAATTAAAATCGAGCTAGCTAGCTGATTTTTTTAATAAATACTCTTCAGGGGTCCTCAATAAACAAGTGTAAGAATTTTTGAAAATCCGCCCACTGACAAACCCACAATCTCAAAAAAACAAATTTATAGAACAATTTGAAATGTGAGCTAGAAATTTGAAAATTAAAGTTCTTTACATTCTTCGCAAATTATGTACCTAGATATAGTTATTTTGAACAATTCCATTGAAAATGGGGCATGGCAGAAAACTTTGTTTTTTTTTGATATTATTATTGGCCTACGCTTAAGAACTTACCATATTTATGCTAAGAAAATAGTGCTGGGCCGGGCTAGGTACTCGTATTGTGACAAAAGTCAACGGCAGCGCTCATATCCCAGAATGGGTTACTGATATCGGAAAATCCGGCCCGCTGTCCTAAGGTCAAAACAAGGGCCTAGCCCTCCAGGTTGCGGGTTCTGCCGTCGGGGTAACCTCTCGACTGTGGAAAAAAACATCTAGTTATGAAAGAGGCACAACCAGCCTCGGATAATGGAACTCCTTAAATGGGAACAAGACCCGGAACGTCAATTAACTACGACATGAGAGTATGTACCTGGAATGTACGAACGCTTTACACCCCAGGTGCTACTCAAAAACTTGAGTCTGTCCTCACGCGGTACAAGGCAAATATTACCGCGATCCAGTAGATACAATGGATAGGATCAGGTATGATGAAGAGAAAAAATTACGACTTTTATTATGCCATAAAAGATTACATATATTAGGATGCGGATTCGTCGTGGGAAATCAGCTTAGGACAAAAGTTATTGACTTCAAGCCGATAAGTGATCGCCTGGCTGTGATCCGCATCAAAGCTACCTTCCAAAACATAAGCCTATATGTACACACGCCCCTATCGACGAGGCTGAAGATCCCATCAAGGAGGTGGTCTATGACCTCCTGGATGGAGCCTATGGTGCCTGTCCGGAGTATGATGTAAACGTTGTACTCGGGGACTTCAATGCTAAAGTCGGAAAGGAAAACATCTTTGGCCGGTTAGTCGGTAAGCACAGAATCCACGAAACGACAACAGACAACGACTAGCGACTAATCGATTTACGAGCAGCAGCTCGTGATACGGTGATAAGTAGCACTAGGTTTCCAATGCTAAGGATCCACACAGCAACATGGCGCTCTCCAGACGGCCGAACCGCCAACCAAATCGACCATGTACTAATCGATGCGAGGCACGCATCCAACGTTTTCGACGTGCACACATTTCGAGGGGCAAACGTCGACTCTGACCATTTTCTTGTTGCAGCTAAATTCAAAGCTCGACTGTCCAACGAGAAGAAATTCGACGTTGGACACCTTAGACACCAGAGCCTCAAGGAGCGCCTGAGTATGAAACTCTCCACTGTGCCAGTATTGCGACATCATCGAGGAGGTATCCGAAACCACTGTAGGGTACCAGTCACCCCAGAGAAAGAGCCCGTGGTATAATGATGAATACGTGTACAGGAAAAAGGTGACAGAAGATGCACACAAGAAAACCCTGCAGCACAAAACAAGGGCAGCGAGGGAAGAGTATCGAGCCAGGAGAAGGGAGGAGAAAACGATTCTGCGTAGAAAGAAGATGGAGTAAACAGTATCCCAGCTAAAGGAGATCGAAGAGTCTCGCGATCGTAATAACATCCGGAGGTTCTATAAGAAAGCCAAGCAACTGGCTTCTGGCTTCAAAACCGAAACGCAGGCTCTTCTAGACAGCGAAGGAAACCTAGTCACCGAAGCGCAGGGAATAGTAGATGTGCTTAAGCAGCATTTACAGCAGCTGCTTAATGGTCATCATGTAGAGAGAGTGATTGGGCAAAAAGAGAACCCACGTCCTGTCAATGAAGAACAGATTTCACCACCCAGTATAGGAGAAATTGGCTTAGCTACTCGTATAACAAAGAACAATAAGGCCGCCTGCTCTGATGACTTACCAGCATGGGTGGAAAAAAACATGCCCGATGACTGGACTATCAGCTCCATATGCCCCATCTACAAAAAAAGCGATCCTATGTCTTGCAAGAACTATCGAGGCATATCGCTGCTTAATGTCGCATATAATATCCTATCCAACGTACTGTGTGAACGTCTTAAACCGTTTTGCATTACACTTATCGGCACGTACCATTGTGGCTTCCGGCCAGGCAGATCGACTATAGACCAAATGTTCACACTGCGGCAAATCCTGGAAAAGACCAACGAATTTCAAGTCGAGACACACCACCTATTCATCGACTTCAAAGCCGCGTATGATAGTATACATCGTCAGGAGCTCTATATGGCGGTTGCCGAATTCAGAATCCTGGCAAAACTGACACTGCAAAACACGCGGTGCAACGTGCAGTTTGGAAGTTGTTCCTCCGAACTATTTCAAACATGCAGTGGATTTCGGAAAGGGGACGCGCTATCAAGCGATTTTTTCAATCTCGTACTGTAGCAGATAGTGCGCAGGGTAGGTGTCCACACGAAAGGAACTATATTCCACAGGTCCGTTCAGCTGGTGGGTTATGCGGACGATATTGACATTATCGGTCGATCACAGCGCTCCGTGATAGAAGCTTTCACGGCGATTGAAGAACAGGTGAACTCTGTTGGCCTTGTAGTAAATGAGGACAGGACTAAATGCATGCTATCAATAAAAAAACAAACATTTGTCCACCGCCTAGGACAAAACGTCACTATTGAGAGCAATAATTTCGAGGTAGTTAAGGAGTTCATTTACCTCGGACTAAACCTGAACTCCACGAATGACACCTTTTTTTTTTTTTTTTTTTGTAAAAAAAGGAAATCCAAATCCCAGAGCACTCAGACTCGGTAACGGTCCATTGTACTACCAGGCAGAAATCCTCCTTTTGGTGTAGAGGCATGTGATTGGGTGGCGTATGTTGTTGTTACACATGGGGATTGAACCTGCACCGCACGGGTCACAAGCCAACACACTAACCTCTACACCGTCGCCACCCATAATTATACAATTAATGACACCTTAGTGGAGATCAAGCGAAGAATTACCCTAGGAAATAGCTGCTATACGCTATTGTTTGGCAAAACAATTGGGTTCAAAACTCCTAACTCGGAGGACGAAATGTATGCTTTATGTAACCTTTATCCTGCCTGTTCTGCTTTATGTCGCCGAGTGCTAGACGATAAGCAGAAAGGGAGAGCTGATACTAGGCTCCTTCGAAAGAAAAATTCTTCGGCGGATTTTTGGTCCTGTGTGCGATGAGGGCGAATGAAGGAGAAGATACAACCGCGAACTCTATGAGCTGTACTAAGATGTGGATGTACTCCAAAAAAAAACCAAAATACGTCGACTACATTGGCTCGGCTACATCGAGCGAATGGACAATAATGCTCCAGCTAAAAGGATCTTCGAATCCCAGCCCCCAGGTTCGAGATGACAAGGAAGGCCGAACCTCCGTTTCAAAGACCAAGCCATGGCGGATGCCAGAGCGCTTGGTCTGTACAACTGGAAGCCCGGGATCGTAGAGGATGGAAGGCTGCAGTATCTCAGGCAGAGACTCTTCACGGCTCGGGAGCCCGTTAAGTAAGTAAGTACGAACTATGAGTCAAAATTATGATACCCTTAAGACAGGGTATAAAAAAGTAATACCTATTCTCCCCTCATCCTCATTTTCTGTATGTACCTACTGACACTCGGTTTGATGTTTTTCGCGATAAGTATCAGTCCTTCATAAAGCATACTTTCCATCACCATCCGTCAAACTAGAATTAACCACTAGAATCCTAATCATATCTGCAGTATCCTGCCGCCTTTGACATTGCCAATCCTTTATGAATTGATTGCAAATCTCATGATGTATGGTGATTCATCAGCGTAAAACACATCTACGAGTATATATAGACCGGCAGGAGTTGACTTGACGTCCGTCGTTATTTTCAAATTGCATTCAATGGTAGCTAGAATAGCTTTTACGTTATTATACATCAGCAAAACAAACAAAAAGCGAACGCTTCAAACGGGAAAATGGCACTCCTTTAGTCCTATGGTAAGGGTTTCCCAAATCATTAACTTGATCCATTCTGGCTGCAATGGGCGGAATGGTATCCTTAAATTGTCACCTTTTGCTGCGTAGGTTCTACCACATACCTGCAGCCGAATGGAAATTCTGCCAGAAGGATGCAAACGGAAATGTAAATCAAATAATCTCAATGGGGATTAATTTCCCGGAGGATAACTACATTTGTGTATATGTAGATTATATCGCGTTGGTCATACAATCATATTCTTTACTGTATTCTCCCTTCCGATAGGTATAGAGTTCGATTTGTGGTTGAAGTACAATTAAATTCCTTCTGCATTCAACTAAAACAAAACGGAACTCAATAACGCAACATATAATAGGAGACATGCATTGAGGCGGAAGTATGCCTCACTCATAGAATAACATATCCTTTAGGAAATCTTCATAATTTGATTGATGAATTATTGAAATTGGATAAATTAAAAGTAATAAGTCCTGGGTTCCCATTTGTATCCTTTTTGCTGTTACTTCTTAATACTTTACTTCACTTTAGTAGTCAATTTGACAGAATATTTTTTAAGTATAGATAAGGGTTCATGGCAGCATCTCATATGTGCTTACTTTTTAACTAGTCCGGGTGGACCTGGGACTCAATCACAACGTCTCTCCAGTTATCGCGGTCTTTGGCTAAGTGCCTACAGTAGAACCTGGAGAACCTTTCCAAAGGTCATCCAATGTCTACATACGCCTCTATATTATGGTGGGGGAAAGCCACATAAAATATTGCAATAGAGAAGCTCAACGGGTACAACGGTTTGCATGACTAGGTATCTCCGGAGCCATACGAACCTGCACAACACCTGGCAGCATTATCTGCTTTATACAGAAATTTGAAAAACTACTAGCCTAAACAATTTCTGGCACAGAGTGCACAATCTAAATTATAAGTCAAAATTTTTTTTCATTTTCTTGTTTTTTTTTTAAATTTTATTTAGTTTGAACTTCTTTGCAGAAGTAAAAGCACTATACAATTAAGGAACTAAAAATAAAAATAATAAATCACACAAACACTTTCCCGCTCGTCCAACAATCGAACATCTCCCGGTACCACTGAAGATTACAGGAATTGCTTTTCGTAATCAGCAGGAAAAGAACCGTATTTTTTTTGTAAATTTACCGATTGATTTGCTTCTTGAGCGGGAGCCTGTCGGTTGTTCGCTGATAATATATAAAGTATGTTACAAATTATGAGCCAAAATTAATACACCGTTAGAATAGGGAATAATGAACTTGATATTCGCAATCGCATATAAACTGCGCACGCACACCGAAGTCATCGAATATACTTCTATATTGCGTGTATCTATATCTCCATCCGCATACTTATCGTCGGTTGCCAGAAAGCAAAGGCAACCAGACATATGTCGGGTTATAAAATCTCTGACTGAAAAGTTCCTGTTGAGAACAAATTTGTGCGTATCCACATCTTCATCCACACACTCATTGTAGCGGGTAAATGCGAAGGCAAAGGCAACCCAAATGTGTTTTGTATCCCTTTTTCACTAAAACTTGGTTACTGTACTGTGTTTGGCTCCTCCTTTTTAAACCTCGCTTTCTTATGAGAACAATAGCACGCTTTTCTCCGACTGATTTAATATGTTTATGAAAGAAAATTATTTACATATACTGACACCTCTCTATATGCGTTGTGTTTGTGTTCAAGGTCAGACCAGTGTTAAAACATCGTGGCATTTCTCCCTTTGAAAATGGAGTTTCAACAACATATACATGAATGTAGCCATCAAAGAAACTTTGGGCAAATTTGCGTTCTATTGGGATAGGAAAAAGTCAAACACTTACTAAAATCCCAGATGCAGATGAGTTAAGTGATGCTTTTTCCCCAAACTCTTCGTTTTCGCCTGAAAATCAACTTTTCTTCTTTAGATCACCATTAATGGAATTTGAAGTAGTATCTGAGTCAGATGTGATCTTAGAGATTCATGCATTGAAATCTAACGCAATTGGCGAGGACGGAATAGATTTACGTTTTGTAAAAATAATACTTCCCCATTTAATACGTTCATTAACACATTTGTTTAATTTTTGCATTACCTTTTCAACTTTTCCGGATTGTTGGAAAAAGAAAAGGTCATCCCCGTGCCCAAAAAGAATAACGCCCAATTAGTCACTGATTTTCGCCCAATAAGTATCTTACCATGTCTTTCTAAAAAAATTTAAAAAGATTCTTGCGAAACAGATTTCCAACCATCTCAACCGGTTTACTTTATTATCGTCCGTGCAATTAGGTTTCCGACCTGGCCATAGCTGTTCTACAGCTATGATCGAAGTGCTTGATGATATTAGAATCCAATATGACAAGGAATATCTGTCACTGCTGTGCTTACTGGACTTCTCGAAGGCTTTCGACATGGTCAGTCATGAGGTTCTTTGCAAAAATTAAAACTTTTCTTTGGTTTGAGTGATTCCTCATTGTGTTAAAAATTATCTTACTAATCGTGTTCAACGGGTTATTGCTAATCCTAAATACTCTCAACCAAAAAATATACTTTCTGGAGTTCCCCAGGGTTCAGTTCTTGGCCCAATCCTGTTCTGTCTTTATATTAACGATTTACCACAAGTGTGTCGAAACACATCTGTACATCTGTATGCCGATGACGTGCAGATATACCTGTCTCGACCACCCGGGCTGTTTGAAGATCTTGTGGATAGGTTTAATTCAGACTTGTCTTTTATTGCAAAATGGTCTCTAGATAATTGTCTGATTTCAAACCCAAGAAAGAGTCAGCTTATTTTGATTTCAAAGAAACTTTATAACACTGAAAGCTGCCGCCTATTTTTCTCAATTCCACGAGGCTTACATTTTCTGACACTGTGGTAAGTCTAGGATATAAAATAAATCGGTCCCTTTCCGCATCGGATCATGTACACTATATTATAGCCCGTATTTATTCAGGATTGCGAAAGCTCTGGCTGCTCTCTAGTTTTACCCCTGCTAACACCAAACTGATGATGATAAAGTGCCTTCTTTTGCCGATCTTTGACTATGCTATAGTTATCTATTGTAAATTACTGGAAGAGGGACCAGCACAGGGACTATTACTTGTCTCTTTCAACGATATGGCTCGATATGCTTTTGGAGTAAGAAGATATGACCATATCTCATTACCATAAGCATGTCCTTGGGTGTTCATTTCTTAATTTTTGGAATATTAGATGCTGTGCGTTTATACATAAATTAATACATACACAATCACCACCATATTTATTTGAAAAATTAAAATTTGTTCTGTCGCCGAGAACTTTCAATTTAATCACGCCCTCCTCAAAATATTTGAACTCGTCTCGCCTCTTTCTTGTTTATGTTATCATACTTTGGAATTCACTGCCTACCATTATTAAACAAGTAATAGGAGCTTATCAATTTAAAAGTGCAATGTTTGCGCATTTTTCATCATTGTAATCTATTCTTCTCTCTTTCTATTTCATCTTTCATTTCAGTTTTTCTCTTTCTACCCCTCATTACCAACTTTTCCATCTCTGCTTCCTTTCCTGTGTATTAGCATACGCATATCTTAAAATTTAATTCAGATTTAGTTTAAACCCCTTTAAATTGAACTTGCACTTAATGTTTTAATTGTGCTCCTTTCTTTATAAATACAATTATGTGCTAAAATATGTTGTTATGAGCTTTCATGTACTATAAAATACATTTGTTCTTATTTGTACCTTGCCAAGTAAATAAATTGAAATTGAAAATTGAATGTATAAATTTTGCTTCGACTTCCCATTTTAAATTCTTCACACCACGCTACTGATTCGTATGCCAATATCTACAATGATTTGATCTGCTGCTAAAAAAACCTTCAACACAGAAATGCTGCGCGGTTTCTTGTTACATTTTGAAAAAATATCCTCTTTTGGGTCTTAAGGACCTTTTTGGAGTTTCAAGGACCTGTTGTTAAAATAAGATTGAACACAGAAATACTGCGCGGTTTCTAGATATTTTGAAAAAATATCCCTCTTTGGGTTTTCAGGACCTTTTTTAGAGTTCCAAGAACCTGTTGATAAAATAACCTTCAAATTTCTATATAGAAACTTTTAAAAAATATCTTTCTTTCGGGTTTGGAGGACATTTTAGGGGGGTTTCAAGAACTAGCTGATTGGTAAAATATATGCTGCGTGCGCAACTTGCGCAATGACAAGATTACCCATAATGCTTCAAAAATATAACTTCACTGAAATAAAATCAATATTTTCCAAACGCGAAAGCAATTTAGTTTTAGACAACCAATATATGGCCCAAAACTTACATATGGGTTCGCACGGCTGAAATAAAACCTTCCACGTTTATTTCGGATTTAGTACTTTGTCGCTTTGAATTGCACAACAATAATACCAAAACGTTTTCATTTCCACTGCGCGAAGTCATAAAAACATAAAAACAAAAACCTTAAGATTTTAAGAACCAAAACATTTAAAAATACATTGGAATTATTTTTTGTATACCCTATTCTAAGGGTATATTAATTTTGACGTATAGTTTGTAACATACCTTTATATTGCCCGTAGACCCCTAAAAGCTACTATATTTATGATCAGTATCGATAGTACTGTCGATCTAGCCATGTCCGTCCGTCCGTCCGTCCGTCGGCAAAAATTAGGTCTTTAAACTGGGCCTAGAGAGTTGAAATTTTAACCATATACTCTCTAGGTTCCCGAAAAAATCAAGTTTACGAATTTTTGAAATCCGCCCACAAACTCAAAAAAAACAAAATTTTTTAAAAAATCGAATTTTGAGCTAGAAAGCTGAATTTTTGTTTAAATGATCTATGACTCCTAAAACTGCTCGGGATATAAAATTTTCAAAATCCGCCCACAAATAAATAAAACAATTTTATTGAAAAACCAAAATTTGAGCTAGGGAGCTGAAATTTATAATATATACTCTCTAGGGGCCGTCTAAGCTCATGTACAAATATTTTCAAAAACCGCCTACTGACACGCCCACAATTTAAAAAAAAAACTTTTTTGAAAATCCAAAGTTTGAGATAGGGAGCAGAAATTTATAATATATACTCTCTAGAGGGCCCTTTATGCTCATGTGTAAATATTTTCAAAATCCGCCTACTGAAACGCCCACAATTAAATAAAACAATTTTATTGAAGCACCCAAGTTTGAGCTAGGGAGTTATATAACAAAATATGTAGAGCGTTCTTAACAATTCAACTTATGAGGAATAGGAATAATGGTATCCAAAGTTCGCCCAAGCGGACTGTAGCCCGTCCCTATGTTTTTTGTATTATTTGGTGGCCTTAAAATAGGTTGTGTATGTGGTGGTAGCCTTTGTCATAAACTTTTTAACGGTCTTTACTGTATTTTGTATTTGTTCCCTATAAATTGATCTATTTTACTTAAGTGGTCGAACGCTATATATCTTTTTCTCAACCGCAGTATTATTCTTGATAATGAAGACGACTTTTTGCTAGCTCGATGGTGAACCCCGCCGCTCAAGAGTTTTCGCTCAATAAATAGCCACTTGTCGCTCAGTCGTTCTGTCGCTCTGCCAACGCGTCGCCTTGTCTTAATCACTTTTTGATATCAATGGTATCAGCAAGCTAGTTCCCGTCATTGATGCAGCAGCGAGCTTTCTTCATCGTCATCCTTAACAAACATGGCTCCGTATAGCTTGGTTCTATAAATAGGCTGCTTTGAAATCGATGAGGGTGAGTATCGATCTGGACTTATTGACGTTTCTTCATGAACGGAATAGTTGGTCGATGGGGAATTTCACCGGCTCTAAAACCAACCAGATCGTAATTTGTATATACTTATCGTCCGGATTCAACAGTTACAAACATATTATAAATTTAAATGAGTAGATACATATAATACAACTTAGTACTGTAAGATCAAGATTTCTAAGCTAGTGGATGACGTCTCTACGCTAATGCCTTCAAATGGCTTTGTGTAATGATGAGCCTTTTGTCGCTGAGCCCCACAGGCATAGATTGATGAGCTTGAGATGCGCCACTAATGCAGTGTGTCAGCCAGCAATTGGCAGATCGGGCTGCTTAAGCTTTTTTGATATTTACATTTTGCACTTTCCGAAATTCCAATTTGGGTTTTTAAATTAGTTGGCATATTGATCTAAATTTTGCATCAACAAATTGTCGCTCAGGCCTCCAGTTTTAAAAATATTATATTGTGGAATTTCTGAGACAAGCGTACTATTCATCCACACCGAAGAGCACTATTCCACCGCTGAGTGCACAAGTCCGAACGCAGCAAAGCGAAGTGAGGATGCGCTTGCACCTCGTTTATAAATAAGTTCAACGCACAGTACTGCGGACAATATATTGCATGCAATGTTTAGGAAACTGATGCCTCTATAACTAGGGCAGTTTAGATTTAGAAGGTCTGCTTTCTTATGTGTCGGGCAAAAGATACTACTTCCTACACCATCTATTATCAGATAAATATTATTAACAATTTTTTTATTTCTTGTTTTGTAGGTGACGCCGCTGCCATGAGGACGATCCGTTAGCGGCATTGACTATGGGACCAGAGGCATGGGCGTGTGTGCGGACCCTGGGTCTTACCGGTGGTGTCAGGCATTAAGCCGGTCGCGATCATCGTTCGCCACAACAACAACAACAGCAAATAACAAAACCAAACCAATAATAAAAACCATAACTTATTGTAAAACTTATTCAATCATATCACGAACAACGCAAAACCTAACACAACTCTTTAAGTCCCTTGAGCTGGTGTTTCTTGTTTTTGTGATCCTTGCAAAAACTACATTTGCCAATATTCCAGGTAAGTTTGCTTTTTTTTCTTTTTGTCATTCCCCTACATCATATTTTCTATTATTTGCTATTGATCAATGAATCATGGGCGGGTAGGTGTCATCAGAGCTCAATTTTAGTCCACCAATCGCGACAAGGACACTTAACTCAAATGAATTGTGTGCACAATTTCGAATTTTCAACAACGTCCAACTGTTCTGTTCGACAAACGAATCATTAGGTAGTCAGCGCAGTAGTAGCCCTCCTATTCCTTCTCCCCCGGTCCTTCACTTCAGTGACAATTGTTAAAAGTTAATGACACTCGAATGTTGCCCAATTGGGACTGAATAGCTCTTGTCGCATGTAATCGATTATTTTCCTTTTTCACTTCACCAGTCGATAGAGATACTTCCACAAGAGGAACACTCAATATGTAGATACTCGTACTTACTAAGTGGAATTGCGAAAACGAAATTCTGTCAACTGTAAGCAACGACTAGCGTGCCTACCGATGCGATGTGAGTTGTATTGACGGCTTGTTTGATTTCCCCTGCTTATGGCAGTTGATTAACTCGGCTCGACGTGAAAAGTGAATTTGAATCCTAGATATTATATGCACCGTGAAGAAAGAATTTAGCGCAGAAATAGAAAACGGGAAATTAATTAAACTCTGACTGGAAGCTGGTGTAACCACATTATATATGTACATTTATACCCTCAGCATATCAGCAGATTATCATCCAGTCCACCCGTATGCTGTATGAATTCATTCACACACTCAACTGCTTAATAAAGTTCTACGTATTAATGGGTTACAAGTGGGTCGACGACCTGCTTGAAACTACGGGCTTTTCCATGGATACGGGGGTCATTTTTTGCTTCTGGTTCCATTGTCCTAAGAGAGAAGTCAACTTATCTATCGGGAATAAGGATGTAGGGTTGCTTGAGTGTGTGTGGGTGCGATGGTAGAAGTACTCCAGAATCCATTGCCATAGACATAGCAGATTTTACATATTGGATGAGTGAACAGATCGATTGAATTGTTAGCTAAGAGTCCTTGTTAGGGAATTGAAAAGTGGATTTTTGCTTGTTCGTCCTTCTGTTCGACATTCGTAGCTCTCTAAACCATCGAATGCGTTCTATCTTTTGTTTGAGTATTGGATCTGTGATAACTTAGAGGAATGTAATACGAGTTGTGTATGTTGGGTTTTTTCTAGGGATCATACATAAGCTTTAGTATGACATTGTGGGAGTAATCATATAGCCTTAGTTACCTTTCGAGACTTGGACAGGATTAATATTTTGAAAACTCAAACATAGGCTTATTGGATTTTGTGTAGGTAATTCTTTACATTGCATAAAAACCCTTATCTGAAACAAAATAATGAGAAAGAGGGTTTTATGTAAAATTTCTAGAGCAGATTAAAAATCTGCTTATAGAGAATAGTAGTAGATATTATTATGCAGCGTTTCCAGCAGCTGTTAAATAAATGTCCACCATGGGAAAGAGTAGGTCCAACGTCCCTTCAATGAAGAATACTGATTTCATCAACAAGAATATGGAGCTCCCAACAAAAAAAAGGTTAAGAACAACAATGTCTTCGGCTCTGATAGTATAACAGCGGAGCTTTCCAAATACGAAGGTAATGTTTAAGTAAAACGCATGGTTTACCATCAAATACGGAGGTGATGTTTTGGTTTGGAAGAAAGCATGCCCGATTATCTATCTATCGAGGTATATCCCTGCTAAATGTAGCATATAAGATCCTATCTAACGTCCTGTGTGAATCTCTGAAGCCGTTCTGCAACACACTAATCGGCACGTACCAGTGTGACATCCGGCCCGGCAGCTCGACAATAGACCAAATCTTCACACTAATGTACGTAAATCCTGGAAAAGGCCAATGAATTTCAAGTCCAGACCCACCACCTTTTCATCGACTTTAAAGCTGCATAATGATAGCATTCATCGTCAGGAACTCTAAGATGCGATGGCCGGATTCGGGATTCAGGCAAAACTGATCCAGTTGTGTAGCGTAACACTTGAAGGCACGTGGTGTAATGTGCAGTTTGAAAGCAGCTCTTCAGAATTATTCCAAACTTGTACCGGGTTTCGGCAAGAAGATGCGCTATCATGTGACTTCTTTAATTTTCTTCTGGAGAAAATAGTGCGAAAGGCAGGTTTCAACACGGATGGCACTATCTTCAATAAATCCGTCCAGCTACTGGGGTATGCGGACGATATCGACATCATCGGCCGTTCCCAGTGTGCCCTGTTAGAGGCTATAACGGCGATTGAAGAACAGGCAAAATTGGTTGGTATTGAAGTAAATAAGGACAAGACCAAGTACAGCCTATCAATAAACAAACAAAAATCTATCCACCGCCTAGGACAAATCGTCACTGTTGATAGCAATAACTTCGAGGTAGTTAAGGAGTTCATCTACCTAGGAGTAAACATCAACCCCACTAATAACAAGAGTTTAGATCGGGCGGAGAATTACCTTAGGAAACCGCTGCTATTTCGGTTTAGCAAAACAAATGGATTCAAAACTCCTGTGGCATCACTGTCATATAGTGTTGAAATGGTAACACTTAACCAGATGTCAGATTCTTACAGTAAAACGTAATCGGAAGAGATATAAAAGAGGGACACTCGGAATAAACCAGCAGTTTTACCTAGCGCACGCTCGCACAGCAAATTAAATTATTGTATTAAATTTCTATTATTAATATTATTTATATTTCTATTATTAAATTATCCAAAGTGGATTTTATAGCATAGTTGGAATCGCTATCATTTTTAGTTAAAGGTTCCACATTGGTGACCCCGAACGCTTGTCAAGCGAAAACAAATTATTTGTCCGGATATATCGACAGAAATAGCGGGACATACGTGGTTGCGCGTGCGGTAAATGAACAGCTATACATTTGCAACGGATTTTTTACATTTTGCACAATGGGAAACGAAGCCGAGTCTTCTAATACCGCTCAAAAAACCGAATCTACACTCAACGACACGATGGAAACTACATTTGTCAATCGTGTTTCAGTCAAGGTGCCCCCATTTTGGGAAGAAAATCCGCAAATTTGGTTCGCTCAGGTGGAGGCACAATTTTCAAACGCTGGAGTGAACTCAGACGCCTCAAAGTTCAACATAGTCGTCGCTGCCATCGAAACCAGAATTCTCACCCAAGTCACAGATGCGGTTCTAAACCCACCAGAGTTTGGTAAGTTCGAAAACTTTAAAAAGGTTTTACTGGAGAGGTTTAGTGCATCTGAACAGCAGAAAATAAGGCGATTGCTGTCGGATATCGAGCTGGGAGACAAGAAGCCAACGCAACTGCTTAACGAAATGCGTCTGCTCGGTGGAGCACACTTGACGGACTAGTTTTTACATAATTTGTGGCTAAATCAGCTGCCATCACATGTGCGAGCGATTCTTCAGGCATCCACGGCAGACCTGAAGGGAAAAGCTGTCCTAGCGGACAAAATTCTCGAGGTAAGTGACATCCACCAAGTTGATATGGCCACGAAATCTGCTCCATCCACATCGCAATTATCCATGGAGCATCGAATTGAGCAAATCGATCGTCAGCTACAACAACTACTTCATGAGAATCATCGTTTTATTCCGCGTGGCCGCAGTAAAAGCCAAAATCGTGATCAAACACCTGCACGTCGCAACAACAGCAAAAACAGCAACATGTACTGTTGTTTTCACCAAAGATTTGCCGAAGCCGCTCGTAATTGTCGACCACCGTGTACTTTTTCATTACAGTCATCGACAAAAAACCACTAAGCCAATCGTTTGCGAAGACAGACAAAGCGAACGATAGTGGCTTACAAATTGCTCGTCTGTTTATTAAAGATAACAAATCTAACAAAAAAAAATAATTGATTCTGGTGCGGATGTTTCCGTTATTCTACCTCAACGGAGTGACATTCACAAAGCTCCACATTTAGCGAAATTGTATGCTGCAAATGGAAGCGAAATAAAAACGTATGGTACACAACACCTTACACTGGACCTTGGACTTCGCAGAAAATTTTCTTGGGATTTTATCGTGGCTCAAGTGCAATCACCTATCATAGGCGTAGAGTTTCTCACGCACTACGGTTTGCTTATAGACGTGCGAAAACGCAAACTTATCGATGGGAGAACGAAATTGCAGGCATCGGGGGACTCGTACAAATTAGGTAGAGTAAAAATTCATACATTTAAAGTCAATGATACGTTCGCATCTCTTTTAGACGAATTCAGAAACATCACCAAATTCGACGCAATGAGGAATCCTACGGCAAAAGAGGTCTCACATCATATTGTGACATCCGGACCACCCGTTTATGCTCGTCCACGAAGACTCTCACCGGACAAGCTCGAGGCAGCTCGTTCTGAAGTTTCAAAATTGGTTGAGCAAGGGATTTGTCGACCGTCGAAGAGCGCCTTGGCATCCCCATTGCACATGGTGATGAAGTCTAATGGAGAATGGCGATGCTGCGGAGACTACCGGGCTCTAAACGCCGATACTCTACCTGATCGATATCCCCTGACTTTTTTGCACGATTTTGTCCACATGCTGCATGGAAAAAATATTTTTTCGACAATCGACCTTCGGAAGGTTTATTACCAGATCCCCGTTCGGGAAAGCGACATCCCGAAGACCGCCATCACAACGCCGTTTGGACTTTTTGAGTTCCTCCTCATGCCAAGTGGATTAAGGAACGCCGCCCAAACGTTCCAACGCCACATCAACGCAGTACTGGAGGGTATGTTTGATTGTTTTTTTTCGTATGTGGATGACCTTCTTGCGGCTTCTGCGAATACCGAAGAGCATGAAAGAGATCTACATCGGGTTTTTCAAGCATTGGATGAAAACAATTTAAAGATCAACGTTTCCAAATGTGTGTTTGGCAAAAGCGAATTCACTTTCCTGCGGCATCTGGTAAACGGAAATGGTATAAGGCCAACAAACGACAAAGTAGTGGCCGTGCAAGATTTTCAATTACCGAAAGTTTCAAGGGATCTAAAAAAAAATTGTAGGTATTATAAATTTCTATAGGAAGTTCATTCCTTACGCAGACAAAAGTCAGAGGTTGCTGCGAAATCTCATCGTTGGAAACAAAACGAGTGACACTACTCCGATCACCTGGGATGAAAAAGCAAAACAAGCTTTTCGCGATTGTAAACAGGAACTTGCAAATGCTACACTTTTACATCATCCCGCTCCGAACGCCGAGTTAGTGCTACATACGGACACTTCTGACTTTGCAGTGGGGGCTGTATTAAATCAACTGGTCAACAACGAAATTCAACCGCTAGGTTTCTATTCAAAAAAACTACTGAAGTCGGAGTTGAAGTACAGCACATATGACCGCGAGCTTACTGCGATCTACCAAGCAATACGTTTTTTCAGGCATTTTGTGGAGGGAAGGCGTTTTGTCATCCTAACCGACCACAAGCCACTAACCTTCGCTTTTCAACAAAAGCTGGAAAAGGCGTCGCCACGTCAACAAAGATTACTGGATTATATTGGACAGTTTTGCACCGATATCCGGCATACGAAAGGGGAGCACAATACAATTGCTGATTGGTTGTCACGTATACAACAAATTTCATCCAAGGAGATTGATTTTGAGGAAATGGCACGAGAACAACTAAAAGATAGCGATCTGCAAACTTATTTGGATCTAGGAAAATAAAAAGAAACTTCTCTAAATATCAAATTGTTTCCTATTTCCAGCTCCAACGTATCTCTTTATTGCGACACATCTCAAGACACTATCCGACCTTTCGTGCCCGAGTCATTTCGCCGTCGCATTATAGAAAAACTTCACGGAATTTTGCATCCAGGTGTGAAGGCGACCATCTTGCTCATCAAGGAGAGATTCGTTTGGCCTAAGATGTCTCAGACAATTACTGAATTCGTCAAATTATGTGCACCGTGCCAAAAGTCAAAAGTTCAACGCCACAACAAAACCAGAGTAGATTACTACGAGGATCCGGCGCAGCGTTTCGAACATGTGAACATCGACCTTATTGGCCCCCTTCCACCTTCCAGGGGAAATAGGTACTGTCTGACCATGATCGATCGCTTTACGAGATGGGCGGGAGCTGTACCCCTAACGGACATCACAGCCAAAAGTGTGTCCAGAGAATTCATCAACACTTGGATTGCACGCTATGGTATTCCACGACGTATTTCGAGCGACTTAGGACAACAGTTTGAGTCCAACATATTTAGAGAGCTGACAAGGTACATGGGTATTAATCATCTTAACACTACTCCTTATCATCCACAGGCCAACGGTATGATTGAGCGATGGCACAGGACACTAAAGAGCTCAATCAAGTGTTATGCAAACGAGAATTGGTGCAGTTTCCTGCCCATCATTCTTTTGGGACTACGTGCGACGGTTAAAAGCGGAACAAATTTTACGCCAGCTGAAATGATGTACGGAGCAAAATTAAAGCTTCCCGGTGAGTTCTTTTATCCTAAGCCAGTCATTTCCACAGAATCCGAGTTCATGAAAGAGCTGAGAAGAACGATGAGCGCATTGAGCCCGATTCCGGTTACACACAAGGATAACTCCAAGATTTTCGTGCACCCCGATCTTCAAAGCTGCAGCCATGCATTTGTGCGATGCGACAAAGTCAAAGGCCCGTTAAGAGCTCCCTACGATGGACCGTATGCTATTATTAACAAAGGCGACCAGTTTTTAAACTGGATGTTCAAGGACGACCGAAAAGCATTTCCAATGACTGGCTTAAGCCAGCATTCATCGAAAACGAACCGCAGAAAATTGGCTCGGCGGTTAAAACATCGCCAGCAACACCGACAACAACACGATCTGGCCGTCATGTCGTTATACCAGATCGATATCAATGACTCAGTTTTTTAAAGGGAGAGTACTATGGCATCACTGTCATATAGTGTTGAAATGGTAACACTTAACCAGATGTTAGATTCTTACAGCAAAACGTAATCTGAAGAGATATAAAAGAGGGACACGCGGAATAAACCAGCAGTTTTACCTAGCGCACGCTCGCACAACAAATTAAATTACTGTATTAAATTTCTATTATTAAATTATCCTAATAAAGTGGATTTCATAGCATAGTTGGAATCGCTAGCATTTTTAGTTAAAGGTTCCACACTCCTCTCTCGAAGTACACTATGAATGCTATATCGAGCCTCAATCCTACCAATCTTGCTTTATTGTACCGAGTGCTGAACGAAAAGGTGAGATAATATTGGGTTCTTTTGAAAGAAAAATACTCCGTCAGATGTTTTGTTCTGTGTGCGAGGAGAGCAAATGGAGGAGGAGATACAACCGCGAACTCTATGAGCTGTACCAAGATGTCGATGTAGTCCAAAAAGCTAAATCACGTCGACTACGTTTTTTCCGCCACATTGATCGAATGGAGAGTAATGCTCGAGCCAGGAGGATCTTCAACTCCCAGACCACAGGTTCGAGAAGGCAAGGAAGACAGAACCTCCCTTTTAAAGACCAAGCCATCGCGGATGATAGAGCGCTTGGTCTGGAGAACTGGAAACATCGTGCCAAGGATTACAGAGGATAGAAGGTTGGAGTGTCGCAGGCAGAGACTCTTTACGGGTCGGGAACCCGTTAAGTAAAGTAAGTAATATTTTACATATGTTTATAATTTTATAGTGCGGGCATTAAGAAAATGGATATAAAGATGACAGCGGTGAATCCGATGCACGTTGGTTTACAATGTTTGTAGATTATAATGGGTAGGAAAAACAGACCGGTGGGAGCGGTGGGATTTTCTGACTCTTGTGAACTTTTTTCCGATTTCCACAGATGGGTTGGCATTAAGTGACCGAAAACTTCCCTCTTTTAACCTTTCCTCTTTGCAGCTCGAGTCACACCACGCATTTACTATGGGTTTGATACTTTTTGCCCTATTTGGGATGAAAGATTTCACACGCGATTTTGTTCTCGTTATGAGAAATAGCCATGTCCATCCGTTCGTCCGTCCGAAAAACATTAGGCCCTAAAATGTTAAACATATATGTACTCTCTAGGGGCTTTTAATGCTCATGATTAAAGATTTTTAAAATCCGCCAACCGACACACCCACAATAATTTCAAAAAACCGTTTATCGAAAAGTCAAAGTTGAGCTAGGAAGCTGAATTTGGTAATATGTACTCTCTAACGGCCCGAAATGCTCATGTAAAAAAATTTATTATGCGCCCGCAGATACGCCTGTTATTAAAGAAAACGGTTTACAGAAGAAATCATTGGAAATGAAAGTCCTATTCTTCGCAAAGTACAGGGTGGCGCACGAATCTTCCTACAAAAACTGGGTGAGTAATCGGTTTATTTTATTATTTTTTTTATTTGCCACGTTACTATTTAGATTTATTAAATTGAATGCTTTGGATACCGAAAAGAGGATTTGGATAGTACAGCGGTACCATGCTTTGCAGTCCTTCATTTCCGTTCAAATGGAATTTAGGCGGGAGTTTGGCGGCACTCCCCCGAGTAGATGGACCATTATGAGGCTGGTAAGCATGTTTGCCGAATCTGGAAGCATCGCACGAATGCCGTACCATCGATGTTTGGGTTTAAGATACAATCGTCAATTCAGGCAAATCCAAGCGGTTCGACTCGAAATTTATCGGCGCATATTGGAGTTAGCAGACGGTCATTACAACGGATAATTCATGATGACTTAAACTTGTTTCCGTACAGAGTCCAAATTGCCAGCAAGTTATACCCTCTGGATTTGCCTATGCGCCTGGAATTTGGCCAACAAATGATTGAAGTGACCGAAGAAGACTACTGCTTGATAAATTGCTTGTTTATGTCTGATGGGGCCCATTTTGATCTAAACGGCAATGTAAATAAGCAATACTGCCGTATTTGGAGTCAATCTAATCGAGAAATATTCAGAACGAGTCACTGTGTGGTGCGCAGTTTCATAAGGGTGCATTATCGGCCATACCTCTTTGAAGAAAACGGTGTAACAGTAACTGTCAATATGGACCGTTATTTAAAGATGTTGAAGGAGTCGTTTTATCCAGAACTGCGCCGAAGAAGTATCCGTTTCAACAGCATTTGGTTCCAGCAAAATGGAGCAATCCCAGAGCGGTTATGGCGGAGGTCCAACGAAAATTCCCTAAAAAATAATATCCCGAAACTCCACTTTCCGCTGCCCCACCAGACTTTTTTTTATGGGGTAATTTCAAGCAACAGGTGTACAAAACGAAACCAAGGAATTTGACTGAATTGAAGAAGTCCATTAAAACATTAATTGAAGCGATCCCGACTTCAACCCTTCGGTGTTGCCGCAATGAACAATTTTCTGATCAGGTGTGGATATGAGTGGATGAGCATGGAGGTTATGGTCTATCATCTTCAAAAACAATTAGTTATATAAAATAAAATTTAATTTTCTATTCAATAAAAAATAAATAAATGAAATAAATTGATTACAAAAAAAGTTATTTCAATTTCTTATTGTAGCACCATTGGTATGACACCCTGTATGTAGACAAAGTCGTTTTAAACAATTCCTTTATTCAAAGTTTTTTGCCATGCCCACGTTTGACGTTTTTTCCCAATAAAATTCTTTAAATGTTGTGTAACAAAATATATAGATCCTTTTTAAAAATTCACGCATAGGTACATAGATTTTTGCCTCGCCCACTTAAGAATGATTTTAATTTAATTTTAAATTTTTAATTGAATTTTAATTTTGGTGGGGGCATGCGCCCCCATTTATTCAGCTTAATACAAGCTATAATATGTCTTAAAACAAAACTAAGACTTATAGCTATTAGCTAGACTTAAAAACTAATACTTACAAGCTAGAGATAAAGTTAGGGTTTATGGAGAAGGAGGCTAAGTTTAATGGAGGGAGTGCTGCGGTTGAAATCAAAAATGGAAATGTTTGAATTTACCTTCCGTAGCATACGGGAAATTGATTCGTTGGAGCCATAGAACGTGCGGTGGGTTGGTAGATAGAAGAGACGGGGATGTCTTAATATAATATAGGGTTCCACCAGTTCGCCCGAGCAGACTTATAAAGCGCATTATTGTACGACCTGCGCTGTGATTACGTTATAAGGGTACTGTATCAATTGCAGTAAAAAAATCTTTTTAGCACACGCTTATTATAAAAAAAATAAAATTAAAAAAAAGTGCTCAAACGAAAAGGCATTTGTATTCCTTCTTTACTTCAACTGCAATGCCCCCCATGCTAGGAATGGACATCAGTTCACCTGTAAGCCAGTGTTCGGGGGTACAGTGTAATGCAGTGGTTTTTCCTAAGCCGTACCACACGAATGCGGGCTCCACCAAGCTCTATCTTTCTTACAAATTAAAATTAACAAACCTCTCAACAATCCTTCCTCTCTCTCTATCTCTCTCTCTCTCTCTCTAAATTTGCAAAAAAAAAATCTATAACAAATCTTTAATTTTTTTTTCGTTTTTCATGAAATTGTATTACCTTTAAATAGACTCAGACACACATGTAAGCCATTACGACAAATCAAAAACCGTTTCTAAGATCACGGTTCTTGTCAGTCAACATAATGTAAGGCACTGCTGGGTTCCTGGACAGAGGATCATTCAGTGTAATGAAATTACTGATGAACAAGCAAGAAAAGGCTCTACCAGTCCTGAACAGGCTGTCAAACCGCCATCGTGCGACCCCAAAGCACGGTACAGAAAATCCTGAAAGTCGCCAAAAAACAGTTGGAATACCAATCCTTCCTGCGAAACATCCAAGAAAATGTGGCCAAGCCAGAACCTACAAACTAGTTCAACAAAAATAGGAAATTGTTTTCGATCAGTTAAGTAAAAGAACTTAAGGAAACTGTTTCTACCACGACCTGACGGAACTATCTCAAATTTGTCTTTCGAATCTTTTCAGGTTGTCAGCAAAGTTCAGATGCTGAAAAATATTTTTTTATGTTTTTTTTTTTTATAAAAATAGGGTTTTCTGTACTTGTTCCAGTACCCTTACAGTGTAAACACAGCGCATGCATTATTTGTTTTATCGCCTTAGCAAATGGTTAATTGTCTATTTATAGCTGCTTCTTACTACATTTTTGAAAGATTAGGATGATGAAATAGAAGTTTTGGTGGTTTTGTAGGGATTTTTCCCCACGGGTAGAGCTTAAATCACTTGAGGAAGATCTGTAATTTCGAGTGTATTCAATTTTTAAAATCATGGCCTTGGTCGGGATTTGAACGCGCGACCTGCCAGTCACTTAGTGAATACACTACCATTGCACCATTGCCACCCGTAATCACCAACGAGACAAAGGAAGACACTGCAAAACAAAACACGTGGACCCCATATGGGTATCATATTGTGTCAACACTGACGCAGCATCAACACCTTCGGCTCATCAACCCAGATATTTAACCTGACCTTACATCACTATCACAAAGTCAATTACTGCTATGCCTGCTTCAACCAGAATGAATCCGCCTAATTTTGGTCATATTTGGAATAAAATCCATGCCGTCACGTTAAATTAAAAAGGTGACATCTATAACGTGCGACCAATTTGAAAAAAGATCGGGTTTATTTTGCAATCATACGAATCGCATTTGTGTCGAGTATATATCTTTTATAAAAATATTTGCATATAAAAGAATTGGCAATATCGACGCAAAGTGTATATTTACGCCTTTGTTTTCCTAAGATGCATAGTAACGAACTGACCTATTCGACATTTAAGATCTCTAAGGCTGAAAACACACCGGATGAAGCAAAACGTTTTTTTTTTATTTCGTGAAACAAGAGAACATTGTTTCTTTTGAGAGTGCACACACCAAAGAAAACGAAACAAAAAACAGGTTTTTATTTCGAAGTGTTTCGATGGTGGTTGTCGAAAATACATGCCATTGTATATGAGCAACACACACCGAATGCAAGAAAACTGTTTCGACCCAGCGTCGTCGACGATAATTGCCTACTTTCTTATGGCGCAACACACATAAAATGAAACGAAACATAAAAACAAAAGCAAAACAAGAAAACGTGTTTCGTTGCCGATAGCTGACCTGTTGTTTTTTGCAAAACATTGTGGGGTTTTTCTTAATACTTTTTTAAAGACGCATCGACTTGATCCTCGTTGTGTATAACTTTTCACTACATGCAGTGGTACCTGAAAACCTAACCTAACAAATAATTATGAACCTCTACAATTACCCTTCAGTCAAAAATATGAGAGTGTCCCTACTCATTATATGGATATACTCTGGTTTACTCTGTGCGCAAATTTTAACAAATATGAACATAGGTGGAGAAACATTTTTTTAATTGAGGCAAGAAACCCTATCTATAATTTTAAAGATAAGGAACATGCTAATAAAGTTACTATTGATAAGCTGTGGATAGAAATAGCAACTGAAATGAATTGCCTAGGTAAGTTTTATTGAATTTTACTTTTATACATGTTTATTAATGTACATAATATGTATGAATATATATACAGTATTACTATAAATACTTGGCATTGCCAAGGAACTGCTCCAGTAGAGGAGTTAAAGTATTGAACACACTTATTGCGTATGTTACGTGCAGCATTTGATGGTCTTGCTCTTCCAATATTTTCATGTGTTTCTCCTTAAGGTACGTATTCCATAGCTTCACGCTCAATATATATTTCCTGAAGCAAGCCTTCGCGTTCCCTAATCATATTATGCATCCGCATTCTGGTGAAATTATTAAATTTTTCAGGATAAGTTCTTAGCTCAGCTTTTAAGTTTGTTATCACATCCTCAGCATTTCGTTTTAGATTATATGGATGCACCCACCACACTCTGCTATTTGCGTCCTCTTCCTCAATTGCTTCAAAAATTCTATGTAAGATTTGCACAACTTCATCGTCTTCATAGAATCAAAAACGTTTTGCTTTATCCGGTGTGTTTTCAGCCTAAGACATGCACTTCCTTGAAACACCACGCGCAACTGATAAATGCTTTGCCTTTGTGAGCATTTACGGTTAACGCAAAAGTGTCCAAGATACAATCATGTTGTTTTTCACCAAACAGAACCGGATATTTAAAAAATTATGGCGTCCTTAACTCAGTTTCGGAGAATTTGGAAATAATTGCACTAACGTCGATTTTGCTCCGGAGGTGCGGAATATCATTTGAATTGATAAATATTATAAAGTTCTAAATGGTTTGCTTTCGACATATTATGTCCATAAACTTCAGAAACGAAAATCATTAAATTACAAAACGATCTTTCTCCATGTTTCTCTTTCAAAAAAGAATACTGTTTATAAGTTAAAATTATATAAAACGTCTTCTATTTTCTCTAAGTGTGGCTATTTGGCAGATGACGACATTTTCGGTATACTCATTTCAACATCCACTTTAGTAAATAAATCCTTAAATTGTAATTACCCAAATCAACCACTCGGGTGCCCTTTCCACACGCATCTTTATAATTATTTTTTATTTTATAAAACACACCTTTATTATCTCAAAAAAAGAAAAAGGTATCCTACATAATTGAACTAAATAGAGAAAGAATGAGGCAAAGAAATTTTTATTTTTCACCCTTTAATTCACACGACAAATTGCGTCCGGCTTGGCGCTTATGAAAATGATGGCCCTTTCTTTGACAAGAGAAAACTCTATAAATAGTTGCCAAAAACCTGGTGGCAAAAAGAACGATTTATTGAACCCAACTCAACTCGATGAAAAAAAAAATTAAAACAACATTAGAAGTCTTCTTTATTCCCGTTCTTCATGGCCCGTTCTTCACTGCACACTGAGTTGTCTTAAGAAAATTAAAATCTTTTTGTATATTTCTACGGCGAAAAGAAAGGTCGACAATATAAAAAGGACAGCATCAGGGGTATAAATCGCCAAAAATGTAAGCACTCCCAAGACAACAAAAAAGAATCCTTTTACCTTTCGTTCTTTCGCGCAAATAATTACCTTAGCTGTTTTTTTTTTGTACTTCTTAATTAACGCTCTGAATTTTAAGAACACCTTTGAGGAAACAAAGATACGATACATATTTCTGAATAAAAAGGACATGAACATCAACAACCTGGGGATAAAGATGAAAATGCTCCTTCTGCGCTCCATTAAGGCAAAATAGTTTAAGGATATTTCATTGCTATTGGAGGAGATGGTTGAAAAAAGAAGCCTTTTTAAAACCAATTTACCGGGCGACTACTGCAACTACTATCGCATTATCCTTAAGTACAAGGCGAGAGCGCTCCTTACATACCAGTGGTGTCGCTATATATCTAGTTAAATTTATGTTCGACTCGCGTTTTTGTTGTTGATAACAACCGTCGACACATTTGAGAAACGATGGCGTCGGCACCGTCGGCAAGAATAAACTACAAGTGCTCGCAGATTCCTGGATTATATGTGAATCCTTTGTTAGGAGACAGCTATGTGTTTGTCGGTGAAACAGTTTTCCAAAATTGGGAGGACATTTTATGAAGATGAAGTTAGTTTATGCGCGCTGCCGTTGGTTTTGACTGGATGAGTTAGAAGCATGCAACTGTGTAATATACCTTACACTGTGGAGGTTATAAAAGCTCGATCATGTAATTTTAAAATTCTACTTATGGTACAAGGGCTCCAGCGGAAATTGGTAGTAAAGTCAAAAGGTTTCCATCTTTGTAAAGCGAATAACAACCCCGGATTCAAGTTGGTTATAGTCAAAGTGGTTTAAGTGGAAATTGGTCGTGGTTTTATGACTTAATTGAAAAGGGGAGGTAGAACATAGGTGTTAATTTTAAAATGCGGGATGGGTAGGTACTCTTCGAAAGTTTATGGGGAACTGCGAAGTTTGACTATGCGCTCCAATGAATAGCACAGATTCCGTTTTAATGGTAAATGCATAAAGATTTCCATTTTCCAGTATATTGTCTATTGAGCATGAATGAAAAGTTGTTTTTCGAATACTGGAAAAGAAACATAAATCAATCGGTTTGAATGTTATCTTTATCTGGAAATCATTAAAGTTTAAGTATCGCAAGTATGTATATACCTGCTGTTATCCTGCGTATTGCACGGGTGCAAATATAATATACAATGATTTTCTTTCGAAAATAATCATTGACCTTTAAGTCATAGCAATATTTTCAACGAAATACGCAATTGTAGTCCTCTCAAAGTTCTTGCGTACGGAAAATTAAACTAAAAAAATAAACAAAGTTTAACGTCTAGATCCTCAAACCATTTACTAGCTCGAAGCTATATTTTTCGGGGGAGTGGAAGGGATTTAAACTTAAAAACCGATTTCAAATGATAAATTTAAGCAGCTTCTCATGACGATTTATACTCTTTTATGTTTGTCAGACTTTTGCAAGAGGTGGGCAGTGGAAAAACATTCGATTGAAGAAACTTAACGAAAGTATAGATGTCTGGTTTTTAACTAAATGGTTTGCTTATTTTTACCAGGTTACCAAAGGCTGCCATTGCCCATACCCCTTCATATTATGTAAGAAAGAACCAAAAACGGTAAAACATTTTGTTTGAGATTTAATTCATTTAAGTTTGATGTTTAGAAGTTAAAATATTAGTTGTTCTTTTAACCACATGAGCTCAAATTGCTTCATAATACATAATGAGATAGAAACAAGTAAACAAATCTGAATTACAGGACGTGATGAATGAGAGTTGTCACAAAAGCGCACGTAGCATACGAAGCAGAAAAACGCACATCTCCGTGTGATTGAGAAAATATCAGGCAAGCGGAAACACCCAGCGATCTGATCTATCATCCAACTCATTGGCGCCGGATAGGGAGGAAATCGCTCCCCTAACCTCGCTCAGATAACTGAGACTGACACTCACTATGTAGGTACGCAGCACACAAAAAATTGTCAGACAAGCGGAAATAGTCAGCGAGCCGACGATACAAATGTTAACACCAATCATATAACCCGCGCGGTATAGGGAGGAAAACGCACTCCTAACCTAGCTCAGGTGATTGGGTTCGCTGATTCCACTAACAAAATTAGCTTAAAAAAGACATACTGTCCAAAAGCCTCTCACACCGCCACTCTATTAAATTTGAAGAATATCCATTGGTTATTTTCTATCTTTGCTCTACTTTAATTCTTCAATTGTTCTTGATCAAGCAAACAATATAATATACATTGGCAAAACGATTGCACTAAAAATCA
The DNA here is from genome assembly GCA_949715645.1 of Portevinia maculata. NCBI lineage: Eukaryota > Metazoa > Arthropoda > Insecta > Diptera > Syrphidae > Portevinia > Portevinia maculata. Next base: position 44,347,419 of record OX454525.1, read on the forward strand.
AACAAAGCAAAATGAACTCAGTGAATAACTCACTCTTCTTCGCAAATATTGATTTCGGCTGACTGCACTATTTTCAATTTTCTTTTTTTTTCACCCCTGACTTAGACAGTTTGACACAAACTGAATGCAAAAGATCCTGCAAATGCTTCACCGTCCACACTACGCACAAGTCGTAAAATCCCAACTACCCGTAATTTGTACCCTTTTCTCTTGATACAATGCGCAAAGGAATTCTGGTTCCTGTAAGCATTTTTTATCCCTTTTGCTTATCGTCATACAGTCGGCAGTAATTTTTCTCTGCCGAAAATCATTTATGTGAGGCAGGGGTTGCCTTCATTGACACCCTTAAACTTATCTAACTACATAAACGACTATATTGATCATAAATGCATGTACACAGTTAACTTACCTCAGTGCGTCTTACAAATATACTATATCACCCGAGCTGACTCTATTAAAGGAAGCTGTATCGGATACAATCCAGCACGAGTACTCAGTACTAGTCCTGGCAATTACCTTTCATATAACACACTGCTGTAGTTTTTACGGACATTGATAATTGAGCTATGGCGCCTTGCATGGTTAGAACACTTAACCCAAAAGACTGAAATGCTGGCTAATTTTTGCTGTTATAGTCTGCCTAATTTCATACATTGCCGGTAACACATACATCATATAGGCATTATGTCCCGATAAATAGGAACGCATATGTTTTGGGTGATTTTTGGTGGGTATTAGATTTGAGCTTGAAACTTCGAATAAGAAAGCCTTTACGTCGAAGAACATATCTCAAAGAAAATTGAGAGCGACCGGCTCAGTTGGTACTGTCATGTTCCAAGGAGGGATCTTACAAAACCCCTCAAAAGGGCAATGCCAATCGATGTTTTTTATACAATCGCGAAGGATGGGCAGGCCTTAGATCTTCTGGATCACACAGAGGCATCAAAACCAGTATTTGATTGGCCCAGTGATGAAGCGATTCGAAATCGAGAAGCCTGCCGATACTTTTGAGGTCAAACTGGCGAACCACATAGGCGGACCAGTAGGAACGCAGTGTAGTGGGAGGTTTATGGCCCCTTTAGTTCAGATCGTCATTCTCATCGTTCAAGAAAATAAAAAGAGAATATTTAAGTTTACGCACTCTCTACAGCTGTAACAGATCACAAAAAGTTAAGAGAACGAAACCTTAAAACTTGATAACGAAAGCTTATGTATTACTTTGCTATCATTCCCGTCCCAGGATATACACTGGCGATCACGAGGATGACGCCATAAATTTTCCAATCGATTTTCAGTCTTTACACCTGTTAGAAATTTTATATCCGGAAACTTTTACTACCTGGGAATAGGTACATATTTTCCCAACCGTAAGTCATAAAATTAAAGGGTTAATAAGAAACGAGCGCTGGAATTCAACAAGATCAAACAAAGATGCGCACTAGGATGAGGCCATTGCGAATATTTTGTTGCAGGAGTTCACATCAGCGATTTTTTTCAATTTTTTTTAAAAATATTTAAAAAAGCGTTGAAAAGAACTGTTTTTTGTTACTTAAAAAAAGGGGTCCAGAAAGACTTTGACAGCGCCAGAAAGAGAACAAATAGATGCTTTCATGGAGTTAGGACTCTCAGGCCGAGAAATTGCAATAAGGATAAATAGAAGTAAGACTGTTCTAAACAGTTATCTTGCGGATCCACAACACTATGGGAAAAATCAAAAAGGACGCACGTCAGAAGCTACAACATTGCGAAAAAAGCGGGTTATTCTACGGCTTGTCTTAAATTCTACACTACCAGTGAGTAAAATAAGGGCAAACAGCGGAGTATCAGCCAGCATAGCAATGGTACGAAGGATAATACGGAAAAGTGGTACTACACAGAGAAGATAACTTAAAAAGAAACCTGTTTTGGAATGGAAACGCGTTGTCTTTTCGGATGAAAAAAAGTTTTATCCTCGACGGCCCCGATGGTTACAACTTTAATTTCCAAGATCTAAGAAAGGAGGAGCTTATTTTGGCAAGGCATCACAGCTGTACAGCAAGTGTAATGGTGTGAGGGAGCTATTACCCACTATGGCACAATCGAGTTGGAGTTTTTGTCCACAAGAATGAACGGAAACAACTACAAATGTTTGCTGTGACGGTCATTTCCAAAAGTGAAAAACATTTTTGGACCCCTGTCTCGGATATTCCAACAAGACAATGCTTACATTTCGAGGATTGTTCGAATTTGGATTCAATCAGAAGAAGTGAAACTGTTACCATTTCCGCCCTATTCACCGGACTTAAACATAATATAAAATGTTTGGGCATGGTTATCTCGTAAAGTGTATGAAGGCGGCAAGGACACTTTAATCGAAGCTATTCGTGATGCCTGGGCCCACATTTCTCTTAAATATTTAATACAAACTGTATGATTCTATTCCAAGCCGTCTTATAGAGGTCATATCGAAAAATACTCATTATTAATGTAGAAAAACATAATAAATAAATGTTTTAAAACCATAAAATGTACCTGTTCAAGTGTTCACAGGTAGTAAAAGTTTCTGGTTATACAATTTCGAGTGGTATAAAGACTGAAATTCGATTGTAAAATGTATGGCCTCATCCTTATAATCGCCAGTGTATAACAAAAAAAGTAGTGCCTGGAGGGGTAGTGCCTTTTCTATTAGCATTCATTTTCGTAATGCTTAAGTTTACGCAAAATTGGCACGTACATGCTCCTATTATTTGTTATTTGATCTTCCTCTTACGACACCGATGATCCGATCAGCTGTTTTGGAAGTGTAGGTACATGCAAATCCGTGGGTTGACACGACACCCACGGATTTGCATGTACCTACACTTCCAAAACAGCTTTGGGATGTTTAATGTGTGACTAGGCTAAACTGCATGTTAAAATTACCTAGATGTTATTGTTTCCCCGTCGCATATAACGACTAGCGCTGTTAACCATTTATAACGTTAAAAAAGCTACTCAATGCGCTATGCAATGGCGTTAATATTCACCGAAGAATGAACAGAAAATATCAAGAAAATGATTACACTATTTTACACTGGTCCTTGATATTTTTGTTGGCATAGACAACCTAAAAGAATGATATGAATTCATGAGCACTTTTAACAGCTTCTCCTCTCATCTAACTTTGTCGGTGAAAGAAGTAGAATCAACTCGGGTGACCGCTTGATGAGTGTCCTCAATCCTTTCTTTTTGTGTTCCATTTCTCTGCACTACTTGGAATCTTAATCACCGATTACTTGAAAAACTTCACAAAGATAAAGTGTTACATCCTAACCTTGTTAAACGAATCAGAGCTACCAAAAACGTGTACATTAATACCCCCAACACAGACGCGAAACTTGCGAGGCTACTGCCTGCCTTCCAACATTGTAATTATTGTTCTTTGTTAAAATGATAATCGCATATAGAGCAGTTAATGATATAGAGCAGTTAATTTCATACATGCAATTGCATGGGAAGCATATGCATATCACTACATAAATGTGTGTTGTGATGAGGGTGGTTATGATGGTGTTGGCGGTGGCGGTGTTAAACGACGTCACATAGTAGCAGAGGAACTGCTGATGCAGATGACAATGTTGTCGATGCTAATGGTTATCGTAATGATGTATAGAGATGACGATGATGAGGATGGTGATAGTGATGATGACAGCTTTTCACATTTTCTTAATGGGACACTCGGCTGCATATCAGAAAGCGAGAGATGCAAACACACGTGTATGTACTTAACCTACTCTAGGTGAGGAGGCCATCTTTCCCTGGTTTCCTTTCGAAGCGAGTCAATGAGTATTTTTATCAGTTACAAGAGATGGGAGGTTTGCTATACTAAAGCGCGATGCTTTTAAACTTAAGTAGGAGGTAGGGGTGGTTTGGTGACGAAGATAGCCTATGTTCTGTTTTGCAGGGACCGTGACAACACGCTGCCATGTCCAGGTATATATTTATAGTTGCACGTTATGTATATAAGTAGTAAGTGTCCTAGATGATAAAATTTACCACTTCAATTATAGCTCGAATGGCAGGAGTGTACTTAATTTTAGCTTTGGAATATTGAAGTGCAGGACAAATATTGCTGATGTAGCTTACTTAACTGCACAGCACATGTATGGGATTAAATGTAATTAATCGTGAGTGATTTGCAGGTGAATGGGAAAATCAAAGGAGAAAGTTATTCTTGAAATATTATCATTAAACAAAGTTGTGTGCTTTTCACAAATAATAATAATTGCCATCAGTTGCAGTAATGAATGTTCCTTTGTAGAAACAGGACGCTATAAAGTGAAACTATTTATATTCACTTTTTCTTACTAATGGCTTAAATCATTTTTCCAGCTTTGATGTACCAGGCTATTTGTATTTTTGTAAACTACTAGCTGACCCGGCAAACGTTGTTTTGCCAGATAAATTATTTCTATTGAATATTTTCTTAGGGAAATGAAAAATAGCTAACTTATTGTAAGTGTGTTGGGATGTGGTCTATGACTTAAAAAGGAATTGAGCACTGTGGACGTTTTGTCCCTTTCAGAACATTAGCGGGTATTGGAGAACGGTGTGTATCAGCAATGAACTCAAGATTATTATTTCTTCTTCAAATCACGATTTGTCGCGTCGCTGTACGGTCCCCAACCATGATTCCAGCAAAGTCGTCAACAACAGGTGCATGAAATCCACGCATGTGCTCTACAGCTGGTGTTTTATCAAGATTGATAACAATGGCGTGAGTGTCAGTTTGTAATTTGTAAATATTTTTGTTTGGAAGCAAATAAGTTGAAAGAACCAACGACCATGCCACGTCGAGTTTGAGCCGTTTGAGAACAACCGCGTGTCGTTGGCCAGTCCCATCTACAGAGTTGAGGTAGATAATATACGTGGTATCACATTGGACCTAAATTGGTCTAAGTGTGTCGGCTTCTGCTGGCAGCCACATAAACCTGACCTAACCTAACCTAAATAAGTTGAAAAGTTTTCTAAACAAACATATAAGATATCTAAATACAATTGAACAGCGTTTTTGGTCAACATATCAACTATTTTTATACGCTATTCTAAGGGTATATTAATTTTGACGCGAAGTTTGAACCATACCATAATATTGCCCGTAGACCCGTAAAAGTTACTATATTTATGATCAGCATCGATAGTAATGTCGATCATGTCCGTTCGTCTGTCGGCAAAAATTGGGCCTTTATTACCATATTAGGTACTCCCCAGGTCCCCGAAATAATCAAGTTTAAGAATTTTCGAAATTCGCCCACAAACTCCAAAAAAAAACAAATTTATCGAATAAATCGAATTTTTAGCTAGAAAGCTGAAATTTGTTATGATCTTTGAGTCATAAAACTGCTCGGGAGATAGAATTTCTAAAATCAGCCCACTGACACGCCCACAATTAAATAAAACAATTTTATTGGAAAGTCAAAGTTTGAGCTAGGAAACTGAAATTTATGATATAAACTCTCTAGGTGTCTGCTGGGAATAAGAATAGGATATCCAAAAGTTCGCCAAGCGGACTGTAGCCCGTCCCTATGTTAATTGTTTGTTTTGCTTTAACATACTTTCTCACGTTTTTTCTCTATTATTTGTTACTTTTTACCCTTCAATAGCTTCTGTTTGCACTGTCATATTCAGTTCATTCAATCACAATGATTATTCCATACGATTTGTGCAAATTTCAACAATTTTATCATTCAATTTGTTTCAGTTGTTTAAGACAGGGATTCCGCCCTACAGAAAGAGATAGCTTGGTGAAAATGTCTATAGAGCATCCAGCTCGCCGACGATGCGTCTGGCATATGGTGAATTGAGGTTATTGTAGCCGCAACGTGCGCTTTCGGAGTCCCCACCGCCCATAAAGTAAATTTGTAAAAATTTATGTGGTTCATTCGGCATTGGCAGCAATGAGCCCACTTTGTGATAACCTTGGCCTTTGATTTTGAATGTTGAATGGAATTGTTGACCATTTGTACCATTATTTTTAACTATTTCTGTTGCTCCAAACGATGTCATTTGGAAACATGAATTAAATGTTCGAATTGACTACAGGAACAGGTTAGAATCTGGATTCATACCGATAAGTAAGCCGTTCAATCCAATTGTCTTTGTTGATTTCGTTCAGCTCGTGTATCTTCTGATTGTGATTCACGAAATTGTGTCATGCTCATACGCACATCTGCATTATCTTGTTGGACTCGTTCGTCTGATATTTGGGCTCTTCTATTTCGCATGTCTGTCGTTCTATTCGTTCGACGGCCCAAATTGGTCCCTGTCGTAACACGCTGGGTGGTCAAAATAAGACATTTTTTTTTTAAACCCGTACTGAGAAAATACCTTTTCAACAAAGTATAAATCTTCAAAATCAGTTCGGCCAATCTCGAGTTATGGGATTACATCGCTTCGGACACTTTCTTTTATATATAAACTATATACAATATAAGTTTGATGTACATAAGTTTGACGACAAGTTTCCTGATTTAATATGTTTGTAACGACTTATGTTTTTCGTAGATACCTTCTTATTTTAGATTTTTTATCCATTTGTATATTCTATATGCCTGAAACCTAGTTCCTCCGAATTTGTGTTTGTGCGAAGCTATGTTTTTGTCATGAATGGAAGGGGCGAATATACAGTTTCTTGCCGATTCCAAATGCAAATTTATAAAAAGCTTTTCATGATAGTTATAACCCTTGGATATTTGTCAGACGCCTGTAAGAGATAGGATCCCACGGTCGGTAGTAAAATTACCAACCACTCAGCAACTGTTCCAAGTTCGGAGGAAGCCTTCACGTCAAAGAATCTAGCTCAAAGGAAATGGAACGCAACCGGTTCAGTTGCTAGTGTTATGTTTAAAGCAGAGATCCTACGAACCTTGTCAAAAGGGTATATCAAGATCAACGTTGCCTCACAATCGCAAAAAAAACGACAGGACTAAAAACTCCTGAATCACACAAAAGCAACAAGACCAGCATTAAATTGGCCTCGAGTGCCTGCGGGACCAGAAGGGATGCAAGTAGTGGAAGGGTTTAAACTTCGTTGTAAAGAAGAGAAGAAATATCACTCAGCAACTGCGCCAACAATTCATTATGCGGTACCCCATTATTTGAAATACTTTGGTCTTACAAGCGAGTACCTATCTGAGCTATCCCAATTAGTGATCTATCAACACGGTTTGCAAACCGGTTCAAACTGGGTAAAGCTCAAACCGAGTTAGAACGGTTTAGATTTTTCCCACGACCGACTTAGCTTTTCAGTTCGGTTCGGTTAGGTTTTTTCCCAACGGTTCGGTTTGTGGCATAAGCCGTCGAATATTCAATTTCGTGAATCTTCAGAATGCGGACAGACAAAACTAGCTCTCCCGGTTGTCCGACCGGCAACTATCCATAATCCATAATACAAAAAACACAAAAGGAAATACGAGTAGCTTAGATTGATTTTACATATTCTATCTACCTAAATAAGTGGGAATTGAAGAATACGCGAACTTATCCTCCAATCGATGCGGCTGGGAAATGTTCGACTCCTGATCGCGTGCCAACTAGGCCTCATCCCTTTCTGAATAATACAAAACGGCCCATTAAATATTAAAAAAGGCTAATAAAATTATATAGGAAACAACAATAACGTTGTGCAGGAATCACACAAAAGCAACAAGACCAGCATTAAATTGGCCTCGAGTGACTGGGGGACCAGAAGGGATGCAAGGAGTGGAAGGGTTTTAACTTCGTCGTTAAAGAAGAGAAGAAATATCACTCAGCAACTGCGCCAACAATTCATTATGCGGTACCCCATTATTTGAAATACTTTGGTCTTACAAGCGAGTACCTATCTGAGCTATCCCAATTAGTGATGTATCAACACGGTTTGCAAACCGGTTCAAACTGGGTAAAGCTCAAAAAGAGTTAGAACGGTTTAGATTTTTCCCACGACCGACTTAGCTTTTCAGTTCGGTTCGGTTAGGTTTTTTTCCCAACGGTTCGGTTCGGTTTGTGGCATAAGCCGTCGAATATTCAATTTCGTGAATCTTCAGAATGCGGACAGACAAAACTAGCTCTCCCGGTTGTCCGACCGGCAACTATCCATAATCCATAATACAAAAAACACAAAAGGAAATACGAGTAGCTTAGATTGATTTTACATATTCTATCTACCTAAATAAGTGGGAATTGAAGAATACGCGAACTTATCCTCCAATCGATGCGGCTGGAAAATGTTCGACTCCTGATCGCGTGCCAACTAGGCCTCATCCCTTTCTGAATAATACAAAACGGCCCATAAAATATTAAAAAAGGCTAATAAAATTATATAGGAAACAACAATAACGTTGTGCAGGCTGATTGGGGTGATTTTTCATTACTTTGGAGTCCTTTTTTTGGTAATTTCTAACATTTTTGAATCAAATCTGCCTGCTTTGCTTTTAAACCGACTAGGGGTCGCCCCATGGTCGAAATTCGACCAATTTATTCTATAAGTTAAAAAAAAACAAAGTCGACTGTTATAAAGGGTGATTTTTTTAAGTTTAGGATTTTCATGCATTAGTATTTGACAGATCACGCGGGATTTCAGACATGGTGTCAAAGAGAAAGATGCTCAGTATGCTTTGACATTTCATCATGAATAGACTTACTAACGAGCAACGCTTGCAAATCATAGAATTTTATTACCAAAATCAGTGTTCGGTTCGAAATGTGTTTCGCGCTTTACGTCCGATTTATGGTCTACATAATCGACCAAGTGAGCAAACAATTAATGCGATTGTGACCAAGTTTCGCACTCAGTTTACTTTATTGGACATTAAACCAACCACACGAATGCGTACAGTGCGTACAGAAGAGAATATTGCGTCTGTTTCTGAGAGTGTTGCTGAAGACCGTGAAATGTCGATTCGTCGCCGTTCGCAGCAATTGGGTTTGTGTTATTCGACCACATGGAAGATTTTACGCAAAGATCTTGGTGTAAAACCGTATAAAATACAGCTCGTGCAAGAACTGAAGCCGAACGATCTGCCACAACGTCGAATTTTCAGTGAATGGGCCCTAGAAAAGTTGGCAGAAAATCCGCTTTTTTATCGACAAATTTTGTTCAGCGATGAGGCTCATTTCTGGTTGAATGGCTACGTAAATAAGCACAATTGCCGCATTTGGAGTGAAGAGCAACCAGAAGCCGTTCAAGAACTGCCCATGCATCCCAAAAAATGCACTGTTTGGTGTGGTTTGTACGCTGGTGGAATCATTGGACCGTATTTTTTCAAAGATGCTGTTGGACGCAACGTTACGGTGAATGGCGATCGCTATCGTTCAATGCTAACAAACTTTTTGTTGCCAAAAATGGAAGAACTGAACTTGGTTGACATGTGGTTTCAACAAGATGGCGCTACATGCCACACAGCTCGCGATTCTATGGCCATTTTGAGGGAAAACTTCGGAGAACAATTCATCTCAAGGAATGGACCGGTAAGTTGGCCACCAAGATCATGCGATTTGACGCCTTTAGACTATTTTTTATGGGGCTACGTCAAGTCTAAAGTCTACACAAATAAGCCAGCAACTATTCCAGCTTTGGAAGACAACATTTCCGAAGAAATTCGGGCTATTCCGGCCGAAATGCTCGAAAAAGTTACCCAAAATTGGACTTTCCGAATGGACCACCTAAGACGCAGCCGCGGTCAACATTTAAATGAAATTATCTTCAAAAAGTAAATGTCATGGACCAATCTAACGTTTCAAATAAAGAATCAATGAGATTTTGCAAATTTTATGCGTTTTTTTTTTTACATATTAATCGGAAAATAAAATTTTTCGACATTGCATTCTCTGATTTCACATGATATAAAATTGTTCCGGCATTTTCAAGTAATTTCAAGCATTTTCAAGTAACTTCAAGCATATCCAAGTATTATTATGAAATGCATAACATGCACAGCAATGTTGTTGTTGGTAACTTCAAGTAACTTCAAGTATTTTTAAGCATTTTCAAGTAACTTCCAAGCATTTTCAAGTAACTTCAAGCATTTTCAAATAACTTCAAGCATTTTCAAGTAACTTCAAGCATTTTCAAGTAACTTCATCACATGATATAAAATTTTTCCTTTCTGATTGGCAGATTATTGCCTCACACAGCAATTTTTTATTTGATTTATTTGATTATTATAAACGTCACTGTACAAAGATTTAACTTATATAAAGTACAATAAGAGAAGAAAAGAATACCATTTGTTTGAATCATTGCATAAGAGATAAAATAAAAGAATACATAAAGTGAAAACTTAAAACTAAAAGCTGCGGCCAAGTTTGTGAGACGAGAGATATTAAGTAATAAATAAATAAATGCGCCATGAATTTAAAGGACATAAAAAAAATAAAAACAACTTTAATTTACACCACGAAAATGTTCAAAACATGAATTTAAAAAACTGCCTGTTTTCGACCTTATTCCTAACATGTATCGGGAGCCCGTTCCAAAGTCTAACAGCATAAATGAAGAATTGTCTGCAAGATGTCAGGCAAGAGTGCGGCAGGGACCTAATAAATATAAGACGGTTGGAGTTAGACAACGTTATCTTTGCGAAAAGATAATCAGGTTGTTTCCAATTAATTATTTTACAAATAAGAGCACACGACCGATATTTGAAAAAAGCTTCAAGACACCACCCAAGTATTTGACGGGACTGTAAAGAGATATGATCGTATCTCCGAAGGTTGAAAACAAACAGCGAGATAGAGTTAAAAGCATATAGGAATAGTCGGAGTCAGCAAAAATCTCACAGCCATAATAAATAATTGGAACAATCAGAGCTTTTGCCAGCTTTAGTTTTACTTGGGTTGGTAATAAAGATTCAATGACTGATAGTCCACGAAGTGATGCATAGATCTTAGAAACAACCCTGTCAATTTGGTCATTCCACGTCAAACTTGTATTAAAAAATACTCCAAGGTTTTTCACAAGCGTGACATATACAACTGTTGTTGTTGTTATAATTTCATCCAATTCGCTTCATTTTACCTGCTGTAATTCATAATGCGTGTTATTGTGGATACTTTTTGTATTGTGCACTTCTATGTATTGCACCCTACCCAAATATATATAGTGTTTGCATATCTATGTGACGTATAATAACAAAAAAGGGGGGAAGCACGTTATAGGCAACTCCTTATTAGTATATAGATCCAATTCGCTTCATTTTACCTGCTGTAATTCATAATGCGTGTTATTGTGGATACTTTTTGTATTGTGCACTTCTATGTATTGCACCCTACCCAAATATATATAGTGTTTGCATAGCTATGTGACGTATAATAACAAAAAAGGGGGGAAGCACGTTATAGGCAACTCCGTATTAATATATAGATCCAATTCGCTTCATTTTACCTGCTGTAATTCATAATCCGTGTTATTGTGGATACTTTTTGTATTGTGCACTTCTATGTATTGCACCCTACCCAAATATATATATATATAGTGTTTGCATATCTATGTGACGTATAATAGCAAAAAATGAGGGGAACACGTTATAGGCAACTCCGTATTAATATATAGATTTAACCATTTTCTCTGCATTGTTCAGATCGCTCACGGAGCTTCGTTGTTACGCTATGGGTAGGTGCTAGTTGTATGGCAGGTGCCTTTGTCAGCTTTTTAGTTTAGTTTAGTTTAGTTTATTTTCGAGTAAATACTAACACAGTAAGATAAATCTTATAATCTAGTGATAGTTTATGGATTTACAAAATTCAATATTCAAGGATTTGGCTTATAATATAACAATTTATGTGATTTAAGAAAGAAGAAAAAGGTAGAAAGATTCATAAAGGTAGAAAGGAAAAAAAAAGAAAAGAAAAAAAAAAAAGAAAGAAAAAAAAAAGAAGTTAGTTGCTTTGACTAATAAAGAAACATTTTAGTCTATTTTGAAACTGTTGAGTTCTGCTTGACTCCCGCAAGTATTGTGGTAGTGAATTCCAGAGACGGATTGCAGCAATAAAAAATTGTCTTTCTGATGTAAGACAAGAGAAACGAGGGAGTATTAAATGGTTTGATCTGCTTGATGCTGGAAATCGAAGAATTTCATATAAGTAAGTTGGCTGTTTTGTCATTATAATAGTAAAAAGTATGTTCATCGTACGAAACTTTATAAAGTTTTCGAACGACATATTGAGGAGGTTCATAGATAGATGTGAGACATGGTCGTATTTTTTGAGACCGAAAATGTAACGAATCGTGCTATTAAATGCTACTTGCAACTTTCTCCTGCTTGCAGAATCACAATTGTAGTATATTTCGCACGGCCCACAAAGATCTAAGAACTCCATATGTTTTTCCGACTGTTGAATTAATGTGATCGGTCCATGTAAGTGTTCTGTTGAAAACCATACCAAGGTTTTTTGAAGTGGTTGTAAATTCTAAGGGGATACTGTTCAGAAGCACCGATGGAAAACATGATAGATCTAATATCTTTTTGGAGATAACTATACATTTACATTTTGTTGGGTTAAGGGTCAAACCATTGCTAACTGCCCAAGTAGAAATATGATCTAGTTCCTCGTTTATAGTACAAACGCAGTTTTCTAAAAGACCTAAGTGGCAACTTTTATAGATTTGTATATCATCGGCATAAAAATGCTTAGATACATTTGGTATTATGGAAGCTATTTCATTTATATACAAAGAGAATAACAGAGGAGCCAAAATCGATCCCTGAGGAACACCACGTTTTATCGGGAGGAACTCAGAGAGCTGATTATCAATGCATACGGCTTGTTTCCTTTCCATAAGGTACGAGGAAATCAATTTGATGGCTTCTGGAGAAATGTTAAACTCAAGGTGCAACTTTTTTAAGAGAACAGAGTGGTTGACCATATCAAACGCTTTGGAAAAGTCTAATAGAACCAAAAAGGTAACGCAACCATCATCTAATTTATCCCTAATATCTTCAATGACTTTCATGAGTGCTGTAGTACAGCTGTGCTTAGGACGGAAACCGGATTGAATGCTTACTAAAAAGTTGTTTCGTGAAATATAGTCATTTAGTTGCTTTTGTATGATTCGTTCACATACTTTTGATAAAAAAGGTAAGATTGAGATTGGTCGGAATTCATCTCGTAATGAATTCTTTGGGATTGGAATAATTTTAGCGAGTTTCCACTGGTATGGAAAAATGCCAGTAGTAATTACAGTATTAAACACATGAGTAAAAAAAGGTAGCAGCAAGGGTAATATGGCTTTTAGAAAAGTTGGGTTAATTTCATCTACTCCGGATGCGTTAGATTTTATTGAAAGAAGACTTTCTAAAACATCTAAATCATTTACACACGAAAAACTAAAAGAGGAATCTGAGAGGGTTGTTGTTGGGTCATTAACATATTCAACATCAATCGAGGGAGCAGTACTGGGAGCAGACAAAAACTTACGATTCAATTCATTACCGTCAATGTTGTTTAGCAATTGAGTACGTTGCTTGCCGATTCCAAGTTCCCGAAGGCTACTCCATAGCTTACGAGTATCAGAACGGACATTTAAGCGGTTGGAGTAGAAAGATATTTTTGCAGCTCTAACTTCTTGCACAACCTTGTTTCGCAAAGTTTTATAAGCTGCATGCAGCTCTTGCACTCGAAAACGTATCCACCTTCGGTAGGCCTGATCGCGTTGATTCATTAGATCTTTTATTTCTGTTGTAAGCCAGGGTTTGGATACGCAAACGATTTTTTTTTGTTTTTAGTGGGACGTGTGTGTTATAGAGGTTTAATATGTTTTCATTCAAAAACTTTACTTGTTCATCGGGTAAATTCATAAGGTAAATATTTTCCCAGGGTATTATGCGTATTTTTTTTTAAATAAAAAGGAAATCCAAATCCCAGAGCACTCAGACTCGGTAACGGTCCATTGTACTCCTTACAGCTTACTTTCTTGAATTTAATAGTAGTTGGGTGGCTGGCTTCGATTTAACCCTTTATATTTCGCATATCTTTTAGCAAAATTTTTTTTGATACCAAAACAACCAAATTTCTTGCTTATAATTTGGGGCCATTTTGGATAAATGAAATGGGGTGGGGCATTTATCAATTCGAAATAAGGCCCAAATTTGAATCTTTCACGGTACCGTACGACCCAGTCTTGCACTTAATTATTTTTTTTTAACTTGGGAACTTCGCCCATGCTGAACATCAAAGCAATACGCCTATTTATACTATATATGTATAATCAAGAACTCATATTCCTGAATATGTCAAGTGTCTCACAACAGTACCTCCTTTGATGGTAACTTTTTTTTATATAAAAGGGATATCCAAATGCCAGAGGACTCGGTAACGGTCCATTGTACTACCAGGCGCAAATCCTTTGCTGAAGAGGTTGGAGAAACAAGGTGTTATTCGTTTATCTTCTTTAATGGATGGCGTATGTTGTTGTTCTCCAAGGGGATTGAACCTGCACAGCACAGGTCAAAATCCAACATACTAACCTCTACACCCTGCCACCACTTGATGTTAACCTAATATAGGGTCATTCAACAAGACGTTCCATTTTACTGCGCCATTCTTGAACTGTCAACATTCAACTGTCATTGGGGAGACTTTTGATATCTACAATTCTATATTAATCAATACACACTTGCGCAGTTCAAAGAGCGCAAATTCAGTAAAAAACGGTGAAAGTATCGGGGAAACGTTTCGTTAAGTTTGTACTGCTTTTGGACATCATCAAGCGCCTTCTTGCACAGCTATATTAAATTTAATCAATAAATTTAAACGTCTCGCCCATTAAGGGTCAGCCAAAAATATCGCCGCCGTAGCTAAGAGTGCGACTAAAAACCCAGATACTTAATTTAACTTTACGAATTTTTTTTAAGTCCTTCGATAATGTCGGGAAAACCAAATGCAATATGAAAGAAGGCTACACTATGTTTATGTTGTAGAAAAAAAATTGGGATTAGGTAGATAAATTGTCAATTGAATTTATCTACCTAATCCCAATTTTTTTAGTTACTGTTCCTTAACAGGTGGAACGTAAAAAAGGACTAATTTTATGACCTTATTGGGAAAAGCATCATAAAAATTGAATTAAGCTGCCTAATCCCAATGCCTTCTTTCTTCTGCATTTGGTTTTCCCAATTTTATCCAAGGATTTGAACAATTTTGTAAAATTAAATAAAAAAACTACCTGTTTGTAAACAGGTGGAACGGGAGTGTATGTCTGTTTCGAGACGATCACAGGTATTGGGCCGATCCGAAACTACCTTACTTTCGCTGATTGTGTGCTGGAAATGAATGCATATGACCTAGATTTTTTACTCAAAATTGTTCTGAGTGATGAGGGCTCATTTCGATTTGACTGGCTTCATAAACAAACAAAACTGTCGCATCTGGGGCTATTAAAAACCCAATGGAAATATCACAGCTGTTATTCGCCAAATACAGCCGCAGTTATCCGAAAACTTAATGAAACATTTTATTAAACGAATGATTATGAGGCGGCCATTTGGCAGATATTCATAATTGTTTTGACATTCGATTTCTATCGAAAGTTTGTCGAACTGGAAGAATCTGTATTTGGAGATTCGATTGAAAATGAAGTGTTTTTCGAAGAGATTCACTTTGTTCGAACAAATAGACATTCTAAGGCGGTGACTCTTATTTCGAATCTCAAACTAATCATGATTCTATTTCGTTACTAATCTCAAAGTTTGTACTTTCCATCAAAACAAGAATATCACCACTTTTTATAAAAATGTTGCAGTTTTCTATTTATCTAAAAAACCGCCTCTTGTAGGGAGACCCTGTATTAATGCTTACTCTACATACCTTTTCTAGCCAACCAAATTTTAAAAATTAACTCATACAACTCTTTATCTACACAACTGAAACATAAAAACAGAATAATGATTACATACCGACAATAAACAACAACTTGTATGTTTGTGCTAAATCGAGAGATTTCATAAACTTTGATCGACGTTTGTGGCGCCGGCCGGCGCGCGGTGAATACGTGCTCAAGTGTTCAAAACATGTGTATATTGTTAAACGGAATTTCAAATTTATTAAGCAAATTAAAATAAAGTATTCGCGCCAATGACACAAATCCTATTATTTATTGATAAATAAATTTTGGGCTGGGCAGCTTACTGCCAGTATATAATGTAGATGTTGAGTTTTTGGGGTGAAATCTGTCATCTGGTTGTGACAAGAAAAATGGTTCTTACAAACTGTATTTGGTTCATTTGAAATGAATTAGATGTTGGCGGAAGGCAACAAAATTGATGTGTAATCGGGACTCAAGCTAATGATCAAAGAATAATCACAGCAAAGTGCTCCAAAAAAAAACAGGAAGCACGCACACAAATTCAGCAATTCCACAACAATAGAAATGCGTCCTAATGACAGGAATGTGAGTGATGCTTAATTTAATCTTAGGTTCAAACAATATTTATTTATCATGATTGCGTTTATCAAATTTTGTGCAGAGTTCAATGTACAAAAGCGAGTGGAATGGATATGAACGTAATTTTAGTGAAATTTGTTAAATGTATAAGACTTGCACAACCATTTGCCGAAATTTGTATTTGATTAAATTTAAATATTGCGTTTTATTTATGACACGCTACGAAATCAGGGTTGCATTTGTAGAAAACCAGCTCAGCATAGCTATCCAACTTTTAATTTAAAACTTATTCTTCTCTTTTTTTTGTGAAAATCTCAAAGATATGTGGTAGTTATCGGTTCCAAGTAGTGAGGGTTTCAAACCGCACTAAAAGCACCATATAATCAAAACAAAAAATTTTCTTTTTAGTATTTTAAATCGCATTTTTTAGATTTTACATTTGCGTGTAGTCATTTCCCATAGCTGTTAGACCATTAACTCATACGGCTGGGTTCTTTTAACTCCGAATAGTGTCTCTTAAATTAAAGACTGTCCTTGGCCCCGGTTGCGGTTCTTGATTTCTTGATCGATGAACGACTTTTTTCGATCATCGATCGTCGATTTCATTGTGATTGTCGATTGTGATCGACATTTTTCGATTGTAATTTTTTACCCGACGCGTTATGTATATAAATATTCACAATATTCTGAGGATTTAACTTGATTATCATTTAAATGTATTCAACACTTTTAACTATTACAACTCAACAATAATTATTACAACTCACTCATGCAACATTTTTCGGTTGTAATTCTTGAAAGTGTTGCTTACTTTTAGGTGTTAATTCTTAGCAAGGGTTTCATAATAGTGTATTTCTCATTCGATTGACTACAGCTACACAATACCAAAAATTGTAACCAATCGATACAAATGTAGCTTCGATTGGTAGTCGACGACCACAATCAGCGCCACTATCTCGAAGTTAATGTGCTTTTGGAGCCGCTGGTTGTGCGACACAGCGTGCTTTCTAAACACTGCTATTACCATGTCTATTTGTAGGTCACGATGCAAATCGGTATTTCTAATATACCAAGGGGCATTTATTATTCCACGAAGGACTTTGTTTTGGAGAGTCCGTATAGTTTGGGTGTTTGTTTTCTTTGTACCCCCGATAATTGGATGCCGTACGTCCAAACAGGTTTCAGCACTTGCTTATATAACATTGGGCGCGTTCAATTTGTAAGGCAACTACAAGTCCTTACTAGTTAAACCTCTGTGATTGAACGAATGTCAGCTGTTCTGTAAAAATTTCCCCTTCGAGCAAGTGAAAGAAATCAACCCTAATTCCTCAGTGCGGTACAGATGTCAAATGTCAAAAACATCTGATTCATTAAGCTTCAGTGTTTGTAGTATTCTACGGGCTGTATACGAGCGTCTCGTCGTCGTTGACACGCATTGGATGCAATGAACGGAAGGCATACGTTAGTATGTAAAAAAAATATAAATACATTACAAGAATGCTCATTCCATTTTAACTATGCATCCAGAGTCATTGCAAGATGCTTTGCAATTTTATTCTATATTTTTCCGATTTCTTGTATTTCGTTTAAATTCGTATACAACGCTGGCTGCATCTAAGGAGTTGTCTTCAAAGGCTGATTAGTTTTCTTGTATTCAAATTAAAAACAAAATAAAATGCCGAATAAAAGAAGTTTCTTAAATTTAATAGAAAAAGTGAATGTCATAGAATGTAAGCACAAAAACAAACGTAGTCTGCGGGCACTTGCGGAAGAGTTTGCAATAAGCAAAACACAAGTTGCAGACATTTTCAAAAAAGAAAGGATCTTATATTGAAGCAATTGAGTTCAAATAATGTAAGCGTTGATATAAAAAGAAATTTTATTAAACCAGAAGGCCGGAGTATTGATGCGCGTGGTTAAAGAAAGTTAGAAACAGAATCATTCTTTTGTCTGGACCAATAATTGAAGGAAAGGCTAGAAGAGATTGCAGTTGATTTATGCGTAGAGGATTTTCGTGCATCTCAAGATTGTTCGGAAAGTTTTTTTTTAAAGAAAAGACGCTATAAAAAGTGTTGGTGGTGAAGCTGTTAATCCTGAGGATGTGAACAATTTCTAGATACTTTAGTTTACCTTTTTTCCGGCTTAATGGTCTTATTTGTTTCCGATGCAATTAAAACACTTTAATCTATCCTTGCACCCTACGTTTCGTCGGTTTCTTGCCAACTTCCTCAGGGGTTTTTTGTTTTCTTTTATTTAAAACCTTAAATAACAAACCAAACATACATATAATAAGCATAATATCAATAATGTGTCAATCTGATGGAAATGAAACTTACATTATTTTACATATTCAATTTAACTTTATATTGTAACGACACAAAACACAATTTCAATAAATAAGTAAATATATTGAAATTGTGTTTTGTGTCGTTACAATATAAAGTTAAATTGATTATGTAAAATAATGTAAGTTTCGTTTCCATCAGATTGACACATTATTGATATTATGCTTATTATATGTATGTTTGGTTTGTCTTTTAAGGTTTTAAATAAAAGAAAACAAAAAACCCCTGAGGAAGTTGGCAAGAAACCGACGAAACGTAGGGTGCAAGGATGGATTAAAGTGTTTTAATTGCATCGGAAACAAATAAGACCATTAAGCCAGAAAAAAGGTAAACTAAAGTATCAACAAAATATTGGTCGGGAAAAAACAAATCAAAAATTTCTAGAAAAGTTGACACAAATTTTAAGTGGATACAGCGAAGACTGCATCTACAATGTACATGAAACCGGATTTTTTTACCGAGCGCTTCCAACTTTGCGTTGAAGGCTGAAAAATGCAGTGGTGGTTTCAAATTTTCAAAAGAGTGTCTCACAGTAGTACACTGCGTAATTATGGCCGGCGAAAAAGACAAATGACTCGTCATTTGGACAGCTGCAAAACCTAGAGCTTTTCGCAATTTACAACCAAATCAAATGCCAGTGCACTGGAATCACAACAAGAAGGCATGGATGACCATTCATATAACGGCGAAATAGCTGCTAAAATTGTATAGCAAAATGGTCCAAAGGCTTTGATATTGTAAGCTCTGATATAACCTTGCGAAAAAGTTTTGACAACAAAACAGCACTACAGAGTTCCAATCTTGGTAATGGAACTTGTTTGACTGGGGCAACTTTGCTTTTGGCGCATATAAGGTTAGACGACCACCTGCCAGAATTGTGTTGTATGCGCAAGTAAAACGTAGCAGCATAAGCTCGCTCAGAAGCATCACAAAATCCATGGATTTGGATAATCTCGTTCGGACTGTACTGAATCCAACGCGGAACTTGAACTCTGTGTATGTCTGGTAGCGCAGCCAAAAAGGTTTTCCAGCGGTGACACGTGAGGGGCACAAGTGGTGTGTCCCAAGACGTCCCATCACGCCAGATTTGCTGCATAAGTATCTTCGCAGTAATTATTACAGGAGCCAACCATCCTGCGGGATCAAACAGTCTTGCTATCACTGAGAGCACAGCTCTTTTAGTTAAAATTTTATCTTCTTCTAGTATTGAGAAAAAGAAGTGAAAGCTATCAGATCTAGCATTCCATTGAATCCCGAGAGTTTTTGAGATACTATTATCTTCTAATTTAAGAAAATCTTGGTTATAGAGATAGGATACTGGAAATCGTTTAATCAAATCCAAGCTATTGGAGGTCCATTTTCGTAAGGAAAAACCTGCCGAGCTAAGAGCAGCTATCAGCTCGTTTTGTGCTTGAAAGGCTGTTTCAAAATCATGGGCTCCAGTAAGCACATCGTCGACATAAAAATCATTTTTGAGAATTGCCGACGCAATAGGAAACGTCGATTGCACATCCTCGGCAAGACGCAGCAATGTACGTATGGCTAAATATGGGGCGCACTTAACGCCAAAGGTAACCGTCGTTAGCTCATAGTCCTGAAAAGGACTATCGCTATGTTCGGATTCCCAAAATAAAATTCGTTGAAACGATGTATGTTCAGGATGAACAATGATCTGCCGATACATCTTTTCGATGTCGGCGTTAAAGACGTAGCGATAGAAACGCCACTTCAAAATTAGAGTTGTTAAATCGGTTTGTAATACCGGACCAGTGTACAACATATCATTTAAACTAATACCATTGCTTGACGGACACGAGGCGTTAAAAACTACCCGAACCTTTGTTGTAGTACTATCTGGTTTTACCACCGCGTGATGTGGCATATAGTAAGTGCATATCTGATGGTTTTTAATAATTTCCTCAGATGAAACAGCCTCCATATGTCCCAGTTCGACATATTCTTGAAGCACCTCATTATATTTCGACCGAAGTTCCGGATTTTTCGCTAATGATTTGCCCATGCGATGGAGCTGTTTTAGAGCTTGGTTTCTTGAATGGCCTATCGAGGCAATAGGTCTTTTAAATGGCAGATGAACTATGTAACGACCGTTGGCGTTGCGAGTAGTTGTATCTGAGTAAAGTTGTTCGCAGATGATATCTTCGCTTGATACCGTATTTCGCTCAAATATCTCCTCAACTTCCCAAAATTTAGCAATTTGTTGATCTACCGAAGTCTCGCAAAAATACGACACAAATGTGGAAAAGGAATTAACATGTTGTTGGGAAAGAGGTCCTGAGAGTACCCATCCAAATATGGTGTTCTGGGCTACCAGAGATCCTAAAACGTCTGACTTCAATCCTTCCAGGACAATTGAGGGATACAAGTCGGATCCAATCACCATATCTATTTTCGAACTTTCATAGAACTGGGGATCTGCGAGCTCCAATCCTATTGGTACTGTAACTTCATCTCGATGTATCATGCATGAAGGCAAATCCCCAGTGAGGCGTTTCAAAACAATTGCGTTAGCAAAAATGGTGAAAGTTGGAACATATTTTGAGGCAATACAAAGCGAACACAATTTTGATGCCGTTGTTGTTATCATTGAACTCATTCCGGATATCTGAGCCTGTATCGGCTTCACTGGTAAATTTAATCTTCGTTGCGCTTCTTCCGAGATAAATGTAACCTCTGATCCTGGATCCACCAGAGCACGAAGCGTAAATTTGCATCCTAGGTGGTGGATATCAATCAAAGCCGTTGCTAAAATTATTCGCTTGTTGTTACCAGCAAAGAAAGATTGAACTCGATAGGGATTGGAGTTTTCAGTGGACTGTCTTGTTGGAGATTGTGGGGATGCTTGTAGTGGATGCCCCATTCCTGAAGAGGAAGGAATATTTTGAGATGAGTTCAACGGAGTTGGATGCAAAAGTGTATGGTGCTTTTGTTTACACTGCATGCACGTGTGAACACTTTTACAATCCTTGTGCAAATGCGTTGAGGATAGGCAATTTGTGCAATAGCCGAATGAATTTACCTTGGTCAAGCGATCCGTTATATTTAACTGCAGAAACGCTGGACATTGCCGAAGAGAATGTGAACCATTGCACAGTTTGCAAGTAAATTTATTTGCTTTGGAATGAAACGCTTTATGTTTTGCTTTATGGGGAGAATT
This sequence comes from Portevinia maculata, assembly GCA_949715645.1. Taxonomy (NCBI): domain Eukaryota; kingdom Metazoa; phylum Arthropoda; class Insecta; order Diptera; family Syrphidae; genus Portevinia; species Portevinia maculata. The sequence goes on from OX454525.1 coordinate 44,369,317, forward strand.
GAGTTGACCTCTTAATTCGCCTTTTGACTTAGAAGGAAATTTAATATCGGATATAGTTTCTAGCACACGGTAACGGCTTGTTAAAAACGAATCCATTTCACTCCAGGGCGGAATGTCTCGGGGTTTCTGAAGGGATTGTTCCCACAATGCAAGAGTATTTTCCGGTAACCGATTGGAACATAAATATACGAGAATCGGATCCCAAGTGTTCGTAGATACACCATGGGCTTCGAGAATCGATAAACAATCATTGATCTCCCGCTGGAGATCCTTAATGCTTTTGCCAGATTCGATTGCAATCGCATTCAAATTAAAAAGCTTCTTTAATTGGTTATTCACCAAGATTCTCCTATTCGCGTACTGATCAGAAAGCGCTTTCCACGCTAATTCAAAACTATCTGCTGTGAGTGGGAACCTCGTTACAATATCATGTGCATCATTCTTGGTTTTCGTGCGAAGGTGAAATAATTTTTGTACCGAGCACAATTTCGGGTGATTTATATATACCGCGGTAAACATATCTCGGAACGACGGCCAAGTGAGGTAATCCCCGTAGAAGGTTTCAGTGTCACAAGGTGGAACCTTTATGCACTGTTCTGGGTTTAAATTCTGAGAGGAAGCATTTGGAATACCGTCTTCTTTAATAATTGTCAGTTTAGATGCAGTCTCGATAATTTCACTTAGGCACGAAATATATGTGTTAGACGACAACCGATATTTGGCTTTGATTGGCTCCAAATCTTCATCCGTCTTTGCACGCAGGTACAGAGTATAACACTTCTTAATATCACACCAAAGTTCTTTTAGTTCGATTTTATGTGCTTCTAAAGCACTAAGAGTATGATCTGTCATCGGTATTTGTTTGAAATAAGAATGAAATTCTATAAGCTGATCCGCTGCAGCGATAAAATTCTCTAGCTGAGACATAGTTTTGGAAGTAATTGAAAAAAACCTAGCCCCAAACAAATAATTGCTCAAACGCGTACCAATGTTCAGACGGGCAGCTAATTCGCACTATTAAACACTCTTAACTTTATGTTATAAGACGAATTAGAGATTCTTGTATGTCATGTACAACACAAATCAAGTGAGGTTAGGGTGTATATAAATTGATATGTTAAGTAAAATAATATATTGCACTTATCATAAAATATGCACGCACCTATTAACAATATTTGAATCTCCTTAGCTGCTTCTGTTCTTCCTTCTGCTGGTTTAGCCTGGAATATAATTTCCCGTTCGTTGAACTATCTTCACGTTTTGTTATGTGGAATTGGTGGGCTGCTAAGCGATCTGAGAGCTGGTACTGCGACGATGTTGTCAGCGCAAGCGTTGGATTAATGACTGGCTTTCTTTTTATGCAATGTGCCGAATGTTTGTTGGGGAGCAAAAAATCTTCTCGTGGCTTGTGGAACTGGTGTATGACGTGGATCGGTGAGAATTTGGGAGAGCAAATGTAATGCGCTTTGGATGATCTTCGACGATCGCTGTGCTGTTACGGTTTGATATGCTGCTTTGAGTCGTGAATATTTTGGAACGATCGGTTTGATGACTTCTCCGATTTCTGTTGATACGATCGTTGATCTTTTATGCTGATACGATCGTTGAGCGAGTGGGCAAGATGCAGGGATCTTCTTTACTGCTACGATCGTTGTCTTACGGGGCAAGATGCAAGTATCTTCTTTGATGGTACGATCGTTGATCGTGGGCGGCTGGTGCAGGGTTTACGGATCTTCGACAGTCAAAGCGTTCGACCAAGGCAGGTAATTTAAAGAGATGATTTGACTGAAGAGAGTACGGCTTACACTTCGACGATCGATTTATGTAGATATAGGAATCTGAGCTACGATGCGGCCGATATGCAGTTTCGTTTTTCATGCAAATTTGCGAATGAAAATTGATGAGTATTTTAATAAATACTATCCGGCTCGAAGGACCAAATGTTGGGGTGAGTAGTATCCCCGGCTGGTTGCTCGTTGAATTCAGTTGAGGCACAAGAAAATAAGAAGAATTTTGTTCTGTTTATTCACAATTCTGTATTCTCTTTCTGATGAAAGGTCTTACCTCGACGAAGTTAAATTCAAGAAGGAGGTTATACATTAGGCGATTAAAGAAAATGGCTGGGCGGTTTCCGATCTCAAATAGATTGTAGGAAGTGACATCTACCAGTTCATGGCGAAATGACTACTAGAATTTTAAGTTACGTTCAATGATCTTTGCCATGAACAGTTACCTTATTGGTCACCATGGTTTGAGATATCACCTAAACAAAATGAAAATAGCAGACTCTCTTGAGTATCGACTCTGTTTTGAAGAGCTGAACACATTTTATGTGAATGTCCAGCCCTTAATGGAATTAGAAAGAAGATCTTTTTGAGGGAACATATGAGTCCCGAAGACATAAAAAAATTTCTACTGGTAAAATTATCCGCTTTACACGGAAAATAGAAATTCTACTAGATTTAACTTTTTCTGGCCCATGTGATACAAAAGATCCTTTTAGGTCGAAGTGCCACCCTTTTAAATCGCATTGGAGTGGAGTGACAATCTATCTTTGAAGAGAAAGATACAACGAATTTAAAACCTCAATTGGATCATTTAAATCTCGTCCGCTATATAAGTAGGTACATTATTCATTTATTGATTTTCTTTATTATTTTCCTCTTTCCTCTTGGTTTTTTTAAAACAAAATGAACAAGCAATTTTTACAAAGATATTTTTTATGAGCAGAGGTTTATGTCTTGGACTACTAATCTAATGGTCTCAGGTTCAAATCCCGCCGGGGCCAAGTATCACGTAAAAAGTTTTTCCGCTGCCCCACCTCTTGCGAACTTCTGACAACGTTTCAATCATTATGAAAAGCTTCTCAAATTTGTCGTTCGGATTCGGCTTTTCGTAGATGCTCGCTGGTCCATGTCTTAGGAACGTAGGTTTGGACCACCTTCAAAAAACAAAAATATGAAATTAAAATTAAATTGAAAACGTCAGTTTTGGTATTCCATTTAGCTTTTTATTTTATTTTTAAAGAAATTGCTAAAAAGAAATTATTTTTTGCTTCACAAATCTAAATATTTAATTTAAATACTTTTTTGCAAAAAAAAATTGTCGCAGGATATAAACCGTCTGTCTGGATGTCTTCAGTTTGTACGTTTTATACCCTATTCTAAGGGTATATTAATTTTGACGCATAGTTTGTAACATACCTTAATATTGCCCGTAGACCCCTAAAAGTTACTATATTTATGATCAGCATCGATAGTAATGTCGATCTAGCCATGTCCGTCCGTCCGTCCGTCTGTCGGCAAAAATTAGGCCTTTAAACTGGACCTAGAGTGCTGAAATTTTAACCATATACTCTCTAGGGTCCCGAAATAATCAAGTTTACGAATTTTTGAAATCCGCCCACAGACACGCCCACAAACTCATAAAAACCAAATTTTGGAAAAAATTGAATTTTGAGCTAGAAAGCTGAAATTTTGTATATATGATCTATAACTCCTAAAACTGCTAGGGTTCAAAATCCGCCCACTGACACGCCCACAAATAAATAAAATAATTTGTTTATACCCTATTGTAAGGGTATATTAATTTTTGAAAATCCAAAGTTTCAGCTAGGGAGCTGAAATTTATAGTATATACTCTCTATGGGCCCTTTATGCTCATGTGTAAATATTTTCAAAATCCGCCCACTGACACGCCAACAATTTTTTTTTTTTTTTTTTTGAAAATTCAAAGTTTGAGCTAGGGAGCTAAAATTTATAATATATACTCTCTAGGGACCCTTTATTCTCATGTGTTAATTTTTTTTAAATCAATTTTATTGAAACACCCAAGTTTGAGCTAGGGAGCGTTTTTTTCGATAAAATCCTTTAAATGTTATATAACAAAATATGTAGAGCGTTCGTAACAATTTAACCATACTTAGACTTTTGTCACGCCCACTTATGAGGGATAGGAATAAGAATAGGGTATAAAACAGTTCGCCCAAGCGGACTGTAGCCCGTCCCTATGTTTTTTTTAGCCAATTGAGTGATTTCATAATTTCATAATAATCTGACTACAACCAACTTTAATCTGTCCATGACACTAGGGCTGCGTTGGCAAACTAGGTTTTTAAAAAGTTCTGGATATTGATAATGAGATGATATACTGGGAAAAACTTGAATTTCTTATTTGCATTCAACCCTCATGGTAGTTAAATAATCAAAATCAAGATGAATTCTGCGAAAAAAAAGCTCTATTACATACTCGACTCGACTTTCCTTACATTCATTTCTTTTTTTTAGCTTTAATATAGTATCCAAAAAAGAATAAAACTCACATTTTGGGCAACCTGAATTGAAACATTTCAAATAAAAGCTCCCCTCTTTTTCAAGCTCACTTAAGTTTACTTAGAAATGCCTGGGATGAGTGATAACCGCCCAATTTAATTGCTCATACAGATTGCTAGCGAAATGTTTGTCGTCGTCCTCGTCTATATTTAAGTCATTCCCTATTCTTCTTCCAGTCGAATTTACTGTTAATTTAATCCTCTTCATCAAGATGAAAGAACATTAAAGATGAAACACATTTCACCAAGTATGCCACGATCAAACCAAAAAATGATTTCAACAAAGGATTCGTCATATAAATCAAAAGTATTTCATTATTTATCATCCGAAGGAATTCGGAATTCGTACGGTTCCCGCAAACATTCATCGAGAAGGCGAGGGTTAAAATTTCATATACGAGTATTACGCTCCTATCACCCGACTGAAGGTGCCATTTCTCTGACATTGGATACATAAAAACAGATTGAAAATATTTCTGTGATACTCCGCTGTGCGTACTACTTTAAAATCTAGGGTTGAGATAAGCATTGGAGAATTCAAGGTACACTCACAATTCATAGTTTCCCTGCAACCCGTCCACCTTCAACTTCAGCACGTATTCATTTTGGCCTAAATTACCCCCGAGAATTGTTGGTGCAAATGTATGTCACTTCGTGTTATTTTAGCTTTGGTTAAGGCGTGCACAGACAGGGATAACCTGCGACGACAACTGACTGTGCTTGGCGGCATCGGTAGTTGGTGGAGAATGAGGACAATTCTGTAAGGGAATAATTAGGGCAGACAATTTATGATTCACTGGGAATCCTCCACTGCTTTCGTCACTAACGACGGAGCAGTTTCCAGAACCACCTACCTCGAATGGGGTATGTTTAAGCTCAATTGCAACAGACATAGAGTTATGGGTATAGCTAGGTTTTGTACCTATGAAAAAGATATCCACATAAAAGGGCTAATTTTAAAAACGGGTTGCTTAAGTCAATATAGGGTTCACCTAAATTTTGGTTAAATAATGGCCACTTATACTCGTTTATACGAGTGGTGGGGGCTGCGTCCGGTTATGTTGCCAACCAGATAATGGACTTTGTTAGTGTGACCATCCCCTTTATGTCGTACAAGGCCATTTTCACGGCGATGAAACTGGGATAACACCATGAACTCGATTTTAAATTAACTTAGACAAATTGATGGTGACGTGGGGTTACGGTACATATACGAGTATGTTGTTAGCCCCCCTCCTATAATATCCTGTTCGGATTTTGACGTAGGTATTTGGTATCCTTTCCTATACTCTATACCACTCTGAACTTATGTATTTGAAATTCTATTGTGTCATAGATGGATATACCCAATCACCGTAACGTGATGCAATTTACAGCACTCCTTTGATACAAATGACCCTCCAGTGAGGGTGGATAGTAAGTACATGAAGGGGATGTAGATGTGTTTTTCTGTAGGTTTCGGAAACACTTTAATGCAAAAGGAAATGGAGGCAGCATTCATTCGAGTTGGACGAAGTTTATATGCATTTGTTGTAGTCGCTTCGATGTATGTATTTGTAAATATAATAGTATCTCCCCTTCCTAGATATTCTGTACGCAGTTGATTATTTTCCTGTCAGGTGGCAGAGACTGAAAGACGATTGTATACGTTTAATTTGTTGTTTATTTTGACTGAAACTAGACATTGTTGTTGAATGATTTACTCCGAACTAGACATTGTTGTTGAATGATTTACTCCGATACTTTCAACCATTGATGCAGTACTCAGCCTTTCGGAGAATGAAAATGTATTCATGTTCGCTGGTAGAGTTATTTTGTATACCCTATTCAATGGTTATTTGACTCATACTCGTAGTTACCAACCACATGTGCAGGGACGGGCTACGAATATCGCTGCAGCGCCCTCCAAAAAACAGCGCTAGTTTGGATCACAGAAGATGGCTGAGTTTTCCCTCCACTTCATCCACCCTACGCTTACGCGATGTTTAATGTCGTCATCAAAGCTTTTTTTTTTTTTTTTTTTTTTTTTTTTAAAGGAAATCCAAATCCCAGAGCACTCAGACTCGGTAACGTTCCATTGTACTACCAGGCAGAAATCCTCCTTTTGGTGTAGAGGCATCTGATTGGGTGGCGTATGTTGTTGTTCCCCATGGGGATTGAACCTGCACCGCACGGGTCACAAGCCAACACACTAACCTCTACACCGTCGCCACCCATCAAAGCTTGCATCGTTATTGATCATAGATCCCATATATTTGAACTTTTCGCACTTGGAAATTCCTCTTCCATTCATACAAATGTCTGGAATAGGTTAAAGTGGATCAGACAACGGGCTGCAGAAGTATTCTATTTTTTCGGACTAATACGATACCCATTCCCTTCCAAAACTTCCACCCATACATCAAGTGCTCGTTGCAGGGTCGCTTGGTCCTCGATATTGATGTCTCCATCGTCAGCAAAGAATTCCCGATGCCCTTTGGGGTCCGTGACTTTTCCTTCAAGCAGATAATCAAGGACCGTAACAAATATCAAGACCCTTAAGACGCTTCCGTGGTGTACACCGACTTTGATTGCGAACTCCTCAGTAACGCCAGCGGGGGATCTTACTCTTGCCTTTACTCGATCATTCATGTCTCTGATGATCTGTACGTAGGTTTCTGGAACTCTTCGTTACCTTAGCACCATCCAGAACAGATCCCTTGGTTGTCTTTCAAAGGCCTTTTAAAAATCAACCAACGCCATTATGGGCCGTTAATGCCTAATATTTATTATTTTCGGGTCATAGTTTGTAACATACCTTAATATTGCCCGTAGACCCCTTAAAGCTACTACATTCGTTATCAGCATCGATAGTAATGTCGTCCTTCTTCGGCAAAAACTAGGCCTTTTAACTCGAGCTAGACAGCTAACATTTTAGCCATCTACTCTTAGGTTCCCGAAATAATGAAGTTTAAAATGTTTTTAAATCCGCCCACTCACACGCCTACAATTTAAAAAAATAATTTGATCATAAAGTCAAAGTTAGAGCTAGGAAGCTCTACTTTCTAGGTGCCCTTAATGCTCATCTTTAAAGATTTCTTAGTTCCGCCCACTGACTTAATGTTCATGTTTTAATATTTTTAAAGACCGCCCACTGACAAAAAAAAGTTATATAAAAAAATGATTGTAAAAATGAAAGTTCTATTCTTCGCAAGGTCGTTTTGAACAATTCCTGACAAAAAGTTTTTTGTATTGCCCACTTTTAAGGAGCGTGTATTTACAATATCTTATTTTTCTATCAAATCCTTTAAGCGTTGTATAACAAAATATAAAAATCGTTCTTAACATTTCACCCATATTTAGATATTTGCTCGCCACTTTATGAGCGATACGAATAGGAATAGGCTATCTACCAGTTCTCCGAAGCGGTCTGTAGCCTTTGCGCTTTAAATATGGATTAAATCAGAATTGTGTTGATCTTGCATGTGAAGGCCCATTATCAATATATTGGACGGATAAAACACCTGATGTGCACAGTCAAGTTTCGCACGAGTTACGTATGTATGTATACAAAATTTAAAAGATATATGTGACGTCGTGTGGACTAGAGAGTGATGAAGATGATGGATACTTGAACTAGAACAGATAGTGCGAACATTACCAATGAACATATTGTGTTGTGTGTATACTCGTAATGTATGTTGGCATTGGAAATAGGGAAAAGTTGTTTAGCCATATCCAACATATGCAGTGCAGCGTTACAAACCACATTAGGCAAAATTATGCCTCGGTTTAAAAAAAAAATATGCCATATTCAATGAAATTATATCTTACCCATATTGTGAAAAAAATCAAAAATTAAACACAAAAATAATAAAAACAAGCAAAAATAATCCTTTATTATAACAAAATTTTTAAAAAATCACAGAAAAAAATCTAACCGAAATTAGCATAAATAAAAACAAAAATTCAGTCAATTTAATTACGAATTGAACAAAAAACATAGGGACGGGCTACAATCCGCTTGGGCGAACTGTTGGATACCCTATTCTTATTCCTATCCCTCATAAGTGGGCGTGACAAAAGTCTAGGTATGGTTGAATTGTTAAGAACGCTCTACATATTTTGTTATATAACATTTAAAGGATTTTATCGAAAAAAACGCTGCCTAGCTCAAACTTGGGTGTTTCAATAAAATTGTTTTATATAATTGTGGGCGTGTCGCCTACTGACACGCCCACAATTATATAAAACAATTTTATTGATTATTTGATTTATTGATTTAAAAAAAATTAACACAGGAGCATAAAGGGCCCCTAGAGAGTATATAAGATAAATGTCAGCTCCCTAGCTCAAACTTTGAATTTTCAAAAAAAGTTTTTTTTTAAATTGTGGGCGTGTCAGTGGGCGGATTTTGAAAATATTTACACATGAGCTTAAGGGGCCCCTAGAGAGTATATATTATAAATTTCAGCTCCCTAGCTCAAATTTTGGTTTATCAATAAAATTGTTTTATTTATTTGTGGGCGGATTTTGAAAATTTTATATCTCGAGCAGTTTTAGGAGTCATAGATCATATAAACAAAATTTCAGCTTTCTAGCTCAAAATTAGATTTTTTCCAAAATTTGGTTTTTTTGAGTTTGTGGGCGTGTCTGTGGGCGGATTTCAAAAATTCGTAGACTTGATTATTTCGGGACCCTAGAGAGTATATGGTTAAAATTTCAGCTCTCTAGGTCTAGTTTAAAGGCCTAATTTTTGCCGACGGACGGACGGACGGACGGACATGGCTAGATCGACATTACTATCGATGCTGATCATAAATATAGTAACTTTTAGGGGTCTACGGGCATTATTAAGGTATGTTTCAAACTATGCGTCAAAATTAATATACCCTTAGAATATGGTATAAATATAGTTTCATTCGAGTTCGCCCTGTTCGGTACGTTTCTTTGAATGGCAAATTTTAGCGGTTTTTATCTTTAAAAAGCCTCTTTGCATGCAGAATTCCATTTAAAATCTCTGTTTTAAGTCTATTCAGGAGCTGCGTTTTACTTAAATTAATACTTGAAAATCATTCAAATTGATACTATTGGATGTTTGTCTGACTTTCGCAGTAGAAAACTACTAGGTTTTTGGGCAGGCAAATTCAAATTGTGCACAAATCTATGTACAACATTTTAAAAGTTAAATCATGCCATTGATGATGGATACGAATTAATGCAAAAATTTTCGATGAAATTGTTGTGGATCGTATGGTGGTTTTTGGTTTAGGACAGCTGTAATTTTTTAAGGTCTGTAATGTATGAAACAGTTAAAATATTTCTGTTTGCTATGCATGTATTTAATTGTTTTTTTATAAACATAGATTGCTGAGGATATATTAATATTTAGAATTTATAAAAATGTTTTTTTTTCAAATTTCTTTAACTAATCACTTCTTCGCATTTTGTTTCCCAAATTTCTTTCTAGCAGAAGATGCTGTCCACATTACAGCAATCCTCGGTGAAGGAGTCATATTTAATTGTCACGTCGAATTTCCCAACGATCATCCAGTGCCATATGTCCTGCAGTGGGACAAGAAGGTGAGCGAAACGGTACGATATCAAAAATCTTCTCTATACTCTCTTAATAAAAATATCGTCTGTTTTTTATTCCATATATTCTTTATGTATAATGCGTGTAATATGAACGTAACAAAAACCAAACCCCCAAGCAAATAAAACTATTAAAAAAAAATAATTAACCAAAATATACCATGATATTATTTAACAAATATATACAGAAAATAAAAAACACTAAAATACAAATACAAGAAAAATATATATAAAAATATATATTTTTGAAACGTTTATTATTTTTAACATTCCGTGAGTATTTAATTGCTTGTTATAAACATATATGATTAATGACAAAACTTGAATAAAAACAAAGTATATAAACATTTTTAGCAAAATGTTTTTTTAATGTTTTTCCTTGTTTTAACATTTCTCGCGTTGTTGTTAACTATTCGGTTTGAGATACATTTTTTATTTAATAATTAACTTCATAGTTACTTGTCTTCCTATCGAAAGTTTTATTCTAAATGTTTGTCGTTTAGAAAAAATATATACATGATTTACTTAAAAAAAAATGCTAATTAATTTCAAAATTTAAGAAAATCTTGCAAGAGTGGTGTAATTTTGATTTGTGTGGTTGTATTGGCTTTAAGGGCAAAATTCCGATTGCCTATTTAAATTGTTGTTCATTTAGTGAATATGATTTAATTTTTAAACAGCCACCCAAATTCAGTTGGATAATACTTTTAAAAAAGGAGTTTCAACTGATTATTTCAGTTCAGTATAATTTTTTTATTTCTTATAAAACTATAATAATTGAAGTTATTTTATCGCTTCATAGTAACACTCAGAAAAAAACGCTTTTTCCATAAATATAGTTTATTTACCAACAACAAAATATAAAACACATTAGCAGATTACAAGATAAAATGCATTTAGATTTCTTGAAATTGTTTACTCAAAAATAAAACAAAAATTACACGAAAACATTTTTATACAGAAAAGAGACACTAACAGCGAAATAATCAAATCAAATTAATTTAAAAATTGTTAAGAAACATTTTAATTAAAAAAAAGAGAGTGAGAGAAGAATTAGGATGTTAGATTTATTGAATTTTATGTTTAAAAAAAAGTAATAAGTAAGAGTTTATGATTTTTGTTAAACATCAATCATTTGTAATTCATCAAACACAAACAAAGAAATACAAAGAGTGAGATACTAACTTATTAATTTAGTGTATGTTTTCCTTCCTTACTCGTTGGGGGGTACACTTGTAATAATACCAAGCAAACTATGCGGCAATTAATCCAATTCTAAAAGCAACTAATAGTACTCGTATTAATTCTACTGAAAGTCTGGTTTTGAATATTACAGTTGTATTCCCTGTATAATGTTGTTTTAATTTTAAACTTAAAGAAAAAATAGTTTTCACAAAATCTTGTTCAAAGTGTGTGCTGAATGAAAATGAATTAAGAGCACAGTAATTGATGAAGGCTCTTTAAATTTAGAGTTTATCAAATGTTTTGTAATACATAATATTATATATTTCTTTATTGTAAATTCTCATCACTCTTTTTGTGTGAATTGTTTTATTATCTATATTAATATCTTTTTTGTTTATTTTTGTTTGTTTAATTTAAGCACAAATTTTATAGTTTACATATGTTCTATGATTTCACTTGAAGGTTTTATGGTATTGCAAGCGAGTTTCATTGTTAAACTATTTTTCTTAAGAAATGCTTATTTACTAATGTCAGTTAAATCGCTCCTCTGAATTGTTCAGAGAACCTCGTTGACGTTTATTTGACCCGTTGCGAATTCTTCTTTTCGACCAGCGTGGTTATAGCCTGGACAAAATATTTGGCGGCCTTCAATTTTGAATTTAGAAAGCTGAATGGTTTCAAAAAGGACGTGCAAACATTTTATAAATCAAATATCAAATATATTCACAATCCTCCTTTCACGCCTAATTTTTATCCCGTTGTATGGATGATCTCTGTTGCCTACTAGAGTGGGCCGAAAAAATTCAATTTGTTTTCCAATTCCATATATACCGCAAAAAGTTGCTAATTGTGGAGACTAAAAAGGGTTAACAAAGAAAAATTAGATCGGTTCATATCTTTTGGGTGCGCATGTAGTCTAAGGTTTGAAGAAATTCGGAAAAGTTTATATTCTTAGGGAGATATTTTATGTTACTTAACTTTACCATATTTAAATGTAATATAAAGCTCTATTCGACGAATAATGATTTAGAAAAAAGAATGACTCAAATTGGTGAGGGTCTTCCGCTTACGCTACACCTTTCAAATCTAACAAATTCTCGAGCTAGTGATGACTCGTTTGGTCAAAAACCACAACCTCAATCACCTACCATAACCCCACTCTATTGTACTGTCAGTCTGCACTAATTCCTCGTGAGTAATGTATGCTTCGTCGATGGAAAATCAACGGGTCCGAATTCTTTGAGAGGGCCAATCGGTGAAAAACTTAGTAGCTCCGAAAAACGTCCAGGGATTGGCTTCAAGAGTATTGACTGTCAGATCCCGACAATAGACGGAAATATACTAAGTAATAATCAGAAAATATCAATTTCATTGAAATAAAGTATGGGAACTGTAAGGACGATTTGGCTGTACCCTGGTCCGCTGTTGGTGTCGAGGTTGACAACAGCAAATCGAACTCTCAGATTGTTCTTAAGTGAAGAGAGTCTCACACCTCAACTTCAAGAAATAGTTGTTTTTATTTTGAAGTCATACATGCCTGACGTAATATTAAGATAGAACGAAATGGCTTTTGTATGCTTCCAGAAGATTTAATGTTAGCCATGGTACACGACAATACAAAACACTTAAGAAAGCCGGACTTTGACGAATTCTAAGGGCGAGACATTAAGATCAAGAAAAACTATATGAGCGTTCATGCCGCCAAAACTCAAGACTACTCGGAAATAATTAATTGAATGGACTGTGATTAATCTTCTCACCCATTACTGAAAGATATCAGTGACGATGATATTAAATCACATAATTTAAAGTGGCTAATTCATTATTGGGATATAATATTTAAGCCATTCGCATACCTAGTTCACACACACGCAGTTGAACGATGTGTGAAAATCCAAACAGAAGTCACACCAAACATTTTGGGGAGCTGAGTCTAGGGATAATTTTATCAGAGCGACTCTGATTTTAAGGCCAACCATAATCAGATTTCAAAGTACGCTCAGCTAAGTATGAGTGTGAAACGGAGGTGTTCACTCGTTCAACATGAGTTTATTGGACTTACGAATCTTCACACAAAAACTTAGAAACTGAGTGCAGCTAAAAATGCAGTGAATTCAAACGACCGTTCAGTTTAGTTTTCACTTTACTTGTGAGCTGTCAAAATTAAAAAAAGTACCTATATACGCCACAAAATGTATTTTTCTTATTACAGTAGCTTTAGTTTTGTACCTCAAAAGAAAGAACCAAGTGGAGCAAATATTGGTATTCAAAGACACGATACCTTTCGCGCGATAAAAATTTTATAAGGGAATTCCGATTGCAACATGGCAATTTTTCAAACTATTTACTTACGGGTGAAAGCATATGCCTGAAGAATATACTGCAACTTGTGACGCCACCAACTAAAAAAAAAACCAAGATACCAATATGAGAGATGCTATGTCATCTCAGAAAGTGTAACCCTCAGACTTTTAGCAAGTTAAATTACTAAGCAAAGCTTAACGTTTTCTACTACAATATCGGCACCAAGTCTAAGTGCAATTATACCTGAAATTTCCAAAGACTTGACGTAGGCCTTCGTCGCCTCCATATCTGCCTCTTTTAGCTTTTCCGTCAACATAATGTATGCCGCTTCTCATTTCACCGTATTGTGATAAAACGAGACACTTTTCTTCCATAAACAAATCGAACAAATTATCAGACAGTTTCAAAATGTTCCCCGATAATAAAAGAACAAAACAAAAATATAGGAAATCAAAGGCTTTGAGTCACCGGCAACTGCGTTTGGAAAAAAACTGAAGTGAAACTTTTCTATACATCAGTTTAACTGCACTGAAAACTTATGGAAATTTTATCAGCCTCAGTCTCAGTTTAAGTTTCACTGAAATGGTTTAATTTTTGCATTTACATATCAGTTTTACTGAATATTTAACTGACGGCCCAATTAAGACTGAAACTGAATGGACCTTGTGTACCTTTGAAAAAATATTCCAAAATGTCATTAAATTTGAAAGTAATACGTGACCGGAAGATGTTTATGGGTTTAAATTATATTTGAACATTGTTTTCAGAAGTTAGAGTACATACGAATTTGAGCATTTTCATCGGAAAGAGGCTTATTTCAAAATGTTAAATATTATGGTTAAAATGCTGATGTTGTTGCATTGGTATAGTCAACGAGTTTTTAGAATTGCCTCTCTTTGAAGGCCTTTTTGACGGGGCTCGTACGATCTGTCCTTTGAACATGCAAACTGAGCCGCACGCACTGTATTTTCTTAGAGATAGTTTCTTTAACGTCAAGGCTACCGAGAATCTTTGATTTTTTAATTAGATAAAGCTTTGTTACTCTTTCTGTCATGCGAAACATTTGCTTTTTAGCCGGCGGCGTTAATTTTCCCTCAGAAGAAGAGCCATCGCCCTCTAAAAGATGTCAAATCTCTTCTGTATGTATGTTTCTCAAACTCGTCTTGGTATAAAAAAAATAAATAGTCGGCATTAACGGCCCATATAGGGCCTAAAAACTAGCTTCTCCAACCACTTTCTTGTGCAAAATGGAAGGCGCCTACAATTTTAAGCCGAGTCCGAATGGCAAATTTCAGAAACTTCTCATGACAATTGATACTCTTGGATGTTTGTGAGACGTTCGCAAGAGGTGGGGCATTGGAAACAAACTCTAGATGTTACTTGGCCCCGGCGGGAATCGAACCGGTCACCTTTCGATTAGTATCTAGTCCGGCACACAGTAGTTGCAATATAATTGTTACACTTTGAATCGCAGCTGTGGGTTATTTACCTAAGCCATACACACACTTGGCATCAGATAGCCATATTATTATAGTTGTGCGACATCAGCTTGACAAAACGGTAATTATCACAATTTTTTGTATACCCTTCCTTCTGTCCTTAATCTAAGGAAACCGAATTACATTGACCTGAACTTCTCTGTCCACCCCAGGATAAGTATCATGATAAAGAGTTCCTAGGTGAAAGCCTTTCCTATTATTATCACGGGGAGAAAAAAATATCTACTTTGTTAAAGTGTATTTTTACTGTCGTTTACAATATTGTTGTTGTTTTTTTTTTTTTTTTGATAACTCACAAATAAGCGTAGAATTATATCCTGCAGTACTTGGGTGTAATTTTGTTCTTGCCAGTCACAATGATTAAAAGCGAAAACCAAAAAAAAATGGGATTGTATTTATGATACCTTCTTACGCCTTAATCTATTTTTACTGACTACATTTGCAACCTCTTCGCCAATACCATAGTGCCATTTACCATTATTCAGTGTACGTTAAAATTTTTAATTTTTTCCAGGACTACGTACCTACTTTGAGCACAGTTTAAAATAAAAATCAATTCAAAACATCTTTTAAATCACTTGAAAAATTTGCACAAGTAAATTGAATATTTTTATTTTATTTTTTTAAATTAAATACGCATATACTTAATATCTTATAACAAACTAAAGGTCCTTTTCTGTACAAAAAAAAATATTAAGAGAATAATCTATAAAAAAAACGATTCTGATTTATTTTTAGCATTAGTGTCAAAGCACACCACAAAAGCAATAAACCATAATTATCAAAAGCTTATCCTTACCACACTTTACACGAAGCACCAATAAAACATATGCTTTTTCCCACTATACACTTATCCTATATGGCACAGGGAACCTTTGAAAAACTTATCTTGCCTCCCTCATAGTTCTTCTCCAACTTCCACCATGTATAATTTGTGTTATTTTATCCTTAAAATGAAATCCTATAAAGACAAAGAGTGAGAGACAATAATAAGATAAAAGAAATAAAGGATCTGAGATAATATGTAGACAAAAAGTGTTTGCATTCTGCATGCGAAGAATGTTTTGTTTTGTTTGGTTTCCTTTTTTTATAAGCTTTTTTCACATATCCTTGCTTGCTGTGCATGGTGAATATATTCATTTTCTTCTTCTCTTGGTTATATTTATACATATTCTTTAAGTTTTTATACGGTTAATAAAACAAAATAATACAACTGAACAAAAGATTAAAAGAAAAAAACATGTATAAATTATTGAGGCGATATCTCCTTTTGTTGTTTTGCATATGCCTAGAGATAAACGTATCGAACAATGTTTTCAAGGAGCGTCAATGTGGGTGCTGTCGCGTAGTTAGGTACTCACATTGTTCCCATTAGATGCATAATGTCTTTTCATGTGTAGGTAATTAGAATGGAATACAATATGCGATGTGTAACACAAAATATCATATTAATAAGTCAATCGGAGTGGTTGAATGAAATTACAGACATTGTCGGAACAAGAGAATACAATTTATTGGTTAACTGTGAGTTTAAATGACAGACAAGACGCTTTGCCAGCAAAACAACATTAATGCAATACCAGCATTAGAACAGTGTTTCTGTTCTGCGTTCAAAATCGTTATCCTTGTGTGTGTGTGTGTATATATTATAATAGGTATAGAGAAGTAAATCATAACTTGAGTAAGAGATAACCGAACCTTACACGTTATATTATCGTGCTTTTGTGTTTTGATTCAATGTTATAATAAATACAATTACGATTTGGTAAGACAACTGTATTGTCCCAAGAGACGTTGCTGTGGGTTGGCGATAATTTAACGTTCGCATAGCAGGGCGAATGTTTTTGCAAGGATCATGAATTCAATTTATAGCTACAATCAAGCTTTCAAAGAAATTCCTGAGGTTGTATGGGAAATTTGCATATTTGACTATGTGTGATTACATTTAAGAAAGGGATTCATTAATTTATGACTTTTATGTTTGTGGAGTCGGTTTTGGGTGCGCAGACTATATGGGTATTTGAGTGTATGTAAATATATAGCTGACTGAAGGCAAGTGAAGGGCTTATTATTGTTCGCATTGATGTGCAGTTCAAGTGGAATTTAAATATTCAGCAAAAATAAATTGAGTTGTAAACAGATTTGATGGTACAGTAGCTTATTTCAGATTTCTAGTGATCTGAGTAATTTAAAAAAAGAAATTTACTAGCACAGCTGCTGGTCGTCAAAGGTGTCCTTCTTCTCATAATATGCGAGCACTGTTGAGGCGCTACACTTTATACTGTCGACAAGTCGTTGATTAGTCTGAAAATTGTCATAAATTGCTTAGAAATTAATTTAGTTTAAAAAATATATATAAACGCGGATTTTTTTTAGCCATCTGGAAACACTAATGTTAAACTTATTGCAGATATTGTTTCGATTAAAAATGCGCGCCTCAAAATAGAATTAAAATGTTACTAGCTGCATACCTGTGCTTTGCTGCAGAAGTTTTTAATGTCCCGTATAGGTCTTAACTCCACACTCCTAAGAGCAACCGCCCAACGAATTATCCATTACACTCAAACACAAAATCGCATAATCCAGCCAACAATCGGGTTTTTCTCAAGTAAAACAAGTCTGAATTTCTTAAAAAATTTCCATGTAAACTCCATTTTTTGTTCGCGACTATCGCTGCGGAATCTTGAGTTTGTCATGAGAGCTATCACGTAAACATGCTACGTTAAAATGATGATAGAAACAGATCAACACTTAACTTCGACTTCAACTTTGACAACCACGCTGCACGTTTTTGAACCAATGCTTTTTAATGGGATGGAACACATTAGCACCTGAACGTCAACTTCGACTGCAACGTTAGACCTAAATCCTAAATTCAAATTTGAAGTGCAACTCCCACCAACCTTGAGGCGATGTTTTCAGTTTTCCGAACATGCAAATGCGTAGGTACATTTTGAGCGAATTTTCTCTCTTGCTTGTATTTTGAAATAATTTTCTCTTTTGCTTACAACCATTTTTTGTTTCGCTCTTGAAGTTGCATTTTTCAATTTTGAATCGACTTTTAACGCTGCAGTACTGACTCTTGTCAAAGTCGAAGTTGAAGTGCTGACCTGTTTCTACCATTACCAGTAACTTTCAAAGACTGTCCTGAGCTTTGTTTATAGTCATTGCGTTACTGTAACTGAGCTTAGGAGGTATCAGATTCCGAATTAGCATTATTGGGGCTCCAACTTTTAGAATTAAAATGTAAGGTTGAATCTCTAGCGGATTTAAAGAACTCCACAGGGAAGTGAACCGCACTCTTTATCTCCACCATGGAGTCCACAGACTAATATCTTACTATCTCGATGAGAAGTTTTTGTACTTACAAATCATAAACGCTTGCTGCCGTGTCTTTCAAAGATGTGAGAATGGTTCTCTCCCCCAAAAAAATTCTCAAATTCGGGGTAAATTTTGTCACAAAATGTTTTCAAACCTTTCTCAACTTCACAAAAATCTCCCAGAATGTGGATCTTGCCTTCTTCTTCGTTTAACTTCCCATTTCCATTTTCTAAAAGAAGGTTTGAAAACTCTTCATCATTCGAATCGACTTTGGGATAGAGCCTTATATTGAATAGCAAGGATAGGACTTGAACTTTGGGCTAGTGATTTAGGTAATGTCTTTAAGCTTGCTTGAACTTTATCAGCACGTGTGAAGAAGAACAGCCATTTTACCCATCCGATTTTTATTACTCCGAATGTTTGGTATTTAAATACCCAACCGGCCTTAGTGTGAACAAAATATACAGCAGAATTTAAAATGAGTTTTTGTATACAAAAATGCAAATTTTGTGCTAGGGACTTTTATTAAACAAAAATAAGTTAAATGCGTAAGGTACAAAATCTGCTGTATTTGTAGATTATTTAGCCTTTTTGATCTTTTTCATATCACGTGGAACGTTATAGTAGTGGTCAGTCAAAAAATTCAACTTCCTACGCCTAGTACTTCCTTAGATAGTCGTACAGCAATGAAAATTATCTTTTTTTTTATATATTTCAATATCAATTTCAATTATGTAAACGTTTTCGATTCATTAAATATAACATAGTTTGTCATGTTTCTCTGTCATGTAACCAACGTACACCACTATCGAATCTATCTAACTTTATTCATAATGCACAATTGAAACCACCATTTAGGTCACTTAATGTGGTTTCCTTGTTTTCAATCAACTTTGCCACCACTTAGCTTTCAAATCAATCTAAAATGTCCTTCTGTTTTTATCATTCCACAACAACTACAACAATTTGTGGATTTTTTTTAGTTCACCACATCAACCAAAGCACAGAGCACAACTCAAGCAACATTACCACCACCACCAGTCTATTAAATTCGATTATCTCTACGAGTATTATCACCTGAAAATGTCAGAGGACTTATTGGAAATGTCAACAACATTCAATTAACAATACCTCTCTAATTCTAGGATTTTGGAACTAATTGTTTACCCTACAAGCACAAAAATAAAATCAATATGACCCAATAAGAACCTCTGACATCTATCACAGAATGAACACTATAGTAGAGCGCAGGTTGCAAAAGCCAAACACGTCCTTAGCCCCGATAAGTGATAGTCCTGCCTTAGTACCATGACATAGATATCCTAGATCAATTATAAAAAAGAAAACAAATACTCAACGCATTCGTCAAAGGGCATGCCTTTGATGAAGCCCGCAATTAATGTTGGCCCACACATAAATGTTTCCAATTTTTTTTAGTAGACATCACTTTGTAAATCAAAAAGCAACAAGGATGCTATCCTGTCAGTCTGCCAGACAGATTCTGAAGGTTCCCTTGTCAAAGTCAGATTGTTGTTGTTGCTACATTCCTTAAGCATTAGAAACGAAGTCCTGATTGTATTTAAATCTATAAAGTAGCACATTTTGTTGTCGTTGCGTGGCGCATCTAAAATGAATATATCTCTCTTGCATCAGTACTAACCTAAATTATGTGGCTCAATGATAGTCTAACCACTTTTTTCCTTTGTATTCATTCAGCACAGTGTTGAAAGACATAATTCAACACAATAAAGTGTCATCAGTTATTTTTAGTTTGATACAATTTCAAATGGCTTTTGAATATCACGATAACGAGGAACGTATTGCAGTTGCAGATATGCTGATATTTGTTTTTATTTCGCCCGATTATCTTGTCAAATTCAATTTGCAATACAGGCATGGAAACACTTTTGGAAAACAAATTCGCATCGAAATGAACAGCTTTTAGATTATTTTGGAATTTCGTTCTATCAAAATCAACTAAGTCATGTTAATATTTTCGTGCTTTGTGTTTCTTATTTATTTAATAATTTGTCAGTGCAATTGTAGCCATTGGGTTACAGGGGTATGCATGGTTCGGTGATATATCAAGTATGTCAGATAATATGGTATGACAGTTAAACGTACTTTCAAGATAATTAATTACTAATTTTAACCTGCCTTAATATTAGTAGATCCCAAAAAGTTGCGATATATGTAATCAGCATATGTTCACCACGGTCATTCTTACGTCCGTCAGTTTTAAGACCCTCATGTCCGAGCAAAAAAGCTGAAATTTGAAACATATACTCTAAAGGGACCCCAAATAATTACTGTAAGAATTTTAAATCCGCCTACTGACACGCCCACGATGATGGTAATCGTGTTGTTCGCAAGATGTGAGGACAAAGTCGTTTTAAACAATTCAATTCATTGACAAAATAAAATTGTTTAAGATCTTTTTTTAAGTTTTTGATTATAATTAATGTCTTTAGTCCACAAACAAATTTCAGAGCACGTGTGAAAGTGATAAAAACGTCAAACGAAATCTGCGAACGCTTCAATGAGATTTCTAAATTCGTCGGTGCAAATAGCCTATAAGAACGTAAAAAACGAAAATAATGAAATATGTTAACAATGTCGTTTTAAACAACTCGCAAGTTGTCTACAAATTTAATTTTTATATACTCGTAAGATATTCAATTGAAATTGAAATTGTGAATTTAAAAAAAAAAAAAAAAAAAAAAACCCTTTAACGGCTCATACAGGGCCTTAAACCTAGCTTCACCAACCATTTGTGAGTGTGGTAAGTTATATTTTTGGAAAGATTGAAATGGGATCTACAGTTATACGCACTGGGTGGAACTGGAACCTGGCAATTCTTACTAAGACTACGCCTACACAAAAGTTTGAAAAACCCACTTGTCTGACCTCGGAAATTCGGCTATTTACTTGTTTTTGTTTATTTCATGGATTAAAGACTAACAATGATACAATAAACATATATACATAGATATATATTAAACAATACTTAATGTTAATATCGAGCTTTCGAAGACGTTTTATAACGCTCTCAGGTATTGCTTTGAAGTCAGACAGGTCTCCAGGGTAACATCTTAGTGGGTGCCGTATGATATGCCTTATATATTGTTTGTCCCTTGGCCCTACAATTGAAGCTTCATAAGCTTGAGACGCCCAGCTTATGCAGTGTGTCAGCATATACTTCGCAATTTTAACGTATGCTATTGAGTTGTTATCATAGACTTCAACACAAATTGAATACAGCGAAAGGCATCGTATGGTTATCGATTGGAATCAGACCATTTGTATGGTTATCCGGTCATTGCCGTATGCATTGTTCACGTCGAAGTTAGCAAAGGCCACCGGTTGATTTTCGGGATTTCAGTCTCGGAGATCGGCATATATATGGATAACATTACGAGGTTTGCGGCTATTTGTTTATGCTCACGGGTTAATGTGAGCTCCAGTTGTAAGAGACATTCATTGGCGAAGTGCGAAATGAGGATGCACTTGCAACCAATGTCGTAGCAGTAAGTTTTTGAATGAAATCATTTATCGTTCCCTGCTGTTTTTGTAAGGTGTGCTCGGTAGCATAAAGATCTGTCAAACTTCACTCAAATGAACTTTGGGTTTGGATTAAGGTTCAGCAGCAGGGTGCCGATGAAAGTCACCCTAAATTTATAGGGAGCTATAGTTTAGAGTTTACATAAAACCAGCAAACCTCGGTATTTGACTTGCTTGGGCATAATCGCCCCTCTCTAAAGTCCGTTTTCAGGACTTCGAGTTCGGTATTCAAGGCACGTTCGGTTTCTGATAGGTTCCGGTGTTGGGTGGATATAGTGATTTCGTCGGCGTATGAGAACTTTTTCAAGTTAGCCAGAGGTAAGTAGTTGATTTATAGGTTGAATATGGTTGGCGCAAGTTCTGCCACTTGCGGTAGACCGTTGTTAAACTTGTTCATGCTAGGAGGTTTAGCATCGCTGAGAACAATTTTTTACAACCGGTTAGACAATATATATTTGACTAGATGAAATGTCTTTCGACATAGTATAAAGTCCGATTATTTCACAGTAGACTGTGTCAAATGCTGCCAAGAGGATTAAATTACGAGTCTTGGTTTGCATATTATTTAACCTGCTGAAATTCGATTTGTTTGAAATATATTATAGCCTATAAAGCGACAGGACATTTTCAAATCTTGAAACTAAAGAAACAGTATTCAATAAAGCGTACACGTTTTTTGACTGATAAAGATTCGTTCAAGGAAGATTTAAAGAATCGATGGAATGAAGGGCAGTGCTTATTAATAAGTTTTTTTTTTCATTTGTGGATTACTTGTTACTCGTTCTTTTTATTCAACAAATTACGTAATGTTGCAATTTTCACAAAAAAGTTAAGTGGCACGAGTTTACCAGAAAGCAAGCCCTTGAACAATTTCAAGAACACATTGAAAGAAATCCTAAACTTACAAACAAAAAACAACTACAAAAACTAGGTCAAAAAAGTCATTAAAAACATCCCAGCCATTAAATAGCCATCAAGACAAAACTTTTGCCATAACACTTATTCCTCCGGATATTCTTCAAAGTCATTCCTGAGAAAAGAATGGTGGAGATTTTGCCATATAAGAAACTGCCTAACATGTACACAAGGATGACAGAGAGACAGACAAAGGCGCATAAAAACTTCCCACGATAATTCTATTAACAACAAAACAAACAGACATCGAAACGTGGGAGAAGGTACAGCTACCACCACGGCCCAAACTCTGGGGTGGGTTTTTCTGCCACAAAAACTCTCTCTCTCGCTGTGTCCATCTTGTGGCGAAGAACAATAATTGCGGATATAAAACCACAGGGCGGAATAAAAAATTGAAAGCAAAACACTGGATCCTACTTTTCCAGCTTGTGTTTTGTGCACTCCTGTGGAAACTTTACTCAATTCTCTGCAGGATATGAGATTTTAGTCAACAGACGACAACGATATACTATATATTCTCGACATATTATGTCTGTCTGATGAAACTCAGTAAGGTGAGTCGGTTTCAGCGTGCTTGCGATAGTTTGTACTAGAAACTATCCTTGGAAAAGTTGCTCAAGAAACTGAACGAGTATCATCGGCAGAATCACTTCATCTCATCCACACGGCTTGTTGGGAACAAAAACAAAACAATAAAATTATTTTAATTTTGGTTTTGTGTCCCTTTTGAAGATTGGCTCAGTTGGAAAAGGGCAGCATACATGAAATAGTTACGGTTGGAAGTGGCAATGTCCTTTCTTCCATCTAAATCATTTCAATTCAAAGAAATTCATGAGAAGACGATTAATTAAAAAAGTTTGGCCGCACTTATTGTGTGAGTTGTATTTTTTGTACTGTTTGACTTTTGTATTCATCATGCAGACCTTTATGACGGATAAAAACCATGAAAAAGAAATAGCAAAAACCTTTTTGAAGGATCTTTATTGCATAAGCACTTTATGGTTTTTTTTTTGTCTTGGACTGAATAAGTGGGGAAATTGAGGTTTAACGTCCAGAACCCAACTGAGGGATTTCGAGGGATATTTACTAGCGCACCGGGAAGCTGGTTGTTTGGAAAACATTTTTTGAAACTGAAATGAAAACTACGTACCTATTATTAAAAGTTTGCCTAACTGAACAGGGACAGTTAAGAAGTAGTTTAACCTATGACATTTTTTGTGTTGAATGAAGTTTAATTTTCTTTTTTTTCCTGTCGATTAATAATGACTTGATTAGTCATGATTCTTCAATGCCGACGAAGGTTTTCCAAATTTGTCTAAAACTGAATTCGCTGCATATCATATTTATACACAACGATTAGGCAGAGTTTTTTTTTTTTTTTTTTCTTTTTATTATAATAAGCGCGCACTAAAGGGATTTGTTGGGACCCTTATAATGTATTAGCTACACAGCGCGGGCGTTAAGGAAATTAGGGTGAGACGAAAAGGAGAGATGCCGATGCACGTTGGTTTTGAATGTTTGTAGGTCATAATGTGTAGGAAAAATGGAACGGGGAAGAGCATTCCACATTCGTGTTGTACGGATGAGGAAAGGTTCTTTGAACTTCACTCTACGTCGGAACACAAGCTTGAGGGTGAACTGATGAGCATTCCTTGCATGACGGGTATTGCGGTTGAAATGTTCAAGGGGGGGAATGCAACTGGCAATTTCGTTTGAGCACTTATGGTGGAAATAACGATAAAACAACGAAAGGCAGGAGACATTACGACGATGATTAAGAGAGTCAATCGATCTCGCGATGTCTCGGTCGCCAATGAGTTTTATCGCGCGTTTTTGGATCCTGTCAAGTAGCTCCAAATAAGTTATTGGTGCACCGGACCAGATATGAGCGTTGTACTCGAGTTTCGGGCGAATAAACGCCTTTTAAATTGTAGCCAGATCAGAAGGGGTGAAATATTTCTTACAATGCTTAAGGAAGCCTAGACATTTCGCGGCATTCTTGGCGACACCGAATATGTGGTCATTCCAACGAAGGTTGTATATATACCGAGAATGGAAAGTCTTTCGGTTTCAGGGATGCAAGTGCCATTCACAGATAATGGCAGTGTGTGTGGGTTTTGCTTTAATGACAGGAGACAGCATTGTGTTTTGGAAGCATTAAATTCCACTCTTTTGGTTTTACCCCACTGAGTTATGCTGATCGGAATTTAATGAGCTTAACATACGTTGCCGTTCCAGTTCCACACCCGAAGATGAGGGGCGTGTCCCAAGAAACGAATATGAGAAGCTGAGGGTACTGTCATGAGCAAAGGAATGGATTGGATTAGAAGTAACAGACAGGAGATCATTTATAAAAATCAGAAAGAGAGTCGGACACAGAACAGAGCCTTGGGGGACACCAGCATTTATTTGATGAGTTGCAGACTTGAAGCCGTCCAAAACAACTTGAATTGAACGGTCCGAACGGTAATTTCTAATCCATTGAAGAAGAGTATCATCGATTCCAAATGCACGCATTTTCGACAAGAGAGCTTGATGCCAAACTGTCAAATGCCTTTGAAATATCAAGCGCAACAATCTTACTTTCACCACCCTGATGAAGAGATTGGTTCCACTTTTCGGTTAGATACTCGTATGTCATCAAATCACCAGTGGACCTGTTGCTGCGAAAACCATACTGCCGGTCATTAAGAAGTTTTCGCGATTCAAGATATTTCATTAGCAGACGGTTTATCAGCGTTTCCATGACCTTAGAAAGAAGGGACGTAAGTGCAATTGGTCGGTAGGATGAGGGAGAAGAAGATTCGCCTTTTTTGGTACAGGCTGGACAAATGCTGTTTTCCATCTTCCCGGGATGGGTCCTGAAGAATAGGACAGATGGAAAAGCTTACGCAATGGTTTTGCCAGCGAAGAAGAACACCTCTTCAGAACGATAGCTCAGAAGAGCTAACTAAGAATTTAAAATAAATCGGCCTATGCATTTTTCTCTTTCTAACGGCACATTCGCCCGGATAAGTTCGGAACAGAGATCTTATTAATGTTTACCATTTTGAATAAGTCTTCATTGCTTTCCTTTCTTTACCTAGTCCGAGACAAAGTTAGTTTTATACTTGAAGTTGGCAATACCTCACATACAGCTTGCAGAAAAACCAGGCCAATAGTCTGACATCTTTAATGATAAAAACCGCATAAGTGGTCCTTAAATATTTAAAATTGTGGGCTAAGTGGTTAGTGCGTCGAATTGGTGACCAAGGGTTCTCAGATTCAAATCATGCCGCTGCCCAATAACACTTATAGTTGTTTTCACTGCCCCACCTCTTGCGAAAGTCTGACAAACATTCAAGAGTATCAATTGTTATTAGAAGCTTCTCAAATTTGCTGTTTGAAGTTAGCGTAAAACTTGTAGATCCCTGTCATTCGTATCAAAAATAATGTTTCGCACACCCACATCACTTACGAGAGCTTAGTGAGACACAACTATTTAGAAGCGAACTTCAATATTTCTTTGATAATCAGAGCAACTAATTTTTCACATCCTTTCCCTAATCAAGCGATTTCAACCTTAAACAAAGTTAAGCTTTTCAATTTAGTGAAACAAGATGAAACATAAAATTTATAAATTAATCAAATTATATTCCTAATAAAATTCAGTATTAGGAATATAATTTGATCTTTACTTTCATATACATTTTTTTTAAATTTAAGATTTAAACGAACTTTAAAATTTAAAACCAATACCATAAAGTGTAACTTCACAGACGTACAAGTGCATGCTTACTGTGTAAGCTGGTATTAGACAAAATAAATAAAATAAAAAAGTTGAGAAAAGCCAGTTTTAATACCTGTATTCAATACTTTATATTTATATACGAGTATCTATACATTTATGGTTCCTTGCTATCTTAGTCACTGTAGTCACTGTAGTAGAAAGTCAATCCAGGCAGCCTTCCGATTATATACACCATCAAAAAATCTCTCTGTATTAAGGAGTTCAACTTAGGCCTTCATTGAACAACTTTGAATAAAATTCTATTATTTATGCCCTTTGAACAAATACTCAAATCCAGAATGATGAAAAATTCACTTGAGAGAAGCTCCATTAAGAGGCAAGCACAAAGGGGGCCCTTAACCTTAAGTAGTAGTCCCTTCCCCTTTGCCGACTTCAGGGTTGTTGTTTACGCGGACGATGTTGCTATCTTCATATCCACATGTTCCTGCCGCCGTTAAAAATCTAGAGTGACAGATGTACTTTTATCAGCGAAGAGAGCAAAACAATAGCCACGCCAACACGATCTTAGCTCCAGGGGTATCTCTTGCATTCTGGTGACCAACTGCCTAATGGTAGAAACAGATAAACACTTCGACTTCAACTTTGACAACCACGCCGCAAGTTTTAGGACCAATGCTTTTTAATGGGATGGAAAACATAAGCACCTGAACCTCAACTTCGACTTCAACGTTCGACCTAAATCCTAAATTCAAGGTTAAAGTGGGAATCCCACCAACTTTCTGGCGATGTTTTCAGTTTACCCAACATGCAAATGCTTATATTTTGAGCGAATTTTATCTCTGGTTTATATTTTGACATAATTTTCTAGTTTGTTTACAACCATTTTTTGTTTCGCTCTCAAAGTTGCATTTTTCAATGTGTTTGACTCGACTTCAAACCCTGAAGTTCTCGCTCCTGTCAAAGTCGAAGTTGAAGTGTTGATCTGTTTCTACCTTAATGAAGTTGACTTCACTCTGTTCTTCAAATACTCAATACTAGACAAAAAGAATTGGGAGACACGCTATATCCTTTACAACGGATCGATATTAATATTTACGAACGTGTATAAAACCAAAATAGGAATTACCTTAGTCTGCTCGGAAGACCTTGACATCGGCCTGTCCTTCAAACTTTTGCAACGAGTTTAAGCCAGTCATTCGCCAAGCCGCTGACTGATAATGGTTAATGGTAAATACCGTTATAATTGATATCTCCACATAATAAAGTCAGGTGGACAGCAAGGTCTTCACATCCGGCATAATAAGATCCAAGTCACTGACGCACTGGCAGGAATCTCTTAACGAAGTAGTCACACATAATAATATGGGTGGCGACGGTGTAGAGGTTAGTGTGTTGGCTTGTGACCCGTGCGGTGCAGGTTCAATCCCCATGGGGAACAACAACATACGCCACCCAATCACATGCCTCTACACCAAAAGGAGGATTTCTGCCTGGTAGTACAATGGAACGTTACCGAGTCTGAGTGCTCTGGGATTTGGATTTCCTTTTTTTATAAAAATAAAAAAAAAAAAAAAAAAAAAAAAAAAAAAAAAAAAAAAGTCACACATAATAACAGCAGACATCCTATTTGGAATTGTCCAGCTAACAAATTACCTAGACAAGATCTTTCTGGTACAAATATGCTACACAAAAGAAATCATTGATGCACCGATGTCGTCTGTTAGCTTATGTACGCCGCTTATGCACGCCGCTGATGCGATTAAAAAATCTAACTATACAGTTAGCCATCTTAGACTACAATGATAATAATATGCTCAGAGGCATCCCCAACAGGAAGAAGCGGAGATAGTTTTGCACTTCATATAAACGTGTCACTTGCCAATATTCGGAAGGCTTCATGAGGATAATATCTTTTTTAACAATATAAACGATCTAAACAAAGCCTGCATGACCGATATTAACAGTTTTAAAAAAAAATATTGTTTCTGGGAGCGTTCATTGCGGCGCAGCAACCCCTTTCCGATTGCATCACATCGGACTTCTCTTGCTCTGAGTGTATCTACCTAAGCGTGGGTCATTTCAAACCAACAAACCATCTGCTTTCCTTTGAACGGCAGTCTATGGCTACGATGGAGTTTGAAGAGAATGAGTCTAGGAACTTAATCGGAGCTTGACTGTCCTAGAAGATACGTATGTCCTTAGTAGATATTACGTTTCTCTTCAGCCACGTCAAACCTTCTTTAATCGCCATGATTTCCGCATGGAACACGCTACAATGACCAGGAAGAAGGAAAGAGAGGCTAATATTTAGTCTTTCTCAGAAAACACCCCCACCTTCCCCATCACTAGTTTTTGATCCATCGGTTTAAATGTGGATCGATTAATCCTCCGTAAATGCATCATCCTCCCAGAATGATCTGGTGGGGATAGTGGTTTGGAAGTTCTTTTCGTACTGTAATTGGGGTATGGCGTAGTATATGGTCCTCGGTAGAGACCCAAATGAGTCCAGAATGAGTGGCCAATATTCTTATTGATCCACTGTAAGGTAGCTTTCAAGCGGCCAGCGGAACAGGCGGCTGCTTGCCTACTAAATATATCGAGGGGTGTCAGATGAAATAAAATGTCCATTGCAGCGGAGGTAGTCATTCGGAATGCTCCGCTAATGCACAGACGCACAGTTCGTTGGACCCTGCTCAGCTTGTGATGGTTTACCGCTTTATCCAATGCAGTCCACCAGACAACCACCACGTATGTCAGAATCGGTCTTACTACCGATACGTATAGCCAGTGAGAGATGCGGGGTTTTAGGCCCCATTTATTTCCAATGGCTTTTTTGCAAGAGAAAAGTCCTACTGTAGCTTTTTTGACTATTTCTTGTTTATTGGATTTCCAGCTTGAAAAGAGGACAAGTTCGGTTTTGTGGGGGTTAACACCCAGGTCACAGCGATTTGCCCATCTTTTAAGCTTGTTAAAAGCATTTTGTAGGAGTTTCTTTAAAGTGTTGAGGTGTTTTCAAGAGACGGCAATAGCAACGTCATCCGCGTTAAACCGAACGAAATTTTTACATCGACTGCTTCGATTGCGTGCGGATTTTATCAAAGATTAAGCAATGAATTCTTTGAATGGGTGAAGTAAATAATACTCTATACCTAATCATTCCAAAAACAGACGCCCTTAAGCTACGTATACTTTTCTTTGTAACCTTTAACTGTATTCTGAACTTTGCTTAGCGGTTCTCTTAGTGAAATGTATCTCTACTAATTGGCCCTTATGACTTATGTAGCTACACAACCTCTGTCCTCATTAAAATTCAGAATTCTTCGACTCGTAACTCTCGATCTGTCTTCTTCAAATACCAGCCACTTTAAGCATTGCAAAATCTCAAGTTCCATTTAACATACATAGCCAAAAAGGAAAATACAGATACCTAAAGTTTCTCTGTTAATAACGATAATCCTTCACTGCAGAATGTGAAAATATATCCTTTACGGAAATATGGGAGGACTCATAAATTGAATTTGTTTAAATAATGTATCTGAATAATGAAAGCCTCGACTGCATGTCGAAACACTGGCTATAAATTAAAACACATACGAGTACCTACAACCACTCTTTTAATTATCTCCAAAAAAAAATACATATATATGTATATCTACGTGGATATATAGTTGGCTGTTATTTTCGCTGTCCATTTTTTTCATATAACTGCGGACCTATCTAGTGTATTTTTTTTGTTTGCTTTCCTGCTGTAAAAAAAGGGACAGTTAGCTGGATATTCAATGATTGCGGACCACACCTGTAAAAAATTATGTCGCACATTGTTACATGTGGAACCCTCATTTGTTGTTTTTTGCATTTTTTTTTATAAATATTTTATTTTCATTATGTTTCCCAAAAATAAATAAATAAATTATTATAAGAGAAAATGGAAAAGTATAAACCATGCCCGAATGCAATATGAAATAAATAATGTACAATAATACCTCCTGCGTACAAACACATTTGCATGAAATATGCAAGTGGATACAATTTACATAAAGAGAAAGGTTAAAAAATAGCGAAACCGAAAAAAAGGGTTTGCGATGAGGGGGCTGTATTATTTTTGAACATGTACGTACATACACATCTGCATCTGGTTAGTGGAAAGAGCAGCAGGTTTTATAGTCTTATTCGGAGGTCGTTGGCGTTTTTGAACATTCGCTTTTAAATATTCAATTGTTAAGCAGGCAGGTTAGTTAGTTATATTCAAGGGATACATCCATTACATATTCATTTCGGATGGAAACAATACAATCATCATATGTCTTTTTATCAGCTTAACATTACATAGCGTTTGCTTCAAAGATACAACATCACAGATAGAGATTTGAACTTGATGGAGCTGCAAAACATTTTTTTAATTTCTCGATATTATTGTTACTTATTAATACAATCGCGGTATGTGCACGCGCCCCTTACTGAGAGCCCCAGCCGTCTGTTATGCTTCTTGAAGGCAGTGTCCGGACAGGATGCCGATTGTCACTCTAAGCTAAAATCTAGGTACTTGGACTCTCATCAGAAAGCTTTGTTTAATTTTGTTTTGCCACTTAACTTTGAAGAAAGATTTCTTTCTTCTTTATCAGAATCTCCGACAAATCTTTGATTTTCTACATTCAAAGAAGAAAAGTCAAGGCTTACTTTACTTTTAAATTCATTTTTATTAATTATTAGCTTATATCAACTTACATACTAGACAAAAATGATTAAATCTAACTTAAAATTAACAGGATACTTATTCTAGATTATTGATCCTTATGCGGACGCCCTAAACTTAACTCTATCTTATAATTATTGCCTTTCGGCCTAAAAACTATTTTACGAACTAATCTTACATATTATGTTTTCATCGAGAAAATTTTTAAGAAAACTCGGCATCTTTATCAAATTTAATATTTTTATATAAAAAAAAAACAAATTACAAACTACTTACTCTACTTACTTAAACTAATTAACATACTCTAACCATAATTAGGATTCTGAGCACTCGTTGCATTACGAAACAAGTGGTCAAAATCCCAATTGCTTTCCGAGCGCCTGGCAGTCGTCAACGTGCACACGCGCCGCCCAGAGCTGACTGATGCCTTACAGAATCAATCACCTCCCGGAAGCACCACCACAAGTTGGCGAGCCCGGCCCCTCCCAGAAACGCCCTAGCTAACTTAGTCTATCTTACAAACTAAGAGGATGTTACCTAGAGTAACGCACCGTCTTGGGAGGGCATGTTGAACCCTCCACCCTCAAAAAGCCACCAAAGTTCGGCAAATTGCTTTTCTGTATCGAATTTATCCCTCTCCGCTATTGCGGTACTGAAACGGAGGAGCTCATGAGCATTGGCGACGTCCTCGACGCGGATGAGCCCCTTATCTCTCGCACTGCGGTAGCGGTGGTATAATACCGGGATACCATCCCTCGTCTGTACCAGCACTTTTGCATCAATATGGATAAAAGCCTCTGGCGGGATAAAGCCAGGCCGGAGCGTACTCTCTATGTACATTTCATTGGGGTAGTAAGCCCCAAAGATCAGACTATTGTCGCTGGCCATCGCCCTTGCAACGTGCCTTCGAGTCACCTTAATGAGGAAATTGTCAATCCTATTCAACTGAGCCCCATCGTATAGGACCTTGTTGGGATAGTATTTTATATAGTTGGATTCAGGCGTTCGGAACAACCGGAGCCAGGTCCTAAGACATTGTCTCTCCAAAACCCGAATCTTTTCCATATAGCTAGGCGCTATATTAAACCATAATGGACAACCATAAGCGATGATCGGCCTTATAAGGGCCACGTAGCAAATGACCTTCAGTCTGGAGTCAAGTTGACTGCTATGAAACAGTCTCCTTGTCAGAGCATAAGCCTTCTTGGCCCCAGCAAGACAGGCAACTATATGTCTATCGAAATATAGATACTGGTCAAGCCAGGTACCCAGATATCTAACTCTTCTCACCGCCAATGGCTGCCCATTTTGTCCAATAATGGCCAATTTCTTCCAGTTTTTTCTGGTATCCCTAGAGGCCCCAGCCAATGGGGTTCTGAACAAGACTGTTTCCGTCTTCTGAAAGTTGATTTTCAACTTCCAGTCGTCACAATATCGCTTAATTTGATCGAAGTCACGCTGCAAAAAGATATTAATGACCTCGATTTTAGGACCTGATCTGTATGCCACCAAATCATCGGCATACGCTATAGCATGTCTGAGTGAACCTACCAGATCACTCGTGTAAATGTTAAACAGGATCGGAGAATTGACCGCCCCCTGATGTAAACCGTTTTTAATTTCAAAGACTCTGCTCGAAGTCACGTTGCCACATTTGACAACGAACTTCTTTCCCATAAGCATATTATAAATTACATATAGCAAAGGTTTGTGCATCCCCCGCCTGGTGAACTTGTAGAAAAGTCCCTCTAACCATACGGTGTCGAAAGCCTTCTCAAAATCAACCAGACAAGCACCCGTGCATTGGTTCTTGCATTTATTCCACTGAATGTCGGAAACCAGTTTCGACGCGGCATGAATGCCTCGCCCTGAAACCAAACTGGTTGTCCGGAATTATGTTATTGTCCTCGACCCACTTTCACAGGGCTCTATTGACAACCTTTTCAAAGACCTTGCTAATATTCGGAAGCAAGCTAATTGACCGGAGATTGGCAGGGTTCGTCCTATCTTTACCTTTTTTCGGGATAAGGTGTACCACAGCTACCTTCCAATGCGCCGGATAATGTGCATTATTCAGCGCATTGTTAAACAGCGTGGTGAAAATATCTACAGCCTCCAGAGGCAGGTGTCTCAATACGACGTTTGGGACACCATCCATCCCCACCGACTTTTTATTCTTTAGTGACTCGAAGATGCACAGAAGATCATCCTTCGACACGAACAAGTGCGATGCATCTCGGCCATTGGCGACAACTGCATTAGCAAAAAGTCAAGGCTAAGCGCTGGACAATGTACACTTTTTGAGCGCAATGTCAATATAATATAAATGATGTTTTTAAGAATGATAGATCCTAAAATAGTATTTTTGACAGTTCTTCGATATTTATGTTCAGTCTTCAGTTTTGGCATTGAACCAATAATGTTAATACGGAGCCAATATCTACTAAAAGGTGTAAATGCACGTTCAATGAACTTTGCATCGAAGTTGATTTTTGTTTACCTCGAGAAAAATTCAGAAAGTACGTTTTTGCATTGACATTCGATTTTTATACATTTTATTGTTTATTTAAAGTAGGTAGTCTATAAGGTAATTGGTTTTTTATACGTGATGGCTCACAATTTTTCCTGGTTTTTGTTTTTCTCCCCACTTCACGTGGTAAGGATTGTAAGATATAATGGTTGTTCATTCAAAAACAATATAAAGGATATTGGCGGAAAACAAAAACAAAAACCAGGAAAAATTGCGAGTAATCACATATAAAAAAAACCAATTACATTGTAATATTCTTGACAAAAAAGTCAAAAAGTCTTTCACCCTCTCTATCACCCATTTCAGTCAAACTATGCTTGTCAAAATGTGGAATAAAATTAGAGAAACACAGAAATAAAAAACCAGAATGAATAAAATAATATTATTACAGTCGCAGGTCTGTCTAAGAAAATAAAAGAAACTGGATGAACTGAAACTCGTGGCTTCAATGGCACACTAGATGAGTGCTTGTCTGAGGAGACGCTGGTCTAGGTTCGAATCCCAGTGGAAGTGATGGATTTTCGGGATAAAATGAAGGAAGAAGACAGACCAGCAACATATGCTCGCTGTGTGATAAAAAATTAATAAAAAATCATCATAAATAGTGTAGTACTTCTTTCTATTTGAAAACCTGTTTTTGTATGTGAGAAGGGTGATTTGGTTGACTCGATCTTGGGAGGAAATATACATAAAATCGGTGGAATTTTTGACACCTCCTTTGTGTTCCTCCTGTTGTCGATTTTTCCCTTTCTCTACTTTCTCCACTCCGTCTTTCGTCTCGTCGTTCCGATCGACTCAATCAATCCTTGTAGGTACGTATAAGATGTGAAGGTACTCGAAAGTCTAGTTTTTGAAATTTTGAATAAAAATCGAAAAGAAGCCATAAAAAACCGACAGCTTGAAGCACACCCTTATTTTTATTTAAAAATCATGGTTTGTAACGAGGATCACTTTTGGTTCAATAGCTCTGTTAACAAGCAAAATTGCTTACTTTTTAATTCATTTGTATACCCTATTCTAAGGGTATATTATTTTTGACTTCTAGTTTGTAACTTACCTCAATATTGCCCGTAGACCCGAGGCGAGGCGCGCAAGACCGAATTCGCGATCGGCCGATAAGACAGATTTTTTGGATACAGATTTTTCTTATCGGCCGACTAGATATATACAATTGCATATAAAATCGTAACCAAAGCTACTCAATGTTGTAATGGGCCGACCGTAAAAAAAGCCTTGCGTGCCTGGCCTAAACGTTTCTATATTCCTGATCAGCATCGATACCAATGTCGATCTATCCATGTCCGCCGTTCGTCGCAAAAAATATGCAACATATACTCTCTAGGGGCCTGAAATAATAAAGTGTAAGAATTTTCAAAATCTGCCCAAAATCTCAAAAAAAAATATAACGAAAAACAATTTAAAAAAAAACTGTTTAGTCGTAAAGTCAAAGTTTGAGCTAGGAAGCTGAATTCAGGGGCTTAACGCTCATGTGTAAACATTTTTGAAAGCCGCTATTTTTATTGGAGAAATCGTTGTAAATAAAGGTTTATTCTTTGCAAAGTATGTAGATAAAGTCGTTTTGAACAATTCCTTTGTATAAAATTGTCTGCCATGCCCACTTTTAAGGGCATTTCTTTACAAACACTTTGTTTTTTCTATAAATTATTCTAAATGTTGTATAATAGAATATGTAGACCCTTCTTAATAATTCACCCATACTGAGATTTTTGGGGAGTGTCAAAACACCAAACAATTCAGGTCTCGGAATCGATGAAGCTCTCTCAGCCTTTCTTAACCAGACGCTGAGAGAGATTCATCTATTGTAAGACCTGCATTGTTTGTTGTTTATCAGCATACATCAAAGAGTTCGTTTTGAAATATTTTCAATTACCTGCAGTTGCATTAAGCATTACTGTAACCACAGAATCGTACGAAGAGAAGGGGACAGAAATAGGGGCTCAAACCTCCCCCAAAATGTTGCAAAACGTAGAAAATATACTTTAGGCCTATTGGTTTTGGTGAACAAAATCTATACAGGGGTATCCGACTAACTTAATTGTACAATAAAAGTAATATAGCGCAAAAACCAAAGTTAATGACAATTTGGAAAGAGTTTGAAAACCCCCAATAAAACCTAGTTCTCGATACGACCCTGGCCGAAAGGAAATGGTTGTATCGATAGGTGTCACTGCTAAAACAACCCGACGATCGCTTGTAGATTTCGAGGTGATTTAATTAAAATATCCGAAAAGTAAGAGATTAAGAAATTTTCCAAAAGTATGGAAAATTTTGCCGATTTTGAAGTAGACTTCGAGTTATTTGCCGAAATCTCGGATTTCGATTCGGTGCGAGTAGCCTATAATGCGCTAGCTACTGAACCACTACGTAATGTTTATTCCCAAAACGAATTCTGTGAAGTTAACTCGATGTGGATGAGTTTAGAAGGCAGATTACTTAAGCTATTGAGATGTACATGGTGGTCACTAAAATCGATATTTCCCCGCATTTTGTCTTCTTGAAACGTTGATATGTTACATTTTTGTAATTTTCTGCAGTCGTTATATGTTAATTATACATTTCCGGCGTTCACATACGGTGACCTTCCGTCCTGTATTTAAGGACAATCCTTTCTGTTTTCGTTCGAGCTGTATTTTGTCTTTTTAATGAAGGACGGGTTTTGCTCTCTAGTTTTGAAACTGTCGTTATTTGAATAATAAATAATATTTGACCAGGTGACAAATCACAAATGAAATATAATTTCGGCAAAACCTGCTTAGAACTTAGAAATTTTCTAGTCATAAACGAGATATTTTAAAGAAACGTCACCACTTTTCTCAAAATTACGAAAAGTGAGCTTAATTAGTATGTTCATGAAACTCTTACGCTGTGCAGTTTTTAAAAAGAATAATTCTTCTCAAAAATAATATACTTTTAATACTTTATGCGAATTTAAACCAATGAACAATACCTCTTATTTATCTAAGTCCGGTATTCACGGACCACTCATACGTTTTAAAACTAAGAAGCTCTCTCTCTCTCTTTTTCGAACTCTTGAAAAAGACAATGTCAAGATATGAATTACTAGTGTGAAAATCCGTCTAACGCTTTATATTTACAAAAACCAAGCTATAATGTCTTTCCATTTTGAAAATATATGTTGAAATTTCAATTGACAGCCAGAGTTTTGAATTTATGTTATTTTAGATTGGTCGGGAGTGGTAGGTATGCGCGCTCATAAATCTGCACTTATAAGGGTTGGTGAATACGGTTTACGAAGCTCTTATTTTGGTATTGGTCGGTGAATCCGATTTAATAAATAATACAAAATGTTTGTTAACAAAAATATGATTGTCCTTTATTTTGCTTTGGCAAATATGATTACTGTACCCGTACGGGACTTAAAACCTACCTACTCCAACTATTTGCTTATGCCAATTGAAAAGGAAATAAAATTTAAAGCCGGCTACGAAAGTCAAGTTTGAGAAGCTTCTCATGACAATTGATACTCTTGAATATTTATGAGACTTTCACAGCAAAAACTTAAGTTGTTACTGGACCGGAAACAATTATGAATTTAATAGCTTTGAATATTATTTTCATGTAATGACACTTACATAGCCTGGGTGGCTAAACATTATTCACGATAATTGAACAACAATCCATATTAAAAACAAAACTCATCTGACAGATCTTGACTTTATCTCAATGAAGATATGACACGTGTTGTCTGTTATTACAAGAAGATACTTCTTAAATTCTTATTTGGCATCATACCTCCTCAAACACATTACCAAAATCCAGCTACTAACGCAAGCCAACCGGTTTTAATCTTTCCAGAAACCTACAACTGGTAATAAATTACTTTTTTCTGCACGGACGGAAAAATAGTAAGAAAAACTACACACATGCACACGTTGATGAAAATAAAATCAATATTTTCCTCGGTATGCCAAACCCGATTAATACCATTGTCACTCATCCAAAATATGAGTGTTTAGAGGGAGGCATACGCAAGAAAAAAGAAAAAATACCAAAAAACCTTAAATATATCGAAACATAGCTAGATCCTAAAACAAAACTCTGACCATTAATATTGCATTTATCACTGTTATGATATTGTATAGGGTGCCAGTATTTGTCCTACTCTGCAGAGCCAATAGCTTTCATTCCATCCATTCACCACCATTTCCCAAAGCTACCACAAATTATCTGACACTATTTACAGTCCAGATATTGTTGTATCGTCGCAGATACCTACATATATGCCTCGGGATCGAGATGATTGGGTGGAAAAACCACCAACCATCACAAGGATATAATAATGATAATAAATTTATCATATTTTGATGGAGTGTCCTAATATTTCGGGCAAAAATACTCTACTCATAAATATATAAACTGTGTTCAAAATACAAGAACCTTCGTACAGCCGTATTTAGGTGACAAGATTTCGATACTAAATTTTACTTTTACAAGTAAAACTATTGCTCCACGAGGGACCCATAAAGCAATTCCCAAACCATGCTAAAATTATAATGTGTCCGCTATGTGTACAGATGACATTGTTTGTGTGTATCTCTGGTCATATGTAATTGAAATAATAATTTATTAATGCATTTGTATGATGTGGTAGAATTGACTATTATTTTGACTTATGAATAGAAAAGCTTAAGTGTAATGATAGGATGCGATATGAATGGAATTAGAACTTATCTCGTGCGTATATTATGCACGTGGTTATGAACTCCAATTAATATTTATACAAGCAATCAGGATAATGTGAAGGTAAATCTAGATGAGTATGTCCTGATCAAATAATGATTATTGTGCCAAATTGAAAGAAATCCATATTCATGTGGAATTGATAATGAGTGATTTGATGAACATAATTATGTGACAAAAGTATAACTTTGCTATGAGGGTTTTACCTGTGGTTCTCGATCTTAATCCTCTTAGTAACGAGCAAATAGTTTAGATACAAGAGATTATTATGGATGTCACGATCTTCGCGACGGGGAGGTAATAGCCTGCAGCGGTACGACTTTCAAACCGGATGGCTAACGACCGTCTATGGACGTCACTGCAGAGTGAATAAACAAAAATGTCGCCAAGCTAAACGAGAAATGTGAGAAAGAGACGATGCTTGTAGGGGAGGAAAACTTTCCGAAGCTGCATTTCATCAGAGGGTTCTTCCCACAAAGTTCGACAAGAATTATGGCAATGCTAGATAACCAGAACAAAAACTCAAAAGCAGGACATGGAGAGTTATGCAAATGGTATTTGCCGTCAATGAAAATATAATGAGGCAACTTGTTGAGATCAAGGGGTTGGTCACTGTCCGGTTTGGTCAGATCATGCTAATTTAAAAAAAGTGCTAACAAGTCAGCAAACCAAGGCCCAAAAAGATCTGCCCACCATTCGACAAGCATAAGAACAGAGATTGCCGGCGGTAATGCTGGTGGCATAAAATCTGGAGCTAGCACCAGTGAAGCAGGAACAAGTGCAGAGAAAACAACTGCCTGAAACTGTACAGCCGAAAAGGCTATCAGTGCCAACAGAACCACCACCAGCCAAAACCGATTCAGGCCCAAGCTGGCCGCAGATCGAAATGAGGCAAGAGTGCGACGGAACAGAAACACAAAAGTCTTAGAGGTAACTAAGACGTTATCTCCCACCAGGTTGTAGTACGACGAAGGGATTGTACTAACTCTCAAAGGGTACGAAACCCTGATTATGCACGCTAGTAATGTCAACCCGACTAGGCGTGCTGCAGGCTAACCTGCACCTGAATATGGGTGCCTCGGACACCTTTAGCCAGCGATGAACCAAGGGTTATATCGCTATTGGTTTTATCCACGATCCATGGGTTAGATTTTTACATTAAACAGCAAGACCAGAGAGCTCTTTCAGTCACGAAAGGTATAATATTCTTCTCATTCCAGGTTTTAAGACTATGTGACCGTATAATTTGAGTGCCACAATGGCCGGGAGGTACATCAATTTGTATACTTTGCTAAACACATTGAAGAAGTGCCTCCGTCCCACATGTCTATTACTGCGTGGATCAGCAAGTTCATCTCATCATCGGTTGCGACGCCAACGCACACAACCGGTTTGGGGCAGCCGAAATACCAACAAAAGATATTTGAAAAACTTCCTTCAGAAGCACACCTACAAAAAGCACTTTCTAAGGATCACTCAAACTGCATGGGATTGTTAATCAACGCTGATTGTACAATAAAACGCGACCGGGAAGAAACTGTGAAAACATCACTTCAGGCCCACTCCATGTCTATAACAATGGACATATCAAATTACCATATAGGGGGATTTCAACTCCAAAAACATTAGCGAAACTAACCGTTTATCTGGGGAAGGTTAAGTTGGTTGATAAGTCTCTTTTCCATCCGGCTTACCGAGCCAGAAGTTTTAAAAAAAATGTTTTGCTAGTTAATTTATTGCTTGCAACAAAATTTATCATTATCTACAATTGATAGCAAAAAATCGTAGCATTATTTCTGAATTATCTGCGAAAGGTTTTTGATAGTTGTTTTCTAGTATACACTCCTCAGATTGCTACTGCCAATACCCTTGTGGTATTAAAATTCTCACGTCTCATTAAGACTTTTACTGATCTTAACTTTGCTCAATTTGGCGAGTCTTCAACTATCGTTATTCTGTGTAGACAAACAGCAATGAAAATATTTTCCCCTGGCTTAAGTATCCTAATGTATCTTTTATTGCTTTCACATATAAAAATTGCAAAATTCTAACTCCTTTCAATAACTTTTCACAAGAAAGCTCTACGATTTTGTGAGTGTTAAAACTTCCATAAGTAGGCCTATATTTTGAGCTATTTCATTATCCTTTTCTCATAAGTCTTTGGGCAATCAGAAACAAACATTTTTATGACCTGTATCCTTCGGATACAATATCCATATTTTGCTGCCTAAAATTTATTACTCGCGCGTTGTTGGACGAAAGGATTGTCCCATGGACTTTAATGAAAATGCAATAAAAGCTATTCCAAGCACACAAATCAATTTTGCGATATGAAAAATCCATAAAAAGTTATATATTAAATATTTATGACTATATTTGTTGTCAATGTTCAATGTGGATGATGTCGTCAATAAATTGCAACGGGGTATAGCAGTGCCCAGGCCCACGATTTATTTGAAAGTCACAATAAAATGTCCATTAATTTCTTCATTATCGTCATATTCTATTAATCAAATCCAATCGGCACGTACCAGTGTGGCTTCAGGCCCGGCAATAATAGATCAAATTTTCACACCGGGGCAATTCCTTGAAACGACCAAAACGAATTTCAAGTCGTGTCTCACTATATTTTCATTGACTTTAACGCCGCATATGATAGCATTCATCGTCAGGAGCTCTAAATGGCGATGGCCGAATATGGGATCCCGGCAAAACTGATCCAGTGATGTCGCATGACACTTTGAAACACGCGGTGCAATGTGCAGTTTGGCAGAAGATCTTCCGAATTATTACAAACCTGCACCGGATTTTGGCAAGGAGATGCGCTATCAAATGACTTCTTCAATCTTGTTGTGGACAAAATAGTGCGCGGGGCAGGTGTTACCACCGTAGGCACTATTTTCAATGGATTCGCCCAACTATTGGAGTATGCGGACGTTATCGACATCATATGCCGTTCCCAACGTTCCATGTTAGAGGCTTTTTC
Organism: Portevinia maculata; assembly: GCA_949715645.1. Taxonomy (NCBI): domain Eukaryota; kingdom Metazoa; phylum Arthropoda; class Insecta; order Diptera; family Syrphidae; genus Portevinia; species Portevinia maculata. The sequence continues at coordinate 44,410,667 of OX454525.1, forward strand.
GGCGATTGAAGAACAGGCGAAATTGGTTGGTCCTAAGTAATTGAGGAAAAGACTAAATACATGCTATCAACAAACAAACCAACATCTGTCCACCGCCTAGGACAAAACGTCAATGTTGATAGCAATTAATTCGAGGTGACTAAGGTGTTCATTTCCCTTGGAGTGTACATCAACTGTGCAAATGACACTTTAGTTTAGATCCGACGGAAAATTACCTTAGGACACCGCTGCGACTTCGGTTTGACCAAAAAAATGGGTTCAAAACTCCTGACTCGAACAACAATACTTAATCCTGCCAGTCCTGCTTTATGGTGCCGAGTGCTGGACAGTATGTAGGAGAGGAGATCTAGTATTGGGTTCTTGTGAAAGAAAAAATACTACGTCGGATATTTGGTCCTGTGTGTGAGGAGGGCTAATGGAGGAATAGATACAATGGCGAACTCTATGAGCTGTACCAAGACGTGGATGTAGTCCAAAAAGCTAAATCACAACGACTATTTTGGCTCAGCCACATTGAGGGAATGGACAGTAATGCTCCAGCCAAGGGGATCTTCGACTCCCAGCCCCCAGGTTGGAGAAGGCAAGGAAGACCGAATCTCCGTGTAAAAGTTCAAGCCATCGTGTGCCAGCCGCATTCATACATCTGGTATTAAAGGCGCAAACATCCTCATATTCTCAGATAGCCAAACAGCTTTAAATGCTCTTAGCTAGCACAGCGTTAACTCCAACTCAGTCATGCACTGTTTCAATACTCTACAAACACTCTTCTTAAGAATCAACACCAAACATGAAGGGCCGATGTGTTATGCAGAAAGCGTTCAGAAACACCACTCGCAGGTCCTGAACCCTTCTGCTGCACTCCTAGATCGGCAGCAATCATAGCAATACAAATCTGGGAACATACGAAATTTAGCTTAAATTGGCAAAACATCCCACGTCTAAGACAGCAAACAAGCCATTCCGCACTTTAATAACATTGCCAGCAGATGTCTAAGTCTAAGAAGGCATGATATCAACAATTTAGTAGGTTATCTTACTCCTCACCACGGTTTACGTTATCACCTTAACAAAATAAAAATAGTAGTCTCTCCTGAGTGCCGACTATGTCTTGAAGAAGACGAAACAACTGAGCATATATTATGTGAATGTCCAGCCCTCATTGAACAACTGAGTTCCGAAGACATAAAGAATTCTTCTGCTGGTAAAATTGTCTTTTTATACCCTATTCTAAGGGTATATTAATTTTGACGCATAGTTTGTAACATACCTTAATATTGCCCGTAGACCCCTAAAAGTTACTATATTTATCATCAACATCGATAGTAATGTCGATCTAGCTATGTCCGTCCGTCCGTCCGTCGGCAAAAATTAGGCCTTTAAACTGGGTCAAGAGAGCTGAAATTTTAACCATATACTCTCTAGGGTCCCGAAATAATCAAGTTTACGAATTTTTGAAATACGCCCACAGACACGCCCACAAACTCAAAAAACGAATTTTTCGAAAAAATCGAATTTTGAGCTAGAAAGCTGAAATTTATTATATAGATCTATGACTCCTAAAACTGCTCGGGAGATAAAATTTTTAAAATCCGCAAACTGCCACGCCCACAATTTAATAAAACAATTTTATTGAAAAACCAAAGTTTGAGCTGAAAATTATAATATATACTCTCTAGGGGCCCTTTATGCTCATTGTAAATATTTTCAAAATCCGCCTACTGACACTCCCACAATTTAAAAAAAAAAAACTTTTTTTGAAAATCCAAAGTTTGAGCTAGGGAGCGTTTTTTTTACGAAAGCTTCGTTTTTTTCGATAAAATCCTTTAAATATTATATAACAAAATATGTAGAGCGTTCTTACCAATTCAACCATACTTAGACTTTTGTCACGCCCACTTATGAGGGATAGGAATAAGAATGGGGTATCCAACAGTTCGCCCAAGCGGACTGTAGCCCGTCCCTATGTTTTATATATAAAGCAGAAACTCTACCAGCCTAAATATTTGCTGGTCCCTATGGTAAAAAAGATCTCATAGGTCGAAGTGATTTCTCCATCGCCTTGCCGAACCAGTAATTTAAAAAAAAATATTTATTGAAATGTAATATTTTATAAAAAAATTTATATGAACGGTTATATTTCTAATAATCATCACGGAGAATTATTTTTTGGCGAATATTGGAAGACTTCATTCTGAAAAGTAAGCATCTGGAATTAGAGGTTAAGTTCCCAATTCTCCAATTCAATTTAAAAAAATTCTTTGAACTTTCTCAATTTTGTATTTAAGGCATTATTGTGTTTTTGATAATTTTGATGTTAAATGCATCGTAGTAAATTTCTATTGTGTCATTTTGCAACGTGGCAAGACCGTACATACAGAACAGAATGGAAAAAACTTTAAAAGGTTGAAACTGTCAAAGTATTGATCTAACTGTGAGTTTCGAATACCATTTTTGTTTCACGAAAATTGAAAATTCACCTCGCAGAGTTTTGCTGTGGATAAAAAAAGAAGCTTTACTTTATAACAAACGAGACTCTTACGAAATGGCTTTTCACCACAGCCCTACAAATAGAAGGGTCTCTGACATAAGAGACATTTCGAAAATGTTTCATCTGCATTCACGGCAAATTTCGAAAGCAAATCTCCTCTAAAATTCAGAAATTATTCTGAAATGTTTCGATTCATCTGTACTTGCCTTTAGAGGAGTAATCTGTAAGCTTACCGTTCACTTTATTGATATAAAATATATTTTATAATTTGCTACAAAAGTCTCTTGCCAAGTTGGTGCAAATTTTTTATCGGGGAGCTAACTTAAATATTGTTAGTTGCTTTTTTCCACCATTTGGCCAGTTTTTTTGAGGGAATGCTGAACGATTTAAAAAATATTTTTGAAAATATTTTCGTCAGTTCAGTTTTATGAAACGAAATGGTGCTTGCCCTGATGGATACCACTAGTTAGTTAAAAAATATATATGGGTATACCTTCCGCATACATAGGGGTACGTACCTATCTATCTTCATCGACCAACCTTTATTTTACGTATGTATGTATAATTCATATTTGTAACCATTTTCCAAAATGACTGCCAAAAACTCGATCCCTTTTACACTGCTGTGGTATATGGTTGCGTGATATATTGGAAACCTTACTTTTTAGCATAAAACACGTTTCTGGTTGGTTTATGAATATTTTCAAGGAAGCCGTGTAATTTATTCAGAGTTTGTGCCTACCTTCACACATGTGCAAATAAAAAGTATAGAAAATCAATTTTTGCGATTTATCCGTACCATCAGGAACATGTTAAAAAAAACGCTCCCACACACGAGTTCTCGTAAAAAATTATACCCCAAACCGAACACTGTAAACCACAAAAGGAATACCTATAAAAACGAAAACATCTCTTTCCCAACATGCACTCAATTTTGTATGCGGCATGAAATTGAAGCACGTGGGGTAAAAAATGGCATGATTACCTATTAATTTCGCAGGATAGATGCATGTGAATATCCCCTTACCATGGCGATATTCACCGATATAGTATTACAAAAATATACGTCCCCAGCTGCAATTTATTTAATTTTCTTTTCTATACCATATAAATAATTATATGCGCAACACTAAAATCATTGGTAAACTAATTACGTAACACGATATTGTGGTTCTGATTATTTTATGTGCGGTATTGCCTTACATCACAACAGAAGGATAAACACTCGAATATTTGCTTGAAATTATTTTGATAGACAAATGCATGGATTTTTTTTATTTAATCTTAATTAATTCTTTAACGCTTTCTATTCGTATTAAACATTTGCAAAAATAGTATTTCGATAAAACAATTAAAACTTAAATCAGCATTCGCATTAAATGTACATATTGTATATATAAACAAACAATATATTTTTGTTTTGTGTTCATTGCTTTCATATTGATATAAATAAACTATATTTCTTTTAATTTTATTATATTTTTAAGAAGCATTTTTTATTGCATATTTTAAATTGAATACAATTTATTAATAATTTTCTATGACATTTTCAATTTTGAAAAAAATCGCTCACACAATAGGGATCAGATTTACCCATCTACATTTGGTACGAAAGTTATCCGGAGCACATCGAAGAGGGCTATAAAGAACGTGTGTCACGTGTGTCGCAGGACTCCCAGTTCGGTTCGGCATCACTCAACTTGACCAATATCAAGGAATCGGATCAGGGATGGTACGAGTGTAAAGTTGTATTCTTGAATCGTGATCCCAAGCAGCATAAGAACGGTACATGGTTCCATTTAGATGTACATGCACCGCCACGTTTTAGTGTTACACCAGAAGATATTATATACGTTAATTTAGGTAAGTACTAACTATTTCAAGGTATACGTTGAAAGTTTTAAAAGTTGAAACGTTTAAAATGTTGATGTCAATTGGTATTTGAAACAGATAAAACTCGGTTGTTCATGAGGTATTCGAAATCAAAGCTATGCGCATTTCTAATAGATCAGTGGTAGTTAATAGTGTGGAATTTTAGTTAGTATTATTTCGTTACCATTAGCAGAATTCAATAGAAAAGAACACATCCAATATAATTAGTAATTCAGCGCTTTATTTGGCAAAGGTAAACAGTTAAAACTGCACACGTACCAACCAACAACTAAAGCACTAGTGTTAACCTACTCCAACACTCCATAGAAGTATTTTTAATTATTTGGATTTGCGAGACAAATAAAAAGACATGTAAAATAATCTCATAATCATCATAAAAAAGAAAAAAATGTTATAAATAAAACTTGCAGAGCAAAACGAACCGAAGCATCATGGGGCAAAACGGGCTACCATTTTTATACCCTATTCTAAGGGTATATTAATTTTGACGCATAGTTTGTAACATACCTTAATATTGCCCGTAGACCCCTAAAAGTTACTATATTTATGATCAGCATCGATAGTAATGTCGATCTAGCCAAGTCCGTCCGTCCGTCCGTCTGTCGGCAAAAATTAGGCCTTTAAACTGGACCTAGAGAGCTGAAATTTTAATCATATACTCTCTAGGGTCCCGAAATAATCAAGTTTACGAATTTTTGAAATCCGCCCACATGCACCGCCACAAACTCAAAAAAAAATGTTTGGATATTTTATTATATATGATCTATGACTCCTAAAACTGCTCGGGATAAAAAATTTTCAAAATCCGCCCACTGACATGTCCACAAATAAATAAAATAATTTTTTTATACCCTATTCTAAGGGTATATTAATTTTTGAAAATCCAAAGTTTGAGCTAGGGAGCTGAAATTTATAATTTATACTCTCTATGGGTGAAGATTCCCCTCTGTAAATTTAAATAGTTGATTGGGAACAAAATACTAGTGGTGACTACTAAAAGATGAAGCACTTCAATTCCGTGCCATAGCCAGAAAAATATGGCTGCTCTATTACAAACGTCAAACCGAGAGTTTACTACAAATGGACAAAAAAGCTTTTTCTTCTCTCGTGGGTGTTATCACCGCAAATAACATGCTGAAAAATCATGCGAAACGAATGAAAATCAGCACGGAAGACTCATGCAGAGGTTGTGGCGATGAGGGAGTGCAGGAACATACTCTTTACTTTCTCTGCTACTCCGCAGCACTCCGCATACCAGTTCACAACCCTTACCAATAGGATTAATTTTGTAAAACTTTTTATTCCAGTTGCGAATCATAATCATATCATTATCACCCCTATTGCGAGTGTCAATCGACAATTGATAATTGACTATTTGCAATGTGTGCTATTGTAAACGAACGATTCTAAAGGATTTTGTCAATCACAGTCAATTAAAAACATAAGGAAAGGCTACAGTCCGCTTGGGCGAACTGTTGGACACCCTATTCTGAGTCGTATCCCCCTAAAAGTGGGCATGGAAAAAAATCTAAGTATGGGTGAATTGTTAAGATGGATATTGTCAACTGTATAACTGTTTTTGACGTTTTTGAATGATTTTACCGAAAAAAATGTTCTTTGTTAAAAACGCCGCTTAAAAATGGACGTGGCAAAAACTTTGTAGATTTAGATATGATTAGAATTGATTTTATTGCTTTTCACTATTATACAGTGTCTACATTTTTAGTTTCTTGCAAATCATTTTATGACATAACAAAAGTCATCTGTCAGATTGACAATTTTTAAATAACAACATAGGGACGGGCTACAGTCCGCTTGGGCGAACTGTTGGATACCCTATTCTTATTCCTAACCCTCATAAGTGGACGTGACAAAAGTCTAAGTATGGTTGAATTGTTAAGAACGCTCTACATATTTTGTTATATAACATTTAAAGGATTTTATCAAAAAAAAAACGCTCCCTAGCTCAAACTTGGGTGTTTCAATAAAATTGTTTTATTTAATTGTGGGCGTGTCAGTAGGCGGATTTAAAAAAAATTAACACATGAGAATAAAGGGCCCCTAGAGAGTATATATTATAAATTTCAGCTCCCTAGCTCAAACTTTGAACTTTAAAAAAAAATAAAAAATTAATTGTGGGCGTGTCAGTGGGCGGATTTTGAAAATATTTACACATGAGCATAAAGGGCCCATAGAGAGTATATACTATAAATTTCAGCTCCCTAGCTGAAACTTTGGATTTTCAAAAATTACCCTTAGAATAGGGTATAAAAAAATTATTTTATTTATTTGTGAGCGTGTCAGTGGGCGGATTTTGAAAATTTTTTATCCCGAGCAGTTTTAGGAGTCATAGATCATATATAAAAAATTTCAGCTTTCTAACTCAAAATTCGATTTTTTCCAAAATTTGTTTTTTTTTGATTTTGTGGGCGTGTCTGTGGGCGGATTTCAAAAATTCGTAAACTTGATTATTTCGGGGCCCTAGAGAGTATATGGCTAAAATTTCAGCTCTCTAGGTCCAGTTTAAAGGCCTAATTTTTGGCTACAGACGGACGGACGGACGGACGGACATGGCTAGATCGACATTACTATCGATGCTGATCATAAATATAGTAGCTTTTAGGGGTCTACGGGCAATATTAAGGTTTGTTACAAACTATGCGTCAAAATTAATATACCCTTAGAATAGGGTATAAAAATGCGATTACCAAGAATACCAATGAAAATGATCTGTTCACAATAGCACACATTGAAAACAGTCAATTATCCATTGTCGATTGACACTCGCAATATGGGTGTATGATAATCATGAGAATGGGAGATCGGCATTTGTTTCTGTACTGCCTGATCGGCGGCTGGATATTATACGTTATGTCCAGGCTACCGCTTCTACCATTTCGATGTTGTTCTTCATCCGCCAATTCCCCTCGCGTCGTGACGGTTTAGTTTGATTGGGATATTAACTATTTATCTCAGACAATAGCTTATAACTTTCCGCAGCATATCATAATAGATTTAAATGTTTGATTCCAAAAGCCTTAAATCGTTCTGCTCCTAATCCACCCAACCTATTCATTTGCATTGTCTAACAAATCTCGCTCATATCGCTTTTATCTGATACTTTGCAGGATGGAGAGGTGGATGTCGGCATAATTTACATTAAGGGAACGCAATACCTCTCTAGTCAAGCTACATTTTTGGGCTTGTGATGAAAGTTATATCGCGGTATTGGTGTTTGGAATTTTAGTTGTTCCGGTATCAAAACGCAGAAATGGATTTAAAAATAGCAAAGAAATTGGGCCTTCCCGAATCATAACAACGTTACGATAAAACTGATCTTCAATCAAACAATATTCCAATATGTCCAAGATTCCTTTGGATATCCTGAAGTATATTTACTGCCAAAATTGAGTTTTCAATATTTCTTCAATACTACCAAATTCAATGGCGGTAGGCTATGATCAGGATTTAATGGATCATAACCCTACCAATCCACCGCATTCCTACTGGTCCGTTTTTGACCGAATCGAATATTGGCAGATCACTTCATGACTGTGGCTAATCAATTTGTGTGATAATGGAGTTTTTCAAAACTGCCTCTTTTTAAAATGTTAACACGTACATTTTCCCATTATTGATTTTTGTCTAAACAACCTATCACCACACCGCTGATCTCCAGTCGTGTCAACCCACGGGTTTCCATGCACACTTGGGAAACACTTTCAAGATGTTGAACTTGTCGCTATTCGCACATGAATGGCTAAGTTGCCTAGATGTGATCTCTCTTGCCTTTTTTCATATGAATGCATCGATATGTTGGAGTCATTCATTTGACTTGGGTCTCATTGCCACAAACTAAGAGCGCCTCTGTATACTTTTTATTGGAAAATTACTCGTCAAAAAAGACGATCACTCCCTCATCCGTACATCTATCATTTTGAACTTCTTGAATTCTATTACCGGTCGAACTATGTTGACACTTTTTTCCCTCATCCTCGATAGGTTCGAATATACCATCGTCAAGGAAATTATGTTGCAGCATGAGCCACTAGCCAACAACATTTCACACCATTTACTCTTTGATATCTTTCTGTCATACCCTCGCCGCTGGATGATTGCTCTGCTTGGGTTTGCGGGTTGATGTAGCAATTCAGCTTCTCCACATGTATGCCCTTCTGAATAGTCCCCAAAAGTAATGGTAAAGGTAATAGCGTTTTTCAATGAACCTCGAAGGAATTGCTCTCATAATCTAGAATTGCTCTTTTCAATGAAACTTGTTTTGGTTATGATCAGTTGACTATTCTAGTATTGTTAGGAAAATTATTTCACATTAAATCAAAACCACGTTTTCCTCACTTTGAGGTTTGACGCAAGGCTACTTACTATATAGATTGGTTAATTATAGAGCAAATCTCTCAACAATTTGAGATTGCATCTTTCGTGTTAGGGGCAAATCAAGAATTGCTCTTTTTCTTCAATGAAACATGCAAAACCGAAAAACATTTGCTCTTTTAAGCTAAAGAGCAAATCTTTTCTTCAATGAAAAACGCCATAAGTCACATAATTTTACATTCAACCCCGTCGTCCCCTTCCGGACTGCACAGAAAACAGTGATGGCGTAGGTACCAGTTTCCTGTCATTTTTGGTAATCGAAAAAAAATAATTATAATTTCGACTGGCCTCAAATTGTGTCCGGTCATTACAAATACTTATTTGCACCCTGAATATATTAACTTTTCCATCTTATTATAATATTACTTACCACCTTCTAAGAACAAGAACTAAATGACATGCTATTTGTGTTGCCACCTATTTTTTGTGTTGCCCGAAGTATTTTGTTCGTATTGCAGGATTTATTTGTCCATCATTTTTAAGTGTCCCGAATCCTAATTTGTATTTGCTTTGCTTTCAAGCTGTTGTTATGCTAATTTCGGCAAATACACTTCCCTTATTCGTGGCATTAAAATGTCAGATCCATTTCCTGCATAGTTGTACATCCTTAAGACATTGAGACAATTTTTGACAATTCTCCTTTTATGTACGAGTACTACACAGAAATCCATTTCTCAATTCCAGCCATTCTCGCTGCCAGTCGGGCTCAATTTAGCCTGACAGACAACATAAATTGCCAACTCTTCAAGTAGTTTGTCAGTCATATAATTTGACAACGTCTCCTCCATGCATACACATGACGACACGATGGGGACGTTATAAGAACAACCCAACTAACAACGTAAGCCCCACCATGAATTATTATTCAAGGTGCAGGCATATTATACTACACACGGTTGAATTTTCGAAAGGATTCTGCCAAATAATATTGCAACTTGTCATACAAAGATGTACAACATCAAGCAGGTAACAACACTTTAAGTGGATGGTATATGTACTCGTATGTATATATGTGTCTTTTGGATCTCTAAGGATTTGTGTAGACCAGATACAAAAAATAATGACGTACATGAGAAACGTAATCTACTTCCTATACGTAGACAAATCTATGCACACAAAAAGTCGTATTCTATGTTAAATGACAAATGTCAGCTTTGAACAGCTACAACTATTGCAAAGTGTCAGCATTTCCTTTTCGAAAAGAAAAAGAAAACATAATCATCTGTTCCTGAGCACGAAATGAATGAAATAAATAACACTTTAGGTTCAAAACTTACTATTTGCTCTAAGATACTAAACAGACACACAACCCAGAAGCTAGGGCGGATAAACTCCCTACTCCCATGAAGACAAGTCAAAGTATTCTTAAGGACATTAGCGCTATGTTGCTGGTAGTTGGGTGGACGTTTGAATGCGTGCGGCATTTTTCTTTTTGACATCATCCTACTTGCGTCTATGTAGATGCTTTTTGAAATAACATTCAAAGGATAAAAGATGGAACAGCTTTAGATGAGAAACAATCTAGAAACCCATCATGAAGCAGTGTGTCAAAAATGTTCTCTCTCCCGCGTGGATGTCATTTGGAGCAGACAAAAGGAATGTATGCTGTGAATATCGCGCGCTTTTCCAAACTGACACCGTTGAGAGTTTAAGCAAAAAAAACACCAGGATAAACAACCTCTATGCGAGAAGAAAAGAAACATCATCATAGGGAAATTACTTTCAAGTAGATAACAGCAGGATGTAATCTCGGAAGCAAGTGTCATTTCATGCTGCTGCAGACACGAACCTTAATAATTACGCTCGGCCATATCACCCACACCCATTCTGTGAGTGGTTCACAAGTCCAAGACTATCCTTCTTTCTTCATAGTTTGTATTCCTGCTGTGAAATTTCTGCTTATCTACTGGTGGCTTAATCATTATTCTGAATGGATCCAACACTCGTCGGGATATACAGAGAGACATCTTTAGTGGTTCTTTTGTTTTCATCGTTTGGAGTAGTGCCTTATCTGCAAGGGAACCCGGTTGTAATAATGTTATTTCAGGAGGTTAAAGCAGTCACAACACAGCGTACGATTGGGGGGTTGGCCGTTGGCTGTTGTTTATCTTCTTTTTTTGTGTTGTATCATCGCGTATCCTTTCATCAATTTTAAAAGAAAAAAACAAGAAAATGCATATTCTGTTGTAAACAGGACATGAAGGAGGAAAAGAAAGAAATATAAACCACAAGGAAATAATACCAAGTACCTCTGACTTTGGGTGGGCGTTTGATTCACGTTGTATGTGTGCGTGTGCAGTATTAAAAGAAAATTGCAATAATTTTCAAATTATTCGTGGATTACGAGTTTCCTTTTTGAGTGGAGCAAGGAGAACGTGAACAATAATGGCTACAGTCAGAGCCACAGGGATTAGGAATTTATTTCACACCAGTGGATGACCTATAACCAGTGGGTAACACTCTACTGGGTAATTAGCTAAGGGATTTTTCTGATGCCCTGTTTTCTTTTTTGATTCGTCCGACATGACGACGCGACAATGGACTGGATTTTGCATGCAAAAAAAAACACGCAAGTATCAAGAGCTGGAATAAATTGTCCTGAACGAGTAGTATAGAGCAGTGTTAATGCTTTAAATGCCGATGTTGCAAACATCACTGAGTTTAAATTTGTAATGTGTATAGAGATGCAAACCAATCCTTGAGAGGGGTGAAATAAATTTAATTTAGTTTTCCGCGAAATGCTCATTAAATTGTTTTTATTGTTTGCTATTGTTTTGAGAAGTGCTATTTTAATTTTAAGGGGGTTTGTGGGAATAAAAATGTATACGATTTGTAGTGTTAATAGGTTTTGACTCAGTTGTAAGTGCACTGGGCAGAAACCAAACATCTTTTTGCGGTACGTACAACCTATGGAAACCTACTTTAGTTTCAACCACGGAGGTTTTTGGCCCTAAGATAATTAATGTAATTCAAAATGAAATCTGTTTAGCAAAACGCAAAATATAGTTACAGTTTGGTACAGTTTGATATTTTAGTTGGTTTCATTTTTTTTTAAAAGCTTTTCTTAACGATTGATTTTTTTAATTTATTCAATTGTTCGATTTGCGATACAGGAAATTCATTTTCTACTAGATAATACACTAGCTGATTCACTAGCTGATTCACAAATTCGTTGTCAGAGTCAGTTATATTTTCGTCGTCCAACTTTTCAATTGCTCCATCTTCTACCCAGTCTCAAATTTTTGCATTTCCAAATTCATTTCCTAGCGTGATTTGAACTAGAAGACGAGCCAATGCAAATTCGTCACCGCTCTCTTGGCGAAGCTGTTGAATTAGAGTTGAAGGGGTAGATCATCGTCCTCATCCCATGTCGATTCTCGAGGCAATATTTACGACCAACATTTTTTTATACTCTTTGACGCTATTTGACTCCACGCAGAAGCTAGCAAGTGCATAGCATCTCTTAAGCTGATCGACTTAATGCACTTTGCGATATCGGTTTCTTCTTATGCTATTATGGCTTCAAGTAAAGACTTTTTGTATGATATTTTAAGCAAATTAATTACGTTTTGGTCCATTGGATGGATGAGTGCAGTTACATTGGGGGGAAAATACATGCACACAAAAGCGCCATCCATACTTTGCAATCCTTTTGAATTTCATGAAGCATTATTCAGTAACAACAATGCTTTCTTTGGGAATTTTTTTTTTTTGCCAAATATCGTTTTACCTGAAAAAGATTTTGCATAAGACAAGGTAAATAACGAAGAGAGTAACCTACCGCAGCAACAAAAACTTCGTGAAACCAATTCTCAAAGACTTCTGTTGTTATCAAGGCATTTTTAAAGGATTTATATATCAGCGGATTGTTGAATTTCTTAAACACTCTTGTGCCTGTTGACCTTCTAATTACCAATGGTCGAACCTTGTGCTTCCCTAACCCATTGCAGCAGGCTTAAGACGTTACCCTCTCCTTGCTAACCTTTCTTCCATTAGCACTTTTTTTTGGATGAAGTTACTAGGGTCTTGTCAGGAAGTAAGCGCCAATACAATCCAGTTTCGTCCGCATTGTAGATCTGCTCTTTTGTAAAGCCCATGCCATTTATTTTTCGATGAAACTCCTGAATAAAAGGCGCGACTTGGTCGGCAGCGCTAGAAAGTTTCTGTCGCTTTCAAAATTTTTGAATCCATCCAGTGCTGCCGTTGAAATTTGGTCACTCCTTGTAAATTTCGTTAAGCTGCTCAGGGTTTTGCGACAGTATGGCGGCGGATATCGGCGCATGTCTTTTATGTTGTCTGCAAAACCATTCGAATAGAGCTTTCTCCATTTTGGGCATTTCTGGAATTTTTAACGTTTTCCGCTTTCCAGTTCCCGACTCAGTTTGAGTTGAATATGCCAAATATTTCTTGGAATTTTGTTAAATGTATGTTGCAGCCGATTTTCCAACTCCAACCTGACATGCTACACTGGTGGCGCTTTTTCCTTTGCTTATTTCGCCCAAAAATTCCCACTTCTCAATGGTTAAAAATGTATATTGCTTCTGAGGGAGGTTCATGGTAAAATGTTACACCTTAACTTTAAAATTAACTTTTCATAAAACAAACCGACAAAGGTAGTCGACACCAAATGGAAACTACCTACGCAACACACTTCAGCGTCCTTATCGCAAAAACGTTTAACCGGGCGGCAGACTTAGCGGTATTCGACACATTTGTCTTTCTAAGAAATGTCTTCACACTTAGTAACTGAAGGGATGGAGAAAATTCGAGTTACAGAGTATCTACGGGTTTTTTCAAGCGTTCGAACTATAAGCTACGAGTACCTACATATTGTACAAAATTTAGTGTTCGACTTAGTGGAGCGTTCGAATTATCGAGTGTTCGAATGAGCGAGGTTGTACTGTAGTTGCAAAAATTAAAGTAAAATAAAGGACGATAATTTTATTGATTACAAACTTTTTGTATACCTAGGTATATTAAAAATTAAAAAAATAAATAATAAAAATCCGAAAATGAGCCGTTTCGAAGCACGTCTTGAAGATTACTAATGTACAATGTGTTAAATTGAGAACGAATTTTGAATTAAGAAATATTTCTTTAACTTTGGAAAGGTTTTGAAAGTTTTTTAAAAAACTAACATTGAATTTGTTTTGACACTAATTGAACATAATGTGCAGTTTAACAGCCAAAGAAATAACTGTTTAGTTCCTTGCAACAAATTTAATATACACAACCTACGTTGGATTGGAAATGAAGCTCATTACCATGCAGTGGCAACTATGGGCGGTATAAGTAAAACTTCCTACTGCAAATTATTACTTCTTCCTACTACTACACCGAGTTTCAATATTTTCTTGCAAACACCATTTGCTGGCCCGAAAATTCTTTGGACAGACAGCCAATTGTTCGCCCTTATGTAGCTGGATGTGTTAACGGCGTACAATGATCAACATCGCTTTCATTTCCTGTTTATTGTAAAGCACTCGGCGCCATTAAGAAAACTGGCAGTATCCTTCTTTTGTAGAGCTTACACTTGGTCTTCCGGACAAGGAATTTTGAATCCATATTTATTATATTATTCTCCACTGAGGTGTCATTCTTGAAGTGGATTGTTACTCCGAGGTAGGTGAACTCCCTTACCATTTCGAAATTTCTGCTATCAGCAGTGACGTTTTGTCCAAGTCGGTGTACGATGTTGGGTTGTTTGTTAAAAGCAAGTACTTGGTTTTGCCCTCTTTGACTTCAAAGCATACCAACAGTTTCTGGCCTTCAATCACCATGAACGTCTTTACCACGGCACGCTGAGATCCGCCCCCATGTCGATTTCATCCGCGTATCCCAGTAGTTTAACGGATCTGTTGAAGAAAATGCCTTCCATGTCGACACCCGCTTTGCATACTTTCTGCTCCATCTCCTTGTCGGAATCCGGTGTAGGATTGGAATAGTTCAGAAGAGCTGTATCCATACTGCACATTGGATCGCGCTTTCCCAACTACATGCGATACAACTGGATCAGTTTTGCCGCGATCCTGGATTCATTCATTTAGAGCTCCTGATGATGAATTCTATCATATGCGGCTCTAAAGTGGATGCAAAGATGGTGGGGCTTTACTTGAAGTTCATTGTTTTTTTAAAAGATTTGCCTAAGTGTAAAGATTTGATCAATTTCCCGTCCGGAAGCCACACTGGTATGTGTCGATTATTGTGTCGCACAATGGCATAAGACGTTCATACAGTACGTTGGAAAAGATCTTTTGAAACATTTAGCAGGGATATGCCTCGATAATTTTTGCAAGACATAGGGTTGCCTTTCTCGTCGATGGGGCATATGGAGCTGCTTCGGGTATGCTTTCTTCCACCCATATTTGGTTGAGGAATTGGTGCCCTACACAGACATCACCTCCGCATTTGAGGATCGCCGCTGGTTAGATAACAGAACGGGCGGGCTTGTTGTTATTCTTTAGCTTCACCCTAACCTCTTTAATACGGGGGGATGGAACCCATTCTTTATTAACTGGAAGTGGGTTCTCTTCTCTACATGATCAAAATTTAATAGCTGCTGGAAATGCTGCTTAAACACATCTACTATTCCCTGTACTTCGGTCACAAGGTTTCATTCTCTGCTTCGAAGATCTTGCGTTCCGGTCTCAAAGCCAGCAGCCAGTTATTTGGCCATTTTTATTAAACATCCGGATATGTGAGCCTCTTCGGCCTTCTTGAGTGCCTGCTGCAACTATTAAAGGAAATATTTGTGAACGGTTTTTTTCTTCTTGTTCAAAAATCATTTGCCAACGTATTGAACACTTTAAATATAACCACCTGTTTAAATTCAAGTTTCTAGGTCTAATGGTTTAGGCTGGCCGGTGATTGTTCGATTTGGTTCAACTTGTTTTTAAAAAACTAGATAAAATGATGGCAAACTGAAACCTTTACTTTTAAATTTAGATAAAATCTTTTCGTAAATTCAACATGATTATATTACTATATAGTTTTAAAGTTAGCATCATACAAACGATTTTTTATTTTTATTTTCAGGTGACTCAATTATTCTAAATTGCCAAGCCGATGGCACACCAACACCAGAAATTCTATGGTACAAAGATGCTAATCCCGTTGATCCATCCTCTACTGTTGGCATCTTTAATGATGGTACCGAGTTACGGATCTCCACCATCAGGCACGAGGACATCGGAGAGTACACTTGCATTGCACGCAATGGTGAGGGACAAGTCTCCCATACGGCCCGTGTTATAATAGCGGGCGGCGCTGTAATCATGGTAAAAAGAAAAAAGATGACAAAACAAATTCCAAAAAAAAAACTACAAGAAAACAAAATTAAACAGTTTTAATTTCATTTCTGTTCTAAATTCAATTTCAGATTTTTTTTTTAAATTTCAATGAGTATGAGTTCTTCATAAAATAATTTTATTTCGTTGTTATTTTTCAAAGCCGTTGTTTTGGATTTTGTTTTTTTTTTTTTTTGTTAGAGTAACTAATTGGCAGTTGCGATACTAATTTTATTGTTTTGTTTTTTAATTGGCAAATATTTTCTTTCTTTTTTTACCAATATAGTTAACAAAATATGATTATTGTTGAATTGGCTGAACTTTGAATTCATTAGCAAATAGCTCAAATAAACCAAAAAGGAAAAAATTAAAGAATCAATAATTAAATGAAATATTTTCGGTAGTTCTTGTGTTGTTGTCGCCCCCTATTGAATGATTCGTGTTTTTATCCCTTTCATTTTACCATCATTTACAAATAATCAAATTCACTTTGCGTGCATAAATTCAAGAAAAAGCTCTCCCATACATTTTATATCATGAGTTTTCAGAAACCTTATATTTGGGAAAAGTTGAATACACAGCTAAGTAAAAAGTTTAATTCGAATTTTCCCAAAAATCAAATCAATTCATTCACGTGTTTAATATATCATTTGCTTTTAAACTCAATTAATATTAAATCGACAGTATTCATATATTTGTTAAAATATTTAAATTACTAATATATATGTATATCTATGTTTTTCTGCTATTTTGATTGATAAGCTAATTATTTCGGTTTTGCGGTCAACTTAAAATGGTGTTCTTAACCTACGAACTTACAATATTGTTGTTCTTCAAATCTGAACTTAACTAATAGCAGAGCAAATTTACTTGAATAATAAACCTCGATAACAAACCTCATTACAAAAAGGAATGAACGATTAAGTAGAATATGAAAGCATCTCTTGTTTACAGGGTTTTTCAATAGGGACATACAAATTTTGTATTTCAATACAAACACACCCTTAACCTATTTTTAAGACCTGCCACTGTCAAAACGTCCGTCTGGGCTAACGTTTTCATCGTAGTAAATTTCACGAACGGGCACTGTTTGAAAATTATTAAAAACTACTACCGAAATTTTGAGATTGAACGTTCTTGTGCCAGTGAGACTACTGGTCGAAGTAGAAATATAGCATCTGTAAGTGCTTCATTTCAAAATGAGTCAAATCAGTCGATTTCACGGCGTTCACAGGAATTGAGAATCTCTCAGTCCACATTGTGGCAAATTTTGCGCAAAGATCTTGGCATACAACCTTACAAGATCAAATTAACCCAACAACTGAAGCCTCTTGATCATTTCAAGTGCCAAAAGTTCTCCGCTCAAAATGAAGCTCTATTGTGGCTTAATGGCTTTGTCAATAAGCAAAATATGCAATATTGAACAGCAATTGAACAGTATTCTATCATCGATTTTCATCGCCATGTTACGGCCAATGGAGTTCGCTAAGCGTGCCATGTTGGAAGACTATTTTTGGCCAGAATTGGATTAAATCGACATCAGTAATAAGTAGTTCCAACACGATGGTTCCAAATGTCATATATATGGTATGGAGAAGAGGAACATCGAGGAATGGTTAGAAGAATATCGATTACAATAGAAGAGTTGTGCAAAATTGGCTGCAAAGAATCGATCGGCGTAAACGTGATCGCGGTGGTCAATTCAACAAGATCAAATTCCATACTTAAATTTTACATCTGTACTATACCTGGAATAAATTTCAGATAGTTTTCTCAATTATTCTATGTTTTATTTAAGCTAAAAATTGTTTTGCCTTTATTGAAAAACCCGTTACAATGTGGCCGTAATGCATGACCCTATTTTTCTAGGAACATAATGACAAAAAAAGATACATTTTTAAAAAGTTTATTTAGGCATTCAAATTTGTTTTCCATCAGGTTTTTGAAAATGTATCGCGTAACTGGCCACCACCATTGTTCAAAACCATTTGGACCCCTTGTATGGTTCAGAAATTCCACGTGTAGGTCTGCACATGCGGCTCGATCGAGTGATGTTGGTGGATGAGTTTATATCGCATTCCATATCGACGGTCAAGGGCGCTCGGTCGAGTTCGCGCAGTGCTAGAAATTCAATAAAAGAATTGAGGTCAACCTCCGTCCGCTGGAACTACATGTTCTCAAAAAAAAGTCCAGTCAAACTCCTCCCTTCCAGCGCTAAGATGAAATTGACGTGCCTCAAATTTTGTGTGTTCACGTATTCAAAGATGTGGAAATGAGCCGCGTCACTCATGATGATTTTTGACACAAAATCGTCCTCTTTGTTGTTGAGATTCAGAAGGGCGTAAGCGTTGGTTAGGCACGATTCACGGTCAACACCCATCAGCTGATGGAATGTCTGCACTTTGAAAGGAAACATCTTCACGTTGTTCAGCAAAATGAGCCACAGAGACGTGCTTAGAAAGGCCAATTGCGTGGCACGTCGTCTGGTCGATGTCAACGGAGCCTACACGAGATCTTCAGCCTCGGCTTGGCGATATTCTCGGCCAAGCGAGAGTGCGAGGCCATTACTTCATCAAAAATATCGTGTTGATTCCGCGTTCTCTAGGAAAATAGCGTTCCATTATTTTATTTTACATATTTTTCATTTTGTTTGGAAATTTCCAATTTTGCAGGAGATTTCTAATTTTGTTTGCTTCACAAATGTCAAAACCGAATTGACATTCGACGCCATTTGTAAAATCTATGGCACTTTCCGATAGGTTAATACATTACGGTCAACCATGTTTTTGTTAATTTTCTTAAATAAATTGTGTAATTTGCTACCACATGAACATTTTTGAAGTATTCATTGGGATGAGTAAATAAAGCTTAGCTTTACATGCCCGAATAGCTTTCAAGTTGATGAAATATGCATTGCATAGCTTTGTTTTATAATTAACTTAAACTCTGCTTTCTAAATACTCTATGGAACCATTCCCACACCACAACACAACTTCAAAAATGTTTTTAATTGAAAGTATAAAGCTCCATAGCATACGCGCGCTGCTGAATTAATTTACATTGCCTTATCGACAAATTAAATAAAATTTTATAATTCTTTTACTGAACACAAAAATACCTACACAAATAGCTTTAATTGGTTAAGTTAGAAAATTTGTTATTATACGCATTTTTGGCATTATAATGGTGGGATATAAATGTGGCTAAGGATTCATTTATTTGTGTTAAGCTACTTTTAAATGTTCGTAGTTTCGCATGGAGTTTATTAGTGAAGTCATAAAAAACTTTAAAAATAATGTCGACTGGATTCCTTAATTGGTGAACGTTAAGTCACTACACAATAATTGACTCGGTCGATGTGGCCAACTTATTGTCACCGACGCCGTGTTTGACCTTAACATCTCAACGAGTTCGTGGTTTTATCTACTCCTACATTTGCCCTCCTCGCACACAGAACTTAATGTCAGACGAAGAATTTTTCTTACGATGGAGTCAGTGTCAGCATTTCCGCCCCGCTTATCGTAAGCGAAAGCGAAATCGCGCTTCCGGGCTAGGAGTTGCGAACAAATTTGTTTTTCCAAACCTAGGTTATATTTCCGTTATACTCGTATTTTATTATTAATTATTAAATCGAACAAGCAAATAATTTTATAATGGATATTTCCATGGTTTATATGAATTAGCTATCATCCTCGGTGTCCGACATGGTGCACCAGATATTAAAATGTTTCAATTTTTCGATCCGCTGTTGACACCAAGAGTTGTGGCTGTGGGGTATTTCGCACACATTGAATAGATTTGCTCATTTTGTTCATTTGGGTCTAGTTACTTTTAACAGTGAGTGTGGGGAAGCAAGTGCAGATACGGGCTTAGAATATCACTACAGCACTCCCCAAACAACGCTTGTCGTAAACGGCGACTAATGGGGGAAATCACATCTTAGCAATTTGAACATACACGTGAGACTAGCGACACACTCAAGATCTTAAAGCTGCCCCGCAAGTGTGCAAACAAATCTGTGGGTGCGACTGGAGATCACCGGTGTCACAAAAGGTCGATCAAACAATAATCAAAAATGGAAGCATGCACGTGTCGAAATCGTAGAAAATAAACAGGCCACTCCTGGATCACACCTCAGTCATCAAGTGATCTGAAACCAGGAAACCTGCCGATGTCGAACGGGTGAACCCCACAGGCGGACCAGTAGAGATGCAATAAAGTGGAAGGGTAATGTTCCCCTTATTCTGGTCACAACCTCGTCTAAAAGAAAGAAGAAGAATAGTGCATGTGGGAGGATCGTCAAACATGGCTGAGCGTGGTTGCAAAGTTTGAAGACATTCTTTCCTCCGATACTTGGTGAATTATTCCTATATTATACACCCTATCACGATAGCCCCTTATTCCGTTGGACTTCTCGAACAAGGTCCTTCAGGCATGATGACGGCTCGGGTCCGGGTCATCGTATAGAATGTAGAATGATGCCAGCCAGATGATAATGAAGTCAGATTTGAGCAGTGTTACTGCAAGGTTATTTGTGCTACGGCGGAATAAAAGAGTTTTGTAAAGCGATATTTTTGCCAAGATGCATATCTTTATCTTACCTGCTACTGCAATCGTCGAGTATTCAGAGTGATGAATCAGATGACGATGTCGGTTACTATCCAGGATGCCTGTCGAAGCCTCTTTAGTAATGAGGAGTAGTAAGTTAGCGGATGCTAGCTTGGAATGATGGAGATTTATCCTTCAAAGTGGGTGGAGAGCAAATATGTGAGATGAAACGTCCAAGAAAGCATTTCAAACTCTGCCCTCATCCTCGGACAAGTCCGTTATTTTTTTTTTATATAAAGTTTTTAATATTACTCCCAAGCAATAGTAATATTAACGTTACTCTCAGCAAGCTGAGAGTTACCTATCCTATATAAAAGCACGAGACTTGGAACCAGAACTAGGCTCCGACGAATAAAAGGGGCAGGTGGAAAATCGTACATGCGATTCGTTCTCACTTAAGATAAGAAAGCAAAAACCACCTCCCTTCGAAACCTTCATGCTACAACTAGGTTATTCCTATCTAGTAGTTTTATTTAAACTGTAAAATACGCGTTTGGCAGGCAGCTTCCCAGTGGAGGCACCTGATAACACCTCCATAAGCATGCGGTTACATCTTATTGCGCTAATTCAAATGGTTTTATCCTTTGTAATCGGCGCACTAGGTTAGTATCGTCTCGAATTTGTAGCATGGTGTTATTGCAGTGACCGTGAAGGCGTGTCTGTTGCTTGCGGGCAAAATGCTTTATTTCATCTTCGACGGTAGCTATACTGAGGTCTCTGTGGATATCAGTGTTTCTGATAAACCATGGAGCATTTACTATTTTTCTTAGCACTTTGTTTTGCAAAGTTTTGTAAAATGTTTATATTACTGGATTTGGTACAACCCCAAAGTTGTATACCGTATGTCCAAACCGGTTTTAGTACTTGCTTGAATAAAAGCAGCTTGTTCTGCATGCTGAGTTTGGAAAATCCACCAAGCAGCCAGTGCATTTGTTTACATCGAATGGCGAGCTCTTTGCGTTTCTTCTTGACGTGCGCTTTTCATTTTAATTTTGCATCGAGTGTCATTCCCAAATATTTTGCCTATTTGCGTACGGAATTCGTACCGAATCAATGAAAATGGGTAAGTTGTCTACATTTCTATAAGTAAAATTCACGTGCGTTGATTTGGCCTCGTTGAGAGCAATACGAAAAGTCTTTGTCCAATCACAAATTTTGTCAATAGTACGTTGAAGTTTATTAGTTGCTGATTCAACGGTATTACTGACCCTAATATAGCTGTATCGTCTGCAAACGTGGCTACTGTTGTGCCTTCTTCTTGCGGAATATCACTAGTGTATATTAGAAAAAGAATCGGTCCAACAACGCTACCTTGGGGAACTCCTGATGCGATTTCTTTGAAATCAGAGTAATCATTTCCGTGTTTTACACAAAAGAGTCTGTCTGATAAGTAACAACTAAGGATATCAGATAACTGTTTCGGAAAAGATTGTTTTAGCTTATGTTTCAAGCCCGTATGCCAAACTTTATCAAAGGCTTGAGAGACGTCGAAAAAACACTAGAACATATTTTTTTTCTCCTCTAGGGCTTTTTCAAATACATTGGTTATTCTGTAAACCTGTTCGATTGTAGAATGCTTAGTGCTGAATCCAAATTGGTAATCAGGTATTAATTGACGTTCTTCGATAATCGGATGTAGGCGCTTTAACAAAAGTTTTTGAAATACCTTCGACATTATCGGTAAGTGTGATATTGGCCTATATGATTTTTTGTCATTTAGTGGTTTACCGGGCTTTGAAACCATTATAACTTCAGCTACCTTGCATTGAAACGTACCTACAATAACCTGAACGATGCATTTATAAGATAGGGAAAATTGATTAAAGCTTTCCTAGGTAACTCTTTAAGAATCTGTCCTGTAATAAAGTCATGAGCTTTGCTTAATTTTAGTTTCTCTATTTCGAAGCGTAGTTTGGGTAGCGATACACTTTCTATTCTATAATTGTCAGGTGCCACGGTTAGGACAGGAAATTCGAGCAACGCTTGACAATCAAATGGTTTAAATGTTTCTTCTAGATGTTCGGCAAATACTTCACGGTTTCGAAAAAGGGTTTGGAAATCGTTATTTTCCTTACCTTCTTCGAATTTTTGGACCCCTCATCAAGGCATCTGCGCCTTTTATTGATCCTACCACAACTAAGGACTGACGCTCAGCATGGTTCAATGAACCAGCCCGATTCGGTAAACCGGTGACTTTGGTGTTACCCCTCGGAAGCGGATTAGCTCTTACCTTGGAACGGTGATTGGAGAGGCCTTTATCAGGCTGCCGCCGTGGTTCGGCTTTCGGCACTGCCTTGCCAATCCTTTGCGTAACTCTCGTTGCCCAGAGGTTTGACTCCTTGTCCGCCTTTTTGCCTAGTCGGTCCAGTATTCGTAGTGCTGCGCGGTTCTCGCGACTAAGTGACTTCTTTTTGCAGTCAGCCAGTTTGAAGAGCGAATGGCGAGCTGCGTTGATTTTCTCAACTACGCCTGGTTGATTTGTGAGCTCGTCCGAATGCGTCGAACAATCGCTATTATTATGTCCTCAATGCACAGCTTTTTTAGAATCTCCTCCACACTTTTAGTGCTTTTGGAGCAGTTGGCGGTACCATCTTGGTTCGGTTTTTTTTTGTTGAGGTCCGTCCTCAAAGCCTTTGGGTTTTTTGTTTTTGGAAGAAATTTTGGTCCACGATCAGCGCGGGAAATGGGGTCACCGGTGGCAGAGCCCCGCATACCACCATAAGGGACTTGTTTTGAGATCGAAAAACACTTTAACGTAGTAAAATTTATTCCATAAACACGGTTGTTGCACCTGGAATTACGATTTTTTTAAGTTTTCCGCTTTAGATCCGCCATATTCTGAACAGCACTGAGACTTCGAGAAGTGTGTACTACAAGATACTTACTGCATATTATTGAAATAAAAATATCTTGCCATCCATTTAGGTACAAGCGAGTATATTATACCGGCTGTCTTGACAGAAGCCTATTAAACAATACAAAACTTTTATACTTGATTGTACTTAAGTGTTCTTTGTTTAGAATATGAATGGCATGTGGGAATTTGTTTGCATATACTGTTAGTATTTATTTAGCCCTTATAGCTGTGTTATAAAGTTTTCCACTCCATATTACCATCCCTACGATACTTGTCATTAGCACAATTCATTGTAATTGTGGGCAAGTATTGCAACAAATTACATGTTTACATTTATCTTGAGGCGTTTGGTTTGGGGACGTCAACGCCTTTTAACGCTTTTCAATAAACTCATACCCGAAAAGTTACAAAGGAAAACTTGCCATTACATAATGTATATATAATAGATACAAAAGTATTTTCTGAGATTTTGGCACCTGCCCCTTCTATCTACCTATATGCCTCTTCTTAAGGTGCAGGTAAACCATTTTCGAAAACCGAGGATAAGATGAAAGCACCTCTTATTGAAGGTAAGAGAGGAAAAGAAGAGACAACTTTTTCTATCTCACATAATGAGTTCGCTTATTTTATGTCATCGTTATTGTGTGACACAAAGTTTCTAATTTTATATATTCATTCACGCATGTATGCATGGATGGTATATAATGTAAGTGTGTTGTTGGCAAATTAACATGAAAACTTTTGGCAAAGAGCAGACTAAGTAAACGAAAATTCCCGATCTATACGAAGCAAAATAACTCATGACATTCTTGAAAAGCGAACGAATTTCGAGCTCCCGCTTAATGTGGTATCAACCCGCTGATAAACATTAAGGATACACTAAAAATGAAACTTAATTAGCGCAACGATTCACACCATGCGAAATTGTGTCTTTGTTTTTCACAAGGACATTCCGTACCGGGTAATGTACCACATTTTCCACTATAAGGATGCGGGCGTGTATGGTATTTTGTTGTGTTTTATTTATTTTTACCCACTTTGTGTGCGAGCGAGTTTTTGTCGTTTTTTTGTTTTGTTTTTCAAAGCTTTGTACATATTTGAGAGTGAAAAGTTTGATAATGAGTTGGCAGAGAGTTAAACTTAATTAAGTTAACTCTCCTTAATGATCGTGCCTTAGGGTCCGGTGTGATTGGAGCCTAATTGTCGACTGCTGTTAACATGGAGTTGTGCAATTATTTAACCAAAAATACCATAGGTTGAACAGTGACTAAAACCTTGCTCCTCCAAACATTTGCTTGTGCCAAGAGGAAGTCATTTGCAATTCTAAGCCCACTCCAAACGGCAAATTTGAGAAGCTTCTAATGACAATTGATACTCTTGGCTGTTTTTCAGATTTTCGCAATAGGTGAAGCAGTGGAAAAAAGCTTTATATGTTAAACTATAACCACTGAGCCACGGCTCCCACATTAAAAATTTAACTATTAGAAAATAAGAAAATAGACCGCAAACGAGAATACAACTTTGTTTCATTTTCTTTACAACTGTGTTTCATTTTCTTTACGGATGTCTGAAATCAAAACCTAGACATCGCATACTACTTAGAAAAACGCTCTGTGATAAACTCTCCGATATCTCAGACACAAGATTCAATGACATTTTTGACGTCCTCAACTCCACGGGCTTTATTTGCGCATATTGCCTGATTTATTTATTTATTTATTTATTGATTTCATCAACGGAGGTACACTTGGTCCTCTAATGGATTACATACATACTTAATTCGACAAATTATTAACATACTTAATTAACCTCACCAAAGTTTGTTAAAAGCATAAGTAATTGATTTTTGAACGTATTTCTATTTATATTAGAGTGAAGATCAATGAGATTTCCAACTGAATTAGCTTCTCTTAAGCATCTACATAGTTATTGTTTCATTATATCCGTATTGTACTCTATGCATAGGCTCAACAAAAATATTTTGATTTCTCAATGGTATCACGGGTCTTCGATATCTGATCTGTGTAAGCAGGTAAGGACAATTTATATGTTTAGGTCTCTCACAAGCATGATCGAAAAATACCTCCGCCGAATACATAAAGGCAAAATTCTAATCAGTTGGCATCTGATATTATATGGTGGCAAGTCGATATTCCAATTAAGCTTTTTTATCGCAGCTCTAGTAAACCATTTTTGAATCTTCTCTATCCTTGTAGAGTGAACCAAATAATATGGATTCCAGATAACAGAGCAGTAATCTAAGGAAGGCCTCACATATGCAAAATATAGGTATTTAAGGGTATGCGGGTCAGAAAAATCTTGAGAGTTTCGCAAGATAAATCCCATCATTGGCCTGCATTTTGTAACGAGGTAGTCTATGTGACTATTGAAATTGAGCTTATAGTCGAATAATACGCCTTAAGTCTTTTTTGAATGATATGCTTTCCAAGGGTAGATTTGTTATACTGTAGGTAAATTGAATTTGTTCCCGTTTCCGGCAGAATGTAAGGCTATTGCACTTTGAAACGATTTAAACAGTTAATTGTACACCAATCTGATAATCTATTGAGGTCTTCCTGCAACAATAAACAGTCCTGGGGTGATTTAATAGACCGAAAAATTTTCAAGTCATCAACGAACATTAAGCATTCAGAATTAAGGATGACATTGGGAATATCATTGACAAATAAAAGCAATAACAATGGCCCAATATGGCTGCCTTGGGGGACTCCCGAAGTAGCGTCAATGCTATCTGAGACAATACCATTAATCCTAATAAACTGCGAGCGTCCTCTTAAGTAAGATTTCACGGCAGTAAGCTGCGAAGTCAACCTCTTTACTTAACCATTTTAACCTAAACTCCTTACTTAACCATCTATACTTTACTCACCTATCTTAACTTAGAGCTTTTCGGTCCAATGACGCCATCTTATTGTTTTGAAATTTGTAGATAGGTACATAATTTTTTTTATATTCTATGATTTCAAAAATGGCTCTAACGATTTTGATAATTTTTGAAATCCAAAGTAATAGAGCGTTAGAAAATGGTTTACTGAGGTTTTGCGAAAATAGTCGAATAACGGTACTTTACAAAAATGCTAATATCAAAAATGGATCAAGTTATTTCGAAAATGTACATACCGACTTATACTACTATTTGGAACAAATTTGTAAACATTTCTAAAATATTGTCGTATAACTTTTATATTAATATTTTAATGTTTTGAATACTCGAGTATAGTGTCAAAAGATGGCTTACTCGGTTTGGTTGAAACCAATAATATCTCAAGAACGGGCGACGTAATTTCAAAGAAATTTGATATATTAGTAGATACAAATATGACGAAGATTTACCTGCATTGGTACAAAGGATTAATCCTTATCTGTGAATGTCCGGCACTAAATTGGTTAAGGAGACGTGTTTTCCACGTACGTCAGCAGAGTGGAGGAACTTTGCTACCAGGGATATACTGACCTTCATAAAGGAGGTGGTACGTCTCTTGGATCAGTAAATCGTTTTCGATACAATTGATCTTTCAGGTCTCAGGAGACAGGCCGGGATCATACAAATGCAATATCACAATTTAATTGTCCTAAGTAAATAGGTGATCTAAACCGGGAAGCCTGCCGATGTTTGTTGAGGGCGAACCGACGAACCCCACTGGCGGACCAGTAGGGAAGCCATAAAGTGGAAGGGCTACGATCATTTTAATGCTGGTCATAACCTTGTCGTTGAGGAAAATAAGATCTTTGTGGTCGCGGTGTTAGCCTTATGGGCGAGGGTTTATTTAATAAAAAAAAATATTTTAATACATTTATTTGAAACGAAGCGAATAAAACAAGTATTTGAGTATTTCTCAAAGGGATTGGAAGGGGTGGAAATTAGTGTTTCATCACCACCGAGCGTTAAGCGATAAAGTTAGTGCAGTTGCGTTATTTGGCATAGGCATCCACTAAAAATGGATTTTTGAGAACTCAGTATCCAACAAGGTATCGAAATGTGTTTCGAAAACAAATATTTCATTATTCGGATTTAAATAAAACCCAGCATAGTTACATTTATAAGAATATTTAGACACCGAATATGGAGACACCAAACTTCAAGAGGAGGGTCGTGTTAAAACATCTGTTTACTCTAAATAAACTTATCTTTGTATACCAAGAAAGCATCTTTCAAAAGTAATAAGTAGTATTGCCTTTCTTGGAACATATTACATAATCAAATAACACATCTGCATTGATGAAACATACCAGCTAATCACGCACAACTACTCCACTCCTACATGCATATTTTGACATTACATATTACATATTTGTAAATCACATCAACATTAACATTTAAATGAAAAACAAAAAAAATAATACTTTTTCTAACAAGAACACCGAAAATTATACTTCAATTCTGTCCATTTTCCAACACTTTTTTTATAACATATCTTATCTCATGCATCTCTCTGGCATAAAAAAATTGTTTCTATTCTTAAAAAAATCTTTTTATGTACCATTAATCGGTATGGCAGTTCGTGTTTTCTTTTTCTCTTCTTTTTTTCACAGCCGGATACCGGTAAAGCCGATGAAAAATTCGGTATTACTGTAAGTCTTAAATTTAACTTAAATTTCAAGAAAATTTCTAAAACAAAAGTTTTTCTACGATTTGACATTTCGTTTTTTTATTGTTTCACCATAAAAAACTTTCATATTCGGTTCTGTCACTCAAAGCTGCTATGACAGTCAATGCTTGAGCGCAATTTTAAATGTTTTTTTTTTCTTCAAAATTTACTATTATCATTTTTTCTTTGTACTGCAAAAATACATAAATGTTTTTTGTTTTAAGCTAGCATGAAATAAGCTTAAATGTATATGATAATATTTTTTTTGAATATTGATGAAAGAATTGTTTTAAATTCTTGAAACGATGATTCATTTCATTTGATTAAAATTTAATTAAGATTACAAATTTAGTGATAATTTTAAAAGATCTCGGTTCTTTCGTAGTTTTTTAAGGAAGTCATACAACTGCGAAAATTGTACCGAGGAACTCTCAATGCCGATATAGCGTTTAAAATAGTTCATTATGACATTTAATAGTGCTATTGAAAAATTGTATTGTAGGCTTTCTATTACGCTATGGCACATGGGAATGCCTCATGCCTTAATAGTACAGGGCTTTCTTCCAGCGAGAATAGTACTTTAGTGTACTTCATTCATTGCAATCATATGAGCAAGTGTACTCTAAGAGGGAGTACCACAATTAAACGAATAAAAACTGTACAGTACTCGATCAGCTTAGAACGAATAAAGTACACTATTTGCTTTCTTTCCTCAATGTGGGTACTTTTTTCAAACAATACATGTATGCATTTTAACAGCCAAAATACACCGAGTACATGGAGTATATGGAGTGTTCTGGGTGCATCGCTTATATCACTGCCTAATTCATTTCTGGTCTCAATGGAGTTAGGTATCTTTTTGGACTGAAGGTCTGCGTCAGAGTTGGGCATAATGTATCCAAATCAATAACAAGACAAGCGATGAATTTAGTTGCGATTGAAAATGTGATCAATTTAGTCGAAGGTACTTGCAGTAATGCAACTGATTCCTAAAAACTTGATTCGTTCTAGTTGAAGTAAAAACTTTAGATGCAATGGATAACTGATATTTGTATACCCTATTCTAAGGGTATATTAATTTTGACGCATAGTTTGTAACATACCTTAATATTGCCCGTAGACCCCTAAAAGTTACTATATTTATGATCAGCATCGATAGTAATGTCGATCTAGCCATGTCCGTCCGTCCGTCCGTCTGTCGGCAAAAATTAGGCCTTTAAACTGGACCTAGAGAGCTGAAATTTTAACCATATACTCTCTAGGGTCCCGAAATAATCAAGTTTACGAATTTTTGAAATCCGCCCACAGACACGCCCACAAACTCAAAAAAAAAACAAAATTTTGGAAAAAATCGAATTTTGAGCTAGAAAGCTGAAATTTTTTATATATGATCTATGACTCCTAAAACTGCTCGGGATAAAAATTTCAAAATCCGCCCACTGACACGCCCACAAATAAATAAAACAATTTTCTTGAAAATCCAAAGTTTGAGCTAGGGAGCTGAAATTTATAATATATACTCTCTATGGGACCTTTATGCTCATTAATTAATTAATTTTTTTTAAATCTGCCTACTCACACGCCCACAACTAAATAAAACAATTTTATTGAAACACCCAAGTTTGAGCTAGGGAGCGTTTTTTTCGATAAAATCCTTTAAATGTTATATAACAAAATATGTAGAGCGTTCTTAACAATTCAACCATACTTAGACTTTTGTCACGCCCAATTATGAGGGATAGGAATAAGAATAGGGTATCCAACAGTTCGCCCAAGCGGACTGTAGCCCGTCCCTATGTTTTAATTGTCGTTTGTCGCATAAAAGCTAACTAATACCGAGTTATTTTAATGTGTTGTAGTGTGGGTCCAATCTGTCGAGTTATGATAGTGTCCTCCTTTTGATAGGATAGTCCTCTTTTTTCGCCACAGTGTTCTTTCAGATTTTTTCACTAAAAGAGGACAGTAAATTCCCTTTTTTTAAATCTTGGTTTCAAATGTTTTTATTTTCCACCACTAGTGAAAAATAATTTTATGTATTTACTTGCGCCGAAAATTCCTTCTGCATTTATTTCTTTATTACAAACAGGAGATCAAGCTCCTATATAACAGTAGTATAATGTTTCGTTTAGAGCCATAAGATATTCCAATGCCTGATGCTGAGCTTAACCTTAAAATTGACGGTTACAAATATAATCTTCCAGATGGTTGTATTGAGAATTTAAGAACAAAATACACAGCCCCAGTAGGTGCTCCTGTTGTAATATCGATCTCAAGAGAATGATCTCATTATAAAAGTTCGGCGTTAGTATTTTTTTACGGCGATTATGTAGATAAATTAAAAAACGGATCTTTACAAGAGCGTTATTAATAAATGAGTAGGTAAGCATGCTTTCCTGGGATGGGTAATTATTAAAACAATATTCAGAAAATACAGATGAATCTTATGCTTGCGGGTTGCAACGGTGCAGTATTAGTGTATTCGCTTGCTGAATGGAAGGTCGTGCGTTCGATTCCCGGCTGAGTCCATTACTTTATATCGATTACATGAAATCGTAATCTCCCTATGCAACTCAGATATCACCCGTATAGGAAAACCCTACAACCGCACCCAAACACTTCTTCTCTATTCTTTCTAATAGTAAGTAGCACCAAAAAGCATGCAATGATATTGCCCGGTGCTGCTTGCTGTTAAACACAAATGCTTAGGCTGTGGTCTTAGCACTATAAGGGTACTGTTGCAACAGAAAAAAAAACCGGGTTGGGGACACAATCCCGAAAACCAAAATCCCGAAAATCCAAAATCCCGAAAACCCAAAATCCAGAAAAGCCAAAATCCCGAAAAAAGAATCCCGAAAACGCAAACCCGAAAAATTATATAAAATGAAAAATTTATGCAAATTTTATTTATTTTATTTTGAATGTATAATAGACAAGTGTTTGTCCATTCTATTTCCCGTAATAATGTTTTGCAATTGTTTGCGTTGTAATGTTTTGCAATTAGCAATGTGCATTCAGTTGTGCTGATTTCAAATAGTGTGATAGCTGACCGACTAGATTTTTGTTAGACAGTGAACATTTATAATTAAAAACTTTATATTATCAGTGACATTTTGCGTTTGAAGTCTTAAGTAGGAATGAACCAACAAACAGCGTGAGAAACTGCTTATTGACGGCTACAGTTACCATGTCAACAAAAAATGCAAGGATACATTTTACTATAAGTGCGAGCAGCGAAAGCGTTCTGAAATAAGTTATCTCAGAGGAATTGCGTACAACATGAACTTGTATTAAATATTGTTTTATCATGGATCGTTTTTGATATGTGTTTGTAAGACTTGAACTGTTTTTGTTATGTTTTATTTATTTGAAGTTTTTTATTTTGTTTATTTTGTAAAATAAATTTGTCAAATTTTTTTGTTGCTACAATAAAATTTTTAGTTTCATTTTCTGGATTTTGGTCTTTCGGAATTTTAGATTTTCGGGATTGTGGGTTTTCGGGATTTTAGGTTTTCGGGATTGTGGCTTTTCGGGATTTTGGATTTTCGGGATTTTGGGCTTTCGGGATTACATTTTTCGGGATTCTGTCCGACTCCCAAAAAAACCTTTAGCGTAAGCAAATTATAAAATATAAATATATAATTATGGTATATATTTTCTTTGATTGCTTTGGTTTATTGAAGTGATGCGTGATGAAAAACTTTTTGGCGGTATGGCTTTGAATTTAAGGCTTCATATGGTTCATTTTTGTATTGATTTGTTTGGTGCTAATCTCGGCAACAAATTGTTTTTTTGTAAACAGCCTTGACTTGGTTTGAGCGTTTAATACAATACTATCTTTGGCCTTTTTAGCTACTACCACCAAAATACAAATTGTCATTTCACCTAAAACTTAGATTTAAATCAATCTAACATATATACGGGTTTTTTTGACATGAAAATGTGTCCGAGCTCAGCTCTGTGGACTCTATCTCATTATGTGGGTTCAAGCTTTTTACCGGAGGCTCTGAGATATTGCATACCACCAGATTTAACTATTCTCAATGGAACAATTACTAACAAAGAAAAAAAGAAATACAAGCTTTTGTGTCAGCAATGGGATATTCAAAAGAAAATGATTTCTGTAGAAAAAGATCAGTATTAGAACACACTTATCAGTTTTAAGCATATCTTTTTTTACAAATTAAAACTTGACCTCTTTTTTCATGCAAAATATGTTCACCGCAGTAATTGATGACATTTTGGTTAAATTGGACTAGAATTATGTATATTTGTTCCCTATCTCAATACTTCTTGTTCCTTATTGGCGGTAAGGCTATGGGGGCTGAAGGATCATAACTCTCCCACGTAAATGCAATCCTGTGGCCCGCCTGTGGGGTTCACCGGTTTGACCTCAGAAAATAACGGCAGGTCTCCCGATTTTTTATCACTTCATCACTGAGGTCAATCCAATGCTTGTGTAGCTGCATTTGTATGGTTCAGAAGTTTTTAGGCATGCGTCTCTTTCACGTTTGTATGGAAACGTTGACATTGCCTTTTTGACAGGGTTCGTAGAATCTCTCCTTTGAACATGATATTACCAACTGAGCCGGTTGCGCTCTTCCGAGATAGGTTCTTTGACGTGAAGGCTTCCTCGGAACTTAGAACTTTTTATTTGATCAATCTATGTTACTCCTGCTGTCACCTGAAGCTTCTCTATCTCAGCTGCCGTTAATTTGAAATCATACTTTTTGTGCGCTGTTCAACATTATAAACCGTATGTGAGCGCCGTGCTTAAGGGACATTTTTCCGTCACAGAAGATGGCTGAGTTTTCCCGCCACTTCATCCACCTTATGCTTACACAATGCTTAATGTCATCATCATAGCTTGCTTCGCTGATCATAGATCCCAGATATTTGACCTTTGCGCACTTGGAAATCACTCTTCCATTCAGTTTAATAGGTCAGAGTGGATCAGAGAACGGGCAGCACAAGTATTCTATTTTTTCGGACTAATACGATACCCATACCCATCCAAAACTTCGGCCCATATATCAACTGCTTGTTGCAGGGACATTTGATCCTCGCCTATGATTGGTCCATCGTCAGCAAAGAATAACTTATGCAATTTGCGGTCCGTCACTTATCCTTCAAGTAGATAATCAAGGACTGTAATAAATATCAAGGGACTTAACATACTTGCCTGGTGTACCCCGGCTTTGATTACGAACTCCTTGT
Source organism: Portevinia maculata (assembly GCA_949715645.1). Classification (NCBI taxonomy): domain Eukaryota; kingdom Metazoa; phylum Arthropoda; class Insecta; order Diptera; family Syrphidae; genus Portevinia; species Portevinia maculata. Next base: position 44,444,015 of record OX454525.1, read on the forward strand.
TGAGTCTAAGCGCCACCCCTAACAGATCACCTGGTTGCTATCAAAGGCCTTTTCAAAATCAACCAACACCTATGCAAAACCTTTAAGGAATCACGATGTTTTTCCATCCTGAATGGCATGTGTTATTGATTTACCAACGTCAAACCAGCACTGGTCCTCAAAAAACAGTATTATTTTCCACATTCGGCTATCTATTACCCGCTCAACGATCTTAATGGTGTCTGACATCTGATTGATCGAACAGTTATTATTACAGGCCCGCGTAACGCCTTTTCCTTTGTACAAAAAAGAAGAAAACAAGAAAACTTTTCCTTCAGGAGAATCATGAACCACTTGGACCCGATGTCTCCCATCTTTTTCCAGAACTCCGGAGGTATCTCGTCTGGCTTAACTGCTTTTCCTTTTTTTGGAGTCTTTGACCGCATTGAAAATTTCTTGTAATTTACAAGAAGCTACCCTTAAGCATTGTTGATGAATTTTGGCGAACGGATTTCCTGTGCATTTCTCCTTCGGCTTTTTTGAAATTGGGGTTTCTATCCGCTTTCTTTTTCTGTAATTTATACAGTACCCTTATAATGTAAACACATCGCAGGCGTTTGGTTTATTGCTACAAGCAGCACCCAGCAAATGATTCATTGCCTGTTTTTAGGTGTTACTTACAAATAGTAAGTAGACATAATATGAGGATAGGATAGAAGTTTGGTGCTGTTGTCCGGTTTGTTTTCTATAAAGTTGGCGCCTATTAGGGAAATCTGTTTTGTTGTGTGTATTCAATTTTTAAAATCATGGCTCTGGTCGGGGTTCGAACGCGCGACCTGTCAATCACTTAGTGACACTACCAACGCATCATTTTTCATCTCCATTATCAGTAGTTCATTCTAGCCAAAAACAAAAAATATTCTTTTGAGATTTTCTTGAGGAGGTTGTGAAAAGCGGTGCAGGGAAATAACTTCACGGGCAATAACTTCACATGGGCAATAACTTCACCTCGAGTGGGCAATAACCTTTCGCCTTTTTTTGTGAAGTTATTGCCCACTGATGGTGAGCAATAACTTCACCGTAAATTTTGTGAAGTTATTTCCCACCTATAATTTGAGAATTTGTCCATTATAACTAAAGACCCTTGCACCCACTCCAAATCAAACAGTGACCCCAAGCAGGGGGTTGCAGGGGAGCAGCATACCCCCCCATATGCATTGCACTGTTTATGGGATTAGTTGCGAAATCGCCAGTACATTCCATAAACAGTTCAATACCTATGGGGGGCATGTTGCCCCCCTACAACCCCCCTGCTTAGGGTCTCTGTTTGATTTCTAGTAGGTGCGAGGTACGGTTCTTGATTTATCATAAAATGTTAAGAGAATTTATTTCCCACAAAAAAGTGAAGATATTGCTCACCTATTGTGGGCAATAACTTCACAAAAAAAAGTGAAGTTATTGGCCACTCGAGGTGAAGGTATTGCCCATGTGAAGTTATTGCCCGTGAAGTTATTTCCCTGCACCGTGAAAAGCTGTACATTTGTACAAAGTGCGCTTCCAAAAAATGGAGTATCCTTGTTTTTAACGAGGTTTCACCAAGATGACTTTAAAATCTCAGACCATGTGAATACAAATTAAGGCAAACACTTCTATTAAGTTTCTTTGCGTTTTTCCTCGATAAATTCAAATTTTTGGTACACTTAAAGGAAACCTTGAATGTCGCAATATCTGAGTGAAAAGTTTTCGTTGAACTTAACTGAACTCAATTTTATTCATACCAAATGAAGTGTTTCTTCCAAAATCATGAAGGAACATCCTCACGAAATTTGTATTCACATCAGCCGTTGATTTAAAATATGTGTAGATACGAGTACATCCAGCAGTTTCACTACTTAAAATAAAATTTGTTTGAGTAATAGAATTTCGTGTAATAGTCTTGAACGTTTTCGATTAGATTTTGTTAACATAAAATCAGAAGTTGATTAATAGTGGAACATGTTTGTTTTGTTATTGGATCTCATTTCCAAACTGGATAGAATTTGCGAAAAATTTTCAAAATTCGCACGAATTATTATTCGTTCGCTCAGGGTTAACAACCATATCTGTTGTCTCTTTATTACTCAAACGACTACGCATATTCATGTTATTCAATGCTAATGCAAATTTTGTCATGACTTTAAGAACGTCTTGCTTGTTTGATCAAATGATTTATTTTCTGATTAGATTTTGCTCGCACTTAAGAAACCATAGGATATTATTTTTGAAAGAAATAACACTTTTGCGACACTTGCGAGCGTATTCGCACGTTCACAATGGTAGATTCCATTTCATGTATGTACTTAGTACAAATTTGTTCCGGACCAATCATCATACATCTATAATTTCCTTCCTTTTGGTTTTATATCTTTATTTTATAGAATAAAACAACGAAATCGCAAAGTATCAAACCCCACAGAGTCAGGGCTCCAATACAATCTGTCTATACGTATTGTCAATATAATAGATACACACACAGAAGAAGGACAAATACATACATCGTTTCCGACATAAACGGAATCGTTGGCTAAATTTACCGGAGTCAGCATAGGCTTGAAGTAAATTAGCAAATCATCTCAGGAACCCGACTCACAATAAAATTAAACGAAAACCTAAATAGAATAGGCAGAGTTGGAAGTACACGAGATGAATACAAAATTAGAAATTCCGGATGTGTATCCTTGCATATGAATCAATCTAACTCCTCTGAAATAAGCCCCTGATTCCTCCTTTTCACCTACTCTCTCTGTCGAAATATGTGAGTCTCTGTAACTTACTAAGCCAAGCAAAGTGATTGAGTGATGGGGTTGAGGGGATGTCGAACGAAAGAGCAAGTTTGAGGCTGAAAGAATACCCCCATCATTTCGAAAAGCTAACAAGCAAACAGTAAATTTATACAACTCTCTCTCCCTCTCACCATCTATTGGTCGGAGTTGTTGGCCCACCCACTTTATTAACTCACCCACGAGCCACGAGCCCCAAAAACCAAACCAACAACTTACCCAGTCCACATTCGAAATTGATTATTTGCTATTTCTTTCACGACGTTATTCCGGCTTTGATCCGATTTAATTGTACTTCGTTAGATATGAGGCTAATTAAAAATGCCAAAAAAGGAAGCACTGGTAATGGTATTACAAATGATTTGGCGCTGTGGAAGCAAGGCGGGGAGGATGTCAGAAAGGAAGGATATATTTTCCTAAAGTGTTTGACAGTCAATCCTTTTATCACCCAAAATTTAGATTTACTTTGTAGAATTATCAAGGATACGTCAAAACAAACAGTCATCGTCAGCAGCAGCGAGGGAAGTTGGTAAAGGTCAAAGCCACGTACATGACGATCTTACTCACCGCATCATGAGCTCGAAATGTTCAGAGGAGTCCCAAAACTCAACATCTGTGTGACACACTGTTATCGGTGTGGTAGTGGTTAACTCGTTTGAACAAGAAAATTCCCGAAGGTGGACTTGGGTGGTATATGCATTAGAAATGGGCACTACCACTAACCACCCTCAAGTTGGGCATTGATTGATCCGACGTTGATTGGTGACTAATTAAGTTTAGGTTATTTTCGATGAAAGTTAGATGGGCGGTGTTGTTAAATCAATATATAATTTCCTTTTGGAATATCAATTTTGATGCATTTAAAAACCCGTCGATTCCATTATGTGGAGTTTAGGGGTCGCGTCTCGCGTGATTGTTGCGCGCATATGGCTGAATCTATATTTTGTTTGGGCAATTAGTTCATAATAGTCTGAGGCTAATTGAAAGTAAATGCATTTAAGTATAGAATTGCCAATAAATTTCATTGCTAATAGGATTATTAATAATTGAGTTGATACAGTTTTTGAGTTTAATTAATTTTGAAATGATTTTTGTAATAAAGGATGGCAAAACTCAGCAATTGATTGACCTTAAGGAAAAAGTGATTCGAAACTGAGAGCCCTGCCGATGTTTATTAAGGTCCAACCGGCGAACTCCATAGGCCCAGAAGGCAGGCAGTAAAGTGGACGGGTTATGGTCACTTTAATCCTTGTTATAACTTTGCCATTAAGGAAGAAGAAGAAAGGAACTCATTTTTATTTTGTCAAAATGTAATAAAAATCTTCTTTTTTTTTATTTAAATGGGCCGAGCGCAATGGTATCCCTACAGCTCTCAGATGCGATTACTGATCCTTTCATGGAGATATTAGGTATCATTTATGTGTCTCTAATGGAATTCTCTCATAGAGCGAGTTTTAAAAGAAATTAAAATTAATGCATCTCCAGCATTTTGTAGAAAACAAATAAAATTTTATTAAAACTGTAACCATATAAGTGAACTCAAAGGGATGATATAAGGTCCACAGACATAATATCTATTAACGTTACGACATCTTTAAATAACATTATGAGCATTTTTAAAAAGGGTCATAAGGTCCATGGAGTTACTCCAAAATTGATTGATTGATTATCAACCCATCCTACAAAGATCTTTTCCTAACCTAATTAACCTACTAACCTACTTAAGCATAACAAACTTCAAGTTCGGTCCAGGAGTTCATAAATGATAGGATCATCGATAGGGGCGTATGCACATCTTTAAATCACGAATCGGATTTTTAAAGTCAATAACTCTAATCAAAGGCCAATTTCACTTGACCGACAAATCCGTACCCTTATAAACGCAATCTTTTATGACAGCTGTATTTTTTATCATACCTGATGCTATCCATGGTACCTATTAATTGATTCGCTGCCATTTCTGCCTTTTACTGCATGAAGGAAGATTGAACGTTTTGAGTAGCATCTGGAGATTAGAGCGCCCGCACGTTCCGGATCTGATTTCCATTTGAGGGTATTCTTCTCCGAGGCTCCTTCTGTTCCTTTCATAAGTTGACTTTTTGACATGGTCATGGTCGAGCTTCAAACAAACAATTTCATTAAATTTCCCAAAAATAAACAACTGTATACCCTATTCTAATGGCATTATAATGCTGACTCATAGTTGGTAACATACCTTAATATTGCTTAATATTGCTATTGCTACAAAAAGAGGATTTGTGCCTGGTAGTACAATGGACCGTTACCGAGTCTGAGTGCTCTGGGATTTGGATTTCCTTTTTCTTAAAAAAAAAAAAAAAAAAAAATATTGCTATTGTAGACCCCTAAAAGTTACTATATTTGTGATCAGCATCAAAAGTTATGTCAGTCTAGCCATATGGGCCCCTTGTCATTTTCTACGCCCTAAAATTCGAGCTAAAAGGCTGAAATTCCGAACATAGACTCTCTAGGGGCCCAAAAGGAACAAGTGGAAGAATTTTTACAATCCGCCCTCTGACACGCCCACTATTTGGAAAAAAAACTTTTTATCGAAGAAAAAGCCAAAATTTAGAATATTATACTCTCTTAGAGCTCCAAATGCTTAATAAAAAAAAATTTATAAACTCCGCATACTCACACGCTAACTGTGCACAAATAAACGTTTTATTCAAGAAATTATTCCAAATGAAAGTCCTATTCTTCGCAAGGTATGTAGATAAAGTCGTTGTAAACAATTCCTTCATACAAAGTATTAAAAGTAAAAAAAACAGTTACGTTTAACAAAATATATTGACAACATCCTTCTAAGCAATTCATCCATACTTAGAGTTTTGCCACACCCACTTTTTGGGGGATAGGAATAGGAATACAATATGGCGTTCTATAAAAATTGCACGTGGAGAGAATACAAATAGAACTCTATGAAAAACTACATTCTATTTTTTGCGCAGGTTATAGCTTTCTAGCGCCTGTCATTTTCATGCTTCACTCTATGACATTTCCACTATTGAAACTTATGAGCAAGGAAATGCCCCTCGTAAATTGTATGGCATTCTATTTTCCTGACAGATGGTAAGCTATGAAATATTGCTTGTGGAGACGATTAGTTATATATTTTAACAACCATTGTAACTCCATAAAAATAGTGCTTTTTGCTCCGCCCTAGTGTTTAAAATCATCGTTTTGTAACATCCCAAGGGTATATTATATTTATTTTCAATCAAAATCGAATCTCACGAAATAATCGTGACTATAATATTTGTAATCGGGATCGACATTTTTGTCAAAATAGGCATGTCCGTAGATCCGTCCGTTCGTCAAAAATATTGAGGCCCTTACATTAGAATTATCAGGCTGAAATTTGGAAAATATACTCTCTAGAGGCCCGAGAAATCAAGCGACACATACTGTTTAACAAAAAATCAAGTCGATGGATATGAAGGACTCGTTCTTCCCAAGGAATGTAGAGAAAAAACAAAAATATCTGTATTAGCAGAATATATTGAGAATGTCATTCTCAATAACTCGTCCAACGTCCACTTTTAGGAACGTGTTGACCAAATATTCAAATTTTGGACATTTTGTTGGAATCAAAAACAAATGTTTCAAAATGGACAAGGGCTTTCATCCCTTGTTGGCCCAAGCGGACTGTAGCTTTTCCTTACATATTAAATGGAATTCATTATTCTATTATCATTATGTTTATAATAATAAAAAAAACTATAAACTGGTGTAAATAGCTTATACAGTTCCCAAAAACGAAGCCTCTCCAAATATTCTTGTCTGCAAAGTAACAATAACAACCATGTTATGCCCAGTCCGAGTGACACATTTGAAAAGGTACTGACTGACTGATTTTTGTGTTTAATTTTGAAACTAGTTGTCATGAAATGAATTAAACACACTGAACTCAATTGGTTGGTAAACAACAAACAAACCAATTTAAGTAGCACATGCCGCAGAAAAGAAAAATATGCGTATGCATTTCTCTTATCTGTGCTTATGCGCGTGTTTCTGATTTTTATGGTAGAAACAGACTGACACTTCAACTCCGACTTCGACTTTGACGGGAGCGGGGACTTTAGCGTTTAAAGTCGAATCAAACACATTGAAAAATGAAACTTCAATTCGCTTATAATATAAGCATTTTCATGTTGGGAAAATTGTAAACATCGTCATAAGGATAGACGGATTTGCACTTCAACTTTGAATTAAGGATTCAGGTCTAACGTTGAAGTCGAAGTCAAAGTGTTTATCTATTACTAGCATAAGACCGAACAAATTCTCTGACTGTTCTGACGATCGGAAACCAGTTTGATGACTGGTTGAACGCGTGTTGGAACAGCCGTCTGATAGTTTGAGTTCGCGTTGGTGGCAGGAATGTCACATTTGACGATTTATTGTCATTTTGACGATTTTTAGCACCGTTGACAATTTGGCAATTTTGAATAGACATTTTACGATTTTCAGGACTCTATCAAAGGACTACCATTGACTTAACGATTTTTGTGCTCACTTGTGTCACATTGTGGGCACAGTTCTCAGTACGTTGGGCTACTGAGCGAGTGTTCCAGTTTTAAATTGTAGGTCATTTCCATTCCTTTCAAAAATATGGCTTCGCATACTCAAATGTTAAATGATTTTAAATTTTAAATTCCTATAAGGCCTTTAATGCCTAATATCTATTTATGAAGTCATATTAACAATTTTAAACCGATTGGAAACTCCAAAGATATAAACGCCTTCCCAACCAGCTGTCAAAACATTCAGTTTAGTTTGCCTTTTCATCATCGAGCATCTATAATTTCCCGAACGCTTAGAAAATATTGAAAAATATTACCAAATTTCGGGGTTGGAAAATGATCTTGATTTCGGCCAAAATTATACCGAATTTTTCGTAGTCCGATTTTCTGTGGTCAGAACTTGAGGACATCGATATGGAAAAGGTGTGGGTCAGTGACTTGATATCCCGAATAAGTTTCTTGGAGGCTTCGTCGAAGCACAAGTCTGTGCCGACAATTCACAGACTGTGGATCATTTGGAAACCAACATTAGTAAAGCTTTCGACGCCATACAGCAAACGTTGGGTAGGGTGATAAAAAATGGTTGCATACATTGTAAAAGTCGTGGTGGGAATTTGAATGATAATTTGGTCCGAACCTAACTGAATTGTTCAGGTTTCAAAATAATTGCAAAACTAAATGGATATGTCAAACCTTTATTGTTTTTATTTAATTAAAATCCTATCATTCTTAATTACAGACCCTATACAATGTCAAAAAACGTTCGTTTTGTTCAAGACACGGCTGGTTTTAAAGTTCTGCTCGAATTTCTCAGCAATATTTTAGATTAAATTATTTTTTGACAAAAAGACGCTGTTTTTATTGTTAAAGCTTCAAAATATTAAAAATCAGAGCATATGCTTAAAATTGTTAAACAGTCTGTGCCGGTCCTTTGCAACCATTTATTTGTTATCAATCACAAGACTTTCGCAATAAGTTTTCCTTACTCATCTAAAGTCAAAAGGATTTTTTCCCAAGTTAATCTGAAAGGAGCTAGAATAAAAAGTTGAGCAACAATCAATAAATAATACACTTAAAGTAATCCTTGTTTGCTTGGATTACTTAAAACGATGAACGCTTAAGAAGTTTAATTCAAATGTATATTTGGAATATAATACAAAACTATAAATTTGTAAAAGTATTAATTGGAATTATAGTAAATTTTAACCTTGGTAGGTGGTGTGTTGGAACGCCGAAACTGAAGGGCGCATGCTCCTGACAGTTTGCTCATAGTTTGACCTCGTGTTGGAATAAACCAATTTTTATTTCTTCTCAAAATTAGGTTTTTGACGCTTTTAGTTCTAAAATTGAGAAAACATTCAAACTCGTGTTAACTTAAAGAAGGAAGTCTTAATATCAAATAAAAAAGCTAATTTTCATTAGGATCCTGTGTAAGATCTTTTTTTATTGTCGAGGCAGAATGGGATGATTTGTTCTGATTTAAGACGCTCACGAACCTAATTCTTGAATTCAAGAATTCTATTGCCTTGCGCTGTCTCTATTGCAGTTTTCGAAAACTCCAATGTTTAACCAAATGGTTATGATAGCGGTTACCTAATTTAATCGTACGGAAACTTGTCAATGAAAAAGAGTGATACTATTCTGACATGTCAAGGCACTTCGAATATTACACGCAGTGACAATTTTGAAAGCCTCCCTGATAACGTAAAAAACCATTCAAACTAAAGATACTCAGATCATTTGCCTTTGGTATTAATTCAAAAATGCGACAGAACACCATTTTATCGTTAAAAAAAATAAAAATAATATCTCAGTGCCTACATATATTTCAAAATTAAATTTATTAAATATAATTTTTAAATTGCCAATCATTTCTCATGTGCAAAAAGTTTAAATCACTTATGTAATTAATTTCCATTAAAATACTTAAAACGTTCGCTCTTCCATTCGTCCCGTATTTTGTTGTTTTTGCTCTTAATAGGTGCCGCCCACAAACCAAACAAAACTCGAGGGCGAGAAGGTGATGTTCTCATGTGAGGCGAAAGCCATGCCTGGTAATGTCACCGTACGATGGTTTCGTGAGGGCTCACCCGTACGTGAGGTGGCCTCACTAGAGACGCGCGTCACCATTCGTAAGGATGGCTCCCTTATTATAAATCCAGTTAGTGCTGATGATTCCGGACAGTATCTGTGCGAAGTATCAAATGGTATTGGAGATCCGCAAAGTGCTTCGGCTTATTTGAATGTTGAATGTGAGTTTTAGCAGTGGAGTGTTTCTTCTTGGATTATTGAAATTTACTGTTGTTTTATTGCAGATCCTGCCAAAGTGACCTTCACACCAACTGTACAATATCTACCCTTTCGTCTAGCCGGCGTCGTTCAATGTTATATAAAATCGAATCCACCCCTACAGTACGTGACGTGGACCAAAGATAAGCGTCTTCTAGAGCCATATCAGACCAAGGACATTGTCATCATGAATAATGGTTCGCTGTTATTCACACGCGTCAATGAGAATCATCAGGGTCGCTATACATGCACCCCGTACAATGCTCAAGGTACGCAGGGCTCTTCGGGCCCAATGGAGGTGCTGGTGCGTAAGCCGCCCACTTTTACCGTCGAGCCGGAGTCGCTGTATCAGCGAAAGGTGGGCGACAGTGTTGAGATGCATTGTGATGCCATCGAAGCCGAGGGTACACAACGACCCACAATAAAATGGCAACGACAAGACGGCCTTCAGCTGACCGAGTCGCAAAAGAGTCGTGTGCGTATCAATGGCGGCAACATAACTATTGAGAATTTGAGGCGTGAGGACTTTGGCTATTATCAATGTGTGGTGTCGAACGAAGTGGCCACCCTTATGTCGGCAACCCAGCTAGTCATCGAAGGAACTCAGCCGCATGCACCGTACAATATCACGGGTAAAGCGACCGAATCTTCGATAACGCTGCAATGGATGCCCGGGTACAGTGGCGGCCAGGAGTATAAGCAGGACTATACGATATGGTATCGCGAGGCTGGAGTTTCGGATTGGCAAACGATATCTGTGACACCGTCGGGTAGCACCCAGGTGACCATTAACGGGCTGGCACCGGGAATGACATATGAATTTCAAGTGGTTGGACGGAATGCTCTCGGCGATGGTATGATGAGTAAAGTGATGACGGTGCGGACACTTGGTGAGTTCTAATTTATGATTTGCTAACATAATTTCCCTCATACATACATCTCTCTCTCTCTCTCTCAATCTATCATTCTCCCTCTCTTTCACTTTGCGGTAATTCCTCAAATTTATATTTTTGTCTTGTTTGTGTGACTGAAGATGCCCCAGCAGCGCCTCGTAATGTTAAGGCTGCCACCCAACCTCCAGATCATGTGTTTCAGCTTATGCCAGATGACGCTGGTAAGACAAGATAATAATTTACAAATGATTGTAGATTCAATTAAGAATAATTAATGTTGTTTGCTGGCATGCAGGTGATGGATTCACATCCGTCTTGTGGGCTAAAGATACAGCTAGATATTCGTCTATGTGTTTTTTACAATTCATTTTTTTAAATGACACTGCAAAATTTGGCATGCTTCACACATCCCCATTCATTTCATATGTTTCTCTTTATTTTACATACACGTTATCTCACTCAGTTTCAAATGCTAATGTTCGTTTGCAACATTCCACACAATCGTCATTTTTTTTTTTGCTTTATAGCTACCATAAGTTATCGCTTTAATTTATTTGTTCGTTTCTATATGAGGAGTATGACAAATTGTTCAAATTTGTTCAAATTTGTATGAACTCGAAATGTAAAATCAAATTACTTTTGAAGAACTGCGAGAATTTGCATTAAAGTTGAATACTCTGCTTTGACTTTTTCATGAAAAAGCAATCATTTTGTCAAGTTCAACTATATAGTTCAAGTTCAACCATAAATTATAGGCGATGAACAGGGTAGGTACATCTGTGCTTTGATTTTTATCAATTTCACTTTCTTTATTTTTACTTCAAAGCTTATATTGTCTTATTCTAAATTAATTTTGATATAGGAACGCTGTGATAGTTGTTTTAAATTTTGCTGTATTTCGGTGAAAATGAAGCTAAAAACCGATGTATGTCTAAGAACGAATCCCCTATGTTTGGCTCGTATACCACATACCATTATTTCTATGTTGGGTAGACACTTCGCATTTCAAATATCAAATTATTACAAATTCATCAACTTTAAATGCGTTTTTTTTTGCAGCTGACACAGTGCTACTAACTTTAAAACGTATAGGTACCTGTAGAGTGAAAAAGTTATGGAAAATGCACACATGTTAAGTTTTGTACATTTAGCAATTAAAATTCCACAAAATGAAAACTTAGTAAAATTATAACATGAAATAACTAATTAATGCTTTCAATGTGAAAAATGAGCCTGATGCTCTAATAGCAAATTTCCAATATTTGGCTTCAATTTAATTTAGGTTAGATTTTTGATCCGTTCCTTTTTTTGGCAACCACGCTGAAACCCTTTTCCACAACGTATGAAGATGGAAATGTTGTCAAAAACTTTCTTGCGATAGTCCATAATGCTTGATAAGTAATAAGTATTGCTCTTTGAAGCCAAAATTACTCATATCCCTTTTTAAACTGTACCTTGAGCCCTTGCGATTGTGCTTATTCCGATCAGTTCGTCTTATAATATTACATCTGTTTCTTTAATGGCAAAGTATGGGTCGATAATCCGCAGCGGTATTTTCAAAGTCAAACCATCCTGAAATCTAGATTTAAAAATTGCGGTCGCGGACTGCTTAAATGTGATCCATTTTTGTGGACCACCATTTACATCTCGTGCGACCCCAATTTTTATTTTAGCTGACATGGACGTCAATATAGACCACGTTTGGAATATATGGTTAGGTTCGAAAAAAAACAAACCAGGAATATTCGAAATCTGAATAATACTGTTGGGTGTAGTCAGGTTTTTCTGATTTAAATGTAAAAACAAACCTGGATCTACTATTCCATCTTAATGCAATAGTTGTGCTCTCGATTTTATATGATGCTTTCCAGCTCCAATCACACTATAGCCATTGTTCCAATCCAGATCTCATTTTGCTATAGTTTAATTCATGCTTGCAAGCAACTCATCTATTAGTGTTTCATTTACAGAAATACAAACGAGTAGCACATCTAAAGCTTCTTCAAGAAGTGCAGTGGCGGCCTAAGAATATCACTGCAGCGCCTCCCATGAAACAGTGTTTGTTGCAAGGCGACTAGGAAAGAATTCACACATTTGACATTCAACCATTCAGGTGCGCCGATCGACACATTTAACATCGTGAAACTTAACCACAAGTGTGCGTGCAATTCCGTGGATTGACCACCAGTGTCGTAAAAGTACGATCAAACAGTAATCAATAACAGAATGGACGCGTCGAAATCGTCAAAAAGGCAGGCCGGGTTTTGGCTCCAATAAAGAAGTGATCCGATGGCGGGAAGACTGCCGATATTCTATGTTCGAGAACGAAACCGCGAGCCTCGGAGGCGAAAACCGGTTAGGATGCCTCTTCGGTAGGAAGTTTACAATTCCTTTAATTCTGATTGACTCTCGCCGTAAAGGAAAAGAAGAAGAAGATCCCACCTGTGCCACTCTGTTGGGGTTAAAAATAGTTTCCTCATACCAACACCTCTATTGATTTTTTTAAATTTTACCCAGTTTGACTTACAAGTCCAAATCGGTTTTCATAAAATCAATAATTAAGGTAAGAGTAGGCTTTGTGACTATTAAATCGTTCTCAATGTTATACCCTTGAACACACCAAATTGCCTGATACCTGAGCGCACTTCTACCTCATATTTACACAAGCACACGTTTTTCATTGAAATGCTCTGCATATTTCATGCAAAGTTTATTCATAATTTCAAGTCAGTTACCTTCAAATGCTGCACTACCTTTATCAGTCCCCGATTGAACAATCGAGTAAAAGGAAACTCAGCCACACAAGCTTCGTATTTTTATGCCGTCACATATGGCAGCGTATAAAACAACAAAACGGAATGCACAATACTAATTAAAGAAAAATAATAATATTTTCCAACTGGCACAACAAACAAAATGACTGAAAGGATATGAGCGAACCAACACACAAAGTAAAAAAAATAGTGTCAAGGCTAACAATTACCTCTCGCCCTCGCCATTACGAAACAATGTGTACCACATTGCGTATACGTAACATAATTATGAATTGCCACGCAACCTTGTGCAGCGAGAAAACAGTTCCTTTGTCCTAGTTTCTGATTTTGTATTTCAATTATTTTTTTCTTTTTATTTGAATTTTCTTTTTTTATCGTTTTTACAGACACAGTATTAGAATTCTATGAAATATACTTTCGCACTGATTCGAATGGCTCGGCAATTTATTATCCTCCAAAACTAAAGCTAAGAGGTATTCATTTTCACACATTCATACAACAACACGTACAGTTGCAACCGTAATATATTTTATTTTTTGAGCACTTTTTTTCTTTTTCTAATTGTTTTGTTGTAAGTAGTACTTGTTTTACAGATATTTAGAATATTGTTTGCTTTTCATTTGGATTTTGTATCCTTTTCAGGTTGGGTAGTTTAATTTAAATTTTCCACTCAATTATTTCTCATAATTTATTTGTTGAAGACTCACTCCTCTTCAAAAATAAAAAAAAAATTCAATGCCACCAGAAAACACTTGCATTTGAGTGAGGCAAGGATTTCACGTAATTTATTGTTGAATACAGTTTAATTTCTGGTTAGACGCAAAGCATTTGCATACATTGCTTATGTGCGGTGCGGATGAAAGAAAAATTAAAAATAAAACAAAGGAATAAACAGACAGACTTAAGACAACGCAGTCTACATACAAAAAGGAATACTCTAATTATTTTATACAGACAGAGAATTCATGTTAGAGCAAATGAAATGTCAAGTGGTCTATTGTCCTTTTTTGGTAGAATTATTTGCATATAAAAACATGCAACCACTCACCCCATCTTTTGATTAAGTTTAATGAAAAGAAATCCACTTTCTCCCACTTCTGTCTGCGGTGTCCTTGGTTCGTGCAAAAAAAAATATTACTAAAGTGGTTCGTTTTAGAAGATAAATATGCCGTCACCCGATTTTTATTTCGCTTTTACGAGAGATTTACACCTGCACCACACGGATCTTTATTGTACTCTTACCTGGGATAATAAGTTGTGACCTTAGTAGTAAATGTAGATTTATTATGTTAAACGTACAAGTGTTTCGCGTTTTTTTTGTAAATATCTAGGTACCTAGTTGCAGACAGGTAGTAATTATTTTTTTTTAGCACAAGTTTCTGTTGTGTCATTTGCATGTTCTACTCTAACAACCTCTCATAGCATGGCTATTAAGCATAATTTATGAGTTAAGGAGATTAAGCTCTTCTAATCCTTGGCCACAATAATTTCGGGCAAAAAGCCAGCAACCAAGAAGAAAATTTCAATTACGAATGTACGGTGTAGATAAGCACAAGCACAACCAACAGCCTGCCATTATAATCCGTTTCGTATATTATATTTTACTTTATTTTACTACAAAAATTTCACCAAAATGGCGATGCGCCGCAGCGCGTAGCAAACCCAAAAAGGAATAACAAATTGGTAAAATTGGTAAAAGTCAGTTATTTATGAGAAAAGTTTAATTAAGCAGTTATGAAAATTTTGCGCGCTGCTCTTATTAAATTATCATCGCATGAGCGGAACTTGAATTGTTGTGGCGTAATGTGGGCGGAAAGAAAACCTACGACGAAAAAAGTGACAATTGGGGAAGAAGGTTACCCCACTTTCGCGAAACAGTACTTTCCACGGAAAACTTTTATACAATATGTATTTACATTGTACATTTGTGTCCTTGTTGTAGAGGATCAAAAATATAATTTCTAACCGAGGGTCAAGGAGAGGGTCGTGGCGGGGGTGGTTCGGTGATTATGGTGCAATAGAATTAAATTGGGTCAGGATATATCAATGGGATCTTACACAAACCTATTGAATTATACAAATGGGGACCTTGAGCACTGATTTTGACCTTGATTAAATAACGCCTTTTGGGAAATCACCCAGCCAGCCAGCGTTATATGTAATTAAGAGTAATTAGGGCTTGATCCGCAGCGACGTTTTTTCTCGCTTATGGTAAGCATTAATGTAATTTGAAACAAATGAAGGTTTTTGGAGGAGGACTTTTTCAACTTAATGTGATTTCTTTGGCTGCAATTACTCGAAAAATATATTAATGACTATGCTACTCAGTGTTGCTTTCCGACACAAGATTATATGCTATTGTAAATCTAGGAATGTTAGTAGGTAAGGTTTCGAGCTATTAGTATCGGGGTTTTCAATAAGGACATAACAATTTTGTATTTAAATAAAAGACAGAATAATTGAGATATCGGGCTGAAATTAATTTGAGGTGTAGTATACATGTTACATTTTATGAAATTCATATGACCATATGACGTTTGCAGCGATCGATTCCTTGAACCCAATTTCTCACTAAACTTCCACACATGTCAGATAGAACGCTAGCAATTTCACGTGTGATATTCTTCATGAGCTTCTCTAACGTTGTTGGCTTGGTAGCATAAACCGAACTTCCCCTATTGTTCAATTGTTTGTCCAGCTGTGTGGCATGTGGCACCATGTTCTGGAACCACATATCACTGATGTCAAGTCCATCCAATTCTGGTCAAAATAGTTTTCCATTGACCGTAACATGGCGATCATTTTCATCAGTGAAAAATACAATCCAGTTACACATCCGGCGTGAAATAAACACCACACGGCCACTTTTTGTGGATACAATGGAGTCTCATGAAGCACGTATGGGCTTATTGCAGTCCAATATCGCATATTTTGCTTATTAACAAAGCCATTGAGCCAAACATGAGCTTCATCGTTGTACATGGTTTTTCGATGAAAATCGGGATTTTCTTCAAACTTTTCCAGAGCCCAATCGGTGAAGTTTCGTCGCTTCAAAATATCAAGAGGCTTCATTTCTTAGGTTAATTCGAGACTGTGAGATTCCCAATTCCCAATTAAAACTACGTTGGGCGCGGTTAGTACGTAGATGGGGGACCGTTTGAACAACCGCGTGTCGGTGGCCAGTCCCATCTACAGAGTTGAGATAGATAAAATACGTGTTATCACAATGGACCTAAATTGGTCTAAGTGTGTCGGCTTCTGCCGATAGCCACCTAAACCTAACCTAACCTAACCTTTCCAGTTCCTATTTGCGGCTGTGATATGTTCGGTACTTCATTCTGTGCGTTGCCTCAGTGGCACAGGAACATTTAATAATGAATATGTTGACACGAAATTATCCATTATAGCACGCACTGCCTGTCTTGTTGGAAAATTATAACGACCGAAAATTAAAGTAGGCGCTTTTAAAGTTGCGAATTTCTGTTTATGATGATAAAATCGTAAACCTTGGCCGACGTTGACAGATCATTAAAAAAATCAAAGGTTTGTTTGCATTAAGATTAAAAAATTGTTATGGCCCAATTGAAAAACCCTGTATATTCTTTAAATGTGTATCTCACTGTAAATTAGAAATGCATGATGTTTGATTTGTCTTGAATTTGTATTACATTTTGATTCAAATTAATAAATATCAATAAAATAATAATTTCTTCTGTTATTTTTTCAATAGGTCCAAAACCAGGTCCACCACGTAATCTTACCGTTACAGAAGTATCAAATGGCTTTTTAATATCATGGCAATCACCACTAGAACGTGCCCATATCGTTAAATTCTACACAATTAAGTACCGCACTGATGCCCAGTGGAAAACCCTGAATCGGGGTCAAATACGACCAGAAGAAACGCAATACTTAGTTAAGAATTTAGTTGGCGGTCGTACATATTATTTTCGTGTTCTAGCAAATTCTGAAAAAAGTTTCGAGTCCAGCGATGAAGTTAAATTCCCAGTACCGGCTCGCGTCAAACATAAAGCAATTACAGCCGGTGTCGTTGGGGGGATCCTGTTTTTTATTGTTGCGATCATTTTATCGGTTTGTGCCGTAAAAATTTGCAATAAACGTAAACGACGAAAACAGGAAAAAGGTAAAACCAACTGTTACTCTAGGCTTATTAAGTAAAAACTAACAATTTGATGGCTTATTATCTGGGATGCTGTTGCGAATAAAAAAAAATGTATAGAAGCAAGAAAAAAAATATTTTGAAATATCGCAGTAAAGTTATAAATTAAAAAAAAAAAATTGATTTCCAATCGTTACGCGATTGCTAATTTGAACACTGAAAAGTAACAAATTAGGGAATTTAGGGCTAACCTAAATGTTGTATAATTTAACATCAAATTTGGGCCTGCAGTTTTTTTATTTTCTACCGTTTTTGACTTGCTAATTAAGCTTTTTTTTCTCTTTGAGTTGCTTTTATTTGTGTGCGTTTTTGGTGTGCTTAATGTATTGTGGGTGTTTGCTTTGCGCTTTCTTTATCTTAACCAAACAAACAAAACAACATTCTTATAGTCACTACAAGCTGTAGAACCTAGGCTTTCACTAACATTTTTAATGCCATAAAGGGTGGTGACACTCACAGTCGTCATCCTAACTACACATACATGCACAAACAAAACTGCAATGCAATCCTAGATATACCACGATTCAAAAAGGATTTTATTTTGAATGCATTCCGGATTTTAGGAATATACCATAAATTGTGTTACATTAAATTAAATTTTATTCAAGCCCAAGTAATTTGCATAATAGATAAGCGCCCGTAATCCTGCAACAGATTGTTTTTAAGATTCGTATATAAGCGCTCGCCATGACCTTTATCAGCGGACATTCCTTACACACCATGATAAACCAACACATTAACGATTGTATCATTATAAAATAAGTGCAATGATTTAACAGCAAAAAAGGAATTAACCTTTTTTATCTGCTATCCATGGTTCATGTATTTTTTGTCCTTTTGACTGACACAGAGGCGATTAATGTTTTACAATTGATTTACACTGCCGCTTTACCCAATGTAAATTATTTTCATCCGGGTGCTATGTTAATTAAATGTCCCAGATGCTAGGTAAATCGCTGATTAAAAAAAACACAACATAAAAAATAAATCTGTGCACAACAGATGGTGTCCGACCGCCAACGAACCGAACCGACCTCGAATTTAATTTGAATTGCAGAAATGACGAAATTCTGTTTTTATCGGATGGACGCGCCTACACATACATACATTCACATAATGACGCACACCAATACATTTTAATATTCGCCGACAACAATAAAACATTGAACAAGCAAAAACCCAACCACCTTAAAACGTTTCCGAGCAATCTCTTCAACCTCGAATGCTAAAGCTTGAAAATTATTCAGCAGTTAAAAATACAAATTAGTGGCAGAAAAACATACGCACAGGAACAAGATTAAAGGAAATAAAATAAAATACAATTGGACGTGTGAAAACAATATCGTTTAATTAGTGCGCTCCACGTGAAGGTGATACGATTTCAATTTTTCATTTGCCATACTAGGGACATTTTAAATTAGAGAAGGGTTCTTATTTTCAATTAACGTTAAGGTGTAAGGATTTTATTTAAGTAACTTTCAAAAGCAAGAAAATACAGCGTTGCGTTTCTTGTTCCAGTGCGATTTTATAGTTTATATATTGATTTACTTTCTTTTACATTATGTAAAAATTAATTGGTTAACCCTTTCGATCCAGATGGGACATCCAAGGTATAAAAACACCTTTGTTCTATGTCCCATCCGGATCGAAAGGGTTAAGTGGTTGGGTATGGCCGCGACTCAACATTATTTTTTTAATATACATTTTAGAGATTTCTGGCAAATTCTGGCAGAATTTTGTCCTAAACCGTCGCGTCAATTGTTGTTTATGAAAGTTCCATAATTATTCATCATACGGTGAATAATTGATCTAATTGTAATGATTGAGACTAACAAAAAATTGCTTCGAATATTTACAATTGACCAAATACACTACTCAACTTATTTAAAGGTTCAACAAAAAAAACTCAACAAAAGGTGGATTTTGAAAGCGCTATAACTTCGCGAAAAATTATCCGATGTAGATTTACCAAAACATTTCGAAAGCTAATGCGTTCTAGTTTATGAATCGCCTCAGCTTTGGAATGGGTTTTGGTATATTTAAATCAGATAATTTTTAGCGCAATTATACCGCTTTGAAAACCACCATTTTTTCGAGTGCTTTATTTACCCTTTAAATAAGTAGAATAGTGTTTATAAAATCAATGTTTTAATAACTGCTACAATAATAATAAAGTCTAATCGACACCTCTCCTGGCTATTAAATATGAACTGTCAAATGGCAGTAAATGGATCAATGGAGAAATAAAAAAAAATCACTCACATTGAAGAAATTGAATCCAAATAAATATAAACTTCTGTAAACTAAACAATTTTGTGGTCCAATTTCCGGGCGCATTTTCTTTTCACAGTCTGCCTAAGAATAAGTTATGTTCCTTCATTCGCACTACTCATACACAGGACCACATATCTGATGGATTTTTATTTCAAAGTATCCCAGTATCAGCTCCACTTTCCTTCTTCTAGTCCAGCAGTCAGTGCCATAAAACATAACTGATATCTAGGTTCGGTGGAGCATGTGTTTTGCTAATCGAATCAGATGTTTTGAAGCCATATCTTCCGCGCGCTTTAGTAGCTGTATGAATCTGTTGAACATTGTGCCTTCCATTTTTTTTTTCTGGACAATTTGGAATAATTCGGACGAGCTACTTCTAAATTGCGCATTGCTCATTGCGTTTTCCAGCGTCACGTGATACAGCAACGAAATGAGGAGCTCCGGATAACGAATGCGTGGTGATCTTTCACAAGACTTGCGTAAAAATTTAGACTTTGGTCAATATCGGAAGTTAAACCGATACATGGCGTTATTGTATTGCAGATCGACTTGAGACATGGACACAATACGTTGGACAGACTCTTAAATACGACATTCAGCAGGAATTTGTCTCGGTAGTTTTGCAGGTGATACGATCGCCTTTCTTGCAGATGGGGCATATGGAGCTGATATGCCATTCACCAAGCATGCTTTCTTTCACGCATACTTGGTTGATGATTTCGTGTACGCGCTCTACATAAATTTCACCTCGGTATCTTGAGAGCTCAGCTGGTAACCCATCGGCAACTGTCTTGTCGTTTTAAAGCTTTTTTATAGCTAAGCCAACCACTTCTATACTGAGTCGTGGAGATGAGAGAGTTCAGATCAGCGAATGATACTAGTTTGCAATCCACTGTCAGTGGCTTCATTGGAAACACTTAAAGTAAGGGTACGTTTGCAGTTGGATTTGTACCTACCCCAGTATTCGGCTTTTTTCCTTTATTTGGCTCTATGAAAAGGTCTTCCGGTTTAAGGAAAAAGTTACTTAACTTATAGTCCAGTCAAATTAGACTTTAAAGGTTACATTAATTCCCATAGAGCTAAAAATTGGAATGAATGTTCAGAATACTATTATAAATGAATTGTGAAAAGTCCCCATCAATCCCACTTCGGCAAAAAATGTTATTAACGGTAAAAGTTTGCAAAAATAGGTTTTTCGCGTTTTTCAGCGAAACGGTGAGCTTTACAGCAAAATAGTACAGGCAAAAATTGTAGATCATCCGATTCTCTACAAAAAATGTATTCACACTTTTTTTCATAAGTATTGCCATTTCCGTGATATAGCGGTTGAAAGAATTGGAAAAAAAATTTATTCGTAATATGCACGTTAATGTACTTTTATATACATTTTAGAACCGTTATACGAGTAAACATATGAGTCCGTATGTCTTATAAATACAAATTAGAAAATTCTTACGATATAAATGAACGTCAAAAACTCCGCCCCTATTTCCATTTAGGCCCGCCATTCACTACACAAAATAACAGCGCAAACTGAAATAGAAACGCCAATTTGGAGCAGTTATTTTGTACAGTAAATGGCCGGTCTTAGGCCACAAAATAACTGCGCAAATAGATTTGAGCAAAAATTAAAATTGTTTACTGTTAGTCGTAAGCATTCCTTCGTAGTCACAACTCGTGGCTATATATATATTAGTATTACTTACTGCTCGAACTCCAACAGAAAAAAATATTTATTCATCAAAATGCCAAAATCACACTTTTTCTACACGCAATAACTGGCTGCGATACAACATCAGCATTTTTCAAGAGGTGCAAAACAACGGTTTTGAAATTGTTCGAGAAACAAAATTTAATTAATTGTGCTGAAGTTTTTAAAGATAGTAACTCTACTCATGAAGTTATAATCACTAATGGAATTCGCTTTCTTCTTTCTATGTACGGAGCTCCAAAAAAAGTTATCTGCTTGGATAAAATCCGATACTTATCTTTTGCAAAAAAAACTTATAATAAAAAACAAGTGCAATTAGCTTGTCTTCCCCCAACCTCTGCTGCTGCTTAACAACATCTTACTTACTTACTTAGGTGGCGCTATAGTCCGGGGTGGACCTGGGCCTCAACCAATACGCCTCTCCAGTTAGCACCATCTTTGGCTAACTGCCTCCAGCTGCGCACTCCAAGTTGGTTGAGATCCCCTTCCACTTGCGCGCGCCACCTAAGGCGAGGTCTTCCTCTACTGCGTTGTCCCTCCGGGTTGGAATCGAAGACTCTTTGGGCCGGAGCGTTGGTGTCCATTCGCTCTACATGTCCTAGCCATGGTTGACCAGGTGGATGTCACTGTACAGCTCGTAGAGTTCGGTGTTAAATCTCCTCCTCCAAAGCCCGTCAACGCAAACGGGACTGAAAACTACTCGAAGAATTTTGCGTTTGAAACGACCAAGGAGATTTTCATCCGCTTTTGCTAATGTCCACGCTTCTGCGCCGTAGAGCAGGACTGGGATGATGAGGGTCTTATACAAAGTCTCCTTAGTGTTTTTGGACAAGGCCTTACTAGTCAATTGCTTCTAAGGCCAAAGAAACAGCGGTTGGCAAGTGTAATTCTTCGTTTGATTTCTGATGTGATGTCGTTTTCAGAATTTATAGCGGAGCCAAGGTAGACAAAGTCCCTAACTACCTCAAAGTTGTAGCTGTCTATCGTGACGTTCTGTCCGATTCGTCGATGTTGTGTGTCCCTTCTTTTTGACAGCATATACTTGGTTTTGCCCTCATTCACCTCAACAACATCTATTCCGGGTATATTATCAAGTTCAAGTGTGATTTGGTAATAAAATGGATCCAGAAGACTGGGGTTGGAAGTTAGTTGACAATGCATTGGAACCAATTCATACGTTATTCCCACCTGCACCAGAAAAACTCCTTAACACCATCTTTTGCAAAAGGTTGCAATGCTAAATGCGGCTGTAAAAAGGTTGGACTGTTTTGTTCTTTAGCATGTACCAATTGTCAAGGACAGTCGTGCTCCAATGTTGAATCAATACTACTCGTAGATGAGAATAATTACGATCTCAGTGATGAGACATATGATGCATCACTTTTAGAACATATTTGTATCCAGCAGGAAGATGAAGAAAAAGAAGATGAAGAAAAAGAAGAAGAAGAAAACGAAGACAGTACACTAGAAGTTCTATTGGATTATTATGAATCCGACGAATAATTTTTCCAAATAATTTTTTCATTTTTTTTTTTTTTTTATAATTTGCTTACGCTAAATGGATTTTTTCTGTTGTTACAGTACCCTTATAATGCTAAGAACACAGTGTAAGCTACTTGGTATTAGAAAGAATAGAGAGATAGGAAAGAAGTGTTTGGGTGCAGTTGTAGGGTTTTTCTCCACGGGTGGTGTCTAAGTTACTTAGGGAGATTACGATTTCATATATTCGGTATAAAGTAATGAACTTGGCCGGGATTCGAACGCACGACCTTCCATTCCTTAAGCGAACACACTACTACTGCACCATTGCCACCCGCATATTACATAATTTACACAGCTTTCATCATTTTCAATACTCAATTTGAAAAAAAAAGCGCCAAGCACACTACCTCGTAGGTGGTGTGGAAACTTGTGCATATTACGAATACATTTTTTTTTTTCAATTCTTTCAAACGCTATATCACGGAAATGGCAATACTGATGGAAAAAAGTTTTAATACATTTTTTGTAGAGAATCGGATGATCTACAATTTTTGCCTGTACTATTTTGCTGTAAAGCTCACCGTTTAGCTGAAAAACGCGAAAAACCTATTTTTGCAAACTTTTACCGTTAATAACATTTTTTGCCAAAGGGGGATTGATGGGGACTTTTCACAATTCATTTATAATAGTATTCCGAACATTCATTCCAATTTTTAGCTCTATGGGAATTAATGTAACCTTACCTCTATTTTAAGGGCTAATTTGACTGGACTATTAGCAGAAAGAACTGGTTCTATTGCAACTCTTAAAAAAGTGATTTAAAAGTTTGTTATGGTTTCTTGGTTGTGCATGGGTATTGTTTCACATAAAAGTTGAAAACTGCAAACACGAATTTCCATTAACTATGATATTGATATAGGTTTTGGTCATTGTTCCAAATGGACCAACATTCTGCGAACAAAATTCTGTATTTTGAAATATTTTTTTTTTTTATTCCGTTTTCTTAAATTCTGTTTTTCAAAATTTTGTAAATCCAAAATAATTACGTACGCTGCGAGTAAGAAAAACAGCAGTTCCTATGAAAATAGAAATTACCAAAAATATTTTGTTTTAATAAATCGTCATACCTCGGCCAATATATTTTCAAAAGGATTGAGACCAGGACACTGAGCAATCCACTCCATGACCTCAATCCTATTGCCCCGAAATAGCGGTTCGGAATCCCACACTTCAAAGTTTGACCTCATTCCTTAATTGAGGGTAAATAAGAAGAAACAAGATGAAATACATTGCTTGAAACAAAACGACTTGCCTCTAATTCAGTAATTGGCTATACTTCTAGTTCAGTTGGCGTCGTTGTCCTGCTGGAAGACTCATTTTAGTGGAATTTCGTCGTCGGCATTTGGAAGCGTGACATTTTGCATTACGTCTACGTATGAGAACTGGTTCATTTATAGTTTGAATCCATAAATTGGCCCGGCACAATGGTAGGAAAAGCATCACCAAAAAATTATACTAGATTCAACATGTTTCCATTGAGAATTTATTGGATGGTCGCTGGAATCCATTAAAATATGCCCAACAAAAGTATTTCAGTCAGTCACAAAAATATCGTAGAGTAGAGAGTTCATAAAATATATGATTATGCAAAAAAACATATTGCTTTCATCTGTAGGTGACCCAAACGCTCATTCAGCATTTTTGGGAAATTAAATGAATTTTGTTCATACAGAATTCTGTAATACAGAATAACGACCCGCTCCTTATAGAAAATCTTTGTAAAAAAAAATACTTTTCCCAGAATGACTGTTGTACATTTACGGTGCCAGATAAATTTGTATCTCTTTTCACTTTGTCATAAGGACTTAATTTGATAATACACTTAAAATTGCACTCAGTTTGTGCGGATCAACAATAATGTCCTACACGTTTCATAAAGAAAAAAGTTCATAAACTCAAACGAAACAGATATAAATATTTTAATTATTACCGATTAAAGGAGTTTTTTTTTGGCAATTCAAATCATATGCAAAGTTACATTAAAGGTTAAAAATGTACGTTTGTTTAGGTGAATATACCAGAAAAGTACATACATATATGCACTCAAAAAATAATTAAAAAAATAAATTAATAACAAAACTACACCAGTAGCTAGACCTACACACATACATACATTTGACTATACGATGACGACTGCGATTTTGTCTTTTATGTGCATGAAATTACTAAAAACAGAAAAGTATATACACATTTATTAGTTTTAATTAATTTTTTTTTGTAAGTTTGATTCTTTCTTCTTTTTTCTTATGTTTTATTATAAAACAAACTTATAGAAAATTTTCTTAAATTTAAACAATATTGTTATAGCTATAGTTTTTGTTAATGAAAATTTAATGATCTTAGTTCCATCGTTATCACTGCCCAGAACTAAGATCCTGCGTAGGATTTTTTTGGGAGGTATGGGCAGACGTTTTTTGTAAACAATTCACGCACAAAATTGGTAAAATACCCCAAAACGACAAACCTTTCGCAACTACTCTAGTATTAGCATTTAAAAAAGTATCATATAAGCTGATAAATTAAATGCTTACCAAATCTTGTAAAAACAAAAACAAACAAATTGTATAAATCGTAAAAAGAATTTTATTGGCTAATTTTCAAATTTAATAAGTTTCTAAGTTTTTTGAATAGAAATAATATAAAAAAATCAGAAGTTGATGGGTAAATCGGGTAAGTTTAGTTAATCCTTCAATTTTATATTGGCCTCGTTCGTGAGATAGTCGACTAATCTGATATTGATATTCAATATTTAAAATTAATGCTTTTGGTCGGAATTTCAAATTAAGATCACTATCAGATTAGTCTATGAATGATCCATCTTGCTTAGATGATTGTTATCCAGTGATATATCAAAACATTACATCACATGTCAAAATCATCCCTATATTAAGTGTATCCTTGTCTCCGATGAAACATTTTTATGATCAAATCAACATTCTATAGGTTGTTCTGTCTTTTTTACACTATTTATACAAACATCAATGTTCATATATGGCTATTGTGTTGCATGAGTGTTTAGTTAAATTCGATGTTGTAGATAAATGTGCACAAATTTGTCATTTTTTCTTCTTAGCTTACATTTAATGTTCTTCTATCCCTGTGTATCTTTAAATATGTTTATAAGAGTGAATAGATTATAGTTTTGTACATATAAACTTTTTAAATAATTGTTTTTCTTGTAATAAGGAAACTCATTGTGGATATCATTTCATTTAAAAATCATTTAATTAAATAAATCGATCAACATTTATTGGTTACAATAATGTATATCAAACAGTTTTAAAAAGCATCAACCTAAACCTGCGAGCAATGCTTGCGGAATTCGCAAGTAATTATTGATCTTATATTTGTGGACATATTGTAAATGATGCAATCCAATTGGACTTATCAAAACTTGGACAACATGCTTTGAGCACTTTTAACTTGAAGCCCCTAGTTCGAGCGAAACAATACTCCCTTTAATCTGTTATTCGTCCGACCAAGGCCGGACAACCCATATGCGCTGGGCGCTAGACCCGAAAGGCGCACCGCAAACTTATTTATTTTTACTTACTTAACGGGCTACCGACCCGTGAAGAGTCTCTGCCTGAGACACTTCAGCCTTCCATCCTCTGCAATCCCGGGCACGCTGCTTCCAGTTCACCAGACCAAGCACTCTGGCAACCACGATGGCTTGGTCTTTAAAACGGAGGTTCGGTCTTCCTTGCCTTTTTGAACCAGGCGACTGGGAGTCCGAGAACCTCTTGGCTGGAACATTATTTACCATTCGCTCAATGTAGTCGACATGATTTAGCTTTTTAGACTACATCCACGTCTTGGTACAGCTCATAGAGTTCGCGGTTGTATCTTCTCCTCCATTCGCCCTCCTCGCACACAGGACCAAATATCCGACGGAGTATTTTTCTTACAAAAGAACCCAATATTAGCTCCCCTTTTCTACCTTTCGTCCAGCACTCGGCTCCATGAAGCAGGACTGGTAGGATTAAGGTTCGATAGAGCATGCATTTTGTCTTTCTAGTGAGGAGTTTGGAACCCATTTGTTTTGCTAAACCGAAGTAGCAGCGGTTTTCTAAGGTAATTCTCCGCTGGATCTCCACTAAGGTGTCATTCGTGGAGTTGTTGTTTACTCCTAGGTAGATGAACTCCTTAACTACCTCGAAAGTTATTGCTATCAACAGTGACGTTTTGTCTTGTTTGTTTGTTTGTTGATAGCATGTACTATGTCTTGTACTCATTTACTTCAAGACCAACCTATTTCGCCTGTTCTTCAATCGCCGTGAAATCCTCTAACACGTCCTCTATTTCGTCCGCATAACCCAGTAGCTGGACAGATCTATTGAAGATAGTGCCTTCCGTGTTGGCACCTGCCCTTAGCACGATTTTCTCCAGAACGTGATTGAATAAGTCACATGACAGTGCATCTCCTTGCCAAAATCTGGTACAAGTTTGGAATAATTCGGAAGAGCTGCTTTAAAACTGCACATTACACCGCATGTTTTCAAGTGTCACACGATTCAACTGGGTCAGTTTTGCCGGAATCCCGAATTCTGCCATCGCCACGTAGAGCTCCTGACGATGAATGCTATCATATGGGGCTTTAAAGTCGATGAAAATTGAGTCTCGAATTGAAATTCATTGGTGTTTTCCAGGATTTGCCTTAGTGTGAAAATTTGGCCTATTGTCGATCTGCCGGGCTGGAAGCCACACTGGTACGTGCCGATTAGTGTGTTGCAGAACGGCTTCTATTTCGCACATCTGAAAACTATGGACTATCGCGGACAAATAAGGATGCGAATGAGTGCAAAATTAGGACAAAACACAAAACGCTATTAAATAATAGATACATGTATGTGCAATCAGTACCATATGATAAGCATTGATCCTTTATTTATCGATCTAGTTTCAATGTACTAATACCATTAAAGTATCTTCAGCGTTGGCCTCGTTATTATCCATCATCATCGTACAGTTATTGTCACTTGAAGTACATCAGTCGATTAATGTTCTTTTTTCGCTATTTAGTTTAGTTGCGCTTATGCGAATGCGTGGCGAGTTCTTATAGATACATCGGCTGGGAGACATTGTAACTATAGTTATTTATGAGCGCCAGCGAGTATACCATGAATATTGGTATCGCATCGCTGATTGCGGTATAAGCGCCAATGGGTATGTGAAAAAGATTGGTATTATGTTCATAAAATATGCATCTTTGCCCCGGTTCATCGATTTGTGAGAGTCAGAGGAGTTACTTGGAAAACGTGCGGGCGTAAAAAAATTCAAACATTTTAAAAGATCGGGTACATAACTTTGACGTTCTCTTTTGTGTTCCTCCTCGATTCGTTTCATGTGTCTCATAAAAATCTTATTTTGTGCAGGTAACCAGAGGATTCACACCAAGAGCGAATGCGGAGGATTTATTATCCACAAAGAAAGATTTGTTTGTACCCAAAAGAAAATGGAGATTATAAAGACTTTTTTTGTATTTAAACATGTGCGAGTGCCTGTTATTTTCTTTGGTTGCGTTAATTATGTGTTGTAAAGGATATTTCAACCACACGATGTCATTATATGTGAGAGTGGAATAGAGCCTAGCTTGATTTTTGTTTTTTGTAATTTATTTGAAAAAGTATATTTATAAGTAGAAAAAAAGTCACAGGACCATACACTTTTCTTGGTCGAGTTGCTTGATTGAGTTGTAAGAAAGTCTAGTTTGGTAGGTACTCCATCCTACGATAAAATTCTCCCGTTGCTTAGAAAAAAAAACCCGAAATTATTGTCAAACAAAGTCTGAATGACAAAATAATGTCACTCATACTTTATAAAATTAAACGAACTTTGCTCATCTTTAGCCACACGCTATTCTTTCACTAAATCGTTCACTTATTTTCTTTTCTTTTTTTTCCTTCTGGACCCAAATAATAAAAAGCTCCTCCCTTCTCTCAATCACAAGGATATTTCAAATTCAATCGTCTCTCGTCTTTGGACACATACGAGACACACTAAAACGAATTAAAGTTAAGCAGAATTCTAGTAAAACTAGACAGGGAAAGGGTCAAAGCTGTCGCGTATGCGGATGACGTAGTGATACTAGTGTCAGGGAAGTTTCCCTCCGTGATAAGTGATATCATGGGGAATGCTCTAGACAAGGTAAGCACCTGGGCTACAAGGTGTGGCCTCGGCGTTAACACGAGCAAAACCGAACTGATGCTGTTCACCACCAAAACCAAAATACCCGATTTTACCATACCCCGCCTAAACGGTCAACTACTTACACTATCCTCCAGCGCTAAGTATCTGGGTATCGCGCTCGATCCTAAACTTAGCTGGAAACATAACATTGAACACAGAGTGAGGAAGGCGTGTATTGCCTTCTATGCCTGTAGCAGAACCTTTGGAAAGAAGTGGGGACTTCAACCAAAGATGACCTTGTGGATGTACACAGCAGTAGTGCGTCCAATCCTCACCTATGGATCACTAGTATGGTGGCCCGCGTTGAGTAAAGGTTACAACCTCACAAAACTGAAAAGATTGCAAAGGATAGCCTATATAGGCACCACGGGTGCACTGAGGTCAGCCCCAACGGACGCCCTCACTCTGATCTTGCACCTTTTGCCTCTTGACCTACACGCAAAAGATACTCAGGGAATCGGGGTGCTGGACTGCAAGGCCATACGGCCACAGCAGCATTCTGGACTCGCTACCAGAAGGCATGGCCACGTTTCCAACCGACTACATCACACCCAAAATAAACTTCACAAAAGGCTTCCAAGTAAGCTTCCCTTCCAGAGCTTGTTGAAAGAGGGATGAAGTAGTGAAAGATTTCGACACGGTCATATACACCGACGGTTCTAAGATGTACTGTGGTGTGGGGGCCGGTGTCTACTCGGAATCACTAAAAATATCAATATCCCTTCGCCTGCCGGATCTTGTCAGCGTTTTCCAGGCGGAACTACTGGCTATCCGAGAGGCCTGCACGCAACTAGGGCGTGACACAGCGTACAAACAAAACATTGCTATCCTCATAGATAGCCAAGCCGCAATCAAAGCTATTGACTCGGCTACCATATCCTCCAAACTGGTGCAGGAGTGCCGGAACGAGCTTGCGCGACTGGGCGAAAGTTTCAGTGTTACACTACTCTGGGTTCCAGGGCATAGTAACATAACAGGAAACGAGCGTGCAGATGAGCTGGCCAGGCTGGGCTCAGCTCTGGACGACTCACTCGCTGCAAGGGTTCACATTCCGCTAGGTGCGGTCAAGACACAAATACATTCACAATTCCTGCAGAAAGCCAATCTTCAATGGAGAAGGTTAACTAACTGCATCATATCGAGGAAGATATGGCCTATTTATGACAAAGGGAGAACAGGGGATCTTCTAAACACAACCCGCCCGAAGTATCCAGAATCACGGCGATAATCACCGGGCACTGGCCAATTGGAGACCATGCGGCCAAACTGGGTATCCCATTTAACACCCACTGCCGAAGCTGCGGCAATGTAAACGAAAGAGAAACTCTCTTCCACTTCCTCTGCGAATGTCCGGCACTAGCAAGAGCTAGACTGCGGGCACTGAATCAACCATTCTTCGACGACCTTAGCGCTATATCGAGCAAAGGGATACAAGATCTTATCCGTTTTCTCAACTCCACAGGTTGGATATAGACACACACCAAATCTCCCACAACCACTACAACATAGGTCACACGAGTCGTGGTAACAAAAAGGCACAATAAGTGCTAATTGGGTTCAAACCGACCCGCCACTACTACATACCTACCTAAGCAGAGTATCTTCCTCTCGAACAAACACATAGCGTGGAAATCTTAAGTGTATGTAGTACGGATACAACAATTGGAATCTACTTAAAAAACGACAGGTTCTATGAAATTATGTAAGCAAAGTATGTTCGTAAATAAATAAAATTCAATAAAAATGAAGCAATAACGGCCATATACGGCATAGGGCCTAAAACCTAGTACCAACGATTTGCTTACCTCTGGCGTGATCTTCTCGGATAGTCAAGCCGCGATTAAGTCCCTGGACCCGGTCTTTTCAAACTTCATCGTAGCCCTTAACTGTCGCTCATCTCTTGGGAGATAGCGGAGCACACCCACATTCATCTCTGTTGGGTGGCTGTTAATGATTCTCTAGGTATACCTATCGCTTCATGCAAACTAATGTTTAAGCAATTTGCCATCGAGAGAACAAACCTAAGGTGGACAAGAAATAGTACATGTCTAGCAACTAAGCATAGCTGGCCAAACTGGGCCTGCGACGTTCTGGGTGTCTTATCCCACTAAACCGACTGCATATTAGCTCTACTTAACGTGTCATTATAGGGCACTGTCTAATATGCAACCACGCATCATGGCTTGGCGTTTATTCAAACGATTTCTGCAGAAGCTACATGTCTAGTCTATCTTGGAGCCTTCTTGCTTAATGATGTTAGAGACTTGGTTATGGCAGACGTTTGAAGTCTATCGAAGAATCTCTAAATGGTTTAACATTTAGATGAAAAAACTCCCTAGATCCACGTGGTACCACAATAGACCTCGTATTGGTCTAAGTGTATCGGCTGTAGCTGACTACCACCTCAGCCAAACCTCACTTAGGCTACATAATTTATACTAACTATTATTGGGGTTCTGAGCAGTCGTTGCCTTACACAATAAGTGATCAACGTCCCAATTGCTTTCCGGGCGCCAGCCGGCAGCTAACTAAAGCCGTACAGCGTCAGTCACCTCACGGAGGCCTCACCACAAGTTGGCGAACCCGGGTCTCCAGAAAACGCCCTGGCTTACTGAACCTAATGTAAAAACTAAGAGGAAGCTACCTAGAGTAACGTATGTTGACCCCTCCCCCCTCAACAAGGTACCGAAATTAGACGTAGGAGCTTACGAGTTTTGGCGACGTCCCCGCCGTGGATTATCCGCTTATCTCTCGCCCTGCGGTAGCGGTGGTACAATACCGAGATTTCATCCCTCGTCTATACCAGCCCTTCTGCATCAATATGGATAAATGCCTCTGGCAAGACCGGACCGCTCTCTCTGTGTTCATTTTATTGGGGTAATAAACCCCAAAGATTAGACTATTGTCGTTGGTCATCGCCCCTGCAACGTGCATTCGAATCACCTTAATGAGGACATTTTCAATCCCTTTCAACTGAGCTCCATCGTATTTTATATAGTTGGATTCAGGCATTCGGAACAACCCTCCGGTTGTTCCGACATTGTCCTATGACATTGTCTCCCCAAAATACGAATCTTTTCCATATAACTAGACGCTATATTGAACCACAATTGACAACACTGATGATGGACCTTGTAAGGGTCATGTTGCATATGACTTTCACTCTGGAGTCAAGTTAACTGCTGTCTAATAGTTAACTTGTCACAGCATAGGCTTTCTGGACTCTATTTACAACTTTCTCAAAAACCTTGGTTATATTCGGAACAAAACTACTCTATTTTCAAATTTTCTCAAAACCTTGGTAACATTCGGAAGGAAACTACTCAACTGGAGATTGGCTGGGTTCGTCCTATCTTTATCCTTTTTCGGGATAGGGTGTACCACAGCTTCCTTCCAATACACCGGATGATGTGCATTATTAACAACAGTTAAACAGCGTAGTAAAAATAGCTACAGCCTCCAAGGGCAGGTGCGTCAGTACGACGTTTGGGACACCATCCACCGCCGAAAACTTTTTATTCTTTAGTGCATCAAAGATGTAGAGAAGATCATCTTTCGACACGAACAAGTAAACTATATCTCGTCCTTGCATTGCATAAGCACAATTTTCATCATTGAATACGTTGAATCCGTTATTCTCAGACCGTCAATTATGAACTTCGATGTGCAGATAGAAGTGACATAATAGTGCCCTATTCTCAATGTTGTGGCTACGGCGAAGAGGATTGTTCATCGTATAAACGGTCTCGAAACAAGCGCCTAGCAAATCTACTTTCTCCTGTGGATCCTCGACAACGAAAACCCCGTCGATTGATGCGACTCTTCCCGAACCTATTTTAGAAGTCAGTACTGTCTGTCTATTTTATGTGACACAAGGAATATCATTAGTCGACCGAGCCACTGCGTCCAGCAACTATGTTTATATTGGTGGAAATGTCACTAATGACGCTCAAAACCCTTTTATTTCTAAATAAATAAATTAAATACATTGTTGCTATTTGTCATCCCTTTTTTCAAATTTTGGGGTGTCAAGGCTATCTTCTTAATGGTGAGATTGTGATCAGGATTGCATTGAGCATAATGTCAAAAATACAGTCACGCTTTGGTGCGAGCGCTACCGAAGACTCGTATCCTTTCCCAAGGAAAAGCTTGATAGCCCACACACTACCTTCGCGATGACCTACGGCGCTTTACAGCAGCGTTACGAAACATTACGTTCTATTTTACGAGACTCATTTTATAATTGGGACCCAACTTTGTCAGCCTTGTGATAGGTTTTAATTTATTTTCTATGGTTGAACTGAATGCGTTTGTCAAACCGAATCTATAAGGCATGGTTTTGTTTAAGGCATAACTCCCACACTTGGCTGCATCTCCACTTCGCCAGTGCGACCTCAATGAATTTAAACAGGCCTCCCGAGGTAGGATCACTGCATCGTTGTTTTATACGATCTCAACACTTGCATGCTTATGTTTTTGATAACAAAGGTTGCTTTTATCACTCAGTGTTTGATACATAGCTTCCAGCTGAGTTTGGCGTCTGGTGCCTTAGTATTTGGCACTGCAGAAAGGAGATAACGATAAAACTGAGATATTAAACCACACTTTAGTTGATTAAGGTGGATGTCTTTGATGTTGATTTGTTTAAAAGTTATCAGTCTTCATTTCGTAAAACGTTTTTGCAAGAAGATTCGTGATAAATAAAATGGTATAAGAACTTGGATTACAAACTAAGACATAATAATTGAATACGCCAAAGTTTTGACTTAGATTGCTTTTATTGTTGCCTTATTCCTTAATAAAGTTATATATATGTAGTATATAGGTTTGGATGCAAAAACATTCGGAACCTTTGTCATGACTGGTATGCGGGAGAACATTTAACTTCTGCTAAATTACTGAACGAGGGTCTTTTTGCTGAATCTCATTAGTCATACCTCACATGTTCACACAAACAATCAAGAGTAAAGCCGCCGTGAGAAACGTCAAACTTGCCGTTCGGAGTTAGTTTTAAACTTTTGGTACCTTCCATTCATCCAGAAAAACAAATGGATGGAAATACATGGTCCTTGATCCTGCATTTATACCTCATGTTCTAAGATATGTATTTGTGTAATGTATGTATATATTAGCTAAATGCTCTTTGGATGAACATTTTGCATAGAAAATTTGGAATTTTGAGATATTCTCATTTTGATATATTCTTTCCCTTTTGTAATTCCGAGCTGCACTTCTTGCGTTTTACTTTCCGAGTCTTGTGTCCTGCAGAATTGCTTCTCTTCTTTCAAAAGTTTCGTTATTGCTATAATTTGTCAAACACATCGAGAAATAACTGTCGACATGCAATACTGCACTGCATTTTGCTGCCGCACTATACCATGCATCGCCTCTGTGGCAGTACACGGTTGAATTATGCCCATTAGTATTGCCAAATTTGCATCGATTTTTTCGCACTTCTTTTAAACAAAAACAATCAAACCAGGTGCACTGAAATCGATATTTCGCCAAAGCGGTCTCAGACTTCCTTTATAAGATAACAAAAAAACAATAGTTATTTAATTTATATCGATTCTATTCATAAAATCAAAATTGTATCCCGTTGTATTTAAATAATGTTAGCCAACTTTTAAAACATGGTTTGATCATAAAAACGTTTCTACTTCGCAATTTGAATGATGTCACTTAGAGTACTTGATTTATTTATAACAAAATCGATTTCAATGCAGTTGCACAAATGTAGGATCGGTAGACTGTGGGAATTGAATTAAATCCAATATCCATGCTCTATAGTCCGAAGTTCGCACTTTTTTTTCTTTTTTTTCGAATCATCATACTTGATTCAAACAAACAGAACCCTCACAAAACAATTTAAACACGCATCCACACACTCGAACATAAACACACACATACACATTTCAAATGAATTTCACTTAGAAAACTTAACCAGAGAACATTTTAAAATTCAAGATTCACCCGGCAAAAACCGACCTCGAAAGTTCTACTTAACTTTCAAGGAAGGCATCATCAGCATCCCGGACCATCAAATTTCCATATCTTTTAATCTGAGCCGTGTCCTAATATATATATTTTTGTGTGTGCTCCCCTCCATGATATGCTATATATATAAACTATAAATAGTAAAATTAATAAAAATAACAGTAATAAATCAGAACATTTTTTTAGTGAGAATGTGTTGAAAAGCCAAGTGTGCGCAATATATTAGAAATAGAATTTAAAAACAAAAATAGATTTAAATGCCAAGTCAGTAATAAGCTTTTAACTATGCTAGAACCTAAGTGCTAATGGTGATAATGATGAATATGGTGGTGGTAAATATGCATCCCCTCTTTTTTGTATTAATGTAAATAAATGTAATCCGATGTTTGTATGAATAATAAAATCGCATTTAAAGAATTAAGGTACTACTAACAAGTATAACATTTGCAACACGTAAACTAAAATTCTGTTAAATAACATAAATAGATATTATACAATATAGTGAATGTAATGGCGGTGGAGTATTATTGTTCAATGTTCTATTAGTGGCAGAAAAACAAACAAAATATATATTTTAAGGATGGCCAATGCTATAACCCAATTAATTTTAGAAATAATTCGATTACAGAGTTCAACATGGTAGCTTGCAGGATGACCGATGCCCGAAACATTACTGCCAATCGTACGGGCTCCAAATCCAGTGGTCAAGTGCCTTTAAAAAAGTGAGTATTATCTTTTCAATTTAATTCATTAATATACAAAAAAAAATACAATTAATTCCCACGCAGCAAAAGAATAATTTGTCTTAATAAATATTTTTTCTTTGTTTTGTTTCGTCATTCTTTCTACTTTTCTGTTTGAAATTATTTAAAAAAAAAAACATCATCAACAGGAATGATTCCGAATATTATCGGGATTACGAAACCGTTTTTATAGTTCCAGGTCCATCATGTCATAATCAGAATCGTAAGCAATCCATTGTTGGTTCATTATTTCATTGTTTCGTGTCATGTCCATTTTCCAAGTCACTATCGGTAGATGTTTCAATGTTTATTCTTTGCTGATTTTGTGTTTATTTTTACATGGTTTTTATTTGGCATGCTTGAATTATTTATGAATTTCACAGTCATTTGTTGTGGGGGGTTCGTTGAATAACAAAGTTAAGAACACTAATATCTGTGAATGGAGAACATCACGTTTCAACATTTATGTGAATAACAACTACAGTTTTCTGTTTTTTTTTTTTGTTTTTTTTTTATATTTATGGCGAATGAAATGGTATTTGATGATGCACAAAGGAAAATAACTGGATACGCAAGCTATTTTCAAAAAGAACTAATTCTTTTAAAATGCGTGGCTAGTATTACTTATTTACTTATCGGGCTCCCGACCCAAGGAGAGTCTCTGCCTGGTACACTACAGCCTTCCACCCTCTGCGATCCCGGGCCCAGCTTAGTCCTTAAAACGGAGGTTCGGTATTTCTTGCTGTCTCGAAGCTGGGCGCTGCGAGTCGAAGATTCTTTTTGCTGAATCTTTTCTGTCCATTAGCTCGATGTAGCCGAGTGAATTTAGTCGATGCAATTTTGCTTTTCGGACTACAAATCTTGGTGCAACTGATAGAAATCGCGGAATATCTGCTCCTCCATTCGCCCTCCTCGAAGTATCTTTCTCTCAAAAGCGTGCAATAGCAGCTCCTCTTTGCTACTTATCGTCCAGCACTCGGCCATAAGGCAGAACTGGCAGTATCAGTGTTTTGTAGAGCTAACACTTGGTCTTCCGGGTTAGGAGTTTTAAACGTGTCATTCCTGAATTTGATGTGTACACCGTGGTAGATGACCTCCCTAATTACCCCGAAGTTGCTACTATCAACTGTGACGTTTTGGATTAGTCGGCCAAAGATTTTTGTTTCTTTAGTGAAAGCAAGCGCATTTTATTATACAGATCTCTTTAAACATTGCCTATTTCTTGGAAAATTTAAAATCTGGAAACATCATTCCTTTTCACCAGTTCACAAAAAAGGACCAAAGAATGACGTATCAAATTAAGCTAAGCTCTCGCTTATACCCAAGGTTTTTGAAAGTATGATGTGCGATTCATTGTCCTTGCAGTACAAGTCTCTTATCTGCCCCCATTTTCCTCAAAGGTAGATCCACAATCACCATAACACTTTCTGCTTTAGAAAGTGGCAATGAAGCGGATTTAATCCTTACTGACTTCAGTAAGGCATTTGCAAAGTATCTCATCGTTTGATTCTTTTCAAACTCTCCTTCCTGGGTTTCGATCTCTAACTACTGAATTGGTTTTCGTCTTACATCGAGAGCCGATCTTATAACGATCGCTTTCGCTCTATTCTCTCCGTGCCTTTTTAAGCCACCTCTGGTGTTCCTTGGCCCTCTGGTTTTTATTCTCGCAATAAAAGATCTTGACAACATCGTTAAGTTCTCCTCCATCACATTCTATCCCGACGTTGCTAAATTCTTTAAAATCATTACTTTCCCACACAATTTGGATCTTCTTCAACAAGACCTTAATAGTTTTTCGGTTTGGTGCCAAAAAAAACTTTATGGAGCTGAATATTGCTAAATGTGAATTTCTTACTTTTTCACGTAAGCGGACTCAGTCTCCCCCTAGACTATACCTTTTGAACAACAAACCCATTGTTACCGTTCTAACCATCCGCGATCTACGTGTTATTCTGAATTATATTCCTTTTAACACCAACCCTTGCAATCTAAGATCCCCCTTATTTTTTACCTTCCCACCCGTCGCACGTCTTATGGCTTGAACGAGCCGATCTCCCACATGTTGCAAAAGCTCAATTCCAGTTTCCCTCACCTTTGATTTTAACCGCTGCACCTCTTCCCTTAAATCTACCCTCGTTCCCACCATCCACCTAGCAGTAATTAGTTTAAGTTTTAGTTTAAGATAGATTTTTAACATAGGTACTAATTTGTTAAGCTTGAATTAAACTCAATAAATGAAATTGAAATAAAATTAATTAAAAATGTTCAGCCCTTAAAACAGAATGGCTGAACGCCGTTTTATTATTGGTATTAGGCCATCTGCGAATGGAGCAACTCAAAGGAACTGAACTGAGTTGTGACTGAAGGCACTAACCAGTTACTGACTCATTAGTCATCCGGCTTCGCACACGAGGGCCGATGCTCTCAAAAGAGAAAGAAATGAGTAGTTTCTGCTATGTAATTTTTTTTTTCACACAAATAAAATATAAAATTGTTTGTATATCATTACGGTCGCTCACTTAGCGATAGATTTAGCAGATAGTCTGATTAAAATCAAGTTATATTCAGTAGCGTCGATTGCGGTGCCCAATTTGTTTATATATGAAGTGACTCAATAAACCCTTGCCCATAGAGTTCCTCAACTTTACTGACGTTCCTAATTCTGTTTGTAAAATGTGTCTTCTGAACCAATGTGGTGCTGGACACGCACAGACAATGTGTTCATGAGATTCTTCCTCCTCTGGGCAGAACCTAGATTCTATTTCCGAACACAAATTTATATTATTAACCCTAGAAGCATAATCTGTCGGGTTCAGTAGTTAGTGTGTTGAACTACTAATCGAAAGGTTCCCGGTTCGAATCCCACCGGAGCCAAATAACATCTTTAGTTTTTTTCCACTGCCCACCTCTTGCGAACGTCTGACAAACATCCAAAAGTATCAATTGTGATGAGAAGCTTTTCAAATTTGCCGTTTGGATTCTGCTTAAAATTGTAGGTCCCTTCCAATTCGCACAAGCAAATGGTTGGAGAATCTAGGTTTTAGGCCTTGTATGGGTCGGTAATGAACGATATTTATTTTTTTAGAAGCATAATCTATTTCATTTTGTCGCGTGCTCTCGAAGTTCTTAGTTCTCTCGCTTAAACCGATGTGCAGATCATCGTGTACGGGTCAGTATTCTTAAGTTACAGCCAGAGCTTCCATTATGTAGTTGTTTCATTGATCTGAGCAATGAAGATTTGTAAGTGTGTAATCCCAACAATAGTCTCTGAGGCAACCGTTGCCGACACAGACAATTCTTTGTTGCCTTAGTTATCCGTTTTATTTTTTGTGTCGCTCCGTGTGTCGACGGGCCTAATAAAGTGTAGTTCTAAAAAAGTAAAATTCTTACATGTGTAGACGTGAATATTTTTTGAATGGGCATTCATTTAAGTCTGTAGAATGTAGATTTAAATTAGTGCATTGACACGACTGGAGATCACCGGTAGCGTAAGAGGAGGGTCAGAAAACATATTATTAATTGACAATTGTAATAGGTTGTAAAATAAGCTATGCGCTAAAATTATCAAAAAGCATAATATGCTGAATCGCCTAGTTATGGTTATAAGTTTAAATATAACAAAACAAAAATAAAACATCCTTTAAATAATCATAAAAACTTTATACCAACACTTTGTACTCAGGTATTTATCCCTTTAAATTAGTTTCAGAATAGTTAACAGGGCTCCAAATAACCTTGTTCAACACGACTTGAATTAACTCCTTGACATACTGCCCTAGACTGGCGTAAACGCATACGCAATTATGTATACTACGAGCAAGTACCTACAAAAAAACATAAAAACTGCATTTAATTTTCCACCATTTTATGGTAAAACCCAAATTACTTAACATTCTTTTGTGGCAATGAGAAGAGACCTCAATTGCTAACCCCTAGACACTTCCGATATGAATAAAGACCCAATACTGTGGAGAAACGGTGTTGGAAGAGAATAAGCTTAATTTAAATAAACCGCAGACTGCACATTGAAATTGCACTCTTGTTGCCGTTAATTATTCAACATCCTGCTTCATTATAAAAATTTCATTTGAAACACACCGAGATATCCTCGGTATGTATGTATTTTTACAGCATACTGCTAATTTCAAAGATTTTTTAAGTTTGTTTGTTTGTGTCTTTTTTTAGACAACACCGTTTCACATTTCCAGCCCCGCTCCCAATCTAGCAGACCTACAGCTCTCTATGCTGGTGGTAATAATGAATGTATTCATATGTACTCGTATATGAATTAAGGTGAAGTTCTCATTTTTGTTTCATAAAATGTTCACATTTGTGCAATTTTATGTTTCCGTCTGCAATAAAAAATCCACAATACAAAAGAATAAAAAACGACAAGTGGAATACTAATATAAAAGAAAAGGAAATGTTATTTACATTAGTCCTTGATTAAAAATGTATGCAACGCCATTTATGAGCTTATGCCATTATTTATTCAGGTTGTGTGCGTAGTATGATTTAATTGCAATGTTTATGCCGGTTAATCAAATGAAAAGTTGATGTAATTATTATGCTATCAAGTTTTAAGCGTGTTTGATACATCTTGATCTTATCCTCTTATTATCTTCCAGCGGTCGTTTTCCTACGTACACTGGCGATAACAAGGCTGAGGCCATACATTTTGTAATAGATTTTCAGTTCTTATATACCTATTGGAAATTGTATACCCAGAAACTTTTACTATTTTCCTAACAGAAAGTCATAAAATTAAAGGGTAAATAAGAAACGAGTGCTGGAATTTTCCAAGATCAAACAATGAACTGAAAAGCGTATAAAAAGATGCGCCACTAGGATGAGGCCGCATGTAAAATCTTCGAAAGAAAGGAAAAAATGAACAAAATGTTTACATTTTATGGTTTTTAAATATTTATTTATTATGTTTTTCTACATTAATAATGAGTATGCCTGCCATTTTTTAAAATGAGCTCTATAAGACGGTTTCTAATAGAATCATTGTCTTCAAATTACTTTACGAGATAACCATGGCCAAACATTTTCGATTATGTTTAAGTCCGATTTTATCCAACTTCTAACAACGCTGGAAGCGTGGATAAGGGCATTGTCTTGTTGGAATATCCAAGACAGGGGTCCGAAAATGTTTTTCACTTTTGGAAATGGCAGTTCCAGCAAACATTTGTAGTTGTTTCCGTTCATTTTTGTGGGCAAAAACTCCAACTCGATTGTGCCATAGCGGGTAATAGCTCTCCACACCATTACACCTGATGTACGGCTGTGATGTCTTGCCAAAATAGGCTCCAAATAAAAGTTGTAACCATCGGGGCAGTCAAGGATACAACTTTTGTTCATTCGAAAATACAACGCGTTTCCATTCACTGCTCCAAGCGGCATGTTCTCTTGCAAAATTCATTCGATGATCCTTGTGTACTTCCCTAAAAACAGGTTTCTTCTTAAGTTTCTTCTCTATATAGTACCACTTTTTCGTATTATCCTTCGAACCGTTGCTATGCTGGCTGATACTCCGCTGTCGGCCCTTATTTTAGTCACTGGTAGAATAGTAGCGG
Organism: Portevinia maculata; assembly: GCA_949715645.1. Taxonomy (NCBI): domain Eukaryota; kingdom Metazoa; phylum Arthropoda; class Insecta; order Diptera; family Syrphidae; genus Portevinia; species Portevinia maculata. Next base: position 44,485,525 of record OX454525.1, read on the forward strand.
CAAGCCGTAGAATAACTCGCTTTTCTAGCAATGTTGTTATTTTTGCCGTGCGTCCTTTTTGATTTTTTCCATAGTGTTGTGGATCCGCAAGATAACTGTTTACAACAGTCTTACTTCTATTTAGCCTCCTTGCAATTTCTCGGCCTGAGAGTCCTAACTCCTTGAAAGCATCTATTTTTCCTGTTTCTGTCGCTGTCAAAGTCTTTCCGGAACCCATTTTTTTTAACAAAATAAGAACAGTTCTTTTCAACAAATATCCTTAACAAAACTTTGATGTGAACTCCTGCAATGAAATATGCGCGAGGCCTAGTGCGCATTTTGTTATACGATTCCAGCGGTCGTTTCTTTTTTATGACTTAATGTTGCGAAAATATGTACCTGTTCACAGGCAATAAAAGTTTCCGGGTATAAAATTGCCAACAGGTATAAAGACTGAAAATCGAATGCAAAATGTATGGCCTCATCCTTGTGATCGCCAGGGTATGTTCAGCAGTACTAGAGACGTTTTGCTGGGTCACCAGGATTGAGCTGTTGGACCAATTGGATCTTGTAAGGGTATAGGTGCAGATCTTTCCTCAAAATCCGCTGAATTGTACTACGCGGTATGCCTAACTGTATTGAACATCGTCGTGTCGATGCTTCAGGATGGGTTGCAACACTTTCCCTAACGACCTTGATATTTTCGATCGATCGTTCAAAACGAAGCCTGCCCGAACGCCTTACATCTCCAACGTTCCCACATGCTCAAATTTGTCCACCACAGCACAAATAGTGGGTGATGTTGGGACATTTCTAACGCCGGCAGGCACGCAATTTTTTGACTGTTTTTTTTTTAAGAAATAATATAACAATTTTTGTTCGCTGTGCGATCGCTTAGTTCTAAATGCCAACCTCCCAAGCTTTATATCTGTAAATGGTGAAATGGCGATTCGCTTTTTGCCCTGCCAATCACATCCTACTTTCCAGATGGCAATCATACCATCACAAGTCATATAATCCCGGCTGGTGAATACGGTGACGACAGATTTCTTTCACCTTTCACGGGATATTGCTTCATATTTGCAGTTTGCTCTTGATTAACGCTAAGATTTAAATATTTTTATTTAAAAACAGCGCTTATCATGGAATGCCATGGAATTTTACCGAACACTTGAGCCTAGCGACACATTTAACAACTTGAAACTGTCCCGCAAGTGCATGTAAATCCGTGCGTTACTACCACCGAAGATCTCCGCTGTCGTATAAGGAGGATCAATCCAAGCATGCACGTATCGAAATCGTAAAACTTAATGATAGGCCTACCATTTCCGAATCAAACAAATTCAGTTACAAAGAAAAATACAAATTTATAGTGGTTTTGGTCTGGAGCAGCGTTGCTATCTGTCCGGCTTTTCCCGGATATATTTTCTTATTTGTTGCATATGCTGGTAACGTCTGGCATAGTTTTTTTTTCTAAATTGTCCGGGTTTGAGTGATTTTATTAAGTATAGTATGTAAGTATGAGGCATTAACGGCCCATACAGGGCCTTAAACCTAGCTTCTCCAACCACTTTTTGTGCGAGGTATAAGGGACCTACAATTTAAATCCGAATCCGAACGGCAAATTTGAGAAACCTCTCATGACAATTGATACTCTTGGATGTTTGTCCGACGTTCGCGAGAGGGGAAAAAACTCTAGATGTTAATTGGCCCCGGCGGGATTTCAATTGGGAACCTTTCAATTAGTAGTCCGACATACTAAACATTGAGCCAGTGCGCCCAAGTTTATTAAGATCGCGTTTTACTTCGCTACTCCTAGTCACAAGGAAAGACTTTTCTCTTTAAATAATTCCCAGTGGACATAGATATAAACAAATTGGTGCCTGAAAACGTTAAGGAAACCTTTTTTACTAAATTAAGTTGTGAATCTTATCATGCTTTTTTAATCACAACTACAAGTAGTGACCTTCTCAACAAAATCAAATCGAATGCGAAATATAATTAGCACTCGAAGACACCTTTAACAATCTCATACTTCAGAAGCTGCAAAACGTGCTGAACATACTATTTTTCAAAAATATTTTACTTTATAAAGTAATATATTTATAAAATAACTAAAATATGGATTATCTGATTAAAATCGAATTCGTATTGAAGTTCGATTGGCAAACATATAGGTAAATTGTACCAATGCCAGGCTCATTTTTGGGCAAAGGAATATGGATAGGGTCAGTTCGCCTAAGCAAAATCTAGCTTCAGTTATAAAGAACTTGGACATTTAGCATATAAAGAAAGAATCATCGGCCTCTCCACAAGCGTCGCAGATAGTTGCCCTTAAGCCAAACACTATGCTGTGCAAATTAAAAAGGCATCTGAAGTTTGTTGCAGACAGCTAAGTCATGTCATTGAGTAATTCGTCTTACAATCGACCCATTTTGTTGGAAGTTGTTGATTTCATTAAAAAACGAAAAAAAAAATCTTCAAAAATGTTTAGTATTGGTAATTCCACATATTTGGGAAGGTTTTGTAATTCCTAATATGTGGGCGCAGAGGTTATTGTGTTGGACTACTAATCTAAGGGTCTCAGGATCAAATACCCCCGTGGCCATGAAACATTGTGCAGTTTTTTTCCTTTGCCCCACCTCTTGCGAACGTCTGACTAACATCCAAGAGTATCAATTGTCAAGAAAACCTTCTCAAAAATTGCCCTTCGAATTCGGCTTTAAATTGTAGGTCCCTTCCACTGGCACAAGCACATGGTTGGATAAGCTTGGTTTTAATGTTTAATTAATTTAATATAATTTAGAGCCTAATATTTTTTTTAATCAAATTGCAGTAGAAAAAAACAATAGCTCTCAATGAGCTAGAAAACTTTCTGTCAAAAACTTATGACTGATTTCAAAATCGTGTGCACTAGGTAAGCAGTTTTAAGTTTCTAGAAGCAAGATTTTGAATTTTTGCAGCATAAGGTAAAATGATATTAACAAATCGCGTGATTTAAAACTAGACTTAATATCGTTTATATACGATTCCTTCTCCTTTGACCCTTTAGAATGCCACTCTTGATGTTTATAGATTTATTGTACCCCTTAGTTATCTTTCCCCTTACTATACTGCTAGATTCGGTACACGTGAATCCTACCTCAATCAAAACGTGGAACTCAGCCGGATGGTCCTCTCTAAGCTGCTTTTCAAAACAATCGCTGATTTGGCTTCTGAAGCAACAAGTCTTGTGAGCTGGTTTCAGTCAATAAGCAATTTTTAGGAGCGAACTACTTGTAAGAACTACAAAATTATAATTTTTATTTATTCCATTGACTTAATTATAATTTACTTAATTTTGACAATTGAAAAGAGCGCGTCGTGGCAGATTAATGTTATGGCAACGAACAGAGACGAATTATTTTCTGTCTTCTAATATATATTTATTGAGCTCGTCGTAGCCGTGTTGGTGTTGCATTCTTGTGGGCGATCTATAAAGCGTATTATTTACTTACGTATTTTTAATGTAAACATTTTGCGGTCGCTATTTGGTGGCTCCTACAAATTATTAACTTCCCAGTGGAAGTTCTTGTAATGGGGCCGATGTTGTGAATCACGGATTTTGACATATCTCCACGTTTCAAGGTCACCAGAATCCAAGTTCAACGTTTTTATAGAGATGTCCGTCAGTGTGTATGTACGTATGTGGGTATGTACGTATGTGCGTTCGGAATTATCTTTCGCCACGTTTATCTCGAGAACCAAAGATGATATTGACATAGGACCGGGTTTATTCGAAGCGTAATTACGTAGCTCAGAACTGATTAAGTTTCCAACGAAATCAATCTAGCCGTTTTTTGTTAGTAAATCTATATATATAGAAATAACTTGCTAAACAGCCTACCGACTGCCACACACATCCGATTTTGATTTAGTTTTGTTTTGTTAGTTAATAGACCATGCAGAGAAGGTTTATATATTAGTATGATAAATTTCTGAAAGAAGGCGCAACCGCCCTAAAAGTTTGTATGGGGAAATGCACTTTGAAAAAAAATAAACTGGGTACAAATCGAGTAGTGACACTTCAAATACAAAAAAAATATTTAAAATTTTAAAAGCAATTGTTGTTGTCAATTATTTTAATTATTTGCCATACAAAATGTCAACAATTTTGAATTTTTTTTTTAAATATATCTAATTAGTTTGTTTATGTTTATTATGTTACACAAAGTAACTTTTTGAAACGGAGTCGATACTTTGATTTGTTGGATGGTGTTTGAATCCTTCATGGAATGCGTCATCGAAGAAGTTCCAGCGACGGAAACACGGTGACGTAGTTCCCGGATTCCGTGGTGTTTATGCAAGTGTTGCACTGGGTAGAATATACACAGTTCACCCGAAAAACGACGAATGCTTCTATTTGAGAATGCTTTTGGTCAATGTTTGTGGCCCTACTTCGTTCGAAGCGGTGCGAACTGTTGACGGTGTGTTGTGTTCTACATATCGAGAAGCATGCCAACGCAGGCAATTGCTTGAAAACAACAATCATTGGGACATGACGCTGGCCGATGCCACTATCACTGAGCCTGCCAATCAACTCAGGACACTCTTCGCAATCATAATTTCCACATGTTTTCCATCAAATCCTAAAGATTTGTGGAATAAATACAAGGATGATATGGCCGATGATATTTTGCATCAGATTTGCACTGTTATAGAAACTGGAGATGTCAGATGAAATGCGCAACAAAGCTTTGATTTTGATCGAGGATATGTGTCTGCTCATGAGTGGCAATTTGTTGTGCAAATTGGGGATGCCACAGCCAAATCGCGCAATGCAAGACGCATTTAATCGAGAATTGGGGCGAGAAATGGATTTCGATCGAATCGCATTGAGACAAGCTGTTCGAACAAATGTGCCAATGTTGAATCAAGAACAAAAGAAAGTGTACGATGAATTAATGCAAGCAGTCGATAACGAAAATGGCGGAATATTCTTCCTTGATGCGCCCGGTGGAACTGGAAAAACATTCCTGATTTCACTGATTTTAGCTACGATTCGTTCGATATCTGCGATTGCCTCGGCACTCGCCTCTTTCGGGATAGCGGCTACTTTGTTAGAAGGCGGTCGAACAGCTCATTCTGCATTGAAATTGCCACTGAATCTACAAGTGGATGAAGAACCTACATGCAACATTTCAAAGAACACAATGGCTCACAAACGCATATTGAAGGCCCTGAATCGTACTTTGAAAGATTTACGTAATGATAACCGACATTTCGGTGGCGCAATGATCTTGCTATCAGGCGATTTTCGTCAAACGCTGCCTGTCATTCCGAGATCAACTCCGGCAGATGAATTGAATGCTTGCTTGAAGGCGTCTGCTTAATGGCAATACGTAAAGAAATTGCATTTGAAAACGAACATACGAGTTGCTTTGCAAAATGACCAGTCCGCTGCAGAGTTCTCCAGGCAATTGTTGCCGATGGGCAATGGCGAGATTCCAGCAGACTTAAACACCGGCCTGATTGAGTTTGCACAAAATTTTTGCAACTTTACAACGACACCGGAAGAACTAATCATGAATGTTTTCCCGAATATCGCTCAGAATTATGTTGACCATGATTGGCTGAGTGTAAGAGCGATTTTGGCCGCGAAAAACAAGAATGTCGTTCATTTGAATTTCGTCATTCAAAATCAAATAGCTGGTGAGTTACATTCATATAAATCAGTCGACGTCGTGATGGATGAAAACGCAGCCACCAACTATCCCACGGAATTTTTGAATTCTTTGGATGTTTCAGGCTTGCCTCCACACAATTTGAAATTAAAAGTCGGCACAGTAATAATTTTGTTGCGCAACCTAAATCCACCAAAACTTTGCAACGGTACGCGTTTGATTGCGAAGAATCTAAAATCAAATATTATTCAAGCAACGATTTTGATTGGAAAATTTAAAGGCGAAGATGTTCTTATTCCGCGGATTCCACTTATTCAGAATGATTTGCCTTTCGTATTTAAGCGTCTTCAATTTCCGGTACCTCCCGCTTTTGCTATGACAATTAATAAGTCGCAAGGACAATCGCTGGATGTGTGTGGCATAAATCTTGAATTTCCATGTTTCTCACATGGTCAATTGTATGTGGCGTGCTCACGTGTCGGCAAACCTCGCGCTTTGTACGTGTATGCACCCGATAATGGAACGAAAAATGTTGTTTACCATAAAGCACTTCAATGAAAAAGAGGTAGGTTGGCCGACAAGTAAATCGCTACGGTTTTTGGAATTGTATTTAATTTTAATATAACTTTTGAATAACGAATTTTAATTGACCGGATTACATGAAGCGAAATCTCGGAATTATTAATTACATTACCTACCTACATTAACGAATTTGGGCGGAACGAAGTTCGCCGGGTCAGCTAGTAAATAACTAAAATAATTTGCCTTTATTTGTACTATTTATTGTCATTTGTTATTGAGCAAATCATTATTACATTGTGCTCCGTTATGTCGTACACATGTAAATTTACAGGTCTCCGTGTTCGTAACAATGGTTGCATTAATATATGTATGTATATAACACTTTACAGTTACTAACAACATTTAATTTCTATGAACAATATTAAATAGCTTTTTTTAATACATATTACCTAAATAATTCTTAACCATATCTTATGGTTAACCACATTTCAAAATTTCCCACTAATCGCATAAATCACATTGATCCCACTGGGAAGTTAGTCGTGTGGACCATGCGGGTCGCACCCAGACCACTTTTTACTATGTTTCCTTAATGCCAAGCCTTGTCGCGTGTAGGAGTCGCTGCATACGTATTAATGTATTATGTTGCATCATACAAATAAATCTCACTCAATTTCCCTCAATCTCAATCCTCAATCAAACTATTTCTATATCTCACTCTTCCCCTTTTGCAATAAAACATAAATTGCAAACATTTTATTTTTAGTGTCATTATTTTAACGACGGCCGGCCTAATTCGTGGAGTAAACATAAAATAACAAACACATACCTCACATGTGATCTCAGCAACGCACTCAGTTTCAGGAGTCATGCGTCCTTTCGATTTATATTTTTCTCCCCATTCTTTAAATGTCTTTCACCAACCAATCATCTCCCCTTCAGCTATTTGCTGAGAGGGATAAACTCGTAAGCGTTTAATGCTACAGACTTACAGACTTGAATCTTACATTGTCTACCACACCGCCAATGACTCCTGTATGTTTGCTTTTGGAATTTTACTATTTGGCTTCCCATCGTAAACTTTTTTTTTCTTTGTACTTTCAAATATTTTCACAAGATTTACACAGTGATTTATGATTACCAAAAGCTCGCGCGGAGGAGACCCCCCTATTACCACCACTGAATGGAATGGCTACATAATAACCCAACCAAAATAGCCAAAATCGATTCCGAGAGCACATTATTTTCAGTGTGGAAGCATAACATAAAGTGACAATAAAAATAGGATCTCTCGCCCATAAATACCATATCGGAATCAATTTTTAAGTAAGTTTCGATATTTGCGCCTTTAATGGCTTTTCCCTCATCTCAGCCGCGACTGAGGTAACAGCAAACACAACGCGTTCCAATGTTGTTAAGTTTTTATATGGCACCCATCGCCCAATAGCTCATTCCATTAAAATATGGCGCCCAACGCTGGATTCTTTTATTTTGTGATATTTATGTTTACCCCACTCGATATTGTCACACGGTGGAGCTGGCAGCACTGGTATTGGCTTTAAAATTGCAATTTCAGCGAGAAAAAAGTAATAAAAGTCTGATGAGTATACGGTAAAGCCCAGGAATCCCTTTAATGTTTTCCTTTTTTCCTCGATTATTGTTGATTTTTGAGTTTTTACATACAGTTGCGGAATATTTCCTTATTTGTTTAAATGTGGGTGGGGGTGAGCACGCGCACATAGTCACATATCATCATACAATTTTTTTCATTTGTTTTTGAGTATTTGTTTTACCGTTGATTTTATCCTACATGTGTGTTCATTTGAAAAGATTATTGTTTGTTTTTTATTTCTCGTTTTGGTGAATGTTTGCAAATAAGTTTATATGTTGTATTTGAAATCAGTTTTCAAAGTTTTTCTCCGAATTATTTTTGTTTCGTTTATAAAATGCTCTCAATTTCATCGAATGGATACTATATGGATGCTTAATGATTATATTGCTATACAAATGTATCCCCACTTAATCCACGCCTGTTTTGTATATGGGGAATGTACAATATTTCATTTGGCTGTTGCTGAAAATAATATATATACATGTTTTGGACGTTGAATAATGCAGATTTAAAGGTTTGTGATGATTTGTTTTGGGGGTTGATGTTATGCTCCGTTTAATTTTTTTATTTCTGTGTCATGTGAACAATTTCAAAGTCAAAATTGTTTACAATGTCTTCTAATAGGGACATTTTTGTTCTCCGCCTAAGATCATTACGATTTAATATTCGAATATCAGTTTGTTTGTAAAAAAAAAAGTCAACATTTCTTAAGCGCTCAGACCGTGTTTGTTATAAAATCTATTATTCATGTTTTGATATTTAGTGTCCCCTTATTATACGTAAAAAATGTATTGGGAAAAGAGGCAAAAGTAAATTTAGAGTAGGATAAATGTCTGTATCTAAGGAGCTCACGCACCAGAGCGCTACCCAACAGTAGTACAGGGAACGGTAGAAGCACAGTAGCGGTATACCAAAGGTGACAACATACACCGAAATTCGGTGCAGTCTTTTGATGTACCGAAATCTTAGCAAAGCAAATTCGCGAATATATAGATTAGGGGAAAAGAAAAAAAAGAAAAAAAAACATAGGGACGGGCTACAGTCCGCTTAGGCGAACTGTTGGATACCCTATTCTTATTCCTATCCCTCATAAGTGGGCGTGACAAAAGTCTAAGTATGGTTGAATTGTTAAAAACGCTCTACATATTTTGTTATACAACATTTAAAGGATTTTATCAAAAAAAACGCTCCCTAGCTCAAACTTGGGTGTTTCAATAAAATTGTTTTATTTAATTGTGGGCGTGTCGGTAGGCGGATTTAAAAAAAATTAACACATGAGCATAAAGGGCCCCTAGAGAGTATATATTATAAATTTCAGCTCCCTAGCTCACTTTGAATTTTCAAAAAAAAAAAAATAATAATAATTGTGGGCGTGCCAGTGGGCGGATTTTGAAAATATTTACACATGAGCATAAAGGGCCCATAGAGAGCATATTTTATAAATTTCAGCTCCCTAGCTCAAACTTTGGATTTTCAAAAAAATTGTTTTATTTATTTGTGGGCGTGTCAGTGGGCGGATTTTGAAAATATTTATACATGAGCTTAAAGCGCCCCTAGAGAATATATATTAAAAATTTCAGCTCCCTAGCTCAAATTTTGGTTTTTCAATAAAATTGTTTTATTTTTTTGTGGGCGTGGCAGTGGGGGGATTTTGAAAATTTTATATCCCGAGCAGTTTTAGGGGTCATAGATCATAAAGGGTGATTTTTTTAAGGTTAGGATTTTCATGCATTAGTATTTGACAGATCACGCGGGATTTCAGACATGGTGTCAAAGAGAAAGATGCTCAGTATGCTTTGACATTTCATCATGAATAGACTCACTAACGAGCAACGCTTGAATTTTCAGTGAATGGGCCCTAGAAAAGTTGGCAGAAAATCCGCTTTTTTATCGACAAATTTTGTTCAGCGATGAGGCTGATTTCTGGTTGAATGGCTACGTAAATAAGCACAATTGCGGCATTTGGAGTGAAGAGCAACCAGAAGCCGTTCAAGAACTGCCCATGCATCCCAAAAAATGCACTGTTTGGTGTGGTTTGTACGCTGGTGGAATCATTGGACCGTATTTTTTCAAAGATGCTGTTGGACGCAACGTTACGGTGAATGGCGATCGCTATCGTTCAATGCTAACAAACTTTTTGTTGCCAAAAATGGAAGAACTGAACTTGGTTGACATGTGGTTTCAACAAGATGGCGCTACATGCCACACAGCTCGCGATTCTATGGCCATTTTGAGGGAAAACTTCGGAGAACAATTCATCTCAAGGAATGGACCGGTAAGTTGGCCACCAAGATCATGCGATTTGACGCCTTTAGACTATTTTTTGTGGGGCTACGTCAAGTCTAAAGTCTACACAAATAAGCCAGCAACTATTCCAGCTTTGGAAGACAACATTTCCGAAGAAATTCGGGCTATTCCGGCCGAAATGCTCGAAAAAGTTACCCAAAATTGGACTTTCCGAATGGACCACCTAAGACGCAGCCGCGGTCAACATTTAAATGAAATTATCTTCAAAAAGTAAATGTCATGGACCAATCTAACGTTTCAAATAAAGAATCGATGAGATTTTGCAAATTTTATGCGTTTTTTTTTTAAAAAAGTTCTCAAGCTCTTAAAAAATCACCCTTTATATAAAAAATGTCAGCTTCTTAGCTCAAAATTCGATTTTTTCCAAAATTTAGTTTTTTTGAGTTTGTGGGCGTGTCTGTGGGCGGATTTCAAAAATTCGTAAACTTGATTATTTCGGGACCCTAGAGAGTATATGGTTAAAATTTCAGCTCTTTAGGTCCAGTTTAAAGGCCTAATTTTTGCCGACGGACGGACGGACGGACGGACATGGCTAGATCGACATTACTATCGATGCTGATAATAAATATAGTAACTTTTAGGGGTCTACGGGCAATATTAAGGTATGTTACAAACTATGCGTCAAAATTAATATACCCCTAGAATAGGGTATAAAAAGAAAATGAAAGCGTGTGGTCACTTTAGATTTCGATCGTCGGTATTCTTCATTCTGTATTCTAATATTTGAATATATATAATAAGATAACGAATTTTTTAGTTAAATGTTACAAATATTCGCAAAGCTATGACAAAAAAAATAATAATATAATAATATCGTGGAAAAAGTTCAAAAATGCTTACTCAAACCCCGAAGTTCACTGGAAAACACTGCGGATTATCTATTTGAAATTTAGACAGCTGAGAAGAGAAAATATGACTCGAAGCTGCATTTTCTGTTCTGATTTAATGTGACAGTTTTCCCTCACTCTGTTCTGTTCTGATCTAGTTTTCTATCAGTAAGAACAGCTATTGATTATGTAAATCAGAGAATTCTCTTTTCTTTCTCTCTGATATGCTTTTCCTTAAAGAATTCGTAAATTGTAGAAATGGAATATATTTGTACTTTACATTTTAATAAAGCAACAACATTTCGTCCAATTTCGATAGGAAAAATGAGAACAGAGCTAGACTTTGGAAAGGGCTCACAAGAAAATTTGACGCAGAAGGTGTCCACCAGTCAATAAATTTTATCATTAACTTTTTATTTGCACAACTATATTCGATACGTGATGATTCGTAGCACATCATCCCATTGTGTATATTTGATTATTTGATATCGTATGGATGTCACTCACTCGTTTACTGATGCGGTTATTCGGCCGCAAATTATTTTGTTTCGTGAGTGTATATTAATTATATCTGAGAAATTAAAATTGAACGAATAAAATACCAAGAAAGTGTGAAATTAATGTGCCTTATGACAGTTTAAGCAATATATGTAATTATATACGAGTATAATAATTGGGTGTTATCATTAAAAAAAAAAATCAGAAAAACCAGCCATAAACCATTTTAAAAAAAGTAAAGCAGGTACCACTGCACGTAGTGAAAAGTTACACACAACGAGGATCAAGTCGATGCGCCTTTAAAATAGCATTATGAAAAAACCCACAATCATTCGTCTTACGCAGGAATCAAAATTTTGTTTCGCAAAAAACAACAGGTCAGCTATCGGCAACGAAACACGTTTTTCTGTTTTGCTTTGGTTTTTATGTTTCGTTTCATTTGGTGTCTGTTGCGCCATAAGAAAGTAGGAAATTATCATCAACGACGCTGGGTCGAAACAGTTTTGTTGCATTCGGCTTGTGTTGCTCGTATACAATGGCATGTATTTTCGACAACCACCACCGAAACACTTCAAAACAAAAACGTGTGTTTTGTTTCGTTTTCTTTGGTGTGTGTAGTCTCATAAGAAACAATGCTCTATTGTTTCAAGAAACAAAAAAACACGTTTTGCTGTGTGTTTTCAACCTAAGTGAACGTTGTTTAGAGACGGTTGAAACGGAATAACACATTTAATTTGAATGTCTGGTATTGGACTAGAGTGACTTTCCTAAACAATCACATCCTCCATGACGAATGTTATGTTGAAACCGCACGCGCTAGACTTTTATGGCTTGCTACGTTTACTTGTTGGTTTTCTTATCTCCAATCGAGTCCTAATCGCTGGGAATTGGTGCAGGGTTAGCTATGCTAGAGTGCAAAATACCACCATCATATACAATGTGCTTATTGTTCGCTTCTTGAAATACACCACTCCATCCCCAATAGGGCAAAATTGAATGCTTCCAAAACGCAATGTTGTCTTTCGTCTTTAAAGTAAAGTCCTAATACTTTGTCACTGTTTATGAATTTCGTCTGCAATATCGAAATCGAAAGAGTGTAAAGCCTCGTCTGTAAGTCAGTGAAAATATTCTTGAAATGACAGCTTGTCAAATATCGCAAAAAAACTTTGCGAAATATCTGTTGGTTTGGTCGATACAAAAAATAATTCATCTTGTGAGGCATTTATTCCTCACATGAAACAATTACCAAAAATTGTGCTGTGAAGTTAATTAAACCGGCATTGAAAGCATTAAGTGACTCGCTGCAACGTCGCTCACAATGTTTTTTATCGGCCATAGTTTGGTTTTATTGATACTTCCACTTTTATCTCAGATAACTTCTTGATCTTAAGAAAAGTGGCAAGTTTCGACATCAATAAGTCTAGATTTATATAAGCTTGACCATCATTCAAAATTATTCAGCGAGTTTATTATCATTATCATTGGTGATCAACTTATGCCAGAAACAACACTGCATTATTTTGAATCATTGGACCAGTCATTGTTTGCAAAGTTAGTACGCTAAGGGATGCAGGGGAATTTAATTCAATATTATAAAAAAAAACATTTTTGAATTATTTAAAAAATTTAGAATAAAAAATCCACCGTTTGTCAGATTTCTTAACTTTTTTGTTTGTAAATAAAACCCAATTTCTACGCTATAGTTTATTCTTATAGATTAAGAGGTTTTACCCGCCTCAGCCTCGGCTAAAATCTGATCTAATTGTCAGTATTTGGTTATCCTGTTATTTGCAAGCTAACGTTGTTGAGAAACCTGCTTTGATCGGCTTTTTATACCCTATTCTAAGGGTATATTAATTTTAACGCATAGTTTTTAACATACCTTAATATTGCCCATAGACCCCTAAAAGGTACTGTATTTATTATCAGCATCGATAGTAATGTAAATCTAGCGATGTCCGTCCGTCCTTCGGAAAAAATTAGGCCTCTAAACTGGGCCTAGAGAGCTGAAATTTTAACCATATACTCTCTAGGGTCCCGAAATAATCAAGTTTACGAATTTTCAAAATCCGCCCACTGACACGCCCACAATTAAATAAAACAATTTTATTGAAAAACCAAAATTAGAGCTAGGGAGCTGAAATTTATAATATTTACTCTCTAAGGGCCCTTTAAGCTCATGTGTAAATATTTTCAAAATCCGCCTACTGACACGCCCACAATTTTTTTTTTTTTTTTTTGAAAATTCCAAGTTTGAGCTATTGAGCTGAATTTTATAATATATACTCTCTAGGGGCCCTTTATGCTCATGTGTTATTTTTTTTTTAAATCCGCCTACTGACACGCCCACAATTAAATAAAACATTTTATTGAAAAACCAAAGTTTGAGCTAGGGAGCGTTTTATTACAAAAGCTTGGTTTTTTTTTTTTGATAAAATCCTTTAAATGTTATATAACAAAATATGTAGAGCGTCACTTATGAGGGATAGGAAACTGTATCCAACAGTTCGCCCAAGCGGACTGTAGCCCGTCCCTATGTTTTAACTTCATCTTCAGCCAATTCAATATTTAGATCTCTAATCTCTTGCAGATCAGCTTTGCATTTGTACCCAGGTGCATTTATTATGTTCAGTAATTTATTTTGTAAGACTTGGATTCATTGGCTCCATATCTGGAGCCAATAAGTCTATACAGGTTTCAGAACTTGCTTGTATAGCAACAACATATTGTAGTTGGACAGGGATCAGTATCTGCCAATAAGCCAATACATTTTGCTGTATCGCTTGTTCAACTCATCTCTCTATTTCTTTACATGCGTTTTCCAACGCGGTTTAGCGTCTAGAGTCATGCCCAGATATTTGGTTGTATTTGAGTATTCTACTACATTGCCGTATATATATACTGGAATGTGTGGTACGTGTTTATACGTAAAATTAACATGGACTGACATAAGGTCATTTAATTCTGAAAAACTGTTAATGCTATTTCATTCGAGTGATAAAATTAACTTAATTTCTGACTGATAACATTCCCTGAAGCAGCAAAATAATCACAGTATACCTTTAAAGTCATATCAATCATATCAATATACAGTGCCTAGAGAGTATTTCTGATTTATTTCGGCACATAGGTTACTTTGACCTTATGAAGGCTGACATTTTTGGTTAGCAATGCAGACTACGTAGCTAAGCGAGGGAGTACATATCCGTTTATTAACGTACCCTTAAAATAGGTTATAATAATAAGAAAGGTATTAGTGAATTAGGGAGCTCCACCTTAAACTAAGCTGAAGCAAATGGATGAGGTTTAAGCTAGGCCCGTATATTACGCGCACTTCTTAGGTCGTTTTCCATTGAATATCTTGATTCCAAGCATGATTATCATGCTGTCGTTATGTACATTCCAATCACTTATTTAGCTTTATTCATTTAAATTATCGCACGAAATTAGTGTTAACTATATTGCTTCATTTTATCTTTCATCTTATTTTACAATTAAATATTTTTAATTGTCGTTTTTCATTTTATTAATAGATATAAACAAGCCAGAATATCAAGTGTAGCCACTATTATCATAACCATACTCCATTGGATTTGGCCACCAGATCGTTGTACAAATTGTCACTCCATCTATAGCACACCACACACCGATGAGATAGATGGAACCCGAAACGTTGGCCAAATCCATCGTTCTGTGGATGGACGTTTTGTACTCTCCGAATCACCAGATACACCAAAAGCAGTCAATGGCGTCGACGTCATCAGTGATGAGCGCCGCAATAGTACGGGATCCCAAAAATCAAGCAGTGATGATGGCGGTTTCCTTGCACGGCGAAACATTATTAAATCGCGTACATCTTGGCGACGTCCCTTAGTCGCATCGCCAAGTCAATTAAGTCTTCAATCAAATGGCTCCGGCAAGGGTTTCCTGCACGGGCTTGGCGGTCTGCTTCGTGTTGGAGCAGAACGCTATCAAAATGTATCCCGCAACGAGCAGTACAGAAACGTATATCGAAATCTACCACAGCCGGCGTCCAGACCAATTAATCAGAACCTGCACATTAATACGCTGCCTGGGCCACAGACGCCAATCACACCTAACCTCTATACACCGTCGCGGGTGTCACGTATTTTCTCTAGCTCCCCAGCCAGCACAATTGGCATACATTCACCGTGGACACCGGCAGCCAATCAATTCTCTGATTTGAGTACTGTTTACCCAAGCTCAGCTGAGCGTTCATTTCCAACTACGTCAAGCGGAGGAGTAGGAGCGGCTGCAACTAACGGCGGAATCGCCGGGAACCGATATCACCGGTACTATTCTCATGAGCTTCCCTCATTGAGGACAATACAAGAGGAGACACGACGCATGAACCAAGGGTTCGTACCACTGCACATACCACCCTCACCGTCATGGCGGGGATACTATCACTCCCAAACTCCATATCACAGTTATCGGCCGAGAACGAGATGGTATCCACGCCATTCACGCGTGACGCGTTCCCATTCTGAGCTTCTATCCCCGTTGCCATACCTTAATTTTTCGGGAAACTATCGTACGTCCGCTGGAATGGGGCTAGAAGCTTCACCAGAAAGTCGCTCCAGTTCGAGCGGCTTTGGCAGCAAAAACACGTCGAATCAACCGCATGGATCTCATCATTCGGGGAGTACAAGTGAATGGCGATTACTGCCTCCGTATCGTCCACCACCCCCGCCTCCATCCACATCATACTACTATCAGGATCCAGGTCAGCACTATCATCACAGCCTGAATCATCACCACCATCATCATCCATCGTCGGCAGCAGCGTCGGCGACATTAGGCGCACAATCGCTGCCGTACTATAACTACACTGGCAGCTTGCAGCGACCAACGACACCACCCTACACAATGGGACATTGGTTGGACATGATCTCGCGTCTAAATGCCGCCACCGATACAGTGAACCTACAAAAAGCGGTGGATGTTGGCAGTGTCGATGGGCACTATGAATTTGATCCTTCTACTCCGACGCCAAGTGCTTCAACACCAACAGGTGGACCCCGCGATGATATCAATTTGCTCAATATCGATACGGGAAGTACCGCGGGTGGCATTTTCCACACTGCGACTTCAGGCATGCCACCAACTGTCTCCATGACTCTGGGTCCGATGAGAAAGCAGAGATATGGTGCTAGCACGCGCTATGACAATATTGAGGTGCGAGTTCAAGCCATGAAGGAAGAGTTCTACGCCTATCGTAAGCGTCAGGCAATGAAGAGGGCTGGAGTCGTCGAGCTAGAGAGCATGTGTTAAAACAAACCAACCAAAAATGAGATTTAGAAAAGAATAAATCTGATAAACGTCAGAATAAAACCAAACATCGCATTGGCTATGAACTTAACGAAACAAACCTTTTAGAATACGCCACCCCATCCTTCGAAGTTTTTAAAGAGCACTCGAATATTTCTAATTAGAAATAGTAAATTATATTATAAACAAAAAAATTTCTAAAACCAACATTAGTACATAATATGAGTATAAAAAACAAGCGTACACAACAAGAAAAATTATTTACTAACACAACAAATTAGAAGTTAATTTTAATGTAAAAATAACACTCGTGCAGATATATTATAAATTTAACTGTAAAAATAATATGGAAAAACAAAAAATGAAATCGATAAGATCGCAATTATTAAACACATAAATTATAAACAAATGGAAAAGTAAATGGCTATAGTTATATTATAAAGAGAATACACAAGAACAAATATTTAGGAGAAAACAAATTATTATTACTAATTATAAACATACAAAAATATAAATAATTACTAAACAACTCTGTAAATACTAACAGTTAAATCTTTATTTTTTATTTTATGGAAAAAAAAGTAAGATATTCTTAATATTTCCGAATACGACACAGAAAAATAATTAACAAATAAAGTAAATTTATAAACAAAAAAAAACAAAATCAATCGTTTTATATTTATTTTTTGCATTTTGCTTTCCAGAAGAAAATAATTAAAATAACATTTAGACAAAAAATCAAATTTAACAAAAAAAACGAAAACAATTTTACTCTTAGTAAGGTAAAATACTTATATATAGAGAACAACCACAAAGACAAACGTTTCATAATTTAAATTAATAAAAACAAGAAATTATTATATATGTATATAAATATATATAAACTAAGAAATATCTCTATAATATTTTCTTAGGTTAATTACATAATCAATGAAAAATAAAACAAAAACCAAAAGGGAATAATGTTTTAATATAAATAAAAAAATAGGTGCACATTTATTGATAAAATTAAATAATGATAAAAACAAATTCAAATATCATACAAAAAGAAAAAAGAAAAGAAACAAAATCAAATTATTACATAAATTACGTATAGGATTTTATTTTCAAGAAAATTCTGTGACAAGTTCTGATTTTTTTTTGTGATACTGTTTGTTTGTTTTTTTTTTTAAATAATTGGAATAACTTATATTACTTCGTATATATTTCCTGTTATTTAATGAGAAGAACTTAAACAATGTGTCCTAATAGCCCGTCAATCTAATTTCCTGACTTCTCTCATCATGATTCGAAAAACTGAGCCCGCTTTCAAGTTCTTTTTTAACCGATTTGTCCAAGATGCTGAATTTGTGCAGAGCAAATATTTTGTTGCCTTGCCTGATTTAAATTTCATGAGGCACTTACTCGATATTCTTGAAA
Organism: Portevinia maculata; assembly: GCA_949715645.1. NCBI lineage: Eukaryota > Metazoa > Arthropoda > Insecta > Diptera > Syrphidae > Portevinia > Portevinia maculata. The sequence goes on from OX454525.1 coordinate 44,503,644, forward strand.
ACATTTGAAAAACGCACTTCAATTATTTTTAGAAATTTGTTTGGGTAGAATTTATTCGGGGACCCATACATCTGGAACAAAATTACGAGCAACGCGTCGTTACGGATTAAGATATCAAGCATAATTTCAAGTTTTGGGTTCGATTGTTTGGCATTTCGTTATCAGTGAACTTGTATGTTCTCAACCGATAGCATTGAACCCATCGTATGGCTAATACGATAGCATAAAAACGTGTAAATTAAATTGACCGCTTTTCCTCAAACAATTCGTATAAAGTATAAATGAAATATATTTGTACATTGAATTTTAATACAACAACAATGTCTTGATCCGAAAAAAGAACCAGCTAGACTTTGGGAAGAACTAACAAGAAAACTTAACGTAAAAAGTCCAGTAGTAATTTCAAAATACATATATAAAAGAAAAATAGAATTTATTTATCCAATTAGAAATTGTACTAGAATTATCCTAGAACACTCATTAATAAAATAATAAAAATACGCATTTCCGAGGTCCATCATTCTGTTTTTTATGTCAACTATTACCTATCTACATTACTATGGCTGTGTGGTGTTAAATTGTGAGCAGACATTTTCCATGGAGAAGATTAAAAACAGTTGTTATATTTCTGAGGCGAGAAGACAAATTCAAAACCAAAATTTTCAGAAATTGCAATCATAATTTTATTTATTTCGTGTGAGAGTTACATGTTAATGTTTATAAAAACTGTATAAAATCAACACAAACTGTAAGTTTTGAAAGATATTTACGTTAAAGCTTCTCGTATTTGGAAATTTTACATATTTTGTTTTATTTATTTCCTGCTACTTTTACAAAAATTATAGATAATAATACTGCAACAAATGTTTCATATTTCTTATTCAGTTCCCGTGCTCTTCACTCTTATGATGCTTGACACTGGTAACATTTTTTTGAAAGATGTGCATATGGATTAGTCTTAACGGCCCTACACACGATCAACAGTTAATTGCCAAGTATTTTTGACCATTTTTTTTGTCAAATAAATGATACGAAATAGCCACTACACATTTCAATGAGTTAAGAATATTTTCCCTAAATTCCTTTCAGGCGTTTCATTAGCGCCAATGAGGATGGATAATTCTTTGTTTTCGGCCTGCATTCTCATTTCCCAAAAGACAACATTGACAAGAATAGTAACATTGATGCGCCCAACATTTTCAAAGAAAATTGAATAAATGTATCAATGTTACTTCAGAAGAACATTGAAGAGCATGCAATCGATCAATGTTACTTTAGTGATGAATCATTCAAGATATAGTGACCTTTAAAATCGACAGATGGCTGATAGAACCACGGAGAAGCGCTAGATCTGTATTTTTATTAAATAATCGCCGCTCATAGAGAAAAAAATATGGACAACACAGAGTAGCTCATCAAAAATTAAGGGACAACTTTTAAACTGTGACATGTTTTCGAGCAGCAATAATTAGCCCTATAAAGCAAGTTTGAAAAAAAAAACAGTTTTAACACAGTCTAAGTCAGAAGGCGGAGTATATAAGTGTACTTTTTCTGATGCCAAACTTTCCCTGAAAAAAACATAATTGTGCAAACGAAATTTGTATACTGATAAATTCAGCGCACAAAGCATAAATGGGTTAAAAAAAATATTAAAAACAAAACATACCACTTGTTTCTAACTACCATCAATTTTCATTTTCACATCTCAAGTGCACTAAATTTTCTGAATTTTTTCGCTCAAAATTCAATGGAACTAAATATTTTTAGCAAAAATAAAAAAAAACAAAAATATCAAATAAAATTAAAACCGAAGAACATGAAAAGAATTATTAAATCTTAATAAAAAAAACGAAAAAGTGAATTACTAGGTCGTAAGGAATAATAAGAATAAATTAATAAAAACAGACTTAAGAAATCTAACGCTTTATCGACCATGATATAATTTAAGAAAGGGTATATATTTGCCCTTTTAAAAGAAACAAAATTGTATTCAATTTATTTTAGAATAATTATTTAAAGAAAATTTAAATTTTCTTTTTGTTTGAAACCAAGTACATAGTTTTATAATTTTTGAAATTCTGAAGCTACAATAATAAAGAACAAAATTTACATCTTACCTTATTTCATATAGTACAAATTCTTTTTATGTTTATCCTTAAATAATATATTATTTATCGAATATAATTAAATTAAAGAGAAAAACAATAAGAAGCACGCGATTCTTCTTGATTGTAATTTTGAACGATTTTTCATGATTTTCAAATAAATAATTCTAAAATGAAACAAAAAAAAAACAAACAAAACAATTTCGTACATAGTTAAACAATCAAAAATTAATATAAAAATATTAAATTCATTAAAACAAAGGAATATTGTAATAGCAAAAAAATCACATTAGGTAACATTTTAAATTAAGAAGAAAACTAACAGCAATTAACAAGTTCACAAAATAAAAAAAAAATGGATAATGATCGAATCAAATGTCATAAAAATTAAATTAATATTTTTTTTTTTATTTCCCTGAATTTAATAACTTCTCATAAATTTGGATGGAAATAACTTTTGTTTTTAAACTACTATTAATTAAAGTAAATTGAAATGAAAATATATTCTAAAAGTTATTTATAGTTGATAAACGTTTATAGTTATTGCATTTGTAAATACGTATTTTACAAGAAAAACAAACAGAAAAGACAAATTTTAGTATTTATTTGTATTTTTTTTTAAATCTTTTTTTTTTAATACTTAATATAAATCTTAATATCTTTTGGTACAATTAGTTTAACTTATTTTTCTTTAATTTTTATTTTAAGAAGTAATTTACAAAAAAAATCTGTATAAAGAAAGAAAATAAAACAATGATATAAAAACAACAACAAAAAAGGAATAAGGTAAAAATGATGTTTTATATAAATTACGTTCGAAGTATATGTTAGTGAAATTTAATGAAAAAAAAGTGAAAATAAATAAAAAAAAATATTTAAAAAATACGGTTTCTGAGTTTTTAATATCGCATTATCGGAGAATATTGTTTTGGAGTTGAATGGTAATGATTCAGAAGGTAATCGGTGTGATATTTGATGTTGGTTGATACCAAAACCAGCATATATTGTTTAGTGGATAAGTAGCTGCATACGACCGATGAGTTTCCAGATACCTACCAATGTGTCATTCGCTTCGTTGTTTTTTTCCACTTTATTCTAATCTCCGAAATAATTTCGGCGGCTTGGGAGCATGAGCCTTTATATCATTCTGCTTCTGCGTTGGGAGGTGTGAGGCTGTTGCCTCTTGTAAAAACGTTTGTCACTATTTTTTTCTAGGTTTCCCATTATTAATTTGGTACAGTAGTGTATGAAAGCAAAGATCAAATCAAATATGGAAACAAGACCGATCGATATCGATGGTCCTTTTTTTATTTTCCAAAAACTTAAAAGAAATCCCTACTACACATCTTCAGAAAATGAAAAATATACCTACGCATTTGCAGCATACGTCCGTAGCACTTGTTGAAGGACAGGCAATTCATTAATCTGGAAAACTTCTTTTGCAGAAGGTAAGAGGATGTATAGCGATCGTGTTGTAAAAAGAAATTCACAGTAAAGTTAAACATTTTTTTTTTTTATATAAAAGGTCATAAAATGTACCAATTTGTTGATATCAATGTTTAAGGACACATGCAAAATCTACCTGTTATTACATTTGGAATTATATAAAAGCGCGTGTAGAGTATAAAGGACATTAGTCGACACCAACACCACAATTGGACAACATGGTCGGAACAACCGGGGGACGACCAAGTCAACCGCTTTTTTTTAATGTAAGATTATTTTTCTATATACATTATAATTATAGTAATTTTAATTATATTTTGTCAATTTATAACGTTAGTCTCCCTATATGCCAAAAAAAGAAGTCAGATTATTAGTGTTGAAACAAATAGTATAATCAGCCTAAGGCCGAATATATGGCCAAACTATTCGGCCAGATTATAAAGTTCTGAAAAGTACGAACACAGTTGGGGCGAACAGGTTGATTGAACATGAGACCATTCTACACAAATTCTGCACATTGACGATAACAAAAACTATATAATAGCGATTATGTTAGATTCACGGTTTAAAACTTATTTGCTCACCAATCAGCTGTAAAAACAAAAAGCCCGAAAGGACCTACTGCTTGAAGGCTTAGCTGCAAAATATGATACCAGCAACGATGAAAGTACACGATCTTCTCCCGAGCAGCCGAAGCGTAGGAGAATCGACGAGCCTGGCCAAACATTCATACATCTTTCTGGGAGCGTTCTGACGAAGTAGTTGCCGAGAAGTTTACTAATAATGACAATGGACTTGAAATAGCTTCGACATCAAAAAACACCATAGCATAGCAACCACCTCGATAAATACATGACCATAACAACTTTGAAGAGAAATTGTAATCCATGTCTGGTGGTCTGCACATAAAACTGAATTTTCTCAACGCTTTGTCCAACTTGCTGCTAAGTATTTATCTGCTCCTTCAAGCACTGTCTATTCGGAGAGGCTTTTTAGTGAAGCAGGACTTGTTTGTGAAGACAACAGAAACCGACTTCTTCCCAAAAATGCAGAAAAGTTGATATTCTTGCATCACAACTTACCTCTTATTAACTACACATATAATTAATAATTTTGTTCTAAATAAAACAATGTTATTGAATTTGAATTTTTATTTAATGTTTATTTATTATTAAACTTAAGGTAACTAATCATATCAATAAAGAAAGATACATTTTGCTTTGCTTTGTTTTTATTCAGTTTTTGTTTTGCTTTGTTTTTATTCAGTTTTAAAAGCTCAAATTAATTGAAAATGATCATGTTTTTTTTGGTTTTTTGCTCCTTTTTCTAACTAAATATTTGGTATTTGGCCGAATAGCAAAATATAGGCCGAATAAGGAAAAGTAACCGAATATTCGTTTCAATACTACAGATTATGTATTATTTATAAGTTAATTTTGTCAAATTGTATATAGAAATGTTCAATAAAAAAAAATATATATAATATAAAGAACATTAGTTCATCTTTATTGTATCCGCAACTATGGGAAAAGGAACGACATTAACTGAAGGAGAAAACAGTCAAATTCGAACCTACAAGGAGCAGGGGCAAAAGAATCTGTTTCAAAGCGCAAAACATTAGAGCAGACCATACAGTTATACAAAACTAACTAAAAGCTGACAGAATATAATAAAAAGAGGTCTCACGTAGTACAAAAAAAAATCGAGCGATTTTTCAAATGTTATTAGCTCCCAACTTTTTGAAAGCACAGAAAAACACAGAAAAACGGACAAAATTGCATGATATTGATAGCCCATGAACATTAAAGCTCTTTTTATACCCTATTCTAAGGGTATATTAATTTTGACGCATAGTTTGTAACATACCTTAATATTGCCCGTAGACCCCTAAAAGTTACTATATTTATGATCAGCATCGATAGTAATGTCGATCTAGCCATGTCCGTCCGTCCGTCCGTCCGTCCGTCTGTAGCCAAAAATTAGGCCTTTAAACTGGACCTAGAGAGCTGAAATTTTAACCATATACTCTCTAGGGTCCCGAAATAATCAAGTTTACGAATTTTTGAAATCCGCCCACAGACACGCCCACAAACTCAAAAAAAAACAAATTTTGAAAAAAATCGAATTTTGAGCTAGAAAGCTGAAATTTTTTATATATGATCTATGACTCCTAAAACTGCTCGGGATAAAAAAATTTCAAAATCCGCCCACTGACACGCCCACAAATAAATAAAATAATTTTTTTTACCCTATTCTAAGGGTATATTAATTTTTGAAAATCCAAAGTTTCAGCTAGGGAGCTGAAATTTGTAGTATATACTCTCTATGGGCCCTTTATGCTCATGTGTAAATATTTTCAAAATCCGCCCACTGACACGCCCACAATTAATTTTTTTTTTTTTTGAAAATTCAAAGTTTGAGCTAGGGAGCTGAAATTTATAATATATACTCTCAAGGGGCCCTTTATTCTCATGTGTTAATTTTTTTTTAAATCCGCCTACTGACACGCCCACAATTAAATAAAACAATTTTATTGAAACACCCAAGTTTGAGCTAGGGAGCGTTTTTTTTGTTGATAAAATCCTTTAAATGTTATATAACAAAATATGTAGAGCGTTCTTAACAATTCAACCATACTTAGACTTTTGTCACGCCCACTTATGAGGGATAGGAATAAGAATAGGGTATCCAACAGTTCGCCCAAGCGGACTGTAGCCCGTCCCTATGTTTTATTCTATGTTTGCCTGGTCGAAATAAAGCAGAAATCATGTACATTCATACCTATATAATTGATGAACATAGATATTTTGTTGTGATTGGCATTGGTAAGTGGATTCCACCCTGCAGAATTAAAAAAAAAAAAACAATTCGCCGCTTTCGAGATTTTTAGTATTTTTTCGCATGGGAATGAAATCAATTTCGGATAAGAGCGTGCGGCGTAAAAGATAACTCAAATATTTCATAAATCAGCGGATTGCACTTGAACGCCGACTCTTTTGGAAAAAGAAGAATAAAAAAAAAAAATTCACTTTTGGGCTTAAATGAAGATATTTTGCGCGACCCCAATTCCTTCACGGAAAAGGAAGTGGCTCAGATAGACAGAGCTAGGTCGACAATAAAGTCAACTGAGGTTGCGTGGCGCAGCAGCTTTAAAAATAGGAGGCGGGACCAGAAAAGGAAAGGACAGTTAACTGGGCCAAGGGAGAGAGGCCACTTGCCGCACGCCTTGAAAAGGTCAACAAACAGAAAGTCGGATGCCAACCCAGTCAAAGTTCTGGGCTGAGTAGGCAGCAGGCAGTTTCAAGAAGGTCCTTCCAAAAGATAGCGCAGTATCTAGCAAAGTACACCCGCGGGCCTCTGGAGGAACAAGCAAGTGGTCGAGGAAAACCATCGTGTCGCAATCGTCGACGATGGCGAAGCGTCGAAGACTTTCCGAAGACCAATGGAAATCCCTAGAACTGAGAATCCTGGATGATGTTTATGACACCATCCTAAAAGAGAACGGCAAAGTCCCAATTTCCGGGCAGCTTGTACCTTTTAAGACTGTCTTGCTGGCTTTGAAGGATATCCCATATTTACGATGTTGCCTGGTTAGCAATGTCTGGTGGATTTCCTCTCTGTAGCGAGTTGTCGAACGATGAATTGCACGTAAGGGTGGTACTTCAGCATGTACGCTCCTGGTTCATGCATCTATCTGGTGTTGTGATCGAGTTTCTTCAGAAGGAATTTTCTCGTGTGGTTCTCCATTATGATTTCCACTCGTCAAGATGTCCTCTGGGATGAGTTTTTCTTGCCAGAGTTGGGATGGGATGGGTATATTTGGATGTGCATATTTAGGATTTGTCCTTGCCCCATCCGGATATTTATCCCGTGATGTAGTTGGGTTATTTATCCCATAGTGTAGTTGGGTTATCGAATCATCGAATGATATTTTATGACCGTGCCCTGCCGATTGTTAATTGGCCATGCACTCTAGCGGAAGTATGTGTTGCCTATCGGTGGTGAATTATAGACACACAATTCCGTATCTTCTTTCTGTTTCAGACGATGATCTCCTGAGAACAATTATTATACAGGTTTTAACACAAAAATAAGGTAATGCTTTAGGATGGATAGTGTCTTACCTTAGCAGATGAGATGTAATGTATGTACATATTAAGAACGTTATTCAGTGTTTGTTACTGGAGATTTTATATAGTTCAATGAAAACGTCTGAAGCCGACGACGGCTATCGCTAAAAAGAACGAATGCAGTTGGCAAGGAAGTTATTTGCATGGCGATGTCATCTGGTTCGTTTTTTTTTGCCACATTTGCCCTACCTGTCAGAATCGGGTTGCATTTTCTTTTAGCGGATATGTTCACGATCTGAAACGATTGAATGGCAAGTTCAATTGAGTGACTAATTCGAGCTGTTTAAATCTCGATAGACATCTAGGAATATTTGTCACTTACTTCGGACAAGGAAATAAAATAGTGCAAGTTGAGTTGGTGAAATAAATTTTCAAAGTACATTCTTTGTGCTTGCAAACATCCGTAAGAACCTTTCAAAGTATTCAAGATAATTGAATGCGATAATAAAAATATCCTGGACTGCTTGAGGAATTTCGTTGCCAAAACAAAAGCACCATGTCCAAACGCTGACTTGCGCGTAGTTGACAGGAAAGAAATCCACAACATCACCAAACCCAAAGGTCATATTTTTGTACAAGGTCCATTCATTCCCACAGAAAGTATTAAGCGAAAACTGCAATTCATTTACCCGGAATTGCAAAGAGGGAATGGAAAGTCCTCGAAGTGGCTGATCAAGCACATTGCTCCGCAAACAGTATTTTCAGTGCCGCGTAGGAATACCGCAATGCAAACTTAGGCTTGTGGCTGCAACAACGAAAAAGGAGAGCGGGGAGGAACTGGCCGTCATGTAAATAATACAAGTAAACCTTCATCGCAGTAAGGCGCCAACCTTGTTTTTCTTATCAACGGGACTAGATATAAGGATTGAACTCTATGGATCTGGTCGCTTACAACACAAACCCACCATATCACAGTAAGAAACGTTTACATGTTTTGTCGTTAGAGAATAGGTTAACCTATTTCTTTTATTTAGCTACAGCAATATAGACCAGACAGTGGTCACATCGGAGCGAGCAAGTAGAAGTCCGCTGATATTCGCGTCAATATAAATGCCATTCGACTGTCCATGAAGTCCACCGTCAGAGCTAACCAGATCGCTGGTAGATAAGGTTGAGCGTGAAAAATGGGACTTCATCCTAGGATGCTACGCCAACTACAATCATGCTAAATGAAGCAGCACCGACACTCATATACGGGGTGAGTCCCATTTTGAATTTATTATAGAACACAATCTCTATAGCAACTCACAAACTCTTACATACGCGAATGAAAAGTTCCTTCAGAAGCATCATTCTCAGACCACAGGATTACAGAGTTCCTAATTGACGAGAAAGCAAACCCAATAAAAAAAATTTAGGAATCTTAGAATGACAAACTGGGATATATTTTTCGAAGAAGTAGGGAAGAATAGTCGAAAACTATAACGACAGATACTGCATATACCAGACAGAATACTGATAAACGCCACCAATTCCCCAACAGACTGGCACCTGTACCAGGCCAGTCAAATGAAATTCAGGAGCACTATAGCAAGTGCATAGCTTGGCACACATTCTGCAATGACATAGAAAGTAGCATGGAATCTGCCAGGCTTAGGATAATTCTGTCCAAACAACCCTCTATTCCAGCTTTTCTCAGGACAGTTACGGGAACTGGACACAGTCCTGCACAAAGATAATCGAGCTTTTATTACAGACACACTTTTCGGGGTGCACTCCAAGTCAAAGTATTGATATAGATGCATATAAAACTTCAATAACTGTATCAACAGTTCCAGAAGGAGTCATAACCGAAGAAAAGTTAAACTGGGCAATTGATACATTAGATGTGTTTTTTCTGCAACTCAGTAGTAATGCACTCTTTAAGATCAGAAAAAAACGATCAATACTCACTCCAAACTCACACTATTTTTATTGAAAAAAAAACACAAAAGTTTTACGATTACCGCCCAGTGTTATCGATATGTGATTTCTGTCGCCTTTTTTGCGACTGTCGTTTCCTTTTTTGAAATTTTCGTTGAAGTATAATTTAGAATGTTTATAAAAAACATAACATAACTATACTAAAGTTTTGATTAGATTGTAAGACTAGCGGGCACATATTCATATACGCTGTCAAACAATCAGCATGCCTCGTATGACCAGGTGATGAAATAGGCAGGCTGATTTTGACAGATAAGCATGACATTTGATCATATAACGCAATCAGAAGTTACGTACGTATGTCACAAAAAGACCAAAATATCTTACATATATTTTTTAGGTGAAATATTTAAGTTTATGCTGTCAAAATGCGAGAAACTACAAGTACACATGATAAGGGGTTCTGGTAACAATTTTGAAAAAAAAAAACGGTTTTTAGTTTTGACTTCTGCATTTCTGTCTCTAAAGGAACATGCTTAACTGGGCAGATCTGTTTCCCTTGCAAAGATCTTTAAAATAAAGTTTAATATGGTACTATAGAGACAGAAATATGTAAGTTTTTATTTTAATGACCTCTTTGAGGTTCCCAGAACGATTTGGTAAAATAACATCTAATACATAAATACTGCGCGGCTTCCAAAGACATTTTAGAAATATATCTCTTGGTAAAATAACCTAATGTCAAATAAATTAACGTCAGTAATTGCTTTTAATGACATATCTTAGATTAATATTCCATTTTAAGTTATTAACATGTTTTTCAATAAGACCCTTTTTTGTTCTTCAACGGCTCCTTCGTTCTTAAATAAAAAAAATATAACCTTTTATAAAATTTACTGAATTATTGATCTCAATCAATTTATGTTATTTCAATTTCTTAAATGAAAACAATTTACAGGCCAGTAATTAAAATACATCGGTCTTTATGAGACTCGGAAAAAAAATGTTTTCTAAGGTATTACCCTCACCCCTTCTTCTTCTTCTTCTCTCTTAATGGCGGGGTGACTATTATCAGGATTAATGGGATCATAACCCTCCCACTTAACTGCATCCCTACTGGTCCGCCTGTGGGGTTCGAACTACCCTCTCACCAATACATTTATAACAATCCTTCTGCAACAAAATCCCTCCAAGCAAAATCGCTGACCTAACTTTTCCCGCCGTTTTTGGATCCGCGATATATAAGGAGCTCCAAGCACATATTTGCAAGTTGACTGTTACCTGTAGGAAGAAAGGCAATTTATTTGAACATAATTGCGGATTAGTTCATCATAGCTATGTCCATATCTGTATGAATACTTTTCCTTTCAATGTTCAGATAAACTTTATTTAAATTTATTATTCCAAAACTGTATTGCTTAATTAAACTTCTTTTGCATGTGGATTTATAAAAATCACAAAATTATGGTAACCAATGAAGGCGAAACTCCGAATCTTGGAACGGCTTAAATGATTTTATTGCTACCGCCACAAATTCATGCTGAAAGGAAGTAACATGCAATAACGTATAGATAACGTACACAGTTATTTCTTTTAAATCTATTTCATAAACTTTTTTCGCACATGAGTTTGTTGGAGAAATGGAAGTAGGTATAATATTGTTCCAAATAATGAATGCAACAAAAAAAATACGTTAATTTTTATTCTCCTTTGAAGCGATACTCTCATCTTGCTAATTGGAGCCGAAAAAACGTCGTTTTGCGAAGCCGAATACGGGCTATGCGGCGCATGTCATCGACTCCATTAGCGGACGTGAAACGAAATCTCTGGCTTAAAAGGATGTGATATTGAACCGTCAATTAGCATAGTGCTTCCAAGTCACAGACAGTCGTTTTTTTTTTTTGTCATTTTAGTATAATCCAAAGGTAGAATATCAAAAAAAAAAAAAAACACGCTATTATTATTCTTTAACCCTACCTAGAAAGATAAACTGCGCCTCGGAGGCGCCCGCGAAATATATATATTGCCTTCTTCTTTTAACCGACGCTCGAACAAACTTGTTTTTTAAGCCAACTCAGTCGTCGATTTATACTTGCGATTGACGGTCGTTCCGGTTCGGTAATAACCACCGTTTTTCAGTTATGGTAATGCGCTATTATCACCATATGAAAATTAAATACCGAAGATCTCTAATTTTGTGTTCCTTTTTGTTATGGATTTATAAAATCCTACTTCGCTTTAAAAAACATAAAAATTAATAATACAGTGAACTCTCTCATAAGCGGACACTGACGGTTCCAAGAAATTTGTCCGCTTATTAGAGGTTATGAGAAAAAATATTTCATTGACAACCTTGAAAAAAGGAACAAGACATTTATGCCTATAATAATAATACCTATAACATTTTATTTTAAAATGGAATGCATTTTTTGTGATAAACAATAATTGTAGGTAATAAAAATTATAATAACAAAACATGAACAAGAACAAAGCCTTTAAAAATTCCTTTTTGCATTACTTGAAACGGTGCAGGGAAATAACTTCACGGGCAATAACTTCACCTCGAGTGGGCAATAACTACACTTTTTAGTGGGAAATAAATTCTCTTAACATTTTATGATAATTCAAGAACCGTACCTCGCACCTACTCCAAAACAAACAGTGACCCCAAGCAGGGGGTTGCAGGAGGGCAGCATGCCCCCCCCCCCCCCCCCCCATAGGTATTGAACTGTTTATGGAATCTACTTGCGGTTTCGCAACTAATCCCATAAACAGTGCAATGCATGCTTGTGGTCACTGTTTGATTTAGAGTGGGTGCAAGGGTCTTTAGTTATAATAGACAAATTCAAATTATAGGTGAGAAATAACTTCACAAAATTTACGGTGAAGTTATTGCTCACCATGAGTGGGCAATAACTTCACAAAAAAAAGTGAAGTTATTGCCCACTCGAGGTGAAGTTATTGCACATGTGAAGTTATTTCCCTACACCACTTGAAACTATGTATTTATGCTTCAAATTATGCATACACTTACGAGAATACGCCACGAGAATTTTAGTCGGATAGTCGACAGGCGCCCGCCGCAGCCTACTATACTTAACTTACATTCTTTGCCGTTTTTTTAAAAATTTTTGCTGGGTATCAAGTGCAAAGCGCAAAGAAAAGGAAAAAAAGCAAACAAAATAAAAGACAACGAAGTGTGCCAAATGCGTTTTGTCCGTTTAAGAGAGAGTGAAATTCTATTGCGGCTATGAAAACTGGTGTCCGCGTCCGGTTATAAAAGAGTCCGCTTAAGAGAGAATTATTTACATTAAAAATTGTGTAGATTATTCCGTTCTTTGAAATTTGTCCGGTTATGAGAGGTGTCCGCTTATGAGGGGTGTCCGTTAGGAGAGAGTACACTGTATATGTTTATGTTTTACTTTATTGCTAATAATGTAACAATAAAATGAAACAATAAAAAACAAATATTTATTTAATTTTGTAAAAAAAACGTTTTTTAATTGTGCGCCTCCCAGGCGCATGTTTATCTTTTCAGTACTAAAAAAAAAGATTATCTTTCTAGGGTTAATGGCTTTATATAACTCCCTTGGATATATACCTTGTGGTATATTATTCATCTGTCAAGCATGACCCGGAAGAGAATTAGTCTTCCAGTTTAAAAACACTTAAATTTTAGCCGAAGCAAGTCTAAAACTCATTTCTTTATCTTTTATGTAGATTTGTCATCATTGAAATTAACGAGCAAACTAGAACCATTTTTATGCCCTATTTTCTTAGGCCTCCAAACTATTATCATGGAGCATTCCGTATTATTTTTGCATTCATCTCATAATGCTTAATTTAATTACTGACATCATACTCGTAACTCTTTTAGAGAAGTCTATTGAGATAATCACCTTGTCTTATCCACTTTTATGTGTGGGTGAAATATTGAAATGTTTTGTTGAATATTTTCGCATAATTTCATGATATATGCATTATGAAAACAGGTCAGATAGCTAAGGTATAAAGTATTTTGACGCGATTCCGCTATTCCAAGCTCCTTTTTGTTTGCTTCTTAAAGTCATAAGTACATACGAAAAAGATACATGTGACCGTAATGGAAGACATCAGACAAACAGTATCGACTATCGATTCAGAATGTGCAGCACCTCTAGTGGGGCGGATCCGGCAACCATTTGCCCGATATAACGCCCTTTTATGCCTTTTTCTAAGGATATTAATTGGAAGTAGGACATATAGTTTGTTACTTAATTTTTATTTCACGTAGACCACAAAAACTTACTTTATTCGTGATCAGCGTCGTATTGTCCATCTAGCCAATGACGGATGCCAATCGGCAAAAATTAAATAAAGTTAACGTTTGAGCTAAGCAGCTGAAGGCAGCTCAATATATACTCTCTTGGGGCCCTTAATGGTCGTACAAAAACTGTTTTATCGACAAATAAAAGTTTGAGCTAGGGAGCGGAAATTTTTAAAATGTACTCTCTAGATGCCCTTTATACTCATGTGTAAATATTTTTATAATCCGCCCACTGACACGCCCACTATTTAAAAGAAAAAAAAAACATTTTATTGAGGAAATTATTTTAAATGAAATTCCTATTCTTCAGTAGAATGTCGATAAAACCGGTTTGGACAATTCCTTTATATAAAGTATTCTGCCATGCCTACATTAAAGGGGCGTTTTTATACCCTATTCTAGGGGTATATTAATTTTGACGCATAGTTTGTAACATACCTTAATATTGCCCGTAGACCCCTAAAAGTTACTATATTTATGATCAGCATCGATAGTAATGTCGATCTAGCCATGTCCGTCCGTCCGTCCGTCCGTCCGTCCGTCCGTCCGTCCGTCGGCAAAAATTAGGCCTTTAAACTGGACCTAGAGAGCTGAAATGTTAACCATATACTCTCTAGGGTCCCGAAATAATCAAGTTTACGAATTTTTGAAATCCGCCCACAGACACGCCAACAAACTCAAAAAAACATAATTTTGGAAAAAATCGAATTTTGAGCTAGGAAGCTGAAATTTTTTATATATGATCTATGACCCCTAAAACTGCTCGGGATATAAAATTTTCAAAATCCCCCCACTGCCACGCCCACAAAAAAATAAAACAATTTTATTGAAAAACCAAAATTTGAGCTAGGGAGCTGAAATTTTTAATATATACTCTCTAGGGGCGCTTTAAGCTCATGTATAAATATTTTCAAAATCCGCCCACTGACACGCCCACAAATAAATAAAACAATTTTTTTGAAAATCCAAAGTTTGAGCTAGGGAGCTGAAATTTATATTATATGCTCTCTATGGGCCCTTTATGCTCATGTGTAAATATTTTGAAAATCCGCCCACTGGCACGCCCACAATTATTATTATTTTTTTTTTTTTTGAACATTCAAAGTGAGCTAGGGAGCTGAAATTTATAATATATACTCTCTAGGGGCCCTTTA
The DNA here is from genome assembly GCA_949715645.1 of Portevinia maculata. Classification (NCBI taxonomy): domain Eukaryota; kingdom Metazoa; phylum Arthropoda; class Insecta; order Diptera; family Syrphidae; genus Portevinia; species Portevinia maculata. The sequence continues at coordinate 44,518,648 of OX454525.1, forward strand.
TGCTCATGTGTTATTTTTTTTTAAATCCGCCTACCGACACGCCCACAATTAAATAAAACAATTTTATTGAAACACCCCAGTTTGAGCTAGGGAGCGTTTTTTTTGATAAAATCCTTTAAATGTTGTATAACAAAATATGTAGAGCGTTCTTAACAATTCAACCATACTTAGACTTTTGTCACGCCCACTTATGAGGGATAGGAATAAGAATAGGGTATCCAACAGTTCGCCTAAGCGGACTGTAGCCCGTCCCTATGTTTTACAAAATGTTTGTTTCTTTTTCGATAAAATCCTTTAAAATTTAAATAACAAAATATGTAGATCCTTCTTAACAATTCACCCATACTTAGATTTTTGCCTAGCCCACTTAATGCCTGATAGGAATAGGTTATCCAACAGTTCGCCCAAGCCGATTGTAGCCTTTCCCTATGTTTCATTTCAATATCAGGGCAGAACGCTGAACAGAGCATGAGCATGTAGAGTATTTTAATTAAAGGAGGTATGACGGTTAAGTAGTTTAATTTATGGTTCTTGTGCATCGACTTAGCCGCGATAACGTGGGCGAGGAAATAAAATAAAACACCAGCGACTTGATGGTTACAAAATTTATTTATGATCTGCTCATCGGAAGATCGATTGTCTTACTAACTAGCTTAACTCTAACTTACACTATTTAAGTATGTAGTAAGTGTTATATTTTGGTTTGCTAGGTTAGGTTAGGTTAAAGTGGCTGTCAACAGAAGGCCGACACACTTAGACCAGGATTAGGTCCATTGTGATGCCACACGGATCGAGGGGTTTCCCCACTACTAGTTAAACCATTTAGAGCTTCTTATGAAGCGCGATAGACTTCTAACGTCAGCGTTAGCCAAGTCGTTAAGATTGTTAAGCAAGAAATCTCCCAGATGAAGATTTCTATTATGGGAGAGAGCTGGACATGTACAGAGAAGGTGAAGTATAGTCTCCTCCTCCTCCTCGTCCAAGCAACTTCTACAGAAATCGTTAGAATAAACGCCAAGCCTCGATGCATGCTTGCCTATCAGACAGTGCCCTGTAATGGCACCTATAGTGGAGCTAATATGCAGTCGGTTTAGTGAGATCAGACTCTTAGAGCGTCGCAGGTCCAGCTTTGGCCAGATGTGCTTAGTCGCTAGACATGTATTACTACCTGTCCACCTAAGGTTTGTTCTCTCGATTGCAGATAGCTTGAATAAAAGTTTGCAGGTAGCGATTGGGATACCCAGAGAACCCTTTTCAGGTAAAAGGGCGAGTTTGGTTCCCTTTTTGGCGAGTTCATCAGCCCTGCAGTTTCCTGGAATATCTCTATGCCCCGGCACCCAACAGAGGTGAATGTTAAACTGGTTTGCTATGTGTACTATCATGTGTATAATTCGTGAGTACATGCATGCAATAGGAAGTACGGTAGTTGCTGTACTTATATAATTTTGATGTAATGTAATTTGACAGGGTTTCACTACATCACCCCCTTTCCAGTATACAATTTATATAAAAAAAAAATAATATTTGTATGTATATTTATATATATTTATTTGTACGAATATATGCAATTCAATAAGGGACGTATTTTTGATTTATATAAATTTCACACGTTTGTTTCTTATTTTGTATTCGTTGGAATGTTTCCCGTTTAGATCTACTACAAAATATTTGCGCAGTTTTTTTATTACTGGAAATGGTCCATTATATGGCTGACGAACACTGTCAACTCTAACAAAAACATGGGAGCAGTTGTCAAAGGATTTGGGGATAAAAGTGTCCATTTGTTTTCTTTGCTTTGGCTCGCTGGTTTGAATGTTGCGCATGAAACTTTTGTTCTGAAATAAACCTCTTGTAATCAATATCACAACTGATTGAAGAGTGTTCCAAGGAGCGGGAAAGCAAATCGGCTACAACATTATGCTTCCCGCTAATGTGATATATTTTGTCTGTGAATTGAGCTATGAATTCTAGATGTCGGGTCTGTCTTGGACTTCGATCTGTTTTTGAGTTTATGGCTGTGGTGAGGGGCTTGTGGTCAGTATATACCACGAAATTTCGTCCTTCCACAAAATGTCTGAAATGTTTTATGGCCAAATAGATCGACAAAAGTTCTCGATCGAATGCCGAGTATTTTCTTTCGGCCGCCGACATTTTTTTAGAGAAAAACGCTAGAGGTTCCCAGCACATATCAAAATATTGCTGGAGAACCGCTCCCACAGCAGTGTTAGACGCATCTGTAGTTATACTAAGGGGAACATTGTCCCTGGGATGCACTAATAATATGGCATTTGCTAAAGATCGCTTTATTTTATCAAAATTGGCTTGGCAATCACTCGGCCAATTGAAGGTCTGCTTAGCTTTGGGAAGCTTTTGTAGAGAAGATAAGTAAGTATAGATGGGAGCGAGGGATTTAGCAAGATTTGGCAAAAATCGATGGTAATAATTGACCATACAAACAAATCTTTGCATTGATTTAATTGAAGTGGGTTGGTTGAGATCCAAAATGGCTTTAACCCTGCTTCCTGAAGGAAGAACGCCATCTTTTGAAATGGAGTAGCCCAAAAATTCAAGTGTCCTACAACCAAAAATGCACTTCGAAGATTTAATAGTTAATCCGAACTTCGCTAACCTTGCAAACGCTAATTTTAAGTGTTGTTTATGTTCTTCTTCATCGCGACAAGCAATCAAGATGTCATCTATATAGACGAAAATAAAATCTAATCCACATGTAACCTCATTCATAAACCTTTGAAAGGTTTGACTCGCATTCCGTAGGCCAAAACCCATGCGTGGAAACTCATACAGTCCAAAGGGTGTTATTATGGCTGTTTTGTAGATGTCTTCTTCGGCAATTGGAATTTGGTGATATGCCCTGAACAAATCAATTTTGGAAAATATTTTACATCCCAGAAGCCGCATCGTAAAGTCCTGTATATGAGGTATTTGATACCTATCAGGAATAGTGACGGCGTTTAATCGCCTGTAGTCACCGCAAGGTCTCCAGTCTCCCGTATCCTTTTTGGGGACTAGATGCAATGGAGAAGAAACCGGTGAGGATGAAAGGCGGATGATGTTAAGCTCCACCATATGATCGAACTCGAGCTTTGCTGTGCAATGTTTGTTTGGATCAAGTCTGCGTGGCCTGCAACAAGGCAATTGACCTTTCGTCGAAATGTGGTGCACTGCAGAATGTTGAGCGGGGTTATCGAAAGAGGGAGGAGCAGTTAAACTTGGAAATTTCTTAAGAAGTTCGGCATATACATTATCCCTTGCATATGCAACTGGAGTCGGAGTGTCGTACTTCACACTGTATGCGTCAATAGATAGTGAAGTGACTGTGTCAAGAATTTTCTTTCCTTTTAGGACGACAGTAATCCCGAATTTAGACAGAAAGTCTGCACCTATTATTGGTCTATTGACCTTGGCTAGGGTAAAATTATATTTAAAGTTGCGACGTAAGCCTAAATCCAACTCTAATAATTTGCTCCCATATGTAGGAATATGTGTTCCATTGGCTGCTGACAGACAAAAATTGGGAATTTGTTTGTAGGTTTTCAATCTTAATTTGTCTATTGGTATGCAAGACAAATCCGCTCCTGTGTCTATTAGAAAATTCAAGTTGCTCAATCTATCTCTTACAAAAAGGCGGCTATTGCAATTCATCGATCCACTGTATGCCGCTGCGATAGTGGATGATTTTAGTTTGTTGGGTTGAAATTATTTGATACAACAAAGTCGCAAGGTGCAATGCATTTGTTTGCTTTATTACCGAACTTATGATGGTACCAACAGAGCGGTTTTTTATCTTGCGTTGCTCGAAACCTTGACCCAGATCGCGAATTTGACCGCCGCCTTTCACCAGAACTAAAACACTGTGTCTTGCCCTGATTGGATCGACGTCCGCCAAAATTTAGTAAAGAGATCATGTGTTTTAATGATGAAATTTCTTTTTCTATTTTTCGGAATTTGTCGTCCTGATGGTCCTGACTAGGTTTGAAGATCTTAGAAGAATGTGAGGGCATGTTAATAGCAGATATATTACTAGAAGACTGAATTGATTCGAAAATTTTGTCAGCTGTTTCTAAAAGCTTATTAAAATCAGAATCACCTTGAGAAATAATGTTTATCAAATTGGGTAAGCGAGAAAACCATCATTTATTAATCAGTTCCTCACCAACTGTGCCCGAGTTTCCGGCCAAGACTTTTAACCTTCTAAAGAACTCACTTGGTTTGTTGTCGCCCATCTCTTCATCTGAGATTAATTTTTTGATTCGTCTCTCAATACTTAAGGAATGAAGGAATGACGACTAAGTAAAGTATTTTTAAGATTATCGTATAAGTTCGATGATGGTGGACTTTCAAATACATCGATAAGCGATTCTGCAACCTCTCGTGGTAATCCAGCAACTAAGTGGTTGTACTTGGTTATGTCACTGGTTATGCGACATATGCTAAATTGAGCTTCAACCTGTATAAACCACGTGTTTAGTGAGTTTGGAAAATATGGAAGTAGCCTTATTTGTATGCGACCAATTTCTGGCTCGTTAAATGTTCCCTGCTCTGTTTTGGAAACACTAGCAGTTGATGTTTTGAATGAAGCATCCTGTTCATCAAACATATTGGAATAATGTATTTACTACGATTGAAACATGCACTTGCAAAAAAAAATGTTTTATAAATTGAACGTATATCTCACAATAAATTTAGAGAAGGTGTACCTGGAAAAGGGACAATCTGATGTAAATTAAACATGCGAATATGAGTTTAAATGCATGCATGTAGAACGGCATACCAGCGTAAACAATGCACATGCAAAATTTTCTATAAACATAATAAAATAATAAATCTTAACTAGGTATACTAAATTTCGATTGAAACATCTGATCAAAACAAAAATGTATTAAAATCATTGAATAAAGGAAAATTCCTAATTATTTATTGAAAAAAATTATATACGAGTACTTCAAAATGGAATTTCCTTGAATTTCACATATGACATATGGGGTTTCTTTAAATATAACGGATTCTAATCAGTTTATTTATCATATAAATATATAATATGTCTTATGATAAATTACATTAGTCATGCCATTTGAGCTTTCGGTAAATGTAACTGCATGCATATTAAAATTAAGAATATGTACATATTTACGAAAACTGTTTTTTCTTTCGTTATTGTTGTTGTTGGAGGAGAAAGTTGATGGTTGGGATGAAAAGAAGAAATATAAATATTTTTTTTGTATTACTAATCAAACCACCATTATTTAAAATGCACTGCTTTCATACCACAATTGTCACTGATTCGTGCAAGATTTATTCTAGTTCTACCATTAATATTTTAACACAAGTTAGAAAACGTGCTAATATTCTTTAGCATTGTGGTTAAACAGATGGTATTATTCACTACGCCGATCGGCCAATAAGTTTATTTGGAATTTGTAATTTCCGATTCTTAGATTTACGATACTGTTTCGACGTCGGGGTCACCAATATGCTTCTTGTGCATCGACTTGGCCGCGATAACGTGGGCGAGGAAATAAAATAAAACACCAGCGACTTGATGGTTACAAAATCTATTTATGATCTGCTCATCGGAAGATCGATTGTCTTACTAACTAGCTTAACTCTAACTTACACTATTTAAGTATGTATTAAGTGTTATATTTTGGTTTGCTATGTGTACTATCATGTGTATAATTCATGAGTACATTAATGCAATAGGAAGTACGGTAGTTGCTGTACTTATATAATTTTGATGTAATGTAATTTGACAGGGTGTCACTACAAATTAAAGAAATTATATATTATAAGCAATAAACGTTAATAGTTATTATTGAGTTAAAATTTTTAATTGTATTTATAAAAATGATAATAAATAATAAACTATCAGTACAGAATCTAGGCGAATACTGACTTTGAATCCGGAACAGGAACGCTGCGGATGATGATGGATGTTCTTATTCTCATGAGAACGTCGTGGAATCTTAGCTTTGCCACGGGTTTAGGCACAAGGAAGCACGCCAAAAGTCCGTCACCGTTGGGTAGTCCGGCTTCAGGGCACTGAATATAATTTCTTGATACACTTTCAAAAAAAAAAGAGAGACAAAAAACATACTCCAAGTTGAGGACAGCATGTGAAAAAAAAACAAAAAAGTGAGTGCTCCAGTTTCGTTTTGTCCGTTTAAAAGAGAGCAAACTATTGTGGTTATGAAAAATGCTGTCCGTGTACTGAATTTTCCTACAGAATTGAAACCAAACAATAATATACAGGAATTTCAAGATATTCTATTCAAATCAAAGACACAATTTTTTTTAACAAAACACAGTACCTAACAGAAATGTTATTTTACTTTGATGACATTACCTTGTAAGCTCGTTATTTTTTTTCTATCCAAACACTTCAAAAAAGTAGCAAAAATTGGGTTACAAAAAAAATATTCCCAATCTTGTGAAACTGAAGCCATCTTCTTTCTAGGGTTGCATTTTTCTTGATAGTGTTTCATATTTACTATACATATGTAAATATGAGTATGTTTTAGATGTCGCACATTAACCAACTAGAGGGTGTTCAAATTTGAGGCATCATTTTAAATTTTGAATGAAAGACATAAATTGTGTGAAATCTGTATTTGTTTTTATTTGAAATTAATGTAAATTGGTTCCGGTTAATAATGAAAAAGAATGTCGTCCAAGTGACCTCTCTGCCAGCTCGGCAGACTGTCAACCCTTTATCAAAATTTTGAATCACTTTTGCGCATAATGATGGTTCAATAAGTGATATTTGCTCGGTGGTCTTTGAGGTGTTGAGCAGTTTGAGGATTATCGGCATAAACTTAACTCTTCAAGAAACCCCATAAGCAAAACAGTCGTGTTAAATCGCATGATCTTGGTGGCAAATTCAAGTCCGTTCTTCGGGAAATTATGCGATTGTTAAACTTCTCTCTCAAAAGATCGATTGAGTTCGTACCTGTGTGGCATGTTGCACCATCCAGTTGAATCCACATATTCTGCACATCATCGAATTGACTCCACAAAAAGTTTATAATCATCGCCTAATCTCGAGCTCCATCCACAGTAACTGCATTGCCATTTTCATCTTCCAAGAAAAATGGACAGTAATTGTTTGTTGGTTTCATTGGCCTTTCAAACAATCCTCTAGGATGTTCTTCAGCCCAAATGCGACAGTTTTGTTCATTGTCATAACCGCCAGTTTCAAAATGACATCGGTGAAGATAATTTTGAAAAAATTGTCATTTTGTTGTTGCTTCTCTATGACCCAATTAACGAATTGCCGACGCAATTCTTGCGTTAACTATATTTTGTAATCCTTTACATGCAGATCTTTTACAAAATGTTAAACAAAGTTGTTGGTTTGCGGTTTAATGACAGCGAATTGGCGTCCTTGACTCTTCAGCAACACCTCTGCTAACAGCTGCAATATTTCCACTCGAACGACCACTACGATAATAGGCTTTACTTTTCTGATCTTAAACTGAACCAGTTTCTTCAAATTTATGAACGATAAGTTTATCACGGTTCGATGGAGCATTTTCTCTACCGTATTTTGAACGAAATTTTCTTCTCTTTCAACTTCTGCAAAACTTTCACCATATTTAAAATAAGTTTTAATAATAAAAACACGCAATAGTGTACCGATCCATGTTAGCTAACGGGAATTTATTTTCTTCATACCTGGAAAAACTTCGGTCAAATCTAATAGCTGTAAAAAAAAGTGGCGGCCAATTTAAAATCATACGTCAAATTTGAACACCCCTTATAACTTCAATGCTGCAGGAGATATCTACAGGATTGTTTAGGAACAAAAATAAAATGGTATGTTTCTTAGTGGAGCTAATCTACAATTTCACATAGCAGAGCATTTGAAGAGCTAGGCACAATCAGCTGTCCCGTTTCATAAGCGGCTAGTCAGCTTACATTTAAAAGGAAAAATGCGATTCAGATTCAGATTGAAAAAGATTATTTTTAAAATAAAATTAAACTGTTGAGTAATTTACGATTTTATTTCACCTTAAAGGGAAGAAAGTAGGCTGTGGGCATGTGGTGAGTATGGTTAAAAGCAACATAGATTGTTAATAAACGATATAAAAATAAAGATTTAGAACTTTTTCGTACGCAATAAATTAAAATTATTTCTACAGATTTTCATCAGAATTCGACATAATTTGTATCATTTAGCTACAGATTTTTGACATTGACATTTGAGCATCCGCTTATGGGTGCCCATAAGGAGAGAACCCACTGTACTTTCTAGGGGCAAGAAATGATCAAGTGTAAGAATTTTTTAAATCCTGACGCGCCCACAATTTAAAAAAAAAAAAAAACAACAACAATTTTTATCGAAAAAATCAACATTAGAATTAGGAAGCTGAAATCTGGAACATATACTCTCTAGAGGCCCACAATGATCAGCTATAAAGATTTTTGCAATCCGTCTTCTAACACTGACACCTATTTGAAATAAATTCTTTTATCTAAGAAATCGAAATTCGAGCTAGAAAGCTGAAATTTGGCATATATACTCGCTAGGGCCTCCATGTGCTTAAGCGTAAACATTTTTAAAATCTACACACCGACACGCCCACTATTTAAAAAAAGGTGTTTTGTTGAAGAAGCCAATGAAAATGTAAGTCCTATTCATCGTGAAGTATGTAGAAAGAATCATTCTTAACAAGTCCTTCATACACTTTCTAGGGCCGTTTGTTTTACCAATAACTTTTTTTTTTCATAAAATTCGTTTAAAAATGTAGAGAATTAGTTATGTTTAATACAATATATAGACAATATCCTTTCTAAGAATTGAATCATGCTTAAATTTTTGCTACGGCCACTTTTTGGGAGAATAAGGTATCCAACAGTTCGCCCAAGCGGCCTTTCCTTATGTTTTGAATTCTTTTGAATTTTGTTTTTTTTTTCTTATTTTTTCAGCGTTTGACTCAGACTGCTTGGTCGATGTATTCTTAGTTCATACAGTGCGCTCTGATCAAGCTCTGAACGGAAAAAAATACAGAATGCTCTGGTGTGTTTGATTTAAAATAGAAACACGAACTCAACGAACTCAAAATTAAAAACTAAAACGCCTATTACCTTTGCGACCAAGCGAATGGAAAAAATTAAATATTATAAACAACCAGGACAAACATATGAACGCTATCCTCTACATTTATTTACAATTTAAAATATATGAACATATTTTTGAAACGAAACAAACGATCCCAATATCTTATCCTACATCCCACTGACAGGACTCACAGCTGTACAGTTAAATATTAGGTTGATTGTGATTTTCATCAAGTATTCATTAAGCTTTTTTCACAAAGACTTGATTTCCTCAAACAGTAGCAAGCTCCCCATGCGCAAAGCCAAAGTGCAATCCACTGATCATAATGATCATCTTCGTGATCATGTTGGCGTTGAAGGCACTAGTAAGTGCGATTTGGCGGTAATCTGGTTCATTATTTTGTCATTTAGTATTAGTTTCGGTTTAATTCTCGTCGCAGTCGGTCGCTTTATTTCCAGTCGTGATCCCATAGAACGAGTTACGGTTTTCATTCTTGGGATTGATTTGCATCTCAATCTAACTGTATCCGAGTAAAGATACGAAGATGTATATGAATTAAGTTCGCACTTAGTATGTGCTCGTGAAGTTCGCGAACAAATTGAGTTTGCTTTGAAATAAAACGAATAACGTGTCTTGACCGAATATATGACTTGCGGATAACGAACCAAATATTTCAAAGATATTATTTTATTGTGTCAAAAAATAAATAAAATTAAAGGCACAGAAAAACAAATGTTGAGATCTTTTAAAATTAGTGACTCGTATCATGTATAACTATGGTTTGTTAATTTTGAATAAATCTATATCTAGTACACTTAACAAGTTGCGGCAACTAATTTGAATTAATTTAACAAAGAGCTTTTAGTATGTTTGATCATCTTAATTGAGATTCTTCGTCTGAGCAATACAAACTACTGTGTATAAATCTAGCTTATCTAGTTGGTATTAATTAAAAACCCACCATTTAATTACATGTAAAAGAATATGATTTGTCCACATACAATTGGAATATACGAAAACGAGTACCAACTGCAAGAGTTATGTACAAATACAAAAGCTCAAAAATGTATGCAATTTTCGTGGTTTGGAAATTTGTATTAGCCCAATAGCAGGGTTGAAGTTGATATCTATGCCCAACACTGCGGTTTTCTTTTTGAATCTACGATCTTAAAGTATGGAATAATAGACTTAAGTCGCTTATTTCCGTTGTGTGTACTTGTTTAACCCTTTTCGATTTGTTTCTATTGAAGGCCTTATGTCTCTGCTTTGGAATATACCTCTGTTCCTATTAGTTTTCTTCAACAACGCTGCGTATGTTAGCTGCTGTTGATATCAACCAATCAACGTTGTTAGATTATTTATTTTTTAACGACCGCTTTTAAAATAAATAAATAACTAAGCTTCTCATAACAATTGATACATTTTCTTGGATGTTTATCAGACTTACGCAAGAGGCGGGGCAGTGTTCTCTCACTCTATTACTATTATCAAATTGAACTATATAAAACTGTAAAGGATATTTTCCATTGAAAATTAATAAAATTGTGCTCTCAGGAATAACATAATACTGAAGAGTGCAGAAGTCAATTAAGAGTCAGGTATACCAGTCCTTAGACAAATTCGTATACATACAAATTAATCTGCATTCGTGAAAGTCTAACAAACTTGCAAAAGCATCAATTGTCATGACAAGCTTCTTAAATCTGCCATTCGGAGTCAGCATAAAAATTTTGTCCCCTTCCCTTCGATGCCAAAAATATAACTGACCGGTTTTAAATGGTTTGATCAGCTAAGTTTTAGGCCCTGTATCGGCCGTTATTGGCTTATATTTGTTAATTTTTAAATTGTAATTTTAGTGCATACACTTGCGGTAATAAATTAAATCCAAGATCACCGGTTTGCCTATTGTGATGTTCTTTTGTGAGAGCTCATCCATGACGTAGCAGTTCGTTATAATAGCGGCTAATCTTTGAATCTGAGTCGGACTCTGATTACATACCCTATTGTGAGGGTATATTATTATACCCTATTCTAAGGGTATATTAATTTTGACGCATAGTTTGTAACATACCTTAATATTGCCCGTAGACCCCTAAAAGTTACTATATTTATGATCAGCATCGATAGTAATGTCGATCTAGCCATGTCCGTCCGTCCGTCCGTCCGTCCGTCCGTCCGTCTGTAGCCAAAAATTAGGCCTTTAAACTGGACCTAGAGAGCTGAAATTTTAACCATATACTCTCTAGGGTCCCGAAATAATCAAGTTTACGAATTTTTGAAATCCGCCCACAGACACGCCCACAAACTCAAAAAAACCAAATTTTGGAAAAAATCGAATTTTTAGCTAGAAAGCTGAAATTTTTTATATATGATCTATGACTCCTAAAACTGCTCGGGATAAAAAATTTTCAAAATCCGCCCACTGACACGCCCACAAATAAATAAAATATTTTTTTTATACCCTATTCTAAGGGTATATTAATTTTTGAAAATCCAAAGTTTCAGCTAGGGAGCTGAAATTTATAGTATATACTCTCTATGGGCCCTTTATGCTCATGTGTAAATATTTTCAAAATTCGCCCACTGACACGCCCACAATTATTTTTTTTTTTTTTTTGAAAATTCAAAGTTTGAGCTAGGGAGCTGAAATTTATAATATATACTCTCTAGGGGCCCTTTATTCTCATGTGTTAATTTTTTTTAAATCCGCCTACTGACACGCCCACAATTAAATAAAACAATTTTATTGAAACACCCAAGTTTGAGCTAGGGAGCGTTTTTTTTTGATAAAATCCTTTAAATGTTATATAACAAAATACTCGTATGTAGAGCGTTCTTAACAATTCAACCATACTTAGACTTTTGTCACGCCCACTTATGAGGGATAGGAATAAGAATAGGGTATCCAACAGTTCGCCCAAGCGGACTGTAGCCCGTCCCTATGTTTTTTAGTAGCATTTCCTTATGTTTTCTGATAGCTTTCGATTTCACTCTGGAAAAAGTGCGTTCTATTTCTTCCAGCCAATACTTGTGACGGTTGATACGGTTAGCCCCACAGGCGGGCCAGTAGATATGCAATAAAGGGGTAGGGTTATGTTCCATTTAATCCTGATCATAGGCTTGTCGTTAACCCTAGAAAGATAATCTTATTTTTTAGTACTGAAAAGATAAACATGCGCCTGAGAGGCGCACAATTAAAAAAGGTTTTTTTAACTAAATCAAAAAATGTTTTTATTGCTTCATTTTATTGTTACATTATTAGCAATTAAGTAAAACATAAACATATATTATTAATTTTTCTTTTTTTAAGTGAAGTAGGATTTTATAAATCCATAACAAAAAGCAACACAAAATTAGAGATCTTCGGTATTTATTTATCAGTTATAATTTAATAGGTGGCATTTATATTATATTCTCATTTGGAGTTTTTGTCTTACTGATGAATTACAATATAAAATCCATCTCGGCAAAATATAGACGTCCCCACTTGTTGAGAACGGGTGTTTTTCAACTGTTCAGAAATTTCCCGTATGTTTGATTGACCTTATACCATTCACACAGCCATAATATTGTCAATTTATATAAGGTGCAAGCAGCAATGATTTTGTGACAGGGATAGACCTGAATCATTACAACACATTGAGAAAGTATTCCAATAAAGGCTTTGATTTGAGTAGGATTCGTATCGACATTTAGTCGAAGAAGTCGTACTTTCAGTGCGTTTTTTGATATCTCCACATTTGTCCATTGAAGGAGCTCTTGAATGATATCATCCGTGATAAATAACTCAAAACATAAAAGTGGTTCCAAAATATTTCGACACATTCGAGTAGGACCTCTATTATAGCGAATTATATTGATCGCAGATGTTCTTCCAAGACTTTGGACTTCAGAAGTAGCCCAAACGTGTCTATTCTTACCTCTGATTATGTGGTCATGTCCGGGGTTTTCAGATGTTAAGGTGTCATATAAGTTTTCTTCGATTACTTCATCAACGTACTCGTCGTCAGTTTCACTTTGAACATCATCTTCACTTATATGATCCTCAAACTCGCTGGCACTACCATCATTTGCATGTTCGTATTCTTGATTCAAAAAAGAAACAATTTCCCCGTGTTCCAACACTCTTCTAGGCGCCAGGATGTTAAAACGTTCCTAAAACCCATTCAATTTGAAGAAACAGCTATCTACTTTCATATGTACCGCACATGAGTAGAACATATGTTAAAAGTAACAAAAAAATATCACAAAAAATTGCATAAAAGTTACAACAACACGCGCCTCTCGAGCGCCACGCATTATCATAACTGAAAAACGGTGGTACTTACCGAACCGGAACGACCGTCACTCGCAAGTGTTAATCGACGACTGAGTTGGCTTAAAAAAACAAGTTTGTTCGAGCGTCGGTTTAAAGAAGAAAGCAATATATATATTTCGCGGGCGCCTCCAAGGCGCAGTTTTTCATTCTAGGCTTAAGAAAGAAGAAGAAGCAGCAGAGTAGAACGTTATATTTTCTATTTCATATCTACCGTTTTTATAGGGAAATTATAATTTCGGCTCATAGTTCGTAACATGCCTTTTGAACGTAGACCATGTCCGTCCGTCCGCAATTGAATTTGCCCGTCACCCATTTTGAGACTCTTAAATTCGAGCTAGGAAGCTAAATTTTGAAACATAAACTTTCTAGGGCCCCGAAATGATGAAATTTAAAGTGTTTTAACATCCGCCCACAATTTAAAAAAAACAGTGATGGTCTAAGAACATCACCCAAAAGATAACTAAGTGTTACAAATCACATCTTGGAAACTTAAAAATCAACGCGAGCCTAGCGATGGATTTGACATCTTGAAACTGTCTCGCAAGTGTGCAATAAAATTCTTGCGTTGACACGATTGGAAATCACGGGTTTCTTATCAAATAAAATCATTAACAGAAATTCGCATGTTTAGAAACTGATTGTTTTTTCGAAAAAAAAACATCCTTAGATAACGTAAGAAACACTTTCTGGCGATAGGGCTTGCTAAAGACAATATCTATCGAATGTGCAACGAAGGGCGAAGAAACAGTCACTGTGACTGTTTATTAAAAACACGTCTGCGTATACTAGGTAAACCCTGCCTTGAAACAGTTGACATAACTGTCAACTCACCCAAAGACCTAGCCGAATTTATTAACAAATCCGTCATTTTGAGGACATCACAATAGGCCCAGTGGTACTGAGTTTCACCTCTTTAACCATTATCTTTATTTGTTCATGATTCCGTGCATTAAAGCAAATGAATGCATTAGAAATATTAGTTATCGGCGAACAGCATCGGCGGGTAGAAGGGTTATGAACCCTTAAATTCAGATCATAACCTCAGTTGGTACCGTCATGTTGATTTGAATAAAGCTGAGATCCCACGAAACGTGTCTAAAAGGCTATATCAATCAGCTATATCAAAGGGGAAAAAGATGTTGGTACCTACAGCTCATAGCCACGTCATTAAATATTAATTTTACCAAGCAATTTCACGTATACCTTCCGGCCGTTTACAAACAAATAAAAATAAAATGCTAATTAATTCCCCAATGCTTTATATTCAAAGTTTAAAGTTGTTCGATTGCGGAAATAATTTCACTGCGAAACTAAATATTTATTTGTAATGATATTCAACAAATAACATTTAACAAAAATAATAAACAAAACCAACAAAATTACCAAAGAAACAATAAAGTGTTAAAAATCAAAGTGATAATTTTCAAAACTATGAAAATATGTCTCCAAAAGCCAAAGTGATTTCTTCAATTTCGTTTGCGACTATGCACACCAACTTAAGTGATGAAAACCCTCGAAATAGTCGAACAAAATACTCCCGAATAACTTCGAAATCGCCATCTACAATGAATTCAAATACAAGATGGCATCTCAATTCAAAGGAAATGATCGACGCTTTAAATTCGTCATCAATAACAACATCAACAGTACCATCAACGCCTGCCGTTACAAACACATCAACGTCAGCGTCTTCTCAACCCCTATACGCCATTATCGTTGGTCTACTATTAGTTCTACTAATTAATATATCCTGTGTCGAAGCCAGCAGAGACCACTCAAGTCCAATGAATCTGGAAGGCAAGGTCGGATCATATGTCGTGTTTAACTGTCGAGTTGACTTTCCATATGAATATCACATCCCATATGTGGTTCACTGGAGCAAAGATGTAAGTAAGTTTGATATTCATCTATGAACCATGTATCTACATATATATCTATATCTATAGGAAACAAATACATAAATTCTGTTGACAAATAAATAATGCATCAGACTGAACTTGTAGTAAACTGAATCGTTGGTCACTTGCAAATTAGAAATTGTGTCATTTCGGCTATCGAATTTCAATGGTGATCGCATGCCCGATCTCCAAAACTGATAGAATGTTGTTTTCTCTCCCTCCCACCTTTTCCCCCACCAAGATATCAAGTGTCAATTGAATGTTCTGTATGCGTGAATAGATACAATTTTTGTTAAAGCTGATAAAATTCAAATAGTGCGCCATACTATTCAAACAAGGTAAATGTAATGTTATAAAGCGGGCCTCCTGCCGCCACCCCCAACTAATTTATTATAAGTTAGCTCGACGCTTATTATGAAATTTCAATAAAGCTCTGAAATTACAACAAAATATGTAGTTCGCTTGATTTATCCTTTCAGTTTGCTCGTTACCATCCGTCAATACCTTTTGAGCCAACCGTGACAACATTGTTAAGTGCGGTATTGGAGTATGTGTGGGAACCATTTTCAATTGATGAAATCGAAATTATTCTCTTATCATAAATGGTTTGGGGGATCCAAGCGCTAAAGTGGTGGCTTTAATGAATGGGGTTATTAAATTGCGGCCCTTTTTCGGACGCAGTAGATGAAATCAAACGTTAATATTGCACCTAAATTGTGTTGCGGTAATGCAATTGATAGGTGAAATTAATTTCATTTGGGAAACATATAATCTATACGGCATTTAGATAAGATTCAAAATAAATAATCTATAGGTTAGGTTGAGGTGGTTGTCAGCTACAGCCGCTACACTTACACCAATGTGAGGTCCATTGTGATTTTTTTTTTTTTGGCTCGCCAAGGCGATTTATAAAAAGGGGGGGGGGGGTACTTCGACCTAAAAGATCTTTTGTGCCGTATGGGCCAGAAAAATTTTAAACTAGTAAAATTTCCACTTTCCGTGTAAAGCGGACAATTTTACCAGTAGAAGAATTCTTTATGTCCTCGGGGCTCAATTGTTCCCTGAGAAAGATCTTCTTTCTAATTCCATTAAGGGCTGGGCATTCACATAAAATGTGTTCAGCTGACTCGTCCTCTTCAAGACAGAGTCGTCACTCAGGAGAATCTGCTATTCTCATTTTGTGTAGATGATATCTTAAACCGTGGTGACCAGTAAGGTAACCTACTAGGTTTTTGATATCATGCCTGCTTAGGTTTAGACATTTGCTGGCATTATGATTGAAGGGCCGAATGGCTCGTTTGGCCTGTCTTACACCTGGGATGTTATCCCAAAGATAGATACATTTTCTATGTTCCCAGCTTTTAATTGCTGCCATTGCTGCTGATCTAGGAGTGCAGCAGAAAGGTTCGGGACCTATGAAAGGTGTTTCTGAACCTTTTCTGGCCAGTTCGTTACCTTCTACCCCGACATGACCCGGAACCCACCATAATTTGGTCTTGTTTTTTGTTCCGAGTTTGTAGGGTATTGAAGCAGTACATGACTGATTTGGAGTCAATGGTATACGAGCTAAGGGCGTTTATAGCTGCTTGACTGTCCGTGAAAATATGGATGGTTGCACCTTTTATGCCAGATAAGATAATGTGGCTGGCGCATTCTTGAATGGCGTGGAGCTCCGCTTGAAATACGCTGGGACTTTTTCCCATGGGTATCGTAAAGCGTTTGTCCGTATATTCCCGCTCCTACCCCCGTTTCCATTTTAGAACCATCCGTATACCACTTTATGCCGTTATGTCTGTTTGGTGGGTTATTGCTAACCCATGCTTCTCTCTTGGGTATCTCCGTGGAGAACCGTTTGTTGAAGCATAGTGTTTTTTGAATGCGGTCTGTGACCGCGCAGTTCATGTTAAGTTCTGGCAGTTCATCGAGAAGGGTCTTAAGTTCCGGATGATCATTAAGACTTATCTCGTTTAGCTGTATTAGACTTATTGCACTGCGGATCGCCACTTTTTGGACGTATATGTGGAGGGGTATAATTGGTGTTATTGCCTCTGCCATACTATGGAGGCGTATGTTATGATGGGTCTTATCATCACTGTGTAGATCCAGTGGACGATCTTTGGAGAGATTCTCCAGGTTCTACCATATGTGCGACGACAGGCCCATAAAGCTCTATTAGCTTTACAGATTTTGTTGTTTATGTGAAAGTTCCAGTTAAGTCTCTTGTCCAGGATTACTCCAAGATACTTGACTTCGTCGGAATACTCTACGACCGTGTCGTTTATTGTGATTAGGCCCAGGTCTAATTTCCTCCTTTTAGTGAAAGGAACGATGACGGCTTTACTGGGATTTATGGAAAGATTTTCCTTAATGCACCAGTCTATGGCTGTCTTTAGAGCATTTTTAATTTTTGATGTGAATCCTATTGAGTCTTTGCCCCTAACTATGATGACAATATCATCGGCGTACCCAATTGTGGTGTAGCCCAAATTGCTCATCTTGTGTAGCAGGTCATCGATGACCAATGACCACAGAAGGGGTGAGAGTACTCCCCCTTGTGGGCAGCCCCTTACGGCTGTTACTGATACTGAGGTCGTTCCTGACGAGGAAGTTATTTTGCGACTTTTCAGCATCGCTTTGATCCATTTAATAGTTGGTTTATCTATGTTTCTATGGTACAAAGCATTTGATATGGATTCATATCCAGTGTTGTCGAAAGCACCCTCTATGTCCAGAAAGGCACAAAGTGCGATCTCTTTGCAACGGTAGGCGTTTTTTATCTCTGTAGTTAGTCTTAACAGAGCGCCTTCCGTGGATTTGCCCTTTTGGTACGCATATTGGTGAGGGTGCAGAGGCATGCTTTTTGATATGCATTCTCTAATGTGAATGTCAATAATCCTTTCCATTGTTTTCAGAAAAAACGATGTCAGGCTTATCGGACGATATGATTTAGGTAATTCTCTCGGCTTGTTTCCCGGTTTAGGTATAAATACTACGTTTACCTCCCTCCAGGTAACTGGTATATACCCCCAGTTGAAGCTGAACCTAAATAAGGCAATCATGGATGGTAGTAAAAATTCTATTCCATTTTGAATAAGGGCTGGAATAATTGCCCATTTAACCTTATCTGGAGTAAAAAGTGTTCCGGATAAACTATTAATTCTTCTGAGGTTTCTTGGAATTGAGACCTCCGCTGTATGGTCGTCTGTAATGACCATCGTGTGAGAACCTGGGAAGTGAGCCTGAAGCAAAGTTTTCAGCGTTTCTTCCCGGTCGCGTGTGATTGAACCATCTGATTTGATTAACAATCCCATGCCTTTTTCTTGATCCGTTGACAGGGCCCTTTGGAGGCGTGCCACCTCTGGAAGTTTTTCTACCTTCTCACGCCATGAGGTTTTTTTTTGAATCTGCGCAACTCTAAGTTGTATATGGTCAGCATGGATTTATATTGTTCCCATGAGCCGGTGCGTTTGGCTTTGTTAAAAAGACTCAAGGTTATCGTTCCACCATGGTACGCACCTTTTAACCACGGTTCTTTTAACCTTGCAACTATTTTTGAATGAGGTAAGAATAATATCATTTATTTGACATTGCGCAGCATCTGCATCAATTGTATTTGATGGTGCTTCTGGCAGCATGTCAGATCTGACCGCAAGATTTTCGCGGTAAGTTCTCCAATTAGTCAGTCTGTTGTCATAACGGACTGACGCGTGTTCGGCATTGCATCTTATCTCGAAACGGATGTGTATATGATCCGATAGAGATGCCTCGCCAGACACGTGCCATCCCTCTATAATATCCTTCATAAAAGGAGATGTATAGTAAGGTCTAAAACTTCTTCTCTTATAGAATTTCTAAATGTAGGGTTATTTCCCTTGTTTAGAAAGACGAGGTTATTGCTATATAGATATTCTAATAACGACTCACCTCTGTTGTTTGTATCTCGGCTGCCCCAGATGGTATTATGTGCGTTTGCGTCGCAGCCGATTAGTATATGTACTTTCTGGTCCTCACAGTACCGGACAAGTTCCTGTACTGGTAAGGGAGGCACTGCATCCGTGTCTGCAGGAAAGTAAAAGATGCGCATACAAACTTATGCAGCTCTCGGCCTTTGTGGCGCTCTATTAGAACCGCCACCAGGTCCCTAGTTGTGAAACCTGGAATGAGAGAAAATGTTATATCTTTCTTAATAGAGATAGCCGCCCTTGGTCTGAAAGGACCTTTGGCGAAAATTAGTTCTCTGTGTTTACAATTTAATCCGGATATCTTACCATTGGTTGCCCAAGGTTCCTGGATTAGTCCAATAGCAATGTTCCCTTCGGCACATCGCTGGCTAAAGGTGTCCGATGCACCCATAGCCCTGTGCAGGTTGGCCTGCAAAACGCTGAGACGAGTGGTCATTTGCGTCTGTATTCAGGGTTTCGTACTCTATTGGGCTTGTTATCACCTCTCCTACGTACGATACCCTGTTGAGGAGGACCACTTTGTCTGCCTCTAGGACTTTTGTTTTTATGTCCTTCTTGTGCCAGTGCTTTCTTACGATCCATACCTAACTTAGGCCTGAATCGTGTTTGGCTTTCTCTGGCTGCGCTTGACTTCGCGCTTGTAGCTTCTTTTTCTGGCACAGTTGTTGCCGTGCTTGAAGCTGCAGCCTTAGCGGCAGCGTTGGTGCTGCCCCACTTGGGTCAGTTGCGGTGCTGCCGTGAGCTGTGACATCCTTCTTATCCAAAACGTGCTGTTTTTGATCTTTAGGGCCCTGTGTGGCCGTCTTGTCAGCACTTTTTAGGATAAGTTTGGTCTGTCCGAATCAGAAAGAGACCATACCCTTTAGCTCCACGAGTCTCCTAATGGTGCTGTCGTTTATGACAAAGACCGTATGTGCGATGTCTCGCTCATCCGATCTTTGCAGAACCCTCCACGTTCTCGTGTTCAGTTCTTTGTTTGGCCATCTAATAGGGCTAGGATCCGTTCGCTAGCTACGCCGGTATTCTGCGGGAAGTACCCTCTGATGACATGTGGTTTTGGAAAATTTTCCTCTCCCACAAGCATCACCTCTAACCCGCATTTCTCTTTTAGCAGTGGTGGCGTCTGCACATACGATCATGAGCCATCCGGCTTTGAACGTAGTACAGCGGAAGGCTGGTTTGACCTCCTCGTCACGCTGTTCGATCGTGATATCCATAATCCTCTCCTGTATCGAACCCATTTGTTCGTTGAAGAGAGGATTACGATCGATGTCCACCGGTACAACACCCAGTCTTACATAGCTCGTTATATTGCTATACGAGACTTTGTCGACGGTTGTCTTCCCAGTGCGACCTCGCTTCGCTTCGGATTGAGGCGGGGTATTATCCTCGGATCGCATTCGCTTCACCTCGGGACCCTTGTTTTCCATCTTTTGGATCGCATAGAGACGGGCCTGCTCAATGGTGCTCCCCTTCTTCTGCGTGCGCTTAAATCTGCGCTGTTCAGATGGTGTGAACCTAACGTACTCAGACTCAGTCCGTGCCACATTGCCGACTGTCTTAGGTACGTCCTCTATATCGGGATGTCTTTCATCCGATAATATGCTGTTGCATATGGTGCTGGATTCTAAAATAGAGTCACTGAGTTGAGACAATTTCTCTTCAGGTTCCCCCATTTCAGAGTCGATGATTACCGACTCTATCCCTTTGACAGATGTCGTGTCGTCATCGACAGGGTGTTCTAAAACATCCCTATTTGATGATGCAATTTTAGAGGCATCATTCTCTATTGTTTCTTTTGTTGTTTGGTTTATTTTGAAACCCACGAGTATTCGGGATATGGTGTCGCCCGTGGTCTACCCGTCTAACCACAGGAAGGCTATCTTAAAATCAGAGGTCGCCTGGTATCCGAAGTTTGCAAACTAACAACTAAGCACCCTCTTAGCCATGCATCTCTCGGCGCTTGCCACCTTAGATTAGGGGTTTATTGGGGAAATAGGATTTAGGGATTTGATGGAGGGGGGGATATGGGTAATTGAAAATTGAAAGGAAAGAGGAGAAGGGAGGCGGACGTGTTGTCCTGGTCAGTTCTTAGTTGACGCTCATCAGACGGTCTGTCCCTTATCAGAAAGGCCCGATGACTCTTTGCGCCGTAAGCCTCCGCACCGGCACCATCGAATTTGCGTTCCATGATGGTACACACGTCAAGGTGACTGACCCCGCAAGGAGGGGTCCATTGTGATACCACGTGAATTTAGGGATTTTCTTCTTCTATCCGTTAAACCATTAAGAGCTTCTAATGAGGCGCGATGGACTTCTAACGTCTTTGTTAGCCAAGTCACTAAGATCATTAAGCAAGAAGGGTCCTACAGAGCATGATATGTACAAAGAAGGTAAAGTGTAGTCTCCTATTCCTTTAGGTCCATGCGGTTTATACAGAAGTCGTTTGAATAAATTCCAAGCCTTGATGCATGCTTGCCTATTAGACAGTACCCTATATTGGCAGATATGGTGTAGTCTATGTTTCTTGGTAGAGACCACATGAGTCCAGAATGATGGAGTGGCCAATATTCTTATTGATCCACTGTGAGGTAGCTTTAAAGCGGTGTCAGATGAAGTAGAATATCTAGTGCTGCGGATGGAGTTGTTCTGAATGCTAATATACCAGACTACCGACTGATACATATAGCCAGTGAGTGATGCGGGGTTGTAAGCCCCAGTTGTTTAAAATGGCTTTTTTGATAGAGAAAAGTGCTACTCTAGCTTTTTTGACTCTTTCGTGTATGTTGAAATTCCAGCTTAACATCCTAACAAAGTTTAGACCCAAGATTTTAGATTTGTCGGAAAAAAAACCATTATACTTGATGAAATGCACCCCAATTTCCTCAAATTAATATTACCAATTGTTTTACCATACATAACTCATATTTTTAACTCTATTTTAACAACAGGTGTATATCCGGCACAGTGGAAAAAAGCCAAAGTACTACCCATCCCAAAAAGTTCCAAAGGTGATGAATTTAGGCCCATTGCGATCTTACCTTTCTTATCTAAAGTGTTTGAAAGAATTTTGCAAAATCAAATGACCGTATATCTCGGACGTTCGAATTTGTTGACATCTAAGCAACCTGGTTTTCGAAAAGGTCATAGTTGTATCACAGCGCTATTAAGCGTTACCGAAGATATGCGACAAGCCATGGATAAAAATTATATTAATTTTCTGACGCTTTTAGACTTTTCAAAGGCTTTAGACATGGTTGACCATTCCATTTTATGTAGAAAACTTCTCCGACACTTCAACTTTTCATCCTGTGTTGTAAGGCTTATGTACTGCTCACGGGTTGGGGACATAATCCCGAAAACCAAAATCACGAAAATCCAAAATCCCGAATACCCAAAATCCAGAAAATCCAAAATCCCGAAAAGCCGAAATCCCGAAAAGCCAAAATCACGAAAAAAATTTGCGCAAATTTTTCATTTTATATAATTTTTCGGGATTTCGTTTTCGGGATTCTTTATTTTATTTTGAATGTAAAATAGACAAGTGTTTGTCCATTCCATTTACCGTAATAATGTTTTGCAATTGTTTGCGTTGTAATGTTATGCAATTCGCAATGTGCATTCAGTTGAGCTGATCTCAAATAGTGTGATAGCTGACCGACTAGATTTTTGTTAGACAGTGAACATCGTAATACAAAGTGAGTATCGTGCATGCCTTTATAATTAAAAACTTCATATTATCAGTGACATTTTGTGTTTGAAGTCTTAAGTAGAAATGAACGTGTCCATCGTGAAAACCAACAAACAGCGTGAGAAACTGTTTATTGCGGCTACAAAAAATACAAGGATACATTTTACTGGGAGTGTGAGCAGCGAAAGCGTTCTGAAATAAGTTATCTCAGATTAATTGCGTACAATATGAACTTGTATTAAATATTGTTTTATCATGGATCGTTTTTGATATGTTTTTGTAAGACTTGAACTGTTTTTGTTATGTTTTATTTATTTGAATTTTTTTGTTGCTACAATAAAATTTTTAGTTTCCTTTTCGGGATTTTGGTCTTTCGGAATTTTGGATTTTCGGGATTGTGGCTTTTCGGGATTGTGGGTTTTCGGGATTTTAGTTTTTCGGGATTGTGGCTTTTCGGGATTTTGGATTTTCGGGATTTTGGGCTTTCGGGATTACGTTTTCCGGGATTCTGTCCGACTCCCACTGCTCACAGATCGAATGCAGGCAGTTGAGTCAAACAACAAATTGTCAGATCTCCTACCAATGTGCAATAAGAATTTAATGAATAAATAAATAAAATAAGTAAATAAAATAAATAGAGGGTGATTCAATATGTGGGATTTTGTATTTCCTGGAAAAGCGGACAGGTTCAGTTTTGTGGGGGTTAACACCCAGGCCTCAAATATTTTGCAGCTTGTTAAGAGCCTGTTGCAGGAGTTCCTGTAAAGTTTTGAGGTGTTTTCCAGAGACGGCAATGGCAACGTCATCCACATTGGCAATCACCCAGCTTGCAGATAACACTAGGCCTGTGTAAGTTCCATTAAAATTCTTGTTTATGAACACAAACAATACACCTCAGCCGATTATGAAAACATCCATACTTAATTCCTTGCCTAACTTATCAAAAAGAAGGGACAAGAACTAACATTTACATTTATCATTTTCGACTGTCATGAAAAGGATACAACTTTTTCGAAAAAAAAATGGTCGTATTTATTTCTGACAAAAACTTCAGCGATCAAATAAAAGTTTTTTTCCAATGCTGTGTATCAAAATCCAATCAAATCAAAAAAAGAAATACGTATTTATGTTCAGTTAATGGCAGCACATTTATTCAGAACTTGCACGCAGCATTCAGCAAGCAACGACGTCCTCCATACCATTTAATTTAATAAAATTTGAACTCAAATACAAAGCATATCATTTAATTAAATTATAGAAATGAATTTTTAATAGGTCAAATATTATTTAAAATGGACTTTTGTCTAAAAAAAAGTTCTTAGCTTTGTTATCAATTAAATAATATATACCCACAGGCTTACTTTTCTTTTACCGACAAACTTTTTTGATATATGATATGAAAATGCACACCCTCCAATTTTCAATTCTTTTCATTGTTACAGATAAAAAGGGCAACACCCGCTGAATGCAATCATGGCGGTATATCAGTCAAAATTTCAATATTAATTCGCTCATACAGCGTAACGATATTTTTAAAAAAATACATTTTTAATTTTAATTTGTAAGTCAATCATAAATAGCCAGACACTTCTCTTGGTAATTTATGTTCAAATTAATTAGCTATCTGTTCACCTTATAATATGTATACAAATACATACATTATCCATAGTGTACTAATTGATCCAAATATATTTTTGCATTTATTGATTCTACCTACAAATTGTTTGATTTAATAACAAATTTGCTTCTATATTGCAATCAATCCCAAAACAGCATGATATTAACGCACATGAGAGGAATTCATTGATGAAGCAGCATTTGATTCATAATCCATACCTAGTATTCAGTTTTTTGCCCCACATTTTTGAACGATTCTGCTGAAAAAATTACTCGATAGCGAATAGCAAAACAAAAACAGATATTGGATTGTGTGCGCAGTGGTGTAGAGGTTAGTGTGCTGGACTACTAATCTTAAGTCCCCCCGCCTACTGGCCCAACTCTTGCGAACGTCTGACAAACATGCAAGAGTATCAATTGTCATGAGAAGGCTCTTAAATTTGCCGTTCGGATTCGGCTTAAAATTGTAGGTCCTTCTTCGCAAAAGTAAATGGTTGTAGAAGCTAGGTTCAAGGTCCTAAATGGGCCTTTAATGCCTACTATTTATTTTTATTTATTTTTTTTGATGGGGCCTAAAACCAACGTTCTCCAATGAATTGCTTGTGCGAAGTGGAAGGCACCTGCAATTTGAAGCCGACTCGGAAGGGTGAATTTATTTCATACAAAGTAAATTAGAATATTTAAAGAGCACGGAGTTATTTCCATCGTCAAACTAAGGCTTACCCAACCAAACAATGGTTGCTTATAAATCCAGTTAAAGTTTGACAAACAATTATGAATCTTAATTTGCTGTCGATTCGATTGAAGTAGCCGCCTCTAGGCTTCAACAAACAAGTTTTCGACGGTAAGAAGCCTAAGGTTGTTTAAGGTTGGGTTAGCCAGGGTTATGAAAACTATAAACAATCAGTCATAAACAATCAGGTCTTTTCTGGAAGCATGAACTAGAAAGTCGTCATCAACGTTTCGTAAATTCTGTATCTGTTTCTGAGAGCACCCAATCTTTTGGTATGTTTCTTGAGAAGACAGTGTCCCGGCAGGATACAGATTGTCGGTCTAAATATATTTTTTAAGAAAAAACAATATGGCATCTGGTATACATTTTTAAACCAAAGCCAAATTTTGTTTTTATTTTTTCTGAGACTGTAAAATTGTAAAATATTTTAATTTTGCAAAAATAAATGGTTTTTATTAAGATTGCCATTTTTATATGAACGCTTCTTTGATTCAAAATACCTTTAGTAGTCTCTTTGTTCAAATTGTGACATAAGGCCTGGGATACCGTGTGCTAAGGTATTCCATCGTGGACAAGCCATTTTGGTCACAACTCCCAATGCATTCATTTTAAGTACAAATAATGGTGGTTTGATGAACATACCCGAATGAAGTCGTTGTGTATGCCACCACCTCCTCCCCCTGCCCACCACCCTATTACTCATTACTCTATGTTAACGTGCCCGGGTACCCAAAATCTAAGAACGCCTTGATCATTGTGCGGCAGTAACAGACTATTTCGGATTTCGACACATGATTTCAGCGCCCTAACGGCGGCCTGACTCCCAAGGTATGTGGTCAAATCCCTATTGAATAACGACTTCGTTACCACTAATTCGAACTATAGTTCTATCCCTAAACGAGCTGCATCGGCATATTTGAACTCCAGGTCTATAGGTATAGGGATCTGCAATACTGGGTGTTGGAAAAATGATGCTGGTGAATGAATTCTCAATGGGTCAATGGCAGCACTCATATCCCCAAAGTGGGTTACTGACTCCGGTATATCCGGAAATTTTATCCAGGGGGTCATAGAAACGGCCTGGGCCTCCAGCTTGGAAAGTGCTCGTAAGGTCCACTGTCCAGCCACGTCGTACAATAATCGTTACAAAGCAACCAATAGCCTCGGATATGAACGGATTCGCTGTTGACGACCAACCCTGCAAAAAGGAACAGGACAACGATGTTCAAATCTACCCGTGGAATGTTCGGATCCTGGGGAGACCGCGTACTGCCGAACAATAAGCGGAGTTCCTGGACTGCTACAAGGCAGATATCACCGCCATCCAGAAAAATCAGTTTAATAGTTTGGTCAAAACAAAGATGAAAAACTGTGTACTACGGTAATCGTCAAAGAGGAAAGTCTTTTTGGGTGCCGATTTGTTGCAAGCGTTCGAATTAGGCAAGAAATCTTGAGCTTTCGACACGTGGCCTTATAACAATCCGCATGGAGCCTAATATGCGCTCACGCCCCAAAAGAGGAAAAAGACGATGCTACAAAAGAGACTTTCTACGAGCTCCTCGGCAACAGTTATGAGCATGGTCCTAAGTGTTTCGTTAAATTAATCCTCGGTGCTTTTAACGTCAAAATAAAATAGAAGAATATGTTTGATAGCTCAATCTGAAAGCATATGAAAAACGCGATACCACGTCTGAAAACAGACTTAGGCCAATTGATTTTGCTGCGAAATTTAACGTTACTATAGGAAGCGTTACTATAGGAAGCATACGGTTTCTTCACCTCAATGTTCATAAGGGAACAAGGCGCTCGCCAAATAATGAAGCCGTCACCTAATTTCATCATGATGCGATCATTGCAAGGCACTCCCCAACATCTAGGATTGTCCGAACATACCGAGCGGCCAACATAGACTCGGACTTCGATGTAGTTGCAGTCAAGGTACGTTTACGGATACCTCAAAACTGTGAGAACATTTAACGTTGAACCTTATCATGTATTGGCTTAGGGAAATTAGGATTAGAAGAAAAGAAGAGTTGCCGATGCACGTTGGTTTTGAATGTTTCTATAGGTCATAATGTAAAGGAAAAATAGAGCGTGTAAGAGTATTCCACATTCGTTTTGCACGGCTGAGGAAAGACTCTTTGTACTTCACTGTACGTCCGAATGCAGGCTTGAGGATGAACTGATGGGCATTCATTGCATGGCGGATATTGCGGTTGAAATGTTCAAGGGCTGGAATGCAACTGGATATTTCGTTAGAGCAGTTATGGTGGAAATACCGATAAAATAACGAAAGACAGGAGACATTGCGACGATGACTAAGAGAGTCAATCGATCTCGCGATGTCTCGGTCGCCAATGAGTTTTATCGCGCGTTTTTGGATCCTGTCAAGTAGCTCCAAATCATTATATTCGAGTTTCGGGCGAATAAACGCCTTACATATTGCAGCCAGATCAGAAGGGATGAAATATTTCTTACAACGCTTAAGGAAGCCTAGACATTTCGGAACGTTCTTGGCGACATCGAATATGTGGTCATTCCAACGAAGATTGTCATTGACACACATATCGAGAATATAAAGTCTTTCGGTTTCAGCGCTGCAAGTGCCATTCATGGATAATGGCAGTGTGTGTAGGCTTTAATGACAGGCGACAGCATTGTGTTTTGGAAGCATTAAATTGCACTCTATTGGTTGTACCCCACTGAGTTATGCTGTTAAGATCGGAATTTAATGAGCTTAACATAAGTTGTCGTTTCAGTTCCACACCCGAAGAAGAGCGGCGTGATCCAAGAAACGAGTATGAAAAGTTGAGGGTACTGTCCTCAGCAAAGGAATGGATTGGATTGGAAGTATAGGACAGGAGATCATTTATAAAAATGAGAAAGCGAGTCGGGGACAGGACGGAGCCTTGGGGAACACCAGCATTTATTTGGTGAGTTGCAGACTTGAAACCGTCCAAGACAACTTGAATTGAACGGTCTGAAAGGTAATTTCTAATCCATTGAAGAAGATTATCATCGATTCCAAATGCGCGCATTTTCAATTTTCAATTTCAATTTCAATTTAATGCCAAACTCTGTCAAATGCCTTTGAAGTATCAAGCGCAACGATCTTACTTTCACCACCTTGGTGAAGAGATTGGTTCCACTTTTCGGTTAGATATGTCATCAAATCACCGGTGGACCTGTTGCCCCGAAAACCGTACTGCCGGTCATTGAGAAATTTTCGACATTCAAGATATTTCATTAGCTGACGGTTGATCAGCGTTTCCATGACCTTAGAAAGAATGAACGTAAGTGCAATTGGTCGGTAGGAGGAGGGAGAAGAAGACTCCCCTTTTTTTGGCACAGGCTGGACAAATGCTGTTTTCCATCTTCCCGGGAAGAGCCCTGAAGATAAGGACAGATAGAAAAGCTTACGCAGTGGTTTTGCCAGCGTAGAAGAACACCTCTTCAGAACGATGGGGAAAATACCATCTGGACCAGCGGATTTGTGTATATCAAGATCTCGAAGTACTCTAGCCACTGTACGAGTGCGACAGTGGATTGGTCCCATGGAGTATTCTACGCGCTCGAGTACAGGGGGAGATGAAGCACAATCTGGGAGCGTTGACCTAGCTGCAAAGTGAGCAGCAAGCAGATTGGCTTTATCCAAAGAGCTGACGACTGGAATGTCTTTGTAAATGAGTGTCGGGATATATGACGAGGCCGAATTCTTGATGTTTTTGATAAACGACCAAAAGTTTTTACTACCCGTGCGACTTTGTAGTATTTTTTGCCTCAGCTTTTGGTCGTGGGAGAATTTTACACGATTAATAAGGGCATTGCAGTCATTTCTGGCTCTTTTGAGTTTTTTCCGGTTTTCCTCAGATGGGTGGGCCTTATAAGACCGAGAGCTTACCTCTTTTGACCTGATAGCCTCTTTGCAGCTCGAGTCACACCACGCGTTTACCTTGGGTTCGATACTTTTTACCCGGTTAGGGATAACGTATTTCATACCCAATAAAATCATGTTTGTTATCCTATCAGCAGCAGCATCCACGTCGCTGTCGAGGAATCACAGCTACCAGTTAAAACTCTTAAAGAAACCGTTTAGTTTTTCCCAATTTTTTCTGGTATTGCCATACGGTTCTTTGACTATGTGGCCGGAGTACGAGAAATTCGCTGATATGACACAAAGGTCTGACGAACCTAGGAGCGGTAATACGTTTATATCGTATTTTTCAGGGTGAGAGGTGAGAAACAAGTCCAGTGTGTTGGCGGTTTGACTGCTTATGTCCGGTATTCGTGTAGGCTCATTTACAAGCTGAGTGAGATTGTTAACTTCAGCAAAAATCTCAACATACCTTCCTTCGGGTGTTGTCTTTCCAGAATGTCGAAGCCAATGTGAATTGTGTATATTGAAATCACCCGCAACGACGATTTCAGTACGAGGATGAAGTGTCACAATTCTTGTGATGGAGTCAGACAACGCATCCAACTCATTATAAGTTGAATGACTGTTCGAATTGGGGCTTATGTAAATAAAACAGTAGTGGATTAATTGCCCACGGACATGAAATTTGGCCAAATAAAATTAAATTCCGGATTGGAACATTGGCCATTTTGAGGCTGAAGTTGGTAGGCTACATCTCTACGTATATAGATGGCGAGACCGCGATGGGAAAAGAATAATGGCACTAAGATGTACCCAGGTAGACTAAACTCTGTTAAATCAGAGCCAACGCTAACCTGAGTTTCATTAAGTGCCAAAACAGCTGGTTTGTTGTGGAAAGCGAGGGCGTATAACGAAAAAAAATGTTTCCTCAAGCCACGAATGATACTAAAACATCCACCACGAAATTCCTACACATTATAAAATACAAACATAAACGAAAACACAAAGTCGGAAGAAGGTATTTCTGATGAATGGAAGCTCAGCTTCGTTTGGCCGATCCACATCAAACGAGTCCCCTAAACTGCGGTGCATCAGTCTCGCTTACAAGTTTTTGTCTGCCGTATTATGTGAGATCCTGAAACTATTTACCAAAATCTGATTGGACCCTACCAGTGTGGTTTTAAGCCTGGTAAGTCCACAATTCAAATGCTCACACTACGACAGTAGCTGGAAAATACCCAAGAAGTCCATATCGATACTTACATACCATCAATTTATCGGTTTTAAAGCCGCATATGACAGCATCTATAGAGACGAGCTATTGTACATGTAGAGCAAATGGACATCAATGCTCCGACCGCCATGAATCTTCGACCGACATGAATCTTCGACCCTAATCGAGAGACACAACGCAGTAGAGGAAGATCTCATTTAAAGTGGTGCGCATAAGTGGAAGGGGACTTCTACTTCTGCGTAACTGAAGGCAGTTAGGAAAAGACCGCGCTAATTGGAGAAGCTTATTGGTTGAGACCCAGGACATGCCAAACTGTAGCACCTCTTCAGTAATTAAGTAAGCTCTCCACCATAAAAGTGCCCCACTTGTAAGGGTGGGACTGACTATCTTTGTGTATAGACAATGCATAATTGTTTGTTTTCGGTCCCACTACTTACCTATGACCCTCTTACATGCAAGGGTTATAGCCTTTTTTGATCCCATCAAGACTATAAGATTCCAGTTCAATTTTCGATTAAAAATAATGACAAGTCCTGTAAGTAAGGGATCTTCACTGGTGGTATTTCATAACTTATGGTGATTAGGAATGAAACCTTGTTAAGCAATAATTTGTGAGAACCAGATCAATTTTCAATAGAATGCGATGTTTGTGTTTTTTTAACTATATGTAAAAATACTTTCTAAATACATAATTCAAGAGATACAAATTTTATCTAAAAATCACTAAAATAGTATCTCCTCAACAAAACATGCAACAACAGCATCTATTAGGTCTAAAACTCAAAGCGTTTTGCATACATTTTCCAATGCTAAACGTTTCTAGTTTCAATACCTTCCTTATATACCAGAAACCTGTGTCCATTGCCAAATGCCAGAACCCATAAAGCCAGTGCACGCAAAAAAGGGAGAAGTTCAATGGATGATGTCATGCAAGTGTTATGAACTGTAAAACTACATGGACCATTGGTCAAGATTGGTCTGGTCTTGCAGCAACCCCTCTGTGGGTATCCAATTGTTGGCGATTGTCAATCAAAAAAAGAAAACAAATGGCGGACGCGGACGCTTGCCGCTCGCGCCCGGCATCATTCATGTCCACTGTTCTTTAATTTATTTATTTGTTCCGTACATTGTTGTGTGCTCATGAATCAAATTTAATTCAATCGGATTGGAGTAACGCAATTTGATAATATCGGTTGATGCGTTTTCTGTTCGGTTTTATTTCGGCTGAATGAGTTAGAATCTGGTTCGTGATGTCATGTCATTGGTTTCATCGTTCATGTGTCCCAAGAGCCATTCTATTTAATTATTCATGCACATCGTCTGGGTGGTGTAAAACAAAAGCCCGGAAAGTGATGGTGAAGAAGTGTGATTCACTAATTACATTTGGAGGACCCTCAAATCAAGGGTGTGCAGCATGTGTCATAAAATAGATGTGGGAAATTGGGTGGAGAAAGTGCAGTTTCCTTTATGGAGAGCACTGTACATGTAATTGGCTATGTGATGATGAATTGAACAAATAGTTGTGAAGCTATGATGAGTTTGTCAACTAATTGTAGGAGTAACGCTTAATTCAAAGGTCACTGGACAATTTAATTACAAAATTAGCGGAATTTCAAAGAGGCCACAAGATGACAATTGAAAATATAATCAAGTGTACGGAATTCAATGGATGCGATGACATGGGGTCAACGAGATGTCCATTGTCAATTAGGCTAACAAATTTTGATTTCAGTTTTGGAGAATCAAATTAGTAATTTGCTTTGCGTCACAACTGGAGACCGTGGACTAATAATGGGTTGCTTTTTGATGTTGCTTGTTCAATTCGTGGGAGGAAGAATATTTGTTTGCTAAATTATTTAATTTTGTGAGCAAAGCAGGAGAAATGCTGAAGTATAGTCATACAATTTTATTTTTAAAAAAGTTCTACTTATTAATTGCAAATATAAGTATTTAATGGGTTTGGCTATAACTGACAGGCTCCGCATACATGCGCCATCTACAAGAAAGGGATCCCATGTCTTGCAAAAATATCAAGGCAGATCACTTGCGTAATGTCGCATATACGATCCGATCCATCGTATTGTGTGAACGTCTCAAGCCGTTGCTCAGTGGTAAGTGCGTTAGACTACTAATGGTGGGGTCTCAGGCTCCAATCAAGTCTGGGCCAACTAACACCTAAAGTGTTAGTGTTGGTTGCCAGTGCCCCACCCCTTTCGAAAGTCTGACAAACATTCAAGAGTATCATTTGTCATGCGAAACTTCTCAAACTAGCCGTTCGGAGTCGGCTTCAAACTTTAGGTCACTTCCGCTTGTACACAAACAAATGGTTGGAGAAGCTAGGTTTCGGGCCTGTATGGGCCGTTAATGCCTAACATTTATTTCTTCAACAGCAGTTACTTGAAGGGCGTTAACGGAGTTCATCTACCTTGGAGAAGGCATCAACCCCACGAATGACACCTTACGGAAACTATACTTAGGAAACCACTGGTACTTCTGTTTGGCAAAACAAATGGGTTCAAAACTCCTGACTCCAATGACAAAATGCATCCTCTATCGAACCTTAATCATGCCAGTTTGGCTTAATGGACATTTAGTCCTGTGTGCGGAGACCAAATGTAGGTGTAGAGTGTAGACATAATCGCGAACCTAATGAGCTGTACCAACACGAAGTTCGGGAAGCTAAAACACGTCGACTACTTTGGCCCGACCACATCGAGCGAATGGATAATAATGCTCCAGCAAAGATTATCTTTGGCTCCCAGCCCCAAGTTCGGACAAGAAAGAACGAGCCTCAGTTTTAAAGACCAAGCGCGAATGCCAGAGCGCCCTTTTTGCGGCTTTCGTTGCTGTAATTGAAGTAAAATTTATAACGTATTTAATAAAATATCAGTAACTGGCTGACCCATGCTCGCCGTGCTTCGCCAGTCTGCCACTTCTCACATTTAAAACAAAATACTTGCTGATAAGAACTGATAAAGAAAACGTCGAGAGCGTCCCTTCTCATTATATGGATATACTCTCAGTGTGACTCCCTCTCAATTTCAATTACATTTCATACCCTATCTTTCTCAATCCCATGCGCCACAAAAAAAAACAACACAAACTACAAAAGGTGCATAAAAAAAAGAAAGAAAAAGCACACAGCACAAAAGGTACAGAGAGAGAAACAGATTTGTGCCACACACACACACATATTTTCCTCCACTCAACGCTGGGAAAATCCAACGATCTAGCTTCAATCAGACATTTTACTTTTTCAATTATATAAAATTTATAGTTTAATGCTTTTTGTTCAACTTATTCGATAACCGACAAAGATGATTTATATCTTAAAATCTTTGTACATAATTGAACTTTATATTAAAAAAATCCTGTTTCATTTGGATGAGTCATTCCAAAGCTAGGAGCTAGAAAGCATTCGAGAGTTACAACTTTTCTTAGATATCAGCTTAGATCTCCGCTTCTGGACAGCGGATGAAGCATTTTCCCTCGGTAAAAAGTAGCCTATGTCCATTCTCAGGCTCTAGACTATCTGTGTACCAAATTTCATTTAAATCGGCTCAGTAGTTTTGGCGTTAAAGCGAGACAGACAGACAGACAGGCAGAGTTACTTTCGCATTTATAATATTAGTATGGATTACGGTATAATTAGACGTATAAGTGGCTGTCGAATATGTTCATGTACACATACAAATCAGCACATCTCGTATAACCACTTGATGAATATGACCACAAATGTGCAGGCTGATTTTGACAGATAAGCATGGCATTTGGGAATATAATGTAATCAGAAGCTACGTTCGTATGTCACAAAAAGACCAAAATAACCATATCCTATTAACTGCATTTACAAGAGAAATATTTAAACTTACGCTGTCACAATGCATAACTTACTTTGGTAAGGCGCTCTGGTAACAATTTGGAAAAAAAGGTTTTTGATCCTTATTCTACATTTCTTTGCTAAACCTTATTTTCAAGGTGTTCGCCAGGAAACATATCTGCCTCTACATCTCAAAATCGTTACCAGAACTACTTACCAAATTAAGTGCTTGTAGTTTTTCGCTTCTAGCGCGCAAACGGTGCGTACAATCAAACAAAATTAGAGGGCAGATCTGTTTCCCTGTCAAACACCTTTAAAACAAAGTTTAGCATGGTTTTTAAGAGACAGAAATGTAGAAGTTGTTATTTTTAGGACCACTTTGGAGTAGAAGGAACTGTTAAATAGAATTCAACACATAAATACTGCGCGGCTTCCAGGGACATTTTGGAAAAATATCTTTTTTAAGGATTTAAGGACTTTTTTGGGGTTTCAGGGATCTCTCGGTAGAATGGAAGTTTCTTTAGAAGCACAATGTCAAATAAATTAATGTCAGTAATTGCTACTAATGTCATATCTTAGATTAATATTCCATTTTTATTTATTAAACTATTCTAAGGGTATATTAATTTTGACGCATAGTTTGTAACATACCTTAATATTGCCCGTAGACCCCTAAAAGTTACTATATTTATGATCAGCATCGATAGTAATGTCGATCTAGCCATCCGTCCGTCCGTCGGCAAAAATTAGGCCTTTAAACTGGGCCTAGAGAGCTGAAATTTTAACCATATACTCTCTAGGGTCCCGAAATAATCAAGTTTACGAATTTTTGAAATCCACCCACAGACACGCCCACAAACTCAAAAAAACAAATTTTTGGAAAAAATCGAATTTTGAGCTAGAAAGCTGAATTTTTGTATATATGTGGTTGATAATGAAAACATTTTCCTTTAAATTCAAATTAAAGTTCAAGTTTATTTTTATAAATTCTTAAATTAAATTATTAATTTTAAGAGGAAATTTTGTGATTTATTATGCGCTTCACTTTAGACTTTTCTTTTTGGATTTTAAACTACTTTCCGGCTTGACTTATCGAGCAATAATGTGAACAAAAAAATGCGTTAGCCAACGAAACATAGACTCGCGCTTATTTACTAACGGAAGCCGCTAACCGATGGATAACATTTTTACTTCTCGGCTAAACTTTTGTCATCTACACTCGGCCATCCTGGTTCTCGACCGACTCGGGCGAGTTATCATCTTCGTGGTCAGAGACCTCATCATCCGAACAATAAATCGTCCATGGCTTCATGTAGTCAACGGATGTTGAGGTAAGATTTGGTCCTTCGTGATCCCTAACTTTGCGAACATCATATCGGTCACTGCGTTTAATCTTCGCGACTTCGTATGGGCTCAGAAATTTAGGACAAAGTTTAATCCCGTTCCAAATTGGGTACGTTGGATAGCCACAAGGTCATCGATTCTATATTTAGGAGGAAACTTTCGGCCGCGATCGTACCCCTTTTTGTTTTCGGTTTGTACCTTCTGAATTTCTTGCTTTGCTCGATCTCGTATTTCTTGACGGTTGCTCTCGAGGTTTTCGCGAATCTCTTCTTCGAGTAACTTGGCTAACTGCAAATCTTCGCTTGTAAACATTTCCACTCCAGTAAGCAGTATAAACGGTGTTTTTTGTGTGGATCTCGAGGTCGTGGAATTTAGGATTCGTTGAACACGACCAACGTGTTGATACCATTTGAGAGGTTCTTCTACCGACAGCTTAGATAAGACCTGTATTATAGTTTTATTGAGGCGTTCGGCTTGGCCATTTCCCCTAGGAACCCCAGTTGTTACGAGGTGGTGGTAAATCTTGCGTTCTTCACAGTACTCCTTGAATAAATTTGAGGTAAACGCCGCTCCTTTATCTGTTATTATTCGATGCGGGTTCCCGAAAACTTCAACTTGTTGTCTTAACTTCCCTAAGACTTCCTCAGTTCCCGTACTCTTCACCGGGTATATCCAAACAAATTTTGAGAAAGCATCAACTACCACGAATAGAAATTTGTAGCTTTTTGCCGTAGACGGCAGGGGACCAACATGGTCCAAGTGGAAAGTATGCAGCGGCACGTCCATTTTATCAATAGGATTTAGGAATCCTTCCCTCTTTCCAGACTTTTTTGATGCAAGTATGCAGCTAATACAGCTTCTAGAAACTGTACCTACAACCTTTGAAATTTTAGGTATAAAATAATCTCGACGAAGCAGCGCCTCAACTTTGCGGTCATTGAAATGTCCTTGCTCGTGCACTTGTTGGACTACCTGTCGTTGCATAGCCTTTGGCACAGCTAAAAGATAGTCCCCGTCTACGTACTTGTAAATAACGCCTTCTCGTAGGACATAATCCTCAAACTCCGACGTTTTTAAAATTTCCATAAGAGCTTTAAAAAAATCGTCCTTCGCCTGTGCCCTTTTTACTGACGCGATGATACCGTTTTCTATTACGAGAGCGTAAGGATACCGACTTAGGGCATCCACATGCTGCATCGAGCGCCCAGATCGATGATGTACCGTCCAGTTGTACTCCTGCAACTGAAGTGCCCAATTCGCTATTCTGCTATTTAGTTCCCTTTTTGCCATTGTTAATTGAAAGGCCTTGCAGTGCGTGAATATATCGAACTTTAGTCCTAATAGATAAACGCGTAGCTTTCTAAGAGAACGTACTACTGCGAGAACCTCCAAATCATAACTTGAGTAGTTCCTCTCTGCAGCCAAAGTCTTGAAGCTGAGGAAAAAAACAGGATGAAAGAAATCGTCTTCGCCCTTTTGAAGTAAAACTGCGCCATATCCGTCTTTGCTGGCATCCGTATGCAGCTGCGTGGTTTTAGAAGGGTCAAACAGCTTCAATACGGGCTCTCCGCACAGCTTTTCTTTTAGGTTGATAAATGATTCCTCCTCCTTTCGTCCCCAGGAAAACTGAACATTCTTTTTCGTCAAATCGGTGAGTGGTTTCGCTATTAGAGAATACCCTGCTATAAATTTTCGAAAAAACCCTGTGAGTCCAAGAAAACTCATAACGTCTCTGACATTCTTTGGCACTGGAAATCTTCTTACTGCAAATATTTTTTCATCGGAGGGTCGGATGGTACCATCTTGAATTATATGCCCCAGGAAATGCACCACCTTTGTCAAAAACTGGCATTTGCTCCACTTTATTTGAAGACCATTTTGACTAGACACAGCCAAAACTTTTCTTAGCGACTTTACGTTGTCTTCTTCATTTTCAGAAGGTATGATTAAGTCATCCATATAAATGAGGAGTGTGCCTTCCTGAATCAACTTCCGAAAAATCGTATTTATAAAACGCTGGAAAACTGATGGTGAGTTACAAAGTCCGAAAGGAGCTTTGTTAAATTCATACTGGGCATCCGGCGTTACAAAAGAAGTGTATTTTTAACTTGTCTCTTCTATGCTGACGTGGAAAAATCCATTTCTTAGGTCAAGAGTGGAGAAAACTCTAGCTTTGTGTAGATTTTCCAGAATTTCCTCAATATTTGGTAGCGGAAATCTGTCCTTAATTATTTTTGAGTTCAATTTCCTGTAATCTATACAGAGTCTACGGCTTCCATCCTTCTTCTTGGCCAACACAATAGGACTAGCAAAAGATGAGGTACTCTCCCGAATAATGCCTTCCCTTAACCATTCCGAAATATTTTGCTGTACCACCTCTTTTTCTAAAGGTGCCAATCTCCTAGCTTTTTGATGAATCGGAACTTCATCCTCCAAGGTAATCTTCATTTCAACTCCTAAAAATTCGTGTTTCTTTTCCGGTTGATAATTATCTATCATATCCCTAATTTGTTCTTTGAGTTTGTTATCCTTTATTTGCTCTAAACTGTCCGAATACAAGTCTCCATGACAGTTAACGACATTGACTTGAGCTAGGAATGATCGGTCTTTGCAGATTTTAAAAATAGTAGGTTTTCCATTTTCGATCGTTAGCGAAGCATCTACGAAGAAATACTTCCCGATAATCATGTCAGTGTTCAACCAATCGTTTGGAACAACATGACACAGAAGATGGTATGGTTCGGAATCAATAACGGCATCAATCGCCACAACGCCTAACGTTTTCCTACTGTTTTTTCCAAAACCTACAACTGGAATACCCAGTTCTTCGAAATGTAATATACCCAGTTTGTTTTTTATGGCTTCCTTGATAATGCAAATATCGCTGCCAGTGTCAATGAGTCCGCGGTAATTTTGTCCGCAAATAATAACGCGAACCACGAAATCAGGAACATTGACCTAATTGATGCTAACATTCGCCTTTTTCGGACATTTCGGAGCGATGTGCCCAAACTCGTTGCAATGGAAACACCTCATTCCCTTTGACTTATCGGGACAATTTGCATGAGTGTGAGACATCGATCCACAGTTTGTGCACCGCTTCGATTTATGAGAAAGACTGTCCGGCCTATTACCATTACTTGTGCTTTGTTGTGATCTCGCAATCTTCTTCTTTTCCTTATCCTGCTCGTTCTTCATCTTTTCATACGCTTTTAAATTTTCTTTCAGCTGGTCTATATTTGGGAACAGCTAGTTAGATAACTAAAATATTGCTCATCTATGTGAAGAGGGGCCACCCTAAAAGACTTACTGAAATAATCTGCAAACATATTGCTTGCATCTAGCGAATCAGCAGTTGTAGAGCTATTGTAAGTAAGTTTCGATGGATAACCATCGGTTTTTTTCTTAGAATTAACAAATCCCCAAAAAAGTTTGGGGTCCAATTTTAGAGAGCATTCCATTTTACTTATATAGTCAATATATAAGTTGCAGGATAAAGATTTGAACTCATTGAATAATGTGAGATAGAGTTCAAGATCTGAATGGCAGAGACTTTTTAAATAGTTCTTCCAAGCCCTATTACGTCTGTTTCGTATCGATTTGAGCTCTTTAGTATACCAGGGATGGGACGTTTTCATATTCCTAGAGGATTTGACAGGAATCACTTTTTTCATGCAGTTATCCATCAAAGAATAAAAAGCACCGACTGCATCTTCAATATTAGATAACGCAGTAAGATTAAAATTAAGGCTACTCGTATTAATTTCATCAGAAAGCCTTTGAAAATTTGCTTTCCGAAAGTCAAAAGATTGCGAACGGTCATACGAATTACTGTTTTCGTACAGATGTGCGCCCAGTTCAATAAATACATCCAAGGGTAGATGATTGTCATCTATGTTAGTTATACTGAAGTGGGATTCCAGAACAACAGTACTAACAGAGTCAGAAGAGAAAACAAGATCGAGAGTTCGATTTTTGAAAATGTTTATACAGCTTGTTTGCTGTAAGTCAAGAGACAAAATGTTGTCTAATAAAGCGAGCTCTTGTTGGGCAGAGTCAAAGGATGGAATAAGATGAGAATCATCCTCAGAAGGTAAAGGTACCCATCCAATTTGTGGCAGATTAAAGTCGCCTATAAGTAAAACAGTGCTGTCACAACAAGATATGTCAAAAATATGGTCTAGTGCCATAGAAAGTTCCGCATACAAAGAACATAGACGAGACGATGGAATGTACGCATTAACAACATATAAATGTTTGTTCTTAAGTGTAATTTTTACACAGATAATTTCGACGGTTAGTGGAAATGGAAAGTCAATCTTTCGTGACTCAAGGTTGGAACGAACAGCAATCAGGACACCTCCTCCAAGCGCTTTCAGGTCATTTTGATGACGATAGTTTCTGAATACGGAGAACTCATGATTGAAGAGTTCCGTGTCTAAAATTCCGGCATTAAGCCATGTTTCCGTCAAGGAGAAGATATCATGAGAGAGGGCTTGGGAGTTTAAGTATATTTCAGCGGTTTTTGTGCGGAGTCCCCTTACATTTTATATACATACATAGTCTGCATATATAGTCTGCACTTGCTATCAAGTTTTTTATGTAGATGCGAGAAAGCCCGGACTCTAGATAGATGGCATAACTCGGTGAATAAACAGGTAGCTTAAACATGCGTTTAAAGAAGTATCGTTGGATGGCTTCAATCTCCTCTAAGTGTTTTTCCCCATAGACTTCATTTGCATAGAAAAACATAGGGACGGGCTACAGCCCGCTTGGGCGAACTGTTGGATACCCTATTCTTATTCCTATCCCTCATAAGTGGGCGTGACAAAAGTCTTAAGTATGGTTGAATTGTAAAGAACGCTCTACATATTTTGTTATATAACATTTAAAGGATTTTATCGAAAAAACGCTCCCTAGCTCAAACTTGGGTGTTTCAATAAAATTGTTTTATTTAATCGTGGGCGGATTTAAAAAAAATTAACACATGAGCATAAAGGGCCCCTAGAGAGTATACGAGTATATTATAAATTTCAGCTCCCTAGCTAAAAAAGTTGTTTTTTTTAAATTGTGGGCGTGTCAGTGGGCGGATTTTGAAAATATTTACACATGATAAAGGGCCCCTAGAGAGTATATATTAAAAAATTTAGCTCCCTAGCTCAAATTTTGGTTTTTCAATAAAATTCTTTTATTTATTTGTGGGCGGATTTTGAAAATTTTATATCCCGAGCAGTTTTAGGAGCCATAGATCATATAAACAATTTCAGCTTTCTAGCTCAAAATTCGATTTTTTCCAAAATTTTGTTTTTTTTTTGAGTTTGTGGGCGGATTTCAAAAATTCTTAAACGTGATTATTTCGGGCCCCTAGAGAGTATATGGTTAAAATTTCAGCTCTCTCGGTCCAGTTTAAAAGAATAATTTTTACCGACAGACGGACGGACGGACATGGCAAGATCGACATTACTATCGATGCTAATCATAAATATAGCAACTTTTAGGGGTCTACGGGCAATATTTTAGGTGTGTTACAAACTTCGCGTCAAAATGAATATACCCTTAGAATAGGGTATACAAACACAAATGAAGGAGGTTAAAAAAAAGTTCGGGTAATACGTCATCCATAAAAATACGATTGAAGAAAGAAGCTGATATATCCGGAATTCTGGATTAGAATGCCTGTAGAACTCTAGATGTATTCCATCTGGCCCAGATGCCTTATTTGGTCTCATTATTTTGAGACATTATGACAACTCCGATAATTCTATTTTAGGATCGAGATTATGAAGGTAGGTAGTCTTCTGACAAAAATATAATGGACGGTTTGTACGGTTCTTCGCCACAGTAATTGATTTTAAAGTTTTCGATTTAACTGTCTTTCTCTTTATCATCATATATCCCAACGTAAGAACTCTTCCAAACCTTCTTTCCATTTATTATTAACTTATACAGCAAACGTATTTGTATCCTACTAATAACCGAATGAAACCACATAAACACAACGCTTGCTTTAACACAAAAAAAATAAACATTTGATAAACATTATTAATAACAGGAAAAAGTCACAAATCCTTATTTAAACATTGCGACTCGTAGATAATGTAATGTTATGATATGCGATAAATCTCCAGGCCAAATACATACTTTGCCAGGTTGACAAATAATGGCAATCAAATGTCAATTACCATTCCAGAATCACAACATTACTCCACTACAACAGAATGCCGATTCTTGGTATGTCGATTTCTATTTCTCTCAGCAATATTCCACGTCCACCTTACCCTCACATTGCACACGCAGTCTCTCTCTCTCCTGTGGCGCGATGGCTATGAATCAAAATGGCCTCTGCGCCATCAACGATGTTACAAGTTGATAACAAAAAACACACCAAGCACTCACAACAGCGTCCACAATGCGCATTGATTGTGACTAATCTAGGGGTCGCAAGTGGCCCCAGTATACATACCACATGATTTCCTACTCGAACACAATCTACACCGCCTGCCCCTCGCGGCAGTATGCCAACTGCACTGCTGCCAACTGCAGCTGCCCTCTTGACATATTGTCTCCACTCACGTAGAGACGGGTGCGTCTTCCGCTCGGCTCATAGCGATTTGAATAATTTGCCTAGCTCCTCGTATTTATGATTGATTGCGAGCTGACCGGCCGCTGGTGTACGAACGGTATGAGGTGAATTATGTTTGGCCAATCCGGTTGCATTAAGATGCCTCTGAGTGCAGCTTTATGAATGAAAATCGCTCAACGCAAAAACAAAGCTCAATCGATGCCACACGATATGCGATATGCCTGGGGAGACTTGAAAAAAAAAACAGGCATACCAGCTGTATAGGATGTCAGTCGGTTGCTGGGGGTTGCGGGTGTAAAGAATTAGAAATAAAATTCAATTTACATTGCGTAACACTGAACTTGAGAGAAAGTTTGACATCACTGGCATGCACATCTAGTTGGCAAATTAGGCTCGTTCAGGTAATCAGCGGGTGGTGCCAACTTCACTGAATGAACGTTCTCGGATCGGTTCTGGTAAAACGATTGCCAGGGTCACCTATGATGCTTACAGACCCATTGTATGGACATTGTCTTTTCCAGTCTTTATGATAATTGCGATTTGATTAGCAAATTACTCGCGGGGAATATTTGCATAAATTAATTTTCATTTAGGGAGATCCGACAGCTGAGGGCTGATCACTGGAGAGTGGTCGGCTAGCGTTGTTCTACGATTGCCATGGGAATAGTTTCAAAGGAAATCACTCGATAAGCTGGAGAAGTTCTTCTCGGAAGGCAAATGCACATGAAGATAATTGTGATAGATTTGCGTTTGTAGCAAGTTGAATGTCGAGTATCATCAGCTTTTTGGAGGGTGAATATGTGTATAAAACGGAAATGCAATTTGAATTGTGTCCATAAATAGAAACTTAATTAACTTAAATTAGTTTATGTAAATGATGTTGTACCGGGTAAAATAAATTGGTTTTGAAGGTTAAATGTTTACCTTCTAGGTCGTCATTTGGAAACGGATTGCGTCTTTTTCTTGTAAAGTTTATCTTCTCTTAAATCGATATTGTGTATTAAAGACTCGCAATTCCTTATCCCCTTCAATCGAAGTTTACTAAATGAATTAATTTTATCCGGAGAAATCATGGTTCTACATTATCCACCTGATTCTAATTTGGCACGTATACCAACATTCCTTTTTGTTATATTCACACATCTTTGAACAAAATTATAATGTTTCTTTAAACATTTCACAATACAAACATCACCTCAGCTGCTTTATAACTTCTAACATTGAACAAATTTCAGGGAAAGAAAATATACACATGGTATGATGGTGATGTATCCACCAGCGAACTCTTCTCAGGCCGCTTAAGTCTGGTGGACAACCACGGTGACTATGGCAAAGCATCAGCAAATCTAACCGCAATACGTGAATCTGATCAGGGTCTCTACCACTGCCAAATCATATTCCCCAATCGCACACCCAGCATACGAAACAATGGCACACTCTACCAGCTAACAGTCGAAGGTGGTTCATTAATAAAAATCCCACCAATAAACCAAACCATCATGGAAGGTCAGACCGCGTTTTTCCACTGTGTCATGAAGTATCCCGATACATCTGTGGTTACATGGTACAAAGACGGCATCACCATGAAGGAACAGCAGGACCTTCAGCGTCGTTCATTTATGGGACCGGACGGCAGCCTTAGTATCGACCCGACCATGATGAGTGACTTGGGCGAATACGAATGTAATGTGAAGAATAACGACGGTGAAGTACAAACGGCAAAGGCATACCTCAATATACAATGTAAGTAACCAAAGTTATTTGATTCATCAAGGACTCTTAATGAAAAATTCATTTTACATGCAGACAAAGCGAAAGTAATTTACTCTCCGCCCGAGGTGTACTTACCTTATGGTCAACCGGCAGTGCTCGACTGTCACTTCCGATCTAATCCGCCGCTGAAGAATCTTCGTTGGGAGAAGGACGGATTACTATTCGACTCATACAACGTACCGGTAAGGCACCATATATTTTTGTATGTTTGACATCAGCGCACCTAATGCATTTCTTCCTCAGGGTGTCTTTTATAAAATGAACGGCAGCTTGTTCTTCAGCAAGGTGGATGAAAACCATGCCGGCAGCTACACTTGTACACCATACAATGAACTGGGGACGGATGGTCCATCCCCAATCATTAGTGTGATTGTTCAACGACCGCCAATATTTACCATCACCCCAAAACCCATTTATATCCACAAGCTTGGCGAAAATGCGCAGCTATCATGCGAGGCCAGTGAACGTGACGGCAACCATCTGCCGACAATGGTTTGGACTAGAGTGAGTAGTGGTTATTTGGGATGCAAAGTACTCCAATTTGATTGGAATTTATTTCCACCGACAACAGAAAGATGGTAACTCACTGCCACAGGGAAGATACAAAATTGTAGGTGGCAATTTGACCATCGAACGAATAGTTGAAGCGGATCGTGGTATCTATGAGTGTTCAGCGACAAATGGGGCAGCGACTATAACA
Organism: Portevinia maculata; assembly: GCA_949715645.1. Taxonomy (NCBI): domain Eukaryota; kingdom Metazoa; phylum Arthropoda; class Insecta; order Diptera; family Syrphidae; genus Portevinia; species Portevinia maculata. The sequence goes on from OX454525.1 coordinate 44,563,277, forward strand.
GCGGACACGGAATTGATGATTGAGAATGTGGCTCCTCGACCACCGCATAATTTGACGGCAAATAGTACCAAGACAGCGATTACTGTTCGATGGCAGCCAGGTGAGTATATTGTGTGCTGAAATGTTTATGATTAAGAGATGCATTTCTTCGAAGGTGTTTTTTTGAAAAATAGTTCTGCTTAATGAACTTAGTCAAGCTTCGAATATATGTTTAATACTACTTTTCCACAAACACCTAAATTAAACTACCACTATGTTCCCTATATGGACACAATAGACCAATAGGTCGCAGTGTAATATACCCTAACTAAATATTATTATTATTATGTTCCCTATATCTCGAATTTGTAATGCCAGTGCTACGTCGTAAGTTGCAGATTAAAACCGTCTGCAAATGAAACTCATTGATATGGAGGTTTGCAAGAAAGTGTAGTTTGCGAACACACTTCATTATTATTATATTATTTGAGATATTATACTTTTCACCCAGATGTGGAGGTGTATGATCATCAGTGGATTACCAAAAGCAAATCCCATCCATACACAATAGAGCATAGAGAAATTATCATTGGGGAATGCACAAGAATAAGCGATATCTCTGACCGGAAAAAATGTCATAATGTGCAACCATGGCAATTAGTTGAAGTATTTGCATTAGGTTAAGGTGACTATCACCCTTCATTTTTGTACCATGGTACACATCTGGTACACATTCCTTGGGTATGCAGAGAAGTGAAAGTGGTTTTTATATCGAAATCGGGCAAATGTTATTAAATAATGTTGAGGAATATGATATTCTGGCAAGCAACCAATTTGGTTTTAGGCCAAATAAAAGTATGAATCGACTACTCGGAGACTTCTCAAATAAAATAAACACAAATCAAGAAAAAAAACATCATACAATTGTACTTTTCATTGATTTTAAAAAAGCTTTCGATACATTATGCCATGAAAACATTTTCAATCAGCTGGAAAAAGTAGGCGTAAGAGGATCGTTACTTTCATGGTTCAAAAGTTATTTAAAAGATAGAAGATTCCGAGTTAAAATCAAAAATAGTGTGAGCGTAGAAAAGTTGTCAAGCCATGGCGTGCCGCAAGGGTCAAAGCTGGGTCCTCTACTTTTCATCATTTATATGAACGACTTGTTACTAGCTCTCAGACAAAGCGCTGTGTATGCTTATGCAGATGATACGGCAATTGTGGTTAATCACAAACACTTTGAAGTTGCGGAAAGAATTATGCAAAAAGAATTCAATGCAGTCTCGTCATGGTGTCATGACAATGGACTCATCATTAATGCCAAAAAAACCAAAGTCATGCACATCCGTCCACCGCATATTCTTAAGCAGAAAATAGAAATCAAAATACATAATTCGGAATGCCTGAACAAGGTCCGTGACCACGTACTACTTCAAGACGATGACGAATGCTCGACCGTACTTGAAAACGTATCAACGTACAGATACTTGGGAGTCATGGTTGACTATAACTTTAAATGGAGCTATCGCATAACCGCGCTGACGAAAAACCTTAGGCAATCCGCATACGCTCTATTTCATCTAAGCAGTAGATGCCCACCCGAAGTTCTTCGGCACTGCTACTTCGGCTTGGTGGAGTCGCATTTGAGATATGGCATTATGGCTTGGGGAAATGCGCCGCAGCTCCAAAAACTCAATATGCTGCACAGGAGCATTCAGAAGATGATGAGATCGCAGCGACAACAAGGTGGCAACATTAAATCGTATCTTTCCGTCAACCAACTTTATAAATTGGAAATACTCTCAACATTCAAAGATGACAGCACGTATACAACACCAAACCCACCAAACAGTAAATACAAGAAGTCGACAACAAAACAAATATATGGTCCCGATGTTCTTCGCGGTAACTCTGCCAGCTACATTCAATGAATTGCCAACACATTTTCTGGATCTACCTAAATCAGTATTTTTGAAAAAAATCAAAAAAATGTATCTTAATGTCAATGTTTAACAATTTAAATATAAATTTGTCAATATTTTATTCTTTTTTATTGTTATTTTAATATTCTTTCTTTAATTTAATGAAGTAAACTAAATTAATGAATTCATGCAAATAAAACTCAAAGATAAACAAAATATTCAATCTTCTGCAGACAAGCCACTTAGGCTTTGCAGGAAAAATATTGTAAATTATAAAACAATTTGAGCAAAATAAAAATTCAATTCAATTCAGACCTATTAGTATATCATCACTCCTTCTAAAAACACTGCGGCGACTGGTTTATATCCATCTTTGTACCAACATACAGAATAATGCAACTTAAATCGGTGGAAATCGACCTTGATTCCTTGGTACGCACCATCGAGTATCCGCTCTATTAGAAGGAGTACACTATGCTTGCTCTCAGATATGCCTGGATGAAGAGGACTGCAGGGTGATTGACTATGTGGATAATATTGCTATTTCCGTCTCTGGAAAGCAACTCATTTATTTTAAGAAACTCCCGCAAAACACTTTTAAGAAGCTAACAGGCCAGATCGTTGTGGCCAGGGTGTAAGCCCTCCCCCACCCCAAAACCAAACTTATCCTCTTTTCCAGGAAGGACAAAATGCCACATATCGATCTCTATTAATGGTGCCAACTGTTTTTTTTCCGACGAAGCTAAATTCTTGGGTCCAATCTTCAACAGGAAGTTAAGCCAACATAAAAGAAAGAGTCAATGAAGCTACAGTAGTAGTTTTCTCTTGCAAAAAGCCATTGGCACCAAGTGGGGCTTACAACCCCCTGTCGCTCACTGGATATTATGTATCGGCCATTTGACCAATTCTTACATAGATTGTTGTCTGGTGTACTGCCTTATAAAGCGATAAATCGTAAAGATTGTCAGTGCATTAGCGGAGCACTCCGAATAACTCCCTTCGTAGCACTATGCATTTTGCTTCATCTGACACCAATTTTATATATTTAGCACGCAAATAGCTGCCTGTTCCGCTGGCCGCTTGAAAGCTACATCAGAGTGGATCAATAAGAATATTGGCCACTCCATCATTCTGCACTCATTTGGCTAACACTGACGTTAGAAATCTATCACGGTCAAATAGATAGTATGAGAAATTCCCCTAGATCCACGAGCTATCGTAATAGACCTCATATTGGTCGAAGTGTGTTGACTTTAGCTGACAACAACGTCAACCTAACCTAACCTTGTTAATACAATTCAATTCTTTACTTTTGCTCCATATTTTGGAGAAAATTCGACACAGCCAGCCGTTGAATTACCTTAAGCTGAGCGACGTTAACCGCCTGAGTGAAAGTTGTCTGCAGAAAGAAGAGTTCAAATCCCTTAACCCGCGAAGTAAATAAACAAATCTATCCATATATCAATCTTTAAGCGATTATTGGATGAACACCATATCTCTTTTTTCGCGCAGTATGATTCTAGTTGTATGAAGACGACTTTCTTCAAGCTCGACGGCGAACACCACTTGGCTAAGACAAAGGCATTTACAAAGCTAGCCGCTCAAGATTTGTCGCTTAATACAAAGCCAGTTGTCGCTTGAACTTGCCGCTCTATCGCTCTGTCGCATATCGTTCTTTCTTTTGTTTCTTCTTAAATGAAAGTTTTCAATTTATTTTAGTTTTATCTCGATTTACACATTCGCTTCCCTTTACAAAGGATACATGATTTGTCGAAGAGACCTTTTACAATAATTTACATTTCATAAGTTTTACAATAATTTACATTAATCCGCGAAGCCTTGTGGCTTATCTGCGGAAGATTAGTTTTCAACAAATTTGTACAATATTTCTTGCGAGTTTGATTATTATACATTATTTTTCTTATTTTCTTTAATTCTTTCTATTGCTCAAATTTAAGTTTATCACAAAAAAATTCATATTTTATGCTTTAACTTTTTCATTGTTTTACATAAGAATAATTTCATACACTCATCACAAGCAACAATTAAATTTTCAAGAAAAAATGGATTTTTGACGAACAATGTTACTAACATTATGCATAATATGATTTTACATAGATAGGTAGAATTCTTTAATCCATTTTTTTCGGGCATTTGGGTTCGGGATAGTTCTGAGCGCCTGAGAAAGTTCGTTTAGAATAGTTGGTACGCTGTGAAGTAGTTGTCTTCTACCATACGTATTGTTGCTCGTAGAAACTTGTAGCATTCCTTGTGCTCGCCTTCTTGTATTCACCTGATGATCAATTGGCCTTCGAAAACGCGTGTCATCGTAGTATTCAAGTGCTACCGTCATTTTAAAAATTTGCTGAACGGTTAGTACTTTGTAGCTGTTTGCTCCGCCTGCGATATTTGTATTTCGGTTTTTTATCCTTTTTATTGTAGAGTTCTGTAGTTACTAGTTACCCCATGCAAGTATCCCATAACGTAGCTTTGATTCCACGAGGGAGTAGTATACCTGTTTCTGGACCTGCGATGTTGAATGGTATCCAAGGTAGAACACCGAAAAGAGGGCGGAGTCTGTCTATATGTTTGTCTCAAACAAAATTGTTGTCGATGGTTACTCCTAGATATTTGTATATCTCGACAACATCAATGACCCGATACGGAAGATTCCCTTGACACAAGTTGCTTTTTAGGATAATCCCTTTGTCTATTGCTTTGTGATGAGGTCCACGAATGTGCATAAGTTTCGTTTTGGAAGCGTTTAAAACGATACCGTTATCAGGACACCATTTCACTGCTTTGTCAAACTCGGCTTGCTTCATACTCAATGCTGTTTGAGGGCATCTATGTCTAACTACTATTGCTATGTCATCTGCGAACGCGAATGGAAGGCTGTTTGTAAATACACGGAGTAGCTCAATCGCAAAGAAGATAACCATCCTTGCGGTACTCCAAAATGAGCCACTTTTTCGTCGCTGAAGACTGCATTGAGTTTAACTTTGAAGTATCTTCTGCACAGGTAGTTAAGCAGCCAATCAGAGAGCTTTCCTCGGATGCCGAGCCTACTTAATGCGTTCAAGATCTTAGAGTGGTCTAGCGTATCAAATGCTTTTCGGAAGTCCATGAAGACTACCAGGACATATTGGCATTTGTTTAGGCTTTCGTTAATAGTATTTGAAAATTCACCAAGAAGCTTACCCGTACTCTTATTTCTTTGAAAGCCGTATGTCTATCATGAATTATTGAGTGATTCTCGATAAAGCTTAGTAATCTTCTTGCCACCAGTTATTCCAGACACTTCTCAATAACTGGCAGAATAAATATTGGTCTGTAATTAGAAACTAAACTTTTAACGCCTCCTTTATATACAGGCCTAACTACCGACTTTTTTAATATGCCAGGGATTTTAGCTTGATTTAAACTTAAATTTATAATCTTTGTAACAAATAGAGAGTCTCAGCATGCTTCTTCATATCGCGAGCTCTGATGCCATCTATTATGGGAGATTGCTCCTGTTTAAGTGATTTTAAAATAAAGAGAACTTCATTTTCGCTTGTGTCGCTAATAAAAACATAGGGGCGGGCTACAGTCCGCTTGGGCGAACTGTTGGATACCCTATTCTTATTCCTATATCTCATAAGTGGGCGTGACAAAAATTTAAAGGATTTTATCGAAAAAACTAAGCTTTTGTAAATAAAAACGCTCCCTAGCTCAAACTTTGGTTTTTCAATAAAATTGTTTTATTTAATTGTGGGCGTGTCAGTAGGCGGATTTAAAAAAAATTTAAGTATGAGCATAAAGGGCACCTAGAGAGTATATACTATAAATTTCAGCTCCCTAGCTCAAACTTTAGACTTTCAAAAATAAAAATAAAAAAATTGTGGGCGTGTCAGTGGGCGGATTTTGAAAATATTAACACATGAGCATAAAGGGCCCCTAGAGAGTATATATTAAAAATTTCAGCTCCCTAGCTCAAATTTTGGTTTTTCAAAAAAAATATTTTATTTAATTGTGGGCGTGTCAGTGGGCGGATTTTGAAAATTTTATGTCCCAAGCAGTTTTATGGGCCAAAGATCATATATAAAAAATTTCAGCTTTCTAGCTCAAAATTCAATTTTTCCCAAAATTTGTTTTATTTAATTGTGGGCGTGTCAGTGGGCGGATTTTGAAAATTTTATGTCCCAATCAGTTTTATGGGCCATAGATCATATATAAAAAATTTCAGCTCTCTAGCTCAAAATTCGATTTTTTCCAAAATTTTGTTTTTTTGAGTTTGTGGGCGTGTCTGTGGGCGGATTTCAAAAATTCTTAAACTTGATTATTTCGGGACCCTAGAGAGTATATAGTTAAAATTTCAGCTCTCTAGGTCCAGTTTAAAGGCCTAATTTTTGCCGACGGACGGACGGACGGACGGACGGACGGACGGACGGACATGGCTAGATCGACATTACTATCGATGCTGATCATAAATATAGTAACTTTTAGGGGTCTACGGGCAATATTAAGGTATGTTACAAACTATGCGTCAAAATTAATATACCCCTAGAATAGGGTATAAAAATGGAGTTGTTTAGAATTTCATTTGTGTGGTTTGACAAAAGTTTTTCACTGTTGTGTATAATTTGGAGCGTTTGGTCAGAAAAGTGTTCGGCACATTTATTGGACAAGGCTAAATGACATTTTTCTGCTGGACAATTTTTGATGATAACGTCATCTAAACTGGGTTTATTTCTTCCCATAATTTCATTTATAATGGTCCACGTTTTACGAGGATCATTTCTCGTCTGCATACATTTTTCTTTATAATAATTCGACTTCTTAAATTGAATTTCCTTGTTCACTTTATTTCTAAGCCTTTTTTAATCCGCTTCGTAGGACATATTAAGTCTATTGCTTTTCCACCGTCTATACAATTCATCCCTTTGCTTACATTTTTCGTGAAGGTCTTTTGACATCCAAGATTTTGTTTTTCGCTTTTGAATAGAGTATTTCTTTACTGTTTTTCTAAGCCCCAAGAAAGGATTCTTCGTATTTCAGTGAACGTTCAAAAAAAGGCTTAAGACTGAACTGATGTGCATTCCTATCATGGCGGATATTGCGGTTGAAATGTTATAAGGATGGAATGTAGCTGGCTATTTCGTTTGAGCACTTGTGGTGGAAATGTCGATAAAACAGCGATAATCTGGTGACATTACGCCGATGACTAAGAGAGTCAAGGAAGTCTAGATTTGCAGCATTTTTGACGACATCGTTGGATATTACTCGGACATGTGATATCAAATGCATTTTATCGATGCGTCATAACTTCCATTTTCCTTCGAATATATTCGTAGTTTTGTAATAAAGACCGAAAAATAAGCAAAATAAAAAGAAAATGGCTCTAAATGAAAAAAAGAAGCACAATTTTATAGCTGATGTGTCTGAGCTAATAAAGAAACACGCACTTTTTTGGCAACTCAGGATCTGTTCTGAAGTTGAAAAAGGAAAAAACCCTTTAATGTGTATTTATGAGAGCTTATGCGACCTTTGAGTGGTCTCAATGTCCCTTAAATAAAAGCAGTTATAATCTTAAAAGTTTGTTAAAAAATTACGCTTTGGTTGGGCCTTCGTATGCCGAGTTCACGCATGAGTATACTAGCAGTTTAAATTATTTCCAACTTTCACTTTCACCTTGAAATTAGTTTAAAACTTTTTTTTTAAATTAACATTTTGACATTAGCAAGAAATTTCGTAAAACGTCAACCTATTATTCGATTTAACGTCAACCTAGACATAACACTATTAGTTCTAAGTGAATACGTAGCAAACATTTATTAATGATAAAGTACTGTTAGGTTAGGTTAGGTTTATGTGGCTGTCGGCAGAAGCCGACACCACTTAGACCAATTTAGGTCCATTGTGATACCACGTATATTATCTACCTCAACTCTGTAGATGGGACTGGCCAACGACACGCGGTTGTTCTCAAACGGTCCCCCATCTACGTACTAACCGCGCCCAACGTCGTTTAATTACGGTGATCTGACGAGAACCGATTACTTTGAAATTCATTTTTTTATTTATTGATAAATATCTACTTACATACTAGACAAAAATTATTAAACCTAACTTAAAATTAACAGGATACTTATTCTTATTTATTGGTCCTTATGCGAACGCTCTAAACTTAACTATATCTTAGAATTATTGCCTTTCGACCTACGAACTATTTTACGAACTAATCTTACTCTTACGAGAACCGATTAACTCGACGTGGTATGGTCGTTGGTTATAAAGTACTGTACACAATGGTGTATCTGTATCGTGTATTTGTAAATTACAGAAAAGATTACGAAAGTAAAATATATATATTACCATATGTGTAAAGTTAACGAACAACTAGATACCCAGCACCAGATACACGCTACAAATACACTTCTGTGCAGAACTTAGGAGCTGCCTGCTTAATTTTATGTTGATGTTATATTGTTCGGTGAATCACAGTTGCGCGTTAGCTACCTAATTTGTTATCTAGCTAACGCCATAACTAAGTAACTAATGTAGTTGAATTAGCTGCGCTAAAAATGCAATCGAATTAGTTGTTAGCTATCATAATGACAACCAATTTTAGGTATTAACTATTAGTTGCAGGTTGTGTAACTAAGCTCGTTAGGTTGCAAAAGTTAGTTGCGGATGACAACTAAAAGTTGGTTAGCTTTTTAGCTGTAGCTTTTTAACTGTCCATGTAATAACTAACAACTAACTTACTTACTTAACGGGCTCCCGACCCGTGAAGTGTCTCCGCCTGAGACACTGCGCCTTCCATCATTTGCGATCCCGGGCACGCTGCTTCCAGTTCACCAGACCAAGCGCTCTGGCTTCCGCGATGGCTTGGTCTTTGAAACGGAGGTTCGGTCTTCCTTGCCTTCATCGAGCCAGGTGGCTGGGAGTCGAAGATCCTCTTGGCTGGATCATTATTTTCCATTCGCTCAATATGTCCGAGCCAATGTAGTCGACGTGATTTAGCTTTTTGGACTACATCCACTTCTTGGTACAGCTGATAGAGTTCGCGGTTGTATCTTCTCCTCCATTCGCCCTCCTCGCACATAGGACCAAATATCCGACGGAGTATTTTTCTTTCAAATGAACTAACAACTAAGTCAAAATTTATTATTTTGCTAGAATGGTGATAATTTATTGGGATTAACTATGCATATCGCGTGTAAAATAAAAGTTAATGGAATGTCCCATTTATTTTGCATTAGGTTATTTTAAAAAGAGGTCCTTTAAAGTCGAAAAGGTATATTTTCTCAGAATGTATTTAGCAACAGCACGGTATATCTGTGCTTAAAATTATTGGACCAAGAGGTCATTGGAACAACAAACATTTTGGAAAAATATCCTATTTTACTTTTACTGACCTTTTTTGTTGTTCCATGGGCCATGTTATTTGACTAACATTGAACGCAAATATAACGTACGGATTCTAAAGACATTTTGGAAAAACTCTTTTTGTCGAATTTTTAGGACCTTTTTTGTTGTTCCATGGACCTAGTCAAATATCATTGAACGGAGATATAATGCGCGGTTTTCTAAGAGTTTTTGGAAAAATAAGTTTTTTTCGAATTTTAACAACCTTATTGGTAAAATAACCTAATGACAGCTAAAAGCGATATTCTTAAATCGGCCATCGGTTACCACAGTACAAATCGATATTTTTCTTCCAACCTTCAACTAATTTACAACAAACTTCAAGCTATGCAATCTCAATTATTCAAAACTTATCGAAGACAAATCTACTTTCACACAATTTCCCCGTTCTTCGTAAGGACATAATAGTCTCCAAAATTAAACATCATTAAAATCTGAAAATATATAACGAAATGAAAGAATCGAATTCTTTAAATTCGCCAGTATTTTTTACTTATCCCTCTGTTGCATGACCAAGATGGTGCTGTGTACGTAGTACGTCCCATCTGTCTTAATCGAAGCATGCAAAATTGGCTAAATTCATAGTAAGGTGCTTGATCTGTTAACGAAGACCTGGCTGCGACTGCAACCCACTTCACCACACACAATTGCAACCTTAAAAAAGATGCCAAAGTATTTTTACCCACCCAAGACGGATTTTTCCCCATGAACCCACAGGCCCCCTCTTTCATAAAAAGACAAATTGCAATCTACAATTCTACAGGTGCAGGCTCCTGTTAGGCTCACATTGAAAGTACAAGAGTCTCATAAAAAGAAATAGTCCACTCCGCTTAACTTAAACGGCAATTTGCCACAATTTATTTTTGTTCACTTAAGCGGCATTTTCACTTATGCGGATTTTGGAATGCTGAAATAAATGTTAACTTAACCGGAGTTCCTAAAAGTGGAGTGTCTGGGGCGTAAAGAACAAGAAAACCTCGGATTTCCGTTACAGTGAATGAAATTTTATAATTTAAAGTGGAATGTTTAGCTTATAATATATACAAAAAAGTTTACCTATTAAAAATTGTGATCTCGATTAAAAAAAAAAAAAATGATATATTTATAATTTTGATAGTTTAAATGATACAATACCTACCTCATAATATTAGGCTGTAGAACATTTTTCTACAACAAAATTAAGTTAATTTATATATTCATATAGAGATAGTAGTTAGGAAAAAGAAATAAATTAACTTCAATGAGTTCAAATCTTTAATTTAAGGGAAAAGAAGAAACTACAAAGGCCTTGGGGTCTGTGGCGTTTTAGATATCGTGTGTAGCACGGATAGATGAGCCTGGAAAGTTAACCTGAAGTAAGTTTCTTATAGTATCCTCGGGTTACGTCGTGTAGGTACCATATGTTTATTTTGTAATCCTACACAGTTTGTATGCTACTCGTATTTACCCAGAGCTTTATAGATACGCGTTGCGACTGAAATATCTGCTATATCTTCGGTGCATTTAGTCCATTTAGCTCGTTTCGATCTTCTCAATTCTGAGTTATATTCTGTGAGAGCGATCATGTAATGGTCCCACAATTTTATTTATTTGGCTCGATGAAGAGCTTCCTAACATTCATCCCGAGCTTAGCAAGCTGGTCCTTCCACCAGGAAACCTTACGTTTCTTCACACTGGTTTTACTGAGACAACTACTATCGTAGGAGGTTAGCAGCACTTTGTTGAGCTAGAACGCTGCTTCATCCAGGTCTCACGTGGACTCACTTGACTTTAGAGAGGACAAGCCCTTAAGCTTGTATTATTTTTTTATAGTTTTTGTTTAAATAATAAAAAAATCAAAAGCAGAAAAAAATTGTTGGTAAACTTTACACTTTATAGTATAAAAAAGAAAAACCCTCCTCAACCATTTAAATTCATTCACTGTAACAAAAGTCTGAGGTCAAAACCCCCAGACACTCCACTATAAGTATAACTGAAAAAAATCTTCAATTAACCAATTTGGATATCCGGGGAATACCAATCACAGCGAACCCCACAGGCGAACCAGTAGGGTTGCAGTTAAATGGTAGGGTTATGATCCCTTTAATCCTAATCAAAGCCTCAGCGCCATTAAGGCAGAAGATGATGCCACCAACAAAATGAAAAAATAACATCGTGAAATTAAGCGGTGGGCGCTATATCTAACTTTATTTCAATTACCCGGAGCTGTTGAAGTATAATCTAATAATTTTTGTTGAAATAATTATTTCAGCTAACCAGGTAAGCGGGTTTCAGTCAAGAGGAGTTATTATGTATTTATATATAAACCGGTAACCCGCTTTTTCCGTTAAACGTAGTTCATATAAGCGCGGTTCGAAGATGGAATAAGGAGTTGACTCGGAAATTTTCTCAGCCGATCTCAATATCTCCAAATACTCCTCTTTTGTATTCCAGGCGAAATTAGTTGCGATCAGGGAGGCTTGTAAAATACTCACCCGCTACCCCACAGGCAAGAAAGATATTGCTAGCTTCATAATAACCAAGCAGCTATCAAAGCTCTCGATTCACACACCATACACAAGTCGCACAGTGTTAAGGGGAAATCTCTTGTCTAAGCGGCCATAGCAAAATGATATGAAAAAGCTGTCACGATAGCAAGGCACAGCTCTAACATTGACAGTTCGCTCGCAGAGGCAGTCTTTCCGCTCATATGGTTCGTCAAAGAAAAAAATTCCAAGTATGTACTTCCTTTCAAGAACGAACTCCAGACGCAGCACCCTAAGAAGCTGTCTCATATCTATATCTAGGAAGATATGGCTTTCATGTAATGCAAATAGAACTCACGACCTAGCAAACACAACCCGGCATGAGATTGCCAGAATTATAGCAATGAGCAGTGGCCATTGGCCTGTCGCTACAGACGCTTCCAAGATAGGCATTCCATTTAACACACACTGCCGCGGTTGCAAGAACCCAGTGGAGAAGGAACCCCTTGATCGTTTGCTCTGCGATTGTCCTCTAGACTAGACCCAGACAACGCTCACTCGGCAAAGACTTCTTTGGCGACCTATCAGAGTGCAGACATTGAAAACTCTGCAACATAGTTCAATTTCTGAACTGCAGAGGATATATTAAAAATGGACACCGACACAAAGCACCAGATCCTTGATTGCTTTTGGAGCCTTTCGTGAAGATTCGAATGCATGCCTTTCCAGGCTCAGAGTCTAGCCAGAGCCAAGCCGATGTTCCGGTGAATTACAACCGTCGCAAGGCCGTAGCCAGGGGGGATCACAGGGGTTTGAACCCCCCTCCCCCAACCACACCAAAATATTTTTAAAAATGCATCTGTAAATCATACTTTTCCGGATCAGTACGAAATTTCTACTCAAATAATTAGGTATTGATTATATTCAAAATTTCTGATTTTAGTTTTAAGCTATGCAAGGCAGTTTTAACGGAGTTCAACCTGTAGTACGCGAGTCTCATCCAGAAGCCTTATACGTGCATTGTAGCGCAGATTCTCTAAACCTGGCATTAGAGCATTCTTGTCAAATTCAGCCTATTCGCAACACTATTGGTACCATAAAATCCGTTGGAATTTTTTTTAAATTATCGGCAAAGCGCACAAATTTGTTGCAGGAAATTATTAAACAAAATTATCCTCAAAATAAATGGAAAAATTTAACAGCAATGTGTGAAACACGCTGGGTGGAAAACCATGATGGGTTGATGAGGTTTAAGGAAATGTTTAAAGCGATAATTGCTGCTTTGGAAGAGTTGTGTAGTGATAAGGACTCTGATATGTCATCGAAGGCCAGTTGCATTTTAAGATCTATTTCAGATAGTGATTTTGCAGTAAGTTTGTGTTGTTTGAGTGTTTCGTTTACATATACATTGCCTCTTTGTAAGATCTTACAATCCCCTACATGCGACTTAGTGTCTGGATGTGAAATTAATAACAAACACATTCCCAGGAATACGCGAAAATATCATTCCGGAATTCAAAACAATTTTTGAGACTGCACAAAACTTAGTAAATGTTGTGGATAAAAACTTAAAATTCCACGAATTGTGTCAAGGCAGCAGCACAGACAAAACATGAGCACAACAGAACCTTTTTCAGGATAAGTATAATGATTGCTCTTTTAGATGATTTTTTAAGTCAGCTTAAAATGAGATTTGAAAACCATAAGCCCATATCTACTTTCCTCTTTGTGCATTGAATCCATCGATCCTTGGCAAAAACGAACAAAATTATAACGAAGAAAACTTCAAATTTTATAAGAAAAGCTGAATTTACGCTATGGAAGACAAAATGCCATACACAAAAAGATACAGAGCGTTCAAAGAGTGCAATAACAGCTCTTGGGGAATCCAATAAGGATCTGTTTCCTAACATCCACAAGCTTTTTAAAATGTTGGCGACATTACCGGTTTTAACATCTACACCGGAAAGAACATTTTCGACAATGAAACTTCTAAAAACTTATCTAAGAAATTCTACCGGTGAAGAAAGATAAACAGGATTGGCGTTAATGTTAATTCATCGATAAATTGAGATTGACACTGAGGAAGTGCAGCAGCGCAGAAGGCCAGAAGATTAAATTTAATTTTATAAAAATGATTCCTACCTACATGTTATGTAATACCTTTTGTAATGATAAAATCTTAAAGAATAAAAATAATAAATAATGATGATATGTATACCTAATAAGTAATAACTTAAAATTATTTTAAAAAAAATATTGGAAAAATCTTTTAGTTTTTTCAAATTTGTTTGAGAGTTTTCTTGGAAAAACTAAGTAGCTATGCAATAGTATTTTATTAGCAATAGTCTACCTAGGGAAAAAATATTGACGTTAAAGCAGTTTTTTTAAACCGGTTTTTGTTTTTTTATTGTGAAAAATATTTTGCAATTTTTTGAGTATAGTAGTGTGATCTGGAGCCTAAGCGGATGGGCCGTTTTCATCTGGAAAAAAAATCTATTAAAATTCAATATACCCGTTTCCAGCATATTCAAAAAACCAAAAAAGTTATGTATGAATTTGATCATAAAAGCCTTTCTAAATTTTAAATTTAATTGAAATCGATTTCGTTGTTAGCGAGAAATTCTGATGTTAAAAAATCGATTCTATAGGAGGTACCGTTTTAAGATAAATCTCGCAAAATCCATTCTTACCAAAAGATAAATTAATTTATCTAAATCGTTAAGGCCGTTTTTAGAAAAATTAAGTTTTAATAAACCGTTATATGACATATACCAATGTTTTAGAGCTAAAATTCCAATTTCAACAACGCCTAGTGCGAGACTACTAAACCCATCCGCTTAGGCTGCAGATCTGCAAACAGGCAGACGGACGAACAGAATTTTCCAACACATTTTTTGTACTTCCCTATCATCGTAATGTTATCTTAATTTTTTGTTGCACCATTCCATAAAGTGCCTTATACATAGTATAGTACCATAATCCCAATTAAAAATCGTGTTTGGTCGATTTTAGGCTAAAATGGGCGGTATTAATTTTATTTATTACATCTACCATTCAGAAAGGTACACACTGATTGGTGTATGGAATAAATAAACCCCCCCCCCCCTCCTCCCCCATCGCGAAATAATTGGCTGGCTGCAGCCTTGAACCGCCGCGCAAGTTCATCCAAAACTCCAGTGCGAGTTATACCAAAAGCCACCCCTTCTTAAGCAAGAGATAGCTTGGATTGTGCAACCCATGATGACACCAATATCGATGTAAATGTTCTCAATCAGTCATTTGTAACACTTCCTTTTCCAGTTCTGAATCAAGTACCTCAAAATACTTTCGAATCCCTACGTGGTCTTCTGAACTCAAATGAACGAACTTTCGAGTTCTCTGGTGTAGATAGTACGGACGTAGTTGCAAGCGTATTATCCATAAAATCGACAGCGGTTGGTATTGATGGAATACACCCAGTTTTTGCCAAGGCCATCCTACCAATTATACTACCCTCTGTTACACACATTTTCAATACCATTTTAACAACTAGTGTTTTCCCCACCCAATGGAAGCTGGCGAAAGTCCTACCAATCCAAAAAAAAAAACGCCAATAGCCATGAATATAGACCTATTTCCATTCTACCATATTTTTCTAAAGTGTTTGAAAGAATCATGCAAAAGCAAATTAATGCCCATATCCACTCATGCAAACTTTTATCTACAGTGCAATCCGGTTTCCGCCAATACCACAGTTGTACAACCGCAGTTATAAATGTTGTAGAGGACATAAGAAAGGCTGTAGATGATGGCCACGTAACTTTTTTAGTTCTTCTCGATTTCTCAAAAGCATTCGACACAGTGGATCACGATAATTTGTGCAGCAAACTAGCACACAGCTACAAGTTTTCTTCATCGGCCATTAGATTAGTATCTTCCTATCTTAAGTTCCGAGAACAAGCTGTTGCGATTGATCATATGCTATCTGAGTTTCTCCCAACAACCAGAGGGGTTCCCCAGGGTTCGATTCTAGGACCACTGCTCTTTTCACTATATGTCAATGAGCTCCCTTCCGTAGTCCGTTCATCCTCTATACATATGTATGCTGATGATGTCCAACTATTCAATAGTTGCTCTCTTGGGTTGATTGAAGACTGCGCAAGTAAAGTTAACACCGATTTGGAAAGAATCTCAGTATGGGCGGAGAGGAACGGATTGTTTCTTAATCCTAAAAAGTCTAAATGTTTAGTGATTAGCCGGAAGCCCGTCGATCTATCATATTTTCGTGAAATTCATCTCAACGGCTCGACTGTAGAATATGTTGAAACGGCAAAAAATCTTGGAATGCTTTTTAATAGGACTCTATCTTGGGACACACATATTAATGCGGCTGTAGGCAAAGTTTATGGTATACTGCGACTATTATGGGCCTCACAACACTATACGCCTATGAGCTCACGATTACTTCTTGCAAAGACACTCGTCGTTCCAACCCTCACTTATGTCTGTGAAATTTTCTATAAGTGTGATGCAATCAGCAGAAGAAAGCTTAATGTTGCCTTTAATAACACTGCACGTTATATCTATGGTTTGAGGCGCTTCGATCATATCTCCAATTTCTCCCGACAGATCTATAACATCTCCTTCGACCATCTTTTACGTTTTAGATCACTCGTATTGTTATTCAATGTAATTCAGACACATCAACCAAGACTACGTTTTGCTTCATCTAATCGAACAAATTGTTCATCCCCGGTACCGTTATCTTATATCCGAGCGCCAGTTCTTCATCAATGTTACCCGTCTTTGGAACTCACTACCACGGCATTTGAGAAGGTCAAGTACCATCGCGCAGTTTCGTAATGGGTTACAATCTTATTTCCAGACAATTTCCGACTAATACAACGTTTTGTTTCAATTAATACTAATGTTTATATTTACTGTAGTTTTGCGAAAAGAGAGATGTATTGTATATATTGTATATTTAATTGTTTTAATGAATTTAGAACTGACTGCAGTATAATTGTCTAAGTAGCAGAAAGAGAAAACCTTTAGTTATTCTTGGAACATTAATATTTTATGTAGCTTGTTGTTTTTAATGAATTGAATTTAAGCCTTGCACTATTTTATACGATCATTGTTAACTTAATGTGTAAGCTTTCAATAAATAAATGAACTATGAACTATGAACTATGAACTATGATGTAAACATCAAGGGGCGGGAGGTTCAATAATGCATCTAGGCCGTAGCCAGGCCGTGCAGCCGCGACATACCTTCCTTTGGAGTTTGGCGAAAGCAGCAGTAACGTATTTACCTGAGAGCTTATTACACCAAACAACCGATGCTCAAAATGGTCTTACCATTACCATGTAAATCCATAGGACTCTTGTCGGTGATAAACCCCATGTCTTGCCAAAAATGCCCTTGGCAACTTCAACTCAAAATGCTTGGACAAAAGAGGTTTACTATCGAGAATGACTACCAGATATTTTGCTTCAGTTGAGAGTTTGATTATGACGCCTTTTATCACTGGCTCGTAAAGAGAACAAGACCTACATATTTACCGCGGCTTCGTATACAGTATAATGAGTATGTCATGGTCGCTATGTCATTTGTCACTTTTGTTGGCTACGAGTTTGCTTTGAAAACGTTTCCTCAATCGCCATTAGATTCTACAGTTGTGTGAATTTCGTGTTCTCCCTTTAATACTACGGAACCGCAACATTGTCAACATTCACAATGAACGCCTCAATTACTATAATTGAGATCTGTTTCACCCATTAAATCGAACTTTTCAGCAATATTAGCCAATACGGCTTTCTCGGCCATCCATCAAAACTACAATTTCCCTAGATAAAAACATGGATCCTAATCTAAAACCCACCACCCATAAAAACATGGATCCTAATTTAAAACCCACCAACCATACCCACTTCTTCAAATATTAACCCCATAAATCGTTTGTGGCTAATTGCGACCATAGAACGCTAATGGCCTTTGGTGCCCCTCTACGCGAGAATCTCTAATGTAATGCAACGGTTCATTCTAAACACACCATGATGCAGGCAGATTTCTGCTGACCATGACAATTACCGGAAGGTTAGGTCAATGCTACCAATTTCATAATTGCACTCGTCTCACCCTCATTGTTTTCCGTCCATTTTTAGGTTATCTTCGACCGAATTTGGAATATATCGTATGGTATCGACTGTCGGATGCAGCCGAATGGCGAACAATGCGAATCCTCACAAAGAACGTAATGGAGGCGACAATCAAAAAGCTCATACCCGGACGGGAGTATGAATTTATGGTGCTCAGTCAGGATCGATATGGGGATGGAATGTTTAGTAAACTATTTCGTTATTCCACCAAAGGTAAGGGCGCATTCCTATTTATCATGGTTTTCAAACATGCGTTTGCTTTTTATCCAGGCTCAGATTTAAGTGAACCGGAGCAGTTTCATGACCCAATACCACCTTTCACACGGATTGGCGCACCACGCAACCTGACTGCAATTGAGAACTCGCATGGATACCTTCTGCATTGGGATCCACCGATGTTTGGCTTGGACATTCTTAGATTGTATGTAATTAAATGGTGGCGTGAACCGGAACACTTTCTCATCGGAACAGCGGAGACCATTGACACCTACTATCAGCTGAAGCACTTAAAGGAGGACGCCATATATAAAGTTATCGTGTATAGTCAATCAATCAATGCCAATCAGGAACCCAGCAATGAATTGGAACTTGTTGTGCCCTCACATCGCAAAATGAGGGCTGTTGTCATAGGTAGTGCAGTCGGAGTTATATTTCTGGTGACAGCTTTCTGTGCGTTTCTGTATGTCAAACGAAGCTGCTTTCGGCATCTAAAAAGCAACAATGAGAAGATTAATGATACCTAAAACGTCTGGTAACAATTGCCTAACCGTGTTTTGTTTTTGTATCTCTATCGCCTCCTCGTCTTCATCTCGCGTAAGCACTGTGTATTTTATTCGGAATTTTGTCGTATATTTTGCGAATGGTATTCAATAAGAAATGTTGTTCAACTAATGGATATTGTAATACTTTGTTATTGTGTAAAATTGAAATTTATTAAAATATTTTTTTTTTGTTTTTGGAATTTAATTTTATGTATGGCGATTCGTTAGTTGGGATATATTATACAGAATATAAATATAGATGTTAGTCTTGGCTATATTGTTAGAAAATTATGGGGAAATTTTTTAGCGGATTGTGTATTGGAGAAGGTACTTATCATATCTTTCAACCTTATTTTCCCGTCATGCGCTGTGGCCGAGGCTGTGGCAACTGTTATAGCACAGTGACAGTTGTCCCATAAAATTATGGCAGATGAATGCGATTCCGTTCACAAGGCGCGATGTTATGGTTTATACTTAAAATTAAACCCGTTAACCATCCCCCGATACAATAAAGCGTGTAAGGTTTGTAGCTGTTATTTCGTATTATGTCGCAAAGCAAACATGAACAGCTACAACATATAACACAATGACAACAAATCATAATTTTCCCAGGAACCTGGTTCATTGTTTATCCAGTTTCGTTAAGGTTATATATCCGAGTTGCTGAAGAAAAGGTATCGAAATATCATGGCAGGACGTCAAATAAATTGTCATAGATTATGTTAACATTGTGCCCGTTAAACGAAGTCGCTCGAGATAGGCATTTTTTTGGAATTAGCAACTGGGGTCCAGTAAGCGTTACACCTAGTAACGTCAATCCATACAACATAGTAGGACAGTTTTTTATATAGGTCGTTAAAGATAGTTCTTCTTCCTCTCCAAAAACGCCGTTCAATGCTTAGGTCGGGTACAATCTTGCAGACGGAGATGCTTTAAAAAATGTTTCCATACCGCGAAAGAGTTTGGTGTGCCACACCATTTTTCCGGCTACTTTCCAATGAAATTCCCTCTTTTACCACCATATCCACCGCTTTTGTGCGTTGTATCGGATGGAGTTTTCCCAAAGGCAAAACGTTCTTCCTACATCTTTAAGTGTCGCACTGTATGCTTTGTTGAGTTGTCTCACTGTGCGCTTTATGTCATTTTATAGAAAAAATAAAATATTACAAAAATGACAGAGTTGCAGGATCCAGGATTATGAAAGACCTTTTATAAATGCCGGAACTGATAATTTAGAATTCGCATTATGGATACTATCCTTTATAGGCAATCGTGTTTCTTTTGGGTTTTCCTTTTCTAGATTGAGAATGCGCTTAGTTACGTTGTGGAATCACAAGTAAATCCCATAAACAGTACAATGTGTATGCTTGAGTTCACTATTCGATTTGGGATAGGTCCGATTGTGAAAACACAAGTCGATCCCATAAACAGTACGATGTGTATGGGAGGGCATAGTGTCCTCCTGCAACACCCCCCCCCCCCCCCCCCCCTTGGGCACACTGTTAGCGTTTGGATAGGAGCGCGGTCCATTGTCAAATCGGAAATGGATCCCATAAACAGTACAATCAGCCCAATTATAAATATTCCCGGGGATTTTATTTTTCTCGAGAATTAAATCCTCCTATTCTAAATGAGCGGGGAAAAATTTTTCACTTCGAATCCGGGAGGAGGAATTTTTGAAGTTTCGAAATTATCTGTTTTGCAAAATGAAATGTCATTTCGCGAATTGTGTCAAATCAGTTGTGGTAAAATAAGTGTTGTTGTTTAAAAAAGGTATTTTTCAGTTTACTTCTATCTCCCTTAATTTTTCCATTGCAATATTGTGCCGCTTGTTTTCCTGTTGTTCCTCCTATTGGCCCTTGAGTTGCTGACGGTGATATTCCTTCATTTCTTGGAAGTGTTTCTTTTGAAGGTCATACAACTTGTCGATAGACCGATAGATTTTTTTTTGTGCTTTGGTGGTTTTCTTTGTTATCAGCAACTGCCTCCTTAACACTTTCACACAGCTGCGTCTGGATTTTAATTTCTTTCTCTAAAGCATCCAAATTTGGTGATTTTTGCTTTGACGCTTTCTTTGGTTCTTTATTAGAACTTCTTATATTTGTTTCTTGTACCTGCTGCTCTTCATATTCTAGTAAATAGCTATTGATGGTTTCATTCAGACTTTTTTCCACATCCGGTGATGGAACCCGTTTCTCCACTGGTTCATTTTCTTTATCCTCTTCCGATTTGCGTTTTTGACTGGAAGAGCATAAACCATATGATTGTGCGGAAATACCTTCAACGGACTGCTTCATGCTGACTCAATCAAAAATAGCACGCTCCAGAGTAGAGAAGTTGTAATCAGCGTTTGGCCCACCGCGCGCCGGTGTCGGTTTTATTTTTTAAATGTATTGCTGCCTTCTGCCGTACATATTTTTTTTTGTCAGCCCACACCTTATAGTAATAAAACATGAAATATTTATTGTTCCAATAGACCGTTATTTTACCTTTTTCCATTAACTTATAGATTTTGACGGCGGCCCTGCTGAGTTCAATTCCACTTCCACCCTCTTCCAAAATCGTACAACGTCCTCCTTGTTCCCTTTGTAAAATCCGCACGCAATGTCGCGGTGCGCTTCCATAAAATTTAACAAAATCTTGCCTTGTTCTTTGTTGATAGTTTTCGACCTTAAAAGTTAAATTTAGTTATATCTGATTGCTAAAATGTCAATTAACAAAAATAAAACTTACATTTTGAACTTAATTCTCGCTCGAGTTCTTGGAGAAAAATGTATTGGAAAAGCAATTGAATTCCGTATTTTTTTTGACGTTCGTGATACCTACTTTTCCCTTTGGGAAATTTTTCCCTTTTTCGAAGTTTGTTTAGGATAGGAGAAAAGTGAAAAGGGAAACATTTCCCGCTGTCAAATCATTCAGAATAGGAGAGTAGAGAAAAGTGAAACAATTCTCGCGGAATTTTTATTCAGGATTGGGCTGAATGTGTATGCTTGAGTTCACTGTTCGATTTGGGATAGCTGCGAAGTCCATTGTGAAATCACAAGGAGATCCCATAAAGAGTACAATTTGTATGGGGGGCATGCTGTTTTTCGAAATTCGAGATCCTATTTGCGAAACCATAACCTAAAAGTCATGCGTAAAATAAACTTTGTGTACTAGCCTAAATTTTTCGTGTTGTTATACAAAATTTAAAATAACTCTGAAAAATATTTCGAGCACTTGTTTTAGTGTTTACTCACTGGAGGTAAAGCGGAACTGAAATTCGAGCGCAACGGAATCAAAACACGTGGACATGCTTTCAGAAAGGGGAAAAATTAATTCTCTTACTGTTTGCACTGTCTCACTGTTACCCCTTTTCCCTTAAGTATAATAATTTGACTCATAGTTTGTAACATGCGTTTATATTGTTGGTCGTATACCCCCTGTTATGACATCCGAAATATGACCCGTCATCAGCTCCTCTAAGAGCATTGCACAGCAAATGTAAATAAGATGTTATTATACGACATTCTTTCTTAATATTAAAGAAATGTCATTCTACTTTGATATCTAGCCACGTGTTTCATCTCACCCCTAAAAGTTCCTTTATTTATAATCAGCATCGAAAGTTATATGGATTAAACCATGCCCGTCCGCAAGTCCTTCACAACCTGGCGCTCTTAAGAGAGTCAAACCGACAACCGAATCGATCATGTGCTAATCGAAGCGGGGTACACATCCAACATCTGAAACGTGATCACTTTCCGAGGGGTACATGTTGACTCTAACTATTTCTTGTTGCGGCAAAATTCGTAGCTCGACTGATGAATTTTTTTTTTTTTGGAGGAGAGAATACGTGATGGACCGTCAAGTGGTAGGCCATCACCACTTGGTGTGTCCGAATCTCGCGGACTCGCTTCCGGCCTGCAAGCCCGAATGATGATGATGATGATGATGATGATGATGATGATGATGATGATGATGATGATGATGATGATGATGATGATGATGATGATGATGATGATGATGATGATGATGATGATGATGATGATGATGATGATGATGATGATGATGATGATGATGATGATGATGATGATGATGATGATGATGATGATGATGATGATGATGATGATGATGATGATGATGATGATGATGATGATGATGATGATGATGATGATGATGATGATGATGATGATGATGATGATGATGATGATGATGATGATGATGATGATGATGATGATGATGATGATGATGATGATGATGATGATGATGATGATGATGATGATGATGATGATGATGATGATGATGATGATGATGATGATGATGATGATGATGATGATGATGATGATGATGATGATGATGATGATGATGATGATGATGATGATGATGATGATGATGATGATGATGATGATGATGATGATGATGATGATGATGATGATGATGATGATGATGATGATGATGATGATGATGATGATGATGATGATGATGATGATGATGATGATGATGATGATGATGATGATGATGATGATGATGATGATGATGATGATGATGATGATGATGATGATGATGATGATGATGATGATGATGATGATGATGATGATGATGATGATGATGATGATGATGATGATGATGATGATGATGATGATGATGATGATGATGATGATGATGATGATGATGATGATGATGATGATGATGATGATGATGATGATGATGATGATGATGATGATGATGATGATGATGATGATGATGATGATGATGATGATGATGATGATGATGATGATGATGATGATGATGATGATGATGATGATGATGATGATGATGATGATGATGATGATGATGATGATGATGATGATGATGATGATGATGATGATGATGATGATGATGATGATGATGATGATGATGATGATGATGATGATGATGATGATGATGATGATGATGATGATGATGATGATGATGATGATGATGATGATGATGATGATGATGATGATGATGATGATGATGATGATGATGATGATGATGATGATGATGATGATGATGATGATGATGATGATGATGATGATGATGATGATGATGATGATGATGATGATGATGATGATGATGATGATGATGATGATGATGATGATGATGATGATGATGATGATGATGATGATGATGATGATGATGATGATGATGATGATGATGATGATGATGATGATGATGATGATGATGATGATGATGATGATGATGATGATGATGATGATGATGATGATGATGATGATGATGATGATGATGATGATGATGATGATGATGATGATGATGATGATGATGATGATGATGATGATGATGATGATGATGATGATGATGATGATGATGATGATGATGATGATGATGATGATGATGATGATGATGATGATGATGATGATGATGATGATGATGATGATGATGATGATGATGATGATGATGATGATGATGATGATGATGATGATGATGATGATGATGATGATGATGATGATGATGATGATGATGATGATGATGATGATGATGATGATGATGATGATGATGATGATGATGATGATGATGATGATGATGATGATGATGATGATGATGATGATGATGATGATGATGATGATGATGATGATGATGATGATGATGATGATGATGATGATGATGATGATGATGATGATGATGATGATGATGATGATGATGATGATGATGATGATGATGATGATGATGATGATGATGATGATGATGATGATGATGATGATGATGATGATGATGATGATGATGATGATGATGATGATGATGATGATGATGATGATGATGATGATGATGATGATGATGATGATGATGATGATGATGATGATGATGATGATGATGATGATGATGATGATGATGATGATGATGATGATGATGATGATGATGATGATGATGATGATGATGATGATGATGATGATGATGATGATGATGATGATGATGATGATGATGATGATGATGATGATGATGATGATGATGATGATGATGATGATGATGATGATGATGATGATGATGATGATGATGATGATGATGATGATGATGATGATGATGATGATGATGATGATGATGATGATGATGATGATGATGATGATGATGATGATGATGATGATGATGATGATGATGATGATGATGATGATGATGATGATGATGATGATGATGATGATGATGATGATGATGATGATGATGATGATGATGATGATGATGATGATGATGATGATGATGATGATGATGATGATGATGATGATGATGATGATGATGATGATGATGATGATGATGATGATGATGATGATGATGATGATGATGATGATGATGATGATGATGATGATGATGATGATGATGATGATGATGATGATGATGATGATGATGATGATGATGATGATGATGATGATGATGATGATGATGATGATGATGATGATGATGATGATGATGATGATGATGATGATGATGATGATGATGATGATGATGATGATGATGATGATGATGATGATGATGATGATGATGATGATGATGATGATGATGATGATGATGATGATGATGATGATGATGATGATGATGATGATGATGATGATGATGATGATGATGATGATGATGATGATGATGATGATGATGATGATGATGATGATGATGATGATGATGATGATGATGATGATGATGATGATGATGATGATGATGATGATGATGATGATGATGATGATGATGATGATGATGATGATGATGATGATGATGATGATGATGATGATGATGATGATGATGATGATGATGATGATGATGATGATGATGATGATGATGATGATGATGATGATGATGATGATGATGATGATGATGATGATGATGATGATGATGATGATGATGATGATGATGATGATGATGATGATGATGATGATGATGATGATGATGATGATGATGATGATGATGATGATGATGATGATGATGATGATGATGGTGATGATGATGATGATGATGATGATTTTATTTTTTTGAGGAGAGAATACGCTATGTACATACCGTTAAGTGGTAAGTCCTATCCAGGGCTCGTTTCATGACCTTATGTGAAGTATGTATTGTCAAATGCTCCCTCAATGGCTAGGAAAGTAGACAGTACTAAATATTTATTTTGCTTTCAGGGCACTTCGAATTTTATCCGTCAGCTGATATAGGGCGGTCTCTGTCCATCTGTCAGCTCTTATGCGTGCTGGAGATGATGTAAGGGCGATATGTTTAGTACAGCGTCCTTAAGTAGTTGTCCACAACCTTTTCTGTCATCTTCAGAACAAATGCCGTGAAGCTGATGGGTCTGTACGATTTTGGCTGCGTTCGATCTTTTTTCCACGGTTTTGGTATAAACACAACCTTTGCTCGTCTCCATTGTATATAGCCCAGAGCAATACTGCTCCCACAGAAGGGCCCTTTGCCGTTTTTGCAGTAGGGAAGGTGTAATGCCGTCCACTCCAGCCAATTTAAAAAGCTGAAAGGAATTTATTGCCCATTTCAATTGTCCATCGAAACAGACGGCTGATGTTTTTTCAGAGTCTTCGCACATCTGAATGAAGTGGTGTTGCTTCCAAAGACAGTACTAGGCGAACTGTCTGCAAAGTGAGATTCTAGTAGCAATAGTGCCCTTTATCCTCATCTTCTGTGATCATGCCATCTGGTTTCCTAAGAGACATCGGCACTCCTCCTTACTTCGCCAGGGCTTTATGTAGCCTTGCTGAGATTGTCTCGCAGAACTTCCCAAAGTTATTACTTTTACGTTTCCTGATTTCCTTGTTATCGGTTGTAAGGGACGGTTGGTAGCTCAGTCTCCGCTGCGGTTTGCTCTATTTAATAGCTTTCGCGCTTCGGATGTAAGTTTTTATAAGTTATGGCTTCACCATGGCGTTTGTTTTCTTTCTCTTTCACAACTAAGATGAAAGCTTTCCTCGAGCGTAGCGATGATGGCGTTTGTTCTACCTTCCACTGCGTTCCCAGTTATCTACACCGTGTTTTTATTTAAGTACGTTTCTGTTTGGATTTGTGTCAAAAGTCCCCAAATTTTTTTTATGGAAGTAATTCTTGGTGATTGAATGAACTTTAATCTTAACAGTACCCCCCGTATAAATAATGAATATTTATTAAGTAGTATACACTCCTACTCACTGATTGTTGAGTAGTTAATCTGAAGTTATTATTAATAATGATTTTTGGAATTTATCTGTTGGCTAAAAACTAACTCACTGATGTAGGTTGCAATGATCAACAGTCGTATATACTATAAGCCGTATTATTCAAAAAATGCTTAATTTACCTCTAATTCACAAATTTACTATAGTGCGGATTAAAACTTGATTCACGAATTAAAATATCATCTTAATAAAAAAGAAATGCCCATGGAATAGCTTATTGACGTTTAGTAAGAAATTGTATGGAAATCTATTACCTACTGAATCTATTACAATCAGTAAAAATTCTTCTGTCACCTATTGGCAATGGAGTATTTCGCGACGACGTAAGTGTCAAATAAAAAAAACATCGGCTTATTTAATTGAAGAATCAAATCGTTGAATCTCTATGGCGAGAGACGAGTTTTGCGTGAAAGTGCATCAACGTATTGTATTGTATTGTATTGTCTGTGCAGTGGGGTCATCAGTAGATGACAAGCACTTAGACCTATTGGTCCATTGTACTTCAGCATAGCTGCCCGCTCGCTGGTTATTGGCGATTAGTAAGATTCAGTGAGGGAGAACCTGCCAGTAGCCTTGGCAAAGCGAAGAATATTTGCAAGTTCAATTTCCCCCATCTCATCTTCGTTAACGAATTGTTTGCCTATAGTGGTGAGCCTGGTTCTGGCGAAAGCCGGACATTCACAGATGAAGTGAGATGCCGTTTCATCCGCCTCCACATAGGCCCGAGCTCCTAATGTGAATGGTTTTGAGGTGCTCGTTAAGAGGACTGAAACCGGTGACGAGCCCAATCAAGGATCTCAAGTCTTTCCTGTTTAGTCCAAGCAAAAACTTAGCTCTGCTGATTTTTGGACCGTCCACTAGCTTCTTCGAATACCTGCATGAGACCAGGTCATGCCAGTATTCGGAATGTTGTTGGCGTAGAGCCGAATCCATTTCACGTTTGTGGATGGATGAGCAGCATCCTATGGATGGTTGTGGCCCAATGAAGGCTGTTGAAGAGCCCTTCCTGGCCAGAGCATCCGCTCTTTC
This sequence comes from Portevinia maculata, assembly GCA_949715645.1. Classification (NCBI taxonomy): domain Eukaryota; kingdom Metazoa; phylum Arthropoda; class Insecta; order Diptera; family Syrphidae; genus Portevinia; species Portevinia maculata. Next base: position 44,591,143 of record OX454525.1, read on the forward strand.
ATTACCCTCGATACCTGTGTGCCCAGGAACCCAGGCAAGTGATACCGAGTTACATCTTCCCAGACGGTTAAGCCTAACCATGGTTTCCTCAACTATTTTTGAGTTGAGAGAGCCAGCCGAACAGGCTTTGATAGCGGCTTGGCTATCTGAGCAGATGTATAAGGTTTTACCCTTAATCCTTCTCCTTAACAGGATATTGGCGGCAGTGGCAATCGCAAAGATTTCTGCCTGAAAAACAGTTGTTTGTCTACCCAAGGCTGCAGATAGATTTATCCGACAGTCTCTAGAGTAGACCCCGGCTCCGGAGATACCGTCAAAACGTAAGTCCATGTCAAACATATTCGCGAAGCTGGAACGACCTGTGAATTGTGAATCTAATCGGCTCGCACTACTGCTCGGAGCCGAAACATTTGTGTCGACTTTTGTTAATGGCGTTTGACATGGTGCTGCCAATAGGCCTACCGCAAGTGAATTTCTTCAGCAAAACTGACCTTTTAACGAAGAATGAATCCAAGCAAATGCTATGGCCGCACGAGTAGAAATAATACTCAATTTAGACTGGCTGAATCCTTGTATTACCTATCTGCGGAATCTTCTTGACCGTAAATGCTATTTCAGTTATACTGTTGTACTTATGTTAGCATATTGTTTAAACTCTAACTTCATTAAGTCCCCAGTATCTTAGAGCTGCCATAACTTGAAGATAAACAGAAATGTGCCCTTCCCTTCTGTCCCCTTTTAGGTCTTCTCGTACCAAAGCTATCAATTTTCCAATATTTTCCTTGGAGAATCTTTATTTCTTTCTGAAGTCTTTTTCGCTTAGCTCAGTTATTGGATTAAATCGCGAATTATATAACTTCCTTTTCCTCGATATTTTGGACTCCAAATCTACATCCACAATATGCATTTGGTTCAAAATATAACAAACCGATATGCCATTTTTTATTTTAGATTTTGTTAGAAAGTAAACTTTTCAAAACCCAAAAATTGATCAATAAAATATGGTTGGTCTCGTCACCCGAGAATTGGTTTGACGTATGTATTACATACATACGTCAAACCAAAAATATGTCAACTAAATTACTAGTTAATTCACCTACTTGGGTAATCAACTGGATGTTTATTAACGTCTATTAATTTCAAAAAAATTTTATTCGTAAGAATTCTCATTTAACTCATCGATTAAAGAAAATTTACTCTTCCAGGTTTATATACCGTAAATTATCTTAGCCCATGAGTTGACGAGCGGATAGGGATTTATTGTAAATACGGGGGCGTGTCTATGGGATTGTTGCTGCTCCTCAGTCTTGCCGCTCAGTGTAAGTATGTGTTGTGTAATCATTTCTCTTGATATGTCTTAACATAAAAGTTAGGTAAAAAAAATTAATATTATTATTATTATTATTATTATAATTTATTAATATGTAATAAAATTACAATATTAACCTTAGAGTAAGGGCACTAGCTGCTAGGGCTTACGGCTACTAAGCTTAAGTTTGTTTTGTGTTTATATACTATTTTCTAGGTTCAGGATTTGTTAAAGTTTAAAAACTGACAGAAGCAGGTCTACCAACCATCCAAAACCGCATTGATTATTTCACCACATTGACCATAGCAAAGATCAACTCAAACAAAAAATCTCCGATCCACCAACCTGCCAAGAAAATACTGCGCAGCAGGAAAATTTGGAAATACTCTTCAACATTAAACAACTCGATATCGCTAGGCAAAAAGTTAGGTATACCAATATGTGTCAACCCCAAAAATGGTCCATCCTATCCACCCTGGAGACTACCTAATGACAGCATCAATACCGATCTCTGCAAATGCTTAAAGTCTACAACTAGCAAAGAGGAATACAATGCAAGGTTCACAGAAATGGTCGAAAGACTCAAAACTCAAAATTGGAAGCCCATCTTTACAGACGGCTCCAAATCGGAAAGCTCAACATCTTTCGGAATCGTAGACGAAAACGGTAAGACCATTTCCAAAGGACTCCTCAACAACATTTCATCAATCTTCACTGCCGAAGCATTTGCAATTTTAAAAGCTGCACGCGAATCCGCCAACAACAAAACTGTTATATTCACAGACAGCCTATCCACCATCTCCGCTCTGAAGAACAGCAACAACAGGACCGAACTGATTGAACATATACGGGACAAACTTATCGCTTCGAACAAAAAGCTGAAGCTTGCTTGGATTCCAGGACATGTTGACATTAATGGCAATGAAGCCGCTGACGCGGCCGCTAAATCTGCGTCTAAGGAACCACTCATCGAGTTCTCTGCTTTCAACGCAACGGACATCAAAAGGCAATTAACGATACTATACATCAAAACAAGAAATCAATCTGGAAAGAATATCAACACCACTACTCCAGCATAAACCCTGAAGCAGAAAAAGTACTCTATCCCAAAACAATCTCACCCGCAGCACTGAAAAACTTCATCAGACTCCGTCTAGGGCACACCAATTTAACCCACTGCCACATTATAACCAAACACCCTCCACCATACTGTCATCTCTGCAACAATAACGTACTTTTATCCATCAAACACCTTACCTCAGAATGCGACAAAATTAACTCTACCATGATGCAACTAACTACCAGTCACAAACTTGTTGATTTATTGAAAGTTCCCTCCGAACATAACATAAAAAAAAATTAATATAATTTTGTTCAATTTGCAGTAGCTGACGACACGTTTGTCTGTAAACGATAGCAATAGTTAGTGAGTGAACTACTTTACATATGCTGAGTTTTCATTACTTCTTTGACTTGGCATAACTGTTTACAGATTTTCTGTTTTGTGTGTTTTGCCTTTTGACGTTTTTATAACAAAATTAAAAAGTTGCATTCGGTCCACTATCATTTTTGGTAGAACTAGAAACTAGGAAAATTCTTCAAATTATTCGCCGAATCCCTTATATGTACTGATAAAGGTTGTCACTTGCTTTTGGAATGTGCACTTAATTTATAAGTTGCTTGTTAGCTGTGGTAGCCAGCAGAAGTTTGTCATTTCAAAAATACTTGCCATTGCCAAGATAATTGCGAACCATGTCACGTCGTAGAAATGTAAATGGTTCTGCGGCCAAGTATACTAAGTTGGATTCCTCGACCTACGACACTGCAGATGGCATAGATCCTGAACAATTCATCGAACCAAAGCGCAGGTTCCCACTGAAGCAAGTGGTTCTGATTTTGGGTTTCATGATGTTTGGGGCGGTGAGTATCAACCTTATCTATTCATGTAGGTAATATCAAACTAATTCTATTTGTAGACCTGTATTGCATTCAGTATGCTCATCTCAGCCGGTTACTATGACGCAAAATACGAAGACCGTGTCTGGCCGCTCCTCATGCTTGGCATATTGATGTTCATTCCTGGCGGATACTATGGCTACATTTTAATTTGTATTTTTTGTAAAAGGGATGGATTTACACTTGATGACATTCCTATTTTTTAGTGAAATTGTTGTATGTATATATGTGCGTGTGCAAATAAATTGCAATTCATCAATTTTTTTTAATTTTATTGGAAGTATCCACGACCTGGTGCGCGTGCAACAAGCCTAGTAAAATTGAGATTTTTTTTGTAGTAGGTAGATCGTGAGCGCTCGTTTTTCTCAAATGTAGCAACAGACCAAAATCCATTTTCATTTCTCGACTAAAACCAAACACTTCTTCAGACGATGTCTTGAACCATTTGGTCTCGAGAAATTTGATTTCAAAAGATGACTCAACCAAATGCACCAAAATCAGTAAGGCTGATGGGTTTGTTGCGTCTTTCAAAATTGTCGCCCCTCCAATATATTTCGAAATACTGTGCAATAGTACTACATGGCCTCAAAATGCGTTAGTAAAAGAATTTACTCCCCGGTCGACAGAAAGTCGCAGGAAAGTTTGTCCGTCAGTGTTAAAAAACTCAGTAGGCTGTCCCTCTACTATCAAAATGTAAGGGGACTCCGCACAAAAACCGCTGAAGTATATTTAAACTCCCAAGCCCTCTCTCATGATATATTCTCCTTGACGGAAACATGGCTTAATGCCGGAATCTTACACACGGAACTCTTCAATCATGAGTTCTCCGTATTCAGAAACGATCGTCATCAAAATGACCTGAAAGCGCTTGGAGGAGGTGTCCTGATTGCTGTTCGTTCCAACCTTGAGTCACGAAAGATTGACTTTCCATTTCCACTAACCGTCGAAATTATCTGTGTAAAAATTACACTTAAGAACAAGCATTTATATGTTGTTAATGCGTACATTCCATCGTATCGTCTGTGTTCCTTGTATTCGGAACTTTCTATCTCACTAGACCATATTTTTGACATATCTTGTTGTGACAGCACTGTCTTACATATAGGCGACTTCAATCTGCCACATATTGGATGGGCACCTTCTGAGGATGATTCTCATCTCATCCCATCCTTTGACTCTGCCCAACAAGAGCTCGCTTTACTGGACAACATCTTGTCTTTTGACTTACAGCAAACTACCTGTATAAAAAATTTCAAAAATCGAACTCTCGATCTTGTTTTTTCTTCTGACTCTGTTAGTACTGTGGTTCTGGAATCCCACTTCAGTATAACTAACATAGATAATAATCATCCACCATTGGATGTATTTATTGAATTAGGCGCACATTTGTACGAAAATAGTAATTCGTATGATCGTTCGCAATCGTTTGACTTTCGGAAAGCAAATTTTCAAAGGCTTTCTGATGAAATTTCCAGCTTTAATTTTAATCTTACTGCGTTTTCTAATATTGAAGATGCAGTAGTTTCCTTTTATTCTTTGATGGATAACTGCATGAAAAAAGCGATTCCTGTGAAATCCTCTAGGAATCTGAAAACGTCCCATCCTTGGTACACTAAAGAGCTCAAATCAATACGAAACAGACGTAATAGGGCTTGGAAGAACTATTTAAAAAGTCTCCGCCATTCAGATCTTGAGCTCTATCTTACACTATTCAACGAATTCAAATCTTTATCCTACAACTTATATATTGACTATATAAGTAAAATGGAATGCTCTTTAAAAGTGGACCCCAAACTTTTCTGGGGATTTGTCAATTCTAAGAAAAAAACCGATGGTTATCCATCGAAGCTTACTTACAATAGTTGTACAACTGCTGATTCGCTAGATCCAAGCAATATGTTTGCAGATCATTCCCAGTAAGTCGTTTAGGGAGACCCTTCTTCACATAGATGATCAATATTTTAGTTATCTAACTGGCTGTTCCCAAATAAGCTTTAATAGTATCTCATTCGATTTGGAAACAATTTTAAAATGTGTTTCTTCTCTGAAGAAAGACTATTCATCAGGTCCTGATGGCATTGCACCGATAGTTCTTAAAAAATGTAGTCATGCAATTGCTACACATTTTAAGTATCTGTTTGAATTGTTCATTAATACTGGTAAATTCCCTAAGCTATGGAAAAGTGCTTTTATCACACCTGTATTTAAAAAAGGCGAACGTGGTGATATCACTAATTATAGGCCTATTTCAAAGCTGTCGTGTATCCCTAAGCTTTTTGAACAAATTGTTTGTGAAAAGTTAATATTTCTTTGTCGCAATATAGGTAATTTATAGTGAACAGCATATATTTGTAAAAAACAGATCCACTATCACTAATATGTTAAATTTCTTGCATGATTGTTCTAATGCCTTAGAGAATAAGGACGAAATGGATTGCATATACACTGACTTCTCTAAGGCTTTCAACCAGCTGTCCCATGAATTAATCGAATTTAAGCTCAGGCCTTTTGGTTTCCCACCATCTTTCATAAAATGGGTTAATTCATACCTTAGATCAAGGGCTTACCAAGTCAAATTTAGAGGATCACTATCTGTATCTTTCACAGCTCAGTCTGGAGTTCCCCAAGGAAGTCACCTCGGACCGATTATATTTATACTAGCCATCAATGATGTTAAGGCATGTATAAATCACAGTAATATCCTTATCTACGCGGATGATATGAAAATGTATAAATCTATCACTAGTCAGCAAGACAGAATTTTACTTCAATCTGACATTAACAGCTTCGCCAATTGGTGTGTAAAAAACGGCTTATCCTTAAACCCTACTACATGTCAACATATGACATTCTCTAGGAAGAATATCCCTTCCACCTTTCAATATTCTTTGTCTCAACATATTCTTTGTAAAGTTGATAACTTTAAGGATCTTGGGGTTTATTTCGATCCCAAACTGGTTTTTGCTAAGCATATCAATTTTATTCTTAATAAATCTAATTCCATGCTGGGCTTCGTAAAAAGGTGGGCCAAAGAATTGAATGACCCTTACGTTTCTATGTCATTGTACAATTGTTTTGTCCGTCCGATTCCAGAGTATGCCTCACAAGTTTGGACACCGTTCTACAACATTCATTCAAATCGAATAGAGTCCATTCAACGTAAATTTATTCGATTTGCACTTAGAGGACTCGCATGGGATGATCCATTTAACCTCCCTCCTTACAGTCAACGCATCAAGCTTCTTCAAATGTTACCCCTTTCTTAACGAAGGTTTAATAGCGATATTATTTTCTTACGGCAGCTTATATCCGGTCAAATAGATGCACCCGACTTGCTGTCGTCTATTGGCTTTAATTTTCGTGGTGGTGCCCATAATTTACGCAGTGTTGAATTATTGTTTAGCCCCAATCATAGAACGAATTATGGAAGGCATGAGCCTATTAGTCGCATGAGTAGAATCTATAATCTAAATGATCATGTGATTGACTTGCATGTTAGTAAAACTAAGCTTAAAATTATTTTGCGTAATAATACCTTAATGTTTTAAATTATTTGCATGATTTGTGTCTGTGTTAGTATTTTATAGGTACATAATTATTGTGTTTTTAATTGTTATGTCCTTACTAACACCTGCACTAAATGATGAGCCTGTGGGAGTACTTTTAGTGCCGGCTTATTTCTGCTCGTGATAGTTGCTTGCTTTAAGCACTCCACGACACAGAGCTGATAGTGTATTTAAAAAAAAAAAACACTGAAGCACCTGTTAAAATCATTATCACAATTTCCTCTTCTGTCCCTTTTCGCTGGTCTTTGCAGCGGCGCATAGCTTGGATTGTTTATTTCCATTTGTACGTTGGTCCACAAAATTTTAAAACCAAGTGAAACTGTCTTGCGCGTGGAGGAACAGTCATGCCCAATTCACAATAGTGCAGGACTTGATGCCCATGAGTAATAATCCTGCCCGAAGTAAACTACATTCTGTCACTTTCTGATCCATGAAGCTGTTCAGATCAGTTAAGCAAACGTTTTCTTGCACCTAAAAATTCAAACTGTACTGTCAACTGATTTATTTGTTTGGCAACCAATATCGTATTTCTTAAGTTTAATGTTAAAGAGAATTACATGAAGCAAGTTCAATTGTGATCAAATCGACATCAGGCCAAACATTGGCAGTATAATTCTCACTCAAAACAATAAGGATTTTCCCTGAAATTGTACAGTTGAGAGGACAACATGGAACTCAGAGCTGTACTTATCTGTTCTGACTGGATTCGACAGTTTTCGATCACTTTATTCTCGGTTTGACCCAAAGAAAAATAAGATATGGAATGAGTATTCCGCGATGTTTGTGTGACACATTTCAAAATAGTAGGAGTTACACAAACCCATATATGTTCAAACAGGGATACAGTGGAGTGTAATAACTCCTAAGGGCGCTAAATTAAATGAAATTTTAGTGTGTTTCAGTATTATTAATATACAGCTGCTATTTATTCTTGCTTGAATTCAAGTTGCATTCAGAAACAAAATACAAAACCAGCATACCTTTTACCAGAGCGACTGTTGAAAATACGTCAAATTGTATCACAGACCTTAATATTATATATTAATTAATCATGGAATCAGTAAAGAAAAGTAAGTTTGTTATCAATAATCAATAGTTTCTCGATATATGTTTAGGAAAATATATTCATTTAAATATGCAAAGAAGTTGGAAGCAGTAAATAGCAAAACTGTACTGCAAAGTTGCCTTTATTTGCAAACTTTCAGGTGATGGCGAAGGAGCTGTGTCTTCGTGGGAGTAAAGTGTTAAAGGCAGTCTTCTTGACGATAAAGGCAATCCAAATAGCAAAATAGAGAGAAAATTCTCATCATTTTTCAAACGGCTGGTCAATGAACTTGACAAAAACCTATATGGACCCGATAATCATCTCGTAGATTGACATCGAACGTATTTTACTCAAGAAACTGATGCCGTCCAACCTGGTGAAATAAACGTTCATTGTACAATTCGCTTTCTATAATGCCATTGCATTTCAATTTGGACCCAGGTTTGGCGCGTTTGCTGGGAGTGCACACTCCAGTAATCACATCAGGCCTTCGGCAATTTATTAAGACACATAAATTACAAGATGCACACGAGCGTGAATCAATTATTATTGATCCCAACTATATCTGGGCATGAAGCAGTGGGTTCAAACGTTTTGGTGCTCAGCAAACTTCATTCGCGGATAACCAAATAATTGTAGCGACTACATTGCGACATCAGCGCCCTTTACTTCTGAATACTAAAACTTAAAGATTATCCCCACCGAACATTTCTTGTATTTAAAACATCTTTTTACTCTATTACTTGTTATTGTTATGTCTTTTTATTTTATTCTTCTTTGCTTATGTAAATAGAATCCGTTACTTTGAATTCTTTCTTGTTCTTGGTCAGAGTTTCATTTTGTTTCTCAATAAAGTATACGTTTAATATTAATTCTTAATTAATTGTGTCAGTCGTTTTATTTAGACTACAGTAGATTCACCTGCAATGCCTTATGGCGAACACAATTCAACACATAGAGGCCGTACAAATAGATAACTTCCAATCTTCAATCGTCAATTGGGGATTGGTAAAGTTCTTCTGCCATATGTGGGGCCTGTAGTACTATACAGCAAGTCCCGTTAAAAAAGTGCTACCTAAAAGTGAAGTTAAAAAAATCGTTTTCATATTGAATTAGACTTATTTGAACAAGACTATTGTATTGTACAGGCCCCTGGTAGTGAACAGAATTAACAAATAGAGGACGTTGTTAGCTGTCAATTTTCATAGTAAATTCATCTGCGTTACCTGATCCTGATGGCGAACACACTGCCACACATAAATAACGCAAATCAATGAACTTCCAATCCACAATTCTCAATTATTCCTACCAAACCAGTTTCATCGGATCGTGAATATTTTCTTAACACACCCAAATACAGTGCTGAATTCATCGGAAAATGAACCCAATCGAAGTTTTGTGACAGATGCCGTGAAAGGTGTCAACGTCACTAGTTCTCGTTTTTTTTTTATAGATAATTGATAATTCGTGTACATTTAACATTTCATTTTCCAATTGATTTTCAATCGCCTTAATTTTTTTTTAATCCAATTGAGAAAGTTAAATTTTCAAGTATGTCATCAAATCAATGGGAAGTGGTAACCAAGTCAAAGAAACAGCGGAATTTAGAAAAGAAAGTCGAGGCGCATACAGAAAAGAAACGTTTAGATTTAGCCGGTCCAAGTTTGGAGGAAATCTGTAAGTACGCCGAATATTTTTGTAATCCAAATCTTAATGGCTGACTGTAGTCCCCGAGCATCAGTTGAAGAGCATTTTTAGTAAGAAGCCCAAGGATAAAGAGAATAAATCTCCAAAGAAGACCACCGTCAGCAACAAGTCATCTCCCGCAAAGAAACCCAAGACCAATAACAATGAGAGCAATAAAAAGCCTTCAGCACCATCTGTTCCGTCAGCTCCGCAGAAACCAAGGAATCTGGAAACAGCACTTCTAAAGATAACTCCGGATGAGCTGAACGGACTTTTGGAGCAGCTGCGATCTACATTCCCCAACAATGAACTCTATTGGTTGAGAGAGGTAAGCGGTATTTTTTTTTATAGAAGTTTTATTTATCTTTCTGTTCTTAGATTGCCGCGTTTTTCAACTCACATCTGCCATTCGACTCTGATCCGGTGTTTTCGGGTAAAGCTGTTCTTTATCCAAGCAATGTCCTTCCAAAGAACCTAAAGACTGTGATCGTTGATATTTTTAAATCGATGGGAGAAGTGAACCTTTCCTATTTCTATGATTCTCTACTGACCAGATTGACGGAGGAGCTATCTAAAAATAAGCCAGTGGTTGGTTACAAGGTAGGTTGGATCGAAATATGCTTCCCCGTGACCACATTGACAATTGGATGCTTTTCTGTAGCTTCTTCTGCAAATTGTCGGGCAAAATTGGCCGGTGGTATGCTCAAATAGCTTGGCAAAGACCGCGATTTTGAGAAATTCCTATCAAAATCGAAGCAACATTGGACTGAGTATTTTGTGGGGCGTCGGACAGGGCGGCTATCGAGATGTTAATATTGGCGTTAAGGTGTGGCACAATATTATGCTGCCTGTTATCGAGATGAAGAGTTACTCGCGGTTCGTTGTGGATTATATTGAGAAGGCTCTCTCGTCCAGCGATGGAAATCAGAAGTATGTAAAGTCTGCTCTAGCTGGTTGTGTATTCATTTACTTTTATTCATTTCTAGATTGGTGTTGAGTCAATCGGACTTCTTTATCACCTACAACGCATTGAAGGCCAAGTATAGCATTCCAAGGGAGTGTCAGCAGTTACTCACGACCAGCTCTCAACTATTTTTGGTGAGTAAAATCTATAAATGTGAAATGCATGGCGGAATAATAAACCTTTGCACACTTGCAGAAAAAATACATCGAGAGCTCATCGAAGTACTCGAACGTCTTCCTACATCTATTCCGTGATATTGAGAATTCCACAACAAGTCAAGTTGAAATCGATGGGTGCATAGATTGTCTTAGCAACGGCGATGAGTGCTTCAAAGTTTGGAAGATGAACTACAAGAAGAATGTGTTGCAGTCGTATTTGCTGCTGCAGGAAATTTGTAAGAAAATAATGCTGCGTGAAGTAGGTAGTTGGGCATTTGCATTGGTTGAAACATGTTTTGTTTTAGCTTGTACTCCAGTCAAGGGGTACCAAAGGGCGGAAGGAGATGCCACAAGGGCCCCATCCGCACTTTCTGAATGTGTCAGAATTGGAGCAGTGGAGACGGCTACTTCTGATTCGGACACACCCACTCTGATCGATACTTGCAGCGCGATATCCGAGAAATCGGGATGCTCCTCCATAGGGAAGGGGCTAATCGGGCTGCAAATCGAGCGAAGCGGTTTCGTTAAGCTTAGCTCCTACGAAAAAAGACGCTTTGATAGAGCTCTACGTCAGGGCGAAAGTAGAGAAAATGCTCTTGCTATAGCAAGAGCCGCTCTTATCTCAAGATCTGAAACGCAGGGAGTCAGATCGAAGGATCTGATTCCCACCGCTTCGGCCGCAAAGAATGTCAAGACAGCAGCCACACCTGATGTCCCCACTTTTGGCCAAGTGACAAGTCTCGTCAGGATGGATTTTGTCTCGACCGACCTAACCAATCAACCCCTATTGCCTAAGCAGATGGCACTGGTTCAAGAGGCGGTTATTGACATCTTGATTGAAACGAGCACCTGTGGCATATGGCCCAAGTTCTCGGGGTCACACCTTAAATCAGGATCGTTAATTTTCATCTGCTCAGATAGTGCAACTGCTGGGTGGATGCGCTCTAACTTTGAAAAAATTAGAGCTAAGTGTGGACTGAATTTAAAGCTGGTGGATGAGGGTTCATTTCCTAAACCACACATCGTTCGAGGTTACTTTCCACAAAGTTTGGAAATCTCCAATGAGAAAATTCTGGCCACCATTACAGGACAGAATGCGGACTTAAGGGCAAACACATGGAAGGTTATCCAGAGGGTGAATGATGGTGCACTCCTTCACCTCGTTCTTGCGGTAGATGACTCCTCCATGGCTGAACTCCTTACACTAAAAGGGAAAGTACACTACCGCTTCGGCCAGGTCAAGCTGATCCTTAAGAGCAACGACAAGGTTCAAGCTTCAGCCTGCGTTACATCGGCTAAGGTAGTCAGCTTACCGTCCTGTACCGGAGAAGTGTCTACTGTGAATGACTCTTCCAAAGCTCGTTTGATCAGTACTGCCGTTAGGCAGGGTGATCGTAGCAGCTCCATAAACTGGCCAGAGACAACGGTAACTACACATTTGGATCTCCCCGAATCAGGTTCTGGCTCTGCCGTTGGAAAAGCTATTACCATCAGCAAAGGGAGTATCAGAAACGTAAAGGCGGCTGTACCTGTGATCCGCTCTAAAGTGGAGAATACGCGCACAGTGGACCGTGGAATCGGCGGCTTGGCCCGTCACTCAAATCTGAATAGAGGCGACTCTGGACACGCTAATCAAAGGGTCGCCAAATCGAGAAGTGAATTGGCTAGGCACGGACCGATGGATCGTCCTGTGCTAGCTGCTTGCCGCAAAGTAAAGGGTCCTAAAAAGGCTCAACTACTCAGGCAAGCCAAATCCTCACAGGAGGACTATTGAGTACTTTCAGAAGTTACAGGTGAACCGTCATCATGCTAAGGGTGCGTCCGCTGCCCCTAGTAAACGGTTCGCCGAGGAGAACTCAACCCTAGGAATCATACAGAAACCTTGGGTTATCAGCGGACAAATTAAGGGTCAAGGGAAGGGGTAAGTAAACTTATAAATTAAGGCGGTGAACAGGCGCAAAGGGCGCCCGCCTTATAGACAAAAATGACAACTTTCTTCCCATTACAGATTTCTTCACCAAACTGGCACCCTGAGAGGAACTCAAAACAACGTTTGTGACTCGGCGGATTTTCCTGGTGACAGCAGCGAAGTCCAGTCAGTAAACGTACAGGCACTCTTTCGCTACTGCCAGGACAGCAACCTTGATTACACCATCGGTTGCGATGCTAACGGGCACAAGAAGGTATGGGACAGCAGCAATAACAACATAAGAAGTGAGTGTCTTTTAGATTTTCTTGTTGGTAGTCAAGTTGATATTCTAAATAGACGCTCTAAACAAACCATCCTAAATCCGATTCGAAAAAAGTACTTGATCTCACGCTCAAATTGAAAGCCTCGTTGTTAGACCACCAGAACTAATTTTTGACATACCCGGCCAACCAGAACAGCGGACAAATCGATACGATCTAAAATTGACGAACTGGAATATTTACCAGAGACTTGTCCTCTCAAAAATTGATATGCTTGTTCCATCAATTGAGTCGATATGGGACCTTGATGAAGCAGAGTTCTAGCTCAATAAAGTGTTGCTTACCTCCTACCAAAGTCACAAAAACCAATTGATTTAACGTAAGGTTTCCTGGTGCAATCATCGACTTGATATACTCAGGAAGAAAGTAAAGAAACTCTTTAATCAAGCTAAACATATGAAAAGGTGAGACATATACATATACATATACATACCTGGATAAAATGCGAAATTGGAAAAACTATGAAAACTGTGTGGGATTACTTAATAAATGGTGCTTACACGACGGACCGAACGGACACACTCAAAACCTTACTTCAGATTCACTTTCCAGGTTCGTCTATAAGTGCAACAGACGAAGACGTAAACGCAAGGGTCTCGATAGCAAGTATAGTTAATAGTTTATAGTTACAGTAAATAGTTTTTTAAGTCCAGATAAGGCTAATGGCCAGTAGAGACGGTATTTTTCTAGCTTTAATTCAGAGCGCAGTAGACGTCCTTCTGAAGGCAATTGTTGCGATACCATACCATTGACCTGGAAACAGGTGAAGGATCAATTCTATCTAGAGAAATAGGCCCTTGTGCCTTCCTTGACATTGAAGGTGCTTTCGATAACACAGGTTGTGACTCGATTGCAAGTGCAATTAGTTATAAACGCATCGAGTATTCGACCAACCAGTTGATCAGAGGCATGCTGGAAAGTCAAATCATAAACTCCTTATCTCGAGAAGTGTCGATTTGTGATAAGGCAGTCAAAGGCTGCATCCCGGCAAGGGAACTCTGCTTTCTATTGTGGTCACTAATTATCGACAGTTGTTTAGTCCACACAAACTAGGCTATAGCGCCATTGGTTTAACTGATGATCTGCTGTTATAATAATAAGTATTAAGCACAGCAAACCATCACCGGTGACATACATTTTTTTTTTTTTTTTTTTTTTAACATTCTGGCTCGCCAAGGCGATTAAATATGGGACACTTCGACCTAAAAGAGATCTTTTGTGCCGTGTGGGCCAGAAAAGTTTAGACTAGTAGTTTCCACAATCCGTGTAAAGCGGACAATTCTACTAGTCGGAGAATTCTTTATGTCCTCGGGGCACATTTGTTCCCTGAAAAAGATCTTCTTTCTAATTCCGTTTAGGGCCGGACATTCACATAAAATGTGTTCAGCTGACTCGTCCTCTTCAAGACAGAGTCGGCACTCAGGAGAGTCTACTATTTTCATTTTGTGTAGATGATATCTTAAACCATGGTGACCAGTAAGGTAACCTACTAAGTTTTTGATATCATGCCTGCTTAGGTTTAGGCATTTGCTGGCATTTTTATTGAAAGGCCGAATGGCTTGTTTGGTCTGTCTTAAACCTGGGATGCTTTCCCAAAGATGGATACATTTTCTGTATTCCCAGCTTTTTATTGCTGCCGTTGCTGCTGATCTAGGAGTGCAGCAGAAGGGTTCGGGACCTATGAAGGGTGTTTCCGAACCTTTTCTGGCCAGTTCTTCGGCCTTTTCGTTACCTTCCACCCCGACATGACCCGGAACCCACCATAGCTTGGTCTTGTTACTTGTTCCGAGTACCTGTAGGGTGTTGAAGCAGTACATGACTGATTTGGAGTCAATCGTATGCGAGCTAAGGGCGTTTATAGCTGCTTGACTATCCGTGAATATATGGATGGTTGCACCTTTTATACCAGATAAATTTATGTGGCTAGCGCATTCTTGAATGACGTGGAGCTCTGCTTGAAATACGCTGGGACTTTTTCCCATGGGTAGGTGACATACATGCTACACTCCATAGTTTAGAATTGTGAAACACTCTTTCAACCGTTTCAAGACCGTTATAGTGCCATTCACAATATGAGGATTGGTTATTTTTGAACCTATAATAAATATATTTGCAGAACTTGGGGTCTTAGTCCCAAAATGATACACCGGTTGTATATCACGATGGTCATATCTACCTAGTCCTGCCATAAGTTCTGTTACACAATTTCCATCGCTTACTGCAAACAACTTCTTGCGGGAATAGAACCGTTAACTTTTTTTTCGGAACGCATGCATTGTGTAGTAAAGAAAACTAGCCAGTTTGGTTTCAGCTTGCGATCTGCTAACATGGAGTGGGGCGTTAAAGAAAATCGAATCGCGATAATTGCGTTGCATAAGTGTGGGAAGAGTGCTGGCCAAATTTTCGAGTTGCTAAAACCACTCGGCATATCGAGAAATTTCGTTTATCGGGCTATAAATCGTTTCTCCGAAATGTCAAGAGTCGATGACAGGCCAAGAAGTGGTCGCACACGCGTCGTCCGTACAAGTGCGGTAGTGAAGGCAGTGCGTGAGCGAATTCGGAGAAATCCCCTTAGAAAACAGAAAATAATGTCCAAGGAGTTGGAGATATCAACCAGATCGATGTCAAGGTTGATTCGGGACGATCTCCATATGAAAGCCTATCGTCGGTCCACTGGTCATCTCTTAACTCCCCAACTGAAAAAAATTAGGCTGGAAAGATGCAAGAGACTTCTGCAGTGGCACGCGGCCAATGGCCATGAAAACATTTTGTTTACGGATGAAAAAAATTTTACCGTTGAAGAAGTTTTCAATAAGCAAAATGATAAGATTTATGCCACTTCATCTAAGGAAGCGAAAAAAATTGTTCCTAGGGTTTAACGAGGCCATCATCCAGCGTACGTAATGGTTTGGTAGGGGGTGTCCCACCAAGGTGTCACATCCCTCCATTTCTGTAAAAAAGGCGTGAAAACTGGGGCAAAGGTCTATCAAGAGGACGTGCTAGAGGGTCTTGTTAAAGGCTTGACCAATACCCTTTTCAATGGAAACAGGTGGATCTTCCAGCAAGACTCTGCTAAAGCGCATAAAGCCAAAACCACGCAGGAGTGGCTCAGGCTCAACATTCCTGGCTTCATAGCAGCTGAAGATTGGCCCTCGGGCAGTCCAGATCTGAATCCACTGGATTATGGTTTGTGGTCAGAACTGGAAAACATGGCATGCAAGACTCCCCACAGAAATTTGGAAAGCCTGAAAACAGCATTGACCAAAGCAGCGTCCGAGATATCCATGGATACCGTGCGTGCCTCGATAGCCCAATGGCCACTACGTTTGAAGGCTTGTGTGGAAGCAAACGGCGGCCATTTTGAATGAACCATTTTTTTCAAATAGCCAATAATGTGGGCTAATAAATAAAAAAAAAATTAATTCGATATGTTTACTAGTTTTTTTTCTATGGGACTTTGAAGTTGTAACAGAACTTATGGCAGGACTAGGTATATGTAATCGACCGATCTTAGCGTGCCATGCTAGAAGCTTTTATGGCGATTAAAGAACTGGCAAAATTGAATGGCCTTGAAGCCAACGAGGACAAAACGAAGTACTTGCTTTCAACAGACCAACAAACATATGTCCACCGACTAGGACAAAACGTCACAGTTGATAGCAGCAACTTCGATGTAGTAACTGCGTTCACCTACCTCGTGAGTAAACCTCAGCTCAACGAAAGACACCTTAGGGGAGATCCGACGAAGAACTATCCTAGGAAACCGTTGCTACTTCGCTTAATGGGTTCAAAACTCCTGACCCGGATGACCGAGTGTAAGCTCTACAAAACACCTATACTGCCAGTTCTGCTTTATGGCGCCGAGTGCTGGAGAGCTGATATTGGGTTCTTTCAAGATAAACATACTCCGTGGGATATTTGGTTATGTGTGTGATGAGAGCGAATGGAGGAGAAGATACAACCGCGAACTCAATGAGCTAAACCAAAGTGTGGATGTAGCCCGAAAAGCTGAAACACGTCGACTACATTGGCTCGCCCACTTCTACCGAATGAACAATAATGCTCCAGCAAAAAGGTTCTTCGACTTCCATCTCCTAAGCGATCGCGGACGCCAGAGCGCTTTGCCTGGAAAACTGCAAGCAGCGCGCCCGGGGTCTTAGAAGATGAAAGTTTGCGGTATCGACAGAGACTCTCCACGAGTCGGGAGCCCGTTAATTAAGTAATTATGGGCGGTTATACTAATATTTCTTTTTATTTTCATGACATGTTTAAAAAGTTCTCAAAATATCGAAAAAAAAAACAGCTTGAATGGTTGTTTCGTTTTGCATACGAATACGACCCATATCACACACATCGGAGAACATATAAGGCATGCTTATAATAATATTAATAAGAGTGAGGTTATAGTACACTGCGATCGTGTGGTCTATTAGGTTCCATTCTTATACCTTGGAGAGGTTAGTACCCTCTTCCAGAGCCCTCTCTAATCACACTTCTTTTATGAGTTGTATTTAAGTCTTGCCCGATTTATCCTTGGCAGATCACACACCTTAGAGGACAGCATCCAGTTCAGTTTCCTTGACGAATCTGAGAATGAGCTGTGGATCCAACTGTGGTATGTCATTGTCTGTTATTTGGTGTTTGCCCAAATGCCTTATCCCCTTGTGCTTGTGGGTCAATGCCCCACAGGATTCCAGTATATGGTCTGGAGTTTCAGCGGTCTCACTGCAGAATCTATAGAGTCCGTCCTCTGATGTACAAATTTTCCTTTCGTGCTCCTTGAGTCTGCAGTGCCCCTTAAGAAAGCCTTTTAGGATGTGTAGGTAATTTTTGATAAGGTAAGCTTTGAATCTCTTTAGATTGACCTTGGAGGTTAAGAAAGGTTCTGGCCCTTGTTTCTTTCTCCAGTTTCCTCCAGTTGCGTAGTGTTTTCTCCTATCCCGCAGAATGGTTCAGGTCATATAGAGTTCCGCTGCCCCTTTTCTTGCCAGAGAATCCGCTGCTCGTTATTCTGTTATTCGTGCCAAATCTGTTCAGTCTGTACAGGCATTCCCACATGAGTTTTGACTTGATGACGTAGGCGTCAAATGCCTCTATGGCTGCCTGACTGTCAGACATTATTGTTATGTTACAATTTTCGTAATTTTTCTCGAGATTGATCCCAGCCACCTGTCTATGGCAAATATTTCTGCCTGAAAGAGGCTGTTACATTTGCCCATGGGTATGTAGAATGCAAAGCCATCTTGCTCTTACCACAAAGGCCTACATGACTGGACTTGCTGTTCTTGCAGTACAATTGGTTTTCACTTGTTTGGTTGACTGGTCTATTTGATTACGATGTAAAGTTCATTTCTTTAAAAATATAGAATTTAAATTTTATCATGTTCTCACTCGGTGTGGGCACTATCTACAAGGCTTACGTGACAGAGTTTTCTTTATACTTCTCATACATGAATGAACATCAACCCACCAGCCTAATTATTCTTAGATCCCACCCTTAGCGAAAACAGAGCAGAGACAACGCCATTTAGGTGGACTGCTCATGTGGAGTGCGACCTCAAAGCTTGGAATGAGTAATTGGAAGCTAAGCTATCTAGAGACCTGGTTGACAGAAGTGGCTAGTCGGTAGAGGAAGTGGTCTACCACGGACTGTAAAGGTCATTTAAAGTAAGTAATTGGTTCTAGGAGCGGACAGTGTGGCCCACCTGTTCCTATCTACTGACATCACATTAGACATATCTTGAACCAAATTGCCATGTAAAACCGCCCAACCAACCATTGTAAACTCTTTAAACGTTAGTTTATACAATAATGTGAATTAAAAAGCAGGTAGCAGCATTTTACACTAAAATTGAATTTTTTTTTTACAGATAAACAATGGGACGGATCTGCAGTTCAATTGCGCGATTCCAAAGCGTTTGATGATTTTCTCATTGTGGCAGCGCAGCTCAATTTGGAATTGGAATCGGCGAAAAAGAGGGACCCGCATTTGAATGAATTACTTTCGCTGTTTGGGGTAAGTTTGGTTGTGGTGAACACACGCTTTATTGTTTAGTGCTTTATTAGCATGAAGCTGTTTGGTTTGGTTGTACAGATATTTAATAACAACTGTTTGGAAGCAAATTTCAAAAGATATACAAGATATACAAGGTGGCGCAAAAGTCATCTTCCTATCGGAAGAAGCATAATTTTTGCAAATGGCGGCAAATGTAAATTCTACTTTGATATTTGTGAAGTTAACTGATACAGAAAAAACTTAAGACACCAATTAACATAATCCAAAAGCAGAACCAAAGTTTATCATTCATAAACAAAATTACAGCGAAAGAACATCGGGTGACAACTTTTGCGCCACCAGACAATTTTTGCGCCACTTTGTACTTAATCGAAAAATTACTTTAAGTGCGCCATAAACGCACTTAAACAGGGTCTTGAACCGTTATAAAACAAGTAAATTTATATAATTGTGTTGCGAGTCGGTGTGTTTTCAAAGTTGCAAGCAGGGTTAATTCAGTAATAACATTTCTATACGTACATTTGATCTTGGAATTTGCTCTATAGAGTGGTGACTGCGTTCCGAAGAAATTGAACTTGCAGCAATTTTAGAGCAAAAACAACAGTTGTTTGCATCTGGAGGAAAACCTTTGAAAGTGGCAGAGCGTCTAGGAATAGTTCTCGATAGAAATATTAATTGAAAACCGAAGGTCAATGATAAAGTAAAGAATGCAGCGAATTCCTTATAAGCATGCAATCGAAGCGTTTAGAAAGTGGAGACCCAACCCCAAAGTAATTCAGTGGATGCATACGGCAATGGTGCGATAAATGGGCACATAGTCTGGTAGAAAGGGCCAGACAGGATAACCAATGTGAAATCAATGTTTAACATAAAAGACCAACCGGTCAGATGGAGATGATTCTCAATCTACTACCAATGGATATATACATGCAGAAGTAAGCCTAAAGCGCATTAGGGCATATAACATTTCCGAAGACGCACGTAGGGAAAGATGTCAGCTCCGATTTTATGTTAACTTACCTGGACTTTGATAACTCCTTTTTTTCATTAATTTTGGAGCGGGACGTATGGGAAACAAATGACCAAATGAATGGAATCGATAACCAACGACACAAAAAGGTCAAAGAATGACTGGAATAGATGTCGGCTTATTGTTAGAGGAACTGAACATACGCAGCTTAATAACAATACTTAGAAGCAACTACTTACAAGGTTAATCACCTTGAGGAAAGAAACGAGACTGAAAGGTCTCACAATGGGTCAATAATGATCTATATGTGTTGTTGTAGAGGTTGCTCTGCCAACTTACTTTACGAAAGTACATCTTTCGTTCATCTTTTTATCATAGTAGTTTCGCACGAAGTTTATATAAATTTAGATCTGCATATGAGTACGCTAATGGTATTATATACTCTGTGGACATAAGCCGTGACTGAAATTTGACATTAATGGCAGTGTTTGTTTTTGATTTGATTGTTCTGGTGATTCACCCATAATCGGCGTCTTCTTTTATTTTTGATGTTCTCTAAATTTTTATAATTCACTCAACGCTTTCGAAAAAGAATCGAATTGACTTGTTGAGTTGTTGACAAAATGGTTAGGAATGTAATCGTAATGTCATAAGTCATAACACAAGGTCCGTTCGCGAACTAAAACTAATATGCAAACGTAAATTTATATAAACTTTCGTGCAAAACTACACAAACGCGTTCGCTTACTGAGAAAATGGTAAAAAGATGAACGAAAGAAAAATGTACTTTCGTTAATTTTTCTTCACACAGAATTTCAGCTGGCAAGAAAATGAAAACTGTCAAATGATGAAATCCTATGAGTTTGGCAAAAAAAAAAAAAAACAGCTGTTACTTCTTTTCAAGCCAAACTACGATGTTTTTTCAACTTTTTACACAAAAGCGTTCGCGTACTTTTTTTTAGAAATGAGAGGATTCTCTCTCGATTTTGGAGATTTGACACTTTTCATTTGCCTACACATAAAGTACGCGAACGGACCTACAAATTGATCGAAAAGAATCTAGGTTGAAAAGACTGACGTTCTCCGTCGTTTTTGTTTTTGAGCTCTGAGCAGACCCTGAGCACGTCGATTATACTCAGATCAAAGCAAGCTCTGAGTGCTCGGATTTATTTATTTATGATATAAATTGGTTATGGTTTCGCAAATAGGATTTCTAATTTCGAAAAACTGTTGATGTGGAAATGTTTATTATAATTTTAGAATATGTTCTGCACCAATTTTTACTTAAGGAAACTAATATTTGAAAATTTAAGGTTTTTCCATACAAATTTATTTAATTTATCACTGACAAATGTCAAAATGGTTGCATGAGTGGGTGTAGATAGCTGTGTTTAATGAACAAAAGATCAGAACTGTCAGATCAAGTTAGAACAAAAAAGTACAGCTTCATGTGACAGCTCTCATATCAGCTGCTGAATTCCAAAATAAATAAATCCAAATGAAAAGTGAAATTCTAAGTTGCTTTTGAAAAATAAAATAATTTCAATAATAAATTTCAATTTGTACATTTTCCATTTTAACTTGTGAAACTATGCGAATATTTTTAGGCAAAAATAGCTAATGCAAAATTGCATGCCAAACAAACAAATCAGCGACATCAGTGACATTTGACGTCTTCAATTTGACAACTTTCACTCAGTTGCCCTTCCTTAAAAGAAGGTGCAGAAAATCCTGTACTTAACTGAGCTGGACAGCGTCATGGAACACAAAGTGACAGAATGTAAAACATTTTGGGGCAAGATTTTTGCTCATGGAACACAAAATCCTGTACTTTTCTGATCTTTTCTGTAATTTTCTGTACAGCTCAGGTTCATTAAACACACCTTATGATAGGTGAAGTTGATAACAAACTATTTGAGTGGAAGTGTTCACCCTTGAGCATAAAAATGTTTTGTTTATTACATACATATATAATATATATATTATATTCATCGCTATATATATTAGGAACTTTGTACTGTTTATGGGATCTACTTGTGATTTCACAACGTAACTAAACGCATTCTGAATCTAAAAAAGAAAAACCCAAAAGAACCACGAGATCCTCTAAAGGATAGTATCCTTAATGCTCATTCTAACGTTCACAACATTTTTTTACAATATTTTCCAAGATTACATTAAGTCAATCCTGTTTCGATTCGATTTGCATTTTAATTCGAATTGAATCCGCATTCAATCTCTCATAGTCTAGTTAATACATGAACCCACAATTAAGAAAACGCGTACCCTAAAAATGTTACTTATGGAAGAAGCAAAAAAAAAAATGTTTAAAGTATTCGTTTTTAACCTCAATCTGACAATAAATTCTATTGAGAAGACATTCAGAAAAAAAACAGCATTCAGTGCTATTAAACTATAATTTGTGCAAACGTTGTTTTTAGGCCTTCTTCTACCTACAAAAAATTTCAGTTAGAAAAGCGAAATCCTATTTCGGAAATCAGTTCCCTGAGCGAAAAAAAAAACACAAGTATTGCGCTCAGAGCGCTCTGAGCTAAAAAAGATTGACCGATTTTTTTTGACAGCTCATTGATCTGTTTTGAGCTTAAAATGAAAAAACGCCTCTCATGGAGACGCCGCCTCTGGTGCAAGATTACTTTTTTCGTTGGAAAAATCATAATTTTCGAACGGATTAAGACTTGAATTTTTATGTGAAACGAAATTCTCAAGGCTATAAATATGGTAAACTTCCAGAAAATTGTTCTACAGAACTTAGAAAAAGGAATTAACAGAATGTTAAGAACAAAGTTTTAAGATTTTTTATTTTGTGGCGCATCAGGCTATCTTATAAAACATTAATAAAATAAAATCAACTAGTATACAAAATGTTTACATATTTATAAAATAAAATAGAATACACTTTTTAGCTAGCATATCAACCAAATTTTTGGTTTGTCGTTTCCGTTAAATCTTTCAAGTATGTTGGTATCGATATCGCTTGTAGTCTTTATTCCGGTGATTCTTCTGTAAATTACCTTATTGGCAAAATGTCATGCCTTATAAGTTCTGCACCATGGTCCAGAATTTTGTGCTGAGTTAGTGTGAAAAGTTTATGACTGTATTTATCTTCTAACAGATAAGAAGTATTTTTAGTATATTCGTTGAATTTATCAACATTAATGGATTCTGTTCGACATTCCTGGAATATCGAGATAGGAGATGTCGTCTATTAATACACGCCAGTATTCTTTTTGATCTACTTACTGTGAGGTTGCTTTAAAGCGGACAGCGGAACAGACAGCTGTTTGCCTGCTAAATATATCAAAGGGTGTCAGATGAAGCAGAGTGCTTATGCACAGACAATCTGTAGGTTGGAATTTGCCCACCTTATCACGATTCATCGCTTTATCTAAGGCAGTCTAGCAGACAACCACCCCTGTCTGTAAAATTTAGTTTCACGACCGATACATATAGCCACTGAGTGATGCAGAGTTGTAAGCCCCACCTGGTGCCACTGACTTTTTTGCAGGAGAAAATTGCTACTTCAGCTTTGTTGACTCTCTCTTGTATGTTGTGTTTGCAGCTTTACTTCCTATCGCAGATTAGAGCCAATAATTTAGCTTCGTCGGAAATGATTAACCACCAAGCTCCAGAGAATAGGAGAAAGGACGCCGCCTTGCGGTGTGCCTCTGCTGACAGACCTCCTGGTAGATGTTTCGCCGAGTTTTGAGTTGGTAATCCGACTTGTGAGCAGTTGATTGGTCAATTCACCAAGCGAGCTGTCCACATTTTGTTCTGTCAGTGCATTTGCGATTGCAGATGTGTTGACGTTGTTAAAGGCGCCTTCTATAATCTACGAAAGCAACCATAATGTACTCCTGGTAATGAACGGAGTATTCGATAGTGCGCACCAAAAACTGAAGTTCGGTTTCCACCGACTTGCTTTTGAATTACGCTGTTGAGCCGCAGACAGAAGTTGCGTATTTATGTTGGTACGAAATCGATATCAGTCATGATAGACTAGTAGGTCTGATGTCTTTTGAACTAACATGGGAGCATTTTCCAGCATTGGGTATGCAAACCACTTTCACTTATCTCCAAGAACGAGAAATATGTACCAGATCCAAACAGCTCTTCATAATCATCTCCAGCGCTGGCACGATGATAACCGAAGATACGAAATTCCCTCCGGAATATTTCCCATTTTTCAAAAATAGATATCGGCATGAATTTCGAAAAAAGGGGAAAAATTCCCTCCGGAATAAATTGGTATCGTAGACAAAATTCCCCCCGGAATTTCCCGAAATTTCCTCCGGAATATTTCTTTCGCAAGTATGCTGGTGGAATTTCAAAAATCTAAGCAGTTTGTATGTGGATAAGTAGTCGGTTGCTTTTAAGAAATCAAAAAAGTGAAATAAGAGGACTATTGTGGTTCAAATAAAAAGAAACTGGAGCTTATTTAGAAAAGAAGAAGAATTTTTTCTTTTGCAAGTATTTTTCTTTCAAGTTTTTTTTCCATAATTTTATATAAAAATAAACATAAAGGTCTAACTCAACTAATCAATTGGAGATGATGATTAATTTATGTGATGGAAGCCGCGACATTTCCATTGAATGTTCAGCAAATATCTGAACATCTCCTTGTTGACCCTGTAGTACTAGTGAAATCTAATCAGAAATATTTATACCAGTTGCTGATTGCCCCCCGTCGCGTGCGGACGTGTTACTTTTTCTATCGCAATTTCGGTGCCAGTACATCGTCAAACATATGCACACCGGCCAATACAGCTCGCGAAAAAAAACAACAACAAAATCGCGCAGTGTGTGAACAAGCAAAAAAAAAGAAAATCCACATAGAGTCAGTGCCGGAGGCAGTGCTGAAACAAAAAAATCAAAAACAAAAGCGAAAAAAAGCAACAGCGCAGGGTATCCCTCCGTCCCCCATCCCACTTCATCACTGTTGCTCTTTCTTGACTATTGCATGTGTCGTTCGATTATCGTTTGGGCACTTGCAATGCTTGGGTAAAGGCAGCATCGGGCTAATAGCGGGGTCGTGAGTTGTTGATTTTGTTGGTGGACCAAAACAAATTACCGTACTGGCATAACACCTGCGGTAGATTGTTTTGGAAATCTAACGTATGTTTTCAATTCACGGCTTATGCTTAGTTAGGGCGGAGTTGTGTTTTCTTTTATGTTTGTATTTTCTAGTGTGTAGGAATTTCGTTGTGGATGTCAGCAACATTCGTGGGTTGAGGAAACATTTTTTTTTCATTATACGCCCATATTTTTTTTATAACAAACCATCTGTTTTGGCACTTAGTGAAACCCAGGTTAGCGTTGGCTCTGACTTAACAGAGTTTAGTCTACCTGGGTACAACTTAGTGCCATTATTCTTTCCCCATCGCGGTATCGCCGTTTATATACGTAGTGACGTAGCCTACCAACTTCAGCCCCAGTATGGTCAGTGTTCCAATCCGGAATTTAATTTCATTTGGTTCAAATTCCATGTCCGTAGGCAATTAATCCACTACTGTTTTATCTACAGAAGCCCCAACTTGGACAGACATTCAACTTATAATGAGTTTGAAGCCCTGTCCGATTCCATTACAAGAATTGTGACCCTTCATCCTCGTTCTGAAATCGTTATTGCGGGCGATTTCAATATACACAATTCAGACTGGCTTCGACATTCTGGTCAGACAACACCCGAAGGAAGGTACGTCGAGATCTTTGTTGAGGTAAATAACCTGACTCAGCTTGTAAATGAGCCGACACGAATACCGGACATTAGCAGCCAAACTGCCAACACGTTGGACTTGTTTCTTACCTCTCACCCCGATAAATACGCTTTGAACGTATTATCGCCTCTATGTTCGTCAGACCATTGTATCATATCAGCGAATTTCTCCTACTCCAACCACATAGTTAAAGAACAAACTCCAAAAAGAACGGTATGGCAATACGAGAAAGCCAATTGGGAAAAACTAAACGGTTTCTTTAAGAGTTTTAACTGGTCGCTGTGATTCCTCGACAGCGACGTGGATGCTGCTGCTGATATGATCACAAACATAATTCACCTGGGCATGAAATCTTTGATCCCTAACAGGATTAAAAGTATCAAACCCAAGGTTAACGCGTGGTGTGACTCGAGCTGCAAAGAGGCTATCAGGTTAAAAGAGGTAAGTTTTCGGCTATTCAAAGCCAACCCATCTGAGGAAAGCCATAAAAAGTTTTAACGAGCCAGAAATGACTGCAATGCCCACATTAATCGTGTCAAATTCTCCTATGACCAAAAGTTGAGGCAAAAAATACTACAAAGTCCCACGGGTAGTAAAAACTTTTGGTCATTTGTTAAAACATCAAGAATTCGACCTCATCATCTGTCCCGACACTCATTTACAATGGCATTCCAGCTGTCAGCTCTATAGATAAGGCCAATCTGCTTGCTGCTCACTTTGCAGGCAGTTCAACGCGCCCAGATTGTGCTTTGTCTCCCCTTGTACTCGAGCGCGTAGAATTCTCCATGGGAACAATCCACTTTCGCACTCGTACAGTGGCTAGAGTACTTCAAGATCTTGACGTTCACAAATCCGCTGGCCCAGATGGTATTTCCCCTATCGTTCTGAAGAGGTGTTCTTCTTCGCTGGCAAAACCATTGCGTAAGCTTTTCCATCTGTCCTATTCTTCAGGACTCTTTCCGGGAAGATGGAAAACAGCATTTGTTCAGCCTGTACCAAAAAAAGGCGAATCTTCTTCTCCCTCCTCCTACCGACCAATTGCACTTACGTCCCTTCTTTCTAAGCTCATGGAAACGCTGATAAACCGTCAGCTAATGAAATATCTTGAATCGCGAAAACTTCTTAATGACCGGCAGTATGGTTTTCGTAGCAACAGGTCCACTGGTGATTTGATGACATATCTAACCGAAAAGTGGAACCAATCTCTTCATCAAGGTGGTGAAAGTAAGATCGTTGCGCTTGATATTTCAAAGGCATTTGACAGAGTTTGGCATCAAGCTCTCTTGTCGAAAATGCGTGCATTTGGAATCGATGATACTCTTCTTCAATGGATTAGAAATTACCTTTCGGAACGTTCAATTCAAGTTGTTTTGGACGGTTTCAAGTCTGCAACTCACCAAATGACCCCAAGGCTCTGTTCTGTCCCCGACTCTCTTTCTCATTTTTATAAATGATCTCGGGTGTGGAACTGGAACGCCAACGTATGTTAACCTCATTAAATTCCGATCTTAATAGCATAACTCAGTGGGGTAAAACCAATAGAGTGGAATTTAATGCTTCCAAAACTCAATGCTGTCTCCTGTCATTAAAGCAAAACCCACACACACTGCCATTATCTATGAATGGCACTTACATCGCTGAAACCGAAAGACTTTCCATTCTCGGTATGTGTGTTAATGACAACCTTCGTTGGAATGACCACATATTCGATGTCGCCAAAAACGCCGCGAAATGTCTAGGCTTCCTTAAGCGTTGTAAGAAATATTTCACCCCTTCTGATCTGGCTACAATTTATAAGGCGTTTATTCGCACGAAACTCGAGTACAACGCTCATATCTGGTTCGGTGCACCAATAACTTATTTGGAGCTACTTGACAGGATCCAAAAACGCGCGATAAAACTCATTGGCGACCGAGACATCGCGAGATCGATTGACTCTCTTAGTCATCGTCGTAATGTCTCCTGCCTGTCGTTATTTTATCGTTATTTCCATCATAAGTGCACAAACGAAATGGCCAGTTGCATTCCTCCCCTTGAACATTTCAACCGCAATACCCGCCATGCAAGGAATGCTCACACCCTTAAGCCGTGTTCGGACGTACAGTGAAGCTCAAAGAATCTTTCCTCAGCCGTACAACACGAATGTGGAATGCTCTTCCCCGCTCCATTTTTCCTACACATTATAACCTACAGACATTCAAAACCAACGTGCATCGGCATCTCTCCTTTTCCTCTCACCCTAATTTCCTTAACGCCCGCGCTGTGTAGCTAATACATTATAAGGGTCCCAACAAATCCCTTTAATGCGCGCTTATTATAATAATAAAAAAAAACTTAAATTACGACTTACTATTACGCAATTTAATTTCCACTTACAGCGTCTGGGGTAACTCTAAGGGATTGGAGTTATCTCTTAAATTCCTTCGGATAATTCGTTGTTAATTTTTGCATATGTTTGAATTTGTTTATGTCACTTCACTAAATCGAACGCGAGTATAATAAAATAATTAATAACATTACCACAATTTTCTATTAAAAAAAATTAAATAAAATAAATAAATATTAGGCATTAACGGCCCATACCGGGCCTAAAACCTAGCTTCTCCAACCACTTTCTTTGGGAAGTGGAAGGGACCTACTATTTTAAGTCGAATCCGAATGACAAATTTTGAGAAGCTTCTCATGACAATTGATACTCTTGGATGTCACACGTTCGCAAGAAGTGGGGCAGTGGAATGAAAAAAAAAAAAAAACAAGGCGGGATTTGAACCGGGGACCTTTCGATTAGTAGTCTGACACACTAGCCATTCAGCCACTGCGCCCGACAAAAAGTAAAAAAAAATACATTACTAAAATCTCCTCAAATATGAGCTTAAATTATAATTGAATTAATTGCGATTGACAACTGTCAACGCCTTCGAACATAACTTCGAAAATTCCGGGGGAAATAAATTCCGATGGAGATTCACGATACTAGGAATAATTTCCAAGGAACAAAAAATGTTCGGGGGGAATTTTTTTCCCTCGGAACTGCCGATAACCCTGATTATTTGACATGATTTGAGGGATTCCTTCCAGGAGTCCCAGTCAGTTATTGCTCTTGATCTTTTAACAAGATTGGAAAGTCCCCTGCAATCATTTGTGAGTGGTCCCAATTCTTTGATCCACCAGTGTGGCTTCTTCTGTCCTCTAGGTCGAATAAGGGGGCAGAAAGCAGACATCGCTTCATAAGGGCCAAGGTAAGGTCCTTGACTTTCTGTCGAACTCGTTTGAATTGCAGGGGACACTTAAGAGTTCTTCAGAAGTAACTAGTTTGCGTAGTGTTTCTTTGTATTTCGGCCAATCCGTTTTCCGAGGATTCCGGAAAATAGATTAGCAGGGGGTATCAAACTTAAGGTTGAATTAACTAAACCGGTGGTCTTGAAGAAAAATAGAAAATAGTAGTTTTTTATTTTGTTTTTTTACTCTAGAACAAAATTGACCAACTATGAAGAAAGCTGTTTATATTCCAATTTAAAATCAAAAAAAAAACACGGGAATTCTAATTTTTGACACTTGGCATTTCGGACCACCGTGCGCCGTTTTATATCAAGCCCACAAAAGTACGGATTATACTAGACATATTTATGTCGTGACTTGAGTCTTATTAAAAAAACGTCATTACCACACAGTGCCACCTACTGTCTTAATTCGTCTTAAACTCTAATCACATTCACGAACCTACATACGAATGAACTATAATTCACTCAAACATTTATATTCGTTCATATACCAGCCATTTTTATCGATTTAATTCAGTTTTACTCAGCCACGCGGCCTATAGCTGAATTGAACAACAGCGGCCATCTTCACCACCACCGTCGCCGAAAAACCGAAAAACAGTCGTATTTCTTCTTGACGTGAGCAAAGCTGTGGTGAAGTTATTTTTTCGAGTCGATTTCGCAGCGGAAATTTTTAATTAAAAAATTTCAATTGCATTTATTTACAATAGAAATTAGTTCGTTAATTTTTCGATTTCCTCAATTTTGTGGTTTTCATACCTCAGTCGAAAGTAATATCAAAGGTTTTATTACAGTTTCGAAAAAGTGCGTAAGAAATAATAAAAAAAAAAATGTCTTGTGCGGAGAGAGATGAGAAAGTGTTTTCTGGGATGAACCGCAGCGTCGGAGATGAACTCAATTGACGAAAAATAAAATATATTCTGCCTAGCTGTCAATATCAGTTTTGCACCATAAAGAATATTAATTAGAATAGAAAAAAACTTGTTTTCAATCCCTCTGACTAACTATAACAGTAGCATCATCATAGTCATTTACGATTAATGACCCGAAGAAGTCTAGCTCGTGTCCGGTTCCCGGTGCGTCACAATGCACAGTAGCAGTAATGTGCCTACGTGGAGGAACCATCAAATTTTTTTTTGTTTATCGACGAAGAAGAAATCAGTACACCGATAAGACAACCCAATAGGTACCACCCTCGCGTCACATTCCATCTGATTCGATAGAAATGAGCGCAGTATTTAGTACGTGGTACGTTGTCCATTATCATCACAGCGGGTGTGAAACAATATTATCACTGCAAATGCCGGGTTGCTGGCTGGCTAGTAACTGCAATAAGTTTTAATATATTCACCGTCTGGTGCGAGGTGGCTTATTTCAATCCGTGGCACATATTTTGTTTATCTTGAAAGTTAGTTTTGTATTTTCATTTAGAGCTACATAGCCTAATCGCGACGTGTATACTTGCCACTGCCAGTCCCGTTTGACCACGTGGCTTGTTTTTTTTACTCTCGCTAATGTGTCTGAGAGGGTGCAAATAGGAAGAGCTAGACTATGCTCTAGCCGGGCACTAATTCGCCTGCGTCAACTCAATACATATTCATGTTTGTTTTTTTTGTCCTGAAATGAACCAGAGCAGGGGAAAACCAAGTACTCAAATTGAACCACACACACACCTATTAGTTGGGAATGCGATGTAAACAAAAAAACTTATCAGAGCAGAGCAGAGATTAGCCGCCCTTCTGATTTGCTTTGCAATTATCGTGTGATTATGGTTACTTTTGGACCAGACAATGTTAAAAATTAGTGTTGGAACATTATCACTTATGTTCGGTCCGATAATACGTAGCAATTTATTAGATAATTGCTATGGAATTGTTTCTTTCGATAGTTGTTAAGGCGAGGTTGCTGTTGTGTAGCTAAAACTTTTTTTTAAGAAAGTGTTTATTTAGTAAAATATGTACTTTAGATGTTTGTTCGGAAATTTCGTACATGTGTCCCGAATTGATTAAGCAATAAAGTATTTTGTTGTTTACTTAAAGAGATTTGCTGTTAGTGCGATTTTTAATTGAAAGATTATATGTACCTATGTATGTCTTTGCATTCGAATTGTTGGGCACGCTCATAAATACATTTGTACATTCCCATTTTAATAGTTTCTCTCGGGATGGTTTATACCTATTCGATTATTAGGTCATGCTTGCTTCTTCTTTTATTTAATGTCGAGTTTATGATCTGGAATAAAGGATCATAACCTTCCCACATCACAACTGGTCCGCCTGTGGGGTTCGCCGTTTGACCTTAAACAAAATGGACCGACCTCACGTGTTCGAATCACTGCGTCAATGAGGCCAATCAAATGCCGATGTTGTTGCATTTGTGTCATCCCGGAGTTTCTAGACCTGCCTCTCTTTCACTATTCTATAGGAACATTGATTGGCATTATTCGGCCTTAGCGAGGTATCCGTTTGGACGGAAAATTCTCCGATCTGAATAGACTCGAAGCAAAAATCCTCCGATTCTTATCAGATCGGAGAATTTTCCGTTCCGACGGATACCTCGCTAGGGCCGATTGTCTTTTGAACAGGGTTCGTAGGATCTCTACATGCCAGTACCAACTGAGCTTTGAGATAGGTACTTTGACGAGAAGATAGGTTATGCTCGCAACGTCGAAATTTACAAACTTGTGAGTGTCCTACCTTATTATGCTTTGACTAATCAGTTATAATATTTAAATTCACCCTTATTCCGACTGGCTTGTAGTTAATCGACTGTGTCGTTATTTGACTCTTAACGGTTTTGGGTCGATATTACGGGAGCGAAACGCCTCGAGTGTCTTAATTTGTATTCCACATTAGTTCCACAGAAAAAACTGACCCTAAGACGGCACAAAATCGCTACGACTCAAATAACAATAAGAGTCTCAACTAAAACGCCACTCGTAATAAGGGTGAATAAATCTTAGGTATGAAATCATTGATAAGTACATTATTTTAACTTGAACATATTCATATCAAGCATACTTTAAATGCATAGCCACGACTTTGTTGCTAGAAACTGACACGCCATGACATCTTTTCCCCTTTTGAGGTATTTGCGGTGTCTTTTCCCAGATACCACCTTCCACGACTTGTACATTGGGGTTTGTCTTGTTTTCATTCGGGGCTCACGATATTCTTCCTGCTGAGTGCACTTTCATGTATATTGTTCAATTTCTGTCCCAAATAGACAAACAATTGGAGGAGTTAAGTTTTAGGCCTTATATTAGCCATCAATGCCTAATTTGTATTTATTTAATTCCTCGTGAATGGAGATAGGTACATACTTCTGATACTGAGTCCAGCATTACTTAAAAGTTATATTTCAAAATCCCCCTTGTATGATCTTAATGCATTCCTTATTCATCTATCAAACAGTAGGACCTTTTAGAGCAAGTCCGTTTATCAAGATATTCATTCACAATCAGCAGCAGACTATTACTGTTATGGGTGATAGTACCCCTTCTTGTACACGTCTTTCGGTTGTATTGATCATGATTTATGTAGTTTTTATTGATGTTATTAGAGCCACTGCGGTTATGGTTCTAAGCAACTCGTTCATTTACTTGGATACTGTTCTTTTGACTTCTTGTCTCTCTTTTCTTGGGTGAGGGTTGATGACTTCATGTGTGTGAAGTTGGGTAATAGGTATAACACACAGTTAATGTGTATTACAAATGATTCCTTAGAGTTCTCACAGTTCACTTCGTTTTGACGACAGCGGTATCTGTCTATGTGTATAGATATGATAGAGGCAGCTATAGTCAAAACGAGATCATTCCAACGATTTCATTTTGCGCGATATGGGCCCTTCAGAAACCAGATAATAACAATTTACTCTACCTTCGAAGCAGAGAAGCTTGTTTTTGATTTGTATATTCATGCCTACAAAAATGTATAGGCATCTTTAAAGTTGTTACATTGCGTTATTTACAGTCTACTTAACGTTCACATAACCTCAAACAAACTCCTGTTTTTGAATATTTGACCTTATAATCATTTCATCAGTTATGGGGGTTTACTTATTTTACGATTGGGCAAAAACTCCCTTCATCAATAAGGCATTCAAGTCGGAACTTTGGAATTTGTGTTGAATGAACCACTAACTTGGCTGGATTCAGATTGTCATTGCGGCCTCAAGAAAGCACCACAATACCTCTTACAATGCGCTCTTGCAAGGCAAACAAGATAGGCAGATTGTTGTGGATTGGGCGGGCGTTAACTCTCACAAATCTGAACGTGTTCGCTTCTGCAAAAAAAAACAACAATTCTTTCTCATACTCGTAGCATTTGCTATAGAAACTAATCCTATGGCCTATGGGTCTTATTTAAGAAAGCAAATTAAGCTGTTTACATAAATGAACGAGTAAGCAAGGCTACAGTAGCATTTTTCTCTTTAATAAAGTTCATTCATTCAGTAATTCAAGAAGACATTGGAAAAAAATTGGGCCAACAATTGTGATAGGCGAAACAAAATTCAACAATTCAACGATCAGCTTTAATGTGTATCAGCAGAGCATTTCGTATCTTGTATAATTTCGACAGTAGGCTGTAAGGCAGCTGGCCTCACTGCTATTCTTCAAATGCTGGTATGGTTGTCTTGTGTGATTTTTTTTACGATTTCGGCAAGAGCATGCATCCGTTGTTAAATATTGTTTGGTCTTTCTTTCAATTCACTGGTCCAGTCGTGTCAGCCCACGAATTTGCATGCACACTTTCGTGAGAGTTTCAAGATATAAAATGGGTCGCCATGTTCACATGAATGTTAAATTTCCCCCTTTTTTTAAGGCGCTTGAGTGTTTTTTTTAGCCCGTTGTGGTATAAGCATTAAAGAATACCTTTTTTTTACAGCAAAGTTACGATTATAATTACGGGGATCGTAACAAGGCCACTTAATGGCATCGCTACTGGTCCACCGCTGTAGCGATATTCTTAGCCCGTCCCTGCACGGCAATGAATAGAGAAAGGATACTTACAGAAAACAGGCCACACAATACAGCAGTTTAAGTTTGACAAAATCTTTTAAGTCCCCATTCCTTAAAAGTAATTCAGAGAAAAGATCGTCTTTAAATCCATCCATATGCTAACAGGCGGACAGAAAATGATGGTTGGTAGTGTTTCCTCAGACAGGCTAAATCTTAGTCTCGTAATTAGTTAACGTTGGAAAAGGGCAACTATTTAATATTACTCAATGGGCTCACGATATGTGAAGAGTCTGTATGAGATACATCCTTCCATCGTCTGCGATCCCGGGCACGCTGCTTCAGTTGTTTAGACCAAGCGCTCTGGTATACGCGATGGATTGGTCTTTAACACGGAGGTTCTGCTTTGCTTGCCTTTTCGAACCTGGGGGCTGAAAGTCCAGGATTTTCTAGGCTGGAACATTTTTGTCCATTCGCTCAATGTTGTCGACGTGATTTAGCTTTTTGGACTACATCTACATCTTGGTACAGCTCATAGAGTTCGCGGTTGTTTCTTCTCCTCCATTCGCCCTCCTTGTACACAGGACTAATATCAGACTGAGTATTTTGAGTAAAGTCTTAAATTAGTAAAGAAAAATGTGATATCGTCTTGAGA
Organism: Portevinia maculata; assembly: GCA_949715645.1. NCBI lineage: Eukaryota > Metazoa > Arthropoda > Insecta > Diptera > Syrphidae > Portevinia > Portevinia maculata. The sequence continues at coordinate 44,625,691 of OX454525.1, forward strand.
TATCTATGCACATTCAGTAGACAGTCGATCAAGAATAAAACACTTGGAATCAGTCTTCATAAACTCTATAGTAGCCCTTGAATGTCGATCATCTCTTAACGCCGTGCTAACTCCCAAAAAAGGAAACTCCACCTGCAATATTCCTACTACGTATCACAATGGACCTTGTACTGGTCTAAGTGTGTCCGATTTTCGCCAACTGCTACTTCAACCTAATCTAACATTAAGCAAAATTGGTAGTGCCAATATATATACAGCAGCTTGCTTTTTTATGGTTTGTAAGAACATTATTTTTATAAAGGGAGCGGGCCATGATTTTAACTTTTTTTTGTATATATAATCGCGTCCGTGGGTGTAAGTGGTGAACGCCAGAGTTATTTGCCAGTGCTAGTTATCGAAATGTATCAGTTGCATTTATTTTTATTTATTTGTCAGCAAAGAACAACACTTTCTTAGACCTAAGGAAAAAACAATAACATGCATTAGTAACAAACTAATAAAAAAATTTGAATGACAAAAGAGAGAATGAGAAAAAACAAGTTAATAATTATGACTGAACACCATCCAGTAATTTTCTTTTTAGGAAGGAAATCGATAGGTTAAAATCAATTTAATTAACATAAATGCATTGTACGAAAACATTAATCCGTTAATAACAAACACGTTAGGAAACTCATAAGAAAACGACTTAACATACCCCATGTTCTATTTGCCTTATTTGTTATGGTCTCAACGTGGTTGTTGAAAGATAACTTGTGCCTAATAACACACCCAGATCTTTGATTACACACAAACGAGAAATGACCACAACATCCAAGGATTATGTGAACATGGAAGGTGATCTACAGCGAGAAAAGGTTTTGACAAAACATTTACTAACATTTTAAGAAATGTCATTTTTAATAGGCGCCAGTGGCTCACTGGTTAGTGTGTCCGACTACTAATCGAAAGGTTCCCGGTCCTCGCCGGGGCCAAGTAACATCTACAGTTTTGTCCGCTGCCCCACCTATTGCCGTCTCCAAGAGTATCACCTGCCATAAGAAGCTTCTCAAAGTTTCCGTTCGGATTTGTCTAAAAATAGTAGGTCCCTTCTACTTTGTACAAGCAAATGGTTGAAGAAGCTAGGTGTAAGGCCCTATATGGGTCTTTAATGCCTAACATATTTATTTTGATTTAGAGCACCACAGATAAATTTTCTGAAGATTTAAATTAAAAGCTCAATCAAATGATTGTCTACAATGAGGAAGTGTTTCAAGAAATTTAATAAATAAACTAAATGGATTTATTTGTATCCTGATCATTTACAAATCCAATATGAACTCAATGAGTTGCCTTAGTCCATGGGTTATTCTTCACTTGTCGACAATAATTCGATTGGGCTTCCACAAAGAACAGGTTATGATCGCTAGTCATGCAAGAAATTATATTAATTTTCGTATTTTAAAAAGATACCTTCTACTCGTGATGATATGGGACAGCTTCGTTGTAATTGAAATAGTTTTACTTCTTCCTATAACATGCAAGTTACGCCAATCGACATGATCTCCAAGCACTGTTACTCATGTAAGGCTGCTTCTAACGGGTGATTCTTTGCTTCCTAACACTGTCACAATTTTTTTTTTCAAATATCCTAACAACGTGATCTGCCATACGCCTACTGGCCCCCCTCATCACTAGTGGCAGAGTTTTTGGCAGACTTGATGGAAGAGTTTTAGTTAAGTATTTAATAAAGGATGAAGCCGATGCATTTGAACCCACTGGATGGGTTTAAGGAGGTGCCATTGATTGTGAAAGTCTCGCAAAATCCCTTGTTTAACGTTGTATTGATAGTTCGAAACGTTTTAATATCTAACAACAATATAATACTAACACCTAAAAATAGCTTAATTATAGAATTTGTATGGCAAAATATACACGTTATGTGTTATCGGCTATGCTTACAACAAAACAGATGATGACCCCGTGATTTCCCGTCATTTTGTTTCCCCACATTCTGTTTTTCCGCAACGTAAGCAAAAGTTAAGTGAATCTTCAGCGTACCTTATTATTCCATTAACCGTTGCCTAATGTGTTCCTTTCTTATTTTCCATTCGTTATAGAAAAACACGCCCCCAATTTATCATCACTATGAATAAATGTTAATCCTCAGAGATCGAAGGTTCATTTATTATAGCCGGTCAATCTTTGCATTTTCAATATCAAACGTTTCGCGCTGAGCACATGAGCACATAAACAAATAACTCTCCTTTCAATGACGTAGCAGCTAGAAATGGCATTCAATAACACCATATTAATGACTGTGAGTATGGCAAACACTAACGCTTGTTGCATATCAATTTGATGGTGTCATTGTTCTTTCAGGCAAATAAGTCTTCCTGTATATGTACATAGCAATTTTATTTATGAACTTAGTAGTGACTTTGAATTGAATATATTGTTATACTTAGAAAAAGCTGCAAATCCCTTGTTATGCAATTGTAAATGAAAACATTTGTCAAACGAGCGAGCAGGTCATAAAAAATGTATTTAAGCGGTTTGTCTACTTTTAATTCAGTGAATGAGAGAATTGGAAGAAGATTTTAATTAAAAAAGTAGCCAGGGTGGGATTCTGTAACGAGAAAATGTTCAACGCTTTCGTGTGAACGAACGATTGGCTCTCTTAATTTACTCAAATGCAAGTGTTTTTTTGACACTAAATGCCACCCCAGGAATAGTGCTAGTATATGTTTTGTTTTAAAAATGAGTACTATTAAATTCACAATAAAATACGAAAATTACGAATTTGAAGTGATTTTGAAGTAGTTTTCAACAAAAGATACGTTTCCAACCTTCAGAAGAATATCGACGAAACAACTTCCAATTATACTGAAATGATAATTAAACTCCAAAAGCCAGAAATCGTAGTTTCGTAATAGTTTTTGATTCGCTGGGTTCATCCCTTGATCCGTACTCCGTAGGATTCTGTAGAGTAGTCGATGAAAACTAAGCAAATTATAAACAACAACTGATTCTACTTGACCTAAATTAAAAAAAAAGTGTATCACACCGTACTTACCCAAAATTTCTTCTTCAAAAAACATTACTTATTCTTATTCGTCAGAGTAACACAAAACTCTTCGGCATCCAATGTAAAAACAGTTAAAGAAGAAATTCTTTTGATATTTATTTCGTCATTCATTGATTACTTTGGTAAGGCTAGCTTAGGCAAAAGACAGACTGAATGCGGCCAGTTTTGACGAAGTACACTGAAAATAATTGACAAATTTAAAAAAACAAACAAATAAATAATTTTATAATGGATAATGCCATGGCTTATATTAATTTGGTATCATCCTCTTCATCGTCATCATCATCTGATGATGAGGCGGTTGTCGCTGAACTTTTACTGAAGGCATTTGAAAAAAAACAAGTCCAGAGTTTCCTTGATGATCTCGAAAAATATTCGCAGTAAGATGTATCTGTGTTTGACGTCTCACAAATCCAACTACGCACAAACTTCACACTCAAATAAGATGTGTTTCCATTGACATCCCGAAGCGGAGAGTTCTTCTGGATTAATAATGGAAAACGACATAAGAGTGATTGGATTTTAATTTTAAATAAAACAACAACTGTTTCGCATATCAGTTTACCTTTTGCTTTATTTTAGCTTGGACAATTTAATTATGTTCGGAAGAAGATATCCTTCAAATGTCTACTACGGCTTTGTTTACAGTTTACACTGACGCAACCGATCGCTTCAGTTTTTGATCACCTTATATTTGCGGCTGTATGTCGGGGATAGTTTGACGAATAATGGCCTACAAATAACCCACAGTCTTTGGATTGTCGGCTTAGATTTTTGGCTTAACTCAGCTCCAAAGAAACCAATATAGGGGTGTCAAATCGCATGTCCTCGGCGGCCAATTCACAAGTCCACAAACGCAGTCGCCAAATAATAAATCGAACGTAGCATTACCTGTATGGCACTTGGGGCAGTCTTGTACCACAGAGAATTGGATATCATGGCTCTATAGCGTTATATTTTTTAACCGAAATTGGGATCATCTTCCAACTTCACACTGATAATATTTTTCAATAATTTCTAAACGTTCGGTGTCAAACACTGCATGATGATACTGCAAACTATACTGAATATTTTGAAACCTGGAAATAAACAAAAAATTATATATATATAAGGAAATATATAGACTATAGAGAAATACACTCTTTTCCACGTGTTTACGAAAAGGTAGTTTCTTGATTTAATTTTAAGAAAGTTTTTAAATCCTTCCATAATATGGGAAAAACCAAATGCAATATAAAAGCACCAGGGATCTTAGTTCAAAACATAATTTCATAGAAAAAAAAACAACTACATTATGTGTAAAAAAAAAAGTGAGTGAGCATAGAATTTTTTATCCTTTTCTTTTTAGCTCTTTAAGTTTTTCTTCTCTATAAAACGAAAATAGCTAGGTATAAATAATAGGTATAAATAATTAGGTATAAATAATTAGGTATAAATAGTGTAATTACACACCAAAAAAATTTGAACAAAAAGAACGTTATTAAGAGTTTGATTATCGAATTTCGCGCGATGTACATTTATATAGATGTAATATCATATATACTTTCTCTGCGCAGCATTAATGTGTATTTTTGAATTTCTGACCTCTTTACTGAAACAGCAACACTGCTTCTGTCAACAGGCATCTGTCAGTTGACTCCTGTCAAAATTTAAACTTGCTGCGTCAGTTAGTTTGTGTTTGACAGCTATTTTTATCAGACTACTCACTAATTTGAGGATAAAATGGAAAAAAGTGAATTTCGTGTGCTTATTAAGCATTATTTCTTGCGAAAAAAAACCATTACCGAGACCAAGGCTAAGCTTGAAAAATACTATGGGGACTCTGCACCATCGATTTCAATGGTAAAAAAGTGGTTTACTGAATTTCGTTGTGGCCGTACAAGCACTGAAGATGCCGAACGTCCTGGACGCCCAGTTGAGGTCTCTACACCCGAAACAGTCGAAAAATTCACCATATGGTGTTGGCCGACCGAAGATTGAAAGTGCGAGAGATTGTGGAAGCCGTAGGGATCTCGCATGGCTCAGTGGTTTCAATTTTGAATGATCACTTGGGCATGAGAAAGCTTTCCGCAAGATGGGTGCCGCGTTTGCTCACAGTCGACCACAAACGCAATCGTGTAACAACTTCACAGGAAGGTTTGGCGTTGTTTAATCGCAATATGGAGGAGTTTTTGCACCGTTTTGTAACCATGGACGAAACATGGATCCATCACAACACACCAGAGACCAAACAACAGTCAAAACAGTGGGTTTCTAAGGGTGAATCGGCGCCAAAGAAGGCCAAGGTGGGTTTGTCAGCCAATAAAGTTATGGCGACTGTTTTTTGGGATGCACGCGGGATAATCCACATTGACTACCTTCAAAAGGGAAGAACAATCAATGGGGAATATTATGCCAACTTATTGGACCGATTCAATAACGATATAAAAAAAAACCGACCTCATTTGGCCAAGAAAAAAGTTCTTTTCCACCAAGACAATGCAAGGGTGCACACATGTGCAGTCGCCATGGCAAAAATCCATGAATTGGGCTATGAATTGCTCCCTCATCCACCCTATTCTCCAGATTTGGCTCCGAGCGACTACTTCTTGTTCCCAAACCTGAAGAAATGGCTTGGTGGAAAAAGATTTGACTCCAATGATGAAGTCATCTCGCACACAAAGGCCTATTTTGAGGACCTTGACAAATCATTTTTTTTGGAAGGGATAAAAAAATTGGAGAAGCGTTGGACAAAGTGTATAGAGCTCAAGGGAGACTACGTTAAAAATATTTTTTTTTTAGCAAAAAATCTGTGTTTTATTCCAAAAGTCACGGACTTATTGACCCGCCCTCGTATCTATACACAAAAAAGGTGTGAGCCGCGCTGCTCTCACGGTATAGTTGATGTGTAAACATGTAGGCTCGTCAGCGTTGCATAAATTTAAATTGTGGGCGTGTCAATGGGCACATGAGCATCAAGGGCGCCTGGAGAGTCTATATTATAAATTTCAGCTCCCTAGCTCAAACTTTGGTTTTTTGTCGTCCGACCCGAAAATCTGACGATGTCGATATCAAAAAAAAAAAAAAAAAAAAAACAACGGCACGCAGTTGTTCTCAAACCGTCAATCATCTACGTACTAACCGTGCCCAACGTCGTTTAATTGCGGTGATCTGACGAGAACCGATTAACTCACGTGGATATATACAGCTATATACTTTCTCACAAACAGCTGCTATATTTGTGGGAAAGTATGGGGTGTTAGGTTTTATTTTCGTTACGGAATTTCCTGATTCGGTCACCGCGCTCAAAGCCCGTGAAAAAAGCTATAGCAATAGCTTAAAAATCCAGTAACTAAGGACGAAATAGGTCAAATTCGACCTTATCAGGAACAAGGCAAATGTATCCGTTTTATAACCGGCAAGATTGGAAGAGGACCAACTGTTGTTCATAGCTTTTTTAAGGACACTGAGAACTATGAAAAAAACTGGAAAGGAAGGGTAAGCAAAGCAACAAGTTAGGATCGACGGGTGATACTGAGAGCTGCTTCAAATTCAAGACATATTATTAAATTAAATTAAGAAACTACCTGTTCGTATACACGTGGAACGGAGTGTATATAGAATATAGAGAAATATATTGAAAAAAACGGCGCACCTATTGAAAGACCCTATAGTATAAATAGATTTATACATAGATTTATAGATAGATTTATAGATGGATTTATACTAAGAGTATATATAGATTTATGCTTATATTATGGATAGATTTATACATCCTTTTACTGTAATAACTTACCCGACTTTCTAGAAGGCACAATAGTAGTGAGCTAAGATATTCAGCATTTACCATATCTGGAGTCTGGTGCTAATAAATGCAGAACAGTCGCAGAGGAAGTTTTCTGCGGTGTTTTCATAATTTGTATTGGCGAAAGGAGTTAAAGATTGATAAAAGCGCCGAATTTCCAAATTGTTGCGCTTCTCTCAAAATATCAATAACCAAACCAAATGCTTATCTACAAGTAGACATTCAGCGAGACAACAATTCAAACAAGGTTTTCTCTTCATGAGTTAGACATGTAGCGCAAGATACGACTTTTGTCCCCGTAGTGAGCCCCCTAACAGTCGATCTATATAAATATTTCCAAATCAATGCAAATAAAACGCTATTGATGACTTTTTCTCGAAAGAATAATTCGAGCTCATACTCAGCTGGATAATCAGACTAATAATCCAACTGAGACCAGGATTTTTTACAGTGAAATCGGGCGTAACTTGGCAAAACCACATATCAGCTATTGCAAAGTTTACTTCTGTAAAATTGACCTCCTCAGAGAAATGATGCAAACAGCTTATTGGTATTTCGTATTGTTTTGTATGCCGTCTAAATAGAAAAGAACTTTAGTACTTTCTTGAGCCGGTCCTTATCCAAAAAATAAGTCTCTGAACCTGTTACCGACTATTGATACTTGAACCCCACGGTATTCCAGGCAGAAGCTCATGCCATCGAGATCTACGCTGTTTTAAACTCTGATAAGGGAATTAAAGGCACTAATATACATATCTTTTCAGGTAGTCAAGCAGCACTACATGCACTGCCGTGGACTATTTGACTGTAAAAAATTAATACGAGGCCTTCAGAAATCTTGCCAAATACAACAAGGTCAAACTCGGATGGGGACCTGGTCACCAAGGTATAGCAGGCAATGAATCTGCAGACGAACTTGCCCGAGCGAGATCTGCGTTCTTTGAACCTGAACCTTATTGCATAGTCAATTGGTCTACTGCTTAGGGCTAATTAAAGAATGGGCAACATCTACGTCGTAAACATTGAGAAAGTGTCCCTGCGTTCAGACAATCCAAACGATTTGTTAGGCCCTACTATAAGGAAATCATTATGTTGAATAGGGTCATATTTGAAAGCTGGTGGGCTTTCTCACGGGCTATTTCGGTTTGAGACATCATCTCAACAAAGTGAACCTAAGTCCGGAGACAGAATGTAGGTTCTGGATGGAGGACGATTAAACCTCTCTGAGCACATTCTCTGTGAATGTAAAGTTCTCCATTGGTTGAGACGACGCTTCTTTTACAGAGAGATACGTTCACAGGCGGAGCTAAGAAAACCTGCCACAAAAGACGGCTTTCACTAGGGAGGTCACTCGTCTTTTATTATAAGGCACCCCTTTGACACAAAATATCTTTTTGGACGCAGTGTCCGCCAATAGGGCAAGGGTTTAAATAAAAAAAAATTATATGTATCTACATTTTTCTCTCACGCAAGGCAAACCTATAACGCAAAACTAGGGCCCGTCCTGCTTTGAGATAAGTGTCGCTTCCACTATTAAATTGTTCTAAATTGTATTTTTCCTGGAAGATATATACATTATTTTGCATTATACAAAACTATAGCCCCGGGATGCTTTGAGATAAGTGTTGCTTCGACTATGAAATTGTTCTAAATTCTATTTTTCCTGGAAGATAGCTTCGAAAGAGAATTCCAAGGTTTGCTTATACTAAATAGGTTTTTTGGTGTCCAGATATCCTGTTGGTTAGCAATCCCGGTGGTGAGCATTAGCTACCTGCATTATAAGGAAGATCAAATGATGCCCTTATAGAAATAATCTATTTTACCTCATCAGGCTTGACTTCTGAGCGGGGGATTCGGGGTTCGAATCCTACCCAGGAACACTAAAAGTTTATTATCAGCCCCACCTCTTGCAAAAGTATGACGCCCATCCAAGAGAATAAACTGTCGTCTCAAATTGGCCGCACGGAATCGGCGTAAAACTGTTGGTCCCATTTATTTTTGCCCAAATGTAACTTCGCACACACGAATGTCTGGAGAAGTAAGGCTCTGTATGGGCTGTTAACGCCAGAATAGTATTAATTCTTCAGAACGTCTTTCATGATAGTATCTATTGAATAAGCATAGGTAAGCGACAAGTCCTCGCTGAGCCAGTGTTTGATGCCCTAAGCTATCACACCTATTAAGCTAATGCGCCAATGTCTTCGCAATTATCGTGTTTAACACTACGCTGAACGCGTTTCTATTCATCAATATCAATGTGGAATTAATGCCACAGTTAAAGGTGTTGGTTCATTACATTTGACTCTGATCTTACATTATGTATATTTTTGGAGAATATAGAAGTTATACTCATATCACTTTAAGCGGCCTTGAAAATGCCTTTCGATAGTTCACACATACTAGTGCTGTCAATTTAAAGAGCTTAATTGTATAATAGTTTGACCTTTTAATAGAAGCTCATCAACTTGCTTCTGCAATCAGCATAGCTGTGCAAAAAAGTGCATATTGTTTTACAAATGTGAAGCTCAACAAATTGTAAATACAAACTCGCATTTCCCAAGAGTAAAATGAGGATCATAACTCTGGATCCGTGTCACAACTCTTTTTGAAATAATGGGCTTGCTCCTTATTTTGCATACGAGAAAATGAGTAAAGGCAGCATCCGTTTCTCTGTTTATTTGTGGATCATTGCTATCAATGGCTTAAATGGTTCATATCTGAAAACACTTAAAATCCTCTCTTCAACCAACAAACATTTTTTAAAAACTGCTGTGTGATTATTTGTAAACATTTTGCTGTCAATCTCTTGTAATAAAGGAACACATTTTTGTAAAGAAAACAAATTTCGAAAGCTAAATAAAAATGGCACAAACCGCAAAGAACCAAAAAGCCAAACAAACCAAACAGCAAACAAAGAAGGTAAATTATTGATTTTTTTATCGCTCGTAAATCTCACTTTCGAAATTGTATTCATAATTATTTTAATTTTATTTTTTTTTTTGTTATAGAACGTCCAAGACAAATCGACACAACAAAAGAAGAAAACTGCTGCGGGGAAATCTTGCTCGTCGTGCGGTTGCAAATGGTTCCTTGGCAGTCTTATGTTGCTGGCCATTATTGCCGGCGTTTTGCACTATGACACCAAAACAAATGGTAAGGGTGTGTTTGCAAATTCAGCCACAGGAAAGGTGCTTAAGAATGCAGGTCTGCTGCCATATGTGGAGAAAAGTTACGTCGTTTTTATGACGAACACAGCAAGAGGGTATAAGTGGGCCGAACAAAATGTTCCGGGCTATTTAACACCTGTCGCAAGGCTAACCTTTGATCTATACAAAATGGGTCGTGGTGCAGTGTGCAACGCGATTGGGTTGTTGAGGGACTACACTGTGGCTAAATGGCCAGCTGTGTCAGCTGCGGTAAGTATTATTTTTTAACCGCGTTTATACTCTTTCCAAACAAATTTGAAACTGAAGGAAAGTAACAGGAACCTTGAATTATCTTTTCCTATCACACAAAAATGTCAAAATAAATAAGCAAACTTTTTTATAACCCTGACTAGATAATGCTACTTTCTCGTATTTTTCTTGCAGCTGCATGTCGATAAGGGATACTAAATGTTTGTTCTCTTTTCACGTATTTTATAACTCAATAGACAACATGTTCCAACACACTCTGCTAGTCAATGTCGTTAAGAGAAAGCATTCCATTCTATGTGTACCAAAAATATAGTTCACGCACGGAGGTAACGTTGACTAAGCTGGGCCTTTGGCATGGATATGCGCCGTATATAAAATAGTTTCTTCTCGGAATAGCTGTAGGCTGTCCGTAAAATATGAAAAGGCTATTTTAAAACCGCAGAGCTTAGTACATATTTCAAAATTGAGCAATATACCTTCTATAACGTTGTCCCAAATATTGGTACTGTCATCCAAATGCCTCACTGCGGAATAAACATGACACAGAGATACGTACATTGCTAACCTAAAACCTGATCCGGCCAACTTTTTTTGTCTATTTTCATTATCGTCACGGTTGCATGTTGATTAAAAAACAATGAATGCACTGTATTTTTGCTCTAGGTAGGGCATTCTCAGTTATAACATCAAGTGGAATGGGAAGATGATGTACCGAACAGTGTACCGACAACATGTTGTTCTATAGCTAGTCAATCGCTTAATGTCAACTTTCACACACCATGTAGGTAGTAAGGGAAATACGAAATACTGTGGTTAATTGCAAAAAGTTGCATGCTTTGTATTTCCCTCCAGTTGGCATATTTGTGCCTGTACCGATCTACATACTCATACGCTTTAAAATATACCATTTAGTTTCATCATTAATCGATCAAATTTCCAATTGCCAGTAAGCAATTTTAATTTTTATCACTGTCAGTAATTTTAATTTGAATTGTATTTCATTGCTGAATTGGCTATAAATTGTATTTCCATCGGTATTAAACTTCAAGAAATCGGATCAGTATAAATCAAGGTCCCTTTCCATTCGCTTCGTAAACATGTCCGTGGAAGTAAACGTTCATTGTCACGTTCAATGTACATCTCAAATTGTCAATTTCTTACTGAAAGTGGTAATTTATTTCAAGGCTTTCTCCATTTTCCAGTACTCCTTCAAACTGAACCGTATGAGATCATAGATCGATTTCAAAGTTATTTCCTTCAAGTTAAAACAAATCTTAATCACTTATTTCCATTTCATACTACAGTTGGAGCAATACATTCCCGGCCTGCCGAAGAAACTTGAAGATGTCACCGTATGGACTCGCGTATTCGTTTCCGATAGTGTCCAAAGGATCATCCACTTCTTTGAAGTTAATGTCCTTGTGTAAGTTACATAAAAACATCTCATTTCTATAAATAAAATTATATAAATTTTTCAATCATTATAGAGGAACATTATCGCCCGAAAATCTTGGTAAAGCTCTCAATCGTACACAGGTTGCCGTTATCAAATACGCTAACGAATTCAGTCAACAAATGGATGCATGGGCAAAACGGAAATGATTCCCGATAAAAACGTCAACTGTGCGCTTCATAGAGTGAAAATTAAATTGAATTTAAAAAGTCAACAATACCATAACACATCAACAAAATCCAACAAATAATAGAAAAAGTAAAAAAGAATTCTAGGTCTACTTTTTTTAAGAGAGAAAACTAAAATAAATTAAAATATATTTAAGAAATAGACACAAAATATTACAAAATACAAAAGTTTAAATAAAATGTGTGAATGATACGATGGAAAGAATTTGCGTGCATTTTTGTTACCTAACTGATTCCTTTTCTCTTTAATATTTAAGTATTTTGTTTGTTTTAATTTGTAAACATATACATAGCTCTAATTACGGTAAAAAAACATGAAATGAACCTTAGCTGTAAATTTAATGGCTTCTTACGAAATTTCGTTGAAGATAGTGTAATTTTTGTAGACAGTTAGTCATACAATCAGTGGCAAACACATTTCAAAGCATTTTGCAATCGGTCAAGAATGCAAGTAGTGACAAAGATTGGTGAGCGGTGTACCTACGCGAATAATTCTATAAAGCTGAATAGGGTTGGTTTTTGAACATATATCTGCATAAAAAAGTAAGCCATAGCTCGGCAATCTTGATAAAATTTAAACTCCGCATAAAAAAAATGTTTCCTAAGGATGTTTCAATTCTCCAATGGTTCGTTTTTATTTTAACTTTTTTAACGATATTTTCATTTATTCATCCTATTGCACGCACAGTATACCCAACGATCCGTTTTTTAGGTTATATGAACGTTTCAAGTAATAAATCGTAAGGAGAAAAAAAAGTAACTGAAAAAGATAATTAATTTCAGCAATTCACATACATTTCCAAAATCAAACAACCACTTCTTTACTTGAACTTCGCCTTTCCATGGTAAAACAAGAGAAATAGTAGCTTAATTTCGAGTACATTCATATGTGAGTTTTGTTAAGTAATTATTTGTTTCCACTAATTTGTAATATTATTTTTTATTTAATAAAAATTAAAAAAAATTACATAATTTGTTTTAATATTGTAATAAAAGAGATTTCTTTAAAAATAACATAGGTTGTTTTTTTGTTTAAAGCTGTTGGTAATAGGAATGTTGCATTGCATTATTTTGTTTTAGTGGAGAATTTTTCGAATTTGAAGCTCGTCAAATCCGTTTCGAACTACTTCGCTCCGGGTGATTCCCAAAAGCGAACTTTGGTCGAAAATTATGCTTCCAATATTTCTATTGAAATGTCGAGTTTTTCTAAGTGTTTCCAATTTAAACTTCCACCTCCGACTACACACTACTATGTAGCAACAACCAGTATTTGTCAGTACTTACAAAAACACGATTACACTATATTCGGGGAAGAACCGATTTCAGTGTAAAATTTTATTCACGAAAGAAGATTTTCGCTGTCACAAGGTAAAATTTTGAATGAGTGTTAAATTGTGGATTTCAAGTGAAGTTTTTGACCAATTCAAAGTGAAAGTGTATGTTTTTGTAGCTGCAGCATAGTAGTTTCAAGTTATTTTGGTAAGTTCTTGTTTGGCAACCTTTTTGACTTGTCAGAAAATTTTCTTCTCAAAAAAGCCAACTGGAGACGCTGTAAACGGCGTAAACCTGCCCCATCTTAATGAGATTTTCAGTTGAGTGTTAAAATTGCAAATACATATCCACTTCTATTTCTCTGAAAGAAGATGGTCCGTACCTACACAAAGAAAGGGAGGGTTGAAATATCCGAATCGGTTTATATGGCTGCTATTCGTAAAGTCATGTTTCAGAAGAAATCTTACAGAGAAACGCCTGCAAAATTTAAAATAAATTTAACAATTTTATTTAAGAGGGTAAGAAAGGCTAGAAAAAATCAGAGTGCTGTTCAAGAATTTGATGAATCTGGTCCTATGGGAGGTGAAGTGTGTCTAGTCTCACTGTGCTGTGCAGGACAATCCAAAATATTCTGCAAGACAGATATTTAACACTGACCAAGAAGTGTCGCTTAAAGAGCACCTCATAAAATGTGCAAAGCAGTGATAGGGCCTAACTATCGCTCAAACAAGAGATCTTGCTAAGAACTATGCCTCTTTTATAAAAATTAAAATCACCGAAAGGTTCAATACTAACAAAAAAGCTGGAATTGACTGGATGCAATCTTTTATGAAGCGGCACCCAACCCTTAGCTTAAAAAAGCCAGAAAGCACATCATTTTCTTTAAAAACTGAACTACCGTCATGGAAAACTACCAATTTAAGCCACATCGCATTTATAATTTAGATGAAACGGGTGTAACTACCGTCCTTTCCAATCCAAAAGTAAATTACCTACTACATTATGTGTTCCAAAGTGGAAACGTTTCTATTTTTAGGTGATTGTTGAGTCAGAAACGAAACAAGTTGGTCAAATTGTGTCGCAAGAGCGTGGTGAGCTAGTTACATTTGTTGGCATTATTAATGCTGTTGGTTCAGCTCTCCCCTCAGTCTACATTTTCCCCAGAGTAAAGTTTAAAGATGTTTTTTTTTTTTTAAACGGTGCTCCTAATGGAAGCATTGGACTGGCAACAAAAAGTGGATGGATGATCGCTGAAAGCTTTGTAGAAACGCTGAAACATTTTAACACTTATGCAAAGTGCTCCAAAAATGATCATATTCTTCTCCTACTTGATAACCACACGAGCCATGTATCTTGAAAAGATAGTGCAAGTCAATAGCCGATTTGTCTTTGACATACAGTTTTTAAGGTCTGCATCGAAGACTTTAAATTTTATATATCCACTCATTGACGATATCTCCATCGTTTCGCGAAATGTGATAAAATGTATTCTTCCTGGTCCAGTTGTTCTACATCTCGAGCTGCATTTAGATACACTTTCGACACTGATTTAAGAAATTTCGTCATTCGCTAATTTAATAAAATTTCATGTTTATACCTACCCCACAAGAGTTTTAGTTTTGTTTACACATACCCCAAGGGCGGGGCAGATGTAAACAATATTACTTTGTTTTTTAAGGGCAGTGATTTTTATATAGATTCTGATATAGTTCAAAATATTTTATACAAATGGAAGGCCAATAGTGAAAACTTAAGTTTTGTTCAAAGTCCCGTGATATTTAAAGCCCCAAATGGATTGCACGATCAAACTTCTACAATTCGTTGACACCATCCCATACTCCCCCTACCAACAAAGATTTACAAACAAAATATTTATTAATATGGACTCCATAAGCTGAACGGAAGAAGAAAAATAATCCGATTCTGAATATAAATATATTAAAATAGGTGCAGAGGAAATTCTTAAAAAGTGGGTCTTCTGTGCTCAGACCAGACGTCCTCTAAGAGGACAGCCTTTTATTTGCCGTAAAAAAATGTCCGTTATCCTTTTCAAAGAACAAGTGTTTTGTCGTATTTGTTTTTCTCAGTTATAACAATTTAATTCAACAGACGGAAATAAAAATAATGGAGAGCAGCAGAATTCTTAGTGTGAACACGGTCTTAAAAAAAGTATTTTCATTACAAAATGTTGACTCTTAACTCACCCATCCCTGAATCAGAACACCATAATGTTCCTATGCACGTATTTATCTGCGAACGAACCAATTCATCTGACAGATCATTCATTGAGCGTGATGAGTTGTGTGATAATTTAAATAAACGCCAAAGCGCATATACAATCATGATATCCAAGGAAAATATGTGATGGATGAAAATGATCCAAACGAACAACATAGGTACCTATTCTTTTTCCCCTCAAAACCAAGCAAAATTACAGCGTCTAACCCTTTCTCAAAATCCCTACCGCGGTGAATACTGTCGATCATAAAGTGACATTTATTTTATTAACTGTCAAAAATGTCAAATTTGTTTAGTTGAATTCTATTTGCCAGAACTTTGTATACGTTTAACGCTGGATTAATAATCTATTTCAGAAGGCTGTTATTACTTATCATCGCCGATTCGACAAAAAAAGAAAGAAATACATTTTTTTTTAAATTTATTTTAATTTGATAAATATGAATTCATTAATTGCCTATCTATACAGTCATCTGCTATCCGTCAGGGTAATATTCTTCATATATTCCCTTATTGTTGCGTTGTCATTCGAAGCAAATCTGATTCACGTCGGGAATGGCGTGAATAATGATTTATTTAACCCTTGTGTCTCCACCTAATTAAAATTCGTCTTGTATAAGTTATGGTCACATCAAATACATGTAATAAAAATGCTTCGGCGTACGGAAAGTCACTAGGCACACGGTTTCATAGCTGTCAATATGCAAACGGTAGAAGCTGCACTATCAAAACAGTTAGTGCGGCCGCAGCATCACCAAGCATAGCATAACAACCACCAAACGCTTTCCAAGGCACAAATGACCCGCTAAGCTACAGCAAGAAATTCCAGCCAGCAGCAGATTAACGGATCAGCGTTATCTCAATGTTAGTGGTAATGCTGCAAACGGTAGAAGCTGCACTATCAGAACAGTAAGTGTGGCCGCAGCATCACCAAGCATAGCATAGCAAACACCCGTTAAGCTACAGCAAGAAATTCCAGCCAAGCAGCGGATTAACGGATCAGCGTTCATGTCTTCATGTTAGTGGTAATGCTAGTTGTAGTATATAAGTTAGTTCGTTTTGTATTATATAAGTTAGTTATTAAGTGGAGCTGCCAGTGGACGGTTGTAAATATTCCTAAGCTTCCTCATGGAGGAATTTAATAAGAATAAAATATAAATATTCCTAAGCTTCCTCATAGAGGAATTTAATAAAAATAAAATAAGAAATATATTTGAACAAATTGTGTGTTGTGTTTAATTTGAAAAAGAAATAAAAATTATTTTATACACCAGACACACCCGGGTGTACATGTTTGTTTTCATACAAGATGCATGCAAGGCGAAAACCTAAATAGGGCAAAAGTTAACAACGAATAGATATGCGTGCAGAAAACGACTATGACATATTCTGGCTTTTGTTTAATTTCTTTTATTTAATGTTTTTATATTGATAAGAATACTAATTAAGGGGAAAAATAAATAATGAATAAAAGCAAAAAATGTGTTCTAACAGCTAGCGCAAGTAGTATAATCTGTACGAGTAATAATTGCGTTTGCCAGCTCTTCTTTTAATATGTGGCAACACTAGCTCACGACAAAGTTCTTGCAGAAATCTTCGACGGGCGCTTGTTTCAATTTTCGTGTTGGTTTTATTGTTTTCTTTGTATATTATATATGCCGCGAGAGCCGAAACATCCACCATATTGTAAAAGAACGCCAATGACCATCTTAGTGTTCGGCGCTTGCAGCTATATTCCCCTAACATTCTTATCCATGGTATCCACACCTCCTTTCAGGCGATTATAGTCGAGAATTATTGCTGTTTTTTTTCGGGTCCTACAACTTCCTTTGCATAGTGATTAGTTGATCAAAACAACAGGTTTATTTATCTTTGGGAGGTATGAACATAAAGTGACGTCGTCCTTGAAACAGGATACACTGGAATTAATTTCTCTGGAATGACCTTTTGGCACCAAAAGCTGGGGTGGAATAAACTTCCGCCTTCGGTTTACTGTTCCCACAATGGAAAGTTTGTATTCTTTCATTATTTTTTTAGCCAAACTGAAAGTTGTGAAAAAATTGTCGCATGTAATATTTCGGCCAGAACCTTTGAATATGTTAATCAAATCAAGTACAACACGTTCCCCTTGTTTGCTTTCACGAATACCATCTGCACCCATACCGACGTAAATTTGTCCTTGCAGGGGATATGATGATGATGCATTGCACACCCACCATACCTGAAAACAAATTTATTTATATGTACGAGTATAAATAAAATATAGTAATAAATGTTAACCTAAATTTCAATACCTTTATGCCATATCTGGCTGGCTTGGAAGGTATATATTGGGTGAAACGTGTTCGGCCTCGATACGGGTATAACTGCTTATCTATAGTAATATTATCAAAGACTTAAGGACATCAGCCTATCAGGAACGAAACTGATACCAGTCAAAAAAGTAAAATATCTAGGACTCCATCTAGATAGTAAACTCCTCTGGCGAAAACATACAGAGGAGATATCCAAGAAGGCCACCCGCGCTCTCATGATATGTAGGAGCCTAGCGGGGAAGGCATGGGGATGCAGCTCAAACATCCTGCGATGGATGTACACTGCAATCATGAGACCAATGATCACATACGGAGCGGTAGGATGGGCGAAGCGAAGTGCAAAGACTGGCGTGCCTGTGCATTACCAGAGCAATGCGTAGCTGCCCAACCGCAGCCATGGAGGTGTTATTGGAACTGACCCCTCTACACATCATGGTGATTAACGAGGCAGACAAAACAATCCTTAGGATGGCAAAGGAGGGAATTGGGAGAGGGAAATGCATCGGTTCGAAAGAACACGGTGACTTGCTCAAAAAGCTCCCACTTCTTGGCATACCTAGGGACGACAGCATCAGGAAATTCAACTTCGAGAAGAATTTCCAGATAAAGCTCAGCAATAAGGAGAACTGGAGCAATGAATCCATAACTTATGGACTGAGCAACCACACAACAAAGTGGTATACGGACGGCTCGAGGACCGAGGAGGGAACTGGTGCATGAGTGTTTGGACCAGGAACTAAGCACTACGAATCCATGGGCAAATGTACCAGCATCTTCCAGGCAGAAATATGTGCCATAGACAGGTGCGTTCGAATCAACCTCGAGAAAAACTACAGAAATTGCAACATATTAATAATGTCTGACAGCCAAGCAGCTATAAAGGTTCTTGACGCCTACGTTATCAGGTCAAAACTCGTGTGGGAATGCCTACAATGACTGAATAGACTAGGCAAGAATAACAGAATCTCTATCTGCAGGGTACCTGGCCATGTTGGCATTACAGGCAATGAGGCAGCGGACTCTATGGCAAGAAAAGGGGCAGAGGAACCCTTCATAGGACCTGAACCATTCCGCGGGATAGGAGAACACACTATACGCGAAGAGTTCAGGAGACTGGAGGAAGAAACAAAGGCCAAAACCTTTCTCAACCTCCAAGGTCTGAGGCAAGCAAAGAAACTCTTAGGAAATTACAACCAAAAGAGATTCAAAGTTTGTATCGGCCTTAACAAAAACAACCTAAGAATCCTAACAGGCCTCCTAACGGGGCACTGCAGACTCAAGGAGCACCTGAGGAAAATGGGCATATCGGAGGACGGGCTCTGCAGATTCTGCAGTGAAACCGCCGAAACTCCAGACCATATACTGGAATCCTGTGGGGCACTGACCCACAAAAGGATGAAATATTTGGGCAGCCACCAAATAACAGACAAGGACATACAAACCATGGACCCACAGCTCATTCTCAGATTCATCAAAGAAACTGGACTGGACGCTGTGCTCTAAGGAGTGTGACCTGCCAAGGATAAATCAGAGCAATACCTCGACACGCTTCACAAAGAAGTATCTAGAGAGGGCTCTGAACGAGGGCATGAACCTCTCCGAGGCACAAGCAAGGGGACACAATAGACCAATAGGTCGCAGTGTAATATACCCTAACCAAATATTATTATTATTATTATTAACATTATCAGCATGAGCCAAATCTCTGATATTGCAGCAGCTTTATCATTTGATAAGTGTTCTTGTCGAGTATAACCATTATCGAAACATAAGCATACAAAATTCTGCGTTTTGTATGTGTACACCCGGGTGTACCCGGTATACATTATGATGAAATTTGGCTTGAATACACTCAAACTAAAGTCGTATTGGCCCAAAACACACGTATACATGCACAATACTTTGGAAAATATATTAGCCGAGAGGTACTGTGCTCAACAGCGGACAGAAATGTGAAGAGGTATATGTTAAGATTAACTCTTATACAGCAAGCACACCCGGGTGTACAGGTGTAGACACAAGGTTTAAACAATTTACAAAAAAAAAAAAATTAAAAATAAAATTGCTTTGTATTTACCAGCATTGTAAAGGATCTTTCATTACCGACTTGACAATTTTAGGCTCTCACAGTGAACGCAGCCTTAGACGGATTACCAAACTGTCAATGTCAAAATATTCAGTAAAATCAACATTTTCATCATGCTGAAGTACACGAATGAGCAAAGTTTATGAATAATAAAATTTACTATAGAAATTCCGAGTCGGTGGTCGCAACTTTAAGAGCGTTAACGCCAATTTTTGGCCGTAATTCTCGTCCCAGTAGACAAGCAATTCATAGTTTAGTGAAAAATTTTGAGTCAGAATATTCGCTGATTGATGTTGACGTACCACCAGTGAGACTACGTTTTGCCGGAAGTGTGGAGAATATTGCTGCAGTAGAGGCTCTCCCAGACCACATTATGGCGAATTGTGACTAAGGATCTTGGCCTACACCCTTACAAGATCAAGCTGACTCAAGAACTAAAGCCACTTGATTATATGAAGCGACGTACGTTCTCGAATTGGGCTCTGGACATGATGGAAGGAAATGAAGAATTTCATCACAAAATCATCTTCACCGATGAAGTGCATTTTTGGTTAAACGGGTGCAACAATCGAATTATTTAAGTCTCAGTTCGGTGAACGTGTTATCTCGAGAAACGCACCCGTCTATTGGCCGCCGAGATCGTGTGATTTTACGCCTCTAGACTTTTTTTATGGGGCTAAATTAAATCATTGGTCTTTGCCAGAAAGCCGGCGACGTAAGAGGTGGTCAGAGCCAATATTGAACAAGAAATAGCGACCATATCGGTCGAAATGTGCGGCCGAGTCATCGAATATTGGGTTCAACTTATCGACCGCTGCATACGTTCCACTAGTGCACATATGAACGAAGTCGAATTCCATTCATAAATGTTCTGATAGTAATTTAAACCAATAAAATTTTTGTTTTTGAATAGTGGTTTGCATTTTATTTAAAAAAGAAGTTGTCAAGTCCTTAATGAAAGACCCTTCATTTAGGCTGTGAAAACCTTATAAAATAGAGATTTGGATTTTGGAAGTGAACAAAAAGAACAAAAAAAAAATGTCCAACACAACCATTTCATTTTTTTTTTGCGACCTTAAACAATTATGTCGGTAAAAAAAACGAAAAACTTCACGAAATGATTTTTTTAAGGAAAAACGGTTTGGGTAAATGCCAAATCGAGATGTGATTATGTATACCACCCGACAAATAGCAGAATATAAACGTTCAGTGAAAGGGAATCGAATGTTTGAATCCGATTGGCGATTCACGTGGATAGCAGAATAGGGCTAACAAACAAACAAAATTAAGAAAGCAGAAATTTGTTTGTTTGTGTTTTTAGAATCAAAAGATTATGTAAGAATAAAATAACAAAAATTCTAAGTTTTTTGTTGTACATGAATGGAATACTTCTTTGTGCTCGCCACAAATGGCTTTTCTCCTCTTTATCTATCTATGTTTTGGCTGTCCTGAACTAAGTATTCAGTTCCAATTCCAATATATTATTTAAAACATCTCTGATAGAAGTTGGAACTAAAAGCCACGTTCTTATTACTAACCTTCGTTGATTCGACTACGGAAAAAGGATATTTCAATGTAACCGCTGCGTATACTAGACACTCACTTTGATTATGTCAGTAGGTACTAAATGAGCTATACTAGGCAAGAATGGAACACTGAGCGAAAAGAAAGTGAGAACAATTTGAACAGGCGTAGTCGATTCGACGAAGGTAAGTAATCTAGTAATCGAACAGAAGTTAACAAGATTGACTGAAACCCCAGTTTTTACTTCCGCAAACGGAGTGAATGACATATGGACCACTCCGCATACGGGTCCGCAAAACGACGTTTTTCGGCTCCAATTAGTACCTATGGACATTAAAATAGCCACAGACTCTTATGCTGTAACCGGGGGGTAGGGGTGTTAGAAGTTCATGTAGCAGATGGTGGCACGCTTGCGGAAGGCCGGGCAAAAGCTCGTCGGCGGGGGGGATTCTTCCTGCTACAACCAGTACAAAATAAATCGTGCCAAATATCTTATCGATATGGAACCTGTTGGGAGAAGTCACTTGAAGAGGTGATTTCTTATACAAAAGAGGTCTGTCCGAAAGAGGGGAGCAATCATGATGATTACTGTATAAAGCTAAAGGTAAGAAGGTATATAACAGTTGAGGATGTAGATCTAGAAATTTAAGGAAGTATAAAGTCAGTAAGAAGGTATTAAAGTAAGAAGAAGTTATTTGTAAAGCAGATGAATCAAAGTAGAGGTAGGATCAGATAATATTGATCCTGCGATGACCGAACAGGGATTTCTTTATTGGGTTCATCGCTCATCGGCTGTCTTTACCCGCCCTTTACTAACGAACTAAGTCGATAGCTCCATGGCCTCTCCTTGCCGGAATACATGTTAGTGGAAGGCCCCTTATTAGTCTTGCTTACGCCTTAACTTTCCATATTCTACCGATTACGCCCTCGATTGCCACAAGTAATAATTTCAACACATGTTTTTAATTATGATAAACAATGCTAAATTCAGTTTTATTTACACAATTCATTGTATTCTATTCATTTAAACAAAAGAAAGGTACTCGATAATTGTAAGGGTAGGCTTGCATCGGCTATAAGCATAGGATACGTTTTCAGTAAAATATAAAAAAAGGAAAAAAAAACGTTGATATTGACTTACAATCTGTACTTGTGTACTTAGAAATATGTGATAGATCGCTAATCGATCGCTGGTAACGTGTTTCGAACTTAAGATATTTGATCAAATGGAATGGTAGGTAATTTGTTCTGCATTAGGATTGAACATATATGATGGTAAAACACAAGGAAACATTGTCCTAGCTGGTTGCCAAAAGAATATATAAAACAATGACTCACTTACAGTTTTGTGTGGATAATCTTGATTTTTCTTACTGCATACTCCTTCGTCATGTGCGCACACAGTACGATGTGAAATATTTATGTTTGTGATCATTGATGGTTCTCACTGTTAGGAAAATTGAAAGGTTAACTATATATATATTTTATATAATCTTTAAGGCATTACCTTCTTTGATCGAAATACAAATTAATCCTCTACCTCTTACCCTTATTAAAAGAAAACTTAATATCTAACACAAAAAAAATATTAGTTAATTGCCCCTTATGGGGGTGTTGGTGATGCGGTATGCAAGAGTACTTCCATGCACCATACAGTGATCTGCTAACAAGCTAGCCAGCTACAGACGTAAATAGTCGCTTGCCTTGATCTTTCGGTGGTTAGCGTGGCGGATGGTGGTGACGTCGAGTAGGGAGTTGGAGGGAATCAACCAGGTCAGGTGTATGTACACCGAGATGAGTATGCTGACTGCTTGCGGACGCCTTTTTTTTGTTTTCGGAGTTGATGATGAGCTGAAATTTGCTGATGGTGACAGGGAGGAGAGATGCTTGCGTCCGGCAAAGTTCTAATGGTGGCGCAGATTGCGGGGAATATCCTACGTGGTTCTCTGTAGGGCAAATTCGATGCGTTTGCGGGCGATGAATACAATTTTCGATGGGCACACCACGTGCTAATATCAATGCGAGAGGTGATCGGCGGAGGAGGATTTTGTTCCTCTTGATATATTCGGCGGGGTGATGCAGTTATCGCAGGGTGCCCGAATCGTATATGCCGATAGATTTCGATTGCCGTAGGAGCAATTTGAGGATTAAACACTTGCGTAATCTCTCGCCGGTTATCTCACAATCTAAAGAGGAGAATAGAGTTAGGAAATCATGGATGCCCGAAATATTCTGCAGTACCAATTGCCTGTATTATTTCTGCTCGTAATCCACGCGGTGGATGATTTCGTCGATGGACGTAATTTTAAATTGGCTTTGAGGCCGATCACTCTGGCGGTGGGTATAATAAATTATCTTATCCAATGAGGAATTTAGCAAGTTAATATCCCTGAATAAATACGCAATCAGAGACACTATAAATTTCTTAATTGAGATTGAACAGTAACTCTTATATTTTTTTCACTCACGTTTCTTCGATCCTGTTTGCTTTTCAGCCGCCAAAATGAAAATGAATATAAAAGCTTGGTTACGTTTTGTGGTGGCATTTATATTCGCTGAAAGGGGGATGGGGAACTTGCAGCTTCCTGTGGTAAGTAGGTAGCGATGCACATGTGTACAGCGGCTTTCCAGCGTCTTCCGCCAGAGTATCTTAAGCCGGTTACTTTTTTGAAAAAAAGAACTTTTTTGATGAGGGTTACCAAATTGTTGGGTGGATATTTCCAAGGTTTCCGCTACAATGCTTATGTGTTGTGAGAGTTTGCTCGCTATGCTCGGCTAAAACTGATCCAAAAAAAGGAACAAGTCGAGGCTAAATGAGAATCGAGTATCGCTTCGAAGCAAAATAAAAATCAAAATAATTTTTTCATGTTGGTTTTATTTCTTGGAACAATACACATTTACTTTAGGTATAGGTACCTATTTCCATTTCTCCAACGAATTCTTCTGCGAAAACATTATAAGAAACAAATAAATGTTTAGGTTATCTACATCAGTGAATATGTTACTTACCTTTCAGTATGACTTTGTGCCGGTCCGGCAGCATAGCAACAATATCCTCAAATTCCGTTCCACGATTGGTAGTTTCGTCTATATCTTGTTCTGGAACAGATAGTGCGCAGGGCAGGTGTCAATACGGAAGGCACTATCTTCAACAGATCCGTCTAACTACTGGGGTACGCGGACGATATAGACATCATCGGCCGATCTCAGCATGCCGTCTTAGATGCTTTCATGGCGAATGAAGAATAGGAAAAATTTGTTGGCATTGGTTGGCATTGGAGTCAACGAGGTATGTACTTGCTTTCAACAAACATCTGTCTACCGACTAGGACAAAACGTCACTGTTCATAGCAGCAACTTCGAGAAATTAAGGGAAATAACCTACCTCGGAGTAAATATCAACTCCACAAATGACACCTTGTGTAAGCTCTACAACAAAACGACCATACCACGTCAAGTTAATCGGATCTCATCACAGATAAATAAGTTGTTCAGGAGGAAAGATCACAATGATATTCCTTGTGTTCGACTCTCCCAGACAGCAAAGAACAGACAGACAGTACTGACTGCTGGAATAAGTCCAGAAAGTGTCGCTTCAAACGACGATTTTTTCGTGGTCGAGGACCCACAGGAGAAAGTGGATTTGCTGGGCGCTTGTTTCGAGGCCGTGTATACGGTGGCTCTGGTGAGCCACTTCTATCTGCGCACCGAACTTGAGAATTGGCGATCTGAGAATAACGGGTTCACCATATTCAATGATGAAAACCATGCTAATGCAGTTGTCGCCAATGGCCAAGATGCATCGCACTTGTTCGTGTTGAAGAATGATCTTCTGTGCATCTTCGAGTCACTAAAGAATAAAAAGTCGGCGGGGATGGATGGTGTCCCAAACGTCGTATTGAACCACCTGCCTTTGGATGGTGCAGATATTTTCACCACGCTGTTTAACAATGCGCTGAATAATGCACATTATTCGGCGCATTGGAAGGTAGCTGTGGTACACCCTATCCCGAAAAAATGTAAAGATAGCACGAACCCTGCCAATCTCCGATCAATTAGCTTGCTTCCGAATATTAGCAAGGTCTTCGAAAAAGTTGTCAATAGAGCCCTGTTAAAGTGGGTCGAGGACAATAACATAATTCCGGACAAGCAGTTTGGTTTCAGGGCGAGGCATGACACTATTCATGCCGCGTCAAACTGGTTTCCGACATTCAGTGGAATAAATGCAAGAACCAATGCACGGGTGCTTGTCTGGTTGATTTTGAGAAGGCTTTCGACACCGTATGGTTAGAGGGACTTTTCTACAAGTTGACCAGGCGGGGGATGCACAAACCTTTGCTATATGTAATTTATAATATGCTTATGGGAAAGAAGTTCGTTGTCAAATGTGGCAACGTGACTTCGAGCAGAGTCTTTGAAATTAAAAACGGTTTACAGCAGGGGGCGGTCAATTCTCCGATCCTGTTTAACATTTACACGAGTGATCTGGTGGGTTCACTCAGACATGCTACAGAGTATGCCGATGATAAGGTGGCACACGGATCAGGTCCTAAAATCGAGGTCATTAGCATTATTTTGCACCGTGACTTCGATCAAATTAAGGGATATTGCGATGACTGGAAGTTGAAAATCAAATTTCAGAAGACGGAAACAATCTTGTTCAAAACACCATGGGCTGGGGCCTCTAGGGATAACAAAAAAAACTGGAAGAAATTGGCCATTATTGGACAAAATAGGCAATCATTGGCGGTGAGAAGCGTAGTTAGATATCTAGGTATCTGGCTTGACCAGTATCTACATTTCGATAGACATATAGTTGCTTGTCTTGCTGGGGCCAGAAGGCTTATGCTCTGACAAGGAGACTGTTTCACAGCAGTCAACTTGACTCCAGAGTGAAGGTCATTTGCTACGTAGCCATTATAAGGCCAATCATCGCTTATGGTTGTCCATTGTGGTTTAATACAGCGCCTAGTTATATGGAAAAGATTCGGGTTTTGGAGAGACAATGTCTTAGGACCTGTCTCTGATTGTTCCGAACGCCTGAATCCAACTATATAATATACTATCCCAACAAGGTCCTATACGATGGGGATCAGTTGAATAGGATTGACAATTTCCTCATTAAGGTGACTCGAAGGCAAGTTGCAAGGGCGATGGCCAGCAACAATAGTCTAATATTTGGAGCTTATTTTTTTTTTATATATTTTATTTTTTTTTAATAAAAAAAGGAAATCCAAATCCCAGAGCACTCAGACTCGGTAACGTTCCATTGTACTACCAGGCAGAAATCCTCCTTTTTGGAGCTTACTACCCCAATGAAATGTACATAGAGAGTACGCTCTGGCTTTATCCCGCCAGAGGCATTTATCCATATTGATGCAAAAGGGCTGGTACAGACAAGGGATGGTATTCCGGTCTTATACCATCGCTACCGCAGCGCTAGAGATAAGCGGCTCCTCCATGACGGGGACGTCGCCAATGCTCATGAGCTCCTCCGCTTTAGTACCGCAAAATCGGAGAGGGATAAATTCGACACGGAAAAGCAATTCGCCGAATTTTGGTGGATTGTTGAGGGAGAGGGGTCAACATACCCTCCCAGGACGGTGCATGACTCTAGGTAACATCCTCTTAGTTTATAAGTTAGATTAAGTTAGCTAGGGCGTTTTTGGGAGAGGCCGGGCTCGCCAACGTGTGGTGGTGCTTCTGGGAGGTGATTGACGCTGTAAGGCTTCAGTCAGCTCATGGCGGCGCGTGTGCACGTTGACGACTGCCAGGCGCTCGGAAAGCAATTGGGAATCGGTTCCCATCAGATCACCGTAATTAAACGACGTTGGCCACGGTTAGTACGTAGATGGGGGACCGTTTAAGAACAACCGCGTGTCGTTGGCCAGTCCCATCTACAGATTTGAGGTAGATAACATAAATAAAACTTGGTGTCACAATGGACCTAAATTGGTCTAAGTGTGTCGGCTTCTGCCGACAGACAACTAAACCTAACCTAACCTAAGCTCTACACAATACTGATACTACCAGTTCGGCTTTAGAACGCTGAGTGCTGGACGATAAGCAGGAAAGGAGAGTAAATTTCGGATTTTTCGAAAGAAAAATACTCGTCGGATATTTGGTCATCTGTGTGAGGAGGGCGGATAGTGGAGAAGATATAATCGCGAATTCTATGAGCTGCACCAAGATGTGGATGTAGTCCGAAAAGCTAAAATACGCCGAGTACATTGGCTAGGCCACATCGAGCGAATGGACAACAATGCTTGATCGAAGAGGATCTTCGGCTCCCAGCCCCCAGCTTCGAGACGACAAGGAAGACTTTAGCTCCGTTTTAAAGATCAGATCAGAGCGCTTGGTCCGGAAAACTGTAAGCAGCGTGATGGAAGGCTGCACTGTCTCAGGCAGAAACACGGGACTGCTGGCATTCACTCGGCTTGCTGGGAGACTCTGTTTGCCTTCTGTGAGGTGAACACACGATTCCAATATACCTGCACTCAGAGAAAAAAATAGTTATTTTTGTAACTATTGTCTTAGTAACTAGATAATATTCTACGAAATTTACGGAATGACTATTAAAGAACAAAAATAAGTTGAAAGTATGTAGTTAGAAATAGTCATATAAATTGCCAAAAATTACTATTGCAAGTTCAACCATGACTATTATTAATAATAAATTTACAACCAAAATAATCATAAGTAACTATTTTTAACTAATAAAAATAGTGGTCACGATTCGGACTATGAAAATAATCAAAAAATAGTCATTAATGACTATTTTTTTCTCTGAGTGTGGAGAGGGTTGAGTGAAGTGACTGGTATAGTCAAACCTCAGTTCTGGTCCCGTTTCTTTGTTCGGCGGGAAAATAACATACTGCTTCAGTCCAACCCCCTGTATCTTATCTACCCTTATGAAAGGAGTGCGGATTGAATCCCAGCCTTTTGCTCCGAACCCCTGGCGGGCGACCGGTGTGTGGCCACTTTATCTAGATATCTTAACTATAGTGACTCGTGCAGTCGAGCTCAGCCCGACTCCAGAACCATGAAATGATCCGAGACGTACCCCTTTTGCTTCCTGATCCGCGGAAAGGAGAGTGTTTTGAGGGGACTGATTCAATCGATCCACAAAACTACATTTTATTCTCTTGCAGGTAATACCAAGTCAGGTGACTGCTTCAGTCGAACCCTCAAAACCTAATTTAAATCGAATTTCGTTTCTTGAGGATATAGTGGCTGAGGTATGCGAAACCATAAATGCCACACGCATCGTGGATGGATGACAAACGACCTTGCAATAATTCTGCTCAAATCTGACGGCACTAACTGCCTGGCATCATCCATATGACGACCCGAAACCCACGCCATCATCAGGCTTGAGGGACTTCGTTCGAGATGCCGAACTGAAAAGAGAGGCAATTGAGCTAGTTTTTGACACAAACGCACATGACGAACTATGGGATAGTACAGACACCAACAATCGAAGTGAGTCCATTTTCGATTTTATTATAAGTACTAACCTCGTAGTTTGCAACAAAGGTAATAGCCCCCACTTACGTCTTTCACCAACATTACTCTTCGATTTCTAATTGGATTGTATCTAGCAGCCTTACGTTCTCAGATCACCGAAATCTTGAGTTCAATTTGGAAAATCGCTTTCACATACCATAGTCAAACTTCCGCAACTGTCGCGTCGTAAGACTAACTGGAAACAAATATAACTCCATCCTTTCTGCTAAACTATCCAGATGCCTGCTCAATACCGAGCAAGAACTGGATAAGCTTAAAATTGCTCTGACCTCCGCTTTCAACACAGCATTCAACGAATCCTGTAAAAAACGCGAATAGGAGTTCGTTAACGACCCACGTGGTGGAGTACAGAAGTCAATAACCTTGGTTGCAAGAGCAGAACGAACTTCAATACAGCCAAATCAACAAGGCTAACCAGGAACTGGGAGATCTACAAAGAAAGCATATCTATGTTCAAAACTGAGGTAAGTAAAGCGCACTTCTGTCAGAGCATTGAGACCACATTCAATCGGCCAGACTACTCAAAGCCCTTTCAAAAGCCCTGTACACCTAGGATCCTAATGGATCCGAGTGGAACATGGGCGGAATCCCAAGAGGATTTGCTTCAACTATTAATAGACATTCATTTCACCGGCTGTATGCTTATCTCTGGTCAAAGACTTGGCAAAGAGTTTTCTGTTCGCTCACAGATCTCGCCTGACTGTCAGTGATGAGAAACTTAAGTGGACATCCGACAGTTCCGAACCAAACAAATCCCCGGCACCAGATATAATTTGTCACGCTCACAGGTGGCATTCGGAACAATACGACAGAACCATACCCGACACTTGGTTCCAGGTAAAAGTGATATTCATACCAAAGGCTGGTAAGAATTCAGCCACAACTCCTAAAGATCTAAGGCCAATCAGCCTGACGTCTTTTGTACTAAAAACTGTCAAGAGAATCCTAGACTTCTTGATCAAGGATTGAGTGGAAAGTAACGTGCTATCCATATCACAACACGCATATACACGGAAAAACTCTGTATAAAGGAATTCACCCTGGGCCTTCCTTGATATAGAGCGAGCCTTCAACAACGTTGAAACATATTCGATTATCCATGCCCTACGAAGGGTCAACATCTGCGAATCAGTCTACTCTCTTGTGGAACAAATAGCTACTTTAGATAAATACTTCACTTGGGTGTAGTTCTATCAATAGACAAACACAGCGGCTAACCCCTCAAGGAAGAGTTTTCTTCCCCTTACTCTGGAACCATATTCTTGATCTAAAGGATTGTAGCTCCGTTGCCGATTTTGCTGTCGTCATATCATGCAAGTACCAATAGACACTTGCTAATGTCCTTCAATTTACTCTTATTAAGCTAGTAAGCTGAACTAAAACCTGCTATCTCAATGTCAATCCGACGAATACTGATCTGGTAATTTTTATTAGGAAAAACAAAATTCCAAACTTTGAATTTTCAAAAAAAAAAAAATTAATTGTGGGCGTGTCAGTGGGCGGATTTTGAAAATATTTACACATGAGCATAAAGGGCATATAGAGAGTATATATTATAAATTTCAGCTCCCTAGCTCAAACTTTGGATTTTTAAAAAAATTGTTTTATTTATTTGTGGGCGTGTCAGTGGGCGGATTTCGAAAATTTTTTATCCCGAGTAGTTTTAGGAGTCATAGATCATATATAAAAAATTCCAGCTTTCTAGCTCAAAATTCGATTTTTTCCAAAATTTTGTTTTTTTGAGTTTGTGGGCGTGTCTGTGGGCGGATTTCAAAAATTCGTTAACTTGATTATTTCGGGACCCTAGAGAGTATATGGTTAAAATTTCAGCTCTCTAGGTCCAGTTTAAAGGCCTATTTTTTGCCGACAGACGGACGGACGGACGGACATGGCTAGATCGACATTACTATCGATGCTGATCATAAATATAGTAACTTTTAGGGTATACCCTTAGAATAGGGTATAAACACAGCTATTTATTACGGATATTTCTGTTATTTGTAGAAACCGGCCCCATAAGAATTTGATACATCTTTGACAGCTTGTATATATTTACAAGCCACCTATTTAAGAACATTAAAAAAAAGAAAATGGCTTTTCAGAAGTCTAATATCGTGATTGATTTGATTCACAATGTTGGTCTATGTGTATGGTACCTTTGTATATAGACTCTAGAGTCTACAATACAAGATCGTCATTGGTATTTACATGTATTAAAACTTAAAAGCCGAATTAATAAAGGCAAATTAAGGTCGAATTATCTCTAATCAATGATTCAAAAGAGAAATCTTATTAACAAACTTTTTTTTAAAAGTTAATTGACTAATTCACCGAAGTAGGTGAATTAACGAGTAATTAAGTTTAAATATAACTGATAGCATTTTTGACAACTGACAGCAAATCTTTGAACCAAATAGAAAACTGCATATCATTTATTACTTAACGAGAATTAGCTAATGCATGTACATGAATGTTTATTAATGAGCCGAGAGCTAACATTTAATCCACGTTGTAGTTAATTTGTGAATTAGAGGAAAATTAAGTAATTTTTATTAATTCGGTTGAAAATTTATATTGGTATAAATATCTCCCACCCATCTATATTACATTAGAGAATATTCCTACGGCTATGTCTTGCCCCATACATAGTGGATTTGTCACGTAAACATTGCTAAAAATGATAACGCGATGCACGTGATCTTTATTGATATCACGATTGATAATAATGGTGAATGAAGGCGAAATTCCATGTTGTAATATTTCTGTGAGTATTCGAAAAATTCAGAACCTTATAACAAATTTATACTTTCATCCAGTGTTCACTGTATTATTGGCTTATACTTTTCGTATTGAAGCAGATAAAGTCAAAAATTAGATTTCACAATTTTACTTCCCAGGTGTGATGTGCGCACAGGAAGCAAACTCGAAATACCATGTTGGGATTAGTTGGTTATATTAGGAAAGGAAGGCGAATCGCTTTGATGATGTTTATGTCAGCAAAACATCCACTGCCGTAACCTTATTAATACTTTGCTCATTCTCTACTGAAAGGAACAACGCATCTAATTAAATTATTAAATTCGGTCCTTCCAGCCGAGGCAATCCTATCCCATCAATGTCAAAGCCTTTGAGTACCTATCGTCCTTCGACTTTAGACAAACTTGGATATTTCAATGAAAGAAGAAGGAATTTTTTAAAAGCAAGTTAAAGTTTCTCTACTAAGATAACCTAATCAGTTAACAACAACAAAAAGATGAAGGCATTTGAAATTTGATGAGCAATTGAATTAATTTTGGATAATGTGATTTAAATAACACATTTATTACTTACTTATGGATGGTATTTTAATGAAATTGAAGTGTGTGTATAGGTATATGAGTAAGTTCATGTTGTTATTCATTTAGTTTAATGAAATCAAAAAAGTTCCTTTTAATGGTCGGCCAGTCATATTAAAAAGCTGCAAATAGTTACCATGCTAATATTGTACCTACATTAAAAAAAAGTATCTGTTTTTTGGACTGAACTGAGTTCTTTACATTAGCTGTAATTCATTTTCACAGCACCCTAAGATAGTACCTTTACCTATTTTGCAGACTTTGTTCTTAAAAAAAGCTTACTGAAAAATGTTAAATCGAAATATCGACTCATGGCTCATGGCTAAGGTGGGGTACTCGTATTTATTGAATTAGATTTGTTTCTTGCTATTTGTACAAATTCGGCTGTTCACATTTACATATATAATTTATATGAAGGTTTTAACTGTACCCTTACATCACACGAAAAGTTAGCATGATCTTGCCTCATGCAGATATTGGAAGAAGTTGATCGACCGACGGTACAAAAACGAGTAGCGTAAAGTATCTGCCCGGATTGTATTTATATTAAAGTCTATAGAGATATTTAGTTGGTCTCGTACCTTACCTGGTAGGTATCTAAGAACTATCAAGCTTAGAAGCGCGAGCCTATGCGAAATGTCATCGATTGCCATTCTCCTTAGACGGACGATCTTGTAATGGATGTCAAAACTAGACATTGGTCTATACAGTTCAAACCTGTTCACGCAATCTGTTGCTACTCAACATGATGTCAACAAGTTCCCGATATCATCACACCCGCATTTCATCATTTAATAAAAATCGATCACTGCAAATGCAAAAGCCGACGGCAAACCGTACTATAAATGCGTTCCATCAAAATTATTGGCAAAATTGGGAGACCATAATTTTGGGAATTCATGAATGTGAACCACAGTCAAATGACACATACAATCATGTTGTGTTGGGTGTTAGCGCGTCGAAAGTGCATAGAAAAAAATTCTATGTTTTGAGAATTAACTCCTCCTACTCAATTGTACTCTCAACTTGTCATCTGTGTGCATTTTTTGGAGCTAGGCGAGGTGGGGGAATAGCGAAACTGTGAATTTTTTTTTCTGCTGTTTCACCGCAGAATAGAACTCCCGCAGTCCAAGAGGGTTAATGAACAGGAGCAATAGACCAACGGCAAATCAGCTGGACGCAGAAGTTTCCTTTAGGCGAAGACGAAGGCTAGAATTCATTTCCCATTTGAAAGTTCTCAAAGGAGTCGGCAATATACAATTCAAAATAATAAAATTAAATTTGAACACGAGTTTTATTTCTATTAAGGAATTGTTGTTGTTTGATAGAGTCTACCGCGCAACCTTGACTAACTGCGACTGTTTGACTGAAGAGTTTATGATCCTGCAGTCTATAGTTAACTATACCCTATTCCAAGGGTATATTAATTTTGACGCATGGTTTGTAACATACCTTAATATTGCCCGTAGACCCCTAAAAGTTACTATATTTATGATCAGCATCGATAGTAATGTCGATCTAGCCATGTCCGTCCGTCCATCCGTCCGTCGGCAAAAATTAGGCCTTTAAACTGGACCTAGAGAGCTGAAATTTTAACCATATACTCTCTAGGGTCCCGAAATAACGAATTTACGAATTTTTGAAATCCGCCCACAGACACGCCCACAAACTCAAAAAACAAAATTTTGGAAAAAATCGAATTTTGAGCTAGAAAGCTGAATTTTTTTATATATGATCTGTGACTCCTAAAACTGCTCGGGATAAAAATTCAAAATCCGCCCACTGACACGCCCACAAATAAACAAAACAATTTTTTTGAAAATTCAAAGTTTGAGCTAGGGAGCTGAAATTTATAATATATACTCTCTATGGGCGCCTTATGCTCATGTGTAAATATTTTCAAAATCCGCCCACTGACACGCCCACAATAATTTTTTTTTTTAGATAATTCAAAGTTTGAGCTAGGGAGCTGAAATTTATAATATATACCCTCTAGGGGACCTTTATGCTCATGTGTTAATTTTTTTTAAATCCGCCTACTGACACGCCCACAATTAAATAAAACAATTTTATTGAAACACCCAAGTTTGAGCTAGGGAGCGTTTGTTTTTGATAAAATCCTTTAAATGTTATATAACAAAATATGTATGTAAAGCGTTCTTAACAATTCAACCATACTTAGACTTTTGTCACGCCCACTTATGAGGGATAGGAATAAGAATATTGTATCCAACAGTTCGCCCAAGCGGACTGTAGCCCGTCCCTATGTTTTTTTTTTTGATTTGTGAGTATCCTTACGATACACTATCATATACATACATCTATCAACAGGTGGTGGGTAACAATAGAAATCTGGAATTCCAGATTTTCTTCCAATATCTAATGCAGTGCGAATAGGTGGTCAATGGTGGACTTTCTCGGCCACACTTAAAATGGCAAATGTTAAGTAAAAGTGGTTTTTATATCGAAGGCTGGAAAATGTTCTCACATAAGTCCAAAAGATCTCAGACATATCAGTCTATCATCTTTTCTCCAAAAAATCTGGATCGGTTTATTAATATATTTATCTACAAACGTTGATGCGCAACCTTTACTTGCGGCCCAGCATGCGTAATTTAAGGGAAAATCAGCGAAAACGGCTCTGCGCTCGATGATACGTACCAACAGCATAAGTATTAAACAATGGTTGCATTCCTGGATATAGAAGGCATTGTTAACAGGCGCTTTTAACAACGTCAACAATGCAATCGCTAATGCACTGACAGATCTGAAAGTGGATAGCACACTTGGTGAGTTGCTCAATATTGTGCTCTCCCAACATGAACAACATGAACAGGAGCAATAGACCAACGGCAAATCAGCTGGACGCAGAAGTTTCCTTTAGGCGAAGACGAAGGCTAGAATTCATTTCCCATTTGAAAGTTCTCAAAGGAGTCGGCAATATACAATTCAAAATAATAAAATTAAATTTGAACACGAGTTTTATTTCTATTAAGGAATTGTTGTTGTTTGATAGAGTCTACCGCGCAACCTTGACTAACTGCGACTGTTTGACTGAAGAGTTTATGATCCTGCAGTCTATAGTTAACTATACCCTATTCCAAGGGTATATTAATTTTGACGCATGGTTTGTAACATACCTTAATATTGCCCGTAGACCCCTAAAAGTTACTATATTTATGATCAGCATCGATAGTAATGTCGATCTAGCCATGTCCGTCCGTCCATCCGTCCGTCGGCAAAAATTAGGCCTTTAAACTGGACCTAGAGAGCTGAAATTTTAACCATATACTCTCTAGGGTCCCGAAATAACGAATTTACGAATTTTTGAAATCCGCCCACAGACACGCCCACAAACTCAAAAAACAAAATTTTGGAAAAAATCGAATTTTGAGCTAGAAAGCTGAATTTTTTTATATATGATCTGTGACTCCTAAAACTGCTCGGGATAAAAATTCAAAATCCGCCCACTGACACGCCCACAAATAAACAAAACAATTTTTTTGAAAATTCAAAGTTTGAGCTAGGGAGCTGAAATTTATAATATATACTCTCTATGGGCGCCTTATGCTCATGTGTAAATATTTTCAAAATCCGCCCACTGACACGCCCACAATAATTTTTTTTTTTAGATAATTCAAAG
Source organism: Portevinia maculata (assembly GCA_949715645.1). Lineage (NCBI taxonomy): Eukaryota > Metazoa > Arthropoda > Insecta > Diptera > Syrphidae > Portevinia > Portevinia maculata. The sequence goes on from OX454525.1 coordinate 44,661,539, forward strand.
TTTGAGCTAGGGAGCTGAAATTTATAATATATACCCTCTAGGGGACCTTTATGCTCATGTGTTAATTTTTTTTAAATCCGCCTACTGACACGCCCACAATTAAATAAAACAATTTTATTGAAACACCCAAGTTTGAGCTAGGGAGCGTTTGTTTTTGATAAAATCCTTTAAATGTTATATAACAAAATATGTATGTAAAGCGTTCTTAACAATTCAACCATACTTAGACTTTTGTCACGCCCACTTATGAGGGATAGGAATAAGAATATTGTATCCAACAGTTCGCCCAAGCGGACTGTAGCCCGTCCCTATGTTTTTTTTTTTGATTTGTGAGTATCCTTACGATACACTATCATATACATACATCTATCAACAGGTGGTGGGTAACAATAGAAATCTGGAATTCCAGATTTTCTTCCAATATCTAATGCAGTGCGAATAGGTGGTCAATGGTGGACTTTCTCGGCCACACTTAAAATGGCAAATGTTAAGTAAAAGTGGTTTTTATATCGAAGGCTGGAAAATGTTCTCACATAAGTCCAAAAGATCTCAGACATATCAGTCTATCATCTTTTCTCCAAAAAATCTGGATCGGTTTATTAATATATTTATCTACAAACGTTGATGCGCAACCTTTACTTGCGGCCCAGCATGCGTAATTTAAGGGAAAATCAGCGAAAACGGCTCTGCGCTCGATGATACGTACCAACAGCATAAGTATTAAACAATGGTTGCATTCCTGGATATAGAAGGCATTGTTAACAGGCGCTTTTAACAACGTCAACAATGCAATCGCTAATGCACTGACAGATCTGAAAGTGGATAGCACACTTGGTGAGTTGCTCAATATTGTGCTCTCCAGCCGGATTATCAGCTCTTAGATGGATGAAACATCGGCCAGAAGATCTATCAGTACGGGAACACCGCGTGTTTTCCCCCTTCTTTGAAAATTGGTGGTTAACTAACTACTGTCATGCATGTAAGTAGAGAGTTGCAAGGTGATCGCTTATGCGCATTGATATTCAAAGAACCCTTAACAAGCTGTCTAGATAGGCAAATCGTTGTGGACTGGGCGTGGTTCTCCACAAAGCTGAACTAGTCCTTTTCTCTAAAGGTCTACACATAACCCCCCTATAAGACTTTTTCCGACGAAGCTTAATATTTGGGTCTAATTTTAGATAGGAAGTTAAGCAAAAACCTAACATTCCAGAAAGATGCAGGAGCCGGGTACTCCTCACTACTCCTTACGCTGCACTGGACTTTTGTTTCATCTGACACCCCTCTACATTTTCAGTGGACAAGCGGGTGCTAATGCGTATGTTTGTATTGAAACTTCATCACACTAAAAATTGGCCACGGAACTATCCTCAATACATTTAGCACCCTTCCAAGCAATATACACTACAAAATACATCAGCTAAAATTTGGTAATTCTTTTGAAGAACCATCCCCTCCAAGTCATTCTGGGAGGCTGATGCTTTCTTTGATGATCAAGGGATCCACCACTGACTGACGGATCAAATTCCAATGACAAGGTGGGTGTAGATGTTTTGTCCAACAGTCTACATCTGAGTCTCTCCTTCCGTCTTCCAAACCACTGTAGTGTGTTCCAAGCGCAAATTATGGCGATTAAAGAAATCTTAGATCGGCTAAGGAAAAACGTGATATCAGCTGATCAGATCGCAGTATTTCTTCCGACAGCAAAGCTGTCATTAAGTCCCTGAAATCAATCTATAACCACTCTTTGAAGACTGCTGAGCACTTTAATCTTCAACCCTGTTGGGTGTCGGGACATTTAGGACTGAAGTTCTTTACCTGCATACCTGAAAAAAGTTCCCTAGATGTACCAATCGCTATATGCAAACTCATATTTAAGCTAGATTCAATCGAAGGAACAAATCTTAATTGGTCAAGTGGTAACACAGACAGATCTGTCTAAAGCCGGACTAACGACGCTCTAAGAGTCGGATCTCATAGTCCGGCATGCAAAAAGGCTTGCCGTTTATTCAATCGATTTTTGCAGAAGTTGCATGGACGACGAGCAGGAGGACACCGTTATCAACCTTCTATGTACGTACGTGTATAGAAGGATAAATAAAATAAAAGGAGAGATCTGTATATGTTGGGTGCTTTCTTCTAAAACGTTCTGAATGGTAATATTAACACTAACACTGGAAGTCTCCTTCGCTTCATTAAAATCTCTAACTGGTTAAACGAGAAGGAGGAAAACCAATCCCAGATTCACGTGGTACCACACCGTAAATCTGGGACCTCACATTGGACTTCATCAAGGTCTAGGTGAGTCGGCCTCGGCTTACAGTCACATTAACCTTACCTAAATATGGCTGGCAAATCAGTATGCTGCGTTGAAGAGACTTTGGGTGCAGGCATGCTTTCATCCGACCATATTTTACAAATGATCTGGTGCCCCTAAATATTTTATCTTGTTCTGACTTTGGATTTGAAATTAGACATGTATTCATATCTTCACGAACTTATTTCATACAAATTCGATTAACAATCTATCTACATATTATTGAGTTATCATTTCGCTCGACGCAGAACAAACCAAATTTGACTGTTAATACCATCACAGTCAATAATTAAGTTTAAGCCCCGCGCATTCCTATAATTGGGCAGTTAGTGCGGAACTTCGAAAATTCAGGTATGCATGCCAGAATTATGTGGAAAGTTTAATTGCCTCTACCACTTTACGTCCGCGCCACACAGTATCGGCACCAATTTAATATTCAACTGAAATATATTCCGAGTAAGTATTAATCTTGTGAAAAGTGTGTGTTACTGAATATCTGAAATGTGAAGAGTCCTTGGGCTAGATTTATCTACCATATTCTACCAGCAGTGACGACATGTGTCCTCTCCATGAGATTTCCACCGCCCACTACCATAAAAGACACATACCGCGACCTCTCGCAGATTGAGCAACGATAATAATGGCCAGGACCTGTTACTCGTGCAAATTCTCTTCGTCTGGATATAGTCAAACGAAATATTACAGCACGGTTCAGTTGGATTATGTGCCGAAATTTCATTAATTCTTGACGCTCGCTGCTTGCTTCGTACCCTACCACTCTCTACTGAATCCTTCTGGTGCAGGACGCCTCTGCCATCGTAATTGCGCAGATAAAATAATAAACAACACGGACAGAGGCAACGCATGGTTGAGTCAGGATGACGTCAATGAGGTGGAGTCGGACAGTTGTTGAAATGCATAAATGCACTTATATATTCCATGGATTTCTCCTGAATGCATTTCAATAATTTTTAATAAAACATTCAATTTGCGAGGCAATTGAAGCAGTGCCATTATTTGTATGTCAAGTTTCGTATTTAGGTCAGATTAAGTAATATGCTGCAGGGTTAACATTATCATGATGATAAGTTGATTTTTGTAACTGCTCGAAGACACTTACCTAGTTATTTTTTTTTTTAATTATTCGAAATGCAATTTCAATAAAATTGAGTTATTAATTAATTACGATTGCGGACACTGCTTTGCGTGCAGTACAGTAGTTTGAACATGACCATGAATTATTGCACTTGTAAATTTTCCATTAAAATATCGAAATAATTACCTACCATGAGAATTCACGGTCGATCGGAATTGGAATGCGGTTTGATGAATTGTATCGACTTTAGCTATAATATTCTGTTCAGAATGGTACCATAATTAATGGAAATGCGGCCAACAAAGGGAAGGTAGGGAAGGTGTCATTAATATGAAATTTACTGAGCCTAAGATTACTACTATAAAAATAACGAGCTTTAAAACTTTATGCCAAACCTAGTTCTATAGACGATTCGAGCTTTGAGCTTTGGCCAAATTGGTATTATTTTTATGTGTTTGACCTCGATGATATGACTTATAACATAAGTCCACAATCCAATTGTGAACTTATAACTCATCGATTTGGGCCATAAGTGCACAAATTTTCGGGCCATTTCTCCATTCTCGCAAACGCAGGAGGGCGATTAGTCTACTATTCCGGGATTTCGGGTATTCAAGGATTTCGGGATTCTGTCCGTCTTCCAATTAGCTTTTTCTCTCTTTTTCATTTTATGCAGATGATGGACTCGTCTCTTTTATTTTTGCGTTAAATTTGACTTAAATAGTCGGGTAGAAGACCCCGGCGGACCGGAGCCGTGACGTAAGGCCAAGCGACATAAATCCAAGCGACATAGGGCCAAACGACATAAGGCAAAACGACTAAGGCTAAATCCCACCATTAAGCATTATGACACTTTGATAAATCCACATTACGACAATTGGGCTGTCACTTTCACTGGTTATCTGATTTTGCTGGCCCTGGAATCAAACAGTGTTTGGATGACACGATTCGCGTGTAAAAGGGATTTAACCCTTTTCTCAATTGTGATTTTTTCCCTCAGGAAATGGACTACTTTTTCGAATCAAATAGTGTTTGGGTACCCATCTTCGCGTGTAAAAGGGATTAAGCCCTTGGGTGGAGCTTCGCGTTTCTTCGGTTTACCCCGCTCACGAAACTTTGTTGCTCATTTAAGGATAGGTGCTAGTTGTCTGGCACCTGGCAGGCGCTTATGTCTATTATGCATTTTTTCCCTACAGGAAATTGATTTCAAACCAAACAGTATTTGAGTAGCCCGGTTTGCAGGTTAAAAGGATTTACCCCTTTCCACGCATGGACATTAAGGGCTCTGTCCGTTAGAAGTCTCTTTTGCTCAGTTTCGAAGGAATGACTGTTTTTTTTTAATTTAATTTTTCAATGAAAACAGTGGCTTTTTTTTTGATTTAATAAGAAGTTTGATAAAACTTAAAAAAATATTTTGTGAACTTATGACCCACCTTTCTGAGACATTAGTCCATAATCGGTGGATCATAAACTCAAGAAAGTTCATGTATAATTTTGGCCCCCTAAACGGGAGTTATAAGTTCGAATTTGAGTTGTGGAATGCTCTATAGAATTAGTTCAGTCGTAAAACTTGTTTTGAAGCACCTGAATACAACAGCCTAAAATTATCATTAAAATAGAATTCCTTATTAAAATAAGTATGTATGTATAATCAATTTGTTTTCTTCACTAAGGTCCTCTTTTGCTGTAAAATAAGATTTGCACGATGTATATTTGGTCTTAAGCGACATGTCATGACTCATGAAGGACTTTGTTTGCAACAAATGAAATGCCAACCTAGAAACCTTCAACATATTTGCAATTTCGACTGAAAAGTATGTTAGACACTTGCTTCGGGTTAGTTCTGCAATTGGACAATGGTCCTCAATTCATTAGCTGGCTACATCGTGGTAACAAAAGATTTGTTGGCAATATGGCCACATACAAAATGAGAAAATATTTAAGTAGCTATCACAAGTGGCACTCTACAAGGACATCCACAGCGTTTGGTGCGAAAAATTGCTGATTTGCAAATGTCATCGTGATGCTAAATAAAAATAAAGGAATCAGGTGTGTGAAGTTTAATAAGTCCGATTGAAGCACAAAAACGCGTACATGAGAGAAAAGTTTAAGGTTGTTGCATGATTAACGACAGCATCAGGAAATTCAACTTCGAGAAGAATTTCCAGATAAAGCTCAGCAATAAGGAGAACTGGAGCAATAAATCCATAACTTATGAACTGAGCAACCACACAACAAAGTGGTATACGGACGGCTCGAGGACCGAGGAGGGAACTGGTGCAGCAGTGTTTGGGCCAGGAACTAAGCACTACGAATCCATGGGCAAATGTACCAGCATCTTCCAGGCAGAAATATGTGCCATAGACAGGTGCGTTTGAATCAACCTCGAGAAAAACTACAGAAATTGCAACATAGCAATAATGTCTGACAGCCAAGCAGCTATAAAGGCTCTTGACGCCTACGTTATCAAGTCAAAACGCGTGTGGGAATGCCTACAAGGACTGAATAGACTAGGCAAGAATAACAGAATCTCCATCTGCTGGGTACCTGGCCATGTTGGCATTACAGGCAATGAGGCAGCGGACTCTCTGGCAAGAAAAGGGGCAGAGGAACCTTTCATAGGACCTGAACCATTCTGCGGGATAGGAGAACACACTATACGCGAAGAGTTCAGGAGACTGGAGGAAGAAACAAAGGCCAAAACCTTTCTCAACCTCCAAGGTCTAAGGCAAGCAAAGAAACTCTTAGGAAATTACAACCAAAAGAGATTCAAAGTTTGTATCGGCCTTAACAAAAGCAACCTAAGAATCCTAACAGGCCTCCTCACGGGGCACTGCAGACTCAAGGAGCACCTGAGGAAAATGGGCATATCGGAGGACAGGCTCTGCAGATTCTGCAGTGAAACCGCCGAAACTCCAGACCATATACTGGAATCCTGTGGGGCACTGACCCACAAAAGGATGAAATATTTGGGCAGGCACCAAATAACAGACAAGGACATACAAACCATGGACCCACAGCTCATTCTCAGATTCATCAAAGAAACTGGACTGGACGCTGTGCTCTAAGGAGTGTGACCTGCCAAGCATAAATCAGAGCAATACCTCGACACGCTTCACAAAGAAGTATCTAGAGAGGGCTCTGAACGAGGGCATGAACCTCTCCGAGGCACAAGCAAGGGGACACAATAGACCAATAGGTCGCAGTGTAATATACCCTAACCAAATATTATTATTATTATTATTATTATTGCATGATTAATGGTTATATTTATTTTATTCTTAATACTTCTACTGTGGGCGCAGTGCCTCAGTGGTTAGTGGGTTGGAGTTCTAATCGAAAAGTCCGCGGTTCAAATCCCGCAGGCCGGGGCCATTTAACACCTTAAAGTTTATGTCCACTGCCCCACCTCGTGTGAACGTCTGACAAACATTCAATAGTTTGTCATGAGAAGCTTCTCAAATTTGCAGTTTGGATTCGGCTTAAAATTGTAGGTTCATTCCACTTCGCAAAAGCAAATGGTTGTAGAAGTCAGGTTTTATGTCCTGTATTGGCCGTTAACGCCTAATATATATTTAATTTTTTACTACTCGTATTATTGATGATGTTTTTGAGTCAAATACCATTTTCTGTGAAGGGCCTTTCCCAAGGAGCGAGTTGGCAATGGCTCTTGTTATAAATTCAATTTTGTTGCTTTTTGTCTCCAGTTGCGTTTTTATTGAGTAAAGTTTAAATAAAAAGAGAATTTTTTTTTTTTTATTCTTTAATTATCAAATTGTATCACAACTTATTGTTACTTTGTTTTTTATGTTAGATTTATTTTACTTGTTTCCATTCACAGGTACTAATCTTTTGTTGTTTTATTGTACCTAATTATATTATGTTGTCTCGCTTCTTTTGACAGTATGTTTCGGGTTTGCTGGTGTCTATTGTTGTTTGCTTCTTTCCTGTTGTTGTTTATGTGCTGTGCTTTATTGCTGTCTCATATAGCTCGTTTGTTTTGAAAAATAATTTGTCGTTCAGTATTCTGTCCTCTTCTGTTTTGTTGGCTTTATATATTTCGTATTCTTCAAGGGCGTCAAGTAGTCGGCTCTTCTTGCATATGTGGATGCGTGTCAGGTTTGTTTCAAAGTCAGATAGGTTGTGATTGTTGTTCATTAAATGTAGAGCGTAGTTAGATTTTGTTATAAAGTTCCAAGACTTTTAAAACTTGTACGTCGATGGCATGGTTTGTGCTTATTTTCTTTTTAGCAATAACTAATTGTGATTATTAGTAAAGCTCAATATCATTTACACTGAAAACTGAAAGCGATTATTTTGTAGAAGATTTATAATATTACCATCAATAAAGATTGGCTCGTTACCTGAAAATAGAATAACGTAACGTAGTAGACATATGATAAAATACACATTTAAGGTAGAAAGTTTTATTGAAAAAAAAAATTAGGTAAGCGGAATTTTCCAGGGGTGGCTACGGTATAGAGGTTAGTGTGTTGGCTTTTGACCTGTGCGGTGGAGGTTCAATCCCCAATGGTAACAACAACATACGCCACCCATTAATGGAGAGAAACGAGTGACACCTTGTTTTCTTCCACCTCTACACCAAAAAGAGGAATTCTGCTTTGTAGAGCAATGGACCGTTACCTAGTCTGAGCGCTCTGGGATTTGGATTTCCTTTTATAAAAAAAAGCGGAATTTCCCATGAAGTTGCACTGCCCAAAATAGTTTTCTTGTTTTCCCACAAGATGGTTTTTCACCACCCAAATTCCCACAAAATGGTAAATTTCCCACGACTTTTCAACATTGTTTCTTAACGATATCACCTTCTTACCAATCATAAACTATCTAACGACTAACTAGGTTTTCAGAGAAGATGGAAGCTGTCGAAAATGTTACGAATAAACGTGAGAAGTGAGAAGACAAATTTTAGGTCGTGTCAGAGAACGAATATTTTTATAGGGAGTAGTTTTCTGTGTTATCTGTAATTTTTGCTTGTGTGAAATTGGATTAAAATAAATTGTTTTATCCGAAATAAAAAAAAAACCGATGACGGTTTTTACCATCGCTTCTACATTTCCCTGGTGGAAGAGGGCAGAGTAGGTACATTTAGAATGTATATTTTTTTAGATAGTATTTCCGATGCCACCCACTAATCGACATTAAGCAGTGTGGCATTTTTAGACTTAACGGAAATTATTTATCAGATAATAGTAAAGTTTAGAGCATCCGTATGAGGACCAGTAATATAAAATACGAATCCTATTAATTTTAAGTTAGAGTTAATCACTAGTTTCTATATGTTAATTGACGTAAGTTAATAACCACTCATAGACATTCTATACAGTTTTTGACTCCATAGACCATGTACAAGTTTGGCAAGTTTTGCAAACCAAGGAATACGACCTAAGATCATCACAATTTAAAAAAAAACTTTATACGAAAATAGCACGTTAAGGATCTTAAACAAAATAAAAGGTACCTGCACCTTTTAAAATTGAGAGAGTGGTAAGACAAGGGGACCAGCACTGTTTTGTTGAACATTTTGATATGAGAATAGATAGCGAAAAACCTCAAAATCTCCGTTTTTCAGGCGACATAGCTCTCTTTGCTGAAACTGTAGGCGAAATTAAAGGCATTTCAAAAGGGCTATCAGAAGCATGTATAGTGGAGTGTCTGGGGCTTTTGACCTCAGATTTTTGTAACAGTGAATGAATTTAAATGGTCAAGGGCTGTTTTTCTTTGTTATACTATAAAGTGAAAAGTTTCCCAAAAAAATTTTTGTGCTTTTGATTTTTTTATTATCTAAACAAAAACAATAAAAAAATTAATACTTAAGCATGTAATTTTTTTTAAAATAATTTTTTTTTTGGTATCTATACGTTGAATAATACCTTAATAGACATAAAAGAATATTTTCTTAAAATGTTGGAGCGTATGAAGGGTCATAACGACCTTGGACAGGTAGTAGAACGTGGAGAGGGGAGAACGGCAGCGGCAGCTGCCGTAATGTAATAATTTAATGTATTCAATTGTTTTCTATCACAGTTTTCTAACAATGGATGAATCAAGGACCAGTAGTATAACTAATGAGTACAGCTGCATTATCTGTGAAAAATTTGGTTCATCTTCCGCAACGCAAATCCAGGCGGAGACTCAACTTACGAGTACGTTCATAGTATCCATTTTCCGAAGGTTTGACATATCTGGCAAACTGACACGGGCTTCGAATAACTACGATCCTAAGTCGACGGACTGGAAAATGCATCGAGGACTTGTCCTCTCAAAAGTCAAGTGAGTCCACGTGAGGCCTGGCTGAAGCAGCGTTCTAGCTCAACAAAGTGCTGCTAACCTCTTACGATAGTAGTTTTTTTTTTTTTTTTTTTTTTTTTTTTTGTAAGAGGGTAGGTGAAGATCTTCCAAAGACACTATGAGAATAGCAAGCGCGTGCTCATAGTAGTGTCAGATTTTTACTGACTAAAAACACCTCCCTTCGATAGATTGATGGGTACTGCAACTAAGATATAACTTATCAAGCAATTTTTCTATCACGAAATAATAACTTTTGACAGGTTACTTTCCAATGAAAGATCCTGCATGTTCCGCAATTTAGGCGCGGTTAATCTTATCTTGCCTAGTCGAACGGTTTCGTTCTTTGTAGTCGGCGCAATAAATTGCTCTCATCCAAGATTTGTCGGACTGTATTGTTGGTATGTCCGATAAGTCGGTTTCTATGCTTTCTCTCGAAGCTTCTAGTTTCAGCTTCGATTGTTGGAATTCCGAGATCCCTGTGGATATCGTCGTTTCTAATATACCATGGTGCTTGTACAATTTCTCTAAGCACTTTATTTTGAAAAGTTTGTAAAATATTGGCATTTGTTTTCTTGGTACAACCCCAAAGTTGTATACCGTAGGTCCACACCGGCTTTAGCACTTGCTTGTATAAAAGCAGTTTGTTCTCGGTACTGAGCTGGGAATGTTTTCCGAGTAACCAGTACATTTCTCTATATTTGATATCGAGTTCTTTACTTTTCATTTTCACGTGCGAACTCCATTTTAGCTTTGCGTCGAGAGTCATTCCCAGGTATTTGGCCTCGTTTGCAAAGGGTATTCGGGACATGTTTAGGAAAATTGGCAAGTCATTAGTTTTCTTATACGTGAAATTCACGTGAACAGATTTAGTTTCGTTGAGGGCGATCCGCCAGTCCCTCGTCCATTCATTTACCTTATTCAGTGCGATTTGTAGTTTTGCAGTCGTTTCTTCAATTGTATTACCTACTGCAAGGATAGCGGTGTCGTCGGCGAACGTAGCAAGGGTAGTTTCATCTTCTCTTGGTATATCGCGTGTATATAAGAGATAGAGAAGCGGCCCGAGGACGCTACCTTGCGGTACGCCGGCCGAAATTTCTTTGAGCTCCGAGTATTCGTTCCCATTTCTAACACGGAAGAGTCTATTCCCGAGATATGAATCTAGAATATCATATAGGCATACGGAAAGAACTTGTCGTAATTTAAATTTTAACCCGTCGTGCCACACCTTATCAAAGGCTTGTGAGACGTCAAGGAATACGCTTGAGCATATCTTTTTTTCTTCAAATGCTTTCTCGATTACGTCAGTAATTCTATGCACTTGGTCAATCGTCGAATGCTTGGTTCTGAACCCAAACTGGTGGTCAGGGATAAGATTATTTTCTTCTATAACCGGTTGTATTCGCCTTAATAGTATTCTCTCGAAAACTTTGGATATCACTGGAAGGAGGGAAATTGGTCTATATGATTTTACTTCATTTGGCGGTTTTCCTGGTTTTAAAACCATTATGACCTCCGCAACTTTCCATTGGCACGTGTTTTAGTCTGAGTGCCGCATTTATAATCTGAAGAAGCTTAATTAATGCCTTTCTTGGTAGGACTTTGAGAACTTCTCCAGTGATCAAATCATAACCAGGAGCTTTCTTAGGTTTTAGAGATTCGATTTCAAGTTTTAGTTCCCTTAGCGTTGCACTTGTGAGTGTTAAATTGTCAGGTAGTAATTCCGTCCTATTAATATTGTCGTGGACCGCTTGACCATCGTACGGTTTAAAGGTTTCTTCTAGATGGGCGGCAAAAACGTCCGCTTTTTCCTTATCTTCCCTTGCCCATTCATTTTGATTTATTTTAATTGGCGGCGCGGGGATTTTAGGCCTTTTGGTGCCTTTTATAGCTTTCCAAAGTGAATAATTGGAATCTTTTTTCGCTGTTAAATTTTCAAGGTAGGAACCTATCGCCCGATTTTTAAAATCCTTAATAGCTGTCTTCAACAAATTGCACAAATAATTCAAGTGTGCTTTATGTTGCGGAGCGCGACTCTGTTGCCATTTTTTACGCGCCTTCCTTTTTTCGTTGACCAATTCTTTTATTTCTTGAGGATATCGTAAGCCGTATTTAGCCGGCGTTTTTCTTGGATTAGGAGTATTATTCCAGGAGGCGAGCTGTACGATCTCAACGAAGCGATCAACTTCAGCCTCAAGTTCATAGGGTGTCGTAAGTGGAACGCTCAGTTCAACATTCTCTTCAATTTCGTTCCTAAGGCCTTCCCAGTTAGTTGATCTACCAGTTAATCTCGCTGGCTCTAGGTTATTGGCTAGTTTTACGCTCAATGTTAGAATAACCGGTGAATGATCAGATGACAGATCAAAGCTCTCTTCAATTTTAATGTGGTTGGTAGTTATTCCTTTCACGACGAAAAAATCTATCAGATCAGGTATTTTTGAAGTATCAGTTGGCCAGTAGGTCGGTTTGCCCGTCGAGTGGAAATCGCAACTGTACTCCATACCTGCCCCATAGAGCATTCTACCTTTTCGCGAGATGTATCTAGAACCCCAGAACGTGTGTTTCGCATTAAAATCGCCGCCAATAATGAAATTTGGTTTGAGCGATTTAAGCAAGTTCGTGTAATCACTTTTTTCAAGCGCGGAACGCGGTGGACAGTAGATAGATGAAATTCTAAGAGTACGCTGACTATTTTTTACTCGAATCGTGCACAGTTGCATAGTTTCAAGCTCTATCTTCAGGTCTTCGTATTGTTCAATGCAGTCTTTAATAAACAATGATGATCCACCTCTCGCGTTTCCCGAAGGGTGACAAGCGTGGAAATCATTATATCCTTTTATTTTAAAATTCGATCCTTTTTTTGCGTGAGTTTCAGATATCAAGCAAATGTCAAGATCTTTCTCACGTATGAATATTTCCAATACGTCAAGTTTTTGCAAAAGTCCGTTTGCATTCCAAGTGCATATTTTTAACATTGGTTTTTCATTCATGTTGTATTTGAAGTGCGCGTTTTCCATGAATTATTTTCGAGCTTAACCAGCCGATCGAGAATAATTTTATTTATTTTACTTTGTTCTTCAAGTTTCTCGAGAATAACTGAGAAAACGAGAGAAACAGGGTCCGGCGAAGTTTCAACGTTTTTTGCTCCTTCGAATGCCGCGGCCTGAGCGTAGGTCTGCACTCTGGCTGTCCGAGGGCCACTATTCGATGGCTTTCCTGATGGTAACTTTTCAATAGCGTTTCTTTTGACAACAGAGGTTGAGGGCTTTTCTGTTGTCTCTCTTTCTCTGACATTTTTGCGCTCTTGAACCGGAGGTTTTGTATTGCCTACTACCTCCTGGGCAGTCTTAGACTTCGGCTTGGCTAACGGTTTTGTATTCCTATTTTGAGGCTTGAGGAACGCATCTCTCCGTTTTTGTAACTCCTTAGCTACTTCACAACCTCTATAATTTGCCGGGTGCTTTCCCTTACAATTAGCACAGGTAGCGGAGGATTGTTTATTTCCTCTACAGTCTTGGGAAAAGTGATTTCCGGCGCATTTCACACATCGCGGCTCTTTTTTGCAATACATTTGCGTATGATTAAATTCTTGGCAACGTTTGCACTGTGGAATTATTTTCGAATTTCTACGCATAGGCTCGATTTTTACCACAATATTTACTATAGATTTAATTCGGTATATATCTTCGATGTTATCAGACCTATCGAAGGTAAGCATAAAGAGCGGAAGTCCACGCCTTACCAGGATATCCCTATCTTCTTCCGTTTCTTGCTTCTCCTTCTTGATGATATTAACGGCATCAAGAATTTTAAACCCTTTGGCTTGGAGGTCGTTAATAACCTCTTCTTTGGTGCATGAGGGGTGGAGTCCCCTTGCTACAACACGATGTGGCCTTTCAGACTTTATTTCGAAAGTATACCACTGGAACTTCTCGGTATTTAACTTGTGAGAAATTGCCCGGTAGTCTTCGTGGTTATCAACGTTAATTTTCCACGCATTATTCCTCAAAGATGTGACCTTAAATTTCGATTTTAACGTTCCTTTAAGGAGGCTGTGCAACTTATTATACTCCGTTACACCAACGACATTTATTGGAGGCGGTACGCGAATTTGCGCTTTGAGTTGTTTTTCTTGCGGTACTTTACGCTTTTGTTCTTTTGGGGACTCGACTTCGGGCGAAGAACCAGCTCTCCTTTTTTTAGTAGGTCTTTTCTTAGGGACCCGATTCGTTTCGCGTGCCAGCTCTTCTTCGTCGGTGTGGTATTCCGGACTAGCTAGGCGTGGAGGAGTACATTCGCGTTCTTTCTGAAAATAAGTGTTCCTTAGGACCTTATTTTCTTCTTTTAACAGATCTATCTCTTTCTTAAGATCTTGATAGAGTAGATCCATTTCCTTAAGCTGAATTCGGAGTGCTTTATTTTCTTCCTCAAAACTTGTATTTTTCACTGAGTCCTGTTTTTCACGCGCTGGCGCTCCCGGCGGACTTCTTTTCCCGGGGTTATTCGATCTTGATGGAGGTGATCGAGATACCCTTGAACTTTTAATAATAGTAGTAGTAGTTGTGTCAGTAAAACCAGTATGAAAAGACGTAAGGTTTCCTGGTGGAAGGACCAACTTGCTATGCTCGGGAAGAATGTTAGGAAGCGCTTCATCGAGCCAAATAAATAAAATTGTGGGACCGTTACAGAATCGCTCTCAGAGAATATAACTCAGAATTGAGAAGATCGAAACGAGCTACATGGACTAAAGCTCTGGGTAAATAGCATACAACCTGTGTAGGATTACAAAAGAAACTGATGGTACCTACACGACGTAACCCGATGATACTATAAGAAACTTACTTCAGGTTCACTTTCCAGGCACATCTATCCGTGCTGCACACGATAACTCAAACGCGACAGACCCCAAGGCCTTTGTAGCCAGTAGAGTCGACAGTTTCTTCTTTTCCCGTAAATTAAAGATTTGAAATCATTGAGGTTCGATTTCTTTGTAAAAGGAACAGCCAAAAAAAACAAGTGTTCTTTTGCCATCATTATCTCCTACAGCTGATGCAGCGTTTGAACACCTTAAAAGAGTATATCTACAAATCCAGTTAGGGTTAGGAAATGCAGATATTGAAAATTTAGACATTGAAAATTTATGGCTGGAAGTATTTTAATAACATGCTTATCCCAATACCAATGAATAAATCAGCAGCTCCAGATAATTTATTACAAATGTTGTTTTGTTGCTGCAAAAAGGGTTGTGGAGCTGCTTGTGGATGTCGAAAGAGTAGCATATACTGCAGTGTAGCATGTCTACAGTGCAGCGAAAATACTTGTTTTAATACTCCGCCAATCATTGATATAAGTGAAGTTGAAGAAAATACTTAAATAGACAAAAATGTAAATTGTTTAAATAAACAAATGATTTCTTGATAATTTTTTTTCTTTAATTTTCGTTCATTTATTTCTTTTTCCTAATTACTATCTCTATATGAATATATAAATTAACTTAATTTTGGTGTAGAAAAATGTTCTACAGCCCAATAATATGAGGTATTGTATCATTTAAACTATCAAAATTAGAAATATTTTATTATTTTTTCTTTAATCACAATTTTTTAATAGGTAAACTTTTTTGTATATATTATAAGCTAAACATTCCACTTTGAATTATAAAATTTCATTCACTGTAACGGAAATCCGAGGTTTTCATGTTTTTAACGCCCCAGACACTCCACTAGTAAGACAGTAGTGGAAATGAATAAAGTAAAAACAAAGATAATGCTCAATTGGGCTGAGACCGAAATCAAAATAGAAAATGAGAACTTGAATACATAAAAGAATATTTATCTACTTGCGACAAACGATATCATTTAGTTACAGAATAAAGAAGGAAATGGAAAGGAGAAACGCAAATAGTTGGAAACTGTAGTGAAACCTAAGCACCATATTTTAATCAAAGATAAGTGGGAAATCTCGAAAAAATTTATTTAATATGGCAGCTCTACCAGTCCTCAAATTTAGTTCACAAACACGAATGTACAAAACCAAAACAAAGTTGAAACCACTCAAAGAGCTATGGAAATAGGATGCGATTAGAAGAATAACAACACTTAAATGGCAAAGTCGCAAGGTTAATCGATAAATCGATGGGCAACAATATTGACAGAGCGGTATCCTAGAGACGGCACAAGAAGATCAGAGAGACAACTTTCGAGGTGGAGAGATGATCTTCAAAAATTATAAAAGAGTTAATAATGCAAGCCTAAAAAATGTACAACCGCAAAAAAATTAATGATCAGTCGCCAAAATGCGAATAATTGCTTATAGCAAAACCGTTCAAATTCCAAAAATGAGCAATCGCCCAAATTTTTTTGACGAAGTTAGATATATGCAAAGTTTCTTGGAATCCATACGAAAAAGAATTTTTGGCGACTCCAACTAGACTTTGAACAAACTTTTGCATATAACCAACCTCGCACCTACTCCAAATATAACAGTGAGCCTAAACAGGGGGGCTTCATTGTACTGTTTATGTCATCTACTGAGCAATCGCCCATCATATAAAAATGCACACTCGTCCAAATGAAAAAAATATGATTGATATGTTCCGGAGCCCGAGTTTGTTGCCATTTTTTACGAGCTTTTCTCTTCTCCTTAATCATCTCTTGTATTTCCTGTAAATAAGTTTGAATGTAATTGACTGACGTTTTCTTTGTTTTTTTAGTATTCCTTCACGCGGCATCCTGTAAGATTTCAACGAAGCGATCATCAGATTCAAGTTCATAGTTCAGTTCAATATCTTTTTTGAAGCCATCCCAATTAGTTTTCACGCAAGTTAATCTGACCAGTCCTACTTTTTTAATCAGAGCTTCGCTTAACGTCATAATGATTAGATAATGATCAGAGGATAGATTAAGGCTTTCTTCAATTTTTATACAGTTACCAGATATTTCTTTGGCAATAAAAAATCGATCAGGTCTGCGGTCTTATTTCTATCAGTTGGCAAGTATGTTGGTTTACCCGTCGAGTGATAATCACAACTGTATTGCATACCCGCATTATAAAGTTTTCTACCTTTATGAGAGGCATGCCTTGAGCCCCAGAATGGGTGTTTCACGTTGAAATCGCCACCAGTAATACAATTTGGTTTAAGAAAGTTGAAGATGTTTGTGAAATCAATTTCTTCAATTTTACATCGCAGTGGGCAATACATAGACGAAATGTTGAAAGCACAATATCTATTTCTAGCGCGTATTGTGCTTACTTGCATTGCTTCCAATTCAATCTTTCAATTTCTGCTGAGTGTTCGATACTTTTTGTTGAAGGCGTGCTACGCGGTTTATCTTATTTAACTCTCGAATGTTTTGTCAGATCAAGCTTTTTTTTTATAATGAACACCCTTATACCCTTAAATTAGGGTTAGAAGATAGGGAGAGATGCCGATGCACGTTTGTTTTAAATGTTTGTAGATTATAATATGTAGGAAAAACGGGGCGGGGAAGAGCATTCCACATTTATGTTGAACGTCGAAGTACACTGTACGTCCGTATACAGGCTTAAGGGTAAACTGATGCGCATTCCTTGCACACCGGGTATTGCGGTTGAAATGTACTAGGGGTGGAATGCAACTGGCTTTTTCATTAGAGCACTTATGGTGGAAATATCAATAAAATAACGAGAGACAGGAGACATTGCGACGATGACTAAGGGAGTCAAGCGATCTCGCGATGTTACAGTCACCAATGAGTTTTATCGCGCGTTTTTGAATCCTGTCTAGTAGCTCCAAAAAAGTAATTGGTGCACCAGATCAGATATGCGCATTGTACTCAACGCCTTATTAATAGTAGCCAGATCAGAAGGAGTGAAATATTTCTTGCAGCGCTTAAGGAAGCCTAGGCATTTCGCAGCGTTCTTGGCGACATCGAATAGGTATATCAATATCTTTTTCTGGAATAAATATTTTTAACTCGTCAAGTAAGAATTTTAAGCGTCTCTTTCATTATCTGTTTGAAGTGCTCGTGATAGTGTTACTCTTCAAGTTTCGCAAGAATTAGGGAAGAGGCGTGGGATACAGGATCTTGTGAACTACCTCTATCACCGTTTTTCATTATTGCAACTTGAGTAGGAGTACTTTCGTTAAAGTTTCTTGCTTTGATCTCCCGTGAGTTGTCGGTCTTGTTAGTGTAATTAACTGCCATCGCCGCTTAAGCATAAGACTGCATATCAATATTTGAAGATTTTGTTTCTGTTACATTTTCTTTACTAAGTTTGGGTTTTTTTCCTTAATCGATCGAAAGTCAATATTGATGGATTTTCTTTCTTTCGTTGCTTTTTTCGTAGTTATTTTCGGTATATTTTTAATAATTGGTTTCGGATTCGGGCGCATGGAATATTTAAGCGTATCGCGCCTTTTTAGGAGTTCTTTCGCCACGTCGCAACCTCGATAGTTTGCTGGAGTTCCTCTGCAGTTTATACTAGTGGCGGGTGTCTGCTTATTTAGGTGACACTCTTCCGAGAGATGGCGGTTCTTTCTGGCAGTAAGTCTACAGCGCTTGCACTGCGCGATCGATCTGGAGCTCTTACGCATAGGCTCGATTTTGAACACGATATTTAGAATAGTCTTTATTACCACATATCGCATCTTTGTCTTCGTCTTTGTCGAAACTTGAATAAAGCTTGAATAGTGGAAGACCGCGCTTTACCATTTTGTCCTGATCTCCCTCCGGCTGTTGCTTCTCCTTCTTATTAATATTGACGGCATCAAGAGTTTTAAAGTCTTTGTCTTGAAGGTCGTTCATTATATCTTCTTTAGTGCACGAGGGGTGGAGTCCCCTTGCTTATTTACTTAGTAACTTATTTTCGTAAGTTAACCTGCATCATGAACATTAACTTTACACGTATTATTGCCGAGCGATGTGACCTTATACTTCGATGCCAACGTTCCTTTGAGGAGGCAATGAAACTTATTATAGTCCGTAATTCCAACGATGTTTATCGGTGGCGGAGGACGTTATTTTATTTGTTATTGCGTTTTTGGCAACTGCCTACGCTTTTCGTCTTTTTGTGGCTCGACTTACGGTGAGGAGCCAGCTTTACGTTTGTTGCTAGGCCGTTTTTTTTTGGATCCAATTCGATTCGCGTGTTAGCTCTTCTTCCGTCTGGTATTCGCGACTGGGTGAGCGATGTGGGCTAAATGTATTTTCTTTTTGTGGGTACGTATTTTTTCAAGGCATTCTTTTCTAGCCTGAGGAAATCTAACTCTTTCTTCAGCTCACGATAGAGTAGCTCCATTTCGGTAAACATGGTGCAGAGTTCGTCGTTTTACTCAATACTTTTGATTTTCACTGAGTACCGTTTTTCGCGCACTTGCTCTTTCGGCGGACTTCTTTTTCTGGACACGTTCGATCTTGTTACCCTTGTACGTTTTGAGAAGTGATTTATAAGTTGGAATAAATGGCTCTAAACAGAATCCGACCTCCGAAGAGGGTGGGTTTTCCAGTGAACCTGGCCTGCCACCTGGAGTATTATTTCTTTTTGTTTTGTCCATTGCATTTTTGTGTATACACTACTCTCTGTATACGCAGGGTGGATTTTAGTAGCCTCTTACGACAGGCATGGCTACCTCGGATTTATTCTAACCCCTACCCGAAGGGGGTAAAAGAGGTGTGACAAACTTCCAGGCAAATAGCACTGATACAAATTTTGAAATTTAAATCGAGACTTACCATCTTTTAGTCGGAATTCACGATCCAGGAAAAACTGATCTGTTTCGCGTGACCCTTCAAAATACAGTGTTCAATTTGTCAATTTGAAATTAACTATTCTAATTGATTCCAAACGTTCACATGCTTTGTCATGTGATTTCTTTAATCTTCTTCTTCTTCTTCTGCAGCAGAAAGTGCGCTGGCACATCCATTTAAGATCTAGGGTATGTGGAAGATACCGATTGTAAAGGGATCTGCAGCTGTTAAGGAAGAGGGGACAGATCTGGTAAAATGAAAACGACTACCTGATGCCGTGTCGGAGATTGCTGAACTTAACATTAATTAAGATAGATAGAGACTGGAAACACATTGGGCTACTTAAAATAAACTTAACTGATTTTTGACTAAAGTTACTATCCAGTGACTGACTCATTACGTTCCTTCTGATGCCACAATCGCCTTCAGGATATTCCTTTTTATATACCCACATACTAACGCGCCCACATTTCAAAAAAATATAGTTTTATCGACAAAGTTTATCAAAATGGCGGCTAAGTTCTTTACGAAACATGTAGAAAACATACTTCTTTAAAACTTGCTTACACTTTGTAAAGGCGTTTGCTTTTTTTTTACCAAAGTGCTTTTTCCGATTAATTAAGTTCGACAAAAATAAGAAAAAGAATTTGAGTACAAAATATAAAAATAATGTCCGTCTTAACAATTCGTTCATACAAATTTCTTGTGAATCTCACTTTTTGGGGCTTTTTTGACCAAAATGTATTATTTTTCTGACCTGACTTCCTTCTGCTATTGTTCTCATAAATTATAATGAATATAAAAATTTAATGAAAGGCTTGGATACCATATCCTTTCTTATCGCCTTATCTTTGTTTCCTAATATATTTGAAGTTTTGTTCAAAACGGGCAAAAGTGGGCAATAAGTTTGATAAGGCGACTTTTTAAGAAGGTCATTGGCTTCATATTTTAATTACACTGTTATTTTCGTTCTTTGCAACTAGATAATCGAAAAATTAACGTTTATATCAAAAACGCCTCTAAAATGTGGATGTGGCAATATCTTTGTAATAAGCGAATTGCTTAAAAGGATATTGTCTACATATTTTGTTGTAACCGAATTTACATATTTTTAGGATTTCTTCGAAAAAAAAACAACAAAAAACGACCCTTAAACCTTGTATGGGCGAAGAAAACGACCTTTATTCCCATCGACTTCTTCGATAAAACAGTTTTATTTAAATAGTGTACGTTTCGGCGGGCGTGAGCATTTCGGGCCCCCTTTATTTCCCGATATTTTTTTCTAAATGTTTAAGCTACAGTGCTGTGCAAATTAATTGGGACAGGCAAAATTTTTATGATTTTTTTTATTTTTTTTATAAAATGTTGTCCATTTTTAAAATTTAATAATTTATATGGCCGCCTTTGGCAGCAATTACATCTTTTACTCTATTTGGCATGGATGAAACCAATGTTTCGCAAATTTTTCTTATTTCTTCGTCGTGAAACCACACTTCAATTATTGCACAAATAAGCTTCTTTTTGGTAGTACAATCCCTTTTCCTCAGCCTTATTTTTAATATGGCCCAAAGATTCTCTATTGGGTTGAGGTCTGGAGAGTTGCGTGGCTATTCGAGCACCTTAATACGTTCTTCCGCAAAGAACGCTTCATTTTTCTTGAAGTGTGGCACGGGGCAAGATCTTGCTGAAAAATTGCATTTCCGGTCGGAAACTGTCTTCTTATGGTCGGTAAGAGCATGTGGGTTAAAACGTCAGCGTACTTGATGCTATTCATCATCCCTTCAATCAGCTTTAAGCTTCCAGGGCCCAAGGAGGTGAAACAACCCTAAAACATTACTTTGGGTAGGTGTTTAGGGGCCCGTATAATGTGACCAGGTCGGAGCTTTTCTTTGTCACTTCTCCTCACGACACTTACCCGGTAGCCCTAAACTTCGAAATGGCTCTCATCAGAGAAAATGACACTTCCCCATTCGTGCGAAGACCAGTCTTTATGTTTCTTTGCCCACTGCAGCCCTTTTTTCATCATAGCCTCAGTTAGAAGCTGGTTTTTAAGTGGTCTTCTTGCTTTGCGGCCCACATCTAAAAGACGCCTTCTAACAATGGACGAGTCTACCACCACACCAGCCGACGCCAAGTCCCTTTGAAGATCACCGCACACAATGCCCCGTACGATCCGTTGCAATGGATCATGTAGCCTTGTGCAACGCTATGATCCTACCCACACTTTATTTTGGAACTCCAACATCATCCGAAATCTTCCGTATGCTTTTGTCAGTGTGCTCATGCAAAGCAATGATTGAACCCCTCTTCTCCATCGAAATATCCATTTTCAAATTTGTTTCAAACGAACCAACCAAAACTAATAAAATATCGGATAACAGCTTCATGACACTAAACTTTTATAAATGCACAAAAAACTGCAACTTAATTTGCAAAGAACCTTACCAAAGTTTAAAACAGTAACGCGAAAATCATAGCCTACTTACGATTATGTTCAAAATCGTGCCTGTCCCAAGTAATTTGCACAGCACTGTATGTCTAATGTTTGACATACTTGTGCTATTTCGAATCCTCTATCAGGGCGAAGCCGTGTTGGCTGACTTTTTTGACCATTGAATATGGCTTTCGCTAGGCTTAGCTCATAGATCAATTTAAAAATCTGTATTAAGAAAAAATAACGGCAAGCGTTGTTTATTCAAAGTTTTGAAGAAGTAGGTAAAAAATAAATTGAATGATAATAGCTTTAATGTTTTCCGAACGATGCCGGACGGGTCTGCTAGTAATGACAAATGGAAACGTTCGAAAAATGTCCGTCGTCTTGAGGCATCATTTAACAATACCAATTATGAACTTTAGTAATATGATATAAATTAATGAACAACCTTCAAAGCTTTTCTAAGTCAATATACCACCACAATGGCTCTCAAAACGTGTCAACTGTTATCCTGCGAGGGGAACTTTCGTGGTGAAATTCACTGTTCCCATCTCTCCTTAAGCATTTGCAAAAGCTTTATTCCATGGGAGCACATTTTCAGTGGAATCTATTTGGGAAATGAATTTTCGGAGTTTTCTTCAGACTAAAGTTTACGGCGAAAAGTTCTCACCAACCGAAAATGGAAGAACAATAAGTTTTCTATAAACTTAATACGGTCTTAACACCGCATGAAAACAGTTCGTTCGTTGTGTATCGTTGAGGCTGTTTTTAATTCAAAATCGAAAGACACGTGAATATAAGGTACCCCCTTATAAAAGTTCGCTTATCGTGTTTACTTAAACCCCCCTTGAACCAAAATAACAAATAACACATCTGTTTATCCCTTGTCAAACAAAATGGATTAAATTCTAACTGACAACATTAACTATAAATTATTCGGTTTAGCGTGTCAAAATTCCTCATCACGGGCGGTAGCTTACGGTAGCATTAGTGTCATTCTAATTAGCACCTTATTAATGCTAAAACCAAATAAGGCTGTTGGTCACTCTTTTATCCAGGCTGCTTATTACGGCAGCTAGCGCAAGGTAGCCTCCTGTGTGATTGTGCAAAATTAGTTTACGAGTGTGTATGGGATTCACCCAAGGATATCGCGTGCTTGCAATTCTCACCCGAAACGGAAAACGGGCATTTGTATACTAACTGTGAATGTTGCCGTTTTTTGTGTGATTAGTTGATTGAATGCAGGGCCAGTGAAGTGTTTTAGTGCAACCTAGCATTCGAAACGTATTTGGGTGTTGGTTTATGCGGTCTTTTTGGCCAAACACAATTATGTCATAATGCAAATGATAATCAATGGCAGGCAAACCAAATTACAGTGGCGGTTTTGCATTTGTGCACGTATCTAGATATCCCTTAAGAGATATTTGAGAAAATATGTTGACGGATAAGGATTACCAGCTACTAAGTAAACAGCAATACAAATACAGCAACGACACACACAAACAACTGCAGCAGGATCAGACTACTAGCAACAACTGCAAATTGGAGTATCTGCAGTCCAAGCAGAAGTACCAAGTTAATGCAATATAATTATTTCCACGCAGAACACACAGGATGTGTTTGACAAATGGATTTACTTGGCTGATTTTCATTATTAATGTGAAAACTTTCGGTATGTCCCTTAGTGCTTAGTTAAATTTTCTCTTTTGGATTATTGTTTTCGATTCAAAAAATTGAAATATGAGCTGGGTGGTTGGGGGCAGACTTCCTACAAATGCCATTTCAGCTTTATGGTGGCATAATAAATCATACACAAAAAATGTTTCGGAGAGATGAGAGATGTAAGTGATATACGGGCAAGTTTTGTGAAAGGTACACCAAACATAAGCGCAAAAGGATAAAAGAGGGAGCGCCGTGTGTAACACCGAGGTCGAATTGGTTTAGTGTTTTTTGTTTTTGTCGTCTAGAAGGTAAATGATTTATTAAGTAGCATATCCTGTAAGCAGTAAAGTTAAGAGTAAAAGAGAGTTGCCGGGGGAAAAATGGATGATCTAAAAAAATTAATAATTGGGCGGCAGATATGATGTCTATTTTATGGTATCTCAAAATGGTTGAAAAGGTTTTCTTGTAAAGTGAAATGAGATAAACGTGCTGTGCTGAATCCGAGTTTATGCTGTGCCAAAAATTGTTTTTTATTATGGGCGAAAAATTAGGTTATAGTAGTGATTTATGACAATGATAATGACAAGCGCTTAATGAACTTAGGCCATGTTCGAAGCCTAGAGGGTGACAGTAGAAAACATGTTCAGTGACAGTAGAAAACATGTTCAGAATTTTAATGACGTGTCGGACGGAGTGGTCTTTAAAAACAAAGTTGACGAAAATAACGGATGGCTACACAATTTGAGCAATGTTTGGGGAATAAATTGAAATGATTATTTAATTTTAATTAAATTAAGAAAGCCATTTTTATTAAACATAACTCCAATAAAATGTTTGGACTAATTAAAAAGGTACTCGTAGGAAATGAGAATATTGTTTTAATTTAAGAGGGTCACATCAAATTGTTAAATTAAATTAAATATATGTACATCTCATCTCGGTCGTTCACATCCACTCCTCTTTCAATAAATTTAATATGATATCTCCGTAACTTTAAAAAAAATAATAGGAAAAGCCTTTTTATTGAGGAGGGTAAGATCGGGATAAAGTTGCATTAACAATTATGAATCCAAATTTTAGATTTATAGCACTTTGACCAATTCGGGTTATAAAATCAATGTTTTTTTTTTTGTCTCAGTCATAAAGCAAAAACTAAAAAAACAAAAACAATACATTATTTTTAATTACAATAAGTAGGTAGTAAGTAGTACTGCCAGGAGCCTGCGGCGCGTAAATCACATCTGTGCCCAAGATGATGTATTGGCTTCAATTAAGTCTTCTTTGGTTTCAAACTGTCCTCCTCGCGCATAAACTTTTTGTGAGAGCCATATATAAACACTGTCCACTATGTTGATGTCTGGTAGGTATAGAGTAACGAAACGTCAAGATTTTGACTGCTTAAAAGTACTTTGTTAGTCTCAGGCCAAGCCTCACGCTGTGTCAGACTTTTAATTTCTTTATTTGACCTACTTCCATCAATTTTTTATTTAATTTTTTTGTTTCCATCCATTCAATTTTAACGAAAAAAATATCATCATAAAATTCAAATTGTTGTTAATTGCATCCAAATATGAATGCAACTAGATCAGTTTGAATACTTTCATTTGTATTCGTCAAAGAGACAATTCTATAAACGAGGTGACAGAAGTCGCATGCGGTCATTCAAATCCGAATTCATTATATTTACAACCTACTTTCTGATCTGGTCTGGTCTGGCGTGTTGCTAAACTAACTAAGTTTGTTTTTGTCAGGCCTTTTGCTTCAAAAGTTGGGTTTTCTCTCTTAACTGTCCGGGTTTTCGAATGTTTTTTATTGTTACTCTATTTGAGTATGGCGGCCACGGCAAAAGTTATACATTTTTCCGCTGAATCCAGGCGTGAGTTAATCTTGCGATATGTATAAGAGTGTTGTCCTGCTGGTAAGTTCATCGGTGTCTACCAAACAAATCATGCATCTTCATAACTTAGGAAAAACCCGATCCAGTATACATCAAATTGAAATTATAGCAGTCGCACTCAAATTTAATTTATTTTTGTCAGAAAAAACCTGACGCCATTCTCTATTCCACCGGATATGTTGTTTTACAAAGCTAGGGCGCCGATTTCGATGTTGTTCATGAAGTGGTGGAATCTTCTTAACGTTCAGGTGCTTCAAATGAGTAGGTAGCTAGTGAATAATTCGATGACCAGTTGCTCTGCTAGCTTATACTCCGGCTTAAGTTCTCATTTTGTGCACTAACGGAGTTGAATTGAAGGCTTCTAAGAGGGGCTTCACTTCGGTTTTGAGGAGTTGTAGCCATATATGCAACATGTAGTTTGTTATTGTTTTACATCATCCAATCTTTTTGCTTTTATAGCATCTGCTTATCATTATAAGCTTAAATTTGAGCCTTTTCCTCTTCGCTTAGAGTAACTTGCTTTTTTTATTTTAT
The DNA here is from genome assembly GCA_949715645.1 of Portevinia maculata. NCBI lineage: Eukaryota > Metazoa > Arthropoda > Insecta > Diptera > Syrphidae > Portevinia > Portevinia maculata. The sequence continues at coordinate 44,687,510 of OX454525.1, forward strand.
TTTTTTGTAAAAAAGGAAATTCAAACTCAGACTCGGTTACCCATTGTACTACCAGGCAGAAATTCTCTTTTTGGTGTAGAGGTTGGAGAAACAAGGTGTTATCATTTTCTCGCCTTTAATGAGTGACGTATGTTGTTGTTCCCCTCTTGCCCTCTTATAATGGAGATGAAAAAGCTCGCCTCGAATTCGAATTAATACGTTCCAAGAGACTAGCGGCCTTTATCGGTAGTTTGATAAAATTTTCTTCTATGGTTGCTAATACGAACCACGATTTTGACGAACTGCGACAATACAGCTTGATTGGGGCACACCCATCTTCAAAATTGCCGCTCAGAGAAGGAGAAATGCTCAGGAAATCCGTTCGCCAAATTTCATTAATAATACTCAATGGCTGTTTCTTTTGAATGCTGAATAAATACTTCACAGTATTGTGAACGACTTCTAAAAAAACAATTTCCTCGGATAAACTCGTACCTTCGAAAAGCCGTTCTAACAATGAAAAGTGCCCGGCATTACTGTCAAAGAAGTCTGTTCTGCGGTCAAAGACTCCAACAAAAACAAAAGCGGTTGATTCAGACGAGATAGCCTCTGAGTTCTGAAAAAAAGATGGGGAGACCCTACCATTACAGTCCTGAAGGCAGTATTATTCAAAAAACTCCTATATCATACAAATGTGGCAATATCAGCATTTTATTGGCCTCAGTCACGAAGCGATTCGAAATCGGGAATCAGGTATGCCGATCCCTTTCAAGGTCAATCTCACAGGCGGATAGGTAGGGATGCAGTGAAGTGGGAGTATTATGAACTCTGGTCCTGATCCCCAATAAAAGAAAAGTATAAGAAAAATTCGCTCATATAACATTTTTGTGAAATGCCTCTCAAATTTTTCGTTCGGAATAAGCGTAAGACTGTAGATACTGAACTAGTGCTTTTCACTAATAAGAGAAGCATATCACAATTCAAGACATTAGCGATTAAGAAAATGCAATCGTGCGATCAATACTCACATACGGCAGCTTTGTCTTGTTGCAAGCCACGGACAAGGTAACCAATCTCGAAGGGATCATATAAATACAGGCACAACTATTGCAATGAGAACGAAATCAACAGCTGGGTTAGAAGCAATTCTCAATTTGCCACCCCTGGATCTAAACAATTTATTAATAGCCAGGCGGCTGTAAAAGCGATATCTGCTACCAAAACTGGCACATCGGGTCGGTCAAACCATCACTCTGTAGTCTCAGAGAACGAATGAAAACAAGATTCGAATGAAAGCCAACCACATTTGGAAATCATTAATCACTTGTGACATACCTATGAAGCAAACTGTGGCTGGCATTATGACCGTGCTCAGGTGCTTACGTCGAAATATTTATATGATTATGTCATAGCGATTTGTTTCTATATGTGGCATGAAGCCGCCGAAAGAGCCTACAACCTAAAAAAAACCCTATACACATCTAAGTTAAAAAAGATCACTCTTTACACGATATTTATTGCACCCTTTTGTCAACTTATTTAAACAATTTCGATAACAAATTATTGTTTTTGAAAACACTCGAGCACGAGCCACACGAGCAAGCAAAAAAAAAAATAACAACCTTTAATTCACCTTTAAATAAATCCATTCCTTTTTGTGTTTCATGGCAGATTGTATATCATTTGGTATATCTTGTCCTGTGATATTTGGCCATGAGTTAAGTAATGAATGTTCTGCGACGAAGTGTGGGTACCATTAGTGGCCTAGGTATAATGAGAATTTGAGTTGACACAACAATCTTGTATTTATAAAAAGAAATGATATATATACCTACCACAAATGTAAGATATTGGGTGAAATGATCGAAAGTATAGAATGTATTTCAAACGTTTGCAACTGCCAACCGTCGAGTTGTCAGAAAAGTTTTGTCAACTAATCACCACACAATAATAGTCATGTACATTTTTGTCCTCTGTACTCCAGCATCTGTCAGATCCAAAATTACTCAGAAACTGCAAGGCATAAGAAGCTTAAATTTGGAATATAGGTTGATCATACCGAAAATAGGTGCAGCAATATTATATATATTTTGCTAATTTCATGGCGGATGGTAATTAAGTCTTTGCCTTAACAATACAATTAACAATTATTCACAAAATGTATGTGAAAATTGTATAGCGCCATCTATTAAGCAATATATAATGTGAATTGGTTATGATCGACTGGAAATTCAGCGATTATTATAGTGGGTTGGTTCGTACAACTTCAGAAAAGCTCTTGTATTGAAGAATGAAAATGAATCCAATGTGATATACTGGAATTAGATAAGATTATTGCTGATTGCCTTAAAGCCAGGAAAAAAATCATTTTCATTGCTGCGGCTCTTAAGAAAATTCAACACACCAGCAAACAAGGATCTCGAGCAAATCCGTTTTACAAAAAGAAAACAATATGAACTTCAAACCTTAGAATTTTTAAACACTGCTTTTGGTCTTTAGATCTTTTACTGCATTTAAACTAATTTGTTTTCTTAGTGTGGCTTCGTCAATTATTAAGTTAAAATGTTCCTTTTATTTACAAGAAGCAGCGAAGAAAAAAATTTATTAGAAGGAAAGGCTTCAATACAGTAGAACGTTATGATAACGTAAACGAATCAAAATGTGCCCGGTTCATATTACAGAGAGATTCACATAATCGAGTGGGACAAATAACGCTTTTTAAGTTTTAATTTGAAATTTTAAGACTGCGAGAAACCGATCGTCCCGGCTTCAGAGCTTTTCATCAGAGGCTTATCAAATGCTGGTGTTGTTTCATAAGTGATCGAGGAGTTGTTAGAACTTTGTCTTTATTTCATGATTTCGACTCGTGAACTCTTCTGTTTATGGTTTGTTAGTTGACCTTTTTTTTAACTTTATTGTAGATATCCGGTTGAACGCACACTTTCGTAAGCTTCAAGAAAGCTCACTTTAATGTTTAAGCCAGTACACAGTCAACTACCTATACATTGCTATTATGAATAGCCGATTATTCGGCCAAACTATTCGGCCAGTTGGGGCGCGAACATGGTTGATTGAACATAAGATCATTCTACACAAATTCCACTATTTTTGGGACACAAACCTAAAAGTTTTTCTTATCGCTCCATTTAGTTTATGTTCTTTTTTTTGTCTTTCACGAAAAATATCCTTCAAAAAAAAAAAAACACCAAGCTATCGATGTCGAGAAAAAACATTTTTTTGGGGGGCAAACCTCGTTCACTTGAATCGCGTTTGTATTGCAAGTGATAAGAGAAAGGAGAAGGGTCAATTGGCGCGCTGCCTCGCGCCGGCCGGGCCTACGGTACCTACGTATGTGTTGGTAGTGGGTATACATAATTTATACTCAGTCTTGTCTTCAGTTTTTGTTTTGCTTTATTTTTATTCAGTTTTAAAAGCTTAAATTAATTGAAAATGACCATGGTTTTTGGTTTTTTGCTCCTTTTTCTATCTATTCGGTATTCGGCCGAATAGTAACTCAATATTCGGTATTCGGCCGAATAAAAAATATAGGCCGAATAGGCCGAATACCGAATTGTAACCGAATATTCATTTCAACACTAATTTTAACACCTGCAAAAAAACTTTAGGCGTTACTGGGTATTGGCATGCTTTGAACCTGAGACCCCTCGACAAGCACCCACCTTGGATGCTTTCTACCTTTTCAATAAAAAGAGGTAGTAAGACACAAGTTCCCTAAACATTGGTATTTGTCGAAGTATGACCCCTCCAACTTTAAGGAGCTACCCAGCTGACCCATGTTTACAGGCTACTCGGGCTTAAGTAGGCAGTAGGTAAGGAGGGGGCGTCCACCCATTTGCGGTTAGGCATGGCAGATCTCGCCGCGGTAGCTCATCGGCGAGAGCAGGTTCTTGCTGCCCCCGCGGGGACATAAAGCAAAGTCGCTATGGCCACCTATTCGCTCCACCTACCATGGCACCGAGGAGGTCCCTTACTCCTCTTTTCCTCGGGACCCGATACATCTTCTTTTATCAACAATGAGGCTCCTTACTTAGGACATAATCTTAAAAAGAAACGCTGACCGGCATCTGCTGTCGTTATATTTGTACGAAGAAACGCTCTTTGCTAGGAATACGAAAACACGCGGGCAGACTTCGACCAAGCGCTTACAAAAACAGTAATTTAGTGGATTGACTTATTAAAATGCGAAAAATAAAAGAACCGAAACATCCAAGTAGAGGAAACTCCGGAAGGGGCTTATCCAATGTTCTTCCCCCGAACCGATAGGGAGTAAGAAAAAAAACAACTAATCTCTGGAGCTTCCGTCGTTTGAAAAATATGCTTCTTCACGAAGTTACCACGCAAAATTACGTTTTGATATTCCTTTTTAATACCTATTTGCTCCTAGAAACCCTGCCTGTGCCCTCCCTAGCCGTCCTACACACTACACCGCGGATACCATGCGAGTCTATCCTACACTACGGTTCTCCTGTAAAGCGCTCTGGCATCAGCCAACCCCTTGCGTTAAAAGCAGGCAAGAGGTTTATATGTGCGATTAACTCGCTCTCAACGTCCGCGCTGTGTAGCATCTACATGATAAGGATACTTAAAAATGCCATTAGTCTGCGTGCATTATAAAAAAAAACATTGCAATTCAACATTTCTAAATGTGAAAGTCTAAAGTTTTGTCGCATCCGCTCACCAATTAATTTTTCATATAACACCATTTACTTTTACACAGCCGAGGAAAATATTCAGTGGTTATGCTTACCCGTGACATTTAGAGTAGGAGCGCATATGCGATTTCAATCGCACGACTACTTAGTCGCCAAAAATGTAACACATACATTTCAATGTGAATGCGCGCACATAACATCTACAAATCGCAGCGTTTCATATCCCGCGATTTGTTCAAGCGCGACGCGATTGTCGCCAAAATAAATGCTTCATATCAACTTCAAGCAATATTATACACACACTCGCGATTTAAATCGTTGCGATTAAAAAATCGTTGTCGCAACAAGATGTTGGTATACACGCACTTGCGGTTTTCTATCGCATCATAATTTAGTCGCAAAATATGACCCCTTTGGTTTTATACATGAATGCACACATATGCAACTAAATAATCGCAGCGATTAAAAAAATGCAGCAAGCTCCATTTTTAGAAACGATTTTTTTGCCGCAAATTAAAATGGCACATATGGATTGGCATGAATCTTATCACACTTGCGACTTTGAATAGAAGTCTTGTTAGTATAAAAATGGATTTCACGGCGAAGTGTTGCATTGTAGCTCTGTATTTACGTTTAAAGTCTAAAGAAAAACCTAAATGAAAATATTGGGTACATCCCGTTATAAGTACAAGATTACTGAAGGGAAAGTTCCATACAATTCACCACAACTTAAAAGAACACCCAAAAAAGTGTATGCAGTACTATCGAATGAGTGGCAAAAGCTTCGATGAATTGCTTCAATTAATTGAACCCAAAATACAATACCAGGACACAACGTGGCGGAAATGTATATCACCTGAGGAACGTTTATCTGTGACATTGAGCCATCTTAGTTAATATTTCAAAAACTTAATAATTTCTTTTATTTTTTTATTTACTATTTCTAATTTAACTCAAATCTACTACAGACATTATGCAAACTGCATAATTTTAAAATCAACAAACTGGTCGCAAGTGCGCGCGAGTTCATGATCACCCATATGATACAGTTTATTTTGCGACAGAACAATCGTCAACAATCTGCCGTTTGTTAGCCGTATCGGATATTTGGTCGCTTGTGTGTGTATTGATATTAAAAGCAGTATGTTCTATTTTTTGCGGCTAAATAATCGTGCGACAGAAGACCACAAGTGCGTGCATGGTAATTTTTTTTTGCGACTATGATTTTTCTATCGCTGCCTTAAGCTGATCGCATTGATTGTTTTCATATTTTATCTTTGAATGGGCTCAAGTTTAATTCGAGAATGCTTAAATACCGATTGTTAGTATTCCTGACCTATAAAACTGTAAATGAACCAACTACGACTCAGACGTCACCTTTTCCGTTACACCTGACACCTCCCACACCTCACCGGCCTAACGGCACATAATTATCATAATACAAGGTGGCGCAAAAGTCATCACCCAGTGGCGTTCACCAATCCGACTGAAAACTACATAGGATAGATGTCAAACGTCGTGGATCATTTAGAACATTGGCACACAGAATTGCCTAAGGCCACCCAAGGGCTGAAAACCCTATCGGAGGATGCTATAATTTTTGCAAATAGCGGCAAATGTCAATTTTACTTTGACATTTGTGAAGTAAACAGATGAGAACTTTTGCGCCACCTTGTAGTAGTTCGTACGCCATTTTTGCTTATACAGCAAAACAATTGTAATGGGTACACCCCTTTTCATTCCTCATGACAAACGTGCCGAATCTGAAACCCCTTAACCAAATCGTGGGAAAAGTTCACAAATAATTTTAGCATAGTACAGTTTTAATCCTTATTCAGAAGTGCAAAGTTAATATGCATTATGCATGAACTAGTCAAGTCAGTCTCAATCCTGCAATCTAACTGGAAAGTTCAGCCTTTTGCTTGGACAGCGGCTTTCCTTTTGGAAGTTAAGAAAAAAACTATGTAAAAGAAGTAAAATAATAAAATAAAAAGAAAATGAAGAAAAAAAACGACTTAGTTTTTTTTATCCTAATCGCGAGACACTACAAAAATAACCTTTACCAGGTGCTTAAAATACAAATACTCTTTACGACATGATCGATTTTAATATGTATTAGTAAAACATTTTAATATTTGAAACAAATTATTTTCTTCTTTTTCCTTAATGGCGGTGAGGCTATGATCAGAATTAAGGGGATCATAATATTCTCACTTAACTGCATCCCTACTGGTCCGCCTGAGCGGTTCGTCGGTGCGACCTTCGAAAATAACGACAGGCCTCTCGATTTTGAATCACTTCCTCACTGAGACCAATCAAATGCTGGAGTTGCTGCATTTGTGTCTTTAGGCCTGCCACTCTTTTGTGTTTGTAACAAATATGTTAATAATTTAAAAAAAACTCTATTGGTATTAATGTTAAGATATCTTCGAAATTATATCAAGTAATCACTGAAGTACAAACTGTAACTTTATTTGATGTAATAAATAAATAAAAAAATGTAGTTCCGTTTTCCTTGCCGTTTAGAGCCTAGTTGGGAATCGATGAATGTCTTGGCTGAAGCACCACTGTCCATTTGTTCGATGTGATCGAGTGTATAAGCAGTTTAGAGTTTTTGCATTTAAATCTTGGTACAGCTTGTAGAGTTCATAGTTAGTAGTACCATCTGCTCCATTCGCCATCCTCACACACAGGGCATATAATAATAATAATATCCTACGAAGAGTTTTTCTTGCAAAGGACCAACTTTCCCTTTCTGTTTATCGTTGCCATTAATCAGAAATGACAGGATTCAGGATCGATAGAGCATGTGCATTTGGTCATTCGAGTCAGGAGTTTTGAACCTATTTGTTTTGCCAAACCGAAGGAAGCGGTTTCCTAGGGTATGTTGTGTAGGGTTAATGGGTTGAAGAGACAGGAGGTTCCTGCACCTGTTGTTGTTTCAATCCCTACATTATTATAAGAAACACACTTAATCTCCAGGGGTATAAGGAATTCAATGATGTTGTGTTCGAAGAATGTTTCATCCCTTAATAAATTTCACTGATCTATTGGATAATAATATCAATAGTTCCAAGGCTAACTCTCCGTCGGATGTCATTTGTGGATTTGATATTTTCTGCAAGGTAGATAAACTCCTTAACTATACCTCAGTTATTTCTATCAACATGGACGTTTCGTCATAGACGTTGGGCAGATGATTGTTTCTTTGTTGATAGCATGCATTTCGTTATCATATGTCATACTCGTATATCGCCAATGCCGCCAATTATAAAATTCTACAACTTCAATTTCTGAATTCATCAAATAGCCGGATATCGGTGTGTATTTTTAATTTATGTTTATATCGAAATCGACTTTTCGAATTCATAGAACGTATAATTTTCTCTTGAATATCTAATTTGAAGTCATTTACACCATGTATTCCTTTTTGCGTAAATAATTCAATTTAACTGCCAGTATTCTGACTGATACTTAAATTCTCTCATATTATGGTAATGCATGTCTGATAAGTCAATCAGTGGCAAATTTTCTCCCTGGAACGTGACCGGTTTCATTAACAAATTTCCATTGAAAAGTCCTTTTCTACTCTACTCTTGTGTGTTAAGTTGAATTTTAAATCTATTACAGGTTTCCGTTCCATTTCCATTTCTCCTATTTTATTTTGTTGCCGTTGTCAGTCCGCTTCTTAGTTCAAGCCAAATTCGCAATTGGAAAATTCAACAACGAACGCCTACCGCTCTAATCTGATATAAATAAAATGTTAATGTTGATAGTTAGAGAATAAATGAAAAATATTTATCATGGAGAGTGAAAATTATATATTATAAAATTCAATTCATTTCGACTAATTGAAACTACTGGTAACTGAATAAATATAGTTCTAATGGGAGGTTGATTTGTTCAACCGCATATTTAAGGGCGTGCCCACAATAATTTGGTATTTAGCTACATAATTAACTACAGTTGGGAACTTATTATTTTGATGTATTTTGCAATTAAAAATTCAATTGTAAAAAGCAATTTATTATGAAAGTGGTCAAAAGATATTTCTTTCCGGTAAAATGTTTACCGAATTTCAAAACAACAATAAGGGTATCGTTGCAATTCGGATTCAAAGGTATACACATTTCAGCTCAACTTTGTTGTGAGTTCCACTATGTATAGTGGATATATATGAATATACGGACCACACAAACGCTTTACGATACCCATGGGAAAAAGTCCCAGCGTATTTCAAGCAGAGCTCCACGCCATTCAAGAATGCGCCAGCCATATTATTTTATCTGGCATAAAAGGTGCAACCATCCATATTTTCACGGATAGTCAAGCAGCTATAAACGCCCTTAGCTCGTATACCATTGACTCCAAATCAGTCATGTACTGCTTCAATACCCTACAAACACTCGGAATAAGAAACAAGACCAAATTATGGTGGGTTCCGGGTCATGTCGGGGTAGAAAGTAACGAAAAGGCCGACGAACTGGCCAGAAAAGGTTCAGAAACACCTTTCATAGGTCCCGAACCTTTATGCTGCACTCCTAGATCAGCAGCAACGGCAGCAATTAAAAGCTGGGAACATAGAAAATGTATCTATCTTTGGGAAAGCATCCCAGGTCTAAGACAGGACAAACGAGCCATTCGGCCCTTCAATAAAAATGCCAGCAAATGTCTAAACCTAAGCAGGCACGATATCAAAAACCTAGTAGGTTACCTTACTGGTCACCATGGTTTAAGATATCATCTACACAAAATAAGAATATCAGACTCTCCTGAGTGCCGACTCTGTCTTGAAGAGGACGAGTCAGCTGAACACATTTTATGTGAATGTCCAGCCCTTAATGGAATTAGAAAGAAGATCTTTTTCAGGGAGCAAATGAGCCCAGAGGACATAAAGAATTCGTCTACTGGTAAAATTGTCCGCTTTACACGGAAAGTGAAAATTCTACTAGTTTAAACTTTTCTGGCCCATACGGTACAAAAGATCTTTTAGGTCGAAGTACCCCCCCTTATAAATCGCCTTGGCGAGCCAGAAATTAAAAAAAAAAAAAAAAAAAAAAAAAAATGTATAGTTATTCCCCTTTGTTTTTTTTACACAATACAAAGAACGCAGACAGAGCCAAATCACTGCTGGGGACTTCAAAAGGACACTTTCAACACGGCAAAGACACATGTTAGTGGACAGATGAAGCTAATTGTAGAAACAGATCAACTCCGACTTCGAATTTGACAGCACATTGAAAAATGCAACTCCAAGAGCGAAACGGAAAGTGATTGTAAACAAAAGAGAAAATTATGTCAAAATACAAACAAGAGAGAAAATTCGCTAAAAATATAATCATTTGCATGTTGGGAAAACTGAAAACATCGCCGCAACGCAAGGTTGGGGGGATTTGCACTTCGACTTTGAATGTAAGATTTAGGTCTAACATTGAAGTCGAAGTTGAGGTGAAGTACTAATGTGTCCCATCCCATCCTTTCCCTTGGCGTGGTTGTCAAAGATGAAGTCGGAGTTGAAGTGTTTATCTGTATATACCATAAATCAGTGATAAGTAAAAAAAGCGGCATCCTAAGCTTATTGAAGCTAGGTTAATGTTTTTTTTATGAAAAAGCTTGCCTTGAATTGGAATATAGGCTTTGCAAGAGCCTCGCGAAGCGAAAGTGCGCCCAAATTTCAGCAAAGTGTGTGGATGGCCTTTATCGGGAGGTGGAAGACATTTCTTCTACAGCAATTTCGTTAGCGAACTTGTGGATGAAATATCGATACAACAGCGATAGAAAGGAAACATTACGACAATGACTAACTTATTTCTCGTTATATCCCGATCGCCAATAAGTTTTATCGCGCGTTTTTGTATTCTGATTCAGATTAAATTTAAGATCAATAAGCCATTTAACAAAATATAACTATATTGTTGAACTCTTATAATCAAATATGCAGAACAATTTGTTACGCTTCATAAGCTGGACAAATAGATGATACATACTTTTTATATTATTAGGTGTGAGAACGGAAAAGTTTTTCACAAAACAAGTTTCTCAAATCTGAAGATATGGTTCTTGGCGACATCGAATATGAGGTCATTCCGATGAAGGTGGTCATTAATCCTCATATCGAGAATAGAAAGTCTTTCGGTTTCAGCGATGCAAGTGCCATTCATGGATAATGGAAAATTATGTGCTAGGGTTTTGCTTAAATGACAGAAGCCAGCATTGCGTTTTGGGCGCATCAAATTCTATTCTATTGGCTGTACCGCATGGAGTTATGTCTGGATTGGAATTTAGTGAGCTTAACATACCGTTCCAGTTCCATACCCGAAGATGAGGGGCGTGACCCAAGAATCGAATATGAGAAGCTGAGGGTATGTCATTAGCGAAATCGAATGGATTAGAAGAGACAGAAAGGAAATAATTTTTTAAAATGAGAAAGAGATTCGGACATAAAACAGAGTCTTGGGGAACATCACCAGGGTTGCAGTCTTGAAACGTCCAAAGCTACTTCAATTGAACATTTCGAAAGGTAACTTCTAACACATGGAAGAGGAGTATCATCATCATAAAAATGAACAATCTCCTGGGATATACATTCCAAGAATCGATCCTGACAATGAGCGAGTACCCGGCATTACTATCAAAGATGTTGGGAAGGCGATCAGCGAAAATCGATTTTGCCGGACGAAATACCCTCTAAGGTAAAAAAGGAAGACATCGGGTCCAGATATTTCCGCGCTTTGAAATGTTGTGACAGAGTGACGGCAAATTTAATGAAACAGCTGCATAATTCTCATCTCTAAGCTTATAAGAGGCGATCTAATGCTTAATCAGTCAGTGGAGGGAAGATTATCTTCTTCCCTGTTATAAAGAAAGAGGCAATAAGCGAGCCTAAATGTTGAGCGGATATTTGATAGCGGATTGCGGAAGATAAACCGGCTGTGTCATGACCAGTGAGGTTGTGAGCAAGTAAATCAACTACAGATGCAATCCAGAGTAAATAATCTTTTTCTGGCATGGCGGCGAATCTATGATCGGGATTATTGGTGTCATAACCCTACCACTTAACTGCATTCACGTTGGTACGCCTGTGCGGTTTGTCATTTGTCTAAGCTAAGTACATATATTACAAATTCGCCCACTGCCACGCTCACATTTTATGGAAGAAGTCCATGGAAATGAACTTCGTGTTCTTTGCAAAGTATATAAACAAAACCTTTCTTAACAACTCGCCCATACAAATTTTTTTTGTCACGCCCAATTTATGGTAGCGTATTTGACAAGAACGTTGTTCCTTTGATTAGTTATTTAAAAACTATAAAATCAATATAACCAAAATATGTATGTAGACAAGCCTTTCTTACAACTCCCCCAAACGTTTTATGGCACGCCCACTTTTCGGGTCGTTACAAACTGGTAACTTTTTTTAGGGAAAACACAATGTTTCGAAAAAGCAAAGGACTACCAATCCATTGGCATCAGTTATTTCATTTATTTTTGTAAATACAGCAATAGAATACGTCCATTCCGTATCAGAAATTCTATCATTTGCTTATATCTTTCCCAACCCACAGCCAAATAAGCTTGTCATGCTGATTTGAAGTTGTGTGCATACGGATCTATCACGCCAATTGGGCATCCAATATAATACAATGTGTGTCAGCTGCTTTGATTTTAATTGTGGTTAGGATTTACATCCATATCAAAAGTCATTGGTCAGTAGGCAAATCCCCTGCAATGATACTACTTGATATCGAAGAGGCTTTCGGCATGACGGACTTATATAAATACTAGCCTATTCTAATCCTAGACCACATAATTTTTTGTGTTGTCGTTAATGACTTACCTTCTGTCTGCAAACTACGGTCCACCTTCATGCTGTTGACGTTGAGTTAAACAAAACAAATCTCCATTATTTTGTCAATGAACCCAGAACGCGTTATAGTTTATTTAGATTGAAAACCAGACGGCGCTAAACTCAGTTGAAGGTTGGGGAAAAATTTCGATTTTGTACCGTGGTAACCGATGGCCAATTTGAGTATGTCACACAAAAATGTCTTTTGAAAACTTGTTTTTTGATCATAACTCTTATGATTTTACCTGTAAAGAATCATGCCATATGGCGTTAACAAGGTGATTGCCTTAATGGCTTTTGGACAGGTCTCACCGCTTGGCAGCTGGAATCAATTATTCTTCCTTTTTGTAATTTTTTCCGGTTCAAGTTGGAATATACATACCAAAAAAAGAAATGTATTTGTTTACGCTTGAGATAATTTGGCTAACACCCCTATTGCGAATGTCAATCGACAATTCATAATTGACTGTTTTCAATGTGTGCTATTGTGAACAGATCATTTTCATTGATATTCTTGTCAATCGCATTTTTTCAATTGACTGCGATTGTTAAAATCCTTTAGAATCCTTCGTTCACAATAGCACACATTTAAAATAGTCAATTATCAATTGTCGATTGACACTCGCAATAGGGGTGAATTGTATTGCAGGGTAGAAACAGAAACAGTAAAAACACTCTTATGGTGGATTTACACCATCACGCATGCGCATTTTTGCAACAAAACCGAAAAGAGAGATCCGTTTATCCGCAGTCAATGCTAATAAGGTGTAAGAGTGAGATCACTTACTTTAACTTGCTATAACATTATTATGGAGATTTGACAGATCACATGTAAACAAACAAATTTATTTTCATCGGTTTTGTTGTAGTAGAATTAAAAAATAAATAAAAACATGGATCTCGTAAAGGCTGCCGTATTAATAGTGTTTTCCATCTTGAGTAGGTACAATCGGCGATGTGAAGCAGAGAAATGTCAAAAATGTATTATGGCGATTAAAACATATGATAGCAGCGCCCATTTTGTTTTATAGGAAATCGAAATTTCGTAAGCCATCGCTATAAAAATATCAACATGCATAGGTTTCCCATAATTCCTACCACGTAAACAAGATGGCTGACCTGAATACCTACGTGTCACGTTTTTTTGCATGTTAGGTAATGCTGTCCCTTTCGGGATATTTAGTATTTAGCATCCCTTTAATCTTACATGTTAGGAATGTGTGACCGTGCAAATCCACCATTATTCACTTTTTTAAGATTAATATATATTTTACGCTTCAACACTTTTCGTTTTACTTTTTTATACATTTTGCTTCACGTATAAATATTTGGTACAAACACATGAGTCTACAATATTTGTATGTCGTCCGTCCGTCAAAAATGTAGAGGCCCAATATTTGAGCCAGGAAGCTGCAGTTTGGAACATATATTTTATACTCCATAGAAGCCTCAATTGATCAAGTGTTAGCATTTTCAAAATCCGCGCACTAACACGCCTACAGCTTAATAAGAAAGGTTTCATGGAAGAAATTAAAATTCGAGCTAAAAAGCGGAAAGTTGGAATATATATGTATATAGATACTCTCTCGAAATGCTCAATTGTAAATATTATAAATAAATATTTTATATGAACGAAGTCGTTCTTAACAATTCCTTCATACAAATGGCGTCGAATATCAATTCGACATTGAAGCAAACAAAATTAGAATTTGCGCAAATGAGCAATGGAACTCTATGCTTGTGTTGATCGCGAAAAATCGCGAAGTTCTGAAGAAAACCATCGAAAATGCCATAAAAAGAGTCAACTAAGGAGGAGGTCATGCAACCGATATCATTTATTCAACTTAATTCATCGATTTCACACCTTCAAATAAACTTTCCGTGGAAACAGAGCCCAATTTGTTTCTTTTCTATTAAAATTTCAGCTAATTCACATTATGACATATTATTACTTTTGCCCCACCTTGTATGTACAAAGCTAATCGAACACATCAAATTACTAGTTCCAACCAACATTAAATTTCCTCTTACTGATTTAACCGCCATCTGGCTTTCAATCTTATCAAACTATTCTACGTTCTGGGTTAACTGACAAAGTACAGGGTAGCGCACCAATTGTGCTACAATAAGAAATTAAAGGAAAGATCACTGTCAACTCTGACACGGGCGCATGCCTTGCTGGTCTCAGCTAATGCTCGTCGGAGGGTGGGGTCTTGCATCGGAGCTACCAGGATGGGTCTGCGACTACATAAAGATATCTGCATGCTTCAGGTATAGGTAGGTATCTAAACGGATATAAGTGCTGCGACAAAATAGTAAGGCCGACAGAACCGCTAGAATAAAAATAAATAAATAAGTATCCAACATGAGCCACGGGAGGAGCAGGTGGTCGTCCTCATAGCGGGTCAATACCCTCCCTACCGTGTGCCGGTGGCCGCTGGAATATTATACCGGCACCCAAGAGAAAGCCCTATGCTTTCACATCCGTCGGACCGCTAAGACTTACCATCGAAATGAGACACAATAGTTAACAAGCCTTAAGCTAACATTTTAAATTTTATTAAATCAATTCATTTTAAAATACATAAGGTACTACTTAGGAGAGAAAAAAAAGAAACAAAAAAAAAGCAGGAAATCAAAGGTATTTTTAAGACACATTGATCTTATATCTGTTAGAAATATTAAAGTAGGTACCTAAAATAATTTTAAAGGTAAGTATTAATAACGGTAGGTATAAAGAAAAATATAATAAGTACTTAAGTAATTAATTTCCTTTATGAAGATATTAATTCAGAGCGCTACATACATTAGCTAATTATTTACCATTTAAAAGAAAACAAAAAAAAAATTAAGAACCAAAACATAATATTAAAATAAACGCCGAAAGAAAAAAAACATATAGGATTGCTACTGGTTATTCATAGCATCGCATAGGTGTGGCAAAACCCTTTTTTTTTTTTTAAAAAAATAAAAACAAAAGAAGAAAGAAATAAAAAAAACTTAAAATAACTACCTACTACACGTATTTGGTAACGCGGCTTAATTCAGCAATTTTGATTGCGATGTGTGATAATGGCGAACCTCAAGAAATCAATGTTATTAAACTGTACTTACCTGGGCATCCGCGTCGTCAGGCCTGTCGATGTGGATTCCTCGGTCCTGTCAACAAAAAAAAACTCGAAAAGAAATTTTTCTACGAGAGGTAGGTCAAAAAAAACACCCACGGAATTATCGTGTGTGTGACTAAAGTGTAACTAAAGTGAGCTTTTAATAAAGCGAACTGTTATCTTATTCAGAAGAATATAATATTATTATTTCATTGATAGAAACCTTTTTTTTTTTTTAATTTACACGCACTAGCTACTGTTTACTACGGTTAAATATCCTAAAACGGGGTTGATGCTTCTGGTGACGAATTTCGGGAACGATGACGGGGTTCTCTTTTCTGGTCGTGTTGAAGGTAGCGGATATAGGTACTGCTCGCCTGGTTGAAACTTTCGATGATCTTTCAGGTGAATTGGCATACGCTATCGTTGGTGTTAATGCCCGATGGTGACGATTAGCGACCAAATGGACCGATGACGGGGTTTGCCTTTCGGGTCGTGCTGAAGTTAGCGGATATTGGAACTGCTCGCCTGGGTGAAACTTTCGATGATTTTTTTTTTTTGGTGGGGGGGTTCGCCTCGAAACGTCGAGGGAAGTGGCATACGCTGTCGTTGGTATCACTGCGCGATGGTGACGATTAGCGACAAAGGGAATCGGCGAGTTTAGGGCACAAGCTGAGGTGGTATCAAGGCCCGTTTGGGACGGCTGGACACAGTTTTTGGGCACTAGCGCAATTTTCTGCCACACTAAGAAGGCAATTGCATGCGGATTTTTGTTGGTGGGAAGCGAGATATGGGCTTTAGTGACGCAACACCACCACTTGGCTTTGGGGTGCGGCAGAAGGAGACACACTCACTATAATCGCATTTAAAAGAAAAACGGTTCGCGCACAGCACTCGATGGTAGTCGTATGACACACGTTGTTATTATCAAAAAAAAACTCAATATTTTCTTAATTTTTGAGTCAACGGATGTCATAAAAAAAGTTTAATGTAAATTTGCCTCTTTTTCCAATGGTTAGGGAATGCGTTTTCTTTTCTTCGTATAGCTTTTCACACCGTGCCGATGCTCGCGATTAGCCGAAAACTGCCGATGAGACCACCGAACGAGTTGAAGTCCAAACACTGACTAGTGTCTTCAGCAACTTCTCTTTTGGTAAGCGTCCCCATTAACGATGTATTGATGCTAGCCACACTGATTCTTCCTCTCGAATTCCCGTGAGGTGACATCCCCGCTTGCTAATTCAGCAAGCAAAGAGTATAGCTTAGCGGACTTTTCAAGCAGACGAACAGTTGTGGGAGTAGTATATAATTTGCAACCCGCCCTTTGCCGCCTCGTATGATGGAAATTATACGGCTGTAAGATTGGGGTTATTAGGTTAGGGGGTATCATGCAGCGGCCTTTTTTCTTTTTCTTTTTTTTTGTTATTGGTGTGGGAAGTGTAATGGTATTTATGTACCAGCATGGCAAAAAAAAGAACGGCACGCATCTCGCTGAGGTATGTTAATACAGGGTGTAGGAAAACGGATAGGAAATAAACAAGAATAGTTTTGCACTTCACAGACGGACTTACTAAAAGTCGATACGCAGAAGATCCTTCCATTACAGTCGCATGGAGTATTTCTGGGTTAGATTCACTTCATATACAGCAATTTCGCTTATTAACATTGCCGTTTAGATCAAAATGGGCATCATCAGCCATAAACAAGCAATTTATCAAGCTATTGTCTTTTTCGGTCATTTCAAGAATTTTTTGGCAAAATTCCAGACGAATAGGCAAATCCAGAGGGTTTAACTTGTTTGCAATTTGGAAACGGAAACAAGTTTAAGTCATCATGAATTATCCGTTGTAATCACCGCCTGCTAACTCCAATTTACGCCGATAAGTTTCGAGTCGAAACGCTTGGATTTGTCTGAATTGACGATGTTACAGCCGCGACTTTGTCGTAAACCCGAACATAGGGATCACTATGGTACGGTCTTCGTGCGATGCTTCCCGATTCGGCAAACATGTTTACCAGCCTCATAATGGTCCATCTACTCGGGGGAATGCCACCAAACTCCCGCCTAAATTCCCTTTGAACGGAATTGAAGGACTGCAAAAAATGGTACGCATATCCTCATTTCGGTATCCAATCAAGCATTCATTTTAATAAATCTAAATGGTAACCTGCCAAATAAAAAAAAATAAGCCGATTACTCACACGGAAAAAAAGTTAGTACGTTTTTTTATGTAATACTGACATGAGATTTGTTTTTGGTGTTAAAAACTATAAAACCATAGCTCTAAATTAAAAAATAAGAAAAACACAAACAATGCAAAAACAGTTTGTAAGCAGTTAATAGTTTGTTGAACACTATCGTAGCGTAGTGTAGTGTATGAGTACAAGGAAAGCAAATTATTTATTTTGTATTTAACTTTTATTTTATTATTTATCAATTTTAAAATGTTTTCATTTAAAGAAAATACATTTTGAAATAAAAGTTATGGAAGTGACGTTATGGATATTATTTTTTTGAGTTCTTGCGTATAATGATATGCGTAAATTAATCTTTGTATATATGCATTAAACTGGATTCATGACTTGCAACACTTTGCAAAATTAAAATGACATTTCTAATCACTTAGAAAGAAGTTCCCACTTATGCAGTTGCACAAGTTCTATGATAAGTTCAATTCAAAGCACACCAATCAACATGGAACTGAAATAAATTAATCAATTAATTTTCTAGAAGCGTTCCATTTGCTACAACAGCCGCAAGTCTTCGTTCCCTATGGAATAGCAATACGTTTTCTGTGCTTACTAAACTTGTTGCGCAAAACATCAAAAAAGAAAATAACTCCACTTCGAGTTACAACACGAGTTGCCGATCCCTCGGAGAGAGTATTTCTGTTCCTTGCTCATCCCACATCACTTTTAACATTTTCCATCTTCAGGTCTAGTGAGTTAACCAAATCACGTATGGTTAAGGATGAGATGAAATACTTATTCTTTCGACATATGAGGCTTAAGAATCTTTTTCGTTCGAGGCCACCTTTAACAAGGTATACACAAAACCCGAGTACTGAGATCAAAGTTTATCTAGGGATAGAAACCGAAAAAGTAAAACAAACTTTTACCATAGTCGCAAACTACAACAGGAAACAAAAGTTTTCTCAGGTGTGTGTTTTGTGTGGAGATATTGAGGAGCACCAACAATGGATGGAGAAAACGAAGCAAATATAAAAAATCTCTCTAACTGCAGCAGTGATTTGAAGCTTAAAAGTTCGAAGCCAATGGAGGTACATAGAAAATTGCTTTATAGGTATGATTTTTTTTTAAAAGTTGTTTGAGGGGTGGGTATTTGAAGAGTTTGAAAATCTTGATTTGTATTACAGTGGTGATTACCTCCCCGTAATGGGCCACACCTATTATTTTAAGTTGTGGACACAACCGTCGAGCTATGATTCGAGTCGAAGGGTGGCGACGGTGTAGAGGTCATTGTGTTGGCTTGAGACCCGTGCGGTGCAGATTCAATCCCCATGGGGAACAACCATAAAATTTATGCTGTCATGACCTAACTTAACCTCATTTTCTCATTCTTTCGATACATTTTGCATGAAACTGTGATAGTGCCGCTTGTGTGGACACACGGTTACCACTGCAAACAATTTTAATTCGGAACATCTACTTCGCGACACAGTGTCGATAATTTTTTGATACATAGATATATATATGCACCAGTTATGAGTGGCGAAGTAAAAGGAGTACAAGCCAATATCAGGTCTCATTTTCCTCTTGCAATCTACGTTCATTGTGCCGCGCATGGCTTCAGTTTGGTCATCATCAACTATCGGAGCAATGGAAGCATTTTCCACTGTCCGAAGAGACAAAGCATTTTAAAGGAAGACATTTTGAAAATGCCAAAAAAGAGTGACCGGAGAAAAGAAAAATTGAATTCTTTCGCTGTTTCAAGATGGGCTCAGTCTCATAAAGCAGTTTCAACTTACCTCGAACTTCAACCGGCCGTTATAGAAGCTTTGGAAGAAATAAAAAAGTGGAAAGATCGACAGACTTCACAAAAGGCTTCTCAGCTTTTGACCGCGATTTTGACAATCGAATTTCAAATCTTCTGTCATATAATGGAATCGATCAATTCTATCGTCTTGCCTCTGAGTCGGGAATTGCAGAAGAAAAATCAATCATCTTTACAAGTTTTATGACGAAATATTGGACTGTTCAGAAAAGAATTTTATCTCAGAGATCAGAATGTGGAGGCAAGATATTCAAAATGCGCTCGATGCACTATCAGTGAGTAACTTCAGATCGGAATTTTTACTTCCAGAATCAGTTTCTATAACCCATCGAATACGTAACTTTCAATGGTTACGTTATTTTTTAGGTTATCAATGAAAAATGTTTCAAAAACGTGAACACGATCTTACGAGTATTGCCAGTGTTACCCGTAACAACAGCAGCTCCAGAACGATAATTTTCGACCCTAAGAAGAATACAAAACTATCTTAGAAGTACAATAGGACGGGAGCGCCTGAATGGACTCGCTTCTTTGAGTATCCATCCTGAAATTGGACTAACGGAAGACGAAATTCTGCATAAATTCTTCAAAAAACCGCGGAATTTTAAAAACGATTGAGATTTTCTCTAGATTTCGCACTATTGCCAATATGTTGTAGTAACATGAATTGAATAATAATAATATTATGCATGACAAAAGACGAGAAATCATTTATTTGCACATTACAATCTTTTTTGGATTTTCGAATCGTAAAATAGAATATGCAAATTTTCGGCGACAGAATACCAGCATTTCAGATTCAGGTCGGTTCGGTCCTCCCGGGGGGGGAGGGGGGGGTACGGAAACGATAACGATAACGATAAAAGATGCTGCCTCTACTCAACCATAACCATTGCAAGTACACACTCGAAAATCGTTCAGCACCTGTAATAGTCAAGCAAAAGAAGCAGCGATGGAGCTGGATGGGGTTCGATGGAATACCCAACGCTGTGGATGCTTGCATTAACATCGGCACTGGCACTGTGTTATAATTTTTTGGCTGCGTCAAACTGCGCGATTTGTTTGTGTTTTTTTTTGTTCTTTGAGCGAAACTGAATTATGGGCAAACATTATTAAATTTCATGCGTACTCGACGGACGGCAATCAGCAACTCAGCAAACTCACAATTAATCCGAGTCCGGCGGTCATTTCGAGTATTTATCTGTCTCTTGAGTCCGTAGGTGGTCCGTAGTGCGTATTCTGCACTCTAAGGCCATGCCATTTAAACCACCAGTCCCCAATATCGAGCCCCCTTTTCGCTTTTTGTATCTTCCAGGTCGTCTATCTTTACTCGGAAGTGGCTCATATCTTCGTTCGGAGTGAGGTATCATCTGACTACTTTGGCTTCCTCGCAATTCACCCAAATAAACCCTCTTCTTGCACCGTGGTCCTTAATGGGCACTGCTCCTTTGTCCGCGATCCAGGTATCCGCCGTGCCAAGTGAATCCCCAAAGCAGCCAGGTCCATTCTTGTCTTAGCTCTTCTCGGTTATAACCACAACCCGAATATAACAACAATAACAGCAATATTAAATTAATTTCCTATTCGCGTAATTAAAAAATGTCTTCCCTTTATGTTCATCTTGCCTAGCAATCAATTCAAATTGCTTGAGTTTACACTCCCCATAGCGATGATTGCTTGAACACCTTTTATTATCCTTTGCATCGTTTCAGCCAGCACACCTTGAATATATACCTTATAGCGACGGTTGAACACCAGGCATCACCTTCGTGCTGCACATTACGACGAGTAAAATCATTTCTCAGGCACAACATCTTACAGTTTTGTTTTTACAATTTATCAGGTAGCACTGTAAGAGGCCCAACAATGAATGGATAAATACTTTAAAAACTTTGCCACCGCGCATCGCATCCCGCGTACTTATGCAATGATAATAATGTTCAAGGAAAATAGCTGTGTTTTTTCTTTTTCATGGGTGTGAACGCCTTCATCCGCGAATTTCACAGGTCGGTATTAATGCAGGACAAAAACATCCCCGCAGGCGAGGTGATGTGCAACATGCTAGGTACCACGAGTTATTAGAAAGGTTTTTGTCTTGTTTTTGCATGAATTCACACGTCCTTGGAGTTTCCCACACCGTTGGTAATATTGTTGTCACTGAATCATATTGTGTAGATCCCTTGGGGTGAGGGTATTTCCTTTTTGTGTAATTATTTTCTCTGTAAGGGAAGATTGAAAAAGGAACAAACTGCTCTCCGATCAAAGGGTAATTGTATTGCCAGTGCATATGTAGGTACATTTGTGGCATGGGTATGTGCTGCAAGTTCAACAAAATCGGTTTCTCTGCACATTATCCCAAATGGGATGGAAAAGTAAAGTAGCAATTCATATTGAAGCAGTGTCTCTTGTCTTACATTGCTAGGTGAGGTTATTTTCGTTTAAAAGTTCCAATTAGTTTATGAATGAACTAGGATGTGGAATGCAACAATACAAGTTTTTCGATATCCATTTAAACGTATTCGATGTGCATTTTGCTTTCATATAAATCGTTTTCTATTCGATATTCTGTTCCATTAAATTGAGTGTTGCTGAAGAGTTCATTGATTGAAGTTCAAGATGCTGTTGTTCACAAGGCGACTTGAGTATAGATTCAGAATTCGAGTAGAACGAAGATCTTGCTACCAAGGGAATGATGAAACGAGCATGGATGAAAAATGTTGGTTAGATTGTGGTATTCAAAAAGGCATACAATTTTTATTTGACACGTTGAGCGCATGGAATAGAAAATAGTTATTATTTTCTGAAAGATGATAGATGAGAAATGTAAGATATAAAACTTCAATTTAGTGAATTAACCTTGAACTGGTAAAATAACCTAATGTCAAATTAAAGCAGCATTCTCAAATTGGCCATCAGTTCTACAATTTTATATTTTTACAATTTTTAATCCCCCCCCCCCTTCGGCCGGCAACTAAAGTTAAAGGAATGTTTCTTTCTTCAAAGTCGTTAGCCAGTTTTTTTGCTTTTACGCACATCACACAAACAAATCCAAACCTTTGTAAAAATCTATCTAATACATCGACTAGTTAACTGGTTTTGTACATAATTTTAACATGCGGCGCTGAATTTTTGAGTTCTTTATAATTACAAATATAATCGCCACTTCAGCTAATATTCGCTATGCGTTCCTGCAGTCAACGCAGCTGTGATAAGGTTTTTCAAGTTGGATGCAAAAGCAAATTAATATAACAAAAGAAATATCTCATCGCAAAATGCTCGACAATTAACCTATTGTTTCGTCCAGTTTGAGGAAGTTTTTTTTGTTGTTAATTTTATTATGCAGTCGATATGAGAACCTGTGTGTGTACAAATGGACTTGCTTTAAGTTCAAAAAATTGTTCGATTACTTTAAAGAAAGAAACAACCCTTTTTGTCTTTGACTTTTAAATCCATTTTTTATTGATTATTAAATATCAACTTACACAATAGACACAAATTATTAAATCTACCTTAAAATCAACAGGATACTTATTCTAGATAATTGTTCCTTATGCGGACTCTTTAAATTTAACTAGCGTAACGGATGCAGTAGTTGACACCCTTTTTAGGGTTCCGTAGCCAAATGGCAAAAAACGGAACCCTTATAGATTCGTCATGTCTGTCTGTCTGTCTGTCCGTCCATATGTCACAGCCACTTTTTTCCGAAACTATAAGAGCTATACTGTTGAAACTTGGTAAGTAGATGTATTCTGTGAACCGCGTCAAGATTTTCATACAAAAATAGAAAAAAACCAATAAGTTTTGGGGGTTCCCAATACTTAAAACTAAAACTCAATTTTTGTTTTCATCACTTATACGTGTGGGGTATCTATGGATAGGTCTTCAAAAATGATATTAAGGTTTTAAATAAAGAATGGGATATCTTAATAATAAACATTGAAAAAACATGCTATCAACTAATTCACCGTAGTTGGTGAAGGAACGAGATTATTAAGTTGATTTATTTATTTCAAACATTTCTAGTCATATATCTCAACCTATTTGTTTTAATGTACTTAGTTCAGACCATAACCCTGTTTTTGTGCAATGTAAGTTGGAATAAAAAGCTCAGTAATCTAGACAAAAATGCAAAACCATTTTGGAATATTGTCAAAATAGTGAAAAATGGAAATAGATCCTTGCCCTGTCTTAGGGATTCTGGAACTTTTTTCTACAGCGACAAGGAAAAAGCTAATATCTTGGCTCATAAGTTCTCAAATAATCACCTGGTATCTCAATCTCTAGGGGACACAAATACTTGTAGAACAGTTAATAATGTTGTACAAGCTTTTAATGCGTCTAACCCAAATGTATTACAAAACGTGCTAGTCTCGATAGATGATATTGAAGACATAACCAAAAGCCTTAAAGTGAAGAAAACAGGTGGCCTGGATGGTATCAGGAATATGTATTTAAAAAAATTACCAAATATTGGGCTTAAATATCTTACATTCATGGTAAATGTTTGTCTTAAAATAAAATATTTTCCCAAAGTTTGGAAAATAGCTAAGATCGTGCCTATACTCAAGAGTGGTAAGTCGGCATATAACCCCGAGAGCTACAGGCCGGTAAGTTTACTTAGCAACATTAGCAAAATATATGAAAAAGTACTCAAAGAAAAAATTTTAAGATTTGTATCTGAAAATAACATTTATCCTAATGAACAATTTGGTTTTAGGCGTTTTCACAGCACATCGCACCAAGTTCTTAGAATCTGTAAGCACGTAAAGCGAAATAGAGTTTTAGGGAATTCAACAGGTATGCTATTACTTGATATAGAAAAAGCATTTGATTCAGTTTGGCATGATGGCCTCATCTACAAAATGCTACGTTTTAATTTCCCAGATTTTCTGTGTAAAATCATTCAAAGTTTTTTGTCTAATCGTTCTTTTCGTGTGTCTGTTAACAGTAGTGCTTCCGACTTGGTAACATTCCACTCAGGCGTTCCTCAAGGATCAGTACTTGCGCCAATCTTGTACAATTTGTTTATAGCCGATTTCCCGGAAATACCGTCATGTCACGTAGCTATCTATGCGGATGATACTGCAATTTTTTCTTCGCATGAGTTTGCTCTCTGTATTAAGAGGAATTTAAACAATGCGATAGACATCTTATATAGCTACTACAACAAATGGAAAATCAAGCTTAACTCGGATAAGATACAAGTAAATTTTTTTCACTAGAAAAAGAAAAGCTTGTTTTCTTCCATCCAATCAGCTTAGGGTGAATGGTGCTGACATAAATTGGCAGCCTTGCGTCAGATATTTAGGGGTTTATTTGGATACCAAATTGACATTTAACCCACATATTACAAATACACTTAAAAAAGTCAGTATTGCGATAAAGACTTTGTATCCGTTTATTAATAGGAAATCGTGTTTGTCTGTAGAAAACAAAATAGTTATTCACAAGGTAATATTTCAAGTTATTTTATTATATGGGTGCCATGTATGGGGAAAATGTGCAAAGTGCCACATTATAAAATTGCAAACTTCTCAAAAAAAAATGATGTTAGACCTGCCATGGCACTTTTCAACCATACACTTACATAGAAGAGGGAATGTTGAACTGATTTCTGATAGAATTCGAAAACTAGAAAATACATTTTTAATGAGGTGTGATTACTCTGATAATCCTATTATAAACCAATTATGTACCTGAAAATGTTTGTTTCTGATTCGCCTGGTAAAATATTTATATTTATTTCTTTAATTCTAAGTTATTTTACATATTTAATTATTTATTTTATACTTAATTTATATATTTATTTTATACTTAATTTATATATTTATTTACTTATTACCTAACCTATATGTCTATTTATTTAATTGTTAGTTATTCTATATATTATTTATTTATTTGTTAATTAATTTATATATTTATTTACTTGTTACTTAAACTATATGTCTTTTTATTTATTTATTTATTTATTTATTTATTCAATATATTTATTTAATTTATTAAATTTATTTGTTTATTTGATTTATTTATTTGATTTATTTATTTATTTAATTAATCTATTTATTTATTTATTCATTTAATCTACTTATCTATTTATTTGTTTCTTTATATATATATATATACTTATTTTTTCATTTTGTTGATAGTGATATACGTCTTTATATATACTTATTTGTCTGTTATTTGTTTAATTTTACTCTGTTCTTAACTACGAGTATATACACATGTTTTTAGAATTAAGAACAATTACTGTTAAATATTTATTTATTTCTTATTTTTTTTTTTCTTTTTACATTGAAGGTTTTTTTTGTATGTTTCCTTCAAATTATCAATTGTACTTATCAAAAATGTATCTTTTGTAATGTTATTATTATTTTTTCAGTAGGAAGGTATGCAAATATACCAAATCTCTGTGTTGTAAAATGTGCGGTAATGAACCTATGTATAATTTTTCATACAAAATAAAAATATCTATCTATCTTAAATGAAATATAGCTGACAGCATTTTTGATAATTCAAAGTGAATATTTGAACCAAATGAATGCTGGATATAGTTTTAATCCATTAACTGAACCAATCTCCATACTATTAATTACTTAACGATTTCCAATGCCCATACCATTTATAACTTAACGACAATTTGCTAATGCATCCACATGATTTTTAACTAATGAGCCGTGAATTAACTTTTAATCCACATTTTAGTTCATATGTGAATTGGAGGCAAATCAAGTATTTTTTATTAAAACGAAAATTCTACCTTTACCGCGGAGTTCTTTCTTGTACAAGCAAAAATCAGATTGGGCACTTGCTGACATTCAAATAGCACCCGTGGAAAGAACACCTCTTTCTGCAAGAGTTATGCCACCAACTTGTTTTCGAATTTTTAAGTCAAGACTTTGGATGATTTTGATTGTACTTTAAAGCAACGCAATGGAACCCTAGGTCTGAGTAGTAAATTCCCAAGTTATTTACCGGTTAAATGGGTGCAACATTATAAATTCTGCCGGCAGAAAATAAAAACTTGCTTCCCTCTGCAACACAAAGCCAATATTTAACCGAAGGCTTCACATTTTATTAAAGGGATACCGAATCTGTTTGTTTTCGGATATCTTTTATAGTAAATCCAAACAATCTCTTCTCCTATCCAAAAATATCAGCCACCCACCTTCTTGAACCATTGTGATGATAGTTTCATATTTTTTTCCTTTTTTAAGCTAGTGTTCGGGCCAAACTTTCCTTTGCAGCGTTGTTCTCGGAACAAAAAATAATTCGCTTTAGTGACCTCATATTTTCAGTAGATAATATCCAAAATGGCTTAGTTATTCGCAAGACTGTTAGTTAGATACACGGACGTACTTCCTCACCATATAAATGTATTGTTTTTGTTTCACTTGAATGTTTTTGAACTATGGGTGAGCAAAATGGGCTACTAGCTCAATTTGACCCACAACGGTAGGGTCAATTTGCCCTAAAGGTGCATTTCCTAAAAAAAATCATGAAATTTTTAAGAAATTGGACAGATTTACATTTCGAAAGATCGGAATTCCAACAACAATATTCACTAAATATTATCTAATAATAGTTTCGAATTTTTTGTTTAAACTTAACACTTGAAACTGCGCATACATACTATCTTAAAGGAAATTTTATTTAAAAAATAAGAAGTACCGAATATTGGTTTCTCACAAATTCACAATACAAAATAAATTATATGTATTTTCTTATAAAAATATTAAGATTCATTTTTATTCGTTGAAATGGCATAGGGTATCCAACAGTTGGCCCAAGCGTTTCACTATGTTTTTTTTCAATGCTTCGACCAATGAATGTGCCTCAGCTAAATTTTGTTATGCATGAACTTCAATGCGAAAATATGTGAACTGCCGTGTGTGAATGTGTGAAGACTACATGGCGGATAGAAAACATGAAAGTAAACCTACATTATCCGACGACGCACGTTCATATCTTGGATGTTTGTCAGAGAGACCTTTAGATTAGTTCAACACACTAAACTTGCCCTACTGTGCCCTCTATACATATAGGGCTATACTTTGAACTGTAAAGCACAGGTGGAGTGGGTATAGCTTATGATATGTGTATCTAAAGTAGCATTCAAGCGATCGAAAGATTATCTCGGTTCCAGCCAAACAGCAATAACAGGGAATGAGATATCAGAAGATTGCTAAACATTTAAGCCCCTCATCACTAAATAGAAGTCTATTCTCGAAAATATACAGAAAAATATGTATTTATTTGAATGAATAATGAACCAGTTTTATAATCTAAGTGCTTCACCACATACAAAAACCCATTTAATTACCTATTAACTTAATAATATGCCTTAAGAGGTCTCACTATTGAAACCCTCCAATATTGAGAAGGAGAATCCATTAAATCAAGTTTTACCAATATCATGCTCGTGCAGACATCCGGACACTAAAGATATATGCATCTTTAACTCCGATAGTCCTTATAACTCATCAACTGAGTTTTACCATTTCATTGCGGAAATTTTTCAATTCCTTCTTATTGATCGTTATACTATTTCACTTCGTAGCATTTCCTATCCACATTTAAAGAATTTTTTTTTTAAGAAAGACCGAAAATGTACGATGTTTGTGTTTTTTAGGCTATCTTGCAACTTTTTTGTTAGCAATGAAATAATTTATCCCACTTTAGTTCAGCAGTTATTTAAAGGCCAGTAATCAATCTCTTTTTTGGTTTCGTTTCATTTCAAGGCTCACTGAAGCAAATAAGGTCATTTTAATTAACAAACTTAAGCAATTGAATGCAGGATTACTAATAAAGTGTACTGTTTGAATACACAGGCTGGTACCCACCACTGTATTCTTCATTCTTCAAATAAGGAATTTTTTTAGCTAAACTTTTCATGGTATAACATTATTAATGGCTCGATAATTTATAGCATTATCTCTGACTTTACAATTGAAAACGTTCAATAAGTCTGTCCCACTTTGAAGGATACTCCATTTAAACCACGTCCCTGGAGTTCCGTTCAGAGAAAATAGTTTATTTTACGCGCATCGCTATTCGGCCTGCAGAAAGATTAATATACTTTCGTAGGGAGTATAAATTCCCCCGATTGGGATACCTATCTTTTGCAACAAGAAGTTTAAGTGGGAAGAAGGACATTTATATTCTTTCCTGTAGTCAGGGCCGGCTGCAGCGAAACAAGCGGCCTGTGCAAGATTTACAGAAAGCGCCCTATTTTGAGTTAGATTCTCCTTGAAGTTGCAATATTGCAAGTGATGTAAGTTAATGGGCTAAAATTCAGCAAAGGTGTGATGGATGTTGTTATTTTGGGCTTATTTGAACAAGTTTTTTTGTTTTGGATGCAAATATCAGTAAAAAAAGCAGGGTAAAATTATTTTTTCTTACTCCTGGCAATGCGCCCCGGAATTTGGCGCCCTGTGCATTTGCACATCTTGCACATATGGTTGGGCCGGCCCTGCTTGTAGTAATCAAAAAGAAACTCTATTCCGTTTTTGCCTTTTTGTTTCTCACCATCTCCTTTGCACACATACGGTGACCAATCAAAACAAGTTCGCAACTTTTCTTAAGGGGCCCTTACACGGTCAATCGAATGACATGAATCACTAGCATGTGTTTCTGAAAATGTATCTGTATGAGTCACACACATTTGGTGAAGTCTGATTGACGAAAATCAAAGCAAGTTTGATTTTGCATGGTGAAAGTCATGCCGATTGATAGGTGTAAGGGTTGGATTGACGTAATTACTTCATTGTGTTTTGTGTCGCGGCGACCGGGCACTTGTATCGGAATTAATTGAAACGTATCGGTTATTACCGAGTTTATGGGATGTCAAAGTGAAAGATTATAAAGAAAAGTATCCTGATGCACAAAAAGCGGATGTCACCAGAAAAATAAATACGTTGAGAACGAATTTTCGGCGCGAGCAAAAACGTTTAAATGAATTAAACAAAAGCGGATCCGGTGTTGATAATTTCAGTGAAACAACTCTTTGGTATTTTAATGAAATTAGTTTTATTAAAGACAGCGAATCTCCGTGTGCATCTCGCAGTACAATTCAAGAATATATTGCAAGAGCAATATATGCAATACAATCATCCGTTTCCCTTATCGCACATCCGTACACCACGAAAACTCACAAAAACTAAAAATTTCACGTCAATCGATTGAACTGTGTAAGGGGTAGCGTCAATCCACACATACACGATGCATGATGTCGACCGATTGACCATGTAAGGGCCCCTTTAAGCATATTAAATGGGAAACGATACCTAGAGTATATGGAACACAACAATGAAATGCGAAAGAAAATAAATTGTGTGCTTTGTGGGATTAAGTTGGAATATTTGTATTTATTATACTCTATCCTAAGGGTATTATCATTTTATCATAGTTTGTAGTGGCCTTAATATTGATCACAGACCCCTAAACGTTACTAAGGGTATTCGTGTAAACTTCGTAAAACCTTGGAAAACGTCAAATGCTTCGAAATGAACTACCAAGATTTGTATGGAAATTCTTTTTCGATAAGGCAATGAACTTTCAACACGAATTTGCTATGCGAATAAAGATGGTGGATGGATGGATGGATGGATGATTGTAAACTAATCAGCGGTCGAGCTGCAGTTAGGCTGTGGCATACTGAAAAAACCCTCTGTCACACTACACAGATAAAACAAAGGCACTTATCCAGCTGATAACAGCTGATTGATTAACAATCAGGAAGCAGTTCTTACGGGTGTTCATGGAACGTTAGTCGTAAACCTAACTTTTACGAAGATTGACAATGTTCGACGTTTCATGAATACTCTTACCCCTTTTAGTCGTGACAACTTAAAAAAGGCGTGCATGTTGTTCAAAATTGGAAGGGGTCCGAAATATTTGAGTGCTAGAATTCAATTAGAATATACCTACTTACAAAAAAAAACAAATTTATCGAAAAAATCGAAATTCAAGATAGAAAGCTGAAATAAAATGTCTCTAGACTGAGGGTCGGAATGCTCGTGTCTTAAGATTTGTAAAATTCGCTTATTGACACGCCCTAAATTTTCAAAAACAGTTTTATCGAAAAGTCAAAGTTTGACTTAGGAAGCTGAAATTTGGAATATATTCTCTTTAGAAGCCTTAAATGCGCATGTGTTAAGATTTTTAAAAAGCGCCCTAACGCCCACACATTTCAATGAAGAAATCATTGGGAATGAAAGTTCAATTCTTTGCAAAGTATGTACATAAAGTCGTTTTGAATAATTCCTTTATGTAAAGTTTTCTGCCATGCCCCCTTTTTAAGGGTGTTTTCCTTCGAAAACATAGTTTTTTTTGGATAAAATCATTTAAAAAAACATAGAAAACAGTTATGTTTAAGAAAATATGTAGACCATATCATTCTCAACAATTGTAACACCCCTTCAACAATTCACACTTAGATTTTTTTCACGCCCACTTTATGGGGAATAGAAATTGGGTTTTCAAAAGCTCATCCAAGCGGACTGCAGCCCTTCCAATTGTTTTTAAATTCAGTTGTGTATCCTAATATATAATAATTGAAATTGGTGTATCCGTTTGAGATAAATAGACTTCTAATCCGCGGATCCGATTGAGCTCAAATTTTTGAGTAAGTATTGCTCCCGGAATATTTTTCTGAAGTTTTCTCAAAATCGGTCCAGTAGTAAATGGCAGATTAATCCGAGCTCGCTCTTGTTTGCTCCTCCAAGAGACGAATTGCATCGGTTCCTTTCCGAATGCAGTAGATGCATTGTGACGCTTCTGGTATCCTTCCATCAGCTCGAACTCTTTGTTCAGCTTCTACTCGACTCATTGATCTGTCATTTTAAATTCTAGAGTCTTGAGGTGATTTGCTGGAATTGTCCCACTTCCAATCAATCAAAAGCCTTTTAATCGGTCGAATAACGGTATTGAAGTAAAATAGCTATAAAAAAAGAGGCAAGCTCTCTGGATATGTTCTCGTTAATCGCAAAGCTACACTTGGACCCAATCCTATTCGATCGGTCTCCAAGAATCAGAGCTCCTCGATAAACCACGAATAGAATGAGAGCCAGGTAGCACAATTGTGCGGGTCAAATTTGAAAACACGCATAGAATGAGAGCCAGCACAAATGTGCAGGTCATATTTTAAATGCGTATATTTTCGTTGCAGAATTAGATTTATGTTCATTTATTATTAATTTATAATAAATAAAAAATATTTGTTTTAAAATATTGACGAATATGATAGAAAATCTATACTTAGTATCGGGTCCTCTCACCAACTCTGACATCGCGATTTCCGCACTTCACTGTTAGCAAAAAAAGGCACGATGCATACGAAAAGTGCGAGAAAACAAAACAAATGATGGACTTGGTACTAAAAATCTTAGATAATCGAACTAGAACATAGCGAAACACCGTCAGTCATTCAATCATTAATATTGAGGCCCTCAAATTTAAGTTAGAAAGCTGCAATTCGGAACGTATACTCTCCAGGAGCCCGAAATGATCTTCGATACGGGAAAGCAATTTGCCGAATATTGGTGGCTATTTGAGGGGGCAGGGGCCCTCTTTGAAAAGGTGCGGGTACCTTAATTTATTACTAAATAAAAATACATTATGAAGAGCATTCTGGTTCGTCTCTCGTTGGCCACCTGGTGGTTTTCCCGTATAAATTATTCCTTTCAGGTAACTCGCCCACAATTCTGCGAATTGGCGTGTAGCACACCAGCAAACATCCCAAAGAAGGCATACATTTCGTCCTCGTTGGTCATCATCCGAACTCGCTGTTTTTTATTGGGATGCGCTTCGTACCATAGTCGAAAGAATTCCAAGGCTTTTCGATTAGTTTTCCGCACTATAATATTCACGATTTCGGGTGACAACAACGGTTTGAAGATGGCTCGGTGATGCGGCAATATTCCTCGTAATGGCCCTTCTTGTAGTCATTGGCACATTAGGCGAACGTGGCCTTCCAGAAGGTGGTGGATTCGCATTCCATATCTTGCCATCTTTCGAACGGTAAGCCACTCCCTGAACAGGAGCACCCACGTAGTCTGGTGCAACAGCACTGGATAAGGGAATTGCCGTTGGTGCTTCTGTGTATAATTCCTCCGCATAATCATCCAAAACGGCCTCTAACTCAATCTCTTGTTCAATATCGGATGCCTCATCCACATTTTCATCTTCTTCTAGTAGTTTTCATCGTCCAAGTCGTCACCTGATTCGAGTGGGTCGAATTCCGACACCATAATTTGTCCAATTTGCGTCTCAAGTCACTCTCGTTCTTCCAGATTCAAATTTGGTGCATTAAGTTTACGAACCAAATTTGTCATAAGATCAACCTCACTGCCTTCTCGCTCCATTTTACTGGAAACGAAAAACACGAAAAAATTGACACACGAGCCAAACACTATTCACAACCGGCAGCAAAATATCTCCTAAAATAATCATAAAACACGTGAACTAAAGATAAAATTCAATGAACCAGTATTACGGCTCCAGAAAATAACCTTCCAATGAAATAACCCCCCAAATGAAAAATGAAATAACTTCCCAAAATTGGGGAATAATTTCACTATGAAATTCTTCCCCAAATCAAAGATGAAATAAGTCCCAAAAACGGTATGAAATAAGTCCCCAAATAAGTATGAAATAATTCCCCAAAATGGATTTCATGTGTTCAAGGTGTTATGACTCACTATGGCTTTCTGAAAGAGAAATAAGGCCATACGAATTCATTTACCCAAAGTGCAATAAGGCTAAGTGCTAAAATAAAACCTCGCACCTACTCCAAATCAAACAGTGAGCCCAATCAGGGGGGTTGCAGGGGGGCAGCATGGCCCCCACACGCATTGCACTGTTTATGGGATTTCCATAATCAGTGCAATGCCTATTGGGAGGCATGCTGCCCCTCCTGCAACCCCCCTGCTTGGGCTCACTGTTTGATTTGGAGTAGGTGCGAGGTTTAATTTTAGCACTTGGCCTTATTGCACTTTGAGTCCCCAAATTTGGGGACTTATTTCATAGTTGAATTTGGGGACTTATTTCACTATGAAATAACCCCCCAATTTGAAGTATGAAATAAGTCCCCAAAAACCAATGAATTTAGTCCCCAATTTTGGGGGCTTATTTCATATGAAATAAATCCCCACCTCCATACAAATTTTGGGGAGTTATTTAATTTTTCATTTGGGGTGTTATTTCAATGGGGGGTTATTTCCTGCAGCCCAGTATTACTAACCTGCAATTTTGTCGATAGAAAACCAAATAACACTTGAAAATAATCCAATATCAAATCACCAGTCAAATACGTACGATATTCGCACTATGAATCCTACGTATCTACTGTGGGTCTACTCAGACCCATGTGTGTATGATTCACGAAAGTCGTTTAAAATTAAATTTTTCCACTATAAATATATCGAAAACGTATTGTTTACCGGTACTTTGTATTCACCTCAGCATATTTGAAGAAGTCATGGACTGCTGCTACTCAGAAATACTAAGAAAAAAACTTAAGCACATTTAAAAATCGGTTTGGTCTTCCCAGACCCATACGCTCATCGGAGGGTTAAGGGCGTCCGCATAAGGAACAATAACTTAGAATAAGTATCCTGTTAATTTTAAGTTAGATTTAATCATTTTTTGTCTAGTATGTAAGTTGATATTTAATAACCTTTAAAAAATAATTTAAAAGTCAAAAAAGCCCGAAATGATCAAGAGTAAAGAATTTTTAAATATTCCCTACTGTCACGCCTACTGTTCAAGAAAATATTTTATCGATGAAGTCGATGGAAATGAAAGTGTGTAGACAACGTCTTTATGAGAAATTCGCTCGTAGAAAGTTTTTTGACACACTCACTTTTTGGCGTCGTTTTTTGACATACAAATTTGTAAAAATTTTGTAAAAATGTAATAAAATATGTACGCAAAAATATCTACGCAAAGTGTTCTTAAGCCTCTAATTTTTAGGAGCGCTCTTGACAAAAATGTTGTTTCTCCGATTAAAGTTTGCTACGCTGCTGATGCGGAACAAAAATCGCCATTCGAAATTGAGACGACAAACTCATAAACGAATAATTTCGTTGTATTTTCCGCTTTGCTGTTTGCTGTTCCAGTACGGAATCATCCGGACAATATTTTGTTCTTTCGGAACTCGCCTGCAGATCTTCACATTACACAAATCCGCGATTTAGTAAGATCGTTCTTTTGATCTTAACGAGGAATGTAGTTGCTAAAGGAAGTCTCTGATTAGTAGAGAATACCATTTGGAGGAGCTTGTTCGGACACTAAGCGCACACTAGACATCTTAAATCGAAGGAGAGTTTCGCAAAATGTTTCACTTTGACAGGAACTTCCAGGTCTTAAAAAGATAGGACTTAAATTCCTCAATACTGTCATCAATGGTCTGCCTAGCATTGCAAAAAGCAGAGGAGAAGGGGCCGAAGATATCAAACTTGCTTCAGTCCTAATAAGGATAACAATAGGAAACCGCTAACTTGCAATGACCAAAAATGCTCCCGGAAATAACAATCAGGATATATTTAGAAAATTGTCTTTACAAAATCTGGCCTCTTTTCCTTGGAGAAGGTCAGACTTTTTCTGGAAACATTTCCGAAATTTCCGTTTTTTTCCAAAAGAAAAAATGCCATTAAAAATGCAAGCAAAAAAGAAAAAGCCACCAATATTTAATATTAAACTGAGATCAGTGTCCCATTAACATTGGTTTTATTTAAGTTTTTATTTTACTATTAGCTGTGTCCAAATTCATACTTAAAAATAAAAAAAAATTGGATGGAAATTGTCCAAATGTCACATACATACATTTTTATGGTACAAAACGACTCCCCTAACCATTGATTTTGTTGAAGATGAGACAA
Organism: Portevinia maculata; assembly: GCA_949715645.1. NCBI lineage: Eukaryota > Metazoa > Arthropoda > Insecta > Diptera > Syrphidae > Portevinia > Portevinia maculata. The sequence continues at coordinate 44,723,011 of OX454525.1, forward strand.
ACTCGATGCTGAATTTCTAAGTATTAGAAAAACTACTGTTGAATCGGTTTCTAACTCAGAAAATATGAAAATGGCGTATTGGACAAAACAATTCTCAGGCTACCATTTTTTAGGCTGTGTCCCATTAATATCGCCCATTTTGAATTTAGCTCCTTTTATGTCGGTCATACAGCATTGTTATTTGACAGCTGTCATAACATTAACATTAATAATTAGTAATGGAGAATTACACAGACGCACAACGCATAGGAATTGTAAGGATCTACTGCCGAAATGGTGAGATTTTTACGGATACGGTTCGAAAATGTCGTGAATATTTCGTTCACCCTAATGCACCTTGTCGTCGTAGAGTGGTCCGAGCAATCGAGAAGTTTCAGCAGATTCGTTCAGTTCACACAGAAGAGAGACCAGTCCGTTTTTGTGCAGCTCGGTCCAACGAAAACATTGCAGCAGTTAGTGAGAGTGTTAACCAAAATCATTCCACCTCACCCTGTACTCGAGCGCGTAGAATACTCCATGGGACCAATCCCCTTCCGCACTCGTACAGTGGCTAGAGTACTTCAAAATCTTGACGTTCACAATCCGCTGGTCCAGTATTTCCCCTCTCGTTCTGAAGAGGTGTTCTTTCTCACTGGCAAAAATATTGCGGCAGCTTTTCTATCGATCCTTTTCTTCATGGCTCTTCCCGAGAAGATGGAAGACAGCATTTGTGCAGCCTGTCCCCAAAAAATGCGAATCTTCATCTCCCTCCTCATACGGACCAATTGCAATAACTTCATTTCTTTCTAAGGTCATGGAAACGCTGACAAACCTCAGCTCTTGAAATATCTGGAATCCGAAAACTTCCTAAGGACCAGCAGTACGGTTTTCGGAGCAACAGGTCCACAGGTGATCGTTGCGCTTGATATTTCAAAGACATTTGACAGAGTTTTCACCAAGCTTTTTTGTCGAAATCGCGTGCATTTCGAATCGATGATACCTTTCTTCAATGGATTAGAAATTTCCTTTCGGACCGTTCAATTCAAGTTGTTTTGGACGGTTACAGGTCTGTAACTCACCAAATAAATGCTGGCGTTCCCCAAGGCTCTGTTTTTGTCTCCGACTCTCTTTCTCATTTTTATAAATGATCTCCTGTCTATTACCTCTAATCCAATCCACCCCTTGCCGATGACAGTACCCCCAGTTTCTCATATTCATTTCTTGGTTCCGCCCCTCATCTTCGGGTGTGGAACTGGAACGACAACGTATGTTAAGCTCATTGAATTCCGATCTCGACAGCATAACTCAGTAGGGTTTAATTAATAGAGTGGAATTTAATGCTTGCAAAACGCTGTCTTTTGTCATTAAAGCAAAACCCTACCACCATTCCATTGTCCGTGAATGGCACTTGCATCGTTGAAACCGAAAGGCTTTCCATTCTCGATATGTGTGTTAATGACAACTATCGTTGGAATGACGGCATATTCGATATCGCCAACAACTAGGCTTCCTTAAGAGCTGCAAGAAGTATTTCACTCCCTCTGATCTGGCTACTATTTAAAATGCGTTTATCCGCCCAAAACTTGAGTACAATTCGCATATCTGGTCTGGTCCATCAATTCCTTATTTGGAGCTACTCGACAGGATCCAAAAACGGGCGATAGAACTCATTGGTGACTGTAACATCGCGAGATCGCTTGACTCTCTTAGTCATTGTCGTAATGTCTCTTGTCTCTTGTCTTTCGTTATTTTATCGTTATTTCCACCATAAGTGCTCAAACGAAATACCCAGTTGCACCACACTCCTAGAACATTTCAACCGCAATACCCGCTGTGCAAGGAACTAAAGTGTTGCACTTGCATGCTAACAAATTCTTTTCACACAACATTTGAAGCCAGTAGACTATGTGCAGCGACTATCGTTCGCAGAATAGATCCTTAAAACCAGAAAGAGAATATTTTCCCCGTAGACCCATAAAAGTTACTATATTCGTGAGTAGCATCGATAATAAAGTCGACCTAGGCATGTCCCTCGACAAACCTTAGGCCTTTCAACTTCACCTAGAAAGCTGACATTTTAACCAAACACTCTTTAGTAGCCCGTAATCAAATTAAGGCATTTTTGGAATCCGCCCAAAATCTCAAAAAAAAACAATTTATCAAAAAATCGAATTTCGAGCAAGGGAACTGAAATTTTCAAAGTATTGTCTTTAAACCCTCAAAATGCTCGGGAGTTAACATTTTTGAAATTCGCCCACTGACAGCCACAATTTAAAATTTTTATCCAAAAAATCAAAGTATGAGCTGAAGCTTGAATTATATATACTCTCTAAGGTCTCTTAATGCTCATGTTTAAAAATTTTCAAAACCCGCCTTGACACGCCCACTATTAAAAAAAAAAGCATTGCAAATGAAAGTCTTATTCTTGGCAAAGTATGTAGATAGAGTCGTTTTGAACATTTCCTTTACGTAAAGTTTTCTGCCATGCCCACTTTTAAGGGGCGTTTTGTTATACAAAAACTTTTTTTTTCGAACAAATCATGTAAATATTGTATAACAAAATATGTAGAGCGTTCTTAACAAATTCACCCATACTCAGACTTTTGCCTCTACCACTTTTTGAGGGATAGGAATACGCTCAAGCGTACTGTAGATCTACCATATCATTTTAATTCAATTCAAAACTTATAATCTAATAAAACGACAAATAAACGCAATTTCAACTTACATAGCCATCAAACATCACGTATTCAACTCGTTCACGTTTGTAAGCTATGAGAGTAATGAGTAGGGAACACCAAACAATATTGAATGTCTCAGAGCTGGTCTTAAGCCATTCATATAGACCTGTAGTCCATACCATTCTTATCCTTGCAAAGACATATAGTATACTCCCAAATGTTTAGTTTGTGAGTGCAGTATACTGTGTGATTGATTGAAATGAATAATTAACTCACTTAGTCATAACACATTAGGGATTAGGGAATGCACTTATACTAGTTGTATCTATGAGTGTTATGAGTTAAGTGCATCAAATATTATTGAATGTCTCAAAACCGGTTTATTTAAAACTATATCTCTTATTAAAAGTAAACAGAAGGAAGTGTGGTTGAATATGTTGACATTGTTTTGCTATGCACAACGCATGTAATATAATAGTTATTAAGCGTAAGCGTGTAATTATTATTGCTTATAAGTGATTTTCACAATGTGATGGCATTCGTTTTGTGTATACATATATCAAATCCAATAAACCTTTTCTCCAGTAATGTGATAATTAAAATGCAATTTGTAATAATTATACCGTTACATTGTTCAGTCATTTGTAATTGAAATTTAATTATGAACAAACAATGGCTTATAATTATGTTCACCCCTGAAAAGGACACATTTGATTGTGCATTGGTTTGTTATATGGGTATGTACATACAAACATTTTCAACACGTTAATTTAAGCAACCCATTCTATTGTGGATTCGCTTAAAATGAAACAGATATCATGTGCTATTTTTAAATTTTATTTATTTACTCACGTTTGTAAAATGAGAATATCATGTCGAAATCAATAAGCAGAGCATCAGTCGAAACGAATGTATACAATTTGCTTGCAGTTCAATATTTCTATCTCAAAATTAAAAAAAAAAATACATGAAATGGTTAAAGTGGAGTAGGGTAGGTGCACCAGTTCCCGGGCAGTCACTAGTATCTAAGTAAAGATAATAAGTAAAATAATTAGTTATTTTCACGGGCGAACAGTTGTCGCTTCAATTTTTGACCCATCCAACGTGCTGGTAAAATTTGAGAGCTATGAACATCACTAAACTGTTAAAAAAAAATGTTTAGTCTGGGTAGTTCCTCGAGAAAGTGAAAAGTGCTTTTTAAAGTCCGCGAGTGTTAGTGGAGGTATCAAACGAAAAACGTAAGTTTCAGTGTTTTTGCGAATATTTACAAATTTGTTTATTGTTTTTATGTTAAGTTATAAAATAATTAAACATAAAACGTAAAAAAAACCTATAGTTTCAATATTTACATTAGTATTAGATGGTGGCCGGTTATTAGAACTTTGTTTTTCTTCGGTGTTCTAGTGTCCGGCCAAGGTGGACGGATACTAGATATTTGGTTAAAATTGAATATTTTGTTTCTTTCTGATTTAAATAAAGTCAATCACCTTTCTCTATCAGTCGATATAAATAATACGTGTTTAGTATGTAAGGTTTCAGTATCCGGCCACAAAAGAATATACTGGCCGATTTCTAAAACATCCTGTTTAAGTATCCGGCCATAGAGATAATTTGGTTTGTTTTCCTATTTTCATAGGAAATGAACGCACGAACCGACGGAAATGGTTCAAACGGCTTATCGCGAGCTGATAAAATCAAGCTTGCATTGGGGGATATTCGGAAAAACAATTTGAGCCACAGAAAGGCTGCTTCCAAATAACCTATCCCAAAAAGTACTTTTCAAGATAGGTTGCATGGGAAAGTAGATGATGAATGTGAGAGAAAGGGACCCGAATCTGTTTTGTATCCTGAACAGGAAAAGGCTATAACGGACTGGTGTATTGATGTGGCAAAAACTGGCTTTCCCCTGAAGAAAACGGACCTTCTTGACACAGTTTTTACTCGTAAATCAGAAAAACGTAAGAACCCATTTAAAAATGATCGCACTGGTAGGGCATGGCTAAGATTGTTTTTTGAAAGAAATCCCTACCTAACCCTAGGAGAAGCTGAGACTATTTCGAAAGGCAGCATTAGAAAGTGGTTCAAAGATCCCCAGAATTTTTTGGAAGAAAAAGGTAATGAAAGGGTTTATATATATTAGCTTATAATATATTAGCTACACAGCGCGGGCGTTAAGGAAATTAGGGTTAGAAGATTGCGAGAGATGCCGATGTACGTTGGTTTTAAATGCATGTAGATTATAATGTGTAGGAAAAATGGAGCGGGGAAGAGCATTCCACATTCGTGTTGTACGGCTAAGGAAAGATTCCTTGTATTTCACTGTACGTCCGAATACAGGCTTAAGGGTAAACTGATGCGCATTCCTTGCATGGCGGATATCGCAGTTGAAATGTTCTAGGGGTGGAATGCAACTGGCTATTTCATTTGAGCACTTATGGAGAGACAAGAGACATTGCGACGATGACTAAGAGAGCTAAGCGATTTCGCAATGTTACAGTCACCATTCACCAATGAGTTTTATCGCGCGTTTTTGGATCCTGTCAAGTAGCTCCAAATAAGTAATTGGTGCACCAGACCAGATATGCGCATTGTACTCAAGTTTTGGGCGGATAAACGCCTTACAAATAGTAGCCCGATCAGAGAGAGTAAAATATTTCAACGAAGGTTGTCATTAACACACATACCGATAATGGAAAGCCGTTCGGCCATTCATGGACAATGGCATAGTGTTAGGGTTTTTCTTTCACCACAGAGGACAGCATTGCGTTTTGGAAGCAAAATTCCACTCTATTAGTTACACCCCACTGAGTTATTCTGTCGACATCAGTGAGCTTAACATATGTTGCCGTTCCAGTTCCACACCGACGCGGGGCGTGAACCAAGAAACGAATATGAGAAGCTAAGGGTACTGTCATCGGCAAAGGAGTGGATTAGATTAGAGGTAGTATACAGGAGACTACCTACCTTTGTATTTATAAATGGATAACCGAATTCTTATTATTTTACTATGTATATATTTATATATTATTTTAATAGCACTCGACAAGTCCCAAAATTCGAAGCTACCTGAACCAGTGCTATTTGTATACCCTATTCTACGGGTATATTAATTTTGACGCATAGTTTATAACATACCTTAATATTGCCCGCAGACCCCTTAAAGTTACTATATTTATGATCAGCATCGATAGTAATGTCGATCTAGCCACGTCCGTCTGTCCGTCCGTCCGTCCGTCGGCAAAAATTAGGCCTTTAAACTGGGCCTAGAGAGCTGAAATTTTAACCATATACTCTCTAGGGTCCCGAAATAATCAAGTTTACGAATTTTTGAAATCCGCCCACAGACACGCCCACAAACTCAAAAAAACAAAATTTTGGAAAAAATCGAATTTTGAGCTAGAAAGCTAAAATTTTTTATATATGATCTATGACTCCTAAAACTACTCGGGATAACAAATTTTCAAAATCCGCCCACTGACACGCCCACAAATAAATAAAACAATTTTTTTAAAAATCCAAAGTTTGTGCTAGGGAGCTGAAATTTATAATATATACTCTCTATGGGCCCTTTATGCTCATGTGTAAATATTTTCAAAATCCGCCCACTGACACGCCCACAATTATTTTTTTTTTTTTTGAAAATTCAAAGTTTGAGCTAGGGAGCTGAAATTTATTATATATACTCTCTAGGGGCCCTTTATTCTCATGTGTTAATTTTTTTTAAATCCGCCTACTGACACCCCCACAATTAAATAAAACAATTTTATTGAAACACCCAAGTTTGAGCTAGGGAGCGTTTTTTTTTGATAAAATCCTTTAAATGTCATATAACAAAATATGTAGAGCGTTCTTAACAATTCAACCATACTTAGACTTTTGTCAGGCCCACTTATGAGGGATAGGAATAAGAATAGGGTATCCAACAGTTCGCCCAAGCGGACTGTAGCCCGTCCCTATGTTTACTTTATATTTTGAGTAGACGTGTTAGTTGAATGTTGTAAGTCAGTGCAAAAAGTGAAATAAATTATTTTGAATAAAAGTGAATCTTGAATTACAGTATTTATTTGTTTATTATTTTTCTAAAGACTTGAAAGTATGGCAAGTGTGAAATATTAGTTATTTTCATAATATATTGTTTTATTTCGAATTAGAAAAAAATGTATATATATTCACAAAGTTTTCTGATGACCGTTTGTAGACGGTCATAACGGTTAACGCCAGATTTTATGTATTTAAGTGCGTGCCATAGCAGGAGACTTTTTAAAGTTTTTTGCTTTATATATATCGACTTTTTTAACTGCTTTTATGGTAGGTAGGTAGGTAATGTGGCTGCGAGGGCATGAGCCCAGGCACACTTAGGCCGCAGTTTCGGCCCGTTGTGATACCACAAAAAGGCTTGCGGCGACTGTTGCAGTACGAACCTCAAGTTACACCATTCCGGGGAAAGGGAGCAGGGAGGGGCGGCCTTGATAGTCGATTTTGGATTATGGTGACTGAGTTCGGGGGTTTGTGGTGCAGGTTTTGAGGCATGGGAAAGAAACAGAGTGGGGTGACTGTTACAATCTAACCTCAACTCTGTTCCCGTTTTGTCTGCATAGCGGGAAGGCAGCAAGGCCGGCGGAGACTGTTTCAGTCGATCCGCCGGGTTACTGTCTCGCCCTCGGAGTGGAGTACTGACTGAAGTGACTTATACAATCAAGCTTCAGTGAGATTTTTTTTTCCTTTGCAGGGGAACAGGTTTGGGGTGATCTGCGGGAAGGGAGCGGGAGGGGCTCAAGTCATCGTCCAATCCGTCCTCTAGTTTAGTTTAACCATTTGGACCTAGTGACGAATTTGCTGATACAGCCACTGAGATCGCTTAGATCATCGAGGAAATAATTGCCAAGGATTTGTTTCCTTGGGTTGGCTAGTGCGGGGCAGTTGCACAGGAGATGTGTGGTGGTTTCTTCCTCTTCGACGTCTCTACAGCTTCTGCAGAAGTCGTATGAGGGAGCTCCCAATCTGGTGGCATGTCTGCCTAAAAGGCAGTGGCCGGTGATTGCTCCGATTACAGAGCTGATATCTTTCCTGCTGATGGAGAGAAGTTTGGATGTTCTCTTTGCATCGTATTTGGTCCAAATTTGCTTTCAGGACACACATGTGCTGATGCTATTCCACCTGTTGTTTGCTTCTGTTAACGCGTTATCTAGAAGTTTGAGTTTCAGTGTCTGAATGGGTACCGCCGGTGTCTCTCTGTTGTTAGAGAGCTCTTGTGCGGAACCCAGTCTGGCTAACTCGTCGGCCTTGTAGTTGCCTGGAATATCACTGTGACCGGGTACCCTACACAGGGAAGTGTTACATCTGACCGCGATCTCGTTAAGAGGTTCGCGGCATTGTTTTACCAACTTGGATCTTATTGTTGGTGATTCTAAGGCTTTAATCGCTGCCTGACTGTCTATGTAGATCACGATAGTTTTCCAATCTATCGGGCTCATAGGGAGTCTGCGTGCTGCTTCGCGGATACTTAGATGATTTAATAAATTTTATTTTTATTTTTTCGTTAATTATTATCACATATATATGTTTTAAAAAAAGAAGAAATAAAACATCCCTTATGTTTGACATATAAATTTAATATCCAACTTTATTTTTACCTTAAACCGTTTTGACCGTCTACAGACAGTGAACGTATTTTTGCACCTGGCGCACGTATTTTCACAGGTAAATTCAAACTAAGTTTGGATTATTGCTCAGAAAACTCTAATTATTAAAAACTGAAATTATGGTCAATTTGAAAGCATTATTGAAAAAAAAACGGTTAGAGGGTTAAACTGGGACTAGAGAGCTGAAATATTAACCATATACTCTCTAGGGTCCCGAAATAATCAAGTTTACGAATTTTTGAAATCCGCCCACACACGCCCACAAACTCAAAAAACAAATTTTTCGAAAAAATCGAATTTTGAGCTAGAAAGCTGAAATTTTTTATATATGATCTATGACTCCTAAAACTGCTCGGGATATACAATTTTCAAAATCCGCCCACTGACACGCCCACAAAAAATAAAACAATTTTATTGAAAAACAAAATTTGAGCTAGGGAGCTGAAATTTATAATATATACTCTCTAGGGGGCCCTTTAAGCTCATGTGTAAATATTTTCAAAATCCGCCTACTGACACGCCCACAATTTACAAAAATAACTTTTTTTGAAAATCCAAAGTTTGAGCTAGGGAGCTGAAATTTATAATATATACTCTCTAGGGGTCCTCTATGCTCATGTGTTAATTTTTTTTTAAATCCGCTTACTGACACGCCCACAATTAAATAAAATAATTTTATTGAAAAACCAAAGTTTGAGCTAGGGAACGTTTGTTTTACAAAAGCTTCGTTTTTGTTTGATAAAATCTTTTAAATGTTATATAACAAAATATGTACAGCGTTCTTAACAATTCAACCAAACTTAGACTTTTGTCACGCCCACTTATGAGGGATAGGAATGAGAATAGGGTATCCAACAGTTCGCCCAAGCGGACTGTAGCCCGCCCCTATGTTTTTATTTTGTATATACGTTCACAATTCCATATGAATTATTTAGTTTTGATAACAAAATTTCTAATGTTTGAAACAATAAAAATCCATTGTTACAATGTATATACCATGAAACAAGAGATTTCTTTGATTATGGCAGTCTAAACCAGTTTTCAATGGCGGGAAAGGGGTGGTCCCCGTAAGCACTGCCAAATGTGACGTATCGTGTGAAAGTATCTGTGGATGCCATTTTATTTTACGGATCGTCCAAAACATATCGATAGGCAATAGACGATCACGGAGTTATGACCAGAGGTCATACACAAGGGTGGGTCGGCCTAATATGTCATCCACATCTGACACCTCTTTCTTCTCTCTATCTTCACGATTTCTTCCTTAGTGCTTTCTTAAAGAACTTTCATATCTCCTCCCTCCAACCCAATTACAACCTTGTACAAACTCTCTTAATCGGAGTATCTTCTCTTAAATTTATTTCTGCTTTCACTTCCTCTATTGAGCAAGGTAATCAATCATCATGTATATATGTCTTATTACAACCGGCACGATAATTATTTTTTGTAGTAGGTACGTAGCAAAAAGCAAAAAAAATTTGCAATTTTATTATTATCTGACATTTAGCCCAATTACCCCAAACCTGGCATCGGTACAAAAGAATTGCTTGAAAGATAGTTTTGTTTATTATTACCTACCTTGTTTTTATTCGAAAGTGATATTCCATTAATAAGGACATACTATTTTAATAGCAATATTAAATTTTTTGGGTTTTCACGTAGGTATTGTGTTCTTTAAAAGTTCACTAATATGTAGATATGTTTCCAGATATTTTGCTGATGGCTTACACAGCACAGATATTTATGTTCGTTAATAGCTTGCTGGGTAGCCAGAGGGAAGTAAGCTTTTCTTTTCCGAGTAAACAAATTTGAGTAAAATAATTTTGCAATATCTTAGTCGCATTGTTTAAGTACGTCTCAATGTTGAGACCAAGTTCATGCGAAGAAAATGTTATCAGCATACACTGCTACATCGCACACTTAATGGATTGGGAAATCTGAAGTGTATTAACTATAAAGCACTGGTCCAAGAACCGAAAACTGGGGTACCCCAGTGGAAAAATGAATTAGATCGGACATGCCACTATTTAAATGCACATAGTTTGAAGTATTTGAGAAAAGAAATGCAGAAAAGCTTAAATTAATCTTTTTATACATATATGAGGCCTTTATGCCGGACAGAATCAAACTCATTTTAAATATCGAGTAGAAGCATACCTGTTGATTTTTTTTTTATAATTTGCTTATGCTAAAGGGGTTATTTCTGTTGTTACAGTACCCTTATAGTGCTAAGAACACAGCGTAAGCATTTGTGTTTTTAACAGGAAGCATCGTGTTTCATTGCATGCTTTTCGGTGCTACTTACTATTAGAAAGAATAGAGAGATAGAAAAGAAGTGTTTGGGTGCAGTTGTAGCGTTTTTCTCCACGGGTGGTGTCTAAGTTGCTTAGGGAGATTACAATTTCAGGTATTCGATATAAAGTAATGGACTTGGCCGGGATTCGAACGCATTATTACATATACATAAAAATTGATGAGAAGTTCCATGATGACGTCTGAAGCCGAATTATTCATTCGGATATATTTTCAGATCATCGCTAACTTAAACAATTTTATAATAAGTTTAGCAAATTTATTGGTTGAATGCTTTCTGTTCTGTCTGAAGGCTTATCTGCTTTTGGTACTGGGATTACCTTTTTCGGTAGTTTCTAAAGATAAAAATCTTTAATTTGATTGGTTCCTGAGAAGAATTTTGCATCTATTTTGGTTACGAATTCATTTGAAGGAGTTACATAGCTATTCACATTAAACGCTTCCAGTGCATTATCAACAAGTCTATAAGAGTTATCATCCTCTAAATGCTGTGATACAACATGGTTTTGAGAAATTGTTAGGCTAGTGCTTTCGCCTTTTCGATATCTGTATACTATTTTTCGGAACCACTTTTAAGATGAGGTATTTACTTGGCTTTGTTATTAACAATTTTGACTTTGTTCCAAAAGGGTTTGGAAGCTTTATATACAGTTTTAAGTTTATTGTTGCAAACATTTTTTCGATGGTATTATATGCTCAAATCTGACTTTATTAAATTGGGCCACTTGACATCGCGAAACCGGTTGGCGATATCTTTGCTAGTTTCTTCTGTGTATGTTCCTGATTCTAATAATTTTTTTAAATCTGTGGTGGAAGTTGACCGCTATTTTATTTGTTGTCAACTTTTGGAACATGACTATTAATCGAAGTTAGAACGTGATCGAACAATTTCTGAATAATGGAATCAACATCCTGTTTGTTTGCAAATGGTTTCTTTTCACTTCGGCCCAAAAACTTGTTCGATTTAGATTTTGTATTTAAAATTAGTGATCCTGTAAACAATTTGTTTGAAAATATTTCATTTAAGCGTATGCTTGTTAAAACATATTTCCTGATGGCAAATCATTTCCACAGGCATTCAATATTTGACAAATGTCAAATATAGCCAATTGGTAAAAGTCAAATATTCCACAATGATAACTATTTTCCCCTCTTTTCATTTATATTATTTCCTTTTCACACAACTCACTTCAATTTAATTGACATTTATTAGAAGTGCTAACAAAATTGTTTAATTATTTTAAAAACAGAGTTACATTTCTGTGGCAATAAGACAGAGTAGCTTATGTCGACATAAGCGATTTTTCAGTTTTTCAATTGGTAGTATTTAACAGTTTGAGATATACTTTTCTATCTTATCCCATTTAAAAAGCACTTTTCGTTACAGAAATACAAAAATATTCCTAACCGCTTTTGTCTAAACAGCATGCTATGCTTTCGGCAGAGTAGCTTATGTCGAGCAAATTTCTTAAGTCTTAATAGGTCACATTTTAAATTTTAACAGAAACTTCTATGTCGAAGTAAGTCATGCAAAGTTTCAAATTTTGTTGGTTGTATTTCAATTTGTCAAAAAAACTTATATTGACTTAAGATGTTCTGTTAAAATGTTGTTTGAATTTTGCGGACACTTATTTTAACAAAAGTTCTTCGTCAAGACTAAGAAAATATTGATTGAAAATTTTAAGTTTATCATAACCACTTATGTCTACATAAGATTTTCTTTTAAATAGCAATTTTTAAATAACCGCAACTTATGTCAACATAAGATAGTTTTATTGAGTGCACATCAGTTCGAAACATTGACTTGAGTGGTTAAGAAGTGCTGTAAGGTGATTTAGTGTTTTTTTTAATTACAAGTTGTATAGAGTTAGTATTGTTCTACATTGTTTCACGGATAGTTTTATTTAAATAACAATAGTGTTCGCAACTGTTTTTGTTTATGTTTTTTTTTTTAATATTGACGGTATGTTAAGTTTTTTATTATTTAAAAAATAGTCTTTTAAAATGTTTTGCTTAATTTGCATAGTTCGGAAAACGTTTAAAATATGGATAGTTCTCTCTATGGCACTAAAAAAACAAGTTCTATATCTTGACATTAATTCAAATCAAGAGCTGTCTAGAAATCATGAAAATACCGAAAATTATTCTATAAAGGGTAAGACTAGTACTTTAAAAGTGAAACGAGAAAATAGTTCCTGACAGATTTTTTTGAATGAAAATATAGGTCCTAATATTTTGGAGAAACAACATTTACAGAAAGATTCAGGTACAGAAAATACATCTAATGAATGCGTAGATTATGGCGATCCATTTCGAGAAATGGAAAAGGGAACGTTCGCGGACTTTGACGACGATGACTCAGTTTGTGATCCAGATTTTGTGCCATCTGATTCAGAAAACGTAAGTGATATATCAACTGTTTCTTTAGAAATGAAAGTCGATGATAGACAGATCGAGCAAATTTTGGTTGGAGATTGTGAACCTGTATCTGCAGAACTTGAAGCTGGTGAGCCTCACGCACGTCAGATTAAAAAGATGGAAAAGGAAAAAAGTATGTATGCAAGTAAAAACTACCATATGACAAACAGAAGTTAATTTTTGATCAATATTGGAAGCTTGGTTCTTATAAACTTCGGCTGGCGTTTGCTTCTGGACTGATTACGATAGAAGATACAAAAACTGAAAGAAAAACGAAGAGTCTTACTAATCCAAGAAATAGGAAGCATACAAATTCATACTCGTTGGACATAAATGGCGAAATGGTTCCAGTATCCCAAACAAAGTAAAAGATACTTGTCAGGCGACTTGTCAATTGCCGAATTATATCGACTCTTTTGCGAAAAGGTTGGTTCAACAATTTCTCTTTCCAAATTTCCTAAAATTTTCAATACTCTCAATTTAATACTTAAAAAACCGAAGTTAGACATTTGTCACAAATGTAATACTTTAAAAATGAAGATTGACATGGATGAAGAGGAGGAACGCAGTGTCCCAAAAAAGGAACAGGCTGAACACCACTTAGAAGCTGAGTCATGAGCGCATATCAGTCAAAAGCCTCAGATAAATCAAAGGCCGTGGTTGACCTATTAATAAAAGTTCTAACCTTCGATTTGCAACAGTCTCTGCCAACTCCATTTTAACGTTCGTCAGTTTCTTTTTACAAACGCCCACTTTGGGCTTTCAACCTTACAGTTCATGACTGCAAGGCCGCTCAACCCACATGTTATATGTGGCATGAAGCTTTAGGTAATCGGGGTGGCAATGAGATATCCTCATGCCTTTTTAAACACCTTCAAAACTTCGCAACTGACGCTAAATACGTCATTCTGTACAGCGATTTTTGCCCAGAGCAAAATAAAAACACATTTGATGCTACCATGCTCGGAACATTTTTACAATTGGAAAACCAAAATACTGTAGAGATTATTGATCACAAATTTCTAGTCCCAGTTCATACCCATATGGAGTGTGATGGTTGATCATGCTTTAATAGAAAAAAAGATGAAACGGACAACAGTGCAAATAGAATATCCCCATGATTGGTATCAATTCGTCTGAACAGTGGGTGTAAAAAATAAATTTGTTGTAAAGGAAATTAATTAGCATGATATTTTTAATTTCTCTGCATTATCAAAAGAGAAATATATGTGGCGTAAAGTCAATGAAAATGGCGAGAAGTTTGTTTGGCAAAATGTGGTGGATGGATGAGGTTTACGAAGGAGTTTGGTACAATATACTTCAAAACTTCTATGAGCGAAGTTGAAGAATTCAAGACACTAAACACACGGCGCCGGGGATCTATATAAATTAAAATAAGCGATTTGCAGGAATTTTACTCTGCACCTCTTCAAATTAATGAAAAGAAAAAAGAAGATCTATTAGAAAGGCTGCCCCTAATTGACAACATTTACTACACCTTTTACCAAAATTTGAATTCTAAACAAATTGAAGACTTTCATCCATATTTGATGGAATTTGATCCAATAAAACATGTTCCTTACTATGTAATTTTTGGTACACTTGTATGGCTTTCATTTTTTTTTCACTCTAAATGAAGTTCTTATCCATACACTTATATAAAACTTGATACATTATTAAAAAAATCAAAATAAAACTCCATATGTCTATTATTTCTACATTTTCAATTCGTCATATAATCTTAAGTCAACTTAAGGCACTATTATTTAGTATTGTGGGTTTGACAGAAAAGCGTATGTTACTTAAGACATTCATTATATCCAAATTGATTTTTACAAAAGAACTTAAGTTTAAAAACCCATTTTTTGTACTTTCCTAAAATAACTTTTCCATAAACTATCATAAAATTTTAAGTAAACCCCTTATTTTACATTTGGGGCTAACAATTTTTTAAAAATAATCATAAATAACCATTTTAGACAAAAATGCGATTGTTTCAAAAACACTTTTTTTGACATAAGCTACTCTGTCATACTGCCACAGATTTATTTCACAAACACTTACGAAGGTAGCCGTGGTCAAAAACTACAGTTGTAATTTAAAATTCACAAAAGAGCGTGTAACTACGAGAAGAGCTGCAGATTGGCTGTCAAAGTTCGTGACGTTCCATTGAATTAAATAACGGTTCTTCAAGCTTTGAAATTTTTTTAATCCCAAATGACCCTACTTTACCTTAATTAAATTATCGTAATTCATTTCCCATGAGCATATTGTATTTATTACCAAAACAAAGAAAATATCATAAAATAGGTATATCCAGTACCCATCGCCCAATTACCTATGCAAAATGTGTGCTAGGTGTGCTCTGCTCAGTTGTTGGAAATATATTCAATTTAATTATACCGCAACACACATTAAAAACCACAAACTGACCATCTGCGTGGGTGCCTAGATAATACACCTTCAGCCCTCTGAAATATTAAATTTTCAACTGAAATAAATGGAAACGGCTTTCAGGAACCAACTTGCCAATCGTTGGAGAAAAATATAATTAAAAAAAATCCCATTAAAATAGATTGGTACTTTGTCGAAATTTTTCTATACAAATCCTTTTTCCGAACAAAAGTACTACAACCAAACTCATAAGAAACACTAATTTGGAAGAAAAAAAATTGGAAAAATATAAAGTATAAGGACCAAGAAAAGTTGAGAAATTTTGAAGGAAATCTTTATTTTTCAATTTTTCAAATTAGAAAACCTGATGGAAACCAACGGAAAATATAAGAAACGATTTTAAATCACTCGCTTTCATTTCGAATCGAATTTAATAAAGAAAGCCTTATATTCCTTTTGTACACTAATCCAATATTACTTTTCATCATCATCATCATCAGTAAAATGTAGAGGATTACCGCTGCCTATGCCAAATGCTATTGTCTATACACCGTCGTCGTCGCCGGGCTCATTTTAAGAACTTGAACTTTCAGTTTTTATTTCCTAGCACTATGCTGCCGCACAACAGCATTGGCCGGGCGAGATAATAGAGAAATGGATAAAAGAAGGAATCTAAATTTATGTATGTCTCTTTATTGGAATAATGGCAGCTTGACATAATGTGAACAGTATGTGGAACAGAATTGAATACTTTAAATTGAAAATGATTTGCTGACAATGCCAATCGTGTGTATCTAAACGGAAATAAGATTGAAGGAAGTTGTTGTCTTGGAAATTTCGGCTTATGTTTTTTTTTAAAGGCAAACTAATGGCTAAATGCGTACAAAAACAAATATTTTAGTTATGACTTTTTTATATATTCAGGATTAAAATAAATTTTCTTAAATATAAAGTGGACATGATGAAAAATGAAAATGAAATTTATTCAATAAATGCGACAATGATTACCCGGAAAGTAAGGGTTTCATGCACCTGCGACCTGTAATTATCAACCTGTTCAGAGCAAGCTATGCTTGGGGTTGGGGATATACCAAAGAGAAAGTTGTTGTCAAATATATACCTGAGGTAAATCTTAGACCGTCAGAACAACCGAAGTCATATCGACCAATCAGATTCATATCCTTTTTCTTCAAAACGATGGAAAAAATCCTTAATGGGCATATCAGAGATGGGACACTTCAAACGAATACCTTTCGAAACAATCAACTCGAGTATCAACCCGGAAAATAAACCACGCACGCTCCACAAAATTTCGCCTCGAGAATTTCGATTCAATACAATTTTCAATTTAAGTTTATTTTTCTTTAAAAACGTTACAATTTAATTCACCTGCGAAGCTTATTGCTTATCTGCAGGTGGTTGAAATTTTTGTTGGTATCTACATTGTTTAGAAGTTTTTTTTAGGTGGTTTTGGTACATGTTTAGATGAAGATTTTAATATTAGGTTTCAAGTTTTGATTTAGGTTTATTCAGATTGAAGTTAATTTATTACAGAATGAAAATGAATGGGAAATAATTTTTTTCTAACGTTTTTCAAAATTTAAGATGTTTAAAGTTTATGGTGTTTTTTTTAGGTAAACTGGAACTCGATTCAGGATTGAGCTGTCGTTTTCTTACTTAGTTAGTAATCGTTGAAGTTTTCAGGATTCTCAAGAAACCCTAGTGCTCGTCTTCGTGTAATAAACCTCTTTTGAACATCTGTTGATGTATATGTCCTGAGATACAACATCGGAAACATAGCGCTTTTTAGCTGTGACCTGAGCTCATTGATGTGATTTTGCCAGAAGGGGCCATTTATCGTGTTTCCCAGATATCTTATCGTCTTAACCTTCTTGACTGATTCACTTCTTCTTTATGGTGAACGAATGTGCATTAAATTGTATTCGTATTACTTGTGCTGACGATTTTAATAATTTATGAATTCTTATGAACCCAATGGATGTAATTATCCAGATGTTCCTTCTAATTCCAATGTTACATTTTGTTAACATCAAAATATTCGTAGTATCAGGAGAAATGTTGCTCCATTGTTAGCTCATATCTATGCACTCGAGAGTTTACCAGTAGTGATATTATTAAGTGAAATATGGATTTACGAAAATGAATTGTGTTTATATGAAATTCCAGGGTACTTGGCACCTTTTGCAAATTGTAATGAGACTTACCAGCTGGGGTGTTATGATTTATGTAAGGGACGGTTATACGTGCAATTGTTCAAAAATTACTTATTCAAGTGCTGATATTGTGAAGTTGAATTTGGAATATATGAACGATACATATACTTTTCTATACATATATAGACTACAAGAAATTAATAAGTCTATCTTTTTAAATGATCTAGATGGTTTATTAAGTGCATCAAAGGAAAAAAAAAATTGATTATAGTGGATGATATAAATATAAACACCTTAAATCATTCCGATAATTTTACAGAGAGCTATCTGCTTCTTATGGCGTCAAATGGATTAAATAGTATTATTAACGATCCTAAACTATGCAAAAAGACTCAAAAAATGGTTACAGAAACACGTAATAATTATTATTTCAATATGTTTGAAAGACCTAATGGTGATTGTAGAGAGGAATGGAGAGTCGTAGACAGTATTTTAGGAAAAAGAAAAGAATCTACGGAGATATATGATCTAGAGGTTGATGGGGTCAAAATATCTGACTCCGAAAGTATTGCAAATAAATTCAATGAACATTTTACCGAAATTTCAGAACAATTAAAGCCATCTTTTGAACCCTATAGCTCCTGCAACTGCAACTTGTCATCGGATGTTTTTCTTGATAGAGTACAAGTAAATAGTTTTGTATTTAAAACTATTAATTCGGGTGAGCTTCAAAAGGCTATAATGTCCTTTAGTAATACAAACTCTCATACTAGCGATAGAATAACAAATATTTTATTAAAAAACATTTGTTGGCAAGTGGCAGATGTGTTAAGTTTTATATTCAATATAAGTATTAGTAATGGATGTTTTCCTCAATCCCTTCAATGTGCTGAGGTAATTCCTCTTTTCAAAAAAGGCAATAGAAGAAACGTATCGAACTATAGACCAATATCTCTTTTACTAACGTTTGCGAAGCTTTTTGAAAAATTGATTAAAGTTAGAATGCTACATTTTTTGGAGCGTAATGAGTTCTTTTCGATAAATCAGTTTGGGTTTAGGCGTGGGTTATCAACCGAGGACGCTATTCTCAGGGTGTGCACTCAGTTATATGAAGGTTTAAACAATAATCAATCCACAATGGCTTTGTTCATTGATATGACGAAGGCATTTGATATGGTTGATCACCAGATTTTACTAAATAAGCTGTATAATGCTGGATTCAGGGGAACTACTTACAGTTGGTTTGAAACATATTTAACTAATAGTTAACAAAAAGTTAAAGTCCATGGAATCTTTAGTGAACCTCGTGTTTTGAAAAATGGAGTGCCCCAAGGTTCTGTTCTGGGAACGCTTTTATTTTTGATATATGTAAACTTGCTTTTTAGTCAGCAATTAAATGGTTTAGTAACTGCTTTTGCTGATAACATAACATTCACGTACTCATTTCAAAGCGATTTTGAATGTATTGCAAGAATTGCAGGGGACCTAGAAAAATTGAGGTCGTGGTTTGCATAATATTTTATTTGATTATAATCTTTTTTTGCATGGGTATGACTGCAAACAATTTAGTCTACCACCTCATACGTGTGGTAAAATTAATTTTTACAGTACCAACTCATGCTCTGATAATTGTTTTAAAATTGAGTCAGTTAAGAACTACAAATATCTTGGAGTCTTAATAGACAATAATTTAAACTGGAAGGATCATATTCAAACTATTAAATCGAATATGAATTTAGTTGTTCGTACGCTGTATCTCATCAAGCCTTATTGCTCCAATAAAGTATTATTAAGATATTATTATGGTCTGGCACAGTCGAAGTTTCAATATGGAATTACCAGTTGGGGAGGATCGCATTTTAGTGCTCTTAGACCTATTTTGATTGCTCAGAAACATATAGTCCGTATTATCTGTAGGTGTAATCGTCGCTCTCATAGTTGGCCCTTGTTTAAAAAACTTCACATACTACCAATAAGACATTTGTATGTTTTTAAGGTATTCAGGGAATTTTTCAGACAAAGTGGTAATATTCCAAGTAGAAGCAATCAAACTTACAATTTACGAATAAATGTTATGGCTTTTGTCAATATACCAATTGCACGTACAACGAATTTTGCTAATTTTTATAAAGTTAAAGCCCCTTTGCTATTTAATAAATTACCATATTCCATTTGAATGATTCACAACCATAACGTTTTTGCAAGAAAAATTAAGCACTGGTTATCTACTATTGATCATGCTAGCATTGAATCCTTATTTAGAATCTTGTCTTAAAAAGGCTGCATAGTAACCGTCTTTTTGCGTTATTTATTTCTGATTGTTATCCCACATCAGAACTTTAGATTTCATTAATTTACTTTATCTGTCGTTTAACACTAATTTAGGACTTTGTCCCTTAAATTAAACAGCGACATCTAAAAAAATTTTATTCATATTTATACCCTATTCTAAGGGTATATTAATTTTGACGCATAGTTTGTATCATACCTTAATATTGCCCGTAGACCCCTAAAAGTTATTATATTTATGATCAGCATCGATAGTAATATCGATCTAGCCATGTCCGTCCGTCCGTCGGCAAAAATTAGGCCTTTAAACTTGGCCTAGAGAGCTGAAACTTGTTTTCTTTCAGTGCGGAGTTATTCTGTTCGTTCGTGTTTCCGTCTGTCAACGGTCCATTCAATGATCCAAGGACCTCTTTGCAAAATAATATTGAAACCAAAAATAGTGCGCGATTTCTTACATTTTGAGAAAACATCTTTTTTGGGGGTTTTGGGGGTTCCAAGGATCTCCCTGTAACATAACCTTCAACACAGAAAGACTATGCGTTTTCTAATAAATTTTTGGAAAAATATCCTTTTTCCAGGTTTGAAGGACCTTTTTTGTTATCGTAAGGACCTCTCAGTAAAATAACGTTTAACACATTTATACCGTGCGTTTTCTAATTACATTTTGGAAAAAATCCTTTTTCCAGGATTAAAGGACCATTTTTGTTGTTGCAAGGACCTCTCAGCAAAATTACGTTTATCACAATTATACCGTGCGGTTTCTAATTACATTTTGGAAAAAAATCCTTTTTCCAGGATTAAAGGGTCATTTTTGTTGTTGCAATTACCTCTCAGCAAAATGACGTTCATGACAATTATACCGTGCGGTTTCTAATTACATTTTGGAAAAAAAATCCTTTTTCCAGGATTAAAGTACCATTTTTGTTGTTGCAAGGAGCTTTCAGCAAAATGACGTTCATCACAATTATACCGTGCGGTTTCTAATTACATTTTGGAAAAAAATCCTTTTTCCAGGATTAGGACCATTTTTGTTGTTGCAAGGACCTCTCAGCAAAATGACGTTTATCACAATTATACCGTGCGGTTTCTAATTACATTTTGGAAAAAAATCCTTTTTCCCGGATTAAAGGGTCATTTTTGTTGTTGCAAGGACCTATCAGCAAAATGACGTTCATCACAATTATACCGTGCGGTTTCTAATTACATTTTGGAAAAAAATCCTTTTTCCAGGATTAAAGGACCATTTTTGTTGTTGCAAGGATCTCTTAGTAAAAGAACATATATACATATATGTACATACTATAAAATAGGGACTTGCAAGAATCCAATATTATAGAAGACTTAAAGCAGTCAAACGACTTAAAATCAGTCAAAAGACTTAAAGCATTCAAAAGACTGAAAAGCAGTCAAAAGACTTACAGTTAAATGAATGCAGTCAAAAGACTTAGGGCCCATTCATAAATGCAATATTGCGCAAGATATGCTAAGCAGAGAATTCACAAATGCATAAATTGTCATCACTGCTAAGCAGAGAATTCATAAATGTAGTAGAGTTTTATTTATTGCGCAATTTTGAGCGCAATCGCGCAGATTTCAGAATCGTATTGCTTTTTAATTTCTTTTTGTTGTTGTCATTGCGCTGTAATTTAATTTTTAATTTTGTTGAAAATGGGTGAAATTACAACAGATAGGTAAGTAAGTTTAGTTTAGTTTTGAGAACAATCTATCAGATTATTTATTAAAATGACAGCGGTCGACGTAAATTCCATTTTTTCGCAGTTGTTTTTTCATAAACATCTAATATATGCTTTGCAGGAAACTTTCGTTTCAATTTGCGCAGTGTTTCCTGCTTTGCAGTACGTTTGCTTTGCAAACCTTGCATTTATGAATGGGCCCTTACTGACTGCAAAAAAAAGAAGACTTTAAAAGACGTACAACTAACTTAAAGAATGCAACAAGTCAAAAAGTACTGCATTCTTTTAACTTACAGTCAATTGACTGCTTTTTTTAACTGCCCATTCACAATCTTCAAAATGACTGCTGAATGTTGTTTTGCAGTTAAATTCTTTAAGTAAGTTAATAGACTTACATAATAAGTCTTTAAGTTCATTTAACTGCTTAACTTAACTGATTTTTTTACAACTCTACACCTGTGTACAATTTTTGAAGCTTGGCTTGCAAAATATTCAGCGAAGTTGTTGATTATAACTTCGTCCTCAGATGTCTTCTTCCTCCCTAGTTATTAGTTTTTCTAGCGTAATTTTTTGCACTTAAGACTTGGTTTTTACACAATTGACATTTTATGATTTGGATATTTTTATTCAATGCATTTGGGAATTGCTTGCATTCTAACTACTAGCATTTGCTTCTAGGCAAATTTTAGCCGTTATCCAAGGTTTGTTTTTACGATTGTTTCTGTCACTTGCCACTGTCGATTGCACATAAATATTGTTCACTTTTTCACAAACATATTAAAGAGACGCTCAATATCTTGAAAATCAATTGAAAATGTGTTATTTTGTTGGGCCAGTAGAATAAGTTCACTGTTTTCAGGTCTGTTTTTTTGCTTTTAATTTGATATGATCAGTGGAAAATCGATAAGTTTTTTTTTGTTTTAAGTAAAATGGTTTAATTTTTAGTTTATTTGACTAATCAGAATTCAAATTTAGATGTGTAGCAAAGAAGCACAAAATCGCGAAAAAATAAAATAAAATTATAAAAATTGGTGTGCAAATTTAAAGAATTAATAGCAACAACGGCAAAATACAAAAACAACAACAAAAACGTTTAATGTAGTAGCGAACATTCGCAATTTCGTGCGATTTGCATTAATTTGTTGGTAGGTACTCAGCGTCTGAAATAAGGGCTAATTTTTTTTTTTTTTTTAATTTTTTTAAATTTTAATTAAAAGATATCTCTTAATTAAAATTCAAAAAACAACCGGAAACGAACAAAAAACAACAAAAAATGAATAAGGGCTAAGCTGGATTTACTGCAAGCCTTTCGACTGTTCCAAGATTGCATAGTCTTCACTTCATCCAAAGTACCTATCTCAAGTTTAAATAAAAAACGTCCATTATATGCCAAACGAATTCGAGCGAAGTTTCGCAGGAGGTACAAGACTCTCTTTTTTGTCATTCACACTGTAAACTGAATATCTTGCGGAATTCAAGAACAACAATGACTTCCAGTATTTGCCTACATTTAGAATCTTGTGTTATCCACTGCATATTTCAATTTATATGATAATTTCAGAACTGGAAACTTAACTTTGTTCCACATGCATGCTGGTACACATGGGAAATGTTACCGTAATGTCTGTTCTCAAGTATAATAACATTTCGACTTACTACAATTGGAGGAGTCTCGCACAATTGAATTTCAAATCGAAAACCACAAAGCCAAAGTCACAATTGAGTAAAGAAAGGGGATGTAATACGATTATTATTATTTTTTTTTGCCAAATCAAATTTCGGCATATTTATGCCAGCTACCAGAGTTCCTGAAACACAAATCCAATTTGACATCTACGTGACATTGATGGATTGTACTTAAATACAGGAAATGGAAGCTGTTAGCAACACTGATACGATTATGGATATACTTTAAATCTTAGCCCGTCATCAATGTATCCTGTCATGTTCTATTAATTCTTGCTTCGGTAAAAGTAAAACAAGGACATCATATAAAAAATTATTTATTACATTGTCAGATAATAATTGCCTTTTCGAATGGCAAACTTATACTGCCATACTAACAGTATGATTCCAATCAATGAGACATGTGTTTTTTCACGCATTGATAAAGATGTCAGAGCTTTATAATATCCATGTTCGGAATATCAAATGAGTAATGTTAGGGATCGACCAAGAATAGCTTGCGCGCAAAAACAAGGGGCTCATTTCAAACACAAATATATTTATTCTGATGGGGTCTGATCTCATAAGGTGTCGAGGATATATGTAAGGCAGACAAGTCGATTAATTTAAAGACTCGATAAGATTAGAGTATTGGGTGTTGAAGTGGGAAATCATATTGTCAGCAACGCTATTTTATTTATATCTTTCGAGTATAATAAAACGTAATCATTTCCATGGAAAAGATTTTCAAGGTACAACGAAATACATGAGTATGCAGACACCTTTGGCTATGAGAAGCAGGTATGAATTATGAAAGGATTTTTCCATATTTTGTTTAATAAATGGGGATAAGTTAAAGTGCGTACCAGAAGCGTAAGTCAGATATATAATTTGGCCATGATTCATGTTATAAATTTATCACTTAGTAATCGGGATTATACATTTATCTTGTTTTTCAGTTTTCCTCGCAGCTGTGGTGTAACTTAAAGGTTCAGCTTCCCGAATTTACACTCGAAAAAACAGGTAAATAAAATATCCTGCCGCAGTTTCTTTGCTGGAATTGCATTGGTTACTGCTTATTTTTTTTATGGCAGAACGTTCCCAGCTGGTTGTGATTGCTTTATTATTTGTTTACGTTTCACGAGACAGAATACAAATTATAATGGTATAAGTGACTCTTAAATTGTAGCAAGTGGAATTCCTTTTAAAAAGGTCTTCTGCAATTTTACAACTGAAACGGAGTACCTATTTGTTTTTTAGATGATGCGCATTAATTTTGTTTGTTTGGTTAATCCTAAAAGTATTTACATTTTGCTTATAATTACACAGCGATTCATAAAATAAATTTAGATTGGAGAGGAGAGCGAGAAGGTGTGTATGTGTTTTTTTTTTTGATTGTTGGTTACGCCAATGGGTCCCTTTTTCTACTTATCTTTCAGCACTGAATGCCATAAAGCAGAACTGGCAGAATTAAGGTTAGATAGCGAATTTGTTAGCCTAAGTAGCGGCGAATTTCGAACTGCACATAACACAAAGTGTTTTCAAGTGTCACGCGGCATAGCTGCATACGTTTAGTTGCAATCCCATATTCCGCCATTGCCATGTAGAGCTCCTGACGATGTGCCCTATCAAATGCGGCTTTTATGTCGATGAAAAGATGGAGAGTCCCAACATGAAATTCGCTGGTCTTTTTCAGTATTTGCCTCAGATTTGGTCTATTGTCTGCCGCGCCAGAAGCCAGACTGGTACGTGCCGATTAGTGTGTTACAGGACGGCGAGAGAGCAGGGATATGACTCGATAGTTCTAGCAAGATATAAGATCGCCTTTCTTGTGGATGGGGCATATGAGCTGATAGTCCACTCATCGGGTGTGCTTTCTTCCCCTCATACTTGGTTGATGATTTATTTCAAAGTTCGCAATTGTATCTTCTCCTCCATTCGCCCTCCCCTCACACAGGACCAATTATCCCACGGAGTGTTTTTCTTTTGAACGAACACAATTTTAGTTCAATTTTCCTACTTATCGTCCAGCATTCGGCGCCATAAAGCAGAACTGGCAGGATTAAGGTTCGACAGAGCATGCATACAACTGCGTGTACTTCACTTAATTTCTTTGAACTCAAATATTCCATGATTGGAATATAAATACGACTTCATGTACATTACCTAGGTAAATCAAATTAAAATTTGAGGCATATTACTAGGCATTTTTTTGTTGTTGTCGGGTGGTGAGATTTCTACATTATAGCAATCAGACTTAATACTGTGCCATTGCACATTATATAACTACTACTCAAGAAAGGAAGAACATTAACATTTTAATGCCATGAGAACTGACTGTCAAAACAGACGTATAATTTAATTTGTTTAATTGTGGCAACTCATTGCATATGCAATAGAGAATGGGTATTTTATCTCAATTCATATAATGGAGGTTGTTATTTTCTCATTCAAGCACAGTGGCAAATTAAATGGGTTTTGTTCGTTGTTTTTCAACCCCCCGCTTAGTCGCAAATGTCCTTATACCCAGAAAAGGATTAATTACAAGAGTTTTTTTTTTTATTATCCGTATTGGACAGAACATGTGTTAACAAAGAGAAAACATACATTTTTCAACGCAACACTGCTACACTTCTGTCACTGATTTCATTTTGGCATTACGTTCTAGTTATATTTGTTTCTAAGTTTAGTTTCGAGGCCTTCCGGCGAACGCTACAACGGCAGGTGGATACTCATCATAAGATGGGAATGACAAATTCAAATATGCGGGGTAGAGCAAAGCTGAAACAAACTAACGCTGCTACGTTTAAGTCATACATGAGAGGACGAACTTTAGGATAAGAACTTTAACCACATAAGAGTGACATTAAAGTCATCTCTTTTATAATAAGCTGTCTAAGGAAATGGGTATTCTTTCCTTTTCCATTAATTTTGACTTCGAAATACGTATGTAAAAACATTTATATGGAATTTATATGGAATTCTTAATTCATAACAACTCATAGCTTAAATAGTTCAAAGACAACAAATTTAGTTATATTATATTAAAGAATTCGATAAAATAAAATTAATGACATTTGTTTAAAAAAATAGTAGGTACTATTGTCACTACTACTACTACCAATATACACTGGCGATCACAAGGATGAGGCCATACATTTTGCAATCGATTTTCAGTCCTTATGCCTGTTGGAAATTTTATACCCAGAAACTTTTACTACCCGTGAATAAATAAAATTAAAGGTTAAATACGAAACAACAGCTGTTATTACCCAAGATCAAACAATGAACTAGTTGAAAAGTTTATAAAAAGATGCGCACTAGGATGAGGCCACATGCAAAATCTTCGAAAGCAAGGAAAAAATGAAAAAAATGTTTACATCCGCAAGATAACTGTTTACAACAGTCTTACTTCTATTTAGCCTCCTTGCAATTTCTCGGCCTGAGAGCCTTTAACTCCTTGAAAGCATATATTTTTCTCTTTCTGTCGCTGTCAAAGTCTTTCCGGTACCCTTTTTTTCAAATAAATAAAAAAACTTCTTTTCAACGTTTTTCAGATATTCTTAACAAAACTTTGAAAAAAATCGCTGATATGAACTCCTGCAACGAAATATTCGCAGGCCTCATGGTAGTGCGCATCTTTTTACACGCATTTCAAGTAGTTCATTGTTTGGCCTTGAGAAATTCCAGCGGTCGTTTCTTATTTAGCGTTTAATTTTATGACATACTGTTGTCCTGCTTACAGGTCGTAAAGTTTCCGGGTATAAAATTTCTAACATGTAGGTATAAAGACTGAAATCGGATGCAAAATGTATGGCGTCATCTTTGTCATCGCCAGTGTATAGTACAAGTTTTTTTTTTAAATCGGTGGAGTGACCCTAAGAAAGACAATCACATGGAAACTTTATATAAGAAAAAAGAAACAAATTTAAACTGTTTAATGATTAACAATTTCTTGGAGAAAAATGTAGGTACAATCAAAATTAAGCAGAAGTAATTTATCTTATATTATATGGATCTTAAAGATATCCTTACAAATCAATTATAGTAAGTTTCTTACGTCTGAACACTTAATAGCCATTGCAGATCTTTCATTTCGAAATTTATTATATGTACAACATCCGTAGATATCGAGCAAGTTTGTAAAAAGGCGACAAGAAACTACACTATACAAATTGGGAAGCGCTATACTACGGTAGCAGGGCACCGAAACTAATTGCAAAATATTTTATTAATTATAGCGTACCGCCGTTTACTCAAACGATTTCTGTAGAAGCTTCATGGACGAAGAGGAGGAGGAACATGTCGGGCTCTCTCACAAAAAAGAAATCTCTATCTAGGAGTCTTCTTACTTAATGATATAAGCTACTTGGCTAAACATTGACTGTCACGCTTCATTGGAAACTCTAAATGGTTTAGCGGGTAGATCCACATGGCATCTCAATGGAACTCACATTGGTCTAAGTTTGTTGGCTGTAGCTGACAGCTACCTCAGCCTTACCTAACCTTACCCAACCACCAACACACTTTTGACTTCCTAGCAATGGGTAAGTTATTGTTATTGATCCGAAAACGAAAATCGTAATTTACAACATACTTGAAATTAGAGGGTTCAGAGTATATTTTTTAAAAAGAGGTATGTATCTCCGAAAGATTTACGATGTTACATGTACGATTCTTAGGCCTGAATAATCGATGCCCGAAATTCGCCTACGTACTAACCCACGCCCATCAGTTCAACCACTCTACCCGCGGTACTGCTGATAGGTATTACTTCGTGGTTTGCCTTGTGTCAGTTGATTCTGATAACTCTTCTGCTTCTGATGCTCTCTTTAGCTATTCTAAACTTCGCAGCTCATTTTGAAGAGTTGTTACAAGGTTACAAACTGCCATCCAATTATCCTCCGACTGCAACTTATGGTCTTTAAGGAACTGTAGATTGGGCAGCTTCTTTCGCCAATCTACGAATCGCCTGCAATGAAAAACTGCGTACTCCGTATCTTTTACTGGTCAGTCAGGAACTCCGTAAGGTGGTACTTGCTGTTTCCATTTGCTCGATTTGTTCAGGTCTCAATTGTCAATTGTCTTTTGTAGTGTCGTCTCACCTGGTTTCCCACATAGCTATTGAAGCTGTTCTTTCGTTTACTTTTATTCTTGCATATTGTCTCCCCGGCGTTTTCCTGTTGTAGATCCTCAACATCTCCCCCGCTAGAATGTCTTTGGGAATGATTCTAGCTATGACGAAGTGTGTGTGTATGTGTACGAACGTACGTTCGTGAAAAATGTATCGTTCACGGTATCTCGCGTATACTTTATCTCGTCTAAAGACGCGGATTGACGTTGATATGATCTGAAAGAAATTATATTGAATTCGGGCAAGACTTCTTTTTTTGGTAGATGCTAGGATGCTAGATATATGAGGATGTTTTTTTAATTGGTAACAAATCGTTATTTACATCATTACATTTTATAATTTTATGTCCACAATATATTTTCCAAATGTTTAAAGGACATGTGGGCATGTACGTACGTATGGAAGTACGTTGGTGAACCCTTTTTTATTTAGGGTACCTACCTGTCCCGTGCATAAAAAATGATATCAATTCGTTCTGATCCCATTGGACGCGTATTTACCTAAATAAGAACTGAAAAAAATTACACAGAATTCGGTCCAGCCGTTTTTTGATGTGTAAACATCTTTGCTCTCGTTGATGTGTAAATATCTTTTTTCTCGGTAGGGGCTAGTTAGAAATATCGAGCGTCAACGTCAGCGTCAGATTTTCAGCGTCACCGTCATATTTTCAGCGTCACCGTCAGATTTTCATACCACGTGAGTTAATCGGTGCTCGCCAGATCACCGCAATTAAACGACGTTGGGCGCGGTTAGTTCGTAGATCGTTGACCGTTTGAGAACAACCGCGTGTCGTTTTTTTTTTTTTATAATAAACGCGCACTAAAGGGATTTGTTGGGACCCTTTTTTTTTTTTTTTTTTTATAACCCCTGCCCAAGGGCCGACACTGCGACCTAAGAGATCTTTTGTGTCACAAGGTTGTCTTATACCAGGAGGCGACTGACTTCCCTAATGAAACTCAGCACGTCTTTGGTGGTAGAGTTGCGAAGCTCCACCAGTGATAACACCTCTCTGTGGAGAATGCGTCGTCTCAACCAATGCAGAGCCGGGCATTCACAGAGTATGTGTTCTGAGGTTTCCTCGTCCTCCATGCAGAATCTACATTCTGCCGTTGGGCTAAGATTTATTTTGTTGAGATGGTATCTCAGCCCGCAGTGGCCAGTGAGAAAGCCCACCAGCAATCTAATGTTTTCCTTATTTAGGGTAAGGATTTCCTTATAGGAGTAGGGCTTAATCAAGCGTTTGGACTGTCTCAGACCGGGGGCGCTTTCCCACTGTTTAAGGCGAGTCTCTTGCTCCCAATCTTTGATAAGCCCTAGAGCAGTAGTCCAGTTGACACTGCAGTAAGGTTCGGGACCGATAAAAGCGGCCTCAGAACCAGCTCTGGCGAGCTCATCTGCGGATTCATTCCCTACATAGCCTCGGTGGCCAGGCACCCATCCGAGTTTCACTTTGTTGTGTTTGGCTAGCTTTTGTAAGGCACAGCAGCAGTTTCTTACAGTCAGAGAGTCTGTTGTGTTGGACGACAGTGCCTGAAGTGCCGCCTGACTGTCAGAAAAGATATGTATCTTAGCGCCCTTAATTCCTTTGTTGGAGTTTAAGATAGCGCAGATCTCAATGGCATGGATTTCCGCCTGGAACACTGTGGGGCACATCGCCATAGGTATCGAGACCCTGGTATTGGGTCCAAAGACACCAGCACCAACTCCCGACTCCATCCTTGATCCGTCGGTGTACCATACCAGACTTTTTGAGTCCACAGCTGGAACTCCCGAGACCCATTTAGAACGGTCTAGTATTTCCACCTCAAACAGTTTATCGAAGCTATATTCCCTTACCATTAAGTCAGGGATGGTGAGAAACATGTCCAAATTTTGGATTGAGTTGAGTATTTTCAAGTGACCCACATGGTCATTTGAGTTATACTTGTGTTCAAGCTGAAGCTTGATAGCGCATCTAGCAGCTGTTTTCTGAATGAATACGTGTAATGGTGACAGTCCAATGATGGCTTCAAGTGCTACCGTAGGACATGTGCGCATGGCACCAGTTATTCCCAGACATGCCACACGTTGTGAGACGAAAAGGAGAGATGCCGATGCACGTTGGTTTTGAATGTTTGTAGGTTATAATGTGTAGAAAAAATGGAGCGGGGAAGAGCATTCCACATTCGTGTTGTACGGCTGAGGAAAGATTCTTTGAACTTCACTGTACGTTCGAACACAGTTATTGCGGTTGAAATGTTCAATGCAACTGGCTGTTTTTTTTCCAACAATTTGACGAAAAAAGGCACATGAGCAATTCTTTTATTTCGTTATACATTAAAAACATTTTTTCCAACACCTCCTAGAAAACCGCGCAGTATATTGTTTTCAATGTTATTTGACTAACCGATCGTTGCAACAACAAAAAAGGGTCCTTAAAAGTCGAAGAAAAGATATTTTCCAAAATGCCGTTAGAATCCATATGGTATATCTGTGTTCAATGTTATTTGACTAAGAGGTCCTTGCAACAACAAAAAAGGACCTTTAAAGTCGAAGAAAGGATATTTTTCCAAAATTCCGTTAGAATCCACACGGTATATCTGTGTTCAATGTTATTTGACTAAGAGGTCCTTGCAACAACAAAAAAGGTCCTTAATAGTCGAAAACAGAATATTTTTCCAAAATGTCATTAGAATCCGCACGGTATATCTCTGCTCAATGTTATTTGACAAAGGGGTCCTTGCAACAACAAAAAGGTCCTAAATAGTCGAAAACAGGATATTTTTCCAAAATGTCATTAGAATCCGCACGGTATATCTGCGTTCAATGTTATTTGACTAAGAGGTCTTTGGAACAACAAAAAGGTCCTTAAAAGTCAAAAAAAAAAGGATATTTTACCAAAATGTTTGTTGTTCCTAGCACCCCTCATTCAAATAACATTGAACTCATATATACCGTGCCCTTTCTAAAGACATTTTGGGAAAATGTCCTTTTCGGGTTTAAAGAACCTTTATTGTGGCTCCAAGGACCTGATGTAAAATAAAAGGGGCATTCAATCAATTTTTATTTTAAACGCAATATGCATAATAAATCCCAATAAATTATCACCATTATAGCAAAATAATAAATGTTAATTTAGTTATTAGTTATTACCCAGACAGCTAAAAATCTACAGCTAAAAACTAACCAACTTTTAGTTGTCATCCGCAACTAACTTTGGCAACCTAACGAGCTTAGTTACACAACCTGCAACTAATAGCTAATAGCAAAAATTAGTTTTCATTATGATAGCTAACCACCAAATCAATTGCATATTTATCGCAGTTAATTTAACTACGTTAGTTACTTGGTCATGGCGTTAGCTAGATAACAAATTGGGTAGCTAACGCGCAACTGTGCCTACATGTTTACACATCAACTATACCGTGAGTGCAGCGTGGCTCACGCCTTTTTTTTGGTTTAAACAGAAAGACTTAAATTTGGATTTAAGTTTTTTTTAAAAAAGATTTATTCAATCTGATTTGTTCTGTTAGCAATCCAGGGTGTTTTTTTTATAGAGGTATAAAACTTTTGAGAGAAATAAATGTCAAACTAGCTTTTATACTAATAAGGGGTGTTTGACTTTTATTTCAGTATATTCTGGCAAATCACGGTGGAAAGACTTACACCAGAACAACGTTTACTAATCGTGGAAATTTATTTCCAAAATTCGGGCTCTGTTCGCCCAACTACACTTCGTCAAGTTTACGGTGCGCAAAATCGTCCATCTAAGCAGCTAATACGCAACACTATGGATCGATTCATGACCACATTTAGTCTTTGTGATAATATTCAGAAGAAGCCACAGTCGCTGTAGACGTGAGTGTGAGAGAGAACCCGAATTTATCGATCCGACGCCGTTCTCAGCAACTCGGTCTCTGCCCGTCCACTACTTGGAAAATTTTTAGGAAAGATCTTGGCGAACATCCATAAAGGATCCAACTGGTGAATTAAAGCCAGCGGATCATCAATTGCGTCGTGTGCTCTGTAAATATGCTGAGAATCAACTGGAAGTTAAAAGAGATTTTTATCGTCAAATCATCTTCGATTCTGGCTTCACGGGTTTTGTAAACAAGCAGAATCGTCGTTTTTGGAGTGAGCACAATGGTCATGAGACTCTTGAGTCTCCATTAAATCCCGAAAAAATCACTGTTTGGTGTGGTTTACATACCGAAGGCGTCGTCGGCCCATTTGTCTTTAAATCCAAAACCGGTGCCAATTTTACCGTGAACGGCGAACGTTGCAGGCAAATGATTCGTGATTTTTTATTCCTCATGTCATAGGAAATCATTTATAGGAGAAATAGTTCCAACAAGACGGTGCAACATGCCATAGAGCGCGTGCAACCATGACTTTGTTGAGCCAAACGTTTGGTGACCGAATCATCTGAAGAAATGGACCTGTGAGTTGGCCACCTCGTTCGTGTGATTTGACACCTTTGCACTACTTTTTGTGGGGGTACGTCTAATCTCTCGTCTATGTTGATAAAGCATCAACGATTGATCATTAAGAAGCCAACATTCGAAGCACTATTGACGAAATAAGACCTGATATGCTCGAAAAAGTGGTGCGAAATTGGACCGACAGGATGGCATTCATAAGGCGTAGTCGCGGAGGCCATATGCCAGAAATTTTAATATTAAAGGCCATGAAATTTGTGAGCTAATAAACGCAAAATTTGGTCATTCCATTAAATTTGTTGTGTTTTATTTAAAAAAAAAGTTGTATTATTTTCTCTATTAAAAACACCCTGTAGGTACTTCAAAATATCAGATATTTTCATTGAGTTTTTTTTTTATCAAAGGATAACTGATAGCGTTTTATAATAATAAAAAAAATGTTAAAACAAATATTCAATATTAATAGGTAATGAATAAGGAGAAGAATCAAATAATATTTATTTGTTTTATTTTATAATATTAAATTTAGTGATTCACATCACATATTTATTCTTACATGCATTTGTTCCGCTTCACCAAACACCGTTTGTAGCACATTCGTATGAACAAAGTATACCAGAATTCTCTATAGCCTGTCCGGAATTAATAGTCAGTACAGTGAAGATAGGACGTTTGCTTCTTCTAAGTTGATTAAGGACGAATTATTAAAAATCCCGTCATATAGGTTCTGCTGTTCACACCGAATCGAAATCGAAAGATTTCCCGCACATTTTAAAGATTTCGAAGTCTCTTATTTCTGTTAGATGAAATTTCAAAGATTACGAAATCTTGCACATATCGTACCTCCATGGAGAACCAGATTATAGCTTTCTCGCTTACCAGCTTTCCAGCGAGAATAAAAATAAGACAGGAGATCAATGCTTTAACAAGTTTTATCCAGCTTCTACCAGCTTATACCAGAATGAATTTTTAATTCTTCTTGACGCCAGTAACTAGCTTTTCGGTGTGCTATTTCAGTTTTTAGTTAACGAGTATTGTTGTTGTCACTGTCAACACGATGTAACTGCAGGAAAAGGTGATTTTCATCACCTTTAATACCCATAATTACCTGCTATTGTGTTTCCTACTTCCCTTTATAAAGGGTGATTTTTTAAGAGATTGAGAACTTTTTTTAAAAAAAAAACGAATAAAATTTGCAAAATCTCATCGATTCTTTATTTGAAACGTTAGATTGGTCCATGACATTTACTTTTTGAAGATAATTTCATTTAAATGTTGACCGCGGCTGCGTCTTAGGTGGTCCATTCGGAAAGTCCAATTTTGGGTAACTTTTTCGAGCATTTCGGCCGGAATAGCCCGAATTTCTTCGGAAATGTTGTCTTCCAAAGCTGGAATAGTTGCTGGCTTATTTGTGTAGACTTTAGACTTGACGTAGCCCCACAAAAAATAGTCTAAAGGCGTCAAATCGCATGATCTTGGTGGCCAACTTACCGGTCCATTCCTTGAGATGAATTGTTCTCCGAAGTTTTCCCTCAAAATGGCCATAGAATCGCGAGCTGTGTGGCATGTAGCGCCATCTTGTTGAAACCACATGTCAACCAAGTTCAGTTCTTCCATTTTTGGCAACAAAAAGTTTGTTAGCATTGAACGATAGCGATCGCCATTCACCGTAACGTTGCGTCCAACAGCATCTTTGAAAAAATACGGTCCAATGATTCCACCAGCGTACAAACCACACCAAACAGTGCATTTTTTGGGATGCATGGGCAGTTCTTGAACGGCTTCTGGTTGCTCTTCACTCCAAATGCGGCAATTGTGCTTATTTACGTAGCCATTCAACCAGAAATGAGCCTCATCGCTGAACAAAATTTGTCGATAAAAAAGCGGATTTTCTGCCAACTTTTCTAGGGCCCATTCACTGAAAATTCAAGCGTTGCTCGTTAGTAAGTCTATTCATGATGAAATGTCAAAGCATACTGAGCATCTTTCTCTTTGACACCATGTCTGAAATCCCGCGTGATCTGTCAAATACTAATGCATGAAAATCCTAACCTTAAAAAAATCACCCTATATATCTTTATTGTTTTCCTTTTTTCTACCTTTGTAAATATTTCTCATTCTAGTTTTATCGATAAACATGCAAAGTTGGTATTTTTCTGCAATGATGAACGTGAATTTGAATGACGATGATTTATTTTCCAATTTTTTTTTTTAAACGATTAATTTGGGATAAGCGGCTAAAAGATCAGTTTAATCGGAATGCTGTAGACAAAGACAAGGCATGGCAAGAAAAAGGAAGAGAAATGGACGGATGATGTTTACATTTTATTAATTTAAATTTAAAACCAAAACATAACTTATCTTATTGTTTTCATAAGATGGAGCTTACGCAATTACTTCAGTATACGATGTTCTGTTTTCTTCACAATGCAGTTAAAAGTTTGTTTTGTCACACGGACATATTCAAAAAACCTTTTTTGATACGCCATTTGACAGAAAGCCCTTTTTTATAAGCTGTGTAATCTTGGAATAACAACGAAAATGTTAAAGTGATTCAAAGTCTGTATACTGAATATATGACATCCGTATGGGACAATATGTATATCCAATTGGTTAGAATCTCAGATGGGAGTCAAACAAGGATGTTTGATGAGGCCACTCATCTTTTCTATATTCCTGGATGACCTCTCAAAATTTTTACCGTGAGGAATCGTATTTGATTGTCTTCTTCTGAAGCTGGGACATGGGAAGGTTAAAGGCTTATATTGGTAAATGAGTATAAGTATCTCGGAGTAACTTTAACATCTGAATTGTCGTTTACAAAGCATCTCAGAGAAAAGCTTTGTAACATATTCCGGTGTGTCCTATTAGCCGGGGTATATCTCATTCCTGAGACATAGGTGAGGTAAGGTGTGATCCTCGACACGACAAGCAGCAGCTGGCACGCTTGCGGTTGCACGGCATTCACTCGACGGTGGGGTGGGTTTTTGCTGCTCATTGGCTACCCGGACTGTACAAAAATTATCGTGCCAAAAGAAGGTGAAACAAAAGAAAATAAGAAGCAGAATGAAGGATAAAGATAGAGGAGGATACAAGTGCACGCACACTTAATCCTTGAATCCATGTCAACACGTCAGATTTGGTTCTACTCGATAAGCACAGATGTTTTATGGTGCTGCTGACCGTGACATCTGGATAATTAAAATTTAAATATAGAATACAGAATTATATGAAGATTTCCCTTATTAGCATAGTGATAGTTGTTGTTGCACTACCTTGAGGACCCGCCCTTTTTAATGTGGCAGCGGCTGCCATCATGTAATCATACCTTGACAAATCCCTCCTCAATCGCCATTGGATTTGTCCCTTGCATTAGATTAGTACACTTCAGAAGATCACCTCAACAAACAAATTCTTCAAATTACCACATGGTAAATCATTTAATTTCAAAATGAGTGCAAAATAGATATATAGGAATATGGGCTATTAAACTTTATTTTCATATTGTTCTTAATTTAAGTGTATAGAGACGTAGTGTCTATATATATTACAAGTAGGTAGGTATTTCTTAAACCACAAAAAAATGGTAATTTTGCAACTTTACTCTAATTTGCTTGGGCAAAAAAAAACAAAAGAAATACTAAATATGGAGTTGGCAGAAGATGAATATGGTTAAAAATAATAATTTACAAATGAACAAAAAAAAAAACGAAATTGATAGCCAAGAAATAAAGATCTTTCAACAAAAGGATATTATATTTAGGTACTCACTCTGAATATATCGATGCGAAGAAATTTGTGCACAAAGTTCCGCCATGATGAGTCTTCTGTGACTATGATGTATTTAATGTTATAATATGTACTTGATTTCTTAGGCTTTCATCACATAATAAAAACTAAACTTAAGCCCGAACCAAATTTTAGGTTATCAAATAAATTCCGGAAATAGGTTAAAATTATGGCATGTACCTTTGATATTAATTTAGCTTTAAGTAGGATAATTTTAGATTAGGGATATGAGTGAAAATTAAAATTTTGTCTCGAAATAATTAAGATAATTTTGTAGGTAGGTGGGTATAGAATCTAACCGTAATATTTTACTTCCTTTTTTTTTGTGTTTTTCTCTTCTTTTTTTTTGTTTTTTTGTTTTATGATTTTATGAATTTATGATGATGAAAATAGGGTGATGTCAAAACGGAGAGTTAGTTTTAAAAGCACGACACAGCAAAACACTCTAACCACTACACTTTATCACATATATACATTAATAGATGTATAAGGGCATCTGGTGATTGCGGGGCTTTACTGGCAGCTGGGGTCTACGGGATATTAAATGTTGTGGTTCTCCACGCCATCATACGGTTTGTCGTAGAGACAAAAAAAAAATGCTAGCGGATGGTGATGTAGCGATAATGTGTCGACTCGCCAAGCACCGGTTGATTTCACCTGTATTTTCTTGGGAGGCACTATCAACAGTCAAACCATCCGCAGACTTTCTGTGAAAGAAATAGGTAGGAATTGGTATTAGGCTGAAACGGGGTATGACAAAAAAAGGAAAAATGATAGTACCTGTTCTTTATTTCGCACAATGCGTGGCAGATTTAAATTTATCCCACGTCCTCGATATTCTCTTTCGGCAAACGTTTTGTTTCGCCTTATACTGTCGTCTATTATTCCCAACTAAAATCCTATAAATTCAGGGTTAGAAGTTGTCAGTTAGACA
This sequence comes from Portevinia maculata, assembly GCA_949715645.1. Taxonomy (NCBI): domain Eukaryota; kingdom Metazoa; phylum Arthropoda; class Insecta; order Diptera; family Syrphidae; genus Portevinia; species Portevinia maculata. The sequence goes on from OX454525.1 coordinate 44,760,535, forward strand.
CGCGGACGGACAAGAAACAAAAAACGTACTTCTTTGCTGTTCAGCGTTGGCTTGGGTTGTTGGCGTGTGACTCCTTAAACGACAGCGAGACGAATGCAAAAGAGAGTGTGAGCTGACTCGTGCTTGCATAAGTAGCCTTCTCACGTCGTCTTGAAATGAAAATTCGTCCACTTCGAAATTAAAGATGGAAGACGGATGACCGAATTTTGTTTAGAAGCTATGTTTGTTTGAACAAATTTAGTTCCCACACTGTGGGTAAGGTAGGTTGTTTCCATGCCGAAAAGTAAGGCTAAGCAAAGTGTCTGTAGAATTTTGGAAGCTTATAAAATGATCAGTTTTTCTATGAAGGACGCCACAAAATTGGGCATTTTTAAACCTATTAATTTTGTATCAAAAGGCTCAAAGAACGTTCTTCATATACTTATTGCTGCCGACCTAGAAACTGTAGACGTAAAGCTATCCTGAAATCGACCCATGACCCTGACTTGACGAAAAAGATTTTAAAGGAGTCACTTTCGCAAGTCTTTGGAGTGAAATGTTCCAATTTTCTTCCCATCTAGATTTTCTATCTCAAATAATGAATTTCCAACCGGCCGTATAATCCGGCACTTTATAAACTTGGGGCACAATTTGGCGTTTAAGTTTTTTGATGCATCGCTCAGCACATAGTTCCTACGATATACTATATCTCCCGGAAAAAAAATTCTTTTCGCACTTCTTAAATTGTAGGACTTTTTGTTACGTTCAAATGCCAGTTTGAGCCTTTCTTTGACTGCTTTTCGTATAATCTCAAGCTTGCTGTTCTTCGGGATGAACTGTAACTCGCTATCCCCTAACACATTTAGTTTTCGGAATATCTCATACATACTACCGTCAGTACACATCTGCTGTCCGAACAGGCAATAGTACGGAGTGACGCCAGTGGATTGATGTTCTGATGTGCAGAGAGCCTGCTGAATCTCCGAAATGTGCCTATCCCAGTCTTTTTGATCACCCTTAATATAGCTCCTCATCCCAGATAATATAGACTGATTAACTCTCTCTGAGGCGTTAGCTTGAGGAGAATAGACAGCATTTCGAATTTGAACGCACCCGTATTTGGACAAAAAGGCTTGAAAGTCCTTCGAAACAAACTGCCTTCCGTTGTCACTGTGTACAAATTCCGGAACACCGAACTGGTGGAAAACATTTTGTTCTAAAAAATCAACTACTGCACTGGTGTTGGCTTTTCGCATTGGCTTGAGAAGTACATACTTTGAGAAGGCATCTAACACCACAAATATAAACGCATTGCCTCGCCTTGTTCGTGGATGCGGTCCCATGAAATCGACGTAGAGTTTCTGAAACGGACGGTCAATTTCATGTTGCGACCTCATTGGTACTCTCAACGTTGTGTTTGACGACTTGCTCTCCTTGCACTGTGTGCAATTCCGAACGAAATCACGAACTTCATTCGTCATTTTTGGCCAGTAATACAGTTGCTTTATTTTTTTTAGTGTTTTAAACATACCGCCATGTGCGCTATTTGGGGGGTCATGATTTTTAATAATCAAAGACTGTGTAAGATTTTCAGGTACCCATAACTTCCACTCAAATTCCGTATTTGATGGATCACTAGATGAACTTTTTATGTAGACAATCCCATCCACAATCTTTAGGTTTGGAAAGCTATTAGGGTTTTTTGATATGGTTTCTCTCAATGCAAGGTAGGCGGATGTTTTGAATTCCGGAGAAGTGAGATCAACGTCAGTACCAACGATAGTTTCGATTAAAGGATCATCTTCGTACGAGCGGGAAAGTACATCTGGAACGATGTTCTGTGACCCCTTTCTATGTTGGATGTCGAAACTAAAGGCTTGTAGTTTCAGCGACCATCGTGCCAATCTACCGCTTAAGTCTTTAAGACTCATCAGCCACTTAAGGCTGGCATGATCGGTCACGATGGTGAATTTGAGACCCTCAACATACGGACGAAACTTTTTGACCGCTTGTACTGCCGCATAGCATTCTTGCTCGGTCACGCTGTAATTGCGTTGGCAAGCGTTAAGCTTTTCCGAGAAGAACGCTATGGGTTTTTCGTTGTTCTCGTCGTCGTGCTGGAACAAAACACCACCTATTCCATAGCTCGACGCGTCGCACTGGATGGTAAACGGCTTCGAAAAATCTGGATTTGATAATAAAGGAGCAGATGTTAAGGCTGATTTAAGTGACTCAAACGACGATAGCGCATCCGGTGTCATCACAAATTGTTTGGTTTTTTTCAAAGTGTCAGATAAAGGACTAGCGATAGTTGAAAAATTACGAATGAAGCGCCGGTACCAGCCACAAAGACCTAGAAACCTTCGGACTTGCTTCTGCGACTTTGGTACCGGGAAATCTTTAACTGCTAATATCTTGTTCGGGTCTGGTTTGATGTGACCATCTCCTACAATATAGCCGAGATACCTCAACTCCCTAAAACAGAAGTGTGACTTTTCCACATTAATCGTTAACTTGGCTCTACTCAAACATTCCGCGACTTTCTCTAATGATGCCAGGTGACTATCAAAATCCTTTGAGATGACCAGCAAATCGTCCAGGTATACAAACACTTGCTCCCGTAGCGCACTGGGGATCACTCTATCCATTAACCGACACATCCTTTGGGCTGCATTACACAACCCAAAAGGCATGACGGTGAATTGATAGAGTGGTCGTCCTGGAACCGTGAACGCAGTTTTTTCCCTGGACGCTTCCTCTAGAGGTATCTGCCAAAAGGCATCTTTAAGATCCACGCTACTAATGTACCGTGTATCTTGCAGACGACTTAGCATGCCCTCTATGTGAGGAAGAGGATACGCATCCTTCTTTGTTAATGAGTTAACCTTTCGAGAATCTAAGCAGAGTCTGTTCTTTCCTGGTTTTCGGATTAGAACTATCGGTGAACTCCAGGAACTCGTGCTTTCCTCGATAACTCCCAAAGATAGCATGCGATCCAATTCGCTATAGATCATCCCCTGGATTGCCGGCGATACCGGATAGTGGCGCTGTTTCACTGGTTCAGAATTGCCAGTATCTATTATATGCGTCTCGAGTTCCGTTTTTCCTAAGCCAAGCTTTGAGAAAGATGGAAATTTTCCCACAACCTCGTCCAGCAAACTTTTTTCACAGTCAGATAACTTTCGAGTTTGTCTTTCGTTTTCAGATGCCTTTATCTCCGATTTGGGACTTTCAGATAGTTCGCTAACGATATTCGGAGCTATTTTAAACTTTTGCCAAAAATCGATACCTAAATAAAGAGATTGTGACAACGAAGGAATGAGATAGAGTTCTAGTTTCTCGTGCTGGTTATTGAAAGAGACATTTGCGTTGATTCGACCCACAATTGACTGTTGCTTGCCGTCTGCGGTCCTAATAAAGGCTGCGAAGTCTATAATGGGCAGGCCTAGGTCATTTACCACTTTCATACAGTCTTTACCAAGGCACGAGATACTGGCTCCACTATCTAACAACCCAGTCATCTCTCTATCTTGTACTTTTATTTTGGCGTATGGTCTGGAATCTATTGAACAATTAAGGATGCTGCTACAAATAATTTGCTTAAAAACTTTTCTTTTACGATACCGCAGACGCGTTTTGAAAAATGGGTTACTGTCTCCCTTGGCTTTGAGTTCTTCGATTTTAAAAATTTTCGAACGTAATTTATTGTATTGGTTAAGCCTTTCTTCGTGGGGTAAATTTCGAAACAAGGTTTGCTTCAAACGATTTTCGGCGATTTGGGTATCGATCTTAATTTGACTATGAGAAGGTGTTATTGAACAATTTGTGATTGTGTTGGTAGATGCATCAACCATCTTTATTCCGGGTGGGTTTGAGTCGAACGGGACTCCCCGGTGTTCATCCCGTTCGAGCTCTGGTTTTCCACAGGCGGGTTGCATCTTAAACAATTCAACACGGTGACACCATCTGACCCGCATCTGTAACAAAACAGTCTATTGATTTGGGAAGGACAGTCTATGAAAAGATGCCCCTGACACTTGCAGTTGAAACACCTTGGCGTTCTTAGTGGTAACGTTTTCTTTGGAAGTTGATGTGATCTAGGCGCAGTAGACATTGCAGATACATTGTCACCTTCAAAACTGTTTGGCTCTACTAAATCTTCGAGTTCGTGCACTGACTGATAAGGCATGTTACGATTTTGTATCACAAACCGAGCTTGTATCATCCGCTCTGTCCGTTTGCACTCGTCCTTAAAATGCTCCAATGTATAAATCTTCATTGGATATACGAAGCTCATTAGTTTGGAGTTTATGTTTGTGCGAAGAATTTGGATCAGATCATGGTCACGCATTGGCTGTCTTAGTTGGCTCCTTAAATGCATAATTGCATTGAAAAATTCTTCGAAGCTTTCCCTTGGTGATTGGCGTCTGTCCATAATTTGCTTAATTATCTCGAAATCGCTTTCGTGATTACGGAACTGCTTCACTAAAGCACGACGTAGGGAAGGCCAATCTAACCTGGGATTACCACGGAGATGTTTCCTCCAGCACTGTTACGTGAAAAATTATGGTTTGCTTGCTGCCAACGTGAATGATCTTCGGGTGGTTGCAAACTGTTGTTCTTTGGTTGCAAGAGCAAATTTAGAAGAGCATTTTGTTGTGCACTGTTGCTACCACCATTCGGTATATTAGCATGATCACCGTTGCGAGAGTTGTCAAAATGCTCATAGCTAGTTGGAATATGACGTGAAACATTACTATTATTCATCCCTCTTACTCCAACTATTGAAGAGGCAATCGGACGCGATGAACTATTTACAGTGGTACATGTTGTAAACGTAACTGCAGTTGTAGTTGCTGTAGTAAGAGAGGTATTAACATTGCTTTCAATATGCAAATTGGAGTCGCTCAGGACACGGTTAGGAGTCATCGACCTTCTATGCGGCGAATGCCTTAATGGCTGAAAATTGCTTTGCCGATTAGTGGGTGTGTCTGAATCCCGTAGGATTTGAGCGCGTGTACCAATTGCTCTTTGTTTAGGTACTGTACCAGTAGTGTTTTGGTTATTTTTACTCATTTTGTTTTGATTACGCTGTTCTTATTTTTGTTTCTTATGTTTTGATTATATAATTCTTGGTTTTGTTGCGGGAAAAAAAAATTTGTTTGATATTTAAGAAAATATTCATAGGTAGTATGTTGAGGTGTGTTGACCTAACTGATGTGTACATAAAATGATTTGCTGATAAGGGTATTCATGTGGTTGTGAAAAGAAAGAAAATATTAAAATTGTGCAAATTGATTGATTAGGAAGGAGTTTCATTACTCTGGACTGCTGAGCTATTCTTCAGCGACTCAGACAATGGAAACTAAAAGTTTTAAAAGCACAAACTATCAAACGACAGATAAGGTCTGAAACACTTAGACTGTTAGATGTTAGCTAATAAACTGTTGATCCTAATCCAATCAATTTATTTTGTATACGCTTATACTGAGTGTATAATATAAACATCTGCACATCTTCAAAGTATTGTAAACAATATTTGATTATATTTTTTTACAAATAAGAGTATCGTAGCTTCCGCAAGAAAGCTATGGTAGTGGAGATTTAAGAAAAACATTTATCATGCTTTTCAGGCCCCACACTGCGGGCGCCATTGTAACATATTCCGGTGTGTCCTATTAGCCGGGGTATATCTCATTCCTGAGACATAGGTGAGGTAAGGTGTGATCCTCGACACGACAAGCAGCAGCTGGCACGCTTGCGGTTGCACGGCATTCACTCGACGGTGGGGTGGGTTTTTGCTGCTCATTGGCTACCCGGACTGTACAAAAATTATCGTGCCAAAAGAAGGTGAAACAAAAGAAAATAAGAAGCAGAATGAAGGATAAAGATAGAGGAGGATACAAGTGCACGCACACTTAATCCTTGAATCCATGTCAACACGTCAGATTTGGTTCTACTCGATAAGCACAGATGTTTTATGGTGCTGCTGACCGTGACATCTGGATAATTAAAATTTAAATATAGAATACAGAATTATATGAAGATTTCCCTTATTAGCATAGTGATAGTTGTTGTTGCACTACCTTGAGGACCCGCCCTTTTTAATGTGGCAGCGGCTGCCATCATGTAATCATACCTTGACAAATCCCTCCTCAATCGCCATTGGATTTGTCCCTTGCATTAGATTAGTACACTTCAGAAGATCACCTCAACAAACAAATTCTTCAAATTACCACATGGTAAATCATTTAATTTCAAAATGAGTGCAAAATAGATATATAGGAATATGGGCTATTAAACTTTATTTTCATATTGTTCTTAATTTAAGTGTATAGAGACGTAGTGTCTATATATATTACAAGTAGGTAGGTATTTCTTAAACCACAAAAAAATGGTAATTTTGCAACTTTACTCTAATTTGCTTGGGCAAAAAAAAACAAAAGAAATACTAAATATGGAGTTGGCAGAAGATGAATATGGTTAAAAATAATAATTTACAAATGAACAAAAAAAAAAACGAAATTGATAGCCAAGAAATAAAGATCTTTCAACAAAAGGATATTATATTTAGGTACTCACTCTGAATATATCGATGCGAAGAAATTTGTGCACAAAGTTCCGCCATGATGAGTCTTCTGTGACTATGATGTATTTAATGTTATAATATGTACTTGATTTCTTAGGCTTTCATCACATAATAAAAACTAAACTTAAGCCCGAACCAAATTTTAGGTTATCAAATAAATTCCGGAAATAGGTTAAAATTATGGCATGTACCTTTGATATTAATTTAGCTTTAAGTAGGATAATTTTAGATTAGGGATATGAGTGAAAATTAAAATTTTGTCTCGAAATAATTAAGATAATTTTGTAGGTAGGTGGGTATAGAATCTAACCGTAATATTTTACTTCCTTTTTTTTTGTGTTTTTCTCTTCTTTTTTTTTGTTTTTTTGTTTTATGATTTTATGAATTTATGATGATGAAAATAGGGTGATGTCAAAACGGAGAGTTAGTTTTAAAAGCACGACACAGCAAAACACTCTAACCACTACACTTTATCACATATATACATTAATAGATGTATAAGGGCATCTGGTGATTGCGGGGCTTTACTGGCAGCTGGGGTCTACGGGATATTAAATGTTGTGGTTCTCCACGCCATCATACGGTTTGTCGTAGAGACAAAAAAAAAATGCTAGCGGATGGTGATGTAGCGATAATGTGTCGACTCGCCAAGCACCGGTTGATTTCACCTGTATTTTCTTGGGAGGCACTATCAACAGTCAAACCATCCGCAGACTTTCTGTGAAAGAAATAGGTAGGAATTGGTATTAGGCTGAAACGGGGTATGACAAAAAAAGGAAAAATGATAGTACCTGTTCTTTATTTCGCACAATGCGTGGCAGATTTAAATTTATCCCACGTCCTCGATATTCTCTTTCGGCAAACGTTTTGTTTCGCCTTATACTGTCGTCTATTATTCCCAACTAAAATCCTATAAATTCAGGGTTAGAAGTTGTCAGTTAGACACGCGGACGGACAAGAAACAAAAAACGTACTTCTTTGCTGTTCAGCGTTGGCTTGGGTTGTTGGCGTGTGACTCCTTAAACGACAGCGAGACGAATGCAAAAGAGAGTGTGAGCTGACTCGTGCTTGCATAAGTAGCCTTCTCACGTCGTCTTGAAATGAAAATTCGTCCACTTCGAAATTAAAGATGGAAGACGGATGACCGAATTTTGTTTAGAAGCTATGTTTGTTTGAACAAATTTAGTTCCCACACTGTGGGTAAGGTAGGTTGTTTCCATGCCGAAAAGTAAGGCTAAGCAAAGTGTCTGTAGAATTTTGGAAGCTTATAAAATGATCAGTTTTTCTATGAAGGACGCCACAGCTTACATAGTCGAAAAGAGCGATAAATATTAAGGGTATTGGAAAAAAGTACAAGTACAACAGTTTAAATTTACCAAGCATCTATGAGGTCCAATATATGCTAAGCGCCGCAAATATGGGGTAAATACAAGTATCAAGAAGATGAGAAACTGCTTACTTTTTTTTATCAAAACAATTTCCGACTACAGCAAAATACGGGCGCAGTGGCTCAGAGGCTAGTGTGTTGGACTACGAATCTAAAGGCCTCAGGTTCAAATCTCTCCGGGACCAATTAACGTCGAAAAGTTGTTTCCACTGCCCTACCTCTTGCGAACATCTGACAAACATCGAAGTGTATAAATTATCATGAGAAGCTTCTCAAAATTGCCGTTCGGATTCGGCCTTAAATTGGAGGTCCCTTAGACTTGCTCCAGCAAATAGATGGAGAAACTAGGTTTTAGGCACTGTATGGGCCGTTAATGCCTTATGTTTTATATTATTATTACCTGAAAATACACATGCTGCATTTGGAAACTTAACTTTCCTCTTTATATATTTTCACGCTAAGGTTACATTTTCTCTATATCCTTAAACAATTGGAGCTCCCCGGATATACGGCAACATCTTATGGAGAGAAATAGGCAATTCTTCAGATTAAGCAGCGAATGTGGTATCCCTCTATAAAATATAATGCGGAAACCTGGAAGAATACTACGTAAAAGCTATTGATTGCTTTTGAGGACTCAGTCCAAGCCCATATCATTTCCATATGCATAGGCTGTATTATTTTTAAATAACCGTAACAGTTCATTTGCTTACAAAATAAACAAAATGGGTCCCAATTTCGAGCCGTGTCTAACACCATTTGCGGTAGATTTTTTTGGACTCAAGGTCGTTGATACCTTGACCTTAATCGACCTATCAGTTAGGTAGCTCTTGAGCAAGTTGGACATATATCCCCTCAAACCAATTCTGTTTAAGCTTTCTATAAGCTTTTCCTGACTGAACGTGTCCAAGGCTTTGCTGAAGTCAACGAATTGCAATAGGACGTGGTGGTTTCAATTAGGGCCTTCGTTGACTGATTTATGATTTTTCCCATCAGATTTTCTGTACTTTTGCTTTTCTGAAACCTGTATTGATTTGTGTGCAAAACTTGGTATCTCTTAATAAATATGTTTAATCGTTTTGCAATGATTTATTCCATTTTGCCACGCAACCTTGTCCCAGGCTACTATTAATTATCGTTTGTACAACCGGAGCAATAATTTCGGTATTCATTTGGAGATCAAACTGTCTAATGATGTCTGCCCCAGTTCCTTTTTTGGTGTTTATTTTGCTAAGAATTTTAAATACATATATTCTCTTCGTTGGCTCCTTCTACATAAAAATCCTGCTGCACTGGCAAGTTTTCATAATGAACTTTGTGTTTTAAAATTGCACATACATTGGCGATCACAAGGCAGAGGCCATACATTTTGCAATCGATTTTCAGTCTTTATATCTGTTGGAAATTTTATACCCGGAAAATTTTACTACCTGTGAACAGGTTCATATTAGAAACGACCGCTGGAATTTCCCAAGATCAAACAATGAACTGCTTGAAATGCCTATAAGAAAATGCGCACTATCATGAGGCCATTGCGAATATTTCGTTGCAGGAGTTCATATCAGCGATTTTTTTCAAACTTTTGTTAAGAATAGGTATCTGAAAAAGCGTTGAAAAGAACTGTTTTTATTTAGTTAAAAAAATGGGTTCCGGAGAGCCTTTGACATCGACAAAAAGAGGAAAAATAGATGCTTTCAAGGAGTTAAGACTCTCAGGCCGAGAAATTGCAAGGAGGCTAAATAGAAGTGAGACTGTTGTAAACAATTATCTTGCGGATCCACAACACTATGGGGACAAATAAAAAGGACGCACGGCAGAAGCAACAACATTGCGTGAAAAGCAAGTTATTCTATGGCTTGCCTCAGATTATACTCTACCAGTGACTAAAATAAGGGCCAACAGCGGAGTATCAGCAAGCAACGGTCCGAAGATAATACTAAAGAGTGGTGTTATTCAGAGAAGAAAACTTAAAAAAAACATGTTTTAAGGCAAGTACACAAGCAGCATCGAATGAATTTTGCAAGAGAACACGTCGCTTGGAGCAGTGAATGGAAACGCGTTGTCTTTTCGGATGAAAAAAAAAGTTTAACCTCGAGGACCCCTATTGTTACAACTTTTATTTCGATGATCTAAGAAAGGGGGAGCTTATTTTGGCAAGACATCACAGTCGTACATCAGGTTTAATGGTGTGGAGAGCTATTACCCACTAGGGCATAATCGAGTTGGAGTTTTTGTAAACAACAATGAACGGAAACAACTACAAATGTTTGCTGAAACGGTCATTTAGAAAAGTGAAAACATTTTCGGACAAGACAATGCCCATATCCCCACTTCCAGGCTTGTTAGAAGTTGGATTCAATCAGAAGACGTGGAACTTTTGCCATGGCCGCTCTATTCACCAGACTTAAACATAATCGAAAATGTTTGAGCATGGTTATCTCGTGAAGTGTATGAAGGCGGCAGACAACCTGAAGACAAGGACACTTTAATCGAAGCTATTCGTGATGCCTGTGCCCAAATTTCTCATTATTATTAAAACAAACTTTTGTTGAAAAGTTGTTTTGTATTACTTTAATATTGAAGCTTTCTTTCTTCCCAATGGTTAATTTATCACGTTGCATGTCTTTCTGGGGTCATATTTTTCATAGAGAGTTTTCATAGGAAATTTCAACATTGTTTTCTTCAGGAAAATCTTCCCAATTTGTGTGCTGTATGAGCTCAATAATTTTTTGTTGATTAGTATGCGCTACATCCTAGGTGTTAATCTCGCTTTAAAATCTAAAAAGTGCTCTAAAATCTGAAAAAGATTGCTTTTTCTAACCAACGGCAAGCGTCATTAAATATTCCAACGCAAATTAAATATTTATTTTTTTCATTTAGTTTTTGTTTATTTTATATACAAATTCTACATACAAATTCGAATTCATCAAGTGCATGTCAATTGCATCTCGTCAAAAGAATACTACTTTACTCGTAAACTCCACCATGATTAATGTAATAATGCACACAATTAGGCTAATACAATTGTCCAGCTGAGATAACCACGCTCGTGTCCCAAAGTCATCCGCCTCATTCCCTCTGTTTTCTAAAAGGACTCCCTACTATGCTATCCTTCCACAAATAACCACAATCAGTGTCTGTGAAGTCTGAAATATTCGTAGTAATATTCAAGATATAGCTCACGCAGAACCCTAATTACGTCTTGTGTTATGAAATCCTTTTGTCCAGCAACCGTAACGAATGTTATATAACACTTTAACTGTAAGTTTATTCTACCGAAATGGTACCTTCACTCAGGATACGATTATAGTAGTTTGAGTACCAAGATCGTATATATTTTAACGACATTCTATCGCACTCACAAAGCAAAACTTTCTTCTACTGATTGATGCTACGGTCAAATAAATAAGATCCTTGAGGTCATCTTTAATGTAAGTTTTTACTGTGGAAAATCTTAATTGATGCATAAATTGCCGGTGTTAGTACAGGTCGACAGAGAGGAAGAACTCAATGGGTACAATGAAAATATCATTTTTGCACCACATTAGACTCCTGATTACGGCTCATTATTATCTATAAGCAAAAGGACATGCTGAGACTAAATTCAACTCATCAATTTAAATATGCTTGGGCCACAGCAAGCCTAAGGTATAGATTAATGAACGATTACGGCTTAGTTGAGGTGGGTAAATGTTTAGTTTTGAATGAAGAAAAACATTCCGAATTCGAGTTAATGGAACAATTTTCAGCACGGTACTGCTCCTGATGGTAAAATAAATTGCCTCTATTGCGGCTCGAGAACACATACGAGTATTAGTAAGGTTTCTTTTTCTGCATGGTTGCTATGAAAAAGGTGCTGAAATTAAAGACAACCGCAGGGTGATATGGTAATTGAGGTGTGAGGTAATAAATCACTGAGAAGACGGATACAGTTTTCTTGTGGTTGGAAGTATATTGGAAAAAACCATGAAGGATTTCATAGGCATGCTAGTGAAGTTGCCAATTTAATTTGATTCACTGATTTCGATTTGGTAATCTATCCATCGTGTAGTATATCAGAAAGTGAAAGCATAAAAAAAAGGGGAGTGTTGGCAATTGTTTAAGATAGTATTGAAAGTTTAGCATAATGTGGTTATTAACAAAAATTTTGACAAAATTTTTGGCTAACAGCAGTTAGGAAAAGGACTACTGCCTGTCAGTAACATAGTGTTGCTTAGACATCAATAGTTTTTATTTTCCATAGTTGCTGGAAAAAGAACTATCGATAGTGTTGGCTTAGGCAAGGCAATGTTAATATTAGGCAGATATAATAACTGTGGTTAGTATACTCGGGTTCATTCTGAGGTGTTGAAGAGTTTGTTTATCGAAGTATAAAATTCAGCCAAACCACTAATTACTGAAAAAATATTTATTTGACAAAAAAAAGAAAAAGAATATAATAGGGCAACGCAAAATTTTAAATAATCTTTTGAATGTGATTTGCTGATCTCAATGCGATTATATTTGCAAGAGGTGTGCACGCGTGCTCGCGATTGTCAGCGTTAGGTAACAAAAACAGCGCCCAAATGTTGAGTAGTTTGTACTAAAAGTCGTGCCTTCATTTTATTTATTTTTTATTTATTATCTTGCTTTAAGATAGGGATTAACAAATTTTAGGATAGGATGCAAAAATCCAATGAAGACAGAAAAAATTACGAGAAAATTACAAATCAAAAAATAATAAGAAAACAAACATATAAAATAAGAAACTAAAAATAAAAAATTAATAAATAAAAAAACCAAAATAATACCTTTTAAAATAAGTGACTTTTTTTTTTTTTGTATAATTTGCTTACGTGGGATTTGGGGATTAGGGATTTTTTTTCAGTTGTTACAGTACCCTTATAATGCTAAGAACACAGTGTAAGCTACTTGGTATTAGAAAGAATAGAGAGATAGGAAAGTAGTGTTTGGGTGCAGTTGTAGGGTTTTTCTCCACGGGTGGTGTCTAAGTTACTTAGGGAGATCACGATTTCATGTATGTAGTAATTATTGTAAGAGTTAAGCATGTAACGCACACTGTCAAACCATATTTATTATTGTAAGAGTTAAGCATGTAACTCACACTGTCAAACCATATTTATATTCATGTACTTAAATTATATATTATGTTTATATATACACATCTAGTCATACATGTAAGATTAAGAATAATAATAAAGAGAGCGTCAGTTTCATGATCGCATTAAAACAAAACGGACGTGTCGTTATTTAATCCGCGTCGTATAGTGAAACAGTACTACAAATTCTCAGAAGTGGGATCATAAAAAAAAAAAAAACAAAAAAAGAACAAATAAAATAATACCTTGCCACAAGTGAAATTGAGTGCAAAATAAAATTGGTATTACAGATTGTGTGTTTACCACAAAGTTGGTTGTGTCGCCGCTTGTTCATTCACCGCGAAATTTTTTTGTCGCCGGTTGTTCAGTCACCGCGAAAAGAAAATTTTTTTATTCTCTTCGCAATAAAAGACAGTATTGAATTCAATCGAATTCATAGCAGCAGATGTGCGAGGAGAACATCCGAGTAACGGACGACTACGAGAAGTGATCGAAAAACAGCCGCTAGACACTGCAGCTGAAAAAAAAACGTCATAGTGAGAGAAAATGAACTGTTGCAACGGATCGCAAAAGCAAACGATAGAGCAGAAGCTAAAGCAGAAGGTGGTGAAAAACGATCGGACTGGACGACAGGGGAGTTTAACGTGGCGCAACAAATTGGATTGTGGAAGGAGATGTTGCCGGAATTTAGCGGAACGACAAGTGTTGATGTGTGGCTGGCACAGCTAAGGAATGTCGAAGAAGTGTACGGTGTGGAGAAAAAAAAATTACACGCACTTTTCGTAAGTAAATTGAGAGGCAAGGCCCAAGAATTGTTGTACGCACAAACTAAATTTTTAAACGACGACATAGATAACCTGACAGAGGAGTTGAAAGAAGTTTTTGGTACAAAACAAAACAAGATGGAGATGAGAAAAAGATTCGAAAACCGAAAATGGAAAGTGAGCGAAACTTTCAGTGAATATTTCTACGACAAAGTCAGACTGGCGACTGGATTGAAAATGGACGAAGAAGAATGGATTGAATACGCGATTGAGGGATTTTCTGATGACAACATAAGGTTATATGCCCGTGTCCAGGGGTATACAACAAAGGCAGGACTACTTCGAGCGTTCGGCAAAGTCACTCAACGGAAGGTGCAGACAGGATCGACAGCGGATAGAACGGCAAAAGATAGACAAGTGGACGGACAAAGAGTTGTAGTCAGGTGCTATAATTGCAACTCGGTGGGACACATGGCAAATGGCTGTTCTAAGCCAAAGAGGAAGTCAGCAGTACATCAGTTGTCAGAAGATGACAAGACCAATGATTACGTAAGACGTTTGTATTTGAAGTTTATAATTAATAGTGATAGTATCCTCTTTGACTGCCTCATAGACTCCGGAAGTCCGATAAGTATGGTTAGAAGATCGTGTATACCGACTAATATAACCATATATAAATGTAACACACGAAAAAAATATTTCGGGTTAAACAAAAGCTTGCTTAAAATATATGGAATGGTGTCGTGCGTCGTTTTTTATAAACAAGTTGGAATTAAAGTAGATTTTATGGTAATAGACGATGGATCGACGAGTTATGAGGCAATCTTAGGGAGGGATTTCCTAAAAAGTGGAAAATTTAAACTAGTTTCACAGTTAGAGAATAATACAACTTGCTCAAATGAAATAGAAAATGATAGTGAACGTTTTGAAAAACAGCTCTTGTTAATCGACTGTAAAGATAATGATAGTTCAGAATTGGATTTAGAAGTTGGTGAAGACGTTTGTTATGGTCATAAAGAAAAGCTTAAAATGTTATATAGGTCAAATTATTTGCTTGCCGATCGCCCTACGGAACCGGTAATAAAAACTAAAATGAATTTAACGCTAAATGACATAAAACCGTTTCAGTGTCGACCGCGTCTTTTGTCGTATGCCGAAAAAAATGAACTTAGTTCGTTACTAGACGAATATATCAGTAAAGGGTACATTAGAGAAAGCGAATATGAATACGTGTCGCCGATAGTATTGGTGCAAAAGAAAACAGGGGATCTTAGAATGTGTATCGATTTTCGTACGTTAAATAAAGCAACTGCAAAAGATAGTTATCCAATACCGGTGATCGACGATTTACTAGACAAACTGGTAGATAAGACCATTTTTTCTAAACTAGACCTCAAGAACGGTTTTTTTCACGTATACATGCATGAAGACGCGGTAAAATATACGTCGTTCGTTACGCCGTTGGGGCAATACGAATTCTTGCGAATGCCGTTTGGTTTGAAAAACGCGCCGTCAACGTTTCAAAGACACATCAACAAGATATTTGCAGACATGATTAGGAACGATGAAGTTATAGTATACCTAGACGATATAATGATAGCTACGACGACATACGAAGACCATTTTAGGATACTCTCTGAAGTTTGGAAGAGGATGGTAGAAAATAAATTGGAACTAAGAATAGATAAGTGCATATTTTTACAAAAGAAGATAAAATATTTAGGTTTTACGATTACGGGAGAGGGTATACAGGCAGATGATAGGGGTATCGAAGCTATAAAAAATTTTCCGATTCCACAAAAAACCCATGCAGTACAAAGTTTTCTGGGATTGTGTTCTTATTTCCGTAGATTCGTTAGAGATTTTTCTACCATAGCAAAACCATTGTACGACCTTACCAAAAAAGACAGAGAATTCAAGTTTGGTGACGAACAATTAAAGGCTTTTGAAAGCTTGAAAAACAAATTGATAGAAGCTCCGGTCTTGGCACTGTATAGTCCAAAGGACGAAACAGAACTTCATTGCGACGCAAGCGCACAGGGATTTGGTGCGATTCTGCTACAAAGAAAGCAGGACGGAAAGTTACATCCGATTTTCTATTTTTCAAAGAGAACGACAGATTACGAAGCAAAATTGCATAGTTTTGAGTTAGAGGCGCTGGCAATAATAAGTGCTTTAAAACGTTTTAGGGTATATTTACAAGGTAAACAGTTCAAGATCGTAACTGATTGTAATTCGTTGACCCTAACGCTAAACAAGATAGAACTGAACCCTAGAATAGCCAGATGGGCGTTAGAGCTACAAAATTTTGATTACACTCTAGCACACAGGGCATGTACTCGAATGCAACACGTCGACGCGTTAAGTAGATCGACAAATATTCTGACGATCGAAACGAATACTTTCGAGGAAAACCTGATAGTATGCCAAGGAAGAGACGGAAATATAGTTAATATCAAAGAGTTGTTAGAACGATCGAACCATAATTTATACGAGATGAGAAACGGAGTGGTATATAGAAAGAAAAATGATGGCAGTGTCGTGTTTTGTGTACCAACAGAGATAGAAAGTCACGTTTTGTATAAATATCATGACGAAGTAGGTCATGTAGGAACAGATAAGGTGTTAGAATTAGTGTCAAAAAGTTACTGGTTTCCCAAAATGAGAGAGAAGATAGGATCGCAAATAAAAAACTGTTTGAAGTGTATTGCTTTTTCGGCTAAACAGGGCCGTGAAGAGGGTTTCATTCACAACATACCCAAAGAAGAAAAACCGTTCGTGGTAGTACATGTAGATCATTACGGTCCAATAGACAATTCAAGGACGGCTAAAAAGTATATACTAGTGGTAATAGATGCTTTTACAAAATTCGTGAGACTCTACCCGACTAAAACTACAAATACAAAGGAAGTAAATCGAGCGTTAACGGACTATTTTAGAGCGTATAGTAGACCGAAGTATATTATTTCAGATAGGGGTAGTTGTTTTACCTCTGCAGAGTTCAAGGACTTTTTGTCCAAAGAAGGTGTTCAACACGTAAAGATTGCGACAGGTTCACCCCAAGCAAACGGACAAGTAGAGAGAGTGAACAGGAGTTTAGGACCAATGATAGCCAAATTAGTCAAACCAGAAGAAGGGGTATTTTGGGACCACGTCTTAGAGGTAGTCGAACATACACTCAATAACACAGTGGGTAGGACTATAAAAGAACATCCTAGTGTAATGTTGTTTGGAGTGAATCAGAAAGGCAAATGGTCGGATGAACTTAAAGAAAATTTGACAGAACTAGAGTCAGGAGATGTACGCGACCTGGCAAAGACACGTAGCAAAGCAGCTCTAGAACAAAAAAAGTCACAGGCATACAACAAACGATACATAGATAAAAAACGGTGCAAGCCCACAAAATATAATATAGGAGACTACGCTATGATAAAAAATTTTGACTCGCACCCGGGGGCGTCTAAAAAACTGATACCGAAATTTAGAGGACCCTACCAGATCGAAAAAGTCCTACGAAACGACAGATATCTGCTTAAAGATGTTGACAGTTTTCAACAGTCGCGACTACCTTACCAAGGAGTATGGGCGGTCGGCAATATGAAACCATGGTTGAACAAGAGTAAAGCGAATGATTGATTGTAAATTTGCAAGATCAGGTGATCTTAATGGTCAGGATGGCCGAGTTGTAGTAATTATTGTAAGAGTTAAGCATGTAACTCACACTGTCAAACCATATTTATTATTGTAAGAGTTAAGCATGTAACTCACACTGTCAAACCATATTTATATTCATGTACTTAAATTATATATTATGTTTATATATACACATCTAGTCATACATGTAAGATTAAGAATAATAATAAAGAGAGCGTCAGTTTCATGATCGCATTAAAACAAAATGGACGTGTCCTTATTTAATCCGCGTCGTATAGTGAAACAGTACTACATGTATTCGGTATAAAGTAATGGACTTGGCCGGGATTCGAACGCACGACCTTCCATTCCGTAAGCGAATACACTACTACTGCACCATTGCCACCCGCAAAAAACTTTAAATTATACCAGCTGGCCAAGTGACTTAAAAGTAGAGAACTTAAGTCTTTCGTGTTTCTTACATTTCTCGTGTATCGTGTTTCTTACATTTCTCAGTTCAGTTGGGCAGGCAGTTCCATAAATCAGCCAATTATATTTTGCTTAAATTAGTGCGAAAGTAGTATATATATATTTTATTGTAGCCAAAAACATTACATTTCTTGCATTTAAACCTATATTGCACAATTTAGAGAGATTGGTATAATATACTACCTTACTACTGCCAAGTAAAGATAAATTGTTTAATCAAAAATATAATAAGTTTTAATTAGAGAATTTGAAGGAAAAGCTTCTGTTAAAAACCTTCATTAAAGATACAAAAAAGAAAAAAAGATAATAAAAGAAGGAAGTTTGGAGAAGTGGTGGCCTAATAAAGGCGTACAATACCCAGTTCAAAGCAGCTTTTATAAAAACATTAAACATGGATACTTAGATTTGAGATAAGGGAATTGTCGGAAGATAAACAAGAAATGTTATATCTTTCAATTCATTTTGAGATTCTGCTCGATATTGGAATTTAGTTGTTGAAAAGCGCGATGGAAGATTTAACATCATTTTCAGAAGCTTATTTTGTGAAATTTGAAGTCTTCCTATGTGACTTTTTGCACAATAACCCCAAGCAGGCGATCCGTAAAAGTTAATCGCCTGAAAAATCGCTTTATAGATCAGTAGATTGTTGTCACTACTCAACTTAGATTTCCTATTTACAAAGGTGTAAAGCATTTTTATTGTTAAATTAATTTTTTTAATAATTTCTTGTACGTGTGTACCAAAAGTTAATCTCTTATACAGATACACCCCAAGATATTTAGCACTTGACTTCCAATCAGTTTGGTTACCATTGACAATGAGACTATTGCTAGGTAGGAAATAGGGTTTTCTTTTTCGGGTGGAAAAGACAGCCTGAGTTCTAGAAGCATTTATCTTTATCTTTCAGTCGCCAAAGTAATCTTGTATAATATATAATGCAGATTGCAAGTTAGTTCCAATAGTGGAACCAATTGAATCTGTAGAATAAATACATGTGTCGTCAGCAAAAATAGGTATTTCATAATTATGAAGTCTTGGAAAATCAGACGTAAACACATTGTAAAGGATTGGCATAAGGATTGAACCCTGAGGGACCGCTGCAACACAAAAAAAGACTTGAGAAAGACAATTGTTGACAGACACAAGACGTTTTCTTGAAGACATAAACGATTTTATAATTTTAATTAGGTACATTGGATAATTAAGAACTAAAAGCTTATGTAGAAGTCCCTCATGCCAAACAGAATCAAAAGCTTTTTCAACCTCAAGCAACACCAAACCTGTACATTTACCTATACTTAAATTACTTTTTATGTATTTTGTTATACGATTAACCTGTTACACAGTACTGTGAAATTCACGGAACCCAAACTGCTCTAAGGGAAAAACATTACTTTAGTTAATGTGCTGAATAAGCTTTTTCTTGATCACTTTTTCAAATTAAAAATTATATTTTGTTTAAATTTGTGCGAAAGTCTTTTCCGAACGAGTAAAAACTAGTCTCATATATATATAGGTGCTCAGGTTGGTGCGACTGTATGATACCATGCTAACAATATAAAAAAAAACGGAAAACTAAGATTTTGTCGAATAAACAGCCGAAAAGACGTTTTGACAAAGCTGCAATGTGTTTGAAGGCCTTAGACATTACGAGTAATATTGTTGAATATAACATTTAGCTTCTTTTGGCTTCCACAATCAACCTTGGATAAGACCTCACATCCATATAAAAATCGGCAGTATTAAGGTTTTTGCCAGAATGCCCCTTGTTGCTGTGGGTGTACAAATTTTCGTTGACCAAAGCACTCGAAGTCGCCCCCCACTCAACCTTTTTTTTGTTATAGAGTTTTTAATATTACTCCCAAGCCATAGTAATATTAACGTTACCCTCAGTAAGCTGAGAGTTACCTATCTTGCTGAGAGGTTACCTATCCTGGTTAAAAGCACGAGACTTGAAACCAGAACTAGGCTCGGACGAATAATAGGGGTAGGTGGGAAATCTTACACGCGACTCTTTCTCACTTAAGATAAGAAAACAAAACCCACCTCCTTTCGAAACCTTCATACTACAACTATGTTATTTCTATCTAGTAGTTTTATTGAAACTGTCAAATACGCGTTTGGCAGGCAGCTTCCCAGTGGAGGCACCTGCTAATACCGCCGTAAGCACGCGATTACATCTTATTGCGCTAATTCAAATGGTTTTATCCTTTATAATCGGCGCACTAGGTTAGTATCGTCTCTAATTTGTAGCATGGTGTTATTGCAATGACCGTGAAGGCGTGTCTGTTGTTTGCGGGCAAACTGTTTAGTTTCATCTTCGACGGTAGCCATACTTAGGTCTTTGTGGATATCAGTGTTTCTGATAAACCATGGTTCATTTACTATTTTTCTTAGCACTTTGCTTTGAAAAGTTTGTAAAATTTTGATTGGATTTGGTACAACCCCAAAGTTGTATACCGTATGTTCAAACCGTTTTTAGTACTTGCTTGTATAAAAGGGTGCAGGGAAATAACTTCACGGGCAATAACTTCACATGGGCAATAACTTCACATGGGCAATAACTTCACATGGGCAATAACTTCACCTAGAGTGGGCAATAACTTCTCTTTTTTTTTGTGAACTTAATGCCCACTGATGGTGAGCAATGAGCTCTATACACTTTGTCCAACGCTTCTCCAATTTTTTTATCCCTTCCAAAAAAAATGATTTGTCGAGGTCCTCAAAATAGGCCTTTGTTTGCGAGATGACTTCATCATTGAAGTCAAATCTTTTTCCACCAAGCCATTTCTTCAGGTTTGGGAACAAGAAGTAGTCGCTCGGAGCCAAATCTGGAGAATAGGGTGGATGAGGGAGCAATTCATAGCCCAATTCATGGATTTTTGCCATGGCGACTGCACATGTGTGCACCCTTGCATTGTCTTGGTGGAAAAGAACTTTTTTCTTGGCCAAATGAGGTCGGTTTTTTTTTCAAATCGTTATTGAATCGGTCCAATAAGTTGGCATAATATTCCCCATTGATTGTTCTTCCCTTTTGAAGGTAGTCAATGTGGATTATCCCGCGTGCATCCCAAAAAACAGTCGCCATAACTTTATTGGCTGACAAACCCACCTTGGCCTTCTTTGGCGCCGATTCACCCTTAGAAACCCACTGTTTTGACTGTTGTTTGGTCTCTGGTGTGTTGTGATGGATCCATGTTTCGTCCACGGTTACAAAACGGCGCAAAAACTCCTCCATATTGCGATTAAACAACGCCAAACCTTCCTGTGAAGTTGTTACACGATTGCGTTTGTGGTCGACTGTGAGCAAACGCGGCACCCATCTTGCGGAAAGCTTTCTCATGCCCAAGTGATCATTCAAAATTGAAACCACTGAGCCATGCGAGATCCCTACGGCTTCCACAATCTCTCGCACTTTCAATCTTCGGTCGGCCAACACCATATCGTGAATTTTTTCCATTGTTTCGGGTGTAGAGACCTCAACTGGGCGTCCAGGACGTTCGGCATCTTCAGTGCTTGTACGGCCACAACGAAATTCAGTAAACCACTTTTTTACCATTGAAATCGATGGTGCAGAGTCCCCATAGTATTTTTCAAGCTTAGCCTTGGTCTCGGTAATGGTTTTTTTTCGCAAGAAATAATGCCTAATAAGCACACGAAATTCACTTTTTTCCATTTTCTCCTCAATTTAGTGAGTAGTCTGATAAAAATAGCTGTCAAACACAAACTAACTGACGCAGCAAGTTTAAATTTTGACAGGAGTCAACTGACAGATGCCTGTTGACAGGAGCAGTGTTGCTGTTTCAGTAAAGAGGTCAGAAATTCAAAAAGTCACGGACTTATTGACCCGCCCTCGTAATATGTACAAATCTATTTTCTACTACAGCCCCAAACTTATTATTTTTTTTTATCTTTTGGCATTGGATAAGGAGGTGTCGTTTAAATTACACATAAACTTCGAATTCTATCAAAACCTATCTAAAATTAATCATCTTCTCCTTTTATAGTTGATTTCGTTAAAATTAAGCGATCTAAAAAGAAAATGTTACCATTACCTGAGAGAAAAATGGTTTGATTTCTTTTCAAAGTATCACAAAAAAAAAAACAGCAAAAGAAAAGTCGTAGTTAAGATACCGTCTATCGCTTGATTCGCTTTTTGTACCCTTTAGCCCACTTTCGAGGTTGTTGGTCGATGGTTAGCTGACTAATCTCTATTGTAACTTTTCGAAGGTACCTTATCTTGGGTACTTTTTTGTTCGTTTGTTTTTCATTTTTATTCTTCTTTGTATTACTTTGTTTAGTTTTCTTTTGTCTTAGCAGCCTAAGTCACGTAGGTTTTCTCCATCCTTTCCATAAAATAAAAGAAAATAACCCACAAAATTTTAATTTTAGAAAAATGTTCACATCGCACTGCACTCTAATACTTAATGCATTCATTAAGTTTGCGGGAAGGGAACATAAGTACCACTGGAAGAAGTTCTTTTAAGCTTAATATTCCGACAAGTATGCTTAGACCTTTCTTATATACAGAATTTTACTAAGGGCATGATGTTGGCACGTGAGCAACCACCAAACACATGAATGTACCTACATATTTTGCATTTTATCATTTTAATTATCTATTCACTGCTGATGAAAGTTATTCTCTATCTTCAGCGCATCTTCTGTCCTGGGTAGCGAGTGTATGCTTTGCAGATATACATACATGCCAGAAGCGTTATCATTACTTCTGGGTTAACCAAGGAACACTCACATTTTTCAAAACAAAGATAAACTCATGCACCCTATTTCTTACGCATGTTTTTGGTTTTGTGTATGCGTTAAGTGTTGGATGTTATTGGCGTGTATGCGATATACCCCAAAGAAATATAAATTAAAAGAATTAATGTTTGCTTTTCGTTAATGGGTATGAAGCCGTCTCTGCTACAAATGCTTTTGAAGTAGCGACGCAATTACTCCAGTCGTTGTGAATGCTGCGTCCGCACTTCAAGGTATATACCTCACGCAATTTGAGAAAACAACAAAGCATAACATCCCTGAGAGCCTTACAACTTCTCGCGGCGAAAAGATTAATATGAAGTAAAAGTAAACAACAACTTACCCGGTAATGATGGCCATGAACACGTTCTGAGTTCTCCTTCAATTAAATGAATTAAATATATCTTTAGGGAAGCTCATTGCTCATATTGAAGGATATATGCTCGTACGAGTAAGTGTAGAGAAGGGATTACCAAAAATGAAAAATTAAATCTTTGAGTTCGTTAATTGAGCGTATTCGCAAGAGTACGCCATTTAAGAGTTCATAGTTGAGTGTAATTAGATTCAAACGAATGTAGCTGGGGAGATAATAATGGTATGGCATTTGCTGTACTCTAATGTTTTCCACATTTTTTCCCTTCCTTGTTTCTTGTCAAACAAACAAATTGAATCAGATGTGTGGATTAACCTTCTAAATACGACAAGCATGTTCATTGTTCAGCCTGGTATCGTGTTATATGAGGGAGCTCCATGAGAAAACCAGATTATATAAAGGAAAGCTCCGTCAACTGTTTTTGAACGAAACATACATTTTCCCTAATTACAAGTCAGCTTCCAAAAAAGCATGTTCACCTAAAAGTTAACCTGTGAAGGGATGATCTTCACAATGTTTGTACTTAAAGAGTAGGTACATACGTAAGATCTAAAATTTAGTCGTATGGAGTGGACGTCTGAAGAGATTCATATGTATTTCGAAAATATCTCCAGTTGCCTTGATTGTTTATTCAATGTTTTGCAGCATATATTGTTCTAACGTCTGACTTCTATTCAACCCATAGGTGTAAATAGATTATATCAGTTTTTTAGCAGATATAGCATAGAAAGTAAGAGGTATCTTAATGGTTAACCATAAATGATAAGAGACAAAAGCTATTTGAGAACTTGTAAGTGCCACAATTTACCCATGAATCAAAAATTTAATTTCATCAGCCTGTGTTCTAATTAGAAGGTTTAAGGCAAAAGTTAGTACAAGTATCATCGTTTGGAAATGCACACATTTTTAACATGAGAGCTTTGTGCCAAACTCTGCCAAATGCCTTTTAAATACTCGTATCAAGCGCAACGATCTTGCTTTCACCACCTTGGTGAAAAGATTGGTTCCACTTTACGATTTCATGAGCTGACGGTTTATTAGCATTTCCATGACCTTTGGAAAGATGTTACGTGAATGCAATTGGTCGGTAGGACGAGGGCGAAGAAGATTCGCCTTTTTTAGTTTCGCGCTGGACAAATGCTGTTTTCCATCTTCTCGGGAAGAGCCATGAAGAAAAGGATAGATAGAAAAGCTTACGAAATGGTTTTTCCAGCGAGGAAGAAATCCTCTTAGAACGATAGGGGAAATACCATATGGACCAGCGGATTTGTGAATGTCAAGATCTTTAAATACTTCAGCCAATGTCCGACTGCGAAAGTGGATTGGTCCCAATCTTATATTTTTTAACAGTTTTATGCCGATTTCAAATGAACATTTTTTAGCGGCTATTCAAGATAATTGAAGTATTTAATGCTTATTTATAATATTTACACAAACCTTTTCCACTGTATCAGTAATCTGATCGTCCCTAGTTAAATAAATGTTGGAAAACAGCCTAAATTTGCTCTACCTTAAAAAGAGGGAAGTAGGATGCGTCTATGTTCGTACGACTAATGACAAAAGCCTGGCTTTTTCTGGAGTTAAGTCTTAGCTTATTATTTTTAGAACAGCGGACGACTAATTCCAGATCTTCGTTTATGCGTGCTGATGCGTCTTCAGCTAGCCCAAGCGAGTAGCAGAGATGCAGTTGAACATCATCTGCGATAATTTCAACGCTGCAAATATTTAATACTGATAGTAAATCATTGTTAATTAGAGTAAAAAAAGAGACACGGTAGTGGAACCCTGAGGTACACCTACCTTGCATTCAATAAACTGACACATCCTGCCTTTAGCAAATATGCAATGTACAAAATGATTGCAAGTCCCCTGCTGGTCAACCCTCCCTTATTAGAAAGTGGATGATGTCAAAAACTGTTAATCAACGAATTTTATAAATAATGTTTGGCGGAATGGAATAAGGGGCCAAAAAATGGGGTTATATTTCACAAAGAAAAATGGCCGCATTCCATTTATTCAAAATGGCCCCAAATTGTTGGCATACAATTTTAGTAGAATGAAATAACACCCCAAAGAAATGCATAGCAAACAACTCATATTGCATATTTTTGGTGTTTTTTTTTAATTTGTCTAGTTTGGTATCAAAAAAGGTTACTACAAGAAACGCAAAGTTTGCAAAAAATGAAAATTTTTTGTAAATTGGGATTTTAATGTCCCGCTATCGGAACCGCTCCGAAAAGGCTGGGTGCTATGTGTCAGTATTGGAAGTTGTTAAGGACCATAAATAAACAACAAAAATGAAAAAAAAAAAAAAAATTGACACTCTGCAAATCCTGCAGTGATCCGAAGTGGTGAGGATGCTGATACACGTTTCATTGTTTCAGTCTTAAGAACAACAATTATTGCATCAATTCACCAATTGTTTCCTTAAAAAAAATCGTACGCGTTTTCAACGAAATTTTTTTGTTTTGTTTTTTTATGGTGCCCGGAAAGTGAAATCTTTCGATTGGGGCCATTGGGCCATCCGTTTTCAAGATATTGCCGTTTTTATAAAGTACCCTTATTTGAGTCTTGGGAAAACTGAGTCAGCCAGTTTCTAAGCTTTACCCAACTTATCCAAAAACTTAAAACAGATAAAAATTGTCAGTGTCATTTTTAAGAAAATCAGTGCATTAAAAATCAGTTGTATGGTAAAAAGCGTTATTCAAAATTATATAAGAACAAAAAACACCAAATGCGAAGTTTGAAGAAAATCCATTCACCCGTTGGAACAGGATGGTCACTGGCAGACAGACGGATGCAATTTTCAAGCACTTTTTGAAAATATTTGTTACATAATGTCCATGTAGTACTCGTAGATACGTATATGTATTCCGTCGCTGCTTACAATCAGAAAAAAATATTCATCGATATTATTTTTATTTTAAAAAAACAGAGGAATGTCGATGTTTCTTTACCATTTTCCGATATTCAAATTTGTTTCCAAATCGGGCTTGCGGGAAATCTACAGCCCGCTTGGGCGAACTGTTGGACACCCTATTCTTATTCCTATCCCTCATAAGTTCAGAAAGCTTTACATATTTTGTTATATAACATTTAAAGGATTTTATCAAAAAAATGAAGCTTTTGTAAGAAAAAACGCTCCCTAGTGTAAGGTTGCTGTTTTCATGTTCTATTTTTGTTTCTGTAAGCAGGTTCTTTCAAAAGACTTCCCTAGGAAAATTGTGCAACGAAGAGGTTTATCGAAGGGCAGGCACGAATGCCATTGGTATTGCCATATAGAGTAACAATCAGTTTAAGAGCTAAATTGAATCTCATTTTATTCTTTGAATTCTTTGTCTTATATACTAATTTCCCTTCCAGCAAATCGATACACATCGATACAAACAAATGTTCTATGTCATTAAATTCAGTCATCATACTCATCCACATTGTACTCATGACACACTTCATAATTACTCGTCACCCAGTCACCCAAATCACCGATCGCGTAATGCATCGATCCAGTTACAATGGGCGCGTTCAATTTACAAGTCAACTACTAGTGACTACTATTTAACCTTTTCTCATTGATCAAATAACTCACGTGGCCATCGTTCGGCAAGTGATAGACACTTAATTAGTAGTGAACTTGCAGTTGACTTGCAAATTGAACGCGCCGAATGTCAGGGTAATCGCCAGATGTTCTATCCATACTTTCTGTATACGATACCAGACACTGTAATGTGGCGATGAAATTTGAATGCCATGTCAGTGGGTCAGTGGTGTTTACGAGCCACTTGACTTGGACTGCCTTACATAATGTAAGCACAAAGTAGGAAGTGATGAAAGTGATATTTGAGTTGTCCTTTTGTGTGCATTGTTATGCAGTATAATGTAGGAGTATGGAATTGGTTTGTTGGGTTCATTACACTAGCTCAAACTTGGGCTTTCCAATAAAATTGTTTTATTTAATTATGGGCGTGTCAGTAGGCAGATTTGAAAAAAATTTACGAATGAGCATTAAGGGCCCCAAGAGAGTATATATTATAAATTTCAGCTCCCTAGCTCAAACTTTGGATTTTCAAAAAAAGTTTTTTTTTAAATTGTGGGCTTGTCAGTAGGTGGATTTGAAGAATATTTACACATGAGCATAAGGGGTTTTTCAATATAATTGTTTTATTTAATTGTGGGCGTGTCTGTGGGCGGATTTTAAAAATTTTATCTCCCGAGCAGTTTCAGGAGTCATAGATCATTATATAAAAAAATGTCAGCTTTCTAGCTCAAAATTCGATTTTTTCGAATTTTTTTTTCAAAAATTCGTAAACTTGATTATTTCGGGACCATAGAGAGTATATGGTTAAAATTTCAGCTCTCTAGGCCCAGTTTAAAGGCCTAATTTTTGCCGACAGACGGACGGACGGCTGGACATGGCTAGATCGACATTACTATCGATAAATATAGTAACTTCAAAATAAATATACCCTTAGAATAGGGTATAATTAGATGAACTTACTTAATGTTCATGCACTGACCCTTAGCCATGCCGAGAAAATGGTGAAATCCCTGTTACCTGCGAAGCGACCTACTCTGTTTAATTTGAAAAAATATAAATTTTCCTGGGGAAAAAAGGATTTATGGATTTTATGTCTTTCTCAACAGACATTATGTATATTTCATATTAAACTTCAAAAGGACATAATTTCGATGGACATTATGTCTGTCCCGAAAGGACATAATGATCCATGTACTAGAAATTAGGACTTAATTATACAAACAGAAATAATGTTTATGAAAATTAGATCCGTTTAAAACGGAAGTAAGGTTCATTGACCTAATTTTAAAATAGAAAATATATCCCTGGACATTATTTTTGTTTGTGAGCAGGATGTAATGTCCATGAACATTAAAGACTCAAAGTTCATGTATTTTTTTACTCCAGCCTCGTCTTTTCTATATGATTTTTACCACATATAATATCCTGCTCCCTATACGGTATTTAATATTTCTCAATGTTAGAAAGAAATGTTTATAAATCCAGATCTCCACTGGTTACAAGAAAGCATTTTGGTACTAAAGTCGAACTATTCATTGCTGGTGTACAACAGGCAGCAGAAGACAGTACAGCAGTTTTTCTACCCAAAAGACAAGCCTCAGTTAAATATCCCGCTGAAATTAAGGAACTTATTCCAGAAAGAGAAAAGCTGGTAGAAGATGGCATAAATGACAAGATATCCAGGCGATAAAACTATTTTAAATATACCAAATAATAGGCTAACAAAATGCATCATTGAATTTAAAAATGATAACCTAAGTAAATACATTAGCACCAGGTTTCCAAGGCTAAGGATCCACACAGCAACCTGGCGCTCTCCAGAGGGTCGAGCCGCCAACCAAATCGATCATGTGCTAATCGATGCGAGGCACGCATCTAATATCCTCGACGTGCACTCATTCCGAGGGGCAAACGTCGACTCTGACCATTTTCTTGTTGCGGCTAAATTCAGAGCTCGACTGTCCAACGAGAAGAAGATGCGAACCGCCCAAAAGAAGAAATTCAACGTTGGACACCTTAGCACACCAGGGAGCGCCTGAGTACGAAACTCTCCACTGTACATCCACCTACCACAGACACCAACAATCAGTGGTGCCAGTATCGCGACATCATAAAGGAGGTAGCCGAAACCACTGTAGGGCACCAGCCACCTCAGAGAAAGAGCCCGTGGTATGATGACAAGAGAAGGGATGAGAAAAAGATCATGCGTAGAAAGAAGATGGCCTACGCAGTATCCCAGCTCAAGGAGATCGAAGAGTCGCGCGATCGTAACAACATCCGGAGGTTCTATAAGAAAGCCAAGCAACTGGCCGCTGGCTTCAAAACCGGAACGCAGGCTCTTCGAGACAGCGAAGCAAACCTAGTCACCGAAGCGCAGGGAATAGTAGATGTGTTTAAGCAGCATTTTCAGTAGCTGCTTAATGGGCATCATGTAGAGAGAGTGATAGGGCAAGAAGAAAGCCCACGTCCAGTCAATGAAGAACCGGTTCCACCACGCAGTATAGAAGAAGTTGGGTTAGCTATAAAAAAAGCTTAAGAACAACAAAGCCGCAGGCTCTGATGGCTTACCAGCGGAGCTCTTCAAATACGGTGGTGATGTTTTGGTAGGGCGCATGCACCAAATCATCAGCCAAGTATGGGTGGAAGAAAACATGCCCGATGACTTGACTATCAGCTCCATATGCCCCATCTACAAAAAAGGCGATCATATGTCTTGCAAGATCTATCGATCTATCCCTGCTTAATGTCGCATATAAGATGCTATCCAACGTACTGTGTCGGCACGTACCAGTGTGGCTTCCGGCCAGGCACATCGACTATAGACCAAATTTTCGCACTGAGGCAAATCTTGGAAAAGACCAACGAATTTCAAGTCGAGACACACCACCAATTCATCGACTTCAAACCCGCGTATGATAGTATACATCGTCAGGAGCTCTATATGGCGATGGGCGAATTCGGAATCCCGGCAAAACGGATTCAAATGTGTCGCGTGACTCTGGAAAACAGGCGGTGCAACGTGCAGTTTGGAAATAGCTCTTCGGAACTATTTCAAACTTGCACCGGATTTCGGCAAGGGGACGCGCTATCATGCGATTTTTTCAATCTCGTACTGGAGCAGATAGTGCGCAGGGCAGGTGTTAATACGGAAGGCAGTATCTTCAACAGGTCCGTTCAGCTGCTGGGTTATGCGGACGACATTGACATCATCGGACGATCACAGCGCTCCGTGATAGAAGCTTTCGCCGCTATTGAAGAGCAGGCGAAATCTGTTGTCCTTGCAGTAAATTCGGACAAGACTAAATACATGCTATCAACAAACAAACAAACATCTGTCCACACCCTAGGACAAAAAGTCACTATTGATAGCAACAATTTTGAGGTAGTTAAGGAGTTTATCTACCTCGGAGTAAACATTAACTAAACTAATGACACCTTAGTGGAGATCCGGCGAAGAATTACCCTAGGAAACCGCTGCTACTTCGGTTTGGCAAAACATCTGGGTTCAAAACTCCTAACTCGGAGAACGAAATGTATGCTTTTCAAGACCCTTATCCTGCTAGTTCTGCTTTATGGCGCCGAGTGCTGGACAATACGCAGGAAGGGAGAGCTGATACTGGGCTCCTTCGAAAGAAAAATTCTTCGGCGGATTTGTGGTCCTGTGTGCGAGGAGGGCGAATGGAGGAGAAGATACAACCGCGAACTCTATGAGCTGTACCAAGATGTTAGGTTAGGTTAGGTGGCTGTCAGCAGAAGCCGACTCACTTAGACCAATTTGGGTCCATTGTGATACCACGTATGTATTATCTACCTCAACTCTGTAGATGGGACTGGCCAACGACACGCGGTTGTTCTCAAACGGTCCCCCATCTACGTACTAACCGAGCCCAACGTCGTTTAATTGCGGTGATCTGACGAGAACCGATTAACTCGACGTGGTATGGTCGTTGGTACCAAGATGTAGATGTAGTCCAAAACGATAAAAAAACGTCGACTACATTGGCTCGGCCAAATCGAGCGAATGGACAATAATGCTCCAGCTAAGGGGATCTTCGAATCGCAGCCCCCAGGTTCGAGAAGGCAAGGAATACCGAACCCCCGTTTCAAAGACCAAGCCATCGCGAATGCCAGAGCGATTGATCTGGACAACTGGAAGCAGCGTTCCCGGGATCGTAGAGGATGGAAGGCTGTTGTGTCTCAGGCAGAGACTCTTCACGGGTCGGGAGCCCGTTAAGGAAGGAAAGGAAATACATTAGAAACATAACGTCTGATAAAAGAACAAATTGCTCCCTTTTTAAGTAAAAGCTTGAAGAGACCTCAACTACAAGATCCCCCACTGAAAACAACTGATCACAATTGGATCAGTAGCCCAAATGAGAACGTTAGCTCTTTTCTGAACACCTGACCAATGTCTTCAAACCTTTCGTACCAAGCTGGGTAAGTGCAAATCTGGAACTCCTACCAGAAGTAGACGAAGAAGACATACCATACATTTCCTCAAGAGAAATCAACAAGTGCATGGTGAGACTATCTAAAAGAAAGTTAACTGATTATGACCTTATTACTGCACAGATAATAAATGAGTTGCCTTTCATTGCCCAAGTTAAACTCAAATTAATAATAAAAGCCTGTTTCAAAATGAGATATGTCCCTCATAACTGGAAGATAGTAGAAGCAATTTGCATACCTAAACAAGGCAATCCATCTTCAGTAGTGTCATCCTATAGGCCGATATTATCAAAAATCTCCGAGAAACTTCTTCTCAAGAGAATTGATAAAATTGTCGAAGAAAGCAGGCTTATACCGAACCACCAATTTGGGTTCAGAAATAAGCATTCGACGATAGACCAAGTACATCGTATAACTAATGTCATTAAAAAAGCACTTGAAGAAAATCAGGTTTTGTCTTCCCTATTTTTAGATGATGCACAGGCTTTTGATAAAGTCTGGCATAAGGGTTTATAGTTCAAAAAACATAGGAGTCTACCAAGACACAACCATGAAATACTTAAATCTTATGTAGCAAATATATATTTCACTGCACGTTATGGAAAAGCATATTCAGAACTTGAAGAAATTAAAGCAGGTGTACCTCAGGGAAGTGCCCTTAGACCAAAGCTTTTTTTATTATACACTAATGATATACTACATGCGAAAATACAATAATGGCCACGTTCGCAAACGATACTGCAATCCTAGGAGTAGATTAATTTTTGGCTAAAGCAACAGAAACGCTGCAAAAAGCAGTTAACAGATTAAGAGATTGGGCACAAACCTGGCGAACAATTCACATGACAGCAATTTCACAAACAAAAAAATATAATATCTTATCGTTATAATTTATATATAATGCAACCGTATTTCCTCCAACACAGCTAAATACCTGGGTTTGAACTTTGACGCCAAACTGAAATTAAAGGAGCATGTGAAACAGAAAGTTGAAGAACTAAATATTAGATACAAAAATTATATTGGTCGAGGGAAATAATTATGAGCTATCCATTGAGAATAATATTCTTTTATATAATAAGATATTAAAACTAGTCTGAACTGTACAAACAAAAAATACTGTTCAAATAATCCAAACATTCCAAAACAAAGCTCTCCATGGGATTGTTTTTGCTCCATTGTATATCAACCACATCTTCAACACTGGTATCAAAGGCGTTCACATCCATATATACACGGATAGTCAAGCAGCTATAAAAGCTCTTAGCTCACACACAATTGACTCGAAATCAGTTTTACACTACTTCAATATCCTCCAGCAAGTCAGCCACAGAAAGAAAACCAAACTTTGGTGGATTCCTGGCCATGGGGGTTTTGATGAAAAAAATGAAAAAACTGACGAGCTAGCTAGAGGCCGTTCAGAAACCCTTTTCACAGGACCTGAACCCTTCTGCTACACACCTAAAGCAGCTACCAATTTAGCTATTAACAGCAGGGAACACTCTAAACGTTTCTCATACTGAGAAAACACTCCTGGTCTAAGACAGGCTAAACGAGCCATGCAGCATTTCAAAAACAATGCCAGCAGGATCCTAAACCTAGGTAGGCATGATATCAAAAACCTAATAGGGTACCTCACAGGTCACCACGGTTTACGCTACCACCTCAACAAAATGAAAGTAGCCGACTCTCCAGAGTGCAGGTTGTGCCTTGAGGACGACGAAACCACGGAGAACATTTTGTCCGAATACCCAGCAATCTGCGGAATCAGAAAGAGGATCTTCTTCAAAGAACTCTTAAGCAACGAAGATTTGAAGAGGTCCCCTGCTAGAAGCATTATTACCTTCTCTAGAAAAGTGGAAAACGCACTAGCCTTAAATTTTCTCTGACCTATGGTACAATAAATCTATCTTTCGCCTAGGCGGGTCAGGAGTTAAAAAAAAAATATCTGAAATAATGACTTGCATGATGATCCGTATATTGATCTCTTCAGTATAAAACGAAAATCCTTTTTCAATCAGCATTGATTGGTCATGATCTAGGATGATTTTTTAGTGCGTCTAGAGTCAGACACTATTTCGGGTACTCTAACCCCCTAGTGTTTTTCGAGATTTTCACCTTCTTTAGGAGCAAAAAAATAATAATATTAAATTACAAAGTATACTCGAATCAATATTACCATACGACAGATCCTATTGCTTCCATCGTAGAAAAGATTTAAATCAATCTTATTCTGATATTGAAATTATTCAAACACATAGCATTTATCCGTCTCAGGCTTATTTGATTAATAAAGGAAAGTAAACAACTTAAAAACTAGAATTTAGCTCCACTGTGCTCCCTAACCTAAATTATCCTGTCCGTATTATTCCTGAAATCTGCTTATATACCATTATAACCTTATGCTTAGCTAGATACACAAAGCTCTCACCTCCCTCACTCATTACATTTTAATGACCAAAATTATTACAAATACCAGTAACACGGCTCAGCACTTTTCGCAGATAAAGTGATGCCTATCAGAGAGAATTTATCATTTTAATATATCCTTATTAGCGGCTCAAGAGGATCCTTCATTTACAGACCTACCAACTAAGTATGATAGAATTTATATTTTGTTGCTACCTTTTTGCTGCTTCTACACTGCCTTTGTACCTCATTTAGCAGCAGTTTTCGGTTCTGAATTACGGGTACAGGAAATAATGGTAAACCAAAAAGGAAGCTAATAAGAAAAAACCTTCTTCCCAATATATATATGTTATGTATAAGCCTCAGCTTATAAGAAGAAACACCTTCCGGGCACCCCATGCTGATTTTAATTTCTTTTGAAACATTAGCAGGAATCTACATTAATAGAGCCACTTTTGAAGTACCTATATAAGAGCTCAAATTATCCAAAAGGGTTTAATTCACATGGATATTTATATAAATTTCCCAACCACAACAACAGCAACAATCGCTCACACCATAAACAGACCTATAAAATTGTATTACATGGCCACATGCAAGGGGATTACAAGAGGATTTTTGAGTGGCATATTTGTGGATGTCGCAATCTTACGTATTTAAATATCATTGCAGGACGTCGTTGACACAATCTTTTTTTGCGTTTTTGTTTTTTCCCCTTTTTTGCCTATTTCAACGTTTTCTCTGTTTTTTTCGTTGGGCAAAATATATTTCTGTGACTTTTGAGAACGTGCTGGAAATATGAAAACTCAAACAACACAAGAGGCAGACTGAGTTTCTATTCTCAATCCATATCATCTCCAGAAACCGAAGCAACGTCATCAACACGATATCTCACGTAACATGAAATCATATGTGAAGGAAAGCGAATGGTCGGTAAAATGAGGATAAATATAAAGTATCCTGCCACCATTCGGCCGAATAATAATAGCAAAGTCTGACACTCATTAAAGCCACATTTCCATTTAAACACGTTTCCATTAAATCGTAAACATAATAATGCTTAGCAGGACGAGTGACGAGGACATTTAACATGTCAGTTGTTGCTGCTCGAACAATGAGAGTTGGAATTTCAAATTCCTCAGCCAACAGAAGGCTATAGTGAAGAAGATGACAAGCAGAGTATCTGCCTGTAACCTTATTTTTGAAATTTCTATCTAGGGTTCGTGAAATTATGAGATCCGGTGCGTATGTTGCTTGATCTCATCAAAATTGCAAACGAGAAGCAAATGCAGGGCTTTTCTAGCAGCACGTATAATGAATAATAACAGAAGACATTGCTCCAAATACACTCCATAGGACTATTCTCATATCCAACCCCGATAATCAGGAATTTCGTTCAAGTATGCATATTCTCTACTCCTTGGTAATGGTTGCAGTAGGAGAAGGGCACTATAATACCGCACTTCATAAAAATAGATGAAACAATGAGATCGTAGGGTAAGGAAATAATAATAAACGCTCGTATGTATGCCATACGCCGACCAAGTGTCGTAGCACATTTAATTCGTCCTGGGATTCGGTGCTTTCTAAAATGTAAGGATGTGGTTTTTATCCCAAAACAAAAGGATCTTTTGTTTTATTTTTATTTATTTTTGTGTGTTGTAAAAACTGGTTGTCCACAGAAAACACAAAACACTATCTAATTTAGAGTCAAGTGGAAGGAAGTGGAATTAATTACTTGCCCTAAATGGAGCTTTTTGTATTGGACGATGATAAATAAATTTTTGTATTTTTACAAAACTGGTTTTTGAACTACTTGGACTCTACAGATAATGCTCTGGAGGGCATACGTTAATGCTTAAATGCGTGGGACAACAACTGAATAACTAAATTTAGTATTTTTTTAAAGCTTGGTTCATTCCAAATGCATTTGAAAATACCCGAGATTTGTAGAACACAACTTAACCCAGCTGTATATTTATGATGGCAACACACCAAACGTCAACAACGAAAACAACAGCGAGAAGAAAACAATAGAAAGAAGTAAGTAAGAAAAAGAAGCCAATTAGAAAATGCACAATTTTAAGGAAGTGTGTGTAGTTTCTAAGTGATTTCACCTCCTTACCACTACACTTACCGCTAACGCTTTATTAGGTTTACAGAGAAGGTGGTAGCGGTCAAAAATGTTCCCAATTAACGAATATTTTCTGGTGTGAAATTGGCATTAGATAACCGAAATCCGGTTATTGGATTAAAAAAAAACGTGTTTTAACTGAGATATTTAATAAACGAAAAAACCGGTTAAGCGAAACAAAATAACCGGTTTCGGTTTTAACTGGCCGGTTTTTTCCATTCCTATCACAGAAAGTTTTACCTTGGACCTAAAATTTTATTAAAAGTTTTTCCATACTCAAAAGATGAAGACGTTAATTGTTTTCATAGAAAGTGAAAATTTTTTTTTTATAATTTTTACAAAACAGTAGCTAAAACACACAAAAAAATTAATCCGACGTTTTTGTGTGAAATTAAAAACAAAATCAGTTTCTATGTATTCAAAAAAAATATCACAAAATTGAAAAAAGGTTTCATAGTTCTTAAACACAGTTGGCCCTAATTAAACTAATTTACTTATTGTTAAATTTTGTTGGAACACGGAAAAAAATTTTGTTCAAACCAAATTCATAACGTGTAGCTTGGGCCGGTCTAAGGTACACTCACTACGATAGGTCCAAAGTACACTAATACCACTTATGCAAACAGAATTGCATTTTTATACCCTATTCTAAGGGTATATTAATTTTGACGCATAGTTTGTAACATACCATAATATTGCCCGTAGACCCCTAAAAGTTACTATATTTATGATCAGCATCGATAGTAATGTCGATCTAGCCATGTCCGTCCTTCCGTCCGTCCGTCCGTCTGTCGGCAAAAAATAGGCCTTTAAACTGGACCTAGAGAGCTGAAATTTTAACCATATACTCTCTAGGGTCCCGAAATAATCAAGTTTACGAATTTTTGAAATCCGCCCACAACGCCCACAACGCCCACAAACTCAAAAAAACAAAATTTTGGAAAAAATCGAATTTTGAGCTAGGAAGCTGAATTTTTTTATTTATGATCTATGACTGCTAAAACTGCTCGGGAGATAAAATTTTCAAAATCCGCCCTCTGACACGCCCACAATTAAATAAAACAATTTTATTGAAAAACCAAAATTTGAGCTAGGGAGCTGAAATTTATAATATATACTCTCTAGGCCCCCTTTAAGTTCATGTGTGAATATTTTCAAAATCCGCCCACTGACACGCCCACAATTTAAAATCAACTTTTTTTGCAAATCCAAAGTTTGAGCTAGGGAGCTGAAATTTATAATATATACTCTCTAGGGGCCCTTAATGCTCATGTGTTAATATTTTTTAAATCCACCTACTGACACAATTAAATAAAACAATTTTATTGAAAAACCAAAGTTTTTTTTCGATAAAATCCTTTAAATGTTATATAACAAAATATTTAGAGCCTTCTTAACAATTCAATCATACTTAGACTTTTGTCACGCCCACTTATGAGGGATAGGAATAAGAATATGATATCCAACAGTTCTCACAAGCGGACTGTAGCCCGTCCCTATGTTTTTAAAAGAACTTTATATTCTGAAAATGTTTTCGAATTTTCTATTTCAGCTTTAAATTATTACCTATATGCTTAAATTCAAAACTGCTCCATGTACTTTCGTTGAAAGTGCCCCGTAATGTGTTTTTGGAGAACGAATTGAAATACAAAGGTTTCACACTGACAAAAAAACAATTCCAATTAGAAACCGCTGAACATCAATTAGTTCATAAGAATGCCAAATTACACAAAATCAAAGAAAATGAAAGTCCTGTCTCACCAAAACAACTCTTGAAGGAGAGCTGTGGGACTTCGTGTCTGATCTACAAGAAGCTATAAGTTAAAAAGCAAGCATTGTTATCGAAGACTTTATTTATATAATTATTATATAATTATACCGCCTTTCTGTAATCGTTGAAGTCAAAGGTGCACCACCGACGAAAATGTCCAACCCTACATTATATATTGCTGTGATTCGAAAGGAGTGTTGTTCTAGTGTTTTTGTAAAAACTGACTATATATACCGTTTTCATACTTTTGATCCAAGTATTTTTAAGAATCCAACAGACATCATTCAAATTTTTAAAAAAACTGCTATATGAAATTACACTTTACAAGTTTTTTTTTGAAAATCTGACTACATAATGCAAATTCGCTGTAAATTATAGAACAAGCTTGATTGCCATTTTTTTGGAAACCTCTTCACTGCGATTTGAGCTTTTTTTGAGCAATTTTTATAATGTGCCGTTGTTCGAGCCTTTCGCAAAAATCTTCTTACATTTACTCCAAGAATTAAAAGCCCCAAAAAACATGAAAATAATTATAGCCAATTTTAAGAAAAGTTATGTTTTCTTTAAAATTTTAGCAACAGATATAAAAAAGTGGTCTGGGTCGCAAGGTTCACACGACTAACTTCCCAGTGGGAAGAAATAAAAAAATAATACTTATTTATTAATTAATCATTATTATTATTACGAGTATTATGATTATGATTATTTTTATCCGTAATTGAAGTTCTGGTAGAAGACGGCACCTCTATTCCACCTCTTCCACCTCCTCTTCCTCTTCCTCCTCCTCTTCTTCCTCCTCTTCCTCTGCCTCTGTCTCCACCTCTACCAGTCTTTCTTACCTACCCACAAACTACGCTCATCTTTTTTTAGAGGTGGCGCTGCCTCTTTTTTATCACTTTTACTTCCAGGGGTGTGGTGGCTACCACTATTTCTTCCCCTAGCTGTAATAATAAATAATAATGCAAATCATCAATTTCAAAATTCAGCTAGTTTGCCTTTATTTTAGGTATTCATTTACTAACAAAAAAACGGCTGTTCGATTTCGCTTGGAACATAATCAGTTCTGAGTTATGTAATTACGCTTCAAAAAACCCGGTCCCATGTCAATATCATCTTTGGTGCTCGAGATAATCGTGGCGAAGTAAATTCCGAACGCACATACGAACATACGCAGATACGCACATATACATACGTACATACACACTCACAGACAGCTCTATGAAAACGTTGGATTTGGATTCTGGTGACCTTGAAACGTGGAGATACTCGTATATCCAAAATCCACGATTCACAAAATCAGCCCCATTACAACAACTTCCTCTGGGAAGTTAAAAAAAATTATAAAAAAACATTTTTATATTCTAAATTTTTCCAAAATCTTACGTCGAATATTTTTGATATGTTGTTGGTTTCCTAAAGTACCATTAATTGAGTCTTTTGGAAAAGACAGAGTAAGCCATCTTCTGTCAATCAATCCAAGTATTCTGGACATCAAAATCGATCAAACTCTTTAGAGCGGTTTTTGAGAAAAGTGTCATTTTTAAAAACTAATACAAAACTTTTATATGAATAAAAAAATGTTATAAACAAATATTTCAAACATTTTTGTATACAAATTTGTTGCAAATAGTATGTGTACATTTTTTAAGATCAAAAGTCGTTGCAATTTTAGAGAAAATCGCAGTTGAAAAAAAAACATTTATATGGTACCTATGTACCTACCGTTATTTAAAATGAT
Organism: Portevinia maculata; assembly: GCA_949715645.1. NCBI lineage: Eukaryota > Metazoa > Arthropoda > Insecta > Diptera > Syrphidae > Portevinia > Portevinia maculata. The sequence goes on from OX454525.1 coordinate 44,799,642, forward strand.
AGAATAGATAAAAAAAGAGCGAAATATTGACCTACTACCCCAAAACCGGACAATAAATTAAATCCATCCACCAGTGGCTGGAATGTCGTTGGCAGACGGGCACACATTTTTGGACTCTATAGTCGTTATATCTTACCTCAAACTCAGTTCGAGTTCGAATATTTAGCACGATTGCAATATCTTTAGTATACTAAAGTATAGAGAAAGGTAAAAACAGCTGTTGCACAGACAAAATGTAGACAATTCCTTTCTTAGCAATTCTCTCGTACTAAGTTTTTTGCCAGTCCACTTTATGGGGAAAATAAAAATAAATATAAGGTATTAACGGCTCATACAGGACCCAAAACCTAGCTCATGCAACCATCGAAGTGGATAGGACCTGCAATTTTAAGCCGACTCCGAAAGTCAAATTTGAGAAGCTTCTCATGACTATTGACACCCTTGGATGGTTGTCAGTCGGTTGTAAGAGGTTTGCAGTGGAAGAAAAACCTAAGGTGTTACGTGACCTCGGCATGATTTGAGCCTGAGACCCGTCCATTAGTAGTCTCACAAACTAATCACTAGACACTTCATAATTTTTGCTTATTTTTTTTTGAACTGGCATTATCTCTATCAAATCATATTGGTAAAGCGGTAATCCGCTGGAGTCTTGGTTATATGGGGATTTAATGGGTGTTTTTTTAAAGGTTAATATTCCTTAGATGTTGAGTACACTTAACAATCTTCTAATTGCCGAATGGCTTGCATGTTCCCCATATATAAGATAAGAAACAAGGTCGGCAAAAGTATAGATTCGTGCTGTACTCCTGCATTTATAGCAAATTAATACAAGCTGAAATCATCGACCATAATTTGAATTGACCATCCTTGAAGGCAATTTCGCATCCAACAACTGAGTTAATCCGGTATTACGTAAGAAGTCAGTTTGCTCAGTAGGGAACTATGTCAGACTCGGTTAAAAGCTTTTGGAATGTTCGAAGCTATAGGTATTGATTCGCCATGCTGTTCAATTACATACGTTCAAAGGTGAGTTTCTCGCTGTGAAGGTCATCCATTTTTAGAGTGGGATGCGATAGCTATATTGCAAGAACTTCCATAAAATATGATAATACTTTGTTATTCAATTGTTGTGCGGCTTAGAGATCTAATCGTAAGACCTGGCAATTTTGATGATAATTTCTTAACCAATGGTGAAGCTTTTTTTACTGTCGATCAATCGAAAATTATACACTTTTCAGAACTCTGAAACGTTTTATAAACATCGAATAAGTGGTTTATTTTCGTGTCAGAGAAACGCACTGTTTTGAAAATGTTTCCCCTTTTTTCAATGAAATTTACAAAAAAACTAATTGTTTTCTTTTCAACTGGGAGATATTAAATAGCTCAAAACCGTAGTCCCCATTATTTTTTTTTTATTTTTTTATATGTACATAAACAAGACTAATATTATTCAAATAAGTCGACTTTTGACTCAAAAATTTTCTGAATCAGGTTGATTAATTTTTACACTTTTTAGAAAGGTTTAAAATGAAATTATTAATAACCCGAAGCTTTTTAATATTTACTGTAACCAAGTGCCTAGTTGTTTAAAAATATTCTGAATTTTCTTTTGTTCCTAACGGTTCAAGAAATACATTGCCTTCAACTATAGACAATTTCAGATTGGCAACTGAATATAAACAAGAACAAGAGAAGGCAAGCAAAATATAAACAGGAAACCAGTAGCGAAGGACACAGAATTTAATATCTTCTTTTCTTAAAAAATAAATGAATAAAAATACACATACGCAAACCCAAAACCACATGCGGCACGTGTTACAATGCCATTCTTTCCATTCATTTAATAGAAAACCTTTTCTTTTTTTGCGCTGTTTTCTCATTTTAGAGCCTTTGTCAGAGGTCCCTCTTTACAATGCCTTGAAAAGTCATTGGGCAGCGGTGCTCGTGCTTTTGTAGTCACTTTCAAAGAAGACTTTAATCAAAAAAAAATATACAGCTTATGTTATCTTCCAATGTGTGTTCCTACCTCAGTGTGTTGGTCGTTTAGTGGTTTTTCTTATATCATTAGTGCGAAATTGATAATGCATATTGAATGGTGAGGGTGACAGCAAATGTGAAACTTCCAAAAACTACGAGTCGTGCAGTTTAAACGAAAGGAGGGAAACAAAAATGACTAAAAAATGAAGTTGTATCATCTTAAATAAAATATTATATCGACAAATGTAGAAGGTAAATGCACTTTGGCATTTTAATTTTTTTGAAACGGCGAAAGAAGAAACTTTTAATGTACATATACTAATTAAAGCTGGTTGACTTTGACAAGCAATGCGATAACATTTGTTGTGAATGCATTAAGGGTGTTGCTAAGAGTGTGTACTTGCCGTCATATGGTTTCTAATTAACTTCAGCTATGTGCTGTCAAAGCAACGCAGCCTTGTGTATCGGTTAGACATTTTCTTTCTTTCTGAAGATTACATAGAGATCTTGGTATCTATGATAAAATGATGATTCCCTGGACGCAGGAAAACTTATTAATAAACTTTTTGATTCTTTGTAAGTGACAACTGCTAATGAAATGTACAGACTGGAGATGAACTATAGCAGTATTAGTGCATATGATCCGTTAAAATTGACGTCTTCTTAATGCCATTTTTTACCGCAATGAAATCAAATTTTAAAATTTCAAAATTAGTGATAGAATCAGGAAGGCGTTGCATTTTCAAAAACTTCAAGCAATTAAGGGAAGTGAGGTGACATATCAAACTTAGTGCGTACATAAAGAAGTAAAAATGGAGAATCGGAGGCCGTAAAGTTTTAAAACTATAATAATTCACAAAAGTGTATGAAACTGATTATTTCACCTAAAATAATTACTTAATTGTTTATTTCACTATAATTTGTGCAACTAAGTGAAATGGTTAACTTTTGAGGCCTGCATCAGTGTATTTATTTGATAGATTCAAGTGTGCATTACCCAGTATTTCTCTGTTTGAGGCTATTCTGCCTACATTTCCTTGGAACTCTTAGAAATGTCCTTAAAACACAAAAAAAAGATGTTTTTCCAAAATGTTCTATTTCTGCTTTTAAGGTTATATAGCCAAGAGGTCCTTGGAACCTCTAAAAAGTCCCTTAAAACCCGAAAAAAGGTAATTTCCCAAAATGCCCTTAGAAGCCGCGCAGTATTTCTGTGTTCTGGATTATTTTTTCTAATTCAAATATAAACTAATTTGGAATATAACAAACAAACGAAATTCCCAACACGTTGCTTAGCATTGCAAAGATCAGCGTCATGCTCCCAAATATTCAGTACACCAGACTTAAATTATGAACATTAATTGTTTACAATTCATTTTTTGTGAGTTCACTGTGTAGCTACTGTGTACCAAACATGAGGTTCTCAACTCATTCACGTTCGTAAGCTCAGTCTAATGGGTTAAGTACACCAAATAATATGTGAATATCTCAAAGTTAGTTTTAAGCGTCTAGTTAACATTAATAAAAGTTGTGGGTGATTTTTAATTATGTCCATTTAAAAGGACAGCATGCTGTAAGGTCACTTATTGTAATATTATTTTCTTTGTCATTACCCAAACAGTTCTTACTATTTTGGTTTTTTTATGAGTCTTTTCGAATTGGAACTGGCAGAGACGAAGTTATTTGATACCAAACAAAATAAGCCCAAATGTGCCCAAATTGTTGTCTTATGCAATGCGTCTGAATAGGTTTCAAAGCACTTTAAACAGTTTTTACTTGAATGAAAAGAAAAAAGTTTAAACCAATCATCGTTTTTATAAACTAAGACCTTTTGTGGATTATCTAAATATTTCCTTCAAAAAACATCTAAGATTGGATGAGTGTCTGTATGTCGATCAAAGCAAGATACCCTATTACAGGAAGCACTACACTAAGCAGCTTATTAGAAGTAAGCCAATTAGATTCGAATTTAAAAGTTGGACACTCAGTCTAAGCAATGGGTAAATGATGGATGCATGGATAAGACTCCGGATGGTGAGCATTCATATAAGGAACCGGGGCTTGGTGGTAGCAAGGTAATTGAATTTTTAAAAAGCGGATTTACCCCACCACAGTTTGTTAAGTTTTCGATAAACTTCACTTTTTTCTTCAGCTAGCGCTTGTATAATTTGTATCTATTCATATACAGGCGTTTTTTGACAACTAAAACAAAACACATGACTTTATCTTATCCTTTGATCTTTTGCAAATTATTACGATACGCGCCTTTGTTTCATCTATGTAGTTTGAACGAGGGTGCTTTATTTCAAAGTTTTCAACGTTTTCGAAGGTTTTACGACGTGAACACTTATAAGGTACAATAATAAACAATTTTGCCTCTTTGATAACTAACCCTCGCACTTTCTTTCAAATCTTTTACAATATTCCCGTTAAAGTTGTTGTTGGAGTCACACTCACAACCGGGAGAACCGAAAAACGACCTGACAGCGATAATGCATTTGTCAAATTTATTTCTCTATAATTTCGCAGATCAGTATTGTCGTTTGTTTATTTAGTTATGTTATGCTAGTACTTGAGACTGCTTTATTTTAAATTTTTTGTTTTAATTATGCTCTTGCACAAACTGATCGCCGAAGTTGTGGACAATTTATATATTAACCGTGTCATTTTTATACCCTATTCTAAGGGTATATTAATTTTGACGCGAAGTTTGTAACATACCTTAATATTGCCCGAAGACCAGTAAAAGTTACTATATTTATGATCAGCATCGATAGTAATGTCGATCTAGCCTTGTGCGTCCGTCCGTCCGTCCGTCCGTCCCTCGGCAAAATTTAGGCCTTTAAACTGGACCTAGAGAACTGAAATTTTAACCATATATATACTTACTAGGGGCCCGAAATAATCAAGTTTAAGGATTTTTGAAATCCGCTCACAGACACGCCCACAAACTAAAAATAAACAAATTTATCGAAAAAATCTAATTATGTATTAGCTAGGAAGCTGAAATTTTCTTTTATAATGATCTTTGACTCCTAAAACTGCTCGGGAGATAAAATTTCTAAAATCCGCCCACTGAAACGCCCACAATTAAATAAAACCAATTTTATTGGAAAACCAAAGTTTGAGCTAGGGAGCGTTTTTTTTTTACAAAAGCTTCGTTTTTTTCGATTAAATCCTTTAAATGTTATATAACAAAATATGTAGAGCGTTCTTAACAATTCAACCATTGTTAGACTTTTGTCACACCCACTTATGAGGGATATGAATAAGAATAGGGTATCTAACAGTTTGCCCAAGCGGACTGTAGCCCGTCCCTATGTTTAAATATAGCGTTTTTCATATCGATTGTAATAAAAATGTTATTGACTACTGTTTCTGTCATTTTAATGGGTGAGTATTGATAAAAACTATTTAAACTTCCAAACTTTTGAATTTCATTACAATTAATTTGCAATGCGCATTAAAGTAAGAATACATACATATCAAGTGGATAAAGTACTCTACCCATATAGAATCACATCACCCCAAATCTTTTCTAGTCATCAAAAAAAAGTGAAAAAATGAGAGGAACGAATTTCATACTAGATAATAATTATATGAATCGGGCATAACCAATGGTGCGGGCCATTGGTATCTTAAGAAGATTCCTCACCTCCAGCCGCAATCGAAAAAAACTCGCAAGAATAGCTACACTGCCGCTATCATTAGCCATCATATCGCCAGTATGACTTTGCCTCCTTTTTTTCGTTTACTCACGCATTTCTCGTTGTCATTTAATTGAATAAAAAAAGATTAATAATTTTAAAAGTACTTTAAATTGAATCGATCTTAATCAACGGCGAAGCTATGATCAGGATTAAACGGATCATAACCCTACTTGGCCCGCCCATCACGGGCAGGACTTTAAATTGAGTTTATATTGTAAGGGCGTTTATAACACTCTGAGGTATATTAAAAATTCAAATTGACAGCCGGGAGAAACTCGGGACAAAAAAAAATTTAACTTTGTCAATGACAAGCGCCGTACAATTAATATATGCAATAAATTTACTAGATGTCTACCTCTAATTAAAGTCTTTGTTACGTGAAGTTATGATAAATAATATAAAAGTATCTACAAAAACTCAAAAATGTAGGGAGCTTTTTTTGATATCGTCGTTTCGAGTGTGTATTTGGAGACTTAAATAAGACTTTCCGTGCATTAAATTGAATCCTCTGAGTATTGACTATTCTTAGCACTTAATTCTTTATTGGTACACGATTTGTTTTAAAGTTTGCAGATGGTTGTTTTAGCAATAATTAATTGTGATTATTAGTAAGGCCCATTCTGTAGTATTTGTGTTTAGTTTTTGTTATTATGTGGGGTCGAGAGCATAAAAACGGTGTTGTGCGAAGATTCTTGGCTGCGAAAATAATTTGTGATTAGGATCGATTATTTGGGAACCGGTTTGCATTGCCAATCCACTTGATAAGTGGGTAGGTGTGAACTTTTTTTTCCTACTTAATGTGGTTCAAAAATGAATGTTATTGCAATGTTCCCGAACAGTTTAAAGTATGTAATGAAACCAAGTTTGAGATGCTCTACAAAAGTTTAATTAATTGAGAATGTAATTTCACTGATTGTTGAAAAAGATTTGGTAAAGTTTTGTCAGAAGGCATTTTTTGCAATGACATAATCTAGGTACATATATGTAAGTAAGTTTTTTTGACTAAGATTTTAAAGACAAAATTTCAAGATATTTTAATAACATATTTAGGCTTATTCTAATTTTTATCAGCTATGTAGTTCTATTTTTAGTCGTCTGTCCAAGTAGTATGCGCCGTGCTTCAGAATTAGCCCCACAGATGGTATTAGATAGTCGACTTCCACATCACAAGTGCCCTAAAACCACAAGTCCCCTAAAACCAGCAATTGAGCGGTGTCTAATCCTTGAACTTCTCATTGGGTGAATATTATTATGTAATATATAAAGCTGTTTTGGTAAATCAAAATATTTAAATCAAATGGGTAACTGCATTTTTGTTTCTCGAGCGAACCTGGACGGACCTATTTTCATTTTGTTTTTGTTGCTTTAATACAATACTGCACATAAGATTTTTGGATACCCTGAACGCATTTACAAAAAAGCACCAGTGGGAAAAAGAGAGGGAAGGAAAGAGGACAAGCACTTCTACACAATAGTGTTGAACAACTATAGTCCAAAGAGATGGGGAAAAACAGAGTGAGGCAAAGCAGTTCCAATGCTTGTGTTAGGGCTTATAAAAGACTCTCTACACTTGACAGTTGGTCCATTTTGGGAAAAAAGTTGAAGGAATGGAATTCAACTGGATATTTCAACTCAGCACTGATGATGAAAAAGCGAAATAAGAAAAGGCAGGAAACCGAACGACTGAAGTGAATGAATCGCTTGCGTAATACACCTGTCACCTATAAGTTCTATCACTCGCTTTTGCATACTATCCAGCAACATCAATTTGCGTGCCCTGACCAGATATGACTATTATGCTTAAATTAAGGGTGGATGAATAATAAATATCAGAAGAAGTAAACAATTTCTTACACCGGTAGAGAAAATCTAAACAATTCGCAGCGTTCTTAGCATGTGAATATGTGCCCATTCCAACGAAGATTGTCAAACACACATACCGACAATGGAAAGGCTTTCGGTCTCAGCGATGCAAGTATCATTCATGGACAATGATCGATTACTTGGGTTTTGCTTGTATGATAGAAGACAGCATTGTGTTTTGGAAGCATTTAAATCAATACGGTTAACAGAAAACCATCTAACAACGCGGTCGAGGTAAGAAAGGAGAGATCAGAAACGAATATGAGAAACTGAGGGTACTATCATCGATGGAGTGAATGTCAGATTTAAAACTATCAAAAACAACTTGTATTGAAATATAGTTTCTAATCAATTAAATAAGAGAGACATTGATCCCAAAAGCAGACATTTTTAAAAAAAGAGCTCGATGCCAAACTCTTTTAAATGCCTTTGAAACATCAAGAGCAACAATGTAAGTTCCACCAAACAGGTTGAGAGATTAGTTTCACATCGTGGTGAGATCAGCGTTTCCGTTTAAATAAAAAAAAAATATGAACAGTTCCGCAACTTACGATCTGAAACGAGTACCCATGCCCTGTGGGTCTATCTAATCACTCGTTTAATTAATTACATATCAATGATAAGCATAAATTAAATGGAAATATTGTGGTTACGGGATTTCATGTTTGATGATATTTTGTTCTATGGAACTTTCTTTTCTTATATTTTTTTAAAGTTAGGCATTTGTTAGTTTTGCAAATTTGAACTTCGGAGAGTCAAAAGGTCTCTTTAACTTATAGGCATGATATTTCCGGTGGGTGTAGCGTATTTCACAATTTGCCAATATCATTCTATAGAATGGCTGTAAGTACGATGATCTTTTGAAAAACAATATTTTATCCATTTTCCAAATTCGACCGGTGTTCAAAAGAATCCCATTTCAATATAACCTATCAAATTGTCTAATATTACTTCACATATTATACTCCAGATTAAATTGAATAACCGCCAAAAACTGTTCGATGTTATTGTTTAAAAAAAACTTCTCCATTATTTACTTCCCAATACAAACTATTTATTTCCCTCATCGTGGAGGATTTCAGAGTCACTTGATCCATTTGTAACTATTTCCAGATAGGGGATTAGGCATATTCATAGGAGATCGATCTTTAAGGAACACAGAAGAATATTCTTGAAAGAAAACACACTCACCAGAAATTAAATGAAACAGTTTTTGATTTGGAAATTGGCTTCATTATAAATCGACAGGGTAGATAGTCGACGTGAAAGTCTCAATCAATCAAAAATGTCTTGGGTGACTGAAAGTCTTCAGAAAATATAATAATAATCACATCAAAAAAATGTTTATAAATAGAAGCATTTGAAAAAAAAAATTGCGAAGAGGAAAAATCTAAATTTTATGAGGCTAAAGCTTTAAATCTAACACACTGCAGGGGTTCTAAAGAATTCTTGATGGCGGTAAACTTTAAAATCCCGAGACTCTTACACTCCCTATCCACAACGCAAAACCAACAATTTCGAATTAGATATTGGATACCTCTATAATATACGAGGAAGTACTTAAAGTACTGATGAAACTAAAGGATGGGAAATCACAAGGAGCAGATAGGATATCAACAAAATTTCTGAAATAGGGAAGTGACACACTTAAGTAATTAGCATTTAATTAATTTTAACACTGGAGAAATACCAGCCAGCCGATTATCGTGGAATATGTTTCTTTAATGCCCTCCTACAAGATATTCACAACATTTTTGATTGATTGATTAACAAGTTGGATACGTAATAAAAATTGCCTTGGGGTGTTTCAATTAGGATTTCGAAGTGGTTACTTGACCATCGATAACATTTTAGTATTCCAGAGCATATAGGAAAATTTTATTGATCAGAAAAAGAAGATGTACGTCTTTTTTGTTGATATTGAAGCTGCCTTTGATACGGTGGACCGCGGAGCTTTGTTTTAAAAATTATACAATGACGGAATGCCAGCAAAATTTGGAAAAGAGACCTCCTGGTCTTAATGGTAGATGAGCAGTGTAGAATTGACAGGCTACATCTTCGGTTGTTTACAGATCAATATACAGCGATCTTTACCACAATTTGTTCGATCGCAACTACCTCCTCGACGAAAATAACTTTGAACTTATTTAACAGTCTTTAAACTGAGAGGGGAACTGATAAAGCGGATCTACCGCTTTCTACGAGAAACAAGGCGACATTTTCTAGGCAGCAACTTTAAATCGGAAACAGAAGTAAAAAATATTCTTAACTGCGAATGCAATGTTAACCACTCATTCAATTATTATCAAACCGCAATGTCGTATCGCAACCGCATTATAAATGAAGATTTGCAATGACCATTTATTTGTTTATTTCAAAAAATGTATTACTCTAAAAAAAACTATTATAAATACTAATATTAAACTTTCAAGTCAATGTCAATCGGGCAGACGGTGAACACATCTTCAAAATTACCCCTAGATTAGGTGACTGTTCCGAGAGCTCTAAATTAAGTGACTGGAACTCTTGAAATTTTTGGCCAGTGTAATTCTATGAGAAATTGGTATTACCTTCACGGTATTTTTTTTATTTACCTTTATTGTCAAACCAGGTGCGCTAATGGTTAAGGGGGAATTTAGTACGGTTTTAGAACGTGTAACATATATGACCACTAATATTGATCTAGCGCATAGTAACCAGCTTTGCCCTTCGGGTGCCTAAATCAATTTTTAGTTAACCGAAGTCGATAAAAACGGCGCAGAGTTGACATGTTGCGTCGAAAAAGTAATGGTATTTCAGGGCAAAAATGCTCACAGAGTTATTTTTATTCATAACTTAAGTCAAAATGGGCCTCCACCCAAGGGTAAACATGCACTGGAATATTTAAAAATTAAATTCATTTTGTGTCGAACTCACATTGAATCTTTAATGACAATATTGGTTGACTCCATTGAACGTTTATTTGTAGTGCAAATTGAGCCAAATATGAACGCATGTAGATGGACCAACATTTATGTATATTTTCGGTATAGTTAACTCAACTGTGAGATCAATTTCAGAATTGGATTTCAGTGAAAAATAACGAATTATTAAAATAACAGCAAAATAAAAAAATGATTTATAATGAGCGTCATGTTTGCTTTGAGCATTGTATGTGTATGTATGTTGGCTCATATAATGTTTAATGGGAAAGGATTTTTGCAACATTTGCTGAAGCTTGAAGCAAGTTTTATACAATTCAGTGACCCATCTCGGGACACTACTTGAACATATTATGGCCGTTACGTGCGTAATATGTAAAATAAAAATTATATGTACAATGTACCTCTGGTCATTGTTTTGTCTTTTAAAAAGCTCCAGGTGTAGAGACAACAATACTGAATTGATTGTATAAATATAAATAGATTCATGTTGGTATTCCTGTGGCAGTTGTTCTACCGTATAAAACATTTTAAAATGTTTAAATAATTTATTTGAAATCAAATATTATACAATATTTGTATATCATTTTACGTTCGAATACAAGCTTTCGGATGACCGGAAGTACATTCCTATCATGGCGAGTATTGCGTTGTAATCGGTGTACCGGACCAGATATGAGCATTGTTCTCAAGTTTCTGACGGATAAGTCTTTTAAATTGTAGCCGTATCAGAAGAGGTGAAATATTACTTGCATCGTTTAAGAAAGCCTGGACATTTTGCAACGATCTTTGTGACATTACATGTATAGTTTTTCCAATGAAGTTTGTAATTGACACATTCCAAGAATGAAAAGTCGTTCAGTTTCAGCGATACAAGAACTGTTCGGATTTCGCTTTACTGACAGAAGATATCGTTGTGTTTTGGGTAAATTCCACTCTTTTGGTAAGTAGAATTTTGTTTTCATACGCTGTCTAGCTCATGGTAGTCGAAAAATCTCACGTCGAAACAACATCCAGAGATATTAAGAGAAAACCAAGCAAGTGACTGCTGGTCATATTTTATTTCTTCCACTTATCGGTTAATATTCGATTATTATTCCATTGAATATGAGTCAATGATCAACCTGATGCATTATATTGAATATTGACTTCATTCGAAAAAGCTGCACATTTATTTAAATTTGGGTCCGCTATTTAACATATTTTGCTCAAGTTTAATAAAATCGGAATTATAATTAATACATTTTCATCTACATATTTTAATTCGCCGACGAGTAGCAAGTTTTCGAATTAAGATTTCCTGGAATTGAGGAGAAATAATCTTGTAAAAGTCTTTATAAGGACATTTATGTGCTACTCGGAAACATAATATTTCTAATAGTGTACCCTTAGAATGATCTTCATCATGTTTTTTGTTCACAGATACATATATGCTTGTATATAAACTTCATATAAATTTAAAATTCTATGGACAAAGGCATATGTAGGCCTACAAGTATTGAAGGCGCACCAGTAATTTCAAATCAACTAAAAACCATCAATTAATCTTAATAATACAAATGGACGCTTCCAACTAAATCATAATTGGTCTAGTGAGAACAACATCTCATAATGTATCCTGTGCGCTTCTACATTTTATTATTAATGTTCGCTTAGTTGAGTGGATATAGCAATACCTATTCAATTTCCTCAAGTCATTGTCTGGTGACAGATAATTAGTCACTGCCCGACTACCCAAAGCATCCATACACACGTACATAAAGAGGAGTCTAATTATCATTGGCTTCTGATATACGAGTACAATAGCATCATTTAAACATGCTATGACATACTGTTAAATTACAGGCACAATCAATCTCATAACACAGTTCTGAGTTATGACACATTATGAGTGGAGAACCAATTACCTGTAATTACTGCAATATAACTGAGAGCAAACAAATATTGCACATTTATTGTGATTTGTGAACATGCTGTGCGGTTGATGAGAAGTTTGCATGCTTTTGTTTGTTCGCCAAGGAAGAAACATAATATATTAGATTTGGGAGATTTTATTAACGAAATAATTAAGAAGGATTTTTTGAATAAAATATTTTTCACATGAGTAACAAGAGGAAAGTAGTATCAAGAACCTGTAAGTATGCTGAGCATTTGTTGAATATTTACAAACTAATATTAATCAATTAGATATTTCCACGAATCCATTAAAAAATATTTTTATTTTTCACACTTTTCCAAAGCTGAGGTATTTTTCAACGAACTTGCGCTAAAGAAAAATATAATTAAAACATTTATCAAGTCGATATTTCCGGCAATGTTTTTTTCGTAGATTAAAATATACGATTTTTTTTAGCCGTCACCTTTTATGACCGCAATTAAACTTTACTTTCGAGTATTAAAAAAATAAAACAAATAAATATTATTCAGTAACGACCTATTTATGGCCTAAAACTACGTGTCTCCAGCCATTTTTGTATACAGATCCACAGTTTTGACACGAATGGAAGGAAACTAGAATTTGACGCTGACTACAGTACCAAGTTTAAGAAGTTTCTTATTCAAATTTATACTCTTACTGTTTGTCAGACTTTCTCCAGAAGTTCGGCAGTGGACAAACAAAAAAACTTAGGAAGTTACTGGGGCCTTTCGTGCTTACTATCATTATATCGCATTGAAAAACTAGTCCTATAATCCAGGTGGCGTTTAGATTAAGGTAGAATCATTAACTTTTTCGTTCACCGTCACAAATAAGAATTGGATAGAATCATTGTATATGAAGTTTAAACTTGGAATTTGAAAGCAAATAGAAAAAAAAAAATAAAGTGGTTTGTCTCTCCTTATTGAATCTTTCGTCACGCCACCGTATGAATTTCATTCTGATAGTATGTAAGCACATATTTATTTTTCTTTATAAGACGGAGCATGATGCAAGAAGATTTTGCGACGACTTGCATCATTGGTCGCAGGTAGCATGTCTCATCATACATGGATGGTGGAATGGAAAACTAGTTAAGAAATGAAAAATTGAATAAAAACTGTTTTCGGACTTCATCATCGTATAAGAAATTATGAGTTTATCGTTTTTAAGACGGTCACTTCTTTGGGTATATCCAAAATTACACCGCATTACAGATTTCTATCTCTTTTGAAATTGATTCCGAAATATTCAATCTAATCTATGAAGTAATATTATTAATCATTTTATATCAGTATTGTGGTCTGCTGCACCACCACTGATTGGTCAATATACGTTGAATTTTTGTGTGGATAATAACAATTGTCATTGTTCGCAGAATAATAAAATATGATTCGTTTTATCATGAAAAATTCGCAAAAGAATGCGATTTCTGATTCGATCGTGAACCTTATTTTTCGGTTCGTTTAAAAACAAAATTTGTTTTCATGATCGAATCAAATTTGTTGCGATCTGTAAAATATAGTTCTCTCGCGAATTTATCACGTTCGAATAAGAAAAAAAAGTCATTCTAACTGAAAATTATATTACATACTCGTATTTTAATATTGAAAAACATAAGTGAAAAGTATTTTTATTACATACTGGCTGACCACCTCGGCTTCGCTCGGAGTCTTTTTTAATAAGAACAATAAACATGCAAAAAGAAAAGCAATGTTGCTGAAATATAAGACGACATTCAAGACCAATCGCGATAAGTCCCGCTGTGAAAATATTGGAAAAAAACAACCTGTAAACGAATTCACAAAACAATACCCAATAGAAAGCTACTACAAAATGAAATTGTATTTAAAAAGTATTATTATACGATGAGATATCGCAACAAATCAGTTCGCTCAGTTCAACCGTTCCGTAGGGAGCCGACCACGTGTCTGAGCCGAGCGGCATGGTACCTTGCAGAGCGACCGGCGGACGGCCAGCGCCCCCATCTCGCCCGCCATCAAGCGTCTTGCGCGTCATGCGCGCGTGAACCCGAACATACCTATTTTGTTGCGGAGTTATTTTAAAATTGTGATATGAAATAAATAAATACTAAAAAAAATACTACATACATATCTCCTAAGATGTTGATTGAAATCCAGGGATGTCAAGGACAATTTTGTTTACAATTAAATACTTGTGAATTATAACATATTTTTTTGGATAAGGACTAATATTATGTTGATAAAACTCTTACGCAAATAATGCATTCATTTCGAACAAATTTGATTCCATCATAAATGATTTTTACGTAATTTTTTACATAACTTGAATGCAGCGCACGTAGCGGAAACTCTCAAAAAGGAATAATTTTCCCGTTTTGCAACATTTTCCAATGATGCTTCGCTTCTACTGGTCGCAGCGTTATAAAGCCTAAAGCCTTCCTCGCCAAATGAACTATCCAACACAAAAAAAAAATTCAATTCAAACCAGTAGTTCCTGAGATCAGCGCGTTCAACCAAACAAACTTTTCAGCTTCATAATATAAAAAATAATAATAATAATAAATAATAAATAATAATAATTTTGATAAAACTTGAAAAAATCCTGATAAATCGCAACGCACAGCACAAGAGTATGCGATGGAAAGACTGTGCAAATGAATCAGTTGTCAAAAGTTGATGCACACAACGCCATCAAAGAAAAAATTGTCACAACGTAACGTAAAAATAAATGTCATCTATCATGAAGATGGCGTCCGATCGCTCCATACAAAATGTGTTGGAAAATAATTTTTCTTCATAATTTTTTTTCCGAGGACTTTTCGATTTTCTTGGGTATATTGGAATTGATTTTAAAAGTAACCCCTCTAAAAATTAATTGCACCATCCGAAATTAACGTTTGGATTGAATGTCGATGCGAACGCAATCATAAAGGATCCATTTACAATGTGCACTTCATTAAACTAAACTCACCTCAATGAAATTACTTTTCGCTGGTAATTTTCACAAAAAATCGTTTCAAAACAATATAATAAATCAAATTGAATTACAATAACTGTCAAAAGCTGATAAAAATTTGATAAAACTTGAAAAAATGCTGATAAAACGCAACGCACGTCTGCACAGCACAGTAGTATGCGATGGAACGACTGTGCAAATGAATCAGCTATCAAAAGTTGATGCGTCATCAAAATTGTCAGAACGTAACGTAAACATAAACGTCATCTATCATGAAGATGGCGTCGTAAAATCGCTCCATACAAAATGTAGATATGGGAAAATGAATTTGCTTCATAATTTTTTTTTTAGGGAATTTTCGATTTTCTTGGGTATTCTTCTTGTTTGGCCGGAGACCAGTCCGAATTGGCGCGAATCATCGAAATCGGTCCAGGCGTTCTTGAGTTATAAGCGTAGTAACTAACGTCACTCTCTTTTATATAGCACAGCACATGCCAGGCGTTTCGTTCATAAATTTGCCTGCTTTACAAAGCACATATTGTTTATTCATTTGTCCAATATAGCAATGCATACTGTAATCAATTGTGCTATCATAATTATAATCCGCCAATTCCATTTGTCGTATGACTTGAATTGAGGGACGCGTGCGTCGATTTATTGACCTTGCACTGGCAACCGTGTTTGCACTATCAACCGATTGGTTTATAGGTCTACGTCGTTCCCTCTGTGATGCATTTTGTTGATTACGATCTTGTTCACTTTGTGATCTTCGATTGGTTGAAACAACTGTCGAATGACGTGTACGTCTACCAATATTTGAACGTCTTGGACGTGGCATTTCAAATGTATTCTATGTATAGTGTAAAGTGTAATCATTTAACTTAATTTCAAGAGTTTTTAAAAAAAATAAAAATGAGGAAAAAGAACTGTACAAAGTGACACTGACACGTATATAAATAACATGAAATCCGATAGCAATTCAACCAGAAAATGCAAATGGAAAGTGTATATACAGTGCTGTCTGTTTGTATTCAAGCGATTAAACAAAAACAAATTAATTGTTTGATGATGTATGGCTGAAAATATGAAAAAACAAAAAAAAATCAAATGCGACTCTTACCGATTACGTCTGTCCGCAATGCGAGTTCGATGAAAAAGAACATTAAAATGATCACTCACTGACAGCTGTCAATGTGTATGCGTGTATGCCCTACAACGTGTATTTACCGTGTGTATGAAGTCAGCACACAGTAAACATACCGCACACGCTCATAGGCGCCTACGTATTTGTTGTTGTTTTTTTTATATGGAAAAAATCACATGTTGACATGAAAAGTCATAACTCACGAACGCGTCGACCGATTTCGTGCAAACTTTAGATAAACCATCTACACGACCATACTAATAACCACTAAAATTTAATCGAATTCGGTTTGACCGTTCGTGAGTTATAAAGTCACAACACACTTGCAACAATTTTTTATATATAGATATTAAGATTTTGGAATAAATTTGCATTCAGTAACTAAAAAAAACATTGTTAATTTTTTCTTTGGATATTCATTAACGCCCGAATAATTAAAATTGACACTATGTACTGTAATATAGTGTCTTTTTATGTTCCCTGTTACTTTTCCTTTTAATTTTCTCTCACAAAGTAAGCAAGTTGATTCGTCAGCTTCTTCATTATAAGAAACATATTTATTTAACTCAAATGTCTTTATTTTCCCCATTTCAACCAAAATAATAACTATTGAAAATATAAATCGCTTCACAGCCGTACTGAACGGATACTTGATAGAGAATGACTTCTTTTATGGATCTATACGGATCCTTATCGCGAGCGAACCATATTCTACCTGAAATCCTTTTTTTGCGATCTGTCACGAGCGAGTGATACAGTTCATTCGTGAGAGAACTATACATTTTTAAAGATCAAAAATTTTATCGTTCGCGAACTTTATTTTTTATGGTTCGAGAGAACATCGATAAAGAACGATAAAGATCCTTATTTTATCGTTTGCGAGCGATATTTTACGAACCCTGGTCCCTGCACGTTTTCGACCTACATAAGCATTAATGAAGACCACTTGTTGGCATATTTTGCTTTTAAATGAAGGCTGCTTGACTGGTATGTCAAAACATTGTTTTTTTATATGATATGATTAAAAAAAAACCATACAACACGTTGACCCTATCCTCTTTAACAATTTAGGTACTTATTCGAAAATGTTTATCTTTTTATCTGGAGCCAAAAACGAACCAACCAGTTCTCATACTTTCACATGCCTATATGTGTACTGATAACATCAAGTTTATGGTTGCTTGTGTAGGACACTTTGTTCCTGCAAGTATTTACATCCTTACATTTGAAAAATTTCTTATGGTCGTTGTTATTATATAAAGAAATGGGTTGGCTGGTGCGTTGCCATACGCTCTACGTGTCCAAGCCATCTCAGGCGTTGTATTTTTAGCTTTTTGACCAGGTCAGCGTCGCTGTATAGCCCGTACAGTTTATCGTTGAATCTTCTTCTCCACACTCCATCGTCACAAACTGGACCAAATATTATTCGAAGAATCTTTCTCTCAAAGCATTATAACAAGCTGCACACTCACTCGCACACACACTCTAACTTGTCTCTGCAATACATATAAATAACAATCCATTATCTCTGCCTCAATTAATTGTTTTTCACATGTAAATATAATAAATATATTAAAAAATCATTTGAGAATCCTCACTGCTGAAATACGACTCTCACTCAACAATCTTTACATTCACACCAATTGTATTAAATACCACGAAACATGTTACAGCTACTGTGACGGCCTCTTTGTAATATGCCCTGACCTACCATCAAAGCTAACCGACCTGCTTGATCCATCCCAGCCGCTACCTATAAATATGAGTATCTAATCTGTGTTTTCATCTTCCTCCCCATATTTCCAGTCATGAGAAATAGCAAATCATGCTATTTATCTATCGACTCCTCTTCAAGAATAATTTCTTCATTAAAAATGTAGGAAAATTGAAATTCGATGGCCTCCCTGCGCAAGAAGAAAACAAAAATTCAATAAGTCAAAAAAAAGTCAAAATACGTAACCCGTTCTTGCTTACTTTCATTGTAGATACTTATATTTCAGAAATTGTAAATTTATAACATACTGTATAACGCTACATACTGTATAAGCGTTACATTTAATATACTCCAAATCTTCAATTCACTCCATTGCAGAAAATAATTGTGGTTCCGGTATATATAAAATATTTTTATTGAAAAAAAAATGTAAACTTCTTTGTTATCCGCCAGAGTCAACTGTCATATCTGCTTTAGATTTTCTGGCACGCTCAGCAGCTTTCAATAATTCGCGAAAAATCCAAACCACCTTAGCGTTACTAATTTGTATTGCCACATCAGGTTAAACTTCACCAAAGTTTAAAGATATAAAAAAAGAACTCCAAGTACTCGCACCTTTATTTTAGTGTCCACGTACAGGAAGCCCAGCGATGTTGATTAAATAAAGTGTTTCCTGTGCCAACATATCCGTTATACCTTAAGGCTATTGTTTATTGGCCATATTGTTTGCAGCACATGCATTTTGTGTTCAATGTTGTTTTACCGTATATCAACACAAGTGTATCCGTGGACAATAGCCTTGTAAAATAATCATGTTTGTCTAATAAAAAGGATAGCTTTAGTTTGCCTAGATATAAACATAACAGGTAAAATTATGAATATGAAATATATGCAATAAGGATGGTTGCTTATGAAAGTCATTACGGCAGCTCGCTGGCTGATCCATGGTATAAGTGAGCCGTGACAGTAGTCATATCAAAAGAGCATCCATTTATCTATAATCAAAAAATCCAAGGATTTTAAAAGTAATAAACGCAAGTAAGAACAGCTTACCGCCAGTGCGCAAATAAGAGGTCATGAAAAATAGTATATATGTCGTAATAATATTGTATTGAACGAACAATCTACTTCATATTTAAATATGTGACCAACATTGTTTTGCCATGGGTAGGGTTGGACGAAAACAATTTTTTGACTTCTCAACGACGAAAGCGACTCAGCGTTTTGGTAAAATTAATTGGAGTATCAGCAACTCATGGTTACCTATACGTAATTGAAACTACTTATCAATATGATAAAAACGAAATGCTCCGATTTGGATAATTTTTTTTGTAAAATGTTTGTATAGTCCGAGTCATGTTCTATTGGAAACATTTCGAGGAAAACCGATATAGTGTTTTGTATAGGAATTTTGTATACAAAATGATTAGAATTATTTAGCAATGATTAAGATGGCCTTGCCAGATAAAATTATCAATAGCACAGATATTTGTTTGTTAACTCATCGTGTTTTGCAACGACAGAGCATATTTTTTCGCAAAATCGAAAATCGAAAAGTTGTTCTTCTCACAACGAATCGGTAATTTCGATGACAACAATTGGTGTGAACGAGAATGACAGTCATTGTATCGAAGTTTCTTTCTTTCGTGTTGCTGTTTGATTCGAAATAGTAAATGCCTGCCAGAAAACTAGCATCTTGTGTGAGCAATCTAAGCCATTCGGAGAAAAAGGTGCAGTCCTTTTAACTACCGGACCGATCTTTGGTATTGGCCAGAGAGTGTTTCTGTGAAGTTTGAACAAAATCGCTCAACCAAGTTTGCCCTGCAATTTTATTTGTTCCTAAATAACATGTATCCCTTGTTGTTAGCAGGTAGGGTACCCACTGTAAATAATAATTTGCCATTTTTTGCTCCATTTGGATATATCATTTACTGTCCTTTGCAGTTTTTCTATAACTTCCTGTGCGGTTTTTTATACCGCAAGTACAGCAGTATCGTCTGCAAAAGTGGCAACAGTAGTTTCGTCTTTTTGTGGTAGGTCGTTCGTGTATAGGAGGAACAGTACTGGTCCCAACACACTACCTTGCGGTACACCAGCTTTGATGTGTTTCAATTCGGAGTACTCATTCCCTTGCTTAATTCTAAATAATCGTTGCATTATATACGACTCTAGTATTTCATGAAAATCTTTTGGAAGGTATTTTTGTAGCTTACGGATTAATCCTTTGTGCCAGACTTTATCAAAATCCTGTGATACATCAAGGAAGATGGCAGAGCATATTTGTTTTTCTTCTAAAGCTTTTTCTATTATATCAGTTATTCTGTGGACCTGATCTATTGTTGAGTATTTATTTCTGAATCCAAACTGATGGTTTGGGATCAGTGTCTTTTCTTCTAGAATCGGATGGAGTCGTTTTAGGAGCATTTTTTTCGAATAGCTTTGACAGGATTGGCAGCAATGATATCAGCCGATATGACGTTACTTCACTGGGCAATTTTCCCGGCTTAGGTACCATGATAACTTCCGCAACCTTCCACATGCGCGGAACATACCTTAGTCTGAACGCAGCATTTATTATCTATGCTATTTTTTTCATAATTTTCTTAGGCAGTTTTTTCAGAATTTCACCCGTTATTAGATCAAATCCCGGGGCTTTTTTCGGGTTGATCTTTTCTTTTATTTTTTTGGCTATATCCCTAGAGGTTACTGCTGGAATCGATCTCTCGTCTTCGCACATTTCTTCCGTTTGTTGGGAAATATCATTATGGTCGTATGGCTTGAAAACGTTTTCAAGATGTTCCGCAAATAGATCCGCCTTTTGTTTGTTTGTTTTAGCCCAGTTATCACTGCTGTTTTTCACTGGCGGAATGTATGCCGTTGGTCTTTTAATTTTTTTTGTAGCCTTCCACAGTGAGTATTCTGTACTAGCATCGTTTGTCAGATTTGTAAGGTATCTTTCCACCGATGCGTTTTTAAATTCTGCTATCCTTTTTCTGAGCTTATTGTTTAAGCTATTAAGTTTACTTTTATCACTGGGAGCTCTTGACAGTTGCCATCGCTTGCGAGCTCGTCTCTTTTCTGATATAATGTCGCAAATTTCGTTGGGATACACGTTTCTTTTTACTTTGCTATTTAATTCAGGCGTTGCAGCCCATGCAGCCTTTTGTATAGCTAGGGTGAAGGACTGTACTTCACTTTCTAATTGCTCTATTGTATTAATTGTTGTGGATAGTTCGATGCGTTCATCTATTAAATATCTGAAGTGTGTCCAGTCAGTTAGTTTGTTTACTAGACGTGGGTTGTGTTCCTTCATTATAATTTTATTGCCAAGTGTTAGCAGCACAGATGAGTGATCTGAGTCAGGATCTGGCCCTTCCTTAACTTGGGTAGTATTTGAGGAAATATTCTTAGTTAAGAAGAAGTCGACAACATCCGGGATTTTGTTCCTATCTGTGGGGCAGTAAGTAGGATTTCCCGTTGAATGGTAGTTAACATTGTTTTTTTTTTAATATATTCAAGGAGTTCTCTTCCTCTTGTATTTGTTAATCTTGATCCCCAAGATATGTTCTTAGCGTTGAAATCTCCGCCTATTATGAATTCATTTCCGAATTTACGGAAGAGGCTTTCAAAATTGTTTTGTTTCAGGCTGCAGCTAGTAGAACAATATGCCGCTGCTACCGTTATCTGGCCGATACTTGTTTTTATGTTTACGGATTTCGCTTGTATTTCACACGACTGATATTCTTCATCTTCTTCGTGGCTAACATCTTCCTTAATTATAACTGCGGCCCCTCCTCTTGCTGTATTTTGAGGATGTGGGGTTTGGTATGTCTTGTATCCGCGAAGTTCGTATTTTGTTCCAATTTTAAAATGTGTCTCGGAGACTAGACATATGTCAATTTTGTTTATCTCGAGAGTCGCTTGCAATTCGTCTTTACGATTCTCGAGGCCATTGGCATTCCATAATAAGATTTGTATGTTTTTAGCCATTATGATCTTTTAGGCAAAGTTCTTTAATTACTGTTTTGTTTTTCTAGGAGAGATATTCTTTCCAGAATTTTCTTATTATTCTTTTCCATGTCTCCCATTCTGTTAAGGATTCTTTGCATGATATCCTCCATAGCATAAATGGGAGGCTTGGGGTTTCCGACTGGTTTTACAACGTTTTTCGAAGCAACCTGTGCAAATGTTTTCTGTGGACCGGTTATGAGGCTTAAGTTTTCATTTTCGCTTAAGGGTAGATTTCCTTTAGCTCCTTTACATTTCGGTCTCAAGTCTTTTTATACCCTATTCTAGGGGTATATTAATTTTGACGCATAGTTTGTAACATACCTTAATATTGCCCGTAGACCCCTAAAAGTTACTATATTTATGATCAGCATCGATAGTAATGTCGATCTAGCAATGTCCGTCCGTCCGTCCGTCCGTCGGCAAAAATTAGGCCTTTAAACTGGACCTAGAGAGCTGAAATTTTAACCATATACTCTCTAGGGTCCCGAAATAATCAAGTTTACGAATTTTTGAAATCCGCCCACAGACACGCCCACAAACTCAAAAAAAAACAAAATTTTGGAAAAAATAGAATTTTGAGCTAGGAAGCTGAAATTTTTTATATATGATCTATGACTCCTAAAACTGCTCGGGATAAAAAATTTTCAAAATCCGCCCACTGCCACGCCCACAAAAAAATAAAACAATTTTATTGAAAAACCAAAATTTGAGCTAGGGAGCTGAAATTTTTAATATATACTCTCTAGGGGCCCTTTAAGCTCATGTATAAATATTTTCAAAATCCGCCCACTGACACGCCCACAAATAAATAAAACAATTTTTTTGAAAATCCAAAGTTTGAGCTAGGGATCTGAAATTTATAATATATACTCTCTAGGCGCCCTTTAAGCTCATGTATAAATATTTTCAAAATCCGCCCACTGACACGCCCACAAATAAATAAAACAATTTTTTTGAAAATCCAAAGTTTGAGCTAGGGAGCTGAAATTTATAATATATACTCTCTAGGGGCCCTTTATGCTCATGTGTTAATTTTTTTTAAATCCGCCTACTGACACGCCCACAATTAAATAAAACAATTTTATTGAAACACCCAAGTTTGAGCTAGGGAGCGTTTTTTTTTGATAAAATCCTTTAAATGTTATATAACAAAATATGTAGAGCGTTCTTAACAATTTAACCATACTTAGACTTTTGTCACGCCCACTTATGAGGGATAGGAATAAGAATAGGGTATCCAACAGTTCGCCCAAGCGGACTGCAGCCCGTCCCTATGTTTTGTTTCTTTTTTCTCCGTTTTTGGTTGCGTCTTTTTGAACAGGCTTTTGCATTTTCTTTTGCTTGTTGTCTTTTACCTGCTGTATCTCTTTTGCAACTACACACCCTCTGTAGTTAGCTGGGTGTCTTTCGCTACAATTGGCGCATTTAGGGGCAGCATTTTTTTCCCTTATGCAGTCTTTTGTATGGTGGTCTCCTGCACATTTAACGCATTTCGGGTTTGAGTTGCAGTATTTGTGAGTGTGACCATGCTTTTGGCAGTTCTTACATTGAGGAACTAGCTTTGATTTCCGCAAAGGATGAATTTGAACTTTCATTCCTAAGATATCTTTAATTTCATAAATTTTTTTGATGTCTTCATCTTGCTCAAAAGTAAGCATGAACATCGGGAGCGGTGCTTTACTCTTGTACTTAAGCATGTTGACAACTTCAAGTATTTTGAAGTTTTTCTTTATTAGGTCATTTGCAATGCGTTCAGGTGTGCATGAGTAGTGTAGTTTCTTTGCAACAACATTTATTGGTCTTGTTTGTTTATTTTCAAACGAGTACCATTGAACTTTGTTCTGGTTTAGCGATTTTGTTAAGTTTCTGTAGGATTCTTCGTTATCCACATTAATTTTAACATCATTGCTATTTAAGAGAGCTGTATTAGCTTTTATTTTATTTTCCTCTAAAATATTCAATAAGCCTTCGTACTTTGTAATACAGAGCACTATAATTGGTGGAGGCTTTATTGTTTTGAGTGGTTTGGTTTCTTTACCTATCATCTTTTCTGTGCTTTTCTGGGTCACTTTTTGTGGTGAAAGCTCCGGAGACCTGCTCATTTTTCTTTTTTTGTTCCTTTTTGTTCCCTTAAAGGGTGGTTCTGTCTCTCTTTGCAGTTCTTCTTCATCCGTAGAGTACACTACAGTTTGAGCACTACAATTGCTTAAAATTGTCTCTTTCTTCACAGGCTTTTTTGTAACAAGCTTCCAACATAGGATTTTCTCTTGTTGGTTGGGATGGTGGTGTTCTTACGAATTAACGACTCTTTATGAAAGGGTAATCTTTTAGCAATAAATGGTTCCCCCCAGAATCCTTGGAACCGGCCTCCGAAGAGGGTGGACCAGTTTACCCGGCGTACCACCTGGGGTAGTTATATCATTTGTTTTGTTCATTGCATATTTTCGTTTTTTTTTAAACTATTTTTTAAAAAGTTTAAAAATTTGGACTTTAGTCGCCTCTTACGACAGGCATGCCTACCTCGGGTAAATTCTGACCCCTACCCGAAGGGGTACTAAAGTCAGTTCATATTAACTTTACAAATAAAAACGTACAACACATACCTGTGTACATAAATAATAAAGTAGTTCTGCATTCGAACTCAGCTAAGTATTTAGGCTTGACTTTGGACGCAAAGTTGCGTTGGAAAACACATGTTAAAAAAGAGATGAACTAAATATACGATACAATAAAATGTATTGGCTCATATGGAGGAATTCATGCCTCTCAATCTACAACAAACTGCTTCTCTACAAGCAAATATTAAAACCAATTTGGACATATGGCCTCCAGTTATGGGGGTGCACAAGAAAGACAAATCTTCAAAGCATACAATCCTTTCAAAACAAAGTATTACGCAATATTGTTAATGCGCCGTGGTACATACGTAATGCTGATTATAATAGAAATCTAAAAATTGAAATGGTAGAGGACGAGGTTCGGAAGGTCGCAAGAAGACATGAAGTTAGGCTTCGCAACTATGCTAATTTAGAAGTAGTTTATCTACTTAATAACAACAATTTTGTTAGAAGATTACGTAGAGTTAAACCTTTTGAACTAGTTAACTAGGTAAAAAGGAACGAAATATATGTGTTACAACATAATCACACGAACAAAGTGATAATAAATTAAGAAAAAAGGTAACAAACCAAAGTTAGTTCCTAAAAACAGTACATAAGTACATAAGCAAATGTTAAAACAAAATTGCTGATTAGTCTTTAGACTAGGTGCGATTACTGGAAGGATGGTAACATCATGCCTTCCCTGGGTGTTTTTAGTGGATGATTTAAGTCCCACACTATCGCAAAGCTCGCAAGCGATGTATTTTAACGATTTTCACCTAGCTACACGCAAAAAAAAAAACTGTAAATAATAATTATGTAGTCTACTCTAACACATCGGTCCATAAAATTATTCAGCACGGGCAAACATGGACGGTTGAAGCTTGTAATAAATAAGTGAAGTGAAGTGGTGACATATTTCTGGTATCGAAATCGCGCAACGTATCGTCATTCCAACAAAGGTTATCATTAACACCCATGCATAGATTGAAAAGTTGTTTGGTTTCAGTGAAGTTAGTGTCATTTGTGGGTAAAAGCGGAGTGTTTGGGTTTCGCTTAATTCACAAAAGACAGCGTTAGTTGTGGCTTACCCCACATCCAAAGATGAGGAGCGTGGCCCAGAAAACGAATTTTTATGGTAGTGTCATCAGAGAAGGAATGGATTTGATTAGACCTAATAGATATTACTTACTTTATAAAAATTAAAATTAATTGAACATAGCCATGGGGAACACCATGAGTTGCAAACTTGAAACTGTCCAAAACAACTAAAAGATAAGATAATTAGATATATCGTTAATTCGTCAGCGGACCCGTTGCTGCGAAACCCGTATTAACGGTCATTAAAAACGTTTTCGGACTTCAAAATATTTCATAAAACCCTTTTTGAGGTTTACCCTAGCGCAGATCTCAATAGTATGGATTTCAGACGGGAACACATTTCCATATTAACCGAAACTTTGGTGTTGGGTCCACTGACGCCAGCTCCAAATCCGGACTGAACAAGATTTCTAGGGTTAAGTGCCGAAGCACATTCGTCCAATATTTTTCGAAAACAATACTCTCTAATCAAAGTTTCCAGGATATAACAATTCTTTCTTAGAATTGAGCCCACGAGCTCACTTGGTTTAATATTAGCCGTGTTTCTTTGCACGCGGATATAGGGATAATTTGAAATTTGCATGTAAAATACAGCAACAACTTATCCTATATACGCTAACTTTAGCGGGGATAGCTATCGCCGCTATGTCAGTTAGCGGGGATAAACAGTGCTTCCAAAACCCATTTTCTTCGTTTCTGATGAACCGATGCGATGAATTTTTCAGGAAATGTCAAAGTTTGACATCCCTCCGACCACTAACACATCCCGCCGAATATTTTGTTCGTGATTTTATTATTATTTTTTTTCCAAACTTTATTTTAAAGGTAATTGAATTTAGCAAATCTGTTAATGTGAAATTGTTTTTCATAATTTTAGAATATGCTTGGCATCAATTTCAATTACCGGAAGTAAATATTTTTCAATTTCAGGATTTTCAATACAAATTTCTTAACTACAACTTACAGCTGTGTCACGGTGCATGTGTGCTGCCAAGTTTTTTTTGATGAATTCTTAAGCGGCGATGGTCGTTTTCTGATGCCATCCCTATATCCGCGTGCAAAGAAACACGGCTATTGTGTTATAGCTGCAGCTTATAGCGTATCTAGCAGGCATCTTCGCACAGTGAATCCACTTTGGAAAAAATGCGGTAACATTTACTTACTCAACGAAAAACAACTAAAACTAATTGGTTCTCTAGTAATTTTGGCTCGCTGATACTGATAATGCATTCCATTTTGTTTTTTCACTTCACGTATTCGATAAACGCTATATGGAAGAAAGAACGAAACGTTTTTGCTATTTTCTTACACTATATTGAAGATGAGGGGTGTGAATTTTTCAAAAAAAAATTGTTTAACGACTACATATTAACTTTAATTAAGGATGTCACAAGCTAATGTCATCATCGACATTTGAATACGGAAATATTAGCCTATACTCACTTTGCCCTGTGCTACCATCATAAGAAACCTAATTTTTCAACATTTGTATTAGAATAATCAGACGAAAAAGTTTTCATAACGGATAACTACTGGCTGTGTGGTATAGTAAACTACCCCTGTTGACAATTCTGTGATTTTTTCACTCCCAGGATAACACGATTGTTTAGAATTTATTATTTTCTAAGATGATGGCGTTATTTCACATGATGTGTACAAACTTACAAAGTTCATCAACCTATACTGATTTTTGGTTGACTTTGATTTGGTGATAACGATAAGTGGAAGATATGTTTGATTGGTTTGAATTATTTAGTAAAGAAATAACAGCAGAATAATATACTTCTGCTATGAGACCCAACCGTCACCGTTTTGACTTTAAGTGTACTCTGCGAAATTTGTAATAGTTCGTACATTTATATTTAGTCACTCTGGATACGAGTACTTTTGAGTAAGAGTTGTTTTCTTTCTTTTAGAAATCGTTTTTTTTTTTTTTTTAATTTTATCGATTCCATTCTTTAATTCCTTAAATATACATTTGGAACTTCATTGAAAAAATTTATCACTACAGCAGTACTTGGTTCCGTTAATTTCAGGCGCATTCAAAATATGTTGTACTAGCTGACCCGGCAAACGTTGTTTTGCCATATTATTATTTCTAGTGAATATTTTCGTAGGGAAATGAAAAATAACTAACTTATTGTAAGTGTGTTGGGATCTGGTCTATGACTTAAAGAGGAATTGAGCGCTGTGGACGTTTTGTCCCTTTCAGAACATTAGCGGATATTGGGGAACGGTTAGTATCAGCAATGAACTCAAGATTATTATTTCTTCTTCAAATCACGATTTGTCGCGTCGCTGTACGGTCGCCAATCATGATTCCATCAAAGTCGTCAACAACAGGGGCATGAAATCAACGCATGTGCTCTACAGCTGGTGTTTTATCAGGATTGATGACAATAGCGTGATTGTCAGTTTGTAATTTGTAAATATTTTTGTTTGGAAGCAAATAAGTTGAAAAGTTTTCTAAACAAACATATTAGATATCTAAATACAAATGAACAGCGTTTTTGGTCAACATATCAACTGTTTTTATACCCTATTCTAAGGGTATATTAATTTTGGGTTGGGTTCGATATCCCGCTTTTTATAATCCCGATTCTTAAAATCCCGCTATTATAATCCCGCTTTTTATAATCCCGCTTTTTTAAAATCCCGTTTTTTTAAAATCCCGCCTCTTATAATCCCGTTTTTTATAATCCCGTTTCTTATTATCCCGCTTTTACAATCAAAAGTTGTTGCTTTATTTTAAAAATCGCGCGATCGCAACTACTTTTGATTGTAAAAGCGGGATAATAAGAAAATTAAAAAAATGAGTGTTTTTATGGAATGCAGTTTATTTTAACATTTATCATTTTTAGAGGAAGTAACAAAATAAGAAATAAATAATATCAAAATAAATTTTTAAGTAATAAATATGACAATCTTCAATAATTTAAAAAAAAGTTATATGATATTCTGCAAAAGGGAACAAAAAAAACTTCAAACCATTAACAACATTTTTTATTTTATTAGTTCAAGTGTATTATAAGCAATGCAACGCAAAAAACCTGTTTTACTAATTTTTTTCTATTTCTCATTATTTTTTTAAAGCGCGTGACTTTATAACATTAGTTTTTTATATAATTTTTCTTGTCCATTTCGTAATTTTTGTATTTCAGTTTGCAACACAATTGCTTCCTTTCTCAAATCTGCAATGAGTTTATACAAGCCAGCACTTTTTCGTCCAACCGAAAGTTTCAGTCTGCGATGCCACGCTTCAGCATTATTTTGTTTTCTCGGGAATTGTTTTTCTGCACTGTCATACACAGACCAAAAGTTAGGAGAGTACTGCACTTGTCTACTTCCATTACGAATGTTTTGTAAAAAAAACGGGATTAGCGGGATTTGGCGGGATTTTAAAAAGCGGGATTATAATAGATCGGGATTTTGAACAAGCGGGATTTTAAAAAAGCAGTATTTTAGTAGACAGGATTTTAAAACTTTTTTTTCGGCATTTTTGAAAAGCGGGATTTTAAAAAGTGGGATTCCGATACGCTCCCATTAATTTTGACGCGAAGTTTGAACCATACCATAATATTGCCCGTAGACACATAAAAGTTACTTTATTTATGATCAGCATCGATAGTAATGTCGATCATGTCCGTTCGTCTTTCTGCAAAACTTGGGCCTTTAACCATATATACTCTCCAGGTCCCCGAAATAATCAAGTTTAAGAATTTTTGAAATCCGCCCATAGACAGGCCCACAAACTCAAAAAAAAAAAAACAAATTTATCGAATAAAATCGATTTTTTAGCTAGAAAGCTGAAATTTGTTATGATCTTTGAGTCATAAACCTGCTCGGGAGATAAAATTTCTAAAATCAGCCCACTGACACGCCCACAATTAAATAAAACAATTTTATTGGAAAGTCAAAGTTTGAGCTAGGAAACTGAAATTTATGATATAGACCTCCAGGTGTCTGCTGGGAATAAGAATAGGATATCCAAAAGTTCGCCAAGCGGACTGTAGCCCGTACCTATGTTAATTGTTTCTTTTGCTTTAACATACTTTCTCACGTTTTTTCTCTATTATTTGTTACTTTTTACCCTTCAATATCTTCTGTTTGCACTTTCATATTCTGTTCATTAACAATTACAATGATTATTTCATACGATTTGTGCAAATTTCTACAATATTATCATTCAATTTGCTTCTGTTGTTTAAGACAGGGATTCCGCACTTCAGAAAGAGATAGCTTGGTGAAAATGTCTAGAGCATCCAGCTCGCCGTTGATGCGTCTGGCATATGGTGAATTGAGGTTATTGTAGCCTCAACGTGCGCTTTCGGAGTCCC
Source organism: Portevinia maculata (assembly GCA_949715645.1). Taxonomy (NCBI): domain Eukaryota; kingdom Metazoa; phylum Arthropoda; class Insecta; order Diptera; family Syrphidae; genus Portevinia; species Portevinia maculata. The sequence continues at coordinate 44,829,872 of OX454525.1, forward strand.
CACCGCCCATAAAGTAAATTTGTAAAAATGTATGTGGTTCATTCGACATTGGCAGCAATGAGCCCACTTTGTGATAACCTTGGCATTTGATTTTGAATGTTGAATGGAATTGTTGACCATTTGCAGCATTATTTTTAACTATTTGTGTTGCTCTAAACGACATCATTTGGAAACATGAATTAAATGTTCGAATTGACTTCAGGAACAGGTTAGAATCTGGATCCATACCGATAAGTAAGCCCTTCAATCCAATTGTCTTTGTTGATTTTGTTCAGCTCGTGCCTCTTGTGATTGTGATTCACGAAATTGTGTCATGCTCATACGCACATCTGCATTATCTTGTTGGACTCGTTCGTCTGATCTTTGGGCTCCTCTATTTCGCATGTCTGTCGCTCTATTCGTTCGACGGCCAAAATTGGTCTTGCTGGCATTGTTTACTACACACATAAATAGATTAAATTGAAGTACTTAATGATGTATACTGATATATAATGATGACAGTATACTGGTCTTTTTTGGTTGTTGCCAAAATAAATAAATACAAAATGAAAAAAAAAAATTGAAAAAAATCGAAAAAAACCTGTAGTAACACGCTGGGTGGTCAAAATAAGACATTTTGAAATTTAGATTTTTTTTTTTTAAACCCATACAAAGTATAAATCATCAAAATCGGTTGGGCCAATCTCGAGTTATGGGGTTACATCGCTTCGGACACTTTCTTTTATATATATAGATTCCATTTTTGTTATTTTTGTTCGTCTCCGGTTGTGTATGTTATTTTTGAATAAAAGATTAACTTTAATTGTTCTTAACATTTTTTATTTACTTTATAATTGTCACAACGCGTCGCGAAGAAAAAACAAAATAAAAACATAGGGGCGGGCTACAGTCCGCTTGGGCGAACTGTTGGATACCCTATTCTTATTCCTATATCTCATAAGTGGGCGTGACAAAAATTTAAAGGATTTTATCGAAAAAACTAAGCTTTTGTAAATAAAAACGCTCCCTAGCTCAAACTTTGGTTTTTCAATAAAATTGTTTTACTTAATTGTGGGCGTGTCAGTAGGCGGATTTAAAAAAAATTTAAGTATGAGCATAAAGGGCACCTAGAGAGTATATACTATAAATTTCAGCTCCCTAGCTCAAACTTTGGACTTTCAAAAATAAAAAAAAAATAATTGTGGGCGTGTCAGTAGGCGGATTTTGAAAATATTTACACATGAGCATAAAGGGCCCCTAGAGAGTATATATTAAAAATTTCAGCTCCCTAGCTCAAATTTTGGTTTTTCAAAAAAAATATTTTATTTAATTGTGGGCGTGTCAGTGGGCGGATTTTGAAAATTTTATGTCCCAAGCAGTTTTATGGGCCAAAGATCATATATAAAAAATTTCAGCTTTCTAGCTCAAAATTAAATTTTTCCCAAAATTTGTTTTATTTAATTGTGGGCGTGTCAGTGGGCGGATTTTGAAAATTTTATGTCCCAATCAGTTTTATGGGCCATAGATCATATATAAAAAATTTCAGCTCTCTAGCTCAAAATTCGATTTTTTCCAAAATTTTGTTTTTTTGAGTTTGTGGGCGTGTCTGTGGGCGGATTTCAAAAATTCTTAAACTTGATTATTTCGGGACCCTAGAGAGTATATGGTTAAAATTTCAGCTCTCTAGGTCCAGTTTAAAGGCCTAATTTTTGCCGACGGACGGACGGACGGAGGGACGGACATGGCTAGATCGACATTACTATCGATGCTGATCATAAATATAGTAACTTTTAGGGGTCTACGGGCAATATTAAGGTATGTTACAAACTATGCGTCAAAATTAATATACCCCTAGAATAGGGTATAAAAAGTTGTGACAATTATAAAGTAAATAAAAAATTTTAAGAACAATTAAAGTTAATCTTTTATTCAAAAATATATAGATTACATATTATATGCACATGCTAGTAAAGGAGCATTTTGTGATAGCTCATACAAAAATAAAAAAAAGGGTTGGTCGCTTAGAGCTCAATTAAAAATGAATCCACAGATTCCCGCAGCTGATTCCATTTGCATTAAAATGGCACAAATCAACCTTCAGCCAATACGTTCAGTGGGCGGACACAGTAAAAAGCTTAACAAAAAGTAAGGAACCCACTTTTATTTATTTTATCTTTTTTTTAGACCAGTTGCACAGCGTCGCCACAATCCCCAATATATATTATAGTTTAAACTAAAAAGGAACTCTATCATACTACTAATAATTCCATTGCAAACAATTTTTTTTTTTCAACAAACGAAAGAAAATTGAAAATAATAAAAGGACTGATGCTTACTTTCAGTGAACTTAAACACAAATGTGATGTGCTTGCAATGAGATCACTTTGGAGATTATGGTTTTAACTTAATGTCAAATCTTTCTGGGAGGAAGGCCCTCGTGGAGGATGAATCGATCCAATTTTTCACCAATGAATCCGAAACCGATGATGGGGTTGGTGGAGGTGTGTTCTCTGTGAAGCAGAATCTCAGCCAGTCTTTTTGTCTCTTATCGAAGTCTTATCGTGGTTGAAGAGACACGTGATATCCGGTTAGAACAATTGAATCCTGTCAGATAGTCTAGCCGCAATAAAAGCCCTGAATTCTGTTTCTGCAAATTCCATCATACTCCCAGCCTGCCGATCATCTCTCGCAAAGTAATCGGAGCAGTTCAAAATTCACCTATCCTGGGTACCGGGGCATAGAGACATTCGAGGGAATTTATTATTGGCCGATGAACCTGATAAAGGACCTTTAGGCATTCCAATCGCTACATGCAAACTCATGTTTAAGCGGGATGCCATCGAGAAAACTATCCTTAATTGAACAAGTCGTAATACTTGTCTAGTGACAAACATATTTTCCCAAAGCTGGATCTGAAACATAGTGTTTGATCTTTCTAAACGTGACTACACACTGGTGCTATAATTGGTATCATCACGCAACACTGTCTCATAGGCAAGCACTCTACAAGGGTTTGCGTCTTCAAAAATGGCTTCTGAAGCTGCATATAGGAGGAGGAGGACACGATTCAGCACCTTCTCGGCACTTGCACTGACCTCTCTCAAAGACGAAAACTTCATCCGGGAGCTTTCTTCTATAAGGATCTTAATGATCATATTAACATTGACATTTAAAGCTTTTCAGGCTACATTAAAAGCTCCAAATGGTTCAACGAGTAGGGTGAAGTGAAGATAGATCCATCACATCACAATGGACCTTTTATTGGTCTTTGTGTTTTGGCCGACTGCCACTTCGACCTAACCCAACCTTACCTAACTTAACTTCAATTCTTTTTTCTCATTTCTATTTACCATGGATTGTTTTCAACTAATTCGAACGGTTTTTGGCAACCAATTTAAAATCAATTTTTCGTAGCCACTGGTCGGAATAAAGATTTGAAATATTGAAAGGAAATGTTTAGCCTCTAGCGCTGCCGTTGGGCAGATGCGCATCGCCGAGATAGGCAAATCTTTATAATTTGTGTTTTTCAAAATAGCTGTCATACTAATAAAGTGCATTTGACTTTTTCGTCAGTATACTTTGGCAAATCACCATGGAAAGACTTACACCAAAAGAACATTTACAAATCGTGGAAATTTATTTCCGAAATTCGCCCTCTGTTCGTCAAACTTAATAAACAAACGTGCAACCATGACTTTGTTGAGCCAAACGTTTGGTGACCGAATCATCTCAAGAAATGAATCTGTGAGTTGGCCACCTCGTTCGTGTGATTTGATGCCGTTGGACTACTTTTTGCGGGGTACGTCAAATCTCTGGTCTATGCTGATAAACCAGCAACGATTGATCACTTAGAAGCCAACATTCGACGCACTATTGACAAAATAAGACCTGGTATGGTCGAAAAAGTGGTGCAAAATTGTACCGACAGGAAGCCATATGACAGAAATTTGTGAGCTACGAGTAATAAAGAAAATATTTGGTCATTCCATTAAATTTGTCGTGTTTTGTTTAAATAAAAAAAGTTGTATGTCGTCATAAAAAACACCCTATAGCTTCTTGAGTTTGGATGCTGTTGTCTGTTCAACAACTTTCAGACCATAGACGCTTTTGTGATAAAAAGGTTGATAAGTGTACCATTTTGGGACTCATTCTCCACGTTCTTCCATACCGAAGTCTACTGGCTCACATGACTGAAGCGGCACGCCCGTTGCAGACTTAATATTCCCATTCCAGGGAAGTTTGTTTGTCGAGGATGACGCCGAGGTATTTAACTTCACTGGAGAAGCTTAAAGTAGGGCTTTTAATGGTGACAAGTTCAAAATAAACAAGTCTCCTACTTGTAAAGGGCACTAGAACGGTTTTCCGAGGGTTGATGAAGAGTCAGAACATTGTTTCATTCTGAAACGTGTAGTTAAGCATTCCTCTACGTTCTTATTAATTTATTAATAACCTGGCTTTTCTACTTAGGGAATATATTTCTCCATTCCAACATGGCTTTGTTGCAGGTAAATCTACAACTACCAATCTTGCAATTTTTTCAAATTTTATTCTTAATAAACTAGAGGAAGGATACCAAATCGATGTCATTTACACCGACTTTGCAAAGGCCTTCGACAGAGTCAGTCATTTCCTTTTGATAAAAAAGTTGGAAAGATTGGGACTGCATGCGAGTATGTTCAAATGGTTGATATCTTACCTTAAAGGTCGGGTACAATATGTATCCATTGACCTAATTCTTTCTAATCCTGTAACAGTTTCATCAGGTGTACCCCAAGGAAGTCATCTTGGTTCGCTCCTTTTTCTCATTTTTATTAATGACATGCCAGACATTTTTCTAAATTCTGTACGCCTTCTTTGTGCTGATGACCTAAAATTTCTCAGATGTATATAAACTACAGATGATTGTCATCTTTTACAAGAAGATCTTCAAAGGCTAACGGAATGGTGTAAAATTAACCAATTACTTTTAAATATCACGAAATGCCAATGCTTTTCTTTTTGTCGCAATTTCTCATCAATTATCTTTGATTACAACATTGAAAATTATGTCCTTGAAAGAGTTTCGGAGAAAAAATATCTTGGCGTAGTTTTTGACTATAAATTAGACTTTGTCAAACATGTTGAGTATATAGTAGCCAAAGCAAACTCTATGCTAGGCTTCATCACACGTAATTCGAAAGACTTCAATGATCCATATACTCTTGTGACACTATATAGCGCTTATGTTAGGTCGATTTTAGAATATTGCTGTGTGATATGGAATCCATACTACACTGTTCATTCAAATAGAATTGAAAATTTACAGAAGAAATTTACTAGATTTGTAATATGGAAGTTGGGTTGGAATATCGACTCTCCCACTTACTCTACTAGATGTCAACTGCTCGGCATTCAGTCGCATATAAATAGAAAGAAAGTTTTTTCGGTTATGTTTATAAGTGACATTTTATCAAATCATATTAAATGTCCTTCTCTGTTATCTTTGATCGATCTGTATGCTCCAACTCGTCAGCTAAGAACACGTTTCCTACTCCGCGAAAATGAACATAGAGTGAACTACGCATTCAATGAACCTATAACTCGCTGTGTTAGAGAAACTAATCTTATTTCTAATAGCATTGATTTTAATTTTCATGTAAGTAGGCTTACTTTAAAAAATAACTTATTATTGTATTTTTTAACTACTTACTACTACATATTTGAATTATTTTCTTTTTGTATTTGTTAATCTTCGGTAGTCTAATTGTAGAATTAAATACTCTGATTGATGTAAATAAATAAATAAATAAATAAATAAAGCATACCTGCCTCTTTTTGCACGTATTTCGTGTAGTTTATAATATATGTGCAACTTCATTTACATCATATAAAACTTGTATAGAGGTATACAATTCAATTCAACTAAATTTATGGTGGTATCTTTTAACAAAGGGTTTCACTTTAACAACTTCTATGTTTTGAGTTGATAACATATGATTTTGATAAATTATAATGTAAAAGAAATTGAAAAATATAATACATATACTAACGACACACATATGTAGATACATAAATACTAGACTATAATAAAAGATGAGAGCTATTTTATTATTAGAATTCTTGATGAAAAGACCTGAACAAGCGATGGTGCACACAAAATTCCAGGTTCATCTATCAAGAAAACAGAAAACATCACGTTTAAATATCGCCATGCTGTTCAACTGTCGTAAGTCGATGGACAATGAATTCCAATTGGTTTCCCTTACAAATTTATTTCTTCATTAAAAATGTAAGAAAATCCAAATTCATCCTCATCTGCGCGCAAGGAGAAAACCAATAGTTACGAAGATCCCCAACCATGCGAAAATAATTTAAAGATACTTACAAACAAAATACGAAAGTGGTGCCTCTCTTAGCATTAGGGGCACTTCACATTAGCGCGAACGAATAGGCAAACTGCGAGAAGACTACTTTTAATGCATTAATAAACAGAAATTTTGCAAATATTGCTATTCCAAGACCGGCATACATTTTTGATTAGTTCATCATAAGGAAAACGAGGTTCAGCGCGGTTTTTTTCGCGTTCCACTTACCTATCGACAATTGAAAAAAATTGTTCAACCTTCCGTTAAAAATCCGAATGTCATTTGGATTTCTTTGTAGTTTTTCTACTGGATTTCACGAACGTTTGCGGCCAAACAATTGTGTTATGTGAATAATTGGTTTCCTTAGGCATATAAGAACATTGCAAATAAATTTGTTGACTCTATAAAAACAATTAAAATAAAAAATCGAATAATCACGGCCCAGGCTAAAAAATTAGAGATGGAAACTTAAAATTCAGCAGTTTAAGATAAGGCTGGACTTTTAAAAATTCGTCCTTAAGGGTGTTGCTTAGCTTTCTACTCCTACATAATATGTATTTTTTTATTATTTTATTTGTATAGGTTATAACCTGCTTGTACCCGTTACGGACAGGTGAATTGTATCCTACTTTATGTAGAGATAGTGCGCAAAAATCATTTAAATAAAAAAAATATAAAAATCTAGAAGCTAAGCAATAGTAAATCTAAAGCAAATGTCAAAATATTCAAAAACAATTATGTATTCTCAATCGTAGCTCTGCTTGGGGATGGTATTGGGCGATAACACGGATGGAAGCGGAAATGACAAAAATGTATCTGAAGAATTCTGGTGTATACGAATGAACATACAACAAACAGTGTTTAGGGAACTGGAAAACATTGATATAAGAAGAAAACATATGTTGTTTTGCCTGTCACCTACATAAAAACTAAGCAATTTAAAAAAAAAACATAATTTTCTAATTGTTAATATGGCAACGTTCTTTGCAAAACTAAAGCGTAGATGTCTGTGCTGATGCCGAGAAAGATTATACTATCGGAATGTAAACGAATTCATAACCATAATTTTTTAAACAAAATTAATAATTTCTCTATCTATGGCAGACTACAAAACCATGCTTAAAATGTACTAATTGTAAAACTTTGTGAACATATTTTTGAGAAGAAATGAAGTAATACTATCTAATCTAAAACCTATCGGAATGTAGGACAGCGGAGCAAACAAGCCAAGACTTTTTTGATGTTTTCCCAGTTTATAGGCAGAAACGAACTGAAACTCCGAGCAAAGCTGGGTACCAATACTGCTTTGCGAAATATTGTTTTTAATTATTTACCGATAAGAGTATCTGCCTAAGACACTTTCTTCCATCACCTGCAATTTGGCATTCACAAGGGCCTGATCTCAGTTTCTTAAGCCTGCCACTTTATTTTGTCCGTCTACTTGGTGTAAATATTTACTGATTCTCTCCAAATAATTGTAACAACAATATTATAGCCCACTTAATTTGTTCTTGTTCCCATAGCGACAACGAACCATAATCTAGAGTGCTGCTTAATATAAGAAGTGCCAGATAGCAAAACAAAAACAAATAGTTATTGAAACTCTTCAATCTGCTTTAAAGGGCAATTAACTTACCACCACTTACATCAATTCCAACATCTACTCATAGAGGAGTGAGGTATAGCCTCAAATCTGCCTATTCCTTGGCTGTGCGCAAGCAACCTCACATCTGCCTTCGAAAACAAACGTATTTATTGCGTGCAATTATACGGTAAAAAGTCCTTCAGTAATATCCATAAATATTGACTTTTGTTAGATTGAACCGCAAATAAAAGCGAGTATCCTCCACTCAAAGTAGGGTGGTGACACTAGGATCACATTCGTTTCAGTTGGTGCCGTAGGACTCGTTTGTCTCCCTGGGTGAAACTGTATCATGAACACATATGAACATATAGTATTTCCCGCTTGTTTACACATGAATTAAGCAGCGGATAAGTAGGAGCAGAAACAACTAATAGATGGATAGATATACTATGCGTACTTATTTATCCTACGTGTTTGCTATCAAGTCTTAAGAAGGGAACAAAGAAGTCGTCGAATGTCCTTTGTTATATCTATACATATATTCCGGGCTGGTCTTTCAATTGGATAATTTATGATGTCTATAAATCGGAAAATCTAGTAACAATTCCATGAAATCCGCCTAATGAACTGATAGATTTGGTAAATCTTGTTTACGAGATAGTAAAAGTATTTTACGCTCGGTCCTTCAACTTACCATGGTCGTAATATAAGTCGTTAATGTCGCAGTGACTTAGGCTCTCGAATTTAATTGTGAAATCAAGAGGAAATTATTCTCTGATTTACTACCTAAGTCAAATAAAATAACAGCACGTGGCTGTATTTTAAAGGATGATACTTCCGTAAATTCTTCACAAGCGGATCGGCACGTAATGCATGCGCACGTACTAAATTTGGTGCGGTTTAATCAATTGAGCTCTAAAAATAGTCCTCATAGATATACCTAACATTTATTTCATTGCTGATTATGTTGTCATCCTTAAATGGTTTATGTTTTTTTTTTTTCAATTCTTATGACTTGTGTTGGATTAATGTCTTTTTTCTCTGATATGGTTTAAGGATATTCTACTTTCTGTATTTTGTCTCCTTGATTCTATGCAATGTAAAAAGGAAAATTTGTATTTAGTTTTCAAGTTCATGCAAATAATAGTACCTATTCGACTTCCTTCGCCTACGCTTTTTTCAATAAATATTTCATTAAGACGCTCTCTAAGTCAGTGTCTGAATGATGAATTTTATCGCCGACCATGTACTTCACATGATACGAAACTATTACATTCTGTTGGGGGATAAAACGCTACATTAATACTCTCATTTGTTATACCCAATCCTACGGGTAAGAGTATATTGATTTTGACTCATAGCTTGTAACAAGCTTTTAATATTGACCGTAGACGCCTAAAAGTTATTTGTGATCATCATCGAAAGTTATGTCGAACTTGCCATTTCCATCTGTCCGTCTGTCTGTCACAAATATAGAGTCCTTAAAATTTGCATGCGAGAATTACGTCACTCAATTATGTTGGTTTGTCATTTTGGCTGAAGATATCGAGCATAATTTTGGGTATCGGAGCTCGATTGGTTGGCATTTCCCTGCCAGTGATCGTGTGTTTTTTCATCCGATAGCATTGAACCAATCGTGCAAATCGGGCGCTTTTCTTCAAATGATTCGATAATAGTAGAAATGGAATATTTGTTTCATAAATTTTACTAAACAACTTTGGAAAGAGCTCACACGAAAATGTAAAGCAAAAGTCCACTATAAAATAATGATTTCTCTGCACAATTTTAAAGTGAAGTTATTAACAATTGTAAGCATCAACATAATTTCACATCTCAAAATAAATAGAAAAATATCCGAAGAAACATGGCACTTCTCCATCGAATTTGTGACACTCATTTTCTAAACGACCCAATCTGCCTGAAATATACAACTGAGATGAAGGGCGAAAACCTGTCAATTCCAAAACGTAAGAGATATCTTCACAAAATAAGTTTTAATGATTTAATGGCATTTTCTAGAACATGGGCAAAAAACGTATATAAGGACCTCTGCTAAGTTTTTTTTTAGAAGGACTCATTTTCCAGAACATGGGCAAAAAAAAAACGTATATAAGGACCTCTGCTAAGTTTTTTAGAAGGACTCATTTAATTTTATAGGCCCGTTTTGCAACTGAATGAAAAATAAAGATCCTTTTGAAAATCGAAAAATAAATATGACGTCCGTTTGATTCGATTACGGTATTCGTTTGTACTAATTTTGAACCCGAATCAGTCCACATTTTTTTTTTATTTTTGCATTAATATTTGGCTCCCACATATTCCCCAATCCAAGATAATGGGTGTGACCATATGGTCACGCTGGGTATGGTTAGGGAAACATGATTTCGTAAAAGAAAAAAATTAAAAATAAAATAAAATAAAATATTTTGGTCTTTATTTGTCCAATTCTGGATACAAAGCATTTCAAACAAATTGCAATATCACACTCCCAACATTCAGTCCGTGCAAAGAAGTGCGCATGTCACCTCTATCGTCTTCATTTCAAACAAGGATGAACACAGTGGGGCAAACAACCCTAAGTCTCTCACCAAAATGTTTGCTATAGTATACCGTACTATTTTGTCTGAAGTCTAAATGCGACAAATCGGAACGGGCTGAACGGTGTAGTTGCCAAGCATTGTGTACCGATACATCTACCAATTAAGTGAAATACTATCATTTCGTTCGTGTTATTACAATTTGGTATAAGTTTATGTTCTGATCTTTACGATATAACGCTTGGTCGCGGAACACTTATATATTTTTTGTGTTAACTGAAATACCACTTAATATTTAAAATCGGACTTATTGCGTCAGAAGTAGACGCAATGCGCAATTAAGATCGCCTAGTATACCGACATCATCTTCATCAACATCATACATCTCGCTGAGTACCTACGACGGTTTCGATTTTCGGTGTTAAAAAAAAATAGTGCTTTAACAGATTCGCTCTCATTGTCATTGCACAGCTCATTTATGAAATCGAGAGCCTCTCGCGTACTTAAAAGTGGGTATGTTACGATACGTCAAATTTGATTGGCAAATTTACGTTTCGCGGGTGGTCAATTCGGGGTTTTGTGTTTCGCATTTTATATACTAGACGTTTCATTTTTTCGCATATTACGTTTGGTAAATTCCGTTTGTTTTTTTTAATGATTCGTCAAATCATTGTTTCGCAGATTTTCATTTCGCAATTTTTATTTGTTATGTAGTCCAATTGAAGTTTTCTGGAATTTTATTGTTTCGTTTTTGTGTTGAATTTGGCATGAGAACAAAATGTTAAATTCAAAATAAAACAATAAAATGCCAAATCAAAATATATACAAATTGAGTAGGCCACCTATTAATATATTGAAATATATTTTTGTTATTAAACTGAATTCGCAGGACTAGAATAAGAAAATCTTTTAATTGTCGAAACATCTTTGAAGTAAAGTAACAAAGTACGGTTACACAAAAAAGACTTAACTTAGGTTCATTTCAACTTAAAAAAGACTCAATTTATATATTAATATTAGAGTAGTCCTCTGATATGCTAAATAATAAAACGGCAAAACCATCGATGTGCGAAATAATAAAACAATAATTGACAAACAAATGTAGGGTAACAAAAATTTGCTAATCAACAAATTGCCGAATATTTTTTGCGAAATGATAAAAAATCATTTCAAACCAAATCAAAACATAAAAATGCCAAACGACGATTACGTAATGATTGAAAAATAAAGTACACAAATACATAATGTAATTTTTTAATTCACGATTTCGAAATAAATTAAATATTTAATGATTTAGGCGAAACACGGAAAAGCGAAACAAATTTTGCGGCATAATGAGAACCCCATTACATTCTATTATTTATAAGGACACAGAAAGAAACAAACAAAAAATTAGATAGAAAACATAAAAATACTACAGTCCGCTAGGGCGAATCCCCAAAACCGGCGTGGCTGAAATTTTAGGATGGCCAATTGTTAAGATGAATATTGTTTATGTTTAGATATTTTGTAAAACATAACTCTTTTTTACGCTTTTTAAAGGAGTTTTTAGTAAAAAACATGTCCTTTAAAAGTGTATGGCGGAATTGCTAAGAACCACTTTACCTACATAGATTGAAATTTTTTTTCTATTTATTTCTTTAATTAAATAAGTGTTTATTTTTTCATACGCATTTCTGGGCCTTACATAATTTAAAATATCAGCTTTCTCCGCAAATTTTGATTGTCTTCGATAAAAAGTTTTTTTTTTTAAATGTGGGTGTGTATTAATAGGCGGGTTTAAAAAAAATCTTTACACTTGAACATTTTGGGGCTCTGGAGAGTTTATGCTTCAAATCTTTGATATTAACCAGAATAAAAAAATCATTTAATTTCTTTACATATTTACAAGTAGAAAATTAGTATCCGTTTTTACTGTTTTTCCATTTTGTTCCTGACTAAATTGTTGACCCTTTCAGTCTGATAAATAGAAAATGCCTGGTCTATTTGAAACAACGCATGTAAATATATATATTTTAGGAAGGAAGGAAATTCTGAAAAAAATAAAATAAAATTCGTTACCCGGATACCGCTTAAATAATCGACATCTATGTATCCTGCATAGATACATATATGGTCACGTTGGGCAGATTCGGGTCAATATTCCCCAAACGTTTATTTTGGCATATACTTTTGAGCTGATTTTTGGACTTTCTTATAAAAATTCTTAGCTCCGCTCACAAAATAGCAGTATAAACGTTTGCTAAACCAGTCAAGAGGTTTAATATCATTTGTTTTGTCAAACTGAAGTAGAAGCGAGTTTCTAAGGTGATTCTCCCTCGGATCTAAAGTAAGGTGTTGTTTGTGGAATTGATGTTTTCTCCAAGTTACATGAGCTCCTTAACTACCTAGAAGTAATTGCTATCAACAGTGACGTTTTGTCCTAGGCGGTGGACAGATGATTCTTTATTTGTTGATAGCTTGTGCTTTATCTTGTCCCCATTAACTATAACCGATATCGGCTTCGACTATCAGCAACCAGGTTCGAGAAGGCAAAGAAGAGCTAAGCTATCACGGTCTGGATAACTAGCAGCGCGCCCGGGATCGCAGAAGACGAAAGCTGCAATGTTTCAGCCAGATTCTCTTGACGGGTCGGGAGCGATAAATTCATTAAAAATTCTAAAAAAATAGTTATAACAAAGCACGTATATAATATCCTTCTTAACTATTCGCCGAAACAATAATTTTGCTACTCCAACTTTTGGGCACGTTGTGACAAAATATTTAATTTTCTATAATTTTTTTAGGAAAACCAAAAAAATAATGTTTCAAAATTGACAAGGACTCTAAACTCAAAGTCACACCCAATTTGGGGTGATAGGAATATGGAAAGTTTTCGCAGAAGCGGACTGTTGCCTTTTCTTATTATGTTTATAACTCTCCTTGCACACAAAAAGAATTTGAGCTAGGTACCTACTCGCATGCATAACTGTTTCGCTAAAAATAGAAAGGAACTAGAAAGCAAACCATCACGGTATTTTAAAGCAAGTCATGCATGACAGCTATTTTGATATTTACCTGTGCACATGGCAATTGTCAATATGAAATTCTACTCGTATCTTTTATTGATTGAAAAAGAGCCGACATTCAAATGTAAGCTATTCTATTGTCGTGGCAACTGATTTGGTGATACGGAAACGTTTGATGGAGATGTTTTCACTTGCTTGCATGAATTTTAAGAAATTTATTAACTTTTTGTATGAAGAAAGGTTGCTTTGGTGAAACTACTGCCAATTGTTGAAATGGAAAAGATAGAGATATGTCTCTCTATGTCTCAGTTGTAAGTGCGTTGGATACAAGATAAGTCGAGACAATGTCGCCAGTACTATTTAAAAATTCTTACAGCTGATTATTTCGGGCCCCTGGGGAGTATATGGTTCAAATTTCTAAATTCTAGCTCTGGCAAGTGGAATTGCAACTCGTTCCGCTTTTTAAATTAAGCAATTACATTGGACATGGAGTGACATAGTCACAGAAATCCTTTCAAGCACGCTAAATCTCATTTCAATCGTGCTCTCTTTGGTTCTTTTGTGTCCGTTACCTCCCTGACATTTTGTTTTTATACCCTATTTTAAGGGTATTCAATTCAATTCAATTTTTTATTTATTTCAATGTACATGTAAGACCAGGTCTTTTATAGTACTAACAATGTGTGGATACATAATCTATGGCAAAAACTTAAAAACAAAAATAAAAATAAAAAAATAAAAATATAGGAGTAGAGAAGTGTGAGTATAGGAGAGCTAGGTAGAATTGGAGAGATAGATAGAGATAAAGGAAACAGAGAGAGAATAGTAAGTTAGAAGGAAGTAGGTATATACAATTATACATATGGAATTATGTTCATTGGCGCTGTTGAGATACATGCTTAAATATTCTATTTTTAAATTGGTTAGAGGAACTTATTTGCTTAATATCAGTGGGTAGTGCATTCCAAAGCTTAGTGGTCCAGACAAAAAACAGCCGTGAAGTGTGAAGGTATTGGCAGGTTGGGGCAATAAGGTTTAAGGTTCGCTGAGATTGTGCAAATTGCAATTTATCAAATAGATAAGTAGGTGTTTTGGTGCTTATTATCTTTTGCTTAAAAATAAGGTTTCTCGCTTTTAGAAATTGGTTTAATGTGCAGCCTAATGCAAGTAAACTGAACTGTGAGATATGATCATATCTGCGAAGACCATATACGTACCGAACTGCATTATTAAAAGCAACCTGAAGTTTGTTTTGTTTTGTGGTATATATTAATTTTGACGCATAGTTTGTAACATACCTTAATATTCCCCGTAGAGCCCTAAAAGTTACTATATTTATGATCAGCATCGATAGTAATGTCGATCTAACCATGTCCGTCCGTCCGTCCGTCTGCAAAAATTAGGCCTTTAAACTGGACCTACAGAGCTGAAATTTTAACCATATACTCTCTAGGGTCCCGAAATAATCAAGTTTAAGGATTTTTGAAATCCGCCCACAGACACACCCACAAACTCAAAAAAAATTTTTTTATCGAAAAAATGGAATTTTGAGCTAGAAAGCTGTTTTTTTTATACCCTATTCTAAGGGTATATTAATTTTGACGCATAGTTTGTAACATACCTTAATATTGCCCGTAGACCCCTAAAAGTTACTATATTTATGATCAGCATCGATAGTAATGTCGATCTAGCCATGTCCGTCCGTCCGTCTGTAGCCAAAAATTAGGCCTTTAAACTGGACCTAGAGAGCTGAAATTTTAACCATATACTCTCTAGGGTCCCGAAATAATCAAGTTTACGAATTTTTGAAATCCGCCCACAGACACGCCCACAAACTCAAAAAAACAAAATTTTGGAAAAAATCGAATTTTGAGCTAGAAAGCTGAAATTTTGTATATATGATCTATGACTCCTAAAACTGCTCGGGATAAAAAATTTTCAAAATCCGCCCGCTGACACGCCCACAAATAAATAAAACAATTTTTTTATACCCTATTCTAAGGGTATATTAATTTTTGAAAATCCAAAGTTTGAGCTAGGGAGCTGAAATTTATAATATATACTCTCTATGGGCCCTTTATGCTCATGTGTAAATATTTTTAAAATCCGCCCACTGACACGCCCACAATTTTTTTTTTTTTTTTTTTTAAAATTCAAAGTTTGAGCTAGGGAGCTGAAATTTATAATATATACTCTCTAGGGGCCCTTTATTCTCATGTGTTATTTTTTTTTAAAATCCGCCTACTGACACGCCCACAATTAAATAAAACAATTTTATTGAAACACCCAAGTTTGAGCTAGGGAGCGTTTTTTTTTTGATAAAATCCTTTAAATGTTATATAACAAAATACTCGTATGTAGAGCGTTCTTAACAATTCAACCATACTTAGACTTTTGTCACGCCCACTTATGAGGGATAGGAATAAGAATAGGGTATCCAACAGTTCGCCCAAGCGGACTGTAGCCCGTCCCTATGTTTTTATATACGATCTATGACTCCTAAAATTGCTCGGGAGATAAAATTTTAAAAATCCGCCTACTGACACGCCCACAATTAAATAAAACAATTTTTTGGAAAAGTCAAAGTTTGAGCTAGGGAGCTGAAATTTATAATATATACTTTCTAGGGGCCCTTTCTGCTCATGTGTAAATATTTTTTTCAAAATCCGCCCACTGTTTTTTTTTTTTTTTTTTTTTTGAAAATCTAAAGTTTGAGCTTAGGAGCTGAAATTAATAATATATACTCTCTAGGTGTCCTTTATGCTCATGCGTACATTTTTTTAAATCCGCCTACTGACACGCCCACAATTAAATAAAACAATTTTATTGAAAAACCAAACTTTGAGCTAGGGAGCGTTCTTTTTTACAAAAGCTTCGTTTTTTTTGATAAAATCCTTTAAATGTCATATAACAAAATATGTAGAGCGTTCTTAACAATTCAACCATACTTAGAATTTTGTCACGCCCACCTATGAGGGATAGGAATAAGAATAGGATATCCAACAGTTCGCCCAAGCGGACTGTAGCCCATCCCTATGTTTTGTTTTATATTTTCCCTACCAGTAAGTAAACATGGGTAAAGGCGCCAAAATCCTTGCGCTAATACACTAACCCAAACACAATCGAGTGTGTTAACACAATGAATTAGCACTGACTCAGTTTTGCGCTTTGGCACAATGAGGTGAGTATTAAACAATACATCGACTGGTTTTGAATGCATACATATTGGATTTGTTTTATTCTTAATTTTCTGTTTTTAATAAATATTATATGCTTTTTTATAAGTTAATAATTTTGCTTTTATTTAGAAAAAGAAAAAAGATCCTCACACAAGTAAGTCAGGCAGATACATTCTCAAAATTCTTTAATTTTCTTAGCACCGAATAATATTTAAAAATTCCCTTTTGTGCTAGATAGGGTACAACAAATTCAAATTCGATATAACATACTCATCAACTCAACTGCACCAGAACACACCAACACAGTAAGAGTTTCAAGTAATCAACCCTTTTGCACCAGTCAGCGTACCAGTAACTCACCTGTGCCATAACACAAACACACTAAAAGTAACATCAAATCAACCCATTTGCGCAGGTAGAGTATAAATGTAAGAATGTAACCCAATTGTAACACAGACACTAAAATTTTCATCAAATCAACCCTTTTGCACCAGTGAACTGTACTCAATAGTAGCTGAACGGAGACCATTTCATAGACAGCTACGGTCAAGATTTGACACCGTTTCTGTCCACTTTCTACTTTTTTTTTTATATATTTCGGTCCATCTTTGTAACTATGTAAATAAATATGTTGGGGGCTGTTTTCCTTCCAATTGGTTCGGCGCGGAGCGCTGAATGAAGTGTGAGAATTCCTAAGTGGTTTGTTCAATTTGAAAAACTTCTAAATGCAGAGACGAAATTCAGTGTAATGCGATATGATAAACATTAAAATGTAAAATTTCGTGTCTGTTTAAACGTAAGGCTGCGGCCACGCAGTGAGCGACGAGCGATCGAGCGACGAGTCTGAGCGATGGGTGGCCATTTACTGAGCGAAATCGCTGAGCGACTAGTTGCAAAAATGCCATTGTCAAGTGAAGTTTGTCGTTGTCTTTTAATTGAAAGTCGCGTTCATATTTATAGAACTATTATAAGAAGGAGAAAACGAAGTGTTGGTATACATCCAATAAACCGATTTTGGCAATACTGTCGTATGTCAGTACCAACTTTTGATTTGCTGTTAGAAAAAGTTCGACCAAGATTAAAAAAACAATGGAAAGGAATTAGTGCGGAACAGCGGCTAGTTTTATTACTAAGGTTTGTTTTTATTTATTATTCTTTATTTTTATTTTTTAGTTTTGACAAAATAATATTCTGAAAGTCGTTTCTTATTTCTATCGAAATCGTCAAATTTTGTCATAAAGGGCAAAAGACTTTTAAAAAATTGAAGGTCATCGTTATCCTCTTCTTTTTTGTCTACCTCTTGCTTTAAAATATTAAGTTTTTCTTTTTAGAATTGTAAAAATTCAGAGTCCAAATTGATTGTTGCCGCCCTCTTCTTTTTATTTTTTGTCAAATTATGGGAGCGATCAATATGAGAAATGAGTTAAAACGATATTTTTGGGAAATCGGACATTGAACAAAAAACACTACTGTTATTAAAAATTATTTAAATAAAAACTTACTTAAACAATTACAAATGTTTCCAACTTTTTTCCATTGCTTTTCAGTGACATTTTTATTTTTGTAATCTTTGTTCCTGTCCTGCCATAGAACTGGGCGGTTTTGGACAGCTGAAATTAAACTTTCCGCTTTTATTTTATACATCGACTTACTTCGTCGCTCAGCGATGAACTAAAAAATTAAAACAGATTTGATTGCGGAGCGACGTCGCTCAGTCGCTCAAAAAATTCGCTAGTCGCTCAGGGCTTGCGTGGCCACCCCCATACGATTTCATGTGTTTTAATTTGTTTGCGTCGCTCAGCGACGTGTCGCTCAATCGCTCGTCGCTCAGTCGCTCACTGCGTGGCCGGGGCCTAAGGCCGCAATATATGCCCCATATTTGATTAATGTTCCCGAAAAACTACTAACATTTTGAAATCAAATACATAATTCGCCCGCAATTAACACAAAAAAAGAAAACAAAAATGTCGTTTATAACAATTATTGTTTAAATTAAGTAATAAACAAGACGAACGAAGACATCATCTCGACAAAAGCGATTTCTTCCTTTGCCACAGATATATAGAGACAGAGACAGGAATCGCGGAAATAAGATCGTTCGATCGTTTTCATGTTACATGATCTGAACCCAGATTTTCAATTGTTTGGCAATGAAAATGTCAATACAATGTTGGCAAACGAAAGTCGTCAAACTATATAAGGAATTTCTTGGGGCTATAAGTGTTAATTCAATTTCCTTCTGAAAATTTGGTAACATTATAAGATATACAGGTTTCATTAAATGCTATAGTAACAAATTTTGCATATAATTTTCCAAACTTCACTTACTGTGTCTGTTATAGGATGGATTAAGTCGTATGTATGTAATGATTAGCCTGCTCCCCTTACTTAAGGCACATGCCAGTAATGGTTGGATAAGATTTATTCAGTGGTTTATTCATAGTGCGGTTTAGTTCTTTCTATTCTCTGAAATTCCATATCACCTTATTAGCTCCAGATAGGAATCTTTAGTGATACAGAACGAAAGCAAAACAAATAGAAAATTCAATTTTAGTGGTGATGGTGAGTCTTTTTGTGTCAAATCCAATTTATTCTTCTATTTTCTTTCTTTTGCTGTAAGTTATTAAGAAAATGTCTTCGTATAACATTTCGTTTATATATTTTTTTGTAAAGGATAAAAACAAAATAATTGAATGAGCAGAACACTGCCAAATTAGGGAGTTTTTTTTGGTGTTCTCTGTATAAAGTCATTTTAATAAGCATAACATCCTTGTCCTTATCGTTATAGTCCTTCTTATATCGCCAAGTTTTTATGATTCACAGTCTAGAAAAATATTGTCTAGAAAATGATTGTAAATTATAATCGGATACAAATTATAGAAGCCGACCAAAAATAAAATTAAAGCAACGAGCTGAAATAGAATCGATATTAATCAGTGAAATGAGAAAGAACAACAAGAGGCAATTTGAATAATAGCGGAACTATTATAGGGCGCCAAGTCATTTCAGATGTATATTTTTATTTTTAAACTTCACATGTTGTAATGGATTGGGGAAGATTCAAGGTCAAATTCTTTCGCTTTTCCGAATGATTATCCAATTAAATCGTAAAAATTCAACTTCCTGATGACTTAGAATAAATTAATGAGTTCTAAATCCAAACTTGTGTGCAAGTTATAATAAGGAAATAAAAGTAAGGGACAATGTTTATGCTATGGCTTAATCGCTGTGTTGTGGCTGTTTCTTATGTCAGTTGTAGCTTCGGATTTCTTTGCAGGAGCTGGGGTAGATTAATTGGTATTTTCCGCCCATCTGAATATTCCATTCAATAATTTAATGATGCTTGAAAGCCTACAATGCCAATTTGAAAGATGAATCTAAAACCAATTTGAAAACAAAGTAATAAAGAAATTTATGCAATAAATAAGTAAATGCCTCGTGGACGGGAAATCGAATATATTAGTTTCTTACTTTAGTACTCTTAAGATAATACCAAAAGGTGAAGGGGCAATTGATAATAAATGAGAAACGGAGTTTAAGCGTAAATTTATAATTTTTAAATTACCTTTCCCATTGTGTCGCTTATCCAAACCCGGTTAATATAAGACTTCGTTCTTGTAATGGATGATTTTTTTAACGAGTTTGTTGCTAACTTGAATTTTTGAATAAACAGTCACATATGCAAAGTATATAAATTTGATACAGGGATATGATTGCATTTTTGGTCGTGAATGTGCCGTTTTGAAACTACCAGCAGCCTTTTGATTTAACCTCATTATTTTAATACAGGGTGGAGCACGAATCGTGCTACGAAAATAAAACGTAATAGCTTTTTTTTCTGTGTGAGTAATTTTTTTCTATTTGGCAGCTTACTATTTAGATTTATTAAAGTGAATGCTTGGGATACCGAAAGAGGATTGGATAGTGAAGCGGTACCATGCTTTGCAGTCCTTCATTTCCGTCCAAAGGGAATTTAGGTGGGAGTTTGGCGGTACTCCCCGGAGTAGATGGACCATTATGAGGCTGGAAAACATGCTTGCCGAATCTGGAAGCATCGCACGAAGACCGTACCATCAAGATTCCTACGTTCGGATTTAAGGCCCACTCGCGGCCAATCGCCAATTCAGGCAAATCCAAAATCCAAGCTTTTCGACTCGAAACTTATCGGCGCAAATTAGAGATAGCAGACGGTTATTACAACGGATAATTCATGATGACTTAAACTTGTTTTTGTATAAAGTCCGAATTGCAAACTAGTTAAACCCTCTATATTTGCATATTCGCCAGGAATCTTAGCAACAAATCATTGAAATGACTGAAAAAGAGAGCAGCTTGATAAATTGCTTGTGGTGCGCAGTTTGATCAAGGTGTTTTGTGGGGCCTTACTTCTTTGAAGAAAACGGTGTAACAGTAACTGTCAATGGGGACCGTTATTCAAAGGCGTTGAAAGATTTTTTTTACCTAAAACTGCGCCGAAGAAGTATCCGTTTAAACAGCATTTGGTTCCAGCAAGATGGAGCAACTGCACATATACATAGCCAGACCGGCTATGCAGGAGCTCCAACGAAAATTCCAAAACAAATTAATATCCAGAAACTCCACTTTCCGCTGGCCCCCAAGGTCACCTGGCCTGACTGCACCAGACTATTTTTTATGGGGTTATGTCAAGCAAGAGGTGCAAAAAACAAAGCCAAGGAATTTGACTGTATGGAAGCAGTCCATTAAAGCAATAATTAAGGCGATCCCGACTTCAACCCTTCAGGCCGCAATGAATAATTTTTTGATCAGGTGTCCTATATGCGTGGATGAGCATGGAGGTCATTTACGGTCTATCATCTTTAAAAACAATTAGTCATATAAAATACAAAATAATTTTGTATACAATAAAAAAAAAGAAATACATTGATTAAAAAAAAACTATTTAAATTTCTTATAGTAGCACAATTGGTGCGCCACCCTGTACCGGGAAAGTGTTACAAAAGTTTAAATTTCAATTTAATCGTAAGTTTATATTCATTTTAAAGTTTAATGATCTAAATTAATAATAATTAGAGCATATTTTTCAACTCACCAATTTGTAATTGTATTTAACTGGTTTTTGTATGTGGTATCTCTCAATTTTCCCGTTTGGTTTGTTTACATCAATTTCCTTTGTGTTGTTTTGAATGAACAACCATATTTCTTACAATTGCTACCACGTGAAGTGGACGGCTGAAGTTACAGCGCTGTTTCACGGTTCGCCACAACCGATCATCAGACTCCTTTTTCCTATGTGTGGTCTGTGTTTTTTCCTTTTATCCCAAAAATAGAAAGAAAAACTTGAATGAATAACAGGCGTTGGGCTGCCCAAGAAAATTAAAATAAATAAATGAACTGGATGAACTGAAACTCGTGGCTTCAATGGCATAGTGGATGAGTGCTTGCCTGAGAAGACGCTGGTCTAGGTTTGAATCCCAGTGGAAGTAAATGGATTTTCGGATAATACCCAGCGTGCGTGTAATGCTTATACTTAATATGTATGAATAGAAATTGTTTGCTAACATTGAATCCATAGATTACCTATAATACAGTGTCACAATAAAGAAAACCTGTATATAGACAACTTACAAAGTTTAATACTTTTGGTATTCAACAGACGTCCTTTACATGTTTAGGAGGTACATAATTGGTTACCACATCTTGCCAAATATTCTTTACTGTTGGTCTATTGAGGCGTCCTTGTGGTGCCAAATTATTAAAGATGCTATGAGCAGAGACCCGTTCAAGTTTATAAAGTAGAATATATATGTTTGTTATAACAGAATCCTTAACAAAAACAACAAGTGGGGTGAGTGCGACCCAGAAGTTCCAGACGATCAACTGCTCAGCGTGATATGAATATTATATGAATAAAAAACGAGGAGTATTATGATGAATAGGTTTGAAACAGAAAATTCGCATGCATTCAGCGGGTCTGTTAGTTATTACTAAGTATACAATTAATAATAAACTATGAAATTTACAAGATAACGCGAGAACTCAATAAAATCAGTGTTATATGATTCTTCTCCTTATTCATTATTAAAATGAAATACTATTGTTTTTTTACAGTTGTTTACCATTATAAAACAAAAACTGTCAGTTGTTTTTTGATAAAAAAAATTCTTTGATAAAAGTCACTGCAAGTATTTTGAAATGCATATTCGTATATGTTTGTCACCAGAACAAAATAGATTTACAAAAAAATGCTCAAAAAATTCTAAAATCCATATATTTTCATTCTTTTTGTGTTAAGAATAAAATAGCTGAATTAAATTCTATATTTTCTTCATATTTACTTGAAAAAGACTCGTTTGGGACCAGATCGAAGTGGATATATTTTTTTATACGCGAGATATGTACCCTGAATTGTTCACCAACGTACTAATGTAAGTACGTTCCTAAAACACATTTGAGAAACATAAATTACGATTTTCATTTTCGGACTTATAATAATAATATTCCCAATAGTGGGAAGTTAATCAGTCTTTTTGTTAAAACAGAAAGACGGCTGAACCAGTATAATTTTATATCTGTTAGATCATACACGTCGATAATGACTAAAACGAAGTCGATATCATTTTTATACGCGAGAAACCGTGAACGATAAACTCTTCACGAATTACCACATGCATACACACATACCCACACACATACCTCTTCTTAAAAACGTTGAAAAAACATAAAGGACGTCATTTCAAGTTTTTTACCGGACATAAACTGATGAGCGCGCCGTCTGACTGCTCCTGGGTACTTAGCATGCGGAACTGCGCGTGACAATCGTACCAATGGCGCTTCTTTATAGAAATTAAGGGCATGAAGAATCGGACTCGTACATGTGATTTCAGATAATACAGAAATATATCTAATAAATTTATATTCATACTGTTGAACCAGAAATATTGAAAATTCAAATCTGGCGCCTTCTAATTTTCCAGTCCAGATATTATATCTGCATAAAATATGGGGAAACTGATAAAAGCTTTCACAATTAACACAAGATATTCCACTTCTGAGAATATTAAAACCCCCAGCAATAAAGGCTTACAAAATTCGTTCTCTAAGGCAGTAACTGTTGCACACACATACTTTTTCAGAATGTCGATTTCGCTCGTTTACAACTAAAATCATCTACTTACAGTCGAAAGTGAAGATTCCAGGTTGACATTCGTTCACATAAGTTTAATTAAATCATATCTTTCATTGCTTTATTACTCATTTCAGGTTATTTCAGTAATGTCAAACTTCTTAAGCAGACACCATTGTGTCGTGCCAAACTTTAAGGTTGAAAGCCGAGTAATCGATAGATGAACTGACAGAAACGCGCTCGTTGAAGGCAATGTGGTATAAAAACTGGGTTTGTCTGCAAGAAATGTAAGGCGACTCTTCATTTCAAGCTTGAGAGAGAAGAGACTGAGATAACATTGAAATTCCATTTTTGTTATATAATAGATATACATCAATACCATACACCAACATGTTACCAGAAATAATACAACAACAATGCAAAAAACAAAATATTAACGTATCATTCAGAACGGACAACAACATACACAAAATATTAAAACCATAACCAAAACAAACAAAGAAAATTTAACCGGAGTGTATAAAATAAGATGTAATGACTGTGGAAAATTTTACATAGGATAACCAGGGAGAACTTTCAAAGACAGATTCAAAGAACATATACCTAAGAACAACACAAAATCAGCATATGCTCAACACTTAATAGACGACAACCACAATTACAATAGCTTAGAATTAAATTTAATACTACTACATATAAAACAGAAAGGTAAACAACTCGACGCAGCAGAAGAGTTCGAAATATATAAAGCACAGTATAGCCGTAAGCCCCAGCAGCTAGTGCCCTAACTCTAAGGTTGATATTGTAATTTTATTACATATTAATAAATTATAATAATAATAATAATAATATAAAGCACACAAAACAGAACGAGATAAACTACTAAATGACAAATTAACACTAAAAATAAACCAACTATTTGACACAGCCATTAACAGTGTAAGACAAAAAGAGACAAACATAAATAACATCAATAGCCCCACACCAGCACAACAAGTGGCCCCACGAACATAATACTCGCCCGAAGATGAAGCAGGAGCTTCGAAACGCGTCGCGAACGTAAAAACAAAAATAAAAAGTTTTGACATTTTTAAAAAATAATAAATAAAGATATAAATTAAGAAAACTTAAAGAAAATCTTTTATTCAAAAAAAATAGAAACTTTCAATTTCGGAATTTAAATAACGTCACGAGGTTTAAAAATCTAATTGATCTTAGGAAACATAGTCCTCGAATCAGATTTCGGAATGCTTTCAGTGCGTTTCCTCCAGTAATCGGTAATACTATTATGAAACTGCTATCTTAATAGCTTTTATTATATTTCACAGAAGAGATTTTAGTCTCTGTAGCTCATAATAAGACTATGCACCTTGAAATTGACGACGTATTCTGTTTATCGGAGTAATCAAAAAGCTTTTATAGTTTTGTGGTGTTTTTGTTTTAAGGTTTAAATAGAATTTCCTTGTATTCCTTGACATTATTTTCGGAACTGACGATTCCATAGCCTGCAATATCACCGTACTTAAATAACCGCTATAAGAATCACATTCAACGTTGCTTATTTTTACATTATTGTTAATATTGGAAGAATCAAAGCTCTCATTAATACCCAGAAATGCCACCGGAAAGAGTAAAAAACCTTTCGGGTGAGGTGAAATTTTCCGAACAGCACTGTTGGTCGGTGGTATCCATTTTATTTGACAATCAAAACGGAATTTATCTTTATAAATACATAAATCATAAATAAAACATCGATTTAAATAAAAAACATCGAAGTTTTGATAGTTAAGAACTATCGACACTATTTTATCAATACTATCGATAGTACTGTCGATGTTTAACGAACACTAGGTGGCACACAAAACTTCGCTTACATTCACCAAAGATGTTTTTATTGCTGGCATGTCGGTTTTAAGAGTGTCAACATCAGTGTTTGTGGTGACATTAGTGAGTAGGAGTTAGAAAACTGTAGTATTTATATCGGCGATTGCTTTATTAAATTCCGCGAATTTATTGATCTTCTATTTAATCACGAGTGTCTCATTTTATTAAATGTGAGAGATATTATGAATTCACTTTAGCTCTTTTATTTTTCATCCATTATTTCCAACATATTGCTGTCATCCACTGCAATTTTTTTGGGACTTTGTTGCTGTGAGTCAATGGTGGTTCTAGGTAGTTTGTGTTAAGTAGGTCGAGTTTTATGTTTGATCTGCACCACTCAGAGCTAGCCATTTCTCTAATTATGTTTGGGATAGATAAGATGATGTTTTGAGTGACACAAAAAGCAAACGAATTTTCGATTTAATCGTAGCACAAACGTATATGTAAAGTCATTGGATGTCAATTCAAAATTTGAGTTAATACGACTGGCACGGATTAAGAAGTCGATTTGTGTAAATCTAAAAATTAAAATAACTTAATTTGCTAGCCGGCGTCTTATAAATAATATTTTTTTTTCGGAAGAATACAATTTACTATAATTAATAGAAGCAACACTTATCGGAAAGCATCTCGGGTGCATAGGTAAGCATTATAGGTTCATCTTTCCAGATAAAAGATTTAAAAATAAAAAAAAGAGTTGTTTAATAGGCCGAAAGGAATTCAATACTGCAAAATAAAGTCATTTAATGATTTAATAAATAAAATGTATTCATATTACTAGAGGATCGATCGAAAAAAAGGTCAATACGCCTTTTTTTCATTTTCATTGGAAAAAAACAAAATAGTTTTACAAGTACCTACCTCCAGGGTTATCGACATGAGACTTCTGTTGCCTTTTTTGCGACTGTCATCCCCTTTCTTGCAACTTTCGTAGCTGTATTTGAAGTAAAATTAAGAATGTTCAAATTAAAATATCAGTAGTTACGGTAAATCTGTGAAAGACGATAACTATTATTTGCCACTACAATCTACATGCGAAGATCGCATGGATAGTGCTGACATTGAAGATAGTGAACCTGTCAAACCTAAGGAATATGTTCCTCCTATTATTGTTCTTAAACAAAAAAGTGAAGTGGTCAGATCTTTAATTGACAAACTAAATATTCATGATTATCTCCTTAAAAACATTTCGTTGGGCCAGAAAATCCTGTGCACAAGTTTTGAATCATATAACAAGATTGTGAGTGAATTTAAAACCAAATCCTGCGAATTTTACACCCACGAAAAGAAAGGTAATAGACCATTTAAAGTAGTTCTATCAGGCCTAGATCTTCACAATCCGGTCACATTAAAAACCGAACTAAATACGCTTGGTATTAAATGCATTGATGTTAAACCAATTGCCCTAAATTCAAATTTTAATTACATTCACTACATATATATTGTAAATATTGAACGTGGTTCAATTAAAATGAACGAGTTGCGCGCTAATTACAAACACGTGCTCAAAACAGTCGTAAGGTGGGATTTTAAGAGACAGCAACCTAACAAAATCACACAATGCCATAATTGTCAGATGTATGGCCATGGAGCTATGCACTGCCAGGTTAAAACTTTTTGTTCATCGTGTTCTGGGAATCACAAAACAATCGACTGTCCAGCACCACAAACAGCTTTAAAGTGTGCAAACTGCAGCGGAGCACACAAGTCGACTGATCCATCATGCGTTAGCCGTCAACAATATATTGAGATAAGGCAAAAAATTTCGTCACGTTTTAGAAATCATAATCATAATCTCCCCACAAAACCGGTTTTGATAAATCGGCCGAGAACCAGCCACGTCAAATTCACCATGGAGGATTTTCCACCACTCCAACAAAAGAGTGGCAATGTTGCTTCTCGTAATAATTCTCACCAACTTGCATTTAACCAAAACCATATTATCAAAGCTCGCTCAGATGACCCTCTTATTGTAACACCTTGTACTAGTGCAAATACACTTGGCTCTGAGAAAAACTGTAGCAGTAACTTACTCTTTTCTTTTGATGAAATTTCTTCTCTTCTTAATGATGTCTTGTCAAAATTAAGTTCATGTCGTTCTAAATCTGAACAATTTAATGTAATTACCACTCTTGCAGTGAAATATCTTTATTCAATATGATTGACATAAACCCAAAAATAATCACTTGGAACGCAACAAGCATTCAAAATAAAAAACATGAATTATTTGATTTTATGACCCATAACAATATTGACATAGCTTTATTAACTGAAACCTGGCTTAAAAATGAAAACAACTTTGCGAATAACAATTATGCAAGCTATAGACTTGATAGGCAGTCTTCGAAAGGGGGTGGGGTAGCTATTTTAATAAATAAATCAATTAAACATTTTGCCATTCCCGCTGTTAAGTTTGAAATTATTGAAGCTATCGGTATTGAAATAGTTCTACAAAATTCAACTAGATTTAGTATCTTTTCTGTGTATTTCCCCGGTGGAAATGGTAGCAATGAGAAGAAAACTAAGTTTAAAAGAGATATCTTAAAATTGTTTAGAAGAAATGATAATTTTTTAATCGGTGGTGACTTGAACTGTAGACATCAGTCGTGGGGATGTCTAAGGGCGAACTGTTGGGGTAATATTCTACATGATATTATTGCATTTAACAGATCGCTTACTTTGTTACACACTCTCGAGCCAACATACTTTCCAACTTGCGCGTCCCAAAATCCTTCAACTATTGACATTTTTGTTTCAAATAATGCATATCGTTTTTCGCAGCCCGTTATACTTAATGCATTAAGTTCTAATCACTTGCCAGTCTACACTTGCCTCCAGAATTCTGTTAGCCAAAATAATCTGATCCCAGTCAGTTATAACTATTCCGCTGCAAATTGGAATCGATATACGTCATATGTTTCTGAAAATTTAAACCAAAGTAGGTTATCTATTGATTGTATTACATCGGCGGATCAGGTTGATGGTCTAATAGATTCTTTTATGGAAGTTGTAAATAGAGCGGCTGAAGTATCTATTCCTAAGACCCAATCCTTTTATGCAAATCAACTTATATTGCCTGAATTTATTTTACGATTGATTCGCATGCGCAATACAGAAAGAAGAAAATGGATTCGGTTTAGACTAGTTATTTTTAAGAATAATGTTAAGATTTTGAACTCTAAAATAAAGAACGGGATCGACAATTTCAGAAATAAAAAATGGAATAACCTCTTATCTAGTTTTGATAAGGGATCTAAACCTTTTTGGAAGGTAACAAAAATCACAAAGAAAAAAAGTTCAAACATTCCGCCTCTTCGAGTCAACGACAATGTGCTTGTTACTCAATTGGAAAAGGTAACCGCACTGGCTGACTGTTTTTGCCAAAACCATATAGTATCTTCTCATCTCAGTGATATTGTCACTGAAAATACTGTCCAAGTTAAGCTTACTGAGCTCAACTCCTTACCAAGTTACGTAAATCGTAACAACTTCTTTAAAAACAGCACAGTGAAGGAGTTGATTAAACAACTAAAATCCAAAAAATCATCTGGGCTTGACGGAATTAGCAACAGATTACTAAAAGCCTTACCTTCAACAGCAACCAAATATCTTACAATGGTTTTCAATTGCTGCATGATGCTTTCGTATTTCCCTAAAGATTGGAAAATAGCAAAAGTTGTAGCTATCCACAAACCTGGTAAAGCAAAGGATAATCCTAATAATTACAGGCCTATTAGTTTATTAAGTACAATTAGTAAACTGTTTGAAAAGCTTATTAAACAACGATTGTTAAATCATATTGAGGATGCAAACATATACCCTAATGAGCAGTTTGGTTTTAGAGCTGGTCACTCCACAAGCCATCAAATTTTAAGAATTAAAAATCACGTTAAAAGTAACCTTAATTCAAAGTTATCGACTGGACTTGTACTTTTAGACATTGAAAAAGCCTTTGACACTGTGTGGCACCAGGGGTTGATTTACAAACTTATAATGTTTAATTTTCCCACTTATCTGATTAAGTTAGTATGGAGCTTTTTACTTAATAGAAAATTTGCTGTATACGCAGGCAGTGTAAAATCGTCTCTATATAATATAGTAAGTGGTGTTCCGCAGGGTTCTGTGCTGGGACCCATACTTTTCAACGTTTACATGTCCGACTTGCCGCCTTTGGACATAAATACTAAATTAGCTATGTTCGCTGATGACACAGCCCTTTTTTCGTCTAGCGTATTGCCTCAAGGTGCTCTCGAAAGTCTACAATGCTCACTGAATATCTTACAAACTTTTTTCCATAAGTGGAAAATCAAGGCTAATCCTCAAAAATCACAGGCAATCTGGTTTTCTCGTCGAAGAAAAACAGATTTTTTGCCACAAACAATGTTACAGCTAAACTCTGTCGATATCGCTTGGTCTGAAAGCTGCAAGTACCTAGGTCTGACACTTGACAAGAAACTGACTTTTGAGAAACATATTGCCAACACGATAAACAAAACTAACCTTGTAATAAGAATTTTATACCCTTTCATAAATCGCAAATCAGGTCTTAGCATGCATAATAAAATTTTGATATTCAAAACTATTTTCCAGCCTATACTCACTTATGGTGCTCCAGTGTGGTTTGACTGCGCTGAGACCCACTTAAAAAAGATTCAAAGAGTGCAAAACAAAATATTAAAATTAATGCTAAATTTGCCATGGCATTTTTCAACAGTAAGGCTTCATGATAAGGCTAATGTTAGACAAATTAAGCTTGTACTATATAATTTACAAGACAACTTTTTTAGTAGATGTTCGTCTTCTGATAATGAGCTAATTCTTAATCTCTTAAATTAGATATTTTGTTTATATCACATTTGGGTTTATGTGCAATATTAGTTTTTAAGTATCATGTAAGGGTTTTTTCTTGTAGCTTTTCCCTTAAAAAAATTATTTCTTCTCATTTAAACTATAGTCATTTTAGTATTAAGAATATTGAAGTTGTAAAGAATTTAATTTTCTATATCTCTTAAATAAACACATATATGTAAATGTAAATATTATCGGACTGCAATAAAAGTATTTGAATTTGAAAAAAAAAAAAAAAAAAAAAAATTTAAGCTTTTGCTGTCAAAATTGCAAAAAAAATACTGGTAAGGTGTTTTGGGCACAATTTTGTTAAAAGGATTTTTTTGGCACAAGCCAGGCGATCTATCAAGCAAAAGAATTTATTTTTGATAAAAAGACATTATTTTCTTTAAACTAGACAGACATAACGAACGATCAAATTTAGAGTGGCGTTAGTTCAATTATTTCTAAGCATCTTTTTCTAAAAGGTTATTCTAAAAAGTTTAGTGAATAACACCGAATTATATAGGGTGATTTTTTCATCATCTGGATTTTTAACTGTCAAAAAACTTATAGACCACTTAAACCGAAGTCGTGGTCAACATTAAGATGAAATAATCTTTTAAAAGTAAATGGCAAGCATTCATTTATCAACTGCAACACAAATTTTACACACTCTTGCAAATTTCCTGTATTTTTATTTGACAGTTAAAAATTAAGCGCTTAAAAAATCAACCATTATAACCAAATTAAAAGAAATCATAAATAGAACAAATTGCCCATTTACATGAATGTATTTTGAATAAAACATATCCAAATTAATTAAAGATCATACGAAATATCTTTCAAATAAACTACACACTTGCAGTTGAATTCTCTTTAGTAAAAAACTTCGAACGTAATAAAAAAACATAGGGACGGGCTACAGTCTGCTTGGGCGAACTGTTGGATACCCTATTCTTATTCCTATCCCTCATAAGTGGGCGTGACAAAAGTCTAAGTATGGTTGAATTATTAAGAACGCTCTACATATTTTGTTATATGACATTTAAAGGATTTTATCAAAAAAAAAAACGAAGCTTTTGTAAAAAAAACGCTCCCTAGCTCAAACTTTGGTTTTTCAATAAAATTATTTTATTTAATTGTGGGCGTGTCAGTAAGCGGATTTAAAAAAAGGGCCCCTAGAGAGTATATATTATAAATTTCAGCTCCCTAGCTCAAATTTTGGTTTTTCAAAAAAATTCTTTTATTTAATTGTGGGCGGATTTTGAAAATTTGATCTCCCGATCAGTTTTAGGAGTCATAGATCATATATAAAAAATTCAGGTTTCTAGCTCAAAATTCGATTTTTTCGAAAAATTTGTTTTTTTGAGTTTGTGGGAGAATTTCAAAAATTCGTAAACTTGATTATTTCGGGACCCTAGAGAGTATATGGTTAAAATTTCAGCTCTCTAGGCCCAGTTTAAAGGCCTAATTTTTGACAACAGGCATGGCTAGATCGACATTACTATCGATGCTGATCATAAATATAGTAGCTTTTAGGGGTCTACGGGCAATATTAAGGTGTGTTACAAACTATGCGTCAAAATTAATATACCCTTAGAAAAGGGTATAAAAATAGGAATTGTATTAGTTAATCATGGAATTTTTCTGTCGATGATGGCTTTCAACTGCAAATTGTGCGAAAAAACATTTAAAAAAATACGTTACATTGTTTCATGGGTATTTAACTACAGTTAGCAAAAACAATACTTCTTAACTGTACATTTTGAAAAATTGATATTTGAGCACTATTTGGATGAAAATACCTCTGTGCTTTGTTTCCTACGGGTTTTCAGATAGTTAATAATTTTGTACATACGTGTATAGTGCGATTCGAAAACGGATTTTTTAAATCGTCTATGTTTCGCATGATCTAGCAGTGCAATGTATTTTTTATTGTTGCCATTTTTTTTAAATTTCTTTGAGGAGCTTCTTTCAATGATGTTGAATTTCTCTGAACATATTTTTGTTCTTAATTTCATTGTGAAATTCCTACCGACACCAATAGAAGAATTATAACCCAAAAAGGAAAAAATCATCCCAACAGATTTAATCAGACACAAATTTACGTTTGGATTGGTTCTAATATTACCTATTTTATCTGAGGTAGGATTTCTCTTTTTACTGAGCAGCCGGCGGCTCACTGGTTAATACAATAAATATCAAGCGAGGGTTTTAATGCTGGAATCCCTTGAGATATACCCAAACGTTGTCTTACTGCCCCACCTCTTCTAAATATCCTGAAAACATTTGTGTAAAACAAGCATTAAACTTATCTTTCTGAAAAGTGAAAAACTATATCAAATACAGTTATTTGATTATTACATCCATCTACCTTATTCTAACTTTAATTTATGTATGCCGGAAGTGGGGAGTTATTATGGTAGGCTAGAATAATAACAGAATATAAAGTGGTTGGTTTACCAGGACTTATCACATGCTGAATCCAATACAATTTTCGTTTTTGCTGATGAGAGTATTTTTTGTACTAAACCAAGAAATCAGAGATATGCGAAAATAATAATGCAATCAAAAGTTAATACATTTAGGGAGACATATCATTTCTAACTGCCACGCACATTGATTTTTAAGCAATTTGAATTGAATTTCCAGTGTCGGCTCAGTGGTTCCTCAGCGAGCGGTTCCATGTTCGAGTCCCATCCACGAAAACCTAAAAAAATAATTGAATCACAAAAATATAAAAGAATTTGGTAAACAGCTGGAAAACTTTGACCTTGGGCATGTTACAAAATACAACAAACAAAACAAGTGAAATAAAATCAATCCAATATTACATTGTACTTCAAGACTTTGTACATAATGTTTTGTACGCCTCTGGTAATAGCTGAATTATAACGCAAATATGTCCTTGGAAACACCCAATATATGCATGTTGGTTGAGTTGTCGGGAGGAAAAAGGAACAAATCACATATAAGCTCGATTCATTGACAGTATTGAAATTTAAATAAAAAGTAACAAAGTGAGAAGACTTGACAACGCTAAGGAGATGCGAATAACACCACTTAGTCATATTGTTATATAGTTCGCATATTACTTTGGGAAATCTGGTCGATTACTATTTTGTTATTTTTTTATTGCACTTATAATAATATAAGTATCCCTAGTCGCTATTTTTTACTCCCTAATTTCATCGATCGGGATATAACTGCTGCGAAACTGGAGACTGCATGCAGGTCACTCTGGTTAGCATCGGCATATCTCGCCCACGACCACTTGGGGCCTCTCCCTGGTGATAACCTGGAGAGACTGATCGAAGAAGCAAGGAGGCAGAAGGCTGAACTCATAATCGGTTGCGATGCTAACGCACATCACACCGTATGGGGCACCTCGGATATCAACAACAGGGGTGAGTCATTTTTTGATTATATTTGAAGCACCAACCTCATTGTATGTAACATAGGTAATGAATCCACTTTCATTACCAAAAATCGACAAGAAGTCCTTGATATTACTCTTGTCTCCGATACCATCAACGACATGATAACGGGTTGGAAGGTCTCGGCTGATCACTCCTTCTCTGATCACCGTTATCTTCAATTCAACCTTAATGTTGATCCTCCCTGCCAACTTATTATTCGTAATCCTCGGAAAACCAATCGACCCAAATACAGAGAAACTCTTCGCGAGCTAGTTACCTCTGAACTTTTAAGTTCACCCTGCAACTCTTCCGAGCTCGACTGCAAGGTCAATCGGCTTTCAATAAAGCGATGTCCGCTTCCTGTCCCCTCATACGATCCAGGGGAAAGAGAAAGCCACACTGGTGGACCCCGGAATTGGGACCACTTAGAAATAATTGCAGGAAACTTTGCAACCGCGCTAAAAGCTCGAGATCACTTACTGACTGCGACTCCTATAAGGAAGCCCTCAAATTATATAAAAAAGGGATAAGGAAAGCCAAAAGAATATCCTGGAGACTCTTCTGTGGCAAAATAGAAGAATTCTCTGAGGCATCAAGGCTAAGAAAAATCCTAGCTTCAAATCCAACTATACCCAGCTGTCTGAAGAAAGCTGATGGATCTTGGACGACATCCAGCGAGGAATCGCTCAATTTGCTACTTGATACTCACTTCCCAGGTAGCTCCAACATTACCGGGTACACTGATCTGAACAGATCACTGGCACAAGTGACTCATTCTCAAGGTCTGATTACAAGGGACAAGCTGCATAATACCTGCCGAATTACAAATGTCTTCGGATATCATCACACCAGTACTGGAGATGATTCTGAATAGCTGCTTAAAAATGGCATACATTCCTCAGGCTTGGAGAGAAGTGAAAGTGGTATTTATACCAAAAGCCGGGAAATACTCCCATGTCAGCCCAAAAGATTGAGACCTATTAGTTTATCATCATTCCTCCTTAAAACGCTGGAGCGACTGATTGATATCCATCTCCGAACCAATATAAATACGCAACTTCTATCTGCGTCTCAACATGCATACTGTAAAGGTAAGTCAGTTGAAACCGCCCTTCACTCTCTGGTACGCACTATTGAATACTCCCTTCATCACAAGGAGTACACTATGGTTGCTTTTCTAGATATAGAAGGCGCCTTTAACAATGTGAGCACATCTGCAATCACAAATGCGCTGACAGCACTGAATGTGGATGGTTCGCTTGGTGAATTGATCAATGTACTGCTCACAAGTCGGATTATCAACTCAAAACTGGGCGTTTCATCCGCCAGGAGGTCTATCAGTAGAGGCACACCGCAAGGCCAACGCACAGCAGGTTTGTGCATAAGCGGAGCACTCCGAACCACCCCCTCAGCAGTACTAGATATTCTGCTACATCTGTTACCCCTCGAAATTTTCAGTAGGCAAACAGCAGCCTGTTCTGCTGTCCGCCTTAAGGCTACCTCGCAGTGGGTTAACAATAATATTGGCCACACCATCAGACTCATTTGAGTCTCTACCAGGAAACATAGACTACACCAATTACAGTTCGGAAAGAACTTTCAAGTTACCATATAGTAATACGTGTCTAGCGACTAAGCACATCTGGCCAAAGCTGGACCTGCGACGCTCTAAGAGTCTGATCTAACTAAACCGACTGCATATTAGCTCCACTATAGGTGCCATTACAGGGCACTGTCTGATAGGCAAGCACGCATCGAGGCTTGGCGTTTATTCGAACGATTTCTGCAGAAGTTGCTTGGACGATGAAGAGCAGGAGACTATACTGCACTTGTCCTGCTCTCTCCCATAATAGAAATCTTTATCTGTTAGATTTCTTGCTTAATGATCTTAATGTCTTGGCTAACGCTGACGATAGAAGTCTATCGCGCTTCATAAGAAGCTCAAAATGGTTTAACTAGTAGCGGGAGACACCCCTCGATCCATGTGGCATCATAATGGACCTAACTTTGGTCTAAGTGTGTCGGCCTTACGCTGACAGCCACTTTAACCTAACCTAGTCGCTATTAGTAGTGTATTTGTCTACTGATTGGAAGGTCGAGCATTCCAATCCCGGCCAAGTACATTACTTTAAGTCGAATACTTGAAAACTTGATATCTCTAAGAAACTAGGACACCACCCGTGGATAAAAACCCTACAACTGCACCAAAACATTTCTTTTCTATTTTTCTATTCTTTCTAAAAGCAAGTAACGAAAAGCATGCAATGAAATACACCATTGCTAGGTCCTGCTTGCTGTTAAACACAAATGCTTGCGCTTTGTTCTGTTCTGTTCTATGAGGGAACTTGAAAATTTAAACAAAGACCCCTTTAATGTAAGCCAATTATGTATGTAACGGCGTTTTTATAATTTTATGTAGATTATCTTCTCTTCAAATGGGACAGTTTTACTTATTTACTTATGCATTGAGCCAAAAAATCCGCCTCATCGCTGAACAGAATTTTTCCATAAAACAGCGGACTTAATGCCAGTTGAAACACCAAAATTTCGAAATAAACGCTGGCTTCAATTCTTGCACGAGCTGGAACTTGAGAGCCTTTAAACCAAGATCTTTTCGTCAAATTTTCGATAAAGTGGAGAAACAAATTTGATTACAATGCTCATATCTGGTCTGGGCATCAATAACCTATTTGGAGCTACAAGACAGAATTCAATGACATCTGCCTTTCGTTGTTTTATCGGAATTATGGTGGAAATATCGATAAGAGTGCTTAAGCAAATTAGATAGTTGCATTCCCTCGCAAGAACATTTCAAACGCAATACCTGACATGCTAGGAATGCGCATCAGTTCACCTTCAAGTCTGTATTCGGATGTACCGGGCAATTCAAAGAGCCTTACCGAACTACAAGGGACGCTCTAACAATCCCGTTGTTTTTGCATTTTAATTTACAAATATTCAAAACCAACGTGCATAGGCATCTCACCCTGTGCTCTAATTCCCCACTTCCTGCGCGTTACTTAATTATAAAGGTGCTCAAAAACCCTTTACTTACTTAGTTACTTAGGTGGTGCTACAGTTCAGGCTAAAATTGGTCTCTACTAACAAGCTGCTACAGTTAGCCCGGTCTTTAGCTAACCGCCTCCAGTTGTGAACTCCGGGTTTGACTCAACGACATATGGGCCGGGTATTTGTGTCTATCCGCTAGACATCTAAGACGACTGGTGCGCAATTTGTTGACTTGGTCGATGTCGCTGTCTGTCAGCTCGTATAGTTCTTCATTAAATCTTCTTCTCCAAAGCTCATCAACGCAAACGGGACCGAACATTTTTCTAAGAATTCTTGTCTCGAAGCGACCGAGGGTAACTTCATCTGCTTTTCATATACGCCAAGCTTCAGCGCCTTAAAGGAGGACTGGGATGATCAAGGTCCTATACTGTATCTCCTTAGTTCTTCGCGATAGGCTTCTACTACTCAATTGCTTTATTAACCCAAGAAACAGTGATAGGCGAGAGATATTCCTCGTTTAATTTCTGATGAGCTTTTGTTTTGAAAATGTATAGCATAGTCGAGGTTGACAAAATCCCTTTACTACCTCCCTTTCCCTTCCTGTTTTTTTTTTTTTTTATAATTTGCTTACGCTAAAGGGATTTTTTCTGTTGTTACAGTACCCTTATAGTGCGTAACACAGCGTAAGCATTTGTGTTTAACAGCAAGCAGCACTATCGCATTTCATTGCATGCTTTTCGGTGCTACTTACTATTAGAAAGAATAGAGAGATAGGAAAGAAGTGTTGGGTGCAGTTGTAGGGTTTTTCTCCACGGGTGGTGTCTAAGATGCTTAGGGAGATTACGATTTCATGTATTCGATATAAAACAATGGACTTGGCCGGGATTCGAACGCACGACCTTCCATTCAGTAAGCGAATACACTACTACTGCACCTGTTGCCACCCGCAACTGTTGACAGCATTTACTTGGTATTGCCCTAATCTATCACTTATCCCATTTTGGCATAATATTCAATTGTGAAATTCAATTAGCTGCATAAGATAAGCCATAAGCTTTAGAGGTAACACTCATCAAAAATCATATTTATAAAGAGATACTTTGAAGAGCCAACAACTCCCAAACAAACAAGTTTCATTACATTCATTGAAATAAACTGTCTAAAACCAAATCAAATGTGCACATTCCTATGTACCTACCTACTTCGGTGCACGTACATAGCAAGTCTATCTCGTTCCGAACATTTACAAATAAACACAACTTTTGAACAAGGTAACCGTCTATAACCACCATAATCCAAAGTTTTAGAGTTATTCGATGTCCAAAAAGTTTTTCCGAAATATCACTGTTTTGGGCAAGAGTAACTTTTCTGGCATTCCTTCGAACACTTTTCCTGATAAGACCCCTTACATCGCTTTACATTACTTCCCTGAAATGTTATCGTTGGCAACTTTTATTTGACAAGCATATGAATGAATAAAGACTAAATTAGAACTCGCTCGACGACTCATTGCCCTAACGATTTGGACAAGGAAACGGTTGCCTGCAATAATAAAATGTAAATTTTCCATCCAATAGAAAGGAAAAATTGAGCAACAAATCTACATAAGTACACACATCGACGGATCTGCCTTCGTACACTCTGGCACATTTTATCGAAAACCATTTTAACAAAAGATTTTTGTTTTTATTTTTAGCCATTTCGTCCTTTCTGAAAATGCTTCTGCAAACAAATGAAATAGAAAAATAACTTCGTTAACTACCCCACGGATGGTGGAACTTATTGTGTATCTTACACCAAGTCCAGGTGATGGTTGGTTTGAGTGTAAATTAGAAACCGAAAGTGTTTTACCACGCCGTTTAAGGGGAGATACCGATCTACTAGGTGCTGAAATCACACTTTAACACCACTATCCCGTCGATGTTATCGATAATACCTTGGATATAAAATGTTCGATACAGACTTAACACTACACCCAGGAGTATCTTAAAGTAAAGTATCTTCAGAAGTAGATAAATACGAAAAGGCAAAAATGGCTTTTCAAATTAAGGAATATTCGTTCTATAGTACATTTTTGTGGAGGTGGGTACTACCTCCGCCACTAAAGATCCTTAACTTGGTGTATTGTATTAAGGTTTTGTTGTCCAAGTGAATGCAAACCATGGTGCGAATTTAAATAATTGAAATTGTTCGAAGAAGTTTGTATTTTTATTTTATGCGGGTAATTCCTGCGCGATAATGTAATGCTAAATCCCGAAAGTATTCAGCAAGTGATTTTATTCCTTTTTATGTTACGCCATCATTGGAAGGAGCAAATGAAGGAGGCAATATACAGTTTCGAGGTATTTTGTAAGGAGTACGGGTTTGAAAGGGTAAAGGGTCACTGGTTGATGGAGACGACGCAGATCTTCTTCAAGAGATAAGGATTATTCACATAACAATTTCTCTCCTGCCAAATTACTAGTAATATAAATTCCCAGAAGAAAGGGAAACTTTCTTCAAAATTTGTTGAAGTTCTCCTTTCATTTTTTTTGTTGGTATTTGTTTAAGTACTTTTTTATTAGCTTAGCGACAAGTCGACATCATTAAGTGACAATGGAAAAATGCTTGCCTGTTTTTGAATAAACTAAGAGGTTTTTGTAAAATTGTTTACGAGCTGATACAAAATTTGCTGTTTTTTTTCTGTCGAATTGGAAATGAATATATGATATACTTTTGGAAATAAAGGGATATATCCATGTGGCTTACACATATGAAAACATAGTGAGACCAACAAAGAAGAAAAAGTTAAAACTGAATAAAAAACTACTCTCAGTATAATAGGCCGATAAATCAAAAAATGCCATTTCGAGATAACGCTATCAAAAAACTTCTACATAAAACTTTTGTTTTGTAACTTATCACACTTAATTGCATTTTATTGTGCTGAAACTTAAGTACAAAAACAAACAATAAACTTTGAAGTTTTAACAACGATTTTTATTAAACTATTTTCATTCATATACAAAATTCGTTTTTACACCCTATTATAAGGGTATATTAATTTTGACTAATAGTTTGTAACATACCCTAACATTGCCCGTAGACCCCTAACAATTACTATTAATGCCGATGTAGTTATGTCCGTCCGTCCGTCCGTCGGCAATAATTAGGCCTTAAAACTCGAGCTGAAACTCGAAAACTCTCTGGGCCCGAAATAATCCCGTGTAAGAATTTTTAAAATTCGCCCACAATATAATTTTTTTTTTTTTGAAACATCGAATTTTGATCTAGAAAGCTGAAATTTAAAATATATTGTGCTTAGGGGCCCAACATGCTCGTGTGTTAACATATAAAAATATACTCTCTAGAGGCCTTAAATCGTCATGTTTAAATATTTTTAAAATCCACCGACTATTTTAAAAAAAACTTTTTATATAAAAATCATTGTAAATGAACGTTCTATTCTTCGCAACGTATATAGATTAAGTCGTATTGAACAACACTTTTAAGGGAAACGCCAAAAGCTTTGTTTTTTCGATAAATTCTTTAAATGTTGTGTGACAAAGTATGTAGATCCTTGCGAACAATTCACCCATACTGAGGTTTTTGCCCCGATTCCTTTATGAGGGACGGGAATAGAAATAAGTTTTTAGTTACTTTCGAGGAAGTAAAAAAAAATTAAGTGTAATAAATAGATAAGTCGAAAATTTATGTATCTTTCTTACAGCTGAGAAAAAATGAGACACTGACATTTTTTTGGGTCAAAATAATTTAACAAAACTTTGATTTTGGAATTATTTTGTATTGTGTCTTATTGCTCTGAAACTATTTCAGCTTTGAGCTGAAAAGAATCTGCATTTTGTTGGAGCTCGGTTTAGCATTGGCAAATATGAGCTGCCCTCGGGAAAATTCCCTCGCCATTGTTTCAAATTAGTCCGTTTTTGTCCTGCCCTACTGGCCTGCATTCCACAGAAAAAATACGCATAACAGTTCTCTGGATGGTTACGGATATCGTGCGACCTATGAGTGTTTCCTGACTGACTTCGAGGGTATGTTCCTCTCGCTGTTTAGACGCGCACTTAAAAGAATTTTTTGAAGTAAAACTTCTTTACGCACGCTTGACTTGGGAGTAAGCTGGTGAATGCGACACGGAAGTGTAGACCAATGTTGACTTCCGGCGCAACGGAAGTGTAGACCAATGTAGACTTACGGTGCAATGGAAGTGTAGACAAACGTAGACTTCCGGCAATACCGAAGTGTACGTACACTATTTTGTTACAACCTTTCGGCCGAAAGGTTCGTGGAATGGGAAAACACCCTTGAATCTAATCAATAGAGGGCAATACTAAACTCATCATCTATCCAAACCGATCCAAAGGAGAACAGTTGCCGACAGATGGAATTTACCGGAAGTGAGTAAAGTCATTATGTCCATGAATCGCAGTTCAGTAGTTGGAAATATAGAGCGTCACCGTCATCGTCAGATTTTCAGGTCGGACGGCAAAAAACCAATGTTTGAGCTAGGGAGCTGACATTTATAATATAGACTCTCCAGGGGCCCTTGATGCTCCTGTGTAAATATTTTCAAAATTCGTCCACTGACACGCCCACAATTTAAATTAGATGGAGCGAAAGAAGTTTTACTTCAGTCGTGTGGTCTTAAGCACATTCATTTTTTTTTGGGAGGGGCTTATTCATAGTTTTGGAAAAATACGACAACTACCGCACCATTAGCCGTTTGTTTTCGAAACTTCTATCTTTATATAAAAGCATAAATTATACGATTTTTTTAAATTGAAGTCCTAACGCGTTTTAGAAGGTACATGTTTTTATGAATTATGCTTCTTTCATAAAAACTGTAACTCCCAAACCATTTAACATACTGATGTCAAATTTGATATATTAAAAAAGAACAGGCAATAAATGGAACCGTATCTCAGAATATTTTGATTTATTGAACCCGACGGAATTATTTTGAGAGGTTTTTAACTTAAGATAAGTCATCAAATCACCAGTGAACTTGTTGCTGCGAAAACTGTACTATTGAGCAGTATATTGTTTTCGGGTTACACGATATTTCATGATCTAATGAATAATCAGTGTTTCCATGACCTAGACAGAATGGACGTTCGTGCAATTATTCGGTAAAGGAGGGAGAAAAAATTCACTTCGTTAGGCACGGGCTGGACAAATTCAGTTTACAACCTTCTCGGAAAGAGCCTTTAAGACTAGGGTAGATAGAACAGATCAAGATCTTGAAGTACACTATTCGAGTGCAAAACTGGGTTGATACTATTTACCCTCTTACAGATACAGTTTTTCATATCCAGGCGAATGATATTTGTTCTCGTACTACCGACAGCATGTACCTTGCTGACAAAACAGAACAGCGACCAGTTAAAACTCTTAAAGAAACCGTTTTTCCCATTGGCATTATCGTACTGCAATTCGAGTTTGTTTTCTAACTATGTGGTTGGAGTACCATTTAAAATTCAAACAAAAATTGCTGATATGACACAATGGTCCGATAAACCTAGATGCGATTATACGTGTGTACCGTATTTTTCGGGGTGAGAGATAAAACACAAGTCCAACGAGTTGGCGGTCTTATGTTGTCCGGTATTCGTGTCGGCAAAGATATCTACATATTCTTCTTCTTTTCAGTCTGAGCATCTGCAATTGACCGACTAATCATCCACGAGCAATGCTATGTGTATCAAGTAATTGGGAATACGTCATTCAGTATTCGAAATTTGATGGCACATAACCTTATTGCTATCAATATGCGTTAGAAGTCCTAATTAGGTATATAAGGACCATTTATTTTGGGATAAAGTCCGACTCATTTTGTAAACTGAATATGTTTCTCCTCCACAACCTTGGAGGTAATCATTTATTTATTTATTTATTCATTTATTAGCTATAATAAGAATCGCTGCACATCATAGTGGACGAGGCCTTCATATCGGATCGCCTTACTGAATTAATGTACAAAGAAGCACAATTATTGACCCTTCTCTTTCAAATTGTATTTGCAGCAGTGACAGCGTGAATGTTTCTGCTTGAAAATCAGTTACTTGTCCACCCAAGGTTTCAGGTTTTCTATTTAGACAGTCTCTAGAGTAGACTTTGACTTAAAATACCGTATACATTACGAACGTATCCCTGTACACGATATCTTCACCCGGCCCTAAGCCATTTGACACTTACTGTTCTATTGCAGTCGATGTTTGAGCACAAAGAGTCAAGAGCTCCAGGGCCGATATTTTCTTCAATCCTGTTTCTTTTTTTTATTTATGACATTCTGCAGTCGATTTAATAATATATTATATAGTTTTACTGATGATATCAGTCTTTATTCTCGAATTACGAGCCTCTAAGCGCAAACACAGCTCATCGTCAAAGATGCGAAAATATCATCTCTCTTAACCCTACGATGGGAGACTGTTCCGAGAGCGCCTAACTAGGTAACTGGCCTCGCTAGGAATGAGTATACATCCAATGTTCGATTTAGATTACATAATACAAAAATAATGAATATCAGCTATCGCCAGAGTTACCTACTTAGATTAAATTCTAATACATCACACTAATTATTAGCTTATCGTAGACATCTTGATATATCTTAATTATAACCATATTTAGCCCTATGAAAAGGTGTCAATATCTGAGCGACCATAAGAACCAATTTGTGATTAAAGAAAGGGGCAATCGATATGGCAGGTAATCAAATCCCACACACACATTATAGACAAATATTTCCTCAGAGAAGATGGAGGTACAATCAAGTAGTTTACACCTAGTATCATATGAAGGCATTTCAATATTCCAGCCAATTCTTCGTACTGCAACTGCAGTCAATGAGACCGAATGTACTTCATAAAATGGATTATAGACAATGCTGCAATACTCGAGGTGAGATCTAACGAATGCAAAAAACAGGTAGTTGAGACTATAAGGATCCTGAAATTCCTTTGAATTTCCCAACATAAATCCTATAATTAAATTAGCTTTAGAAACTCATAAATTAAGTTTTTGATGAAACCTAATCCAAAGATTTTTTTTATCGTATAATGAATAACGGAACATTACTAATTATAAACGAGACAGGAATCGGAGATAGACTTTGACATAAGGCTTTGACATTTAGGTACATTAATGTAATAAGTAATAAATAATAATTCGATTCTGCCAAGATTTAATGAATTATTTGACGGTGAAATGTTAAAAAAAGAATATTCGAATTAATTATAGACCGGTTGGAAGTGCTTAGCAAACATTATTGCAAATTGTTATTGGGTCTGAAGAAGTAACGTCATCATAGCGCTTAATTCTTTG
The DNA here is from genome assembly GCA_949715645.1 of Portevinia maculata. Classification (NCBI taxonomy): domain Eukaryota; kingdom Metazoa; phylum Arthropoda; class Insecta; order Diptera; family Syrphidae; genus Portevinia; species Portevinia maculata. The sequence continues at coordinate 44,874,071 of OX454525.1, forward strand.
AATACAAATTGTTTGAATTTTATTATTCATATACAGTAGAATCTCGATAATGTGAACTAATTAAAACATGGCCAACTCACATTTGTGAGAGATTCACATTATCGAGTGGAACAAAAAAACAACTTCAATCAATAGTTTAAAAATCACTTTATCGCTTTAATATAATTTGTTGGTTTATAAGAAAATAATTAATTTTTATTTTGTTAAAAAAAGGAGGCAAAGACAAAATTCATTGATTTCTTCATAAAATCATTAAAAACGAGTGCAAATATATTCAAATATTTATTAGTAAAAAAAAGTATAATCTTTGTTTTAAAAACAGCAGCCGTTGATTTTTCAAATGCCACCATGTTTAAATGGATTTTAGCTGTTATTACACCCGCATCCAATTGAGCACTAAATGAACAACAGTGAGACGTTTTTGCTGAAGTACGTACTCCTTGCAGAAGAAGTTGCCATATCGTCAATGTTTTCTTCAACAAGCATTTCGTTTCACTCATCACCAACGTCTGCCGCACAAAACCGTATATCTTAGTTCTCAAGAACGTGTTTCCGGTTAGCATACTATTCCCCACATTTTTCAAAAATGCTATCTCCATGTCGTTCTCGAAACTTAAGGACCGTGCGTGTGTAGCTTTAAATTTTGAAGATTCCTTGAACACTGTTGAAGTGATTTGCTTGATTTCTAAGTAAGATAATCTTAAGAGAAACTCTTCTTTCCGATTTTCAGATTCGGTATTTTTGCTGAACTCAAAAAAAATGTTATTGCTGTTATTGTCGCTTTTGAAACGAATGTAATACATGAGCACCGCAAGCTACACAAGAAACCGAACATAAATAAACATTTTAACCAAAAAATGCTAACCTGAATCATCTTGTGTTAGTCGCGCCCTGAAAAATGGTGTTAGCAAACGAAACCAACATGATACACATGGGCACTTGTGTGTATACAAAAGTTCACATTTTCCAATAGAAAAAATTGTCACGAGTTCCAATTTTAGAATAAGTAATGCAGAATGTTTGCAGTGCACTTTACTGGATACTTCACATTATAGGGGTTCACATTATCGGGATCCTACTGTAATTGCATAAAACATTTGCTATTACTCGTTAAATTTGACTCGACTTATAGAACGCACTGTCTATACAGGAATTTATTTAAAACATTAAATTCTTCCTGGAGCCTAAGATATTGGATATAAAACGCAGGATCATTATAGTTTCTTCGAAACTGCTTGTGAATCTTTTATTTCTATTGCTAAGATTTAAAATCTTTTTATTGAACCAAAGAGGTTTAGGTTTTGGATTTGACTTTCGGCGTAAACATATCGCTTGGCACTTTATCGTTTCCTAAAAAACATTCAATACTATAGAGATAATTAGAAATGCTATTAAAATTAGCTTAGGAGTAGTTACACTTAAATTTGTGGGTGGCAGTGGTGCAGTAGTAGTGTATTCGCTTACGGAATGGAAGGTCGTGCGTTCGAATCCCGGCCAAGTCCATTACTTTATACCGAATACATGAAATCGTAATCTCCCTAAGTAACTTAGACACCACCCGTAGAGAAAAACCCTACAACTACACCCAAACACTTCTTTCCTATCTCTCTATTCTTTCTAAAACCAAGTAGCTTACACTGTGTTCTTAGCATTATAAGGGTACGGTAACAACAGAAAAAATCCCTTTAGCGTAAGCAAATTATAAAAAAAAAATACTAATGTCAAGCTCTGAGTCAGCGAAAACTTAATCAAGTTAATTATTATACTCATAAGGAAAGCAATTTATCTGCTCAAGCCTGGGCAAGCGTGTCAACAACCTCAAATTCTTAATCTAAGTTTACATTTAATGGAATAAGGTTAAATAAGAAATCACCAAGTAGAATTACATGTTAATTGTCCTCTAGGTATTTTCCATATGAGATTTTTATAATGTTACTCGTTTTCTGGTTGAATATAACTAACAACAAGTTTGACTTTAGAATCAGGAATACATTTAATAGTGGAGTGTCTGGGGGTTTTACCTCAGACTTTTGTTACAGTGAATGAATTTAAATGGTCGTGGGGGGTTTTTCTTTTTATGCTATAAAGTGTAAAGTTTACCAAAAATTTGTTTGTGCTTTTGATTTTTTTATTATTTAAACAAAAACTATAAAAAATTAATACCTAAGCACATAATTTTATTTAAAATATTTTTTTTTCGTATCTATACGTTAAATAATACCAAAATAGACATAAAAGAATATTTTCTTAAAATGTTGGAGCGTATGAAGGGTCATAACGACCTTGGACAGGTAGTAGAACGTGGAGAGGGGATAACGGCAACGGCAGCTGCCGTAGTGTAATAAATTGATTATTTAATGTAGTCAAGTGTTTTCTATCACAGTTTTCTAATAAATGGATGAATAAAGGACCAGTAGTATAACTAATGAGTACAGCTGCATTATCTGTGAAAAATTGGGTTCATCTTCCGCAACGCAAATCCAGGCGGAGACTCAACTTCATAGTATCCATTTTCCGAAGTTTTGACATATCTGGCAAACTGACACAGGCTTCGAATAACTACGATCCTAAGTCGACTACCTGGAAAATACATCGAGGACTTGTCCTCTCAAAAGTCTAGTGAGTCCACGTGAGACCTGGATGAAGCAACGTTCTAGCTCAACAAAGTGCTGCTAACCTCCTATGATAGTAGTTGTGTCAGTAAAACCAGTATGAAGAAACGTAAGATTTCGTGGTGGAAGGACCAACTTGCTAAGCTCGCGCAGAATGTTAGCAAGTTCTTCATCGAACCAAATAAATAAAATTGTGGGACCATTACAGGAACGCTGCCACAGAATATAACTCAGAATTGAGAAGATCGAAACGAGCTACATGGACTAAATGCACCGAAGACATAGCAGATATGCCAGTCGCAACGCGTATCTATAAAGCTCTGGGTAAATAGCATACAAACTGTGTAGGATTACAAAAGAAACAGATGATACCTACACGACGTAACCCGAGAATACTATAAAAAAACTTACTTCAGGTTCAATTTCCAGGCTCATCTATCAGTGCTACACACGATAACTCAAACGCCACAGACCCCAAGGCCTTCGTAGCCAGAAGAGTCAACATTTTCTTTTTTTCCGGTAAATTAAAGATTTGAACTCATTGAGGTTCGATTTCTTTGTAAAAGGAACAGCCAAAAAGTGTTCTTTTGTCATCATTACCTCCTACAGCTGATGCAGCGTTTGAACACCTAAAAAGAGTATATCTACAAACCCGGTTATTTTTAGGAAATGTAGATATTGAAAACGTAGACATTGGAAATTGGGGCTGGAAGTATTTTAATAACATACTTATCAGAATAACAATGAATCAATCACCAGCTCCAGATAATTTATTGCAAAATGTTGTTTTAAAGCTGCAAAAAGGGTTGTGGAGCTGCTTGTGGATGTCAAAAGAGTGGCTTATACTGCAGTGTAGCATGTCTACAGTGCAGCGAAAATATTTGTTTTAATGCTTCGCCAATCATTGAAATAAGTGAAGTTGAAGCAAATACTTAAATAGACAAAAATGTAAATTCTTTAAATAAATAAATGATTTCTTGATAATTTTTTTTTATTCCATTTTCCTTCATTTATTTCTTTTTCATAATTACTATCTCTATATGAATATATAAATTAACTTAATTTTGGTGTAGAAAAATGTTCAACAGCCTATTGGTCATTTAAACTATCAAAATAATAAATATTTAATTTTTTTTTAAACGAGATAACAATTTTTTAATAGGTAAACTTTTTTGTATATATTATAAGCTAAACATTCCACTTTGAATTATAAAATTTCATTCAATGTAACGGAAATCCGAGATTTTCATGTTATTAACGCCCCAGACACTCCACTATAATACTAACAACTATTTGGTCCACATCAAAAGCAGCAGTTTGTACGCAGCTAATACGATTTCATGTCAATGCCATTGAAAAACAAATGGAGACCAATACGCGGAATTTAAATCAAGTCCTTCTCCATTGTTTTTTTTGTTCATCCTTGACTACCGTTTGCATTATTTTTCAGGCAGTGAAAGCTTCTATAGTCCAAGAAGATAAGAAGATGAAAATGCAACCTTGCAAAAAAAAAAAACTTTGTGGTATACTCGAACAAAAAAGCAGCTATAAAAACCTAAGAGCAAAAAATGCTTGTGCTAAATATCATTTAAAAATTTCAATAACTTTTCTTTGAACCTAATTGTTGTGCAAGCTCTTGCTGGATACGAAAAGTCTTTATTTTTTTATTAAATACTCGTACTCCACTCACTATTTCATCTGTATAGCGCATATTTCAAGAGGACATAATGTCTACTCCTCCGGGCACTTAAAGTACAAGTTTATGAAACGGAATCCTTTATAGCCTACAGATACTTTAATTCACGAAGACGTTAGTCTTAGTTTATGCGAATTACCTCCCAAAATCAAAGATTTGAAGGAGTTTCTGTCAAACAAACTCTTATCACATCACATCTTCATATAAGAGAACGCCTTTGAGAAAAATATTTCCGGATTACGTTCGAGTATCTGTTGGATACTGTTCTATTCTGCGTGATGCAATTGCCCTCATAAAAGGCACTATTCCCTTAGGTACAAAGTTATATTCCAGTTAAGGATCCCATATAAAACAAATCAAAACTGTCAACTGTTTCGAGTACGAAGCGAGGCAAATCAATATCCGAAGGAATTCAAGTAACCCCAATGTCAAACTGTCGCCATGTCTCCCTTGGTCTACGCAATTGAATCGAAAATTACGTTTATTCCACACAGTTCGTTGAAATCACACACCAAATACAAAAGGCCCTCACATGTAACCCCTTCAAAGTCACATTAGTGGGCAAATTTCGTAAATCCTTCATCCTCTCTCCCATGAGGGTACTGATTTTTGTGGTCGTACTAATGTATGTGGCTACTGGAAGCTCATTGGGTATCTCGATTTTAATTATTTGCGATTTTCAGGAAATCAAGCCTTACTGGGAAAAACCAATTGCTCTATCCGATTTCACACTGAATTCGGTATGTTTGTTGGTAGAAGGGGTAAGAATTTGCATATACAACTACAGCTACAGAGACAGGATGATGTACTCCTTTCTCGAGTTCATTATGCTACTAGAACATTGTTAATATTCAAAATGATAGACCACATCGATTTAAGTATACAAACATATATGTTGATTGAAGGCATTCAGCGCTGGAATAGGCCTACCAAGAATGAAAAGGATCACTGCGGTGCGATATCGTTTTGTCTATAATAAATTTTTAAATGAATTTCAAGTACATAAAAAGGTAGAAAGTGATTGATTTGAGAAAAAATCGAAATCGACAGGACAATAAAATTGAACTCAAATAAATGTGATCAGAGTTATTTATTCAAAGTTATCAGAGAAAAAGGGTATCTTTTCCTCGAAGGCATTTATCTTTCTTTAATGTGTCCCTTTGGGGTGTTTAAAGAAGATACTCGTAGACAAGAAGTTTTTGTGATGTGAAAACTGTTCAAATAGAAATTTTTGTTTAATTGGTTCGGTAGGGGTTTCCACTAAATTCGGAAATAATGACATGTGTATTTTTGCGGTCGTGTGTGGAAGGATTTTCGATCACCTATGAAAAGGTTTTGTCTTTTTTCAACTATGGTGGGTGACATTATACGATATGCGGGTGAACTGAGGTGAAATGGAATTGCTCATCAGACATGAGGTTAAATTATTGAAGAACATTTTTTTTGTTGGCAATTCAGCACATAAAAAGATAATGTCAACATATCGAGTTAGATATTTATTTGTTCAATCGTAGATTTGTATCCTTCATCATCGATTGGGTGAACCAAATAGTGTTTGAACTTAAAGGGGGAATTTTTGGTTTATTGACATCTGACAGATGTACACCATCAATAAGGGGATTTTGTACTTCAAAGCTTAATAATTTGGAAAGCGATTTGTTGTTAAATTGAGGGATTAATGGCCTTTGATTCTTGCTCACTTTAAAGGGAGTTTAATGTGGTGAGGTCTCTTTGAATATGTTTCTTTGAAATTTCAAAGAATAGTTGTTGCATGAACGTATCCGAAATGCGAGTGTTAAGCGGTTCTAAGGTCATCACGTTTTTTTAAGCAGATTCCCGTGCAGGGACGGACGAAGAACATCACTGCAACGCCCCAAAAACAGAGGTTGTCGTAAAAGGTAACTAAGGGGAAAAGTCACATCTAGGCAATACTACTACTTTGAATAAATTTGCATTCTCAGATTCTCAAAACATTTTTAATAAGGTTTAATTTAACAGTTTATTCCAATTAAAAAAAAAACCTTTCTTAAAAACGTCTGTAACGATTTTGATCTTTGTTGGTATTTAAAATACTTGTAGTGAAGTTAAGAGAAAATACTTAACAGTACTTTCGAAACACGGCAATATCTCAAAATTGGGTAAGCTGAAGAACGTAAAAGTGTAGAGGTATTTTTTCTGCAACTGATCTATAATTCATTCGTAATGTAACCTGTTAACTAAAAACGCATCACCACTCAGTATTGTTTCGTCAGTGAAATCAGAACTCAGTATAGTTTTTACGATTGAAAGTCAGAAGACGACGTAATCAGTTAGAGGAATGAGGAAATTCATTGTTGGCTGGTACTCGTAATTTGATATGTATAAGGAACAGTTTTTTGCTTTAAAAGTTATAAAAATAAACATAGGTATAAATGTGTTTCAAATTAAAAAAAAAACAATTAATAGATTGTTCTAGTGTGAACTGGCTGCCATTTTGTTAAAAACTAACAAAATAGGTCTCCGCTTTCACGGAAAGTTAATTTGATGGTTCAAAATTAATGACATTTAGTCGAAAAAACGATATCGGTGAAATGACCACCTCCTCAGTTGACTCTTTTCTTCCGAATTTAGTTTGCTTCACAAATGTTTAAACCGAATTGATATTCCACGGCATTTGTAAGATCTATGGCGCTTTTCGATAGGGCCAAAAACAGTTCCTCCTCCCTGTACAAGAGTTTATAAAAGTCAAACCCCATCCCTATCCCCAAAATGTTGGCGAAGCAAAAATTCAAGTATGGGTGAATTGTTAGGAGGGATATTGTCTACATATTTTTTTATAAATACATCAGTGTTTTATAAATTTGTTATTAACAATTTTATTGCAAAAACAATATTATTGTAATAAAAGACCCCTTAAAACAGAGCATGAAAAAATTTGTTAATATAAAATTGTTATGAATAACTTCATATATACATTTAATGAAATACAAATACAAATACAAAAAGTGGTCTGGGTGCGACGCGCAAGGTCCACACGACTAACTTCCCAGTGGGATCCATAAGATCTTTTTATTAGTTATTTATTTACTAACAAAAAACGGCTCTACCGATTTCGCTGGAAACTTAATCAGTTCTGAGTTACGTAACTATGCTTCGAATAAACCCGGTTACTTGTCAATGTCATCTTTGGTTCTCGAGATAATCGTGGCGAAAGATAATTCCTAACGCACATACGAACATAAGCACATGCGTACATACACACACACACATACATCTCTATGAAAACGTTGGATTTGGATTCGGGTGACCTTGAAACGTAGTAATATGTCAAAATCCGCGATTCACAAAATCGGCCCCATTACAACAACTTTCACTGGGAAGTTAAAAATACTTTGCGAAGAATTGAACTTTAATTTCAATTGATTTGACACTTGAGCATTTCGGGCCCCTATTAAGTATATACCTACTCCAAAATGCACATTTTTTGTTAAAATTTAGAGCCTCAAAATTTGTGACGGACGGACGGACACAAACAAATGTTGAATGTATTCATTCGTTTGCACAAAAATGTTTGTACGCGAATAAAAATGTATAAAAAGTATAACAAAAAGTTTTGAAGTAGATAAAATAAATTAATCTTATAAACGGAATAAGAGTGTTTTTACGGTTTCTTTTTCTACCCTGTAACCTGCAATATAATTTCTATCAAATGTGAATGTGTCCAAAAACTCATCCAAATTTACTTAAATGTCAACGAATTCATGTCAATTGGTTGTTATTTTTTTTTGTATATTTCACCTTGAAAAGAGAAAAGGTTAATATTTGAACATGTTTAATATGTAAAGACATTTTGAAACTTAAGATCCCATAAACGTTGGTCAATCGAGGAAATCAAATCTGCCAACAATCTGCACAATGTGTCAATTTGAAGTAAGCAAAACAGAGTGAGTTAAGGGTGAGTAATAATCGTTTTATCTGATCTCAAAGAGTGAGTCACTACTGAGCTGCAAAAAAAAAAACCTCTTATAAATGATAAACTAAAGAATTTTAAAATTTAAGCTGCCACATAGTTCCGAATAAATTCGCATAGCTACTCTGATTTTTCAAAAAATAATTTTTATATTTTTCATGCAATTTTGTTTAATTTATTTGCTTCGATTAGAAAATAAAGATCGAATGCCTTTATGACAAATTAAAGATATTCCATCAGTTCACAATCACAAAGTCAATGGCTCTAATGTCTGCTTCAAGCAGAAATCAGGGATATAAATGTTATCTCACCCCGCCTAATTTTGGTCCAGACATTGATACAAAATCAAAAATATAACATTCTAACCGTAGAAAGCTAACGTTGTTGACCTTATCATTCGTCGAACTGCCTTAGTGTACTATATTTCTGTTTTTAAGTTTCCTATAATACATTATATGCTAACTGTTGAAATATAAACAAACACGTACCCAAATAAAAGAAGTAATTTTATGTAAATATATACGTATTAACTTATTATTAAACATTCTTTAAAAACACACTGCATATTCAATCTAAAATTAACATGTCCTTATAGATTTGAAGAAATGCATGAATATCTAACTCAAATATCCATCATGCACTAACCGTGCATTATTATGAAAAGAGAAAACCAGATTTTGATTGTGACGTCGTCGAATCGACCAACATTAGCTTTCTAGGGTCAAGGAATTTCAAACAAGAATACTCGTACCATTACTGGCCATACTGGCAGTTTAGCTTCCCTGGAGAAACAGAAATGCAGTTACCTATTTGATTTGATGTTTAATGTGTTTCTTACCCATTTCAAACGTCAACAAAAAGAAAAGAAAAACAAACGAATACAACTCGATAAACGATTATCACCAAACAAACATTGCCCAATGAAAGACACCTATGAGTTAATATCCCAAAACATACTCCTGCTACATGCTAAGACCTATGTTTTTCTGAAAAATGCATACGCGTTGGTTGAGTAGCTGAAACATTGTGCATGGTTCTTGTACAAACAGACAAAATGTACAATATTATTATAATGTTATTATATTTATGCATAGATTTCCGGGCACTAAATAAAAGGATTGAAATTAAATTTGAAGTTGAGTTTTTTTTTACTTACCCTTTCATTTTTTTTTGTTGTAAAATCCTTATTATATTATACCTTAACAGTATGGTGTTAATTACTGCAATAAACATGGTTAACAAGAAAAAACACTATGCAAAAAAAAAACAACTATCTACATTTTTAAATGTGAACAAATATACTCCTAAACGGGCGATGAGGGGCCTTTAACACAATACTGCAAACATGCACTAATAAAAGTAAATTTCTACAATTGTATAACTTTTGTATAACATGAACTGCTAGTCGACTGCTCGTCAACAAGCGTCATGGGCCAATACTCCAAATCCAACAGTGTCTCCGTGCTGGGGGGTCGCAGGGCAGCACGATCCATACGCAAAGCACTGTTTATGGAAGATCCCATAAACAGTGTAATGCGTATAGGGAGTGGCGGGTGCTGACCTTCTGCTTGGAGTCACTGTTTGATTCAAAGTAGATGCGATGTTGGGGTACTGAAAATGAAATTAAACCCAGAATACGTCATATTTTCGTTGTTGTTGCACTGCGTGCACATATTTGGGCTCGATTTCATTTTGCCAATTCGGGCGTTATTTCCGTGCGTTTTATTATATTTTATTATTATATTTTTATATTCAAGCTCTGGCCTGAACTAAATATTTCCTTCCGTTTTGTATTGTTATGAATGTCTTAAAATATCGGAAAATGCGCCAAAAAGAGAGTTTTTATTTTTCCGGATTTTTACCAATACGGCAATTTTTTTTTAACAGCTTTTTAATCTTTCATTATTCATTCCGATGCGTTAGCGACGCTTATCTTTTTATTTCTTACAACTCTAAGGTTTTTTTCTGTGTTACTGTCAAGCTAGTACACTTCTACAAGTGACTGTAAACTTTTACACATGTAGTTTTGTGTTACAGACCCGATATCATTTCAATACAGAGAGTCACCAAGTGCATTGAAAGTTTGAAGAAAAACACTTTTGGAAATTGTACTTCTGCTGGCGCATTGAGGTTATATGTTTAATTGAAACAGGAGCATTGTAGCTAAAGCAGTCGGATCTCGTAACTCAATTGCTTCGTCGCTATTTGCCGGATTTTCGTGATTTTGCATTTTCGCTGTAGTGATTTGCCGGATTTTGGAACCCACTAGATTCCGCTATCGAAACTTAATAATAGATAATAGAATAAAGTCCGCATTACATTGATTGGAATTCAAATGTACGTTAAATACGTACTTTTCATTCAAAATGTTGCGAATTTCATCACAGTCCGCTTGTGCGAACTGTTGGATATCCTATTCCTAATCGTGTCTCTTATAAAGCAAGCGTGGCAAAAATCTAAGTATGGGTGGATTGGTTAGAAAGATCTACATATTTTGTTATACAACATTTAAAGGATTTTATCAAAAAAAAACAAATTTTTGTAAGCGGATGGACCGAGGGACATGGTTTGAACGACATTACTATCGATGCTGATCACGAATTTAGTAATTTTTAGTTGTATACGTGAAATATTATGGTATGTTACGAACTATTAGTCAAAATTAATGTACCCTCAGAATAGGGATAAAGATGGTAAGCGGTCAAATAATGACTTTAACACACCAAGTTACTGAAGGAGACAGTTTGGCCGCAGGCAAGACCACCAATTCTTACAAAAGTTCTTAAAAGATACTCGAAATAACTTCGAAAAGTATTGAAAAATATATAAAAAAGTGTTTAAAAAAAAGTTTAAAAGACCTTACCAAGGCTTACACAAGCATCTTTAAATTTTATACAATAACCAGTAAATATTATTTAACAATCTTCATTTGAGTTTATAAATTGAATTTTTAAAATTCTCATTCATTTAAAAGTTATTTAAATATGGTCGACGATCAAACAATGGCTTTAACCACGCACCCAAACACACGAAACTAACAAAGGCGACCATAATGTATAAATACATTATTTGCAGGGCGGAAGAAAAATGTAAATTTGTACGGTGGAAAATGATGGGCAATTTGAGAATGTCGCTTTAATTTGACACTAGGTTATTTTTAGCTCCTTGGATCCCAAAAAAAGTATATTTTTCTGAAATCCTTAGAAACCGCGCAGTACTTTTGTGTTCAAGGTTATTTTACGAAGAGGTCCTTGGAACTCTTGACAAGGTATATAGCAACAAAATTAAGGTATTTTACGAACTATGATCTAAAATTAATGTAGCCTTAGAATAGGAATAAAGATGATAAACGGTCAAACAATGGCCCTAACTATGCACCCAAACACACCAAACTACCAACTGCGACTATAATGTAAGAATACATTATTTGCAGGGCGGAGGAAAAATTCAAATTTGTACCGTGGAAACTGATGGGCAATTTGAGAATGTCGCTTTAATTTGACATTAGGTTATTTTTATAAGAAGCTCCTTGACACCTAAAAAAAGTAAATTTTTCTGAAGTGTCATTTGTTATTAGAATCCGCGCATTTTGTGTTCAAGGTTATTTTACGAAGAGGTCATTGGAACTTTTAAGAAGGTACATACTTCGAAAAAAGGTTATTTTTGAAAAATGTCCTTAGAAACCGCGCAGTATTTCTTTGTTCAAAGTTAATTTCACTCAATTGAAGTTTTATCAGTTATATTTCTTATTTTCAAACTCGATATACGATTTTATACATGTATTTACATAAACATCGCGATAAAGAAGTATAAAGTCTAACACACTTACATGAGTACACACACACTTTGTTTTTTTTTTTTTTTTTTTTTTTTAAATTCTGGCTCGCTAAAGCGATTTAATATGGGGCACTTCGACCTAAAAAGATCTTTTGTGCCGTGTGGGCCAGAAAAATTTAGACTAGTAGAGTTTCCACTTTCCGTGTAAAGCGGACAATTCTACTAGTAGAAGAATTCTTTATGTCCTCAGGGCACATCTGTTCCCTGAAAAAGATCTTCTTTCTAATTCCGTTTAGGGCCGGACATTCACATAAAATGTGTTCAGCTGACTCGTCCTCTTCAAGACAGAGTCGGCACTCAGGAGAGTCTACTATTTTCATTTTGTGTAGGTGATATCTTAAACCATGGTGACCAGTAAGGTAACCTACTAAGTTTTTGATATCATGCCTGCTTAGGTTTAGGCATTTGCTGGCATTTTTATTGAAAGGCCGAACGGCTTGTTTGGTCTGTCTTAAACCTGGGATGCTTTCCCATAGATGGATACATTTTCTGTATTCCCAGCTTTTTATTGCTGCCGTTGCTGCTGATCTAGGAGTGCAGCAGAAGGGTTCGGGACCTATGAAGGGTGTTTCCGAACCTTTTCTGGCCAGTTCGTCGGCCTTTTCGTTACCTTCCACCCCGACATGACCCGGAACCCACCATAGCTTGGTCTTGTTACTTGTTCCGAGTGCCTGTAGGGTGTTGAAGCAGTACATTACTGATTTGGAGTCAATCGTATGCGAGCTAAGGGCGTTTATAGCTGCTTGACTATCCGTGAATATATGGATGGTTGCACCTTTTATACCAGATAAATTTATGTGGCTAGCGCATTCTTGAATGGCGTGGAGCTCTGCTTGAAATACGCTGGGACTTTTTCCCATGGGTATCGTAAAGCGTTTGTTTGGTCCGTAAATTCCCGCTCCTACCCCCGCTTCCATTTTAGAACCATCCGTATACCACTTTATGCCGTTGTGGCTGTTAGGTGGGTTATTACTAACCCATGCTTCTCTCTTGGGAATCTCCGTGGAGAACCGCTTATTGAAGCATAGTGTTTTATGGATGCGGTCTGTGACCGCGCAGTTCATGTTGAGTTCTGGCAGTTCACCAAGAAGGGTCTTAAGTTCCGGATGATCGTTAAGACTTATCTCGTTTAACTGTATTTGACTTATTGCACTGCGGATTGCCACTTTTTGAATGTATATGTGGAGAGGTGTAATACCTGTTATTGCCTCTATGGCAGCCGTTGGGCAGGTTCGCATGGCTCCGGAGATACCAAGGCACGCAAGCCGTTGTACCTTTTTGAGCTTCTCTTTTGCGACCTTTTGTGTGGATTTTGTCCACCATACAATGGAGGCGTATGTTACACTTTGTTATTCAAACTAAACTTTTTAATGCAATTAAGACTTATCAAATATAGCTTTCTGCATAACATTTTAATCTATGTACATTGCTACAATTCTTTTGTCCCTGATTTTACGAGTATAGAAAATGGCTAATGAGAAAATGTAGTTCGAAATCTTATAAAACCGAAAAAGCTTCGTGTAACCCAGCAGGCACTTTATTTAAGGAGTAGAGTAGCTTTCGTATTGCTTTTGATTCCATAATGAAGTTCATCATACATTCGAGACTCGATTATCCGAGATTCTTTTACCCGGGGTACTCTATTAACCGGGATTTTCATTGGAAAAATAATTATATATTTATAATTCTTTTAACCGGCATTCACTCTAGTATCCGTAATAGAAAAAAAATGCACTCGAAAAATATTACAAAAGATTTTTTTTAATATTTAACTCTTACACCCGGGATCGGGCGAAAATTTAAGTGAAAGGATAATAGCATCTCCTTCTACTTGTGCAGTTAAAAGATCACGCAAAGTGCTGTCAATAAAAGAAAAACTGCAATTGATAAATTGATACAGTAGAGACGGTGCCGTGACATAACCCCAAGCGTCATAAGCCCAAATTTTAGCATTTGGTATTATGACACATTGGAAAAGCGTCATAAGGCCAATTTGGCTTTATGACACTTTCGCTTGGTGCTGTTTTCAACAATTTGCCCTCGCACCTACCCCAAATCAAACAGTGACCCCAAGCAGGGTGGTTGCAGGGGGGCAGCATGGCCCCCCATATGCATTGCACTCTTTATGGGATTAGTTGCGAAATCGCAAGTAGATTGCATAAACAGTACAATGCCTATGGGCCCCCGTCCCCCATAAACCCCGCTGCTTGGGGTCACTGTTTGATTTGGAGTAGGTGCGAGGTACGGTTTCGAAAATTTGGCTTTATGTCACTTTCCGGATTTGGCCTTATGACGCTTTGTGAAAGTGACATAATAAAAAATGCTGGAATTTGGCCTTATGCCACTTTGCAAAAGCGACATAAGGCCAAATGTCGAGATTTGGGCTTATAACGCTTGGGGTAATGTCACGGCACCGTAGAGACAACAACATGCCTGTTTAAGCATCAAGGGAATGGAGAAACGAAAAACCGTCAAAGAAGCTGAAAATCCTAAGGCCGACGCGTGGTTTCGTCAGCAAAGATTTAGACTAGTTCCGGTTTTAGGGCAGATAATTGTAAGAAAGGCTAAAATTGTACATGCCAAACTTAACATAGCCTCCGAATATGTATACTGTAAAATTTAAAAACCGGCATTTAATCCATGGAATAAAAAAATCAACAGGTGAGGAGAAATCCGCTGACTACGAAGGTGCCACGCTTTTTATAGAACTGAACACAACGCCGATGAAACCACTCTTTTTTGGATGCGTTTGTCCACATAGCACTTTGGCATGCAATGAAGAGCTTTCAGTTGGCGGGTATAAGGAACCGAAGCAACTGAAAAACCGTCAAAGAAGCTGAAAATCCTAAGGCCGACGCATGGTTTCGTCAGCAAAGATTTAGACTAGTTCCGGTTTTAGGGCAGATAATTGTAAGAAAGGCTAAAATTGTACATACATGCCAAACTTAACATAGCCTCCGAATATGTATACTGTAAAAATCAACAGGTGAGGAGGAATCTGCTGACTACGAAGGTGCCACGCTTTTTATAGAACTGAACACAACGCCGATGAAACCAATCTTTTTTGGATGCGTTTGTCCACATAGCACTTTGGCATGCAATGAAGAGCTTTCAGTTGGCGGGTATAAGGAACCGAAGCAACTGAAAAACCGTCAAAGAAGCTGAAAATCCTAAGGCCGACGCATGGTTTCGTCAGCAAAGATTTAGACTAGTTCCGGTTTTAGGGCAGATAATTGTAAGAAAGGCTAAAATTGTACATACATGCCAAACTTAACATAGCCTCCGAATATGTATACTGTAAAATTCAAAAACCGGCATTTAATCCATGGAATAAAAAAATCAACAGGTGAGGAGGAATCTGCTGACTACGAAGGTGCCACGCTTTTTATAGAACTGAACACAACGCCGATGAAACCACTCTTTTTTGGAGGCGTTTTCCACGTAGCACTTTGGCATGCAATGAAGAGCTTTCAGTTGGCGGGTATAAGGAACCGAAGCAACGGTTCACAGTCATGGTTTCTTCCAATGCATGCAGGAACTCATAAATGGAAGTTGATGGTGATAGGTAAGAGTGCTCGATCCAGGGCCTTGAAAAAGGCTGGACAGCTTCCACTTATCTGCAAAGCCAACAAACGAGCTCGGGTAACCCAGCACCTATTCCTTGAATGGTTTCACAAAAATGTTGGTCCAGAAGTAAAATCGCACTTGGAAAAAAGCAATGCTGACAAAGATTATAAAGTATTATTACTCTTGGATAACTGTCCAGCTCACCCAGACGTGAGTCAAAGTCACAAACGTAATAGTGAGATACCTTCCAACAATTTGCACATCTTTTATTCAGCCAATGGACCAGGGCGTGATTCTTAGTCTCAAGTGTCATTACCGCAAAGACATTATTCGAAAGCTAGTAGCTTCAGAGAATCGACATGATTTTTTTAAGTTATTCAACATAAAAAAATGCCTTATGGGCTATTTCTGAGTCCTGGAATTTCGTTAGAAAATGAAAAAGAAGGTAAGTTTCAACGCAATCCAAAGTTTTTATGTTTTTACATTTTTTTTTTACTTCAGAACAAGTTACCCTTGACGAAATTTCAGAAATTATGGACAAAGCAGAGAATTTTGATGTCCACGAAATTGGAAATTGGGTCGACTCGGATGCAAATGCTCCAACATTTGCTGTTTTATCGCAGGACCAAATACTTGCAATGATAAATAATCGTATTGAATCTGACTATGATATTGAAGTTCTTTCCGAATACTGACAAGATGTGGAAATTACGAAAATTCCAATAGATTAGCCAAATTAATCAAGTTCTACGCTTATGAATTTTTTTAGAAGATTCTAACTGTTCTGGAATAACACCGCAGGATATAATGCAAATTTACCATGTTAACAAAAATCTACTTAACGAAAAACGAAGAGTGAAATCTCTACGGCAGACAACACTGCAGGATTTTTTTTAATATTAAAGAAACATACATTATATACAAACTTAAAAATGTTTTGAATACAGTTTTAATTTTTGTTATTCGTCTAGTGAATGGTTAATTATTCAAGTTACATTTTTTTTTGCTTTTTATGAGATAAATATGAAAAGACCCGAATATAAGATGACTTTTTTCTTACTAAAAACAAAATCTATTAAACGGGATTTTTGATTATCCGTGATAAGCTTCGTCCCGACCATCCCAGATAACCGATTTTCGACTGTAATTGTAATATCAAAAAGTATTAATTTTGATAATGTTCATCAACGGATATACAGCTTCTCATTTACTGCATCGATTTAGGAGTGAAGAAGTTATTTCATAAGGGCGTAATTGATTACTTAAAGCTTATGGATCATCCGAACAAAATTTATTTTTGATAGAACAAAGTTTCCCTTCTCTTTGGCTTTATGCCTAAACAGAAAAAGTTTCCTGAATTATTCACTTTGCACATGTTGATCTTGATTTAAGAAGGCGCAGTTAAATTATGCAAACAATATCTCTTAATAATTTCGGTCTTTAACCTAATTACTTTTCAAACATGCCATTTAAGTTCTTTTAATTTTATTTCAATATCATATTTAGAGGGCCGCATAGCGCATACTCAATATTTTTCATTCGGTCTTTTTGACGGCTTATCGGTTTAAGGAATCCCATTAAAGTGCGTATAATATTCAAATTCAAATATCCTTTCTTAAGTCAGATTGATATTTTGCAATAAAGTGTAATCCTTAATAGTGCCGTCTATGTTGTATTGACGCAAGAGGAACCGTTCGATAAACAAAGGAGAAAGAGTCAAGGCTCTCTGCAAAATATTTAAAAAGCGCAAAAACAATGAACGCGTTTTATAGAAAAGCACACAAGTGCAGACACAAACGCCTGATGGCAATTTGCTTAAATTGAGGATATAAAACAATAATGTTTGCTTAGTGTGATCCACCCGTCCCAGGCTAGAGGCAGGAAATTATATAATATTTTAAGAAGCTTTATTATTTATCCCTTTGTTTCTTTGAAGAAATAAAAGATTAAATTAATAGTGATGTTGTTTGAACTCGATGGCCTTTTTAAGTTAACTGGAAGAAATTGCAATTTACATGGTATACAGATGATTTAGAAATATTGTCTTAAGATAGCATTCTGTTTGGACCTTAAACGCCAATGAACGTACACATTTTTCGAATTTTTTAAATTGTTGGTAATGCAATTGGAATTTTATGGTTTATGTACCTCAGACAGGTACATTATGTAG
The DNA here is from genome assembly GCA_949715645.1 of Portevinia maculata. Taxonomy (NCBI): domain Eukaryota; kingdom Metazoa; phylum Arthropoda; class Insecta; order Diptera; family Syrphidae; genus Portevinia; species Portevinia maculata. The sequence continues at coordinate 44,891,902 of OX454525.1, forward strand.
AATCTTTTCGTGAAGAAAAGTATCTACTTTCCAACAAATAAAACAGATACATGAAGAGATTCTGCCAATTTATTTTTAACGTGACCTTTTGCTTCTGAATATAAATTTTATTCAGAGAGACAACCGGTAGCATTCGGTTTATGTGTAAAAAAGTCGTGTGATTTTAAAAGTACATAAATAAATTGGACTTGACATATTGGCACGAGCAACTGTATACTTTAAAATACAATGTTCGTTTATGCATAAATAATGGAAAGGAATCTAAGATTTATTGCATTGCAAATTGGACGGCAACTCAAATTGAAGAAATTATTTGCGTTCCAATTTTTGATTTAAAGAGGTTTTCAAAAATATTATCTATATTTTTTCCCCTAGAGGAATTCTATTTTCTCTCAGCAAAGGCAAATTTTAAAGTTTGCTTTTTATATAGAATAAAATATTTTAGCATGGCGATGTCCTGAGGCTTGCAAGAGAATACAATAAGTCTTGTTGAACAAGTAAAATTCAATATCGAATTGAATTGAATTTCACTTGATTAACAAGACTTTTTGTATTGTGTAACACACCCCACGTGGTTGAGAAGTTCACGATCAAAATGTAGGAGGTTTTTATTTGCTGTCCTCCTAGTAGGACTAGTACATGATTATTGTTTTGGGATTACATTTGACGTGCAAGTTTTTTGTTGTTGCTATTTTTTTTTGTCGGGGTGCGAGACTCAGACTCAATACTGGTTCATTATACACACAGGAAGACACACCACTTTTAGTGTTTAAATTTTCTCGGTTTTCTAAGAAAGAAAGAAAGACAAGTAGGCGTTTTAATGTTAAGAAGCTTCGGTCTAAAGCACTCAAAACATCAGCACCAAATGCCTGCCACTTGATACTAGCAAAAGCAGGACAATCACAGAGGAAATGTCAACAGTGTCATGGCTTTCACCACAGGCTTCGCAGTTGGTGGTATCGCTTAAGCTTAGCAGCTTAAGATGCTTGGAAAAAGCGTAATGGCCCGTTGGAACGCCAGTAATTTGTCTGCAGTCTTTTCTGTTGAGAGACAACAAGAATGCCGCAGATTTTTTACAGACGTGGCGAAGAATTCACCTAGTCTGTCTGCACCCTGGAGAGTCGTCCCATCTGCGATTGTGTTCATATGAAACCCAAACGTTAATGGAACCCCTGACCGAGGACGCAGGCAGACATAACGCCGGTTCAGGTCCTCAAAAGTCTTTCTTTGAGCCCTGTCTATCAAGTTCATCGGAGATCTTATTTCTTGTGTACCCATTATGACCCTGGACCCAGATAAATCTAAGTAAATTCTGCCTTCCGACCGAATTCAGAGAGATCTTGCATTCACAAACTGACGCGACAGTAGTGTGAGTTTGGATTTTTTTTTTGTTTTTTTTTTTATAATTAGCGTGCGCTAAAGGGATTTTTTTATTTTTCTGTAATTAATACTGTTCCCTTATAGTGTTGCCACAGCGCAGACATTTTCGTTGCGAGCAGCACCTGGATGATTTGCCTGTTTTTGGATGCTAAAAGAATAGGAGGATACGAAAGAAGTTTTTGGTGCGATAGGGTTTTTTTTTATCTGCACCGGTGTCGCCTTAATTGCTTAAGGGATATTTCATTTGTTGTGTGTATTCAATTTTACAAAGCATGGCTCTGGTCGGGATTCGAACACACGACCTGCCAATCACTTTGCGAATGAACTACCATCGCACCATTTCAATTCTGGATTATTGATTACACGGACTGCTCTTATCTCAATGTGGTTGAATATTTTAACAGAATATTTCAAATTTGAACTAAATATGCGAGCAGTACTATCTTCTTGTCCGTTTTTAAAGAATGCTCTGAAGTTAAGTACTCCATGTCTGAAAAGATAACTCAATTTCAATTGGCACCAAGAAGAGGTTGGTTATCCTTTGGAACTGGGAAACAGATAAGGTTCTGCAGAGAAAAAGTTGGCAAACGTGTTTTCTTCGCACCAAACGTATTTTATCCAGTTCTTTATTTAAGATTAACGATCTGAGCCCAATTTCACCAACCACTTTTCACTCTGCACTTTGCAACTTTTTAATTTAGGTTTGCAAATTCCGTTTCACTAAACGCAAATTTGAAAGGATTAAATTATTTCTTTGAAAAGTTTAAAATTTGTCCTCTTTGCAAAATTCGTTTCACCAAACAGAAATTTGCAAAGTGACAAGTACTCGTATGTTTTTGCAAACCGCAAAATTTTGCCGGTTCTTAAAGAATTCATCCATTTTGTTTTACCAATCAAATAAGCTTGCACTTTGAATTTAAAATGATGTAAGAATTGTCGATAATTTACAAAGAAAAAATTGCATTTGCAGTTGAGCATTTAAAATAAAAAGTTCGTTAAAACAATTAAAAAGCTAAAATGAACCGTTTCGCAGCAAGTTTTGTAGAGAAAGCGGATGCTTATGGTGAGCAAAGAGTTTCAAAATTGAGATCGAATTTTGAGTTTTGAAATAATTCTTAAAATCTGAAAAGCTAATATTAAATTTGTTTTGACAAAAATTGGGCATAAGTTGAAGTTTAACAGCCAAAGAAATTACTGTTTTTGTTGCAAACACCCTTTGCTGACCCGAACATTTTTCGGAAATTCCCTACCTAATTTTTCATTCAGGCAGGATTTCTTGCGTAATGCTCAAGGAAAATGAAGAGCAGTTGTTTAATAGACATGGGTAGCATGCAAGGTATTGTGCACGATAAAAACTATTTTCTTGGGTATCGTAGATTCGAATGGTCATTTTTGATCAAAACCAATTTGTGAACACATCGGATCTTAAATTTTTTGTTGACAGAAGTATGAAGCATAAAATAAGCAATAAACGTATCTTCTTGCTTCCGCCATTTTGCCCCTTTTTATTAAAAATTGGGTAATTTCTATTCCTCAAAATTTGATGAATGGAATTCGACTTAGTTCATATGTCCACCACGGGAACGTATGCAGCGATCGATACGTTGAACCCAATTTTCAATGACTCAGCCGCAGATTTCGACCGATGCGGCCACTAATTCTCGTTCAATATTGGCTCTGAGCTCCTCTCAAGTCGCCGGCTTGTTGGCATAGACCAATGATTTAATGTAGCCCCATAAAAAAGTCTAGAAGCGTTAAATCACAAGACCTCGGCGGCCAATAGACGGGTTTATTTCCCGAGATAACACGATCACCGAACTGAGACTTCAATAACTCGATTTTTGCACCCGCTGTATGGCTTGTGGCACCGTGTCTGGGTGGAACCACATATCACTGATGTCCAATTCATGCAATCGCAAAACAACGACCCAATGACACCATCGGTATAAAAACCGCACCAAACTTTTTGCGGCTAAAGTTATGTTTTATAATGTACATGAGGGCACTTACCTGTCCAGTAACGCCTATTTAGCTTATTGATGAAGCTAAATGCGCTTCATCACTGAAGATAATTTTAAGATGAAATTCTTCATTTTCTTCCATCATGTCCAGAGCCCAGTTCGAGAACGTTCGTCGCTTCATATGATCAAATGGCTTTTGTTCTTGAGTCAGATTGGTCTTGTAAGGGTGAAGCCAAAGATCCTTATGCAAAATTCGTAATAATGTGGTCTGGGAGAGACCCAATTCTTGAGAATACCGGGAAATTGACTGATTTGGCTAGTTTGCGACGGACGCCACCCTTCGCGCAAAACGTTGTCACGGCAACATCAAGCTGCGAATATTTTGACTCAAATTGTTTCACTAGACCATGAATTGCTTGTCTACTGGGACGAGAATTACGGCCGAAAATTGGCGTTAGCGCTCTTAAAGTTGCAACCACCGACTCGGAATTTTGGTAGTAAATTTTATTTATTTGTAAACGTTGTTTCGTCGTGTAAATTTGATGAAAATGTTACTGAATATTTTGACATTGACAGTTCGGTAATCGGTTTAAGATTCCGTTCACGCTGAAAGTTTGAAGTTGTCAAGTCGCTAATAAAATACTCTTTATTTTCTTGTACGCTAAATTCCTTTCAAGAATGCCACAGCCGCATTTATTCATCTGACATAAAAGGCGCTATCATCCATATTCACGGATAGTCAGGCAGCTATAAACGGCTCCGGGAAATAACCCCCCAACGAAATAACCCCCCAAAATGAAAAATGAAATAACTCCCCAAAATTGGGGAATAATTTCACTGTGAAAATTTTCCTCAAATCGAAGATGAAATAAGTCCCCAAAATGGTATGAAATAAGTCCCCAAATATGTATGAAATAATTCCAAGTGCTAAAATAAAATCTCGCACCTACTCCAAATCAAACAGTGACCCCAAGCAGGGTTTATGGAATCTATTTGCGATTTCGCAACTAATCCCACAAACAGTGCAATGTATATGGGGGACCATGCTGCCCCCTGCAACCCCTTGGGGTCACTGTTTGATTTGGAGTAGGTGCGAAGTTTTATTTTAGCACTTGGCCTTATTGCAAAATTGGGGGGACTCAAAAACCCATGAAATAAGTCCCCAATTTTGGGGGTTTATTTCATTTGAAATAAATCCCCAACTCCATACAAATTTTGGGGAATTATTTCATTTTTCATTTGGGGGGTTATTTCTTGGAGCCAGAAAATGTATCTATTATTGGAAAAGCATCCCAGGTCTAAGACAGGCCAAGTGAGCCATTCGGCCCTTCAATAATAATGCCAGCGTATGCCTAAATATAAGCAGGCATTATATCCAAAACTTAGTAGGTTACCTTACTGGTCACCATGGTTTAAGATATCACCTAAACAAAATGAAAATAGCAGACTCTCCTGAGTCTTGAAGAGGACGAGTCAGATGAACACATTTTATGTGAATGTCCAGCCCTTAATGGAATTAGAAAGAAGATCTTTTTCAGGGAACATATGAGTCCCGAAGACATAAAGAAATCTTCTACTGCTAAAATTATCCACTTTACACGGAAAGTAGAAATTCTACTAGTTTAAACTCTTTCTGGCCCATATGGCACAAAAGATATCTTAAGCCTAAGTGCCCTCCTTTCAAATCTCCTTCGCCAGCCAGAAGTTTAACAAAAATATAAAATTCTTTCGCCGGCTGAATCTCTCTTTTTTTTCAATCAATCAACATATACCTACTGTATACATATACACATAAATATGTTTTAATTAGCAATTTTGCAAAACTCGATTCCAAAAGCAAAGTTCTCTTCCAATTGGTGAAACGCTTACACTTTACAAAAATGTCTGAAGATGTGCAAAGTGCAAAATGAAAAGGGCTTGGTGAAATGGGGCGCTGGTCACATATTTTAAAATGTTCAATATTTGCATTTATGGCCTCGGCATTCGAAAACAAGATATAAGTATTGAAATGCGTTGAGATTAAATTTGATTTTACCTACCAACATGGATTTCATAAAACCTGTGCAATAAGTCGACTAGTCAATACATAGCAGTGTATGGGGCCAGAGACAGAATTTTTTATATCAAAAACTTTTATCATTCATTACATAGAAGGTATTTTTATTAAGGGTTACAAGGTGGGCCTACAAATCGAGGAGTCTCAGGTTCAAGTCACGCCGGCGCACAGTTACAATCAGAGGTTTTTTCCACTGCCCCACCTCTTGCGAAACTTCGCACACGCAAATGGTAAGAGAAGCCACGTTTTATGCTCCATATATGCTATTTATGCCAAATATGTTTTTTTATTCGACATTATAGATTAAAATCAAGTTTAGATAGGTTAGGTTAAGCAATGGGCCTGTCATCGAACAAACCAAAGGTGTACTAAGATCATTATTTGTGTCGTTTGTGATACCACGGAGAGATGGGGAGGGGTACTCAGAGTTACCAGCAAGTGTGGTCATCATAGTGATTATGAGGACATCAAGCCCCTATTGACGGCGGGGTTCTGGTTGTTCAGTCAGTGCCATATCTTGCGTGGGAAGGGTACGTAGGGCTGATTCAGCATATATATTATATGCTGATCAGATCACTCAAATCTTCGAAGAAGTATTTCCCCACTAGTTGCTTCTCCATATTGGCAAGTTCAGAATAGTTTTGTACAGGAGGAAACAATATGATGGTTTCCTTTTTCTCAATACCATGCAGCTTCTGCAGAAGTCCTTTAACAGTATTGAAAGTATTTAGTGATTGCTGTTATCATATAACTAATTTCCAATTTATAGACCCCTCTAGTTGATGTTTTGTACACCACATTTGTTTGGTGCTGATGTCATGTCAGCCTTTTTTGACTATAAGCTACAAAGGATGATTTTTTGGCAAAAATTGAGCATCTATGAAAATTCCCTTATGTTTATTTTAAGTGAGTGAGACTTTAACTACTCCAAGTTTCAGGAGGATATCAGAAATAAAGCTTAGGAGAATGAATTCTACTTGCCAGAACATCTATTTCTTATCGATATAATTTGTCATATTTTTAACAGACATATTGCAAGATTAGTTAGTCGAACCAAACCCGCTCACGCAACTTTGCTAAGTCAGATCTGTTTAAAGCAAGGATGCTATAATTTTGCTTTTCTTGGCGGCGGTTGCGTGGCAAACGTTAAATACCATTCTGACAATAAGGGGCGAGTGAATATAAGTAAAAGGTTTATCGAAACTTAAAAATGCTAAGTGAAATGATGAGTATAGACCAATTTCTATTTTATCATTCCTATGAAAAGTTATGGATCGGATATTTTTAAAAAAATGGATGACTTTTTTACGGCGTATTAAATTTTAAAGTTAACATAGAGTAGTTTCCAAGAAACACACAGCATCCATACTATTTTATTAGGGGTTTATTCCCTTAATGGTTTAATTATGTGCCTTTTGCCTAATCGTCACCCTAATATTGCCTTGCAGTATACCAACCGCTTGATTTTTTTTTATTTTTTGACACGATATCTTTTTGGGAATTCTCTTTTTATTACAGTAATCAGATATTCCCAAATGTTTTGAGTTTTTGAGATACGGGAAAAATAACACATCGTTGTTAAGATACTAAAATAAAATTAATCTTAAACCAATTTTTTGTTTCATTACAAGCTACTAGGTTAAGATAAGATAAGATAAGATAAGATAAGACCCAATAAATGAACTTAGAAGGGAGTATGTGAAAAAAGTACTGGTACTTGGTGATTTTCAAGTACCGAGTATGCTGTACTTGTTTTTTTTTAAGTACAAGTATAGGTACAAGGTACTGGGTACCGGACATGAATCAAATTGAACACGTTTGGGATCTACCAGGGAAAAAGATGAGGATGCGACCTGTTCTTACGGAGACACTCAGCGGCCTGAAATCTGCCCTAATCTAGGAATGGGAGAATTTGTACGACACCATGGTGAAAAATCTTAAATAAATATTTATTTATGAAGTTTTTGTCCATTTAGCTGGATTCATGATTTATTTCTAATTAAGTTCTTTTTTTTAAAAGAATTACCTCTTTTTATAAGACAAAAGTGTAGATATTAAAAATAACGTGTTTTTCAGAATAACTTGAAGTTATTGCAAAATTTAAAGGTGCGCTACCCATTTTGTACCTCAGTGTATATATCTTTTGTATCACTAGATTTGTGGTTACATTCTGAATGATTTTAATTCTACTGAAGATAATTCTTCAACTTCTTTTAGTTTGTTTATGTTACTAAAGTAAATCTCCTTCTTTATCTTGCGGTTTGGCCACTTGTTTTTCGCATTCATCGGAAGCAGAAACAATAGTATTCCCACAATTACCATTTTTGTTCTCCACATTGATGGCTGGGTTCATAATCGCAATATCCCATTTTATTTTCTTCGCTATCTTTTCTAAAGACCAAATTTGAATTGAAATTTTCTATAGGATAATTTTTGATTTAGTTTTTCCTAAAATTTTATTTAGTCATTCACGAAAGGTTGCACCTTTCGCTTCACTTGAAACTTCGTGGGGAGCGTATACTTGAATGATTATGACCTTGATTCATTATTCTTTAGTTTGCTCGAAACCATTCCCTCATTGCACAGAATTACCTCTTTGCTATTTTTATGTGGCTTTTTATTAAAAAAAAACAATCCAACACTGTAAAAACAAATATAAATACATAAATATATGCCCCTATTTCAAAAAGTTGTTCTCAGTATATCCTTGTTTCTGGCAGACCGATAACACCTCAGCCTTTATTTTTTCTCGCTTCATCAAGTTCTGTTCGTTGATAAACTTCTTGAGTGAAATGTAAAGATATTAAATACTATGATTTGGTGTATTGCTTTATTTTTAAATTTCTTGTATACTTTAGTATACTAAAGAGAAAGATATTGCAATCGTGCTGAAATTCCTAACTCCAACTGAGTATGAGGTTCGATATAACGAGTAAAGAGAAGTCCAAAAAGTATACCGGAATTTCGTCTTCATTTTTATTTATCTAACAGTTTTTGAATTTTGAAAATTTATCTTTTCTTAAAACGTCTGTAAGGTTTTAATTATTTTTAATGTCTTGACTCGATCAACGGTTCTTTAGGAAACCAACAATGTCTCAAAACTGGGTAACACAATTTTAAAGAAATTTGAGATATTACCTGACAGAAATATGAACAAAAAGTCTGGGCACTCAGATTTTCGATTTTTTTTATAATTTTTTCAGTGACTAAAATTTGGAGAAACTTAACTTTTTTTAAAACGACTTTTATGATATTGATTGGTTTTGGAGTTTTTAATAGTTGGAATAATAGTAACGGTATTCAGATTTCAGAAAAGATCTATTAACGGCACATCAGAAAATATATCTTAAAGACCGGTTAAATAATTTCAATCAAATTTTACAGTAAAGCACTTTTATCTAAAACGACTTCGCATACTCAGATTCTTATCATAAAGTTTCAATTCATATAACAGTTTTTAAAATTTTCAAAACCTTCAATTTTCTCAAAAGTGGCATACGCAGTTTTTACCACAAGACTAAAACATCGATACAGGTAATCTGGTTTAAAAAAGTTTGAGATTTGAACGGACACAAATTTGCATACTGAGATTTATAAAATAAATTTTTATACTTTTTTCGTTTTTCGTCAAATTTTGTAATTTTATTTCGTTCGAATAGACACATTAATATCAAAAACCATTATGCATATGGGCGTTCCGCAAGGTTCGTTGCTGGGTCCTTTGCTGTTTGCTTTGTTTATTAATTCTTTATTTCTCTAACCTTTTAAAGGTAAGTTAACAGCATTTGCGGACGATACAGCTTTACCCTGCTCAGATGGCAATTATCTTAATTTGTGTTCCTTAATTAACAATGACTTGGATATTTAAGAAAATAGTTCCATTTGCACAGACTTATTATAAGTAAGAAAAACATATTTATGGTGTTTAACTTGACCGGGAATATTAGCGGCATTTTCTATTTCATTCACCTTGCTGCTATAAATTTCGCTTGCAGTCTTTGTCCTCATACCACCATTCCAGTCTTTAATGATATTACACAGTGCTCAAATTATTGCTCTGAAATTGAACGTATTGATAGTTTGAAATACTTGGGAGTTGTTTTTGTTCTAAACTTCTATTGGAATGAACTTACCTCTTCTCTAAAACAATACGTGAATAACGTTGGAAGGCAATTTAATCATCTGAGTCTTTACGGCCAGTTACCTGTTCTAAAATCAGTTTACCATGGTTTGATTAATTTCAATCTGCAATATGGACTTACTTACTGGGGTGGAACGCATTCCAATAAATTAGAACCGCTTTTTTTTAAACAAAAGCATACGATAAGCTTTGAGATTTTCAAGAAACTTGAAATTCTTTCCTTGAGGCATTTGTATGTTTGCAAAGTATTGAAAATATTTTTTGATAATTCAGGGTATGATGTTGTTCGATTATATTCCAGTCATAATTTAATAGTTAACACCAGCAATTTAGTCACTGTTGCCACGGCTAAGAAAGCATATTTTTCACACATTTACATAGCTTATGCGCCTCGTTAATTTAGCAAATCGAATGTTGATCTTAGGTGTGAGGGATTAAAAACTTCCTTTTTTAAAAGAACAAAACTTGGCTTTTTACACTAGACCAAAAAAAAATATGCTTACCCTTTTGAATCAAGCTGTTTAAATTTGCTTTAACTGCAATTCGTGTTTGATGTATCACTATCTATATCTCCTTAACACTTTTTGGTTTTGTTTTTCTACTATCTGTATCTTTACAGTATTGTAAAATTGTTGTTTGTTTCTGTTTTGTCAGTTGTATTTAATTTAAATGAATAAATGATTTCCATTGAAGTTCCCCATCAAGGTATTTTTGGTCTATTTTTGATTATTATTTGAAATCGAGCATTTGCCACTTGTCCTTATGATAACAGAATGCTTTTACCTATTTCTTGTCAATTACAATATTTAATAAAGCTTGTAAATAGGTACTTTTAAAATTTACGTTTTGTTTAATAAAGTGAAATAAAGAAATATAATAATAATAAAATAATGATAAATCAATATTCATAGGATCAAATAGTCAATGGCGCTTGTGTCTGATTCAACAGGAAATTTAAGGTCTACGCATTTTATGTCATCAAGCCTTATTTTGGTCAGTTTAAAAACAAAATTTGCCCTCAAGTAAATATTCGTATCGTACCATCAGGTATATGTCGCAGTCATAAAAGTTGGATTAGTATCAAGTACACATCTTTCATAAAATCACTTACCTATAATAAATATAAATTTTGTATGTTGTTGCTGCATATTCATACGTCTATACTTTTATTAACAATTTCTGTCCTGTGCTGAAAGGATAACAATTACAAGTTTTTTTTTTAACTTATCTGTTCACAATTTTTTACTAACGATTTGTACCATACATAATGATACAAATATATATATAGGTATATATATTTGTATCGTTATAATCAACATTGTTACGATTCTTTTTTTTCTGATTTTACTTGTATAGAAAATGGCTTATGAAAAAATGTGATTCGAAACCAATTCTTATAAAAGCGATACAATGTTCGTACGACCCAGTCGCGGACTTTATTTACTGTAGCGTTATGAGGTTGTTCTTTGTTTTTCTTTTCTTTTTTAACTTTCTCGTTTATCTTTTTCTTTATTCATTGATCATGTATAGTCGAAGGTTAGGTTCAAGAATTTTTTTTTATTGAGGTTAAAACTTTTTGCAGATTTGTTTTCTTGTTGTCTTGTGATATTGTTTTTTTTATCTGTTTTTTTTTTTCGAGTTCCTTCGGACCGATTGGTACTGATGTCTTTCACTTCTCTTGTTGAGATGAGTAGATTATCTATAAAAATATTTCGATTTGTAGCTGCTACACTCCTTGGGACTAATGGAAAAATATACTTCGCGTTTGTTTACTTTCTCTTGCTCGCTATTTCTTTTTGGTTTAAACTCGTTTAAATATATTTTGTGTGTAATTTTGTCAAAGTTCGACTAAAATACAACTTCGATGGAAATTGAAAATAAAATAAAAATTGCATCGTCAAATTAAAATAATTTTTAGATGTGCTTGGAGAGGGTGTTATTTTTTAAGTTTGAAAGCTTTTAAATCCATATTGTCATCTCTGACAGGTCTTTGACTTTTTTCAGTATAGTTTGACGAATCATTTTTAACAAATTTACACTAGAAGAACGGTAACTTTCCAACTTAAAAATCAATAGTCGATTTACGAAACTTAGGTAAAAATATAACGAGATTATTATGGTCCACATAATCGACCAACTAAGCTGGCTATTCGTCGTATTGTGGATAAATATGGTACCACATATACTCAATATGAGGAAAGGCCAACAATGCGTCAACCTAAAATTCGTACAGGAGAATCGACGTGGATCATTTGTGGATGATTTTCGAAAATAACTCAGCCGATACTTATTTAGATTCTAGTGGTGCAGAAATTCCAGCCAGAAGATAATTGCTTGAGTGACGAGTTTGCGTATTGGGCTGTTGAGCAGCTGGAAACAGACCCTTATTTTTTTTTAAATAAAATGTAGCTGATCTGACGGACTTCGTCACTTCTTATATTTGGGCAAGAAAGAATAAAATCAAGCATTAATTTTATTGAATTCTATTCGTTTTATTCAAATCTGAAAAAAAAGAATAGAACAATGATTGTATTCAATTTAAGGCTACATGATACACAACATGTTTTGTTTTCTGCTCCGGAGCGGATGGCTTTCCAACTCGGGAACACGCACGTATATAGATTTCCGTGTGAAAAGCACGACATTTCCAAATTTATGCCGTACACTTCCAGCGACTGCTCTTGTGACTAGTTGTTGGTCATCGCGATTCCAAGTTTCACTGGAAACTGAATGCATTTGAACTGGAACGGCAAATCGGTTGAAGTCAAGGGAATTGGCGGAATTAGGCATTATTCTCCCTTGAACGGCCCTTTCAAAATCACATCACATTGTTCATTAGCTTCATCAAAATCAGTCGGGTTCTATTGCACAGTTTCGGGGCATGAAGATTTTGTAGCATTGTGATGACAGGTTCAACTTTAAGACGCAAATGATGATGTGGCATTCCAAAAAAAAACCAAAGAATTCAACTGGATGATTGACGATTTCGTTTTCGTATTCAGCACGATCGATCGATTTGTATGAACGCAATTCTGCCGGAATTTGATATTGAATCATCTAATTCAAGCCATTTTTTTTTATTTAGTTGCCTTTTACATTGGCGAAATGTGAAGGAAAACCTTTTGTGTATTCTAAGACATAAATAAACGCTAATATACAACCTTAAGCTGAAACCATTCAAACTTTACACTGCATCCCTAGTGGTCCCCGTGGGTTTGGCTTGTTCTAAAAATAGAAATTACAATGTAATATTTCAATTCTGTTTCACTCGATTAACCAAATATTTGTTTATATAGCTACAAACGCCCACTCAATCCGGAAATTTAATATGTAATTTTAAAAACATTTAACCAATAAAGTTCTGTTTACCGATGTCCATAAATTTCGTATAAGTCGATTTCACCAAACCCACACAGTCTGCCATTTCTCTCGTAGATGTTTTCATGTTAATACACCTACGTGCGCCTTAAAAAAAAATAATTAAAATTTATTATATGGCTCAAGAGTTACGTTAAAATTTTTTTTAATTTTGTACAGGTTTAGATTTATGGCATGGCAATTTTGTGCAACGTCTGTTTTACTCTTATTAAGTACAATTCGTTGGAAAAGCGTCGGGTAAAGCAATTTCTTAAGTTTTTTTTTTGAAAATTCCACTCAAGTAAATCAAATTTAAAAGCGGCCAGGGTATTTGTAACAGGCTTAAATAATTCTGATGAAAACATTACTTTACTTTAATTGGCTTATCTAAATGACTATTCTTCCACAAAAGCATTTCTTGTTACAGTTCTCAAAATATTTCTAGCCATCTCGGATAGGCCACTTAAAATTATCTACGTTTGTATAAATTTTCTAAAATCAATAAATATTTTCCTTCAGTCTTCATGGAATTTACTGTAACATCCGCTAATCCAAAAATTGCCCATTACTCTCCTTGTCGGTTCCCAAATGCCACTGAAACAGCGGTAGTAAATTAAACTCGATTTCAATAAACTAACTTGCAAACATAGAACATCTGTGCCCCCCAAAAGGAAAATGAGAATAAACAGAAATAAACATAAGACCCATAGTAGGCTAAGTTATCTAGCAGTAGATAACTTATATAGCGGTATGTTGCTAAGATGCCAGGCCTAATAGACTGCTATTGCACTCCGTCAACATAAAAAATACGAATTTAGGTTTATTTTATTTCCATTCTAATTTATTTATTTTTTCTTTTTTCTTTTTTGCGAAAAAATGAATTTCATTTCATTTAAATCACTTTAAATGCCCTCAAACAATGTCGGTACCCACCTACAAAAAGCAACTCCTATAGCAAGAGTGAACCAAATACTCTACTGCAATGCAGCACGCCAATGGTACCTATAACAACTATCCCATCACGGAAAGAAAGCAAATAAAATCAGAAAATAAAAGAAAACAAAACAAAAATGTGGATGCAGAAATATTCAAATTTTGGTTTTTTTACTGCCCATCTGGGGAAAATAAATATTCCACAAAAATATGCTTGATATAGCTAGTAAGGCCAAGGCAGTGAAAGCAAAGCAAACGAGGATTCAAAAACAAAATATCATTTAAAAGCACATAGTAGACAATAAAGTTGTTCTTATAAATGTTGCAGGCATGTCCGGGTAGACCACTGTTAAATTGAGCATACTGAATATGTTTATCCAAGACGATGGATGAAAGATGATGAAATTACCTTAAAAAAAAACCTTCATATGTCCTTCAACTAGAATTAAAGAGAAAAGGCATTTCCACACTTCACGTACTATGGCGAAGTTAATACAGTCGAAGAATTAGAATATACTTCTTTTGGCACAAGTTTCCCATCTCAATTTAAAAAAAGATGCGTAGGGTGCGCTCCTGATATGGGAAATATGGAATCATGGAGCAACGTGACACGAATGCGGTAACGAATATTGTATTGAAATCTGGTTTGACTTCAATTTTATCTAGAACTTGATGGCAAACAAATTAGGGCTTAAGTACACTTTTGCTTCCCTTTAATACTTTTTCGTATTTAATTTCTATTTACAGTTCCCCTCTTTTCGGAGAATACATTCAAAACAATCATCGTGTAGCGCAATAAGCGATCTGTAGATAGCTTTGGGCAGATATTAAAGCATTCCTCTAGTTCCGCTGATTTGTAAAGCATTCCATAGTTCATGGAATAACCTCATCCCTCATATAGTATACTCCCTACAGATGGTTATGTATATGCTGATGACAGTAATTTCTCCTGCACATAGTTATCTTCATGTATCAGTCAATTAAGTTGATATAATTCGTTGATGAAAGTTGATGGTACGGGCCTTGTCATACTTTTATCTCGTTGCTATGAAATTGATTACTTAATTAATGGAAATATACCCAGATAGGATTGCTTTCTTTTCGTTAACTTTTGATAGAATAAAATGGACTGGCAAGTAGTTTATACTCTTATCTTAAGGGAGGACGTCCGATAACAGAGCCATTAATTGGGACTTGGACAACAAGCGTCCACGTTCTATTACAATTTCATGTCTCAATAATGAATTCGAGAGTAATTGATTGGTGGATTTAAGTGACAGTTCAAATGCCATTGGAAGTTTTCTACCAGAAGTGGAAAGTATTGTTAAAGATAATCTGCAATCGGATGATGATGAACTCGTAGTAAGATTGATTTAAGTGATATATCGTTGTTGAATGGCATATTATGTATGAATGTATTCGTTTGCTTCATGGATTTTGTTCATTTTGTTGCTCAATTTGTTTATGGTAACGCAAATTCATATAGAGATTAGATTATTTTATGAAACAACAGCACTAACAACATCCTTCGACTCATAAACAGTTCCCTGGAGTATCATAAAAAAATGAACATATTACCATTGTTGAAAAAGTATTACGTTCAATCTGGGGAACTTTATAATTTGTGTAAGACTTAAAGAGTACGCTGGGAACAAATTGTTTCGAAATTGAAACACAAAAGATAAGATGAATAAATTTGCCAGAGATCTACCCAACGCAACGCTGAAAAAACATTCGAAATTTAGTACTCGAGAGGAAAGAGTCTGTAATTTAGAAGGACGTATTGCAATCATCCTGTTTTCAAGATAATTGGAAATTCTGAACTTTATTGTTATTTTTCACTGAAATGGGACCTTTATAGTATACAATCAGTGGGTACTGAAGAGCAAGATAACATTAAAAGTGCTCTTGAAAATTGATATTTTGCGCACGGACTGAGGTATTGACATGGACAGAACTTTGTTATGGCTTTTTGACTGCATTCACTTTGTAAGTGTGTATAACATTGAACTTTGGTAGATGTGCAATTTCCCAGCATTATACCTATATGCAAACAACCGAATTTCTAGAGATTAGTTATAATCTATATCATTTTATTTTGTGTGTTTATTATTCCTTTAAGTTTTTTTTATATGAATTCTTGACATCTTGAAAAAGGTAAGTGTTGCTTTCCAACAAAAGAAACCAGGTGGTGAAGTGGACAAGCGTGCATTTGGGCTAGTCGCTGAAATGTGGGACAACATTGCAAGTTTTACACTTCCTGCAAACTGGCCTCAAAGGACGGCTCATCCAGGAAAAAAAAGCACAAACAACACTCGAAATAAAGAAAACCGACGAACAACACAAGAAGACGATGAAAACCAAAATAAAAACTTGAATACGAAGACAACTATTTTCAAGGTCAATTTCAATGACCACATCAAGCTTTACAGCTGATCTCAGTAAATAATAATACCAAGGTTTCCCAATAACTTTGAAAGTCATGTTCGGGTCATTCGAATTTGGCAGTTTGGATTTAAAGGAAGCAATAAAGTAAAAGTATTATAACGTTCAACAAACCATCGCATAATTTTTAACGTCCTCTACACATTAGGAACAGTAAGAGTAGAAAAATATATAAATTTAAGGACACTAAAAGCATTCCTACACGCGAGTGCATACAGTTATGTGATATGGAGTTGTAACGCATGCTGGTCCCACCAAACACAACTCTATGCGTTCCCATCTATTTCGAGGATCACAGAAATTCCTGTGGAAATCGATAGGTTGTTTGGTAGGGTGTTCAGTCAACGGAGTGCGGGTAGGCATGCTTGCTTATAGCACGAAACTAGCTCGTCGAAATGGGTGGATTCTGGCACACGCCGCTGAACTCCCGTACCTTTTTAACATTCCTAGATTGATTGATTGATATTTATACCGCGATAAAAATTGAAATCCCAAAATATAATTTGGGAAACCGTTGAATAGAATTTGCTTGCCCTAAGTGTGCCCTCCCGTTGTCCACTATCGTGTTAAGCATTGGTATTACTAGGCTATCGCTCACTGTACAGTACATACATCCCATTAACGTTATAAGAGATTAGGTCCTCGACGTGATAAAATTCATTCAGCCCGACTCAGAAACTAAAATAACACAATAGGAATTTACCATCATATAATTATGAAACAATAGTTATTAAAAGAAAAGTACATTATCTAGCTATCTACAAAAAAATAAATGCTTAGTCAATAAAGGTAAAAAAAAGATAATGTTGAAAGAAAAAGGATAAAAAATATGTATTCAATTCCAACACAATGGATGAAGAGTCACAATGGACTGGCATGAGATGAAAGTCTTTATCAGTTTATTTACTAAAGACATACTAATATACTTGAATGTACACTCCGTCTCACCTGATTACGACCAGGTAGTTTATTGATTTAATTTTACGAAATTTTTCGAATATGGAAAAAAACCAAATGCAATATGAAAGAAGGCTACATTATGTTTATGTTTGAAAAAAGAAATAGGATTAGGTACATAAGTTCATTTTTACGATGCTTTGCCTAATAAGGTTATAACATTAGTTCTTTTTTTCTTCTTACCTCATTACGAATAGTACTAAATCCACCTGTTATCATATTCTAAACCAAATAAAAAGGCATTAAGAGTACCAGGGATCTTAGTAATCGACACCCGGATTTGAAAACCCTAAGGTCAACCCTGACAACGATACATATTAAGAGTATGAATCTGAGGAATTACTTATATTACCTATTAGATACCGTTGGGAACCTGTTTTTGAGCCAACACACTTAAATATTGATTATTCATCACCATTTGTTATAACCTTAAGTCAAATTGTATATATAAAAGTTCAATAAAAGCTTGGTTCAAAGCATAATTTCATAGAAACAACACTATGCCAAATTCGAGCTTACAAGGAACAAGGCAAATCTATCCGTTTTATAGCCGTTCATTGCTATCTTAAGCTCTCTGAGAACTATGGAAAAAAATAAGGAAGAGAATGGTAATCAAAGCAACAAGTCAGTATCGAAGGGGCGATACTGAGAACTGCTTCAATTTCAAGACTTTCCCCAAGTAAAATCAAGGCAGAAACATGAGTTAACCATATTAGACAAACAAAAATAAAAAAGAAACCACAATTGAACGCAGCGCGCAAAAGCAAGCGACTTGATTTTGCAATAAATCATATCAGGTGGAGTGGCGAGTGGCACAACGTCATCTTTTCAACGCAACGCAACAAGTCAGTATCGAAGGGGCGATACTGAGAACTGCTTCAATTTCAAGACTTTCCCCAAGTAAAATCAAGGCAGAAACATGAGTTAACCATATTAGACAAACAAAAATAAAAAAGAAACCACAATTGAACGCAGCGCGCAAAAGTAAGCGACTTGATTTTGCAATAAATCATATCAGGTGGAGTGGCGAGTGGCATAACGTGTCATCTTTTTACATGAAAAAATTTAAATTTGGACTAAGGGAAGGATGCCTGTCGGGTTGGTTACCCACCAGGCGCGTCCCCAGGTGGTGGATAGGGGGACCTCGGTACGATACGTTCGTGATCCGAGGTTTTAGAGTCATAGCGGCGTTTTATACACCGTCAAAGCTCTATCGCGAACCAAACCAAAAAACAAGTATGCAGGAACAACTTAATGATTCAAATACTCCAGGTGGTACTCGCATGGGCGAAAATCCACCCGTGGTCTTTTCGACCACGGTCGGGGCACGGATTCTGGAGGCCCCAACCGACATACATATACCCCCCGCCTGTACAGGCGTTGACCTTCGAGTTGTGAAAAGGTTTGCTTCCGAAGATTCCTGCAGCTCTATCTCCGACACGTTCGGTAGACTGGGCTGGAAACATGAAGAAAGTGGCGGAGAGGTTCAACCTGATACGCTTAATCTTCAGACCAATAGACAGACAGCCGATAGGTGTGATGCTGCCGACGAGGCCTGCGAAACCGAACAGGTGAAACGGGCCACAGAGGCGGCGTCCACTGGTCAGCGTCCATCTAAGAGCCAGCGAAAGAGGAAAAGGAGAAAGGCGGCTATCGTGCGGCGCAAAGAAACTGCACCGTCAGTTGAAGGC
Source organism: Portevinia maculata (assembly GCA_949715645.1). NCBI lineage: Eukaryota > Metazoa > Arthropoda > Insecta > Diptera > Syrphidae > Portevinia > Portevinia maculata. The sequence continues at coordinate 44,910,823 of OX454525.1, forward strand.
GCAAGCGCTGAGAACTGCCCTTCCCCGGCGGCGACGGCAAAGAGATGCAGGTCGGCAGAGGTTACCCCAACCGAAACCAGCCAGCTGACTGAAACCAACGCTGCCTCCCCTTCCAATAGCTCCAACAGGAACAAACGGAGGAAGAAGACCTCAAGCACTCCTGTCGGTGGAACTGCGCGCGCACCTTCTGCGTGCCCTTCCACTAGAACACTTCCAGCTGATGTATTTCCAATGATTGGATTTACTCAGATTAACCTTCAACACTCCAAGGCTGCTACTGCACTCATCAGTAAGAAGCTTTCTGTGTTGAATACAAAAGCCCACATAATATCCATACAGGAGCCATGGGTGTGGAAAAATCGCATCTGTGGCCTTGGAGGTGTCCGTGGCACTACGATACTCTGTGACGAGCGGTCCGAGAGACCAAGGGCTTGTCTTGCTGTGTCGAACCTTTTCTCAGCGACTAAGCTTGGACAATTTTGTGGCCAAGATTTGGTTGCTGCAGCCATTAGCTACGAAACGAATGGAAATTGGAAGACCTTCATCGTGGCGTCAGCTTATTTCCCCTATGATTCGGTAGTACCTCCACCACCGAGGGCAATTGCTGAACTCATTGACTATTGCGACACCAGGAAGATGGGCCTAGTTATATGCTGTGATGCCAATGCTCAAAACACTGTTTGGGGCAGCAGCAAATGCAACATGCGAGGAAACCATCTCCTGGATTTCATTCTATCATCTGATCTTACTATCAACAATGTTGGCTCGCAACCAACTTTTGTGACGTCAAGAAGACAGGAAGTGATCGACCTAACTTTATCAAATAGATACTTTAAGGCGGTTACTAACTGGAGGGTCTCTTCGGAGGTGTCCCTCTCAGACCATAGATATATCGAATTCCAAATCGGATGCGAAGCCATAACTTTGCAGGAGAGGAGGAATCCGAGAAAAACCAACTGGATACGCTTCAGGGAGGAATTAGGGAAAACTCTCAAAACTCCAACCAAACTCAGGACGAGACAAAAGGTAGAGGAAGCTGTTCAAGACCTGAATAGTGCCATTACTAGCTGTTTTGAACTGACGTGCCCATTAAGCAAACCCCCTGGCAGAACACCGGTTCCCTGGTGGAGCTCGGAACTGCAAAGAATTCGTAGAGAAGCTAGAAAGCTTCTAAATAGGTCACACAAGACTGATTTGGAGACAGACTGGAATCTCTACCGATCGAAGCAGAAGGAATATAAGAGGCTAATTCGGGTATCGAAAAGTGCTTCTTATAAGAATTTCTGCGAAAAGATTGAAACGCTGGGTGAAACTAGTAGGTTGGTTAAAGTTCTGAAAAAGGGCAAACCAGCCAAACTGGACTCACTTAGAAAACTTGATGGCACCTTCACTGAGACGAAAGCGGAAACTCTTAGTTATCTGCTGGAGTCTCACTTTCCGGGTAACCAGATTACAATTGGTTCACAACCAGCCCCGATTACCGAGACTATGAGTGAGCCAATACAAACAACTCGGCGTAGCTGGTATATTGCGAAGGCCGTGGTGACGGACGAGGCCATTAAATACGCATTTGCGTCTTTTGACGGCTTCAAGTCGCCTGGTACGGACGGAATATACCCAGCCATGCTGCAACAATGTACAAACCAGCTGCTACCGACTATGAAGAAAATCTTCACCGCTGTCCTAGCACTGGCATACATTCCAACACCCTGGCGTACAGTTAGAGTGGCATTCATACCAAAAATTGGCAGAAGTGACTACTCGCTCGCCAAGAGCTTCAGACCAATCAGTCTGACTTCTTTCTTGCTGAAAAGCTTGGAAAGGCTGGTCGAGCTTCACGTGCGCAAAGGTGCTTTACGATTGCACCCACTATCTCCGATGCAACATGCCTATCAACGCGGAAAATCCTGCGAGACTGCGCTCCAAAATCTAGTTGGTAGAATTGAAGGCGCGCTTGACAGGAAAGAATACGCGATAGGCATTTTCATCGATATTGAGGGTGCTTTTGACAATGCGACTTTTGATAGCATGTGCAGCTCCGCCAGACAACACGGAGTAGACGAACCATTGGTGTTGTGGATTAAAGCAATGCTAATGAATAGAACGTTGGTTGCGGATGCGGATTGTGGCCGCTATGTTATGGCGGGGGTAAACAGAGGCTGCCCGCAAGGCGGCGTCATGTCTCCACTGCTGTGGTGTATGCTGGTCGACTCTCTGTTGAACGCACTCAACAGTTCTAATATTTACGCTCAGGCGTACGCGGATGATGTTGCCGTGCTTTCTGTTGGATCATGCCTAGCGACTGTATGCGCCAAGGCGCAGGCGGCCCTTGACGTGATCGACGAATGGTGCACTAGGAATGGGCTCTCGGTCAATCCTCTTAAAACTGAGGTTGTTCTCTTTACGAGAAGGAGGAAGCTGGTCGGGTTGACTCAGCCAGTGCTAAAAGGCGTCACAATCCAACTCTCCAATGAAGCAAAGTATCTGGGAGTCATCCTGGATAGCAAACTTCTTTGGTCCAAACATGTTGAGCTGAAGACTGCCAAGGCGCTGTCTATTTTCTGGCAGTGCAAAGGCATTTTCGGCAAGACATGGGGCTTATCACCGAAAAGAGTCCTATGGATTTATACGGCTATGATAAGACCATTTATAGCATACGCATCGGTTGTTTGGTGGAATAAGCTTTCACGTAAATACGTCACTGCTGCTTTTGCCAAACTCCAAAGGCAGGTATGTCTCGGCTGCACGGGGGCCTTCCCCAGCACGCCTGGCTCCGGCCTAGATGCACTATTGAACCTTCCGCCCCTTGATGTTTACATCATGGGCTGTACAATCAAGGCTATCTCACGTCTTACAAGAGGTGGCTTTTGGTATAACTCGCACTGGAGTTTTGATGAACTTGCGCAACGGTTGTCCTTCGACTCCTGTCTTATGGATATGCCGTCTGATGCGATGACACCGGAACTTCGGCTAAAGCGCAAATACGAGGTCGACTTTCCTCGCGTCCAGGACTGGCTCTGGCCGGACTCTGAACCTGGAAGGGAATGCAGTCGAATCTTTACGGATGGCTCCAAAACCGATCAAGGATCTGGTGCTGGTGTCTTCGTGGAGAGCGATAGCGTTAGACTTTTCTTTCCGTTAGGCAAACATGCGTCAGTCTTCCAAACAGAGACTTATGCTATCCTAATGGCCATGGACTATGTCACGAGGAACAGGTGGAGGGGGCGAAGTATCTGCGTCTGTAGCGACAGTCAGGCTGCGCTTAAGGCCTTACTCAAACCCTTAACTACCTCCAAAATAGTACGTGAATGCAAGATATCTCTGAATTCGGTCGGAAGGCTGAATTCACTTAAACTTGTCTGGGTCCCGGGTCATAACGGGATCACGGGAAATGAGATCTCCGATGAACTTGCTAGACAAGGCTCAGAGGGGGACCTCTCAGGACCTGAACCAGCGATCTGTCTGCCTGCGTCCTCGGTCAGGGCTTCCATTGACGGTTGGGTTTCCTATGAACACAATCGCCGTTGGCATGACTCTCCAGGATGCAGACAGACTAAGCAAATGCTCCCCGACGTCTGTGGGAAATCCGCGGCATTCTTGTTGTCTCTCAACAGAAAAGACTGCAGACAGACTACTGGCGTTCTTACGGGACACTACGCTTTTGCCAAACACCTTAAGGTGCTAGGCCTAAGCGACACCACCATCTGCGAAGCCTGTGGAGAAAGCGACGACACTGCGGAACATTTCGTCTGTGATTGTCCTGCTTTTGCTCGTATCAGGTGGCAGGTATTTGGTGCGGATATGGTGAGTGCTGTAAACCTAAGCTCCTTATCATTGAAGCGCCTTCTCGTTTTTCTTAGAAAAACGAGTAAATTCCCACAGTAAAATGTGGTGTGTCTGCCTGGCAGTACAATGGACCAGTATTGAGTCTGAGTGCTCCAGTGCAGAAAGTTTCACACATCCCGACAAAAAAAAAAAAAAAAAAAAAAAAGGGAAGGATGAAATAACCTTGAATAGAAGACACAGCAAGGGAGGAGAGAAATGATATGGGGAGCAGCAAGCTTCTACAGAACTGCAAACCTTGAATATCAAAGCTCAAGAATGACAGCAAATACCTTAAAATCGATACTGGAAAGAGCTTTGCCTCATTTTTCCGAATTGTTTGGTGGACAATGCAACGATACATACTACAAGATTAACCAAAACTTGATTTCAGAGTTGAAATGTAGATCTACTGGCATGGCCGCCATATTGACCGGACCTGAACATCATGGAAAACATATGGGGATGGCTTTCAGAAAAGGCCTACGAATGCGGAAAGAAATACTACACCCCGGAAGAAATAATTGAAACCATGAAACAAGCCTGATCCGGAATTTCACTAAATTATATTGTTATAATCTCAATAAAACCCAAATTATTTTTTCCAAAAAAAATTTGTGTTGTTTTATTACCTTTAAAGCATCTATGAGTAAGATTTAGTTACTGTTTGTTGTTTCTTACAATTTTTTTTAAAACATTAACATAATATTCTTTCAATTGCATTTGGTTTTTCCCATATTATTCAATGATTTAAAAAATTAATGGTAAAAATAAAAAATAAATTAATGGTAAAAAAACTTTTTACGAACAAGCTTTTACTTATTGCCCTAAAAAGAAGAAAATAAACTTAAAATTAAATCAAACCAATCAATTTAGTACATGTATTACACAATTTATTAAATGATATAAAACTTGTCGCGAGATTTGCCTGTGTACTTAGTAGTAGTGTAGTAGTCTTGCTTGACTATGTGGAAATCTATGAAGAAAATGTTTCCTATAAAATATGCAAATCTCGCGAAAAGCTTTTATATCATTCAATTAATTGTGTACTACATGTACTGAATTGATTTGTTTGATTCAATTTTAAGTTTTTTTCTTCTTTTTATGGCAACTAAATAAAAGCTTGTTTTTAAAATGTTGTGTTTAATTTATTTTTAATTTTTTAGGTATAATTGGGAATGTTTCTAAGTCTGCATTTCATTTAATGCGTCGTTGTATTAATGTTCGTGTTCTCCTCAGAAAGCCCTTTAATTTGTTACCCATGCTGTGGTAGTGCAAACAAATAAATAGTCCATCATCTTGGATGATCCGCCATATTTGAATTAGAATGACGTCACATAGCTAAAAATGCATTGTCATCGAAAATAAGCGTGTATACCAAATTTCAGCTTAATCGGTTAAAGATAACTAATTTAAAATTCAGTTGCGATATTCCACCCGGACATACCAAACATACCTACATTTAAAATAAAAGCTTGTAATAAATCGTAAAACAAAATCAAGAAACTATCTGTTCTTAATCAAGTGGGACGTAGTGTATGTACGTACACTATACCTAACACGCTTTCTCCACGTACTATAAATTTCTAGCAGACAGCAAAAAAATAAAACAAAAGCAGACTAACTGTCAAATTTTGTTTGCGGGCATTTCATCGCATACATGATTCGATTGAGTGAGAGAGAGGCATAGAGAGCATCACTGCAATACCGGCAAGGAATATCCCCCCTCTCTTTTGTTTTTCGCAGGCTATTAAGGCTATGCGAGCACAGCATGCACTGACCGTGCATCTATGACAAATTCTAGTTATTATAATTAGTAGTTAAGTTAGTATAATTTAGTAGTTTGTTCAATTGATAAAAAAAGAGGAAAACAGAGTTTGAACTCAGTTTATTTTTGAGTTTATTTTTGATGTAATTAAAGTTGAAGGTTGTGTTCGATGTCACCAGATGTTGCGCTCAGCATTTGGTTGATCTTACTAGCTAAATGTAATGCTAATGGGAAAGAAATTAAGAACGATTTAACAATTGAACGCCCTTACATTAGAAATATATACTTTTTTTTGGATTATTATGTATACTCAATTTTTGTGTGCGTATAGATATACATACTTTAGCTGTCGATAATTTCCGTCTGCGGTGGAGGTGGACTCACTGGGTCAGGTGCACTTACGTGAGGAGAACAATAAAGCTCAAACTCAGATACTTGATCAGGTGCGGCCGTTTTCACGGTCGAGTAGATTTTACTCTGACTGGGTGGTGTTGTTGCTCCTTTTTATACCCTATTCTAAGGGTATATTAATTTTGACGCATAGTTTGTAACATACCTTAATATTGCCCGTAGACCCCTAAAAGTTACTATATTTATGATCAGCATCGATAGTAATGTCGATCTAGCCATGTCCGTCCGTCCGTCCGTCCGTCTGTCGGCAAAAATTAGGCATTTAAACTGGGCCTAGAGAGCTGAAATTTTAACCATATACTCTCTAGGGTCCCGAAATAATCAAGTTTACGAATTTTCAAAATCCGAACACTGACACGCCCACAAATAAATAAAACAATTTTTTTGAAAATCCAAAGTTTGAGCTAGGGAGCTGAAATTTATAATATATACTCTCTATGGGCCCTTTATGCTCATGTGTAAATATTTTCAAAATCCGCCCACTGACACGCCCACAATTAATTAATTTTTTTTTTTTTAAATTCAAAGTTTGAGCTAGGGAGCTGAAATTTATAATATATACTCTCTAGGGGCCCTTAAGCTCATGTGTAAATATTCAAGTTTGAGCTAGGGAGCTGAAATTTATAATATATGCTCTCTAGGGGCCCTTTATGCTCATGTGTTATTTTTTTTTAAATCCGCCTACTGACACGCCCACAATTAAATAAAACAATTTTATTGAAACACCCAAGTTTGAGCTAGGGAGCGTTTTTTTTGATAAAATCTTTTAAATGTTATATACCAAAATATGTAGAGCGTTCTTAACAATTCAACCATACTTTGACTTTTGTCACGCCCACTTATGAGGGATAGGAATAAGAATAGGGTATCCAACAGTTCGCCCAAGCGGACTGTATGTAGCCCGTCCCTATGTTTTTGTTATTTTTTTATTATTATTTTTTGTTTTTGTTTTGCTTGGCCGGTTATTTCGCTACAGGTACGACGTACGACGAATCTGGTGTTTTGCGCTTTGGTCGACTACACCTGATGGCTGATGTTGTTGCCTTTTGTTTGGTGTATATCTGGTGATCCTTTTTGTTGCTACGGCTGATGATCATCTGGATGGATTTTCACTAGATGGATTTGATCGGCAAGTGAATTTTATCGATTCGCCATTAAGTGGAGACATTAGCGCTAATCCGCGCAGCATCGGCATCGATCGATGTGTCAATGGAGATGGGGATTGATGGGGTGTCAATTATCAAATTATTGAGGTTAGGCTCCATCGATTGGATATCAAGCAGGTATCAGGCTGACTTCCATGCCGGTATTTGCGGGCTTTGCGGTGGACGATACAAACGATTGCGGAATCCAGAAAAATTGGAATGTATACCTACAGATGAGGCAGTGGCTAAAGCGGCAAGATTGGTGAGTTCATATTTTTTTTAATTTTTTTTTCGGTGCCCTCACATATGCGATATAGGGACTACGTGTTTCAGTATTTCTGTGCTACTTTAAATTAATTTCACACTACTTGTCGAAACTTCTATTTTGTTTTATTTATTAAAGTATGATTGCTCCCCGTATAGGGACGGGTTAAGAATATCACAAAAAGCGACTAAGGGGGAGTTTAAACATCTAGCCGACACATTTAATATCTTAAAGCTGCTCCTACGTGTGCATGGAAATTCGTGGGTTGACACGACTGGAAATCAACGGTGTCTTAAAAGAAAGATCGAACAACAAATAATTAGAACATGTACGTGTCGAACTCGTTTAGACTAAAGCACTATGGAAATGTACGCTAATAGAAAACGCACTACCCCGCCAGGCACTCTTTATCATGATACGAGCAGAAAGAGCTATTCGGTTTCGGGGGATAGCAAAGTAATGCTCAAGCTAAGGCGAAACCTAAGAGTCGAGAGGTGGATCGTTAGAATTATGAGTGGTCGTAGCTACGAGGTCGAAGAGATGATGGTTAGATGGCGAGTTGAAATCTTTCAAGATGTTCTAGTACGGGACGGAACAGGGTAGGTATGGAATCGGTATTATCCTTGCAGCAGAGCTACTTGGCAGCGTCTTGAGCATTTCAATGTCCAGTGATCATTTGATGACTCTCAAACTGGTGATGCAAGGCGAGGTGTGGAATATTGTCAGAGCATATGCTCCCCAAGTGGGATGCGAGCAGAGAAAAAAACATCCATTCTGGTTAGATTTTCACAACCTCTTCAAGAACATCCAAAAAGAAGAACTTTTTTTTGTTGGCGGGGGTTTGAACGGACATGTCGAGAAGTCACAGGAATACTATGAAGATTGGCATAGAGGACTGGGATACGGTACTGGGATACGGAACTCTCCGGGTGAAGATATCCTAAACATGTGCAAGTCATACGGTCTTATCGCTCTAAACACCATTTTCGTCAAACAAAGCCGGCGGAAATGAAACCCAGATTGATAACCATTTTGTAACACGTTTCATCAAGCATCGGGTTCAAGATTGCAAAGTGATCCTAGGAGAGGCAATCGCCCAGTAACACCGCCTCCTCCTGACAGAAATTTGTATAGCGACGGGGACGAACAAAACAAAACAAACAAAAGTGTCTGCGTGAATTTGTACAATCTGGACAAAACGAAAGGCGAAGCATTTTTTGCAAATATGCAAAATTATCTCCATCACGTCATCAACGAAGTTGAGGATGCAGAGTGCAGAGCCAAAGATATCTGGAAATCCCTACAAAGAAACTACTTCCATAGAGCTTAATCACTGATAGGAGCTTCAAAATGACACTATCAACACGGCAAGGTAACATGGTGGTGGACAGATGAAGCTAAAGCAGTGATAAGTGACAAGAAAGCAGCACTCAAAGTTTGGTTAAAGTGCTCTACTAATAATGGTGATGAAAAAGTTCGCCTTGAATGGAATACAGACTTTTCAAGAGGCTCGCAAAGAGAAAGTGCGCTCAAATTCAAGCAAAGTGTGTGGAGGGTCTGTATCGGGAGTTAGAAGAAATTTCTTCCTCGGCTGCTGATAGAACCCAGGCTGCCCACGAATTCCGACAAAGCAGCTTGAATAGGGCACAACCATTTTCAAAACAGCCGCTCAGAGAAGAAGGAATGCACAGGAAATCCGTTCGCCAAAGTTCAGCAACAATGCTCAAGGGATTAAGTTCCAATATATATAAGTTTCAAAATCCGCGTAAGAATTCACGTAAAAAAACCTATCCCGAAAAAAAGCAGGGCAACCGTCTCAGTTGGTACAGTCATATTCAAAGGAGAGATCCTACGAACCCTGTCAAAAAGGCAATATTAATCAACGTCCCAATACAACCGCGAGGTCTAAAAACTCCTGGATCACACAAATGCCACAACACCAGCATTAGATTGGCTTCAGCGAACAAGTGATTCAAAATCGGGAGGTCTGCCATTATTTTCTGAGGTCGAACCGGCGAAACCCGCAGGCGGACCAGTAGGGATGCAGTTAAGTGAGACGGTTATGATCTCTTTTAGCCTCACCGCCATCAAATGAAGAAGAAGAATTAAAGTATGATTGCATACTACCACGTATTTATTTTAGTTCAAAATATTGATTGGAGAGTAACCACCATCGCCAAGTATCAAAATGAAAAAGAAAGATGGATTCTTGCAAGCGGATTTAAGTGTACCATCAGGCACTAATATCCGTGTGTGGAGTTGGAAGTGTTTGACACCCAATTGCTTAATTTGTGAGTCCAACGTGAATTCCCAACGGGTCTCGTGGCAGACCTCCAAATGCTTGCCTACATTCGATGATTTTCTGCGAAAAAGTGACGCTTCAAATGGTCCGTGAGCTTCAGTTCCTGAGTCAATTGATCTTTGTAAGCGTGCGAATTGAAGTCCTTTGTCATTGGCTGCTTCAAGCTTCAAACTTTAAAAGAACATAAAAAATGTCAAAACACAAAACAAAAAGCAAGAAACGTTTGACGCTTAGATGTACTTTCCTATCGGAATGCGAAAATCCATCTCTTAATTTACCCCCCCCCCCCCACACACAAAAACACGGATTCTAAATGTCTTGACATTTTGTATATATATTGAACCGTTTTACTTTTCCAGATATTGGTATTTATCGTTCCTCCAACGGCCCCATTTGCTGGCAACTCGCTTTTCGATTTTCTGTTCAAAATGAGCGTTTTAATTAAACTACTTTTTTTATGCAGAAAAACGAAAGCAGGCACTGATGCTATACACCATTATTTGTAGTTACTTCAGAACTTCGCAAAATTGTTTTATACTTAAGACTTTACTTTTTCTTTGACCGGTGGCATCTTTCCCACTTGGAAATTCAGTATCAACAAACAGGGTATCACCAACACAAATAAGGAAAAGGAGAATACAAAATCAAGTGTAAAAACCAGGTTACGTTACTTTATAGACCTACCACCATTTTAACAAAGTGAGCAGTAAGCAAACAAACTACAAACGAAGAAAGTTAAAAAAATAAAGTCTTTTAATTGGCATAGGGCCATCTTTTTCATCAGACAATCCTTTGAAAATCGATTATTCCCTGTTTGAAGTTCATTTAAGTTGATACTGAGCAAGTTTATTAGTAGTCGGGAAAACTTTTGATAACTTTCACCATCATCTCGCACAACAATGCACATGAACTACTTTTTACCTAAAAACAGAATTTTATGTTGTGAACTGTGAAGAAAGTCATCAAAGGACGTCCATTTCCTACAGGTTATGAAAAAAGAGTTTACACATCAATGTCGTGGATTCTTAATAAGGAATTTATTGTTAAAGTTTGGTTTCCACCTAACCTCACCTACATTGTATAGTATGTAGATTCTTTTCAATTGGTTGAATTAAATTTGCTTACAGTGTTTTATTTATTTACTTACATTAATCTCATAGCGCATTTATAGAAAAGTTCAACAAGGTGTAACCGCATATCCGTCCGTCTATCACCGAGGCTCCAGCCACAATGGATGGACTGATTTTCTTCAAACTTCGTATTTGGGGTTTTTAGGCTAATATATCGCGGTCATTATTTTCATTATTCTTTTATGTTAAATAACGGCACTTAGGTACGCTTCAACTGGTTTAAACAACACGGATTTTCTCAAAAACGGATCTAACGTAACGATTTTGATCATTTTTAAAATGTATACAAGATTTGGGGAGTGTAAAAAATGGCCTACTCAGCTCTTGCGAAAGTAGTCGATAACTTACGAAAATGTCAATATCAAAAACTGGTCAAGTTATTTCTATGAAAATTTACAAAACAACTTACACTACCATTTCGAAATTCTTTAAATATTTTTTTATTATGTCATTTTTTGATGACATGATTCTTGGGTATAATCTAAGATGAAAATCGTTTGACATGAAGGGAGTATCCAATGTGGACATCATTTACCGAAAATTTAAGGAAGACTTGTGTACCTTGGTGTACATTGACCCACGTGAAAACAAATATCTCCGCTAATACTTACTGCAGAAACTTTATTTAGGACTTTAATTTTAGAAGAAATAATACTCCTTTCAACTGCGATTAAATAAAGTTGATCTTTTTATGACTTTCCAGATATTTATTTTCAAGTTAGTGTCATTTTTATTATCCAGGAAAAATTTCAAATTTCAATTCGCTTTTCTAAAGAAATTGTGTATTATTGTTCCTCTTTTGAACGTCGGGTATGGTACCGTTCGACAAATTTATACTTCGGGGTTCAATTCACTGTTTTTTTAGCGTTTTATTTATTAAGCATTTGGTTTTTTTTCGTATTTTACTTTTGGGAAATTCCCTTTTGATTTTTAATTGATTCGTCAAACGAATTTTTGATTTAATATTAAACTTCATTCGCAGGAGTAGAATAAGAAAATCTTTTACTTGTCTAAATATCATGAACTAAAATTTGAGGTAAACTGACAAAATACAAGAACCATTTCATTAGTATGCTTTTATTAAAATTTATATTCAAAGGAATATGTCAACACAAAAGAGGTACAAAAGATTGAATTCAATTTAAATAAAAAAATGTTATTCTTTTTATATTAATGCAATTTAATAAAAAAGGAATTTGACATCGAAAAATTCTTTCAAAATAAACGAATGCAAGTGCTTTTGGTAAGCCAATAGAAACGGTGAAAAGATCGACATGCGAAATAATTAATCGGCGGAACAATAGCCGTGTTTCTTTGCACGCCAATATAGGCATGGCATTAAAAAACGACCATCGCCGCTTAAGAATTCATCAAAAAAAAAAAAACTTAGCAGCACACATGCACCTATGACGTTTATTAGTGACACAGCTGTAAGTTGAGTTAAGAAATTTGTATTGAAAATCGTGAAATTCAAAAATATTAATCTCCGATAGTTGAAATTAATGCCAAACATATTCTAAAATTATAAAAAATTGTTTCACATTGACAGTTTTACTAAATTTCGAAAAAAAAATAATAAAATCACGAACAAAATATTCGGCGGGATGTGTTAGTGGTCGGCGGGATGTCAAACTTTGACATTTCCTGAAAAATTCATCGCAATAGTTCATCAGAAACGAAGAAAATGCGTTTTGGAAGCACTGTTTATCCCCGCTAAATGACTTAGCGGCGATAGCTATCCCCGCTATAGCGTATATAGGATAAGTTGTTATTGTATTTTACATGAAAAAATTTGGAATTATCCCTATATCCGCGTGCAAAGAAACACGGCTAATAATATGAAATATTTGACCAATTAATACAGAGGATAATTACAATTTGCTAATCAAAATATTGCGAAGTGATCAAAAATCATATCATACAAAGAAAAAGATAAAAACGAAAAATGGCAAATGGCAATTGCGTAATGATTGAAAAACAAAATGAACAAAAAACTTAAATGTGTGTGATAAAGGAAATTGTATTTTTCCCGTCGGCTTTTTTGGTCATATGATTATTTAATGAAACAGTTTATTTCATTTTATTGTCCCGACGTTTCGGCAGGGATTGCTGCCTTCTTCAGGGGTTCTTTATTAAAAATATATATAGAAATAACATAAATACAAATATGGAAACGTACATGTACAATGACCCTTTCTTATTGGGTACAAATTGAGTGTTGTACCGTAAAACAAAAGAATACTATTTAGTTAAATTGAAAAATACAAGTGCTGTGAGTTAAACGCTTCAGTTGAAGCTTAGTCTATTAGTGTTTCTTGGTTTGGACTATGGAACTATATATAGCAGATATATTTTGGATGTCCTGTTTTCTGTTCATGTTATTCCTGTTGTTTATTATGTATAATATCTCGAGTGTATACCGTTTTGAGGTATGCCTCTCCGTCTGAAGGATGGAAGCGTTGTCGAAGTCTGGTTTGTGGTTAGCTTCGATGGTATGGCTGGCCAGTGCTGTTTTGTTACCGCTGTTGGATTTAACGTCTGACCGGTGATTGGAAATCCATTGGGATAAGAACTGTTTGGTTGTGCCGATGTAGCAAAGATTGCAGCTTTCATCATCGTTGCCCATGCAATCAATTTTGTAAACTACATCGGTACATTTGTGCTTCTCAGTTTTGGACTTTAGTTTAGAGAAGGATGAAGCAAGTGTTTTGTTGGCTTTGAAGGCTATATGGACGTGCTTATATACATTCTTTACTGTATGTTTGAAGTTGTCGGAAAGTTTGGGAACGTATATAACACTCTTGTAGACAACCGGTGTGACATCCTCTTCATTTGTGCGGGGAACTGTCACACCGGTTGTCTACAAGAGTGTTATATACGTTCCCAAACTTTTCAACAACTTCATTTATTTATTTATTTATTTCTTTAGGTCTATAAGTATTACAACTTTCTTAGACTAATTAGGTACATATTCCTTATAAACTAATACATATAATAATTTAAGACATAAAATACATATACATTAATACATACATAGCTTTAGGTTAGGTTAGGTTAGGTTGGAAGGGAAGTGCACAGCAGGGCTGCTTTGCTTGCACGGGGGCCCATTGGTCCATTGTGATCCCTTATTGTTTTATGTGGTAAACCTACATTTACAATAAAACACTTACCATATTCAGTTTAGGTTAATCTTGCCGGTTGGTCTATTGGAACCAACCTGTGTTCTTGACAAACCTGATAGTGTCCGTCAGTGGTACCTGCGCTACGTCCTCTAAGTCTTCGAAGAATCTGTTGCCCAGATAGCAAAGTCGAGATGTCTGAAGGTTTGGACATTCGCAGAGCAGGTGTTTGATGGTCTCGGTTTCTTCTATATCTTGACAGCTCCTGCAGTAGTCTGGTGAGCTGATGCCCAGCCTGCTTGCCATTACACCTATGGTGCAGTGGCCTGTCAGTACGCCAGTTAAGATACGTATTTCTAGCTTATTCATTTCCAGAATGCTTTTTGTTCTTTTTTCGTTAATTCTTGGCCATAGACTGCGAGATATAACACAGTCGTGCCTTTGGGACCAGGCGGTGTTAATTTGTTCCCTCAGTTTTTGGTCAATGTTTCTTTTTGCTGCACTAATTGGGATGTCTATTGACGTAATGGCGTCTATTACGTCAAGTTCTGACCCGATTCTTGCTAGCTCGTCTGCCTTTTCATTCCCAACAATGTCGCTATGACCGGGGACCCAGCAAAGAGTGATCCTCTGTCGTTCGCCTATTTTGTTGAGGGATTTTTGGCAGTTTCTGACTGTTTTTGACTTTATAGTTTCGCTGTCTAGTGCTTTGATAGCCGCCTGACTGTCTACGAAGATTGTGATCGTGGAAGGATACATACATAGCTTTAGATTATGTTTTCCATAACAGTGGATTTAAAAACAGATCTATTTTGATCAAGATCGATAACATTTGCATATTTATTAAAATTGACACACGCATTGGTAATAGGCTCATTTTGACCATAGTTTGTTGCATGTCGAGAAACATAGAAAAAACCATTACTTCTAGGTCTTAAGGTTCTAGAAGGTGCATAAATTCCAAATAAAGCTAGAAGAGGGGGACAGTCAATATGTCCCGTTATGACATCTCTTGCGAATGTTATAGAGTAGTAAGTTCTTCTACAATATAGAGTCTTTAAACCAATCAATAAGCATCTACTATTATAAGATGGCATGGAATCAGACCAATTCAGATTTCGAAGCGCATACTTAATAAACCGTTTTTGAATTTTTTCAATACGTATCAAATCTTTTTTGAAAAGAGGAGACCATACGACACAACAATATTCCAAAATTGGACGAACTAAAGCTACGAATAGGGATTTTAATGTATAAGGATCTCGAAATTCACGAGAGTTCCTAAATAGAAAGCCAGACATAGCGTTGGCTCTCGAAATAACATAATCACTATGTATGTTGAAAGAGATGGGAATCAAAAATTACTCCCAAATCTTTTTGGCTTGCGACTTTATTTAATACAACATCAGCCATTTTATACTCAAACAATATCGGCATAGCGGACCTTGAAAAGGACATAATTGAGCATTTATTTATGTTCAGGCTTAAGGCGTTCATACAGCACCATTCGTTCAAAGCATCAATATCTTTTTGTAAAAGTACACTATCAGCAACTGACTTTATAGACAATTTTACATCATCCGCAAACATCAAACATTTTGAAAAATTAATCACTGTGGGTAAATCATTAATGAAAAGTAGAAACGGCAAGGGTTCAAGATGACTGCCCTGTGGCACACCAGAGTAGTTTCTAATTTTAAAAGATAATTTAGACCCAATTTTAACAAACTGAGAACGATCAGTTAAGTAATTGCTTATCCATTTAAGGAGTGTTGTGAAATCCTAAGAAGTAAAGTTTTTTCAATAAAATTCGGTGGCTAACCCTATCGAACGGCTTTGAGAAATCTGTGAAAACAACATCGGTTTGACATTTGCTTTCCATGTTTTCCAAGCAAAAATTCAGAAAGAGAGTCAAATTTGTCGCAGTCGATCGCCCTTGGACAAATCCATGCTGGTAGACCGAAATATGATTTTTTACCGCTTCATAGATTTTCTTCTTCACAATCGATTCAAAAATCTTAGAAATCAGTTGCAATTTGGCAATCGGTCTATAATTTTCAACCGCTTGCTTTGAGCCAGATTTATAAATGGGAGTAATATAGGAAAATTTCCAGGCATCTAAAAACTCACCACTTCGAAGAGATAGGTTGAAAATGTAACACAGAGGTTTCGACAGATTACATGCACATTCTTTTAAAAACCTTGCAGGAATGTTATCAGGTCCAATGTTTAGACTACTATCTAAACTAGAGAGTTCATTATAAATCTCTTCCTCAGATATCAATATTGAACCCATATCAATTATTTGAGAAGAAGCTGTCAAAAAATCATAATTAGAGGCATCAACCATAAAATTGGATTGAAAAAAAGTTGCAAACATGTTACAGATTTCAGTGATATTACTACTCACATTACCATTGTAATTCATGTTGGAGGGGAATCCAACAGATTTCCTTTTTACATTATAAAATTGCCAAAAAGATCTATAATCTCTCTTGATCCTTGATTCAATGGACCATAAATACTGATTATATAGAAACTTCTTTAAGAAATTATATTCTTTCAGTAGACGACAATAATGGCTTCGAGAATTTGATTTGATCCTGCTTCTTTTTTGGGCCTTAATTAAAGCATTTTTCAAACGTAATAAGCCTTTAGAAAACCATATCGGCTTTTTAGATCCCCGTCTTATAGCTTTCTTAGGTATAAACTTATTAAACAATTCTAGAATTACATTTGTAAAAGCAAAAAAACATGAAGGCAATCCAGATTGAGGTAAACAAAAAATTCCAATCTAAACTTTGCATACAATTATTGAACTTCAAACTTCCTCGAAAGAGGGTAAAGTGATTTTAAAGAGGTTTGGGATTTCTGTTGACACTAAGATTAAGAACCGATTTGCTTACTAAGATTTTTTAAAATAAATTTCTATAATTTCCGTTTTTCGTGAAATGTCATAATTTATATGCTTTAAATAGACTCATAAAGATCGAAAGCCATTATTACAATCCAAAAACCACACGTAAGATCGCAATCACAAAGTCAATTACCGTTATCTCTGCTTCAACCGAAAATGAGGTGTGTGAATCCGCTTAAGTTTGGACAGTTTAAACAAGAATATATGCCGCAATATTGATACAAAATCAAATATGTGACATCTTTTGTGTGCAAGAAATTTCAAACAGGAATACCATGGAGTACATTTTGCTGGTATAATATTTGTATCAGTGTCGAGCACATCTTCTTCATAATCCTCCCACTTTACTGCATCTCTTCTATTCCGCATGGGATTGGCCGGTTTGACCTCAATAAATATCGGCAGGTTTCCTGGTTTTGGACCACATCATCACTGAGGCCAATAAAATGCGGGTGTTGTTGCATTTGTGTCATGGTTCAGAAGTTTTAGGCCTTTCTCGATTTCGACACTTTCATGCTCCCATTATTGATAATTGTTTGATTGTACTTAAAGTCCCTTCAACCCAAGGATATGCATGCACATTAGTGCCGAGCACTGATCTTTTATAAAAATATTAATATTATAATAAACATCATCGGAACATGGAGATCTTTGCTGATTTAAATAATTCAACCCAGCTTGTGAATGGGCCGATATGAATACCGGACATTCGTAGTCAAACCGCCAACACACTGGACTTGCGTTCAACCTCTCATCCTGAAATAGACGCTATAGACGTGTTATCGCCTCCATGCACGTCAAACCATTGTGTCATAGCAGCGAATTTCTCTTACTTCAACCACATAATTAAGAAACAAATTCCTAAAAGAACAGTATGAGAATACGAGAAAGTCAATTGGAAAGAACTAAACGGTCTCTTAAAGAGTTTTAACTAGTCTCTGAACCTCCTCGAGAGTTACGCGGACGCTGCTGCTGATATGATATCAAACATAATCCACCTGGGCATGAAACCGTTATTCCTAGCAGGGGAAAAAGTATCAAGCCCAAGATAAATGTGTGGTGTAACTTGAGCTGCAAAGAGGCTACCAGGATTAAAGAGGTACGCTTTCGGTCATATAATGAGGAAAACCAAAAAATGTTCAAACGAGCCAGAAATCACTGCAATTTCCACATTAATCGTGCCAAATTCCCCTACGACCAAAAACTGAGGCAAGAAATAGTATCTATCAGCTCTTTACATAAGGCTTTTCTGCTCACTGCCTACTTTGAAGCTAGCTCAATGCTCCAAGATAATGCTGTATCTCCCCCTGTACTCTAGCACGTAGAGTACTGAACGGGACCAATCCACATTTGCACCCGCACACTGGCTATAGTTCCTTAATATTATTGACTTACAAAAGCTTTTTATTGACCGGCAGTACGGCTTTCACAGCAACAGGCTCACTGGTGATTTGATGATATATCTTAACGAAAAGTGGAACCAATCTCTTCACCATGGTGGCGATAAAACGTATATGCGATCGAGTTATCGCGAAATTGCTTGACTCTTCGATGTTTCCACCACAATTGCTCAAACGAAATAGCATTCCACGCTGGGAACATTTCAACCGCAATACCCGTCACGCCAGTAATGCATATCCGTTGAACATCAAGCTTTTTTGCGGCCGTACAGTGAAACTCAGAGAATCATTCCTTACCCATTATAATTTACAAACATTTAAAACCAACGTGCATCGGTTTCTCCTCCATCCTTATGCCCGCATTATGTGACATTAAGGTGTCCACATTATAAGGGCACTAAAATCCTTTACTTTAGTGAACGCAAATTACAAAAAAAATATGCATGTTTTAGTTACTCATACCCTTATAAAATGCGACATTAATTTTAATACCCATCTTCGGCATCTGCTGTAAGCAATAAAAGAAATTTCAAGATGTTTTTTAACTTGGATATTCACAATTTTTAACAAATGATTTGTTAAAACATTATTATATTATATCAACACTGTAGGTACAGTGTATATAGCTGCATTTAACCAGAAACAATTAACTACATTTTACAATTTTTTTAAATCGTCCCCTCAGTATTGGAGTGACATTAACGAATTCGCTCCCTTTTTGAGTTAATGTAAAAAAGCTCTCCTATTTACATATATAAAGATATATATTATATATATATATATATCGCGCTTGGATGAACTATTGCATACTCTATTCCTATTTCTGTTTCCCATAAAGTGGGTGTGGAAACAATTTTAGTATGTGTGAACTGTTAAGAAGGAACTACATATTATAGCCGTGTTTCTTTGCACGCGGATATAGGGATAATTTTAAATTTGCATGTAAAATACAACAACAACTTATCCTATATACGCTAACTTTAGCGGGGATAGCTATCGCCGCTAAGTCATTTAGCGGGGATAAACAGTGCTTCCAAAACCCATTTTCTTCGTTTTTGATGAATCGAAGCGATGAATTTTTCAGGAAATGTCAAAGTTTGACATCCCGCCGACCACTAACACATCCCGCCGAATATTTTGTTCGGGATTTTATTATTATTTTTTTTCAAAATTTAGTAAATCTGTGAATGCAAAACTGTTTTTTATAATTTTAGAATATGTTTGACATTAATTTCAACTGTGGGAAATTAGTATTTTTGAATTTCACGATTTTCAATACAAATTTCTTAATTCAACTTACAGCTGTTTCACCAATAAACGTCATAGGTGCATGTGTGCTGCCAAGTTTTTTTTTGATGAATTCTTAAGCGGCGATGGTCGTTTTCTGATGCCATCCCCATATCCGCGTGCAAAGAAACACGGCTTAAATAAAAAATACTTACAAATGATTATTTCCAGCCCCTAGAGAGTAGGTTATGTTTCAAATTTCAGCTTCCTAAGTCGAGTTTTAGGGAATAATTTTTGCCAATGGACGGAGGTTTTTCATTTTTAGTTCAGAGCAGCATATGCATGTACGATTAATGGTTTTTTATGTGATACCACACAATTTTTCCTGGTTTTAATTTTTGTTTTTCCGTCAATTCCTTTTATTTTGTTTTTTTGAATGAATAACCTTACATTCCTTACCACGTTAAGTGGACGGCTGGAGTTACAGCGTAACAAAAAAAAATATGTACGTATATAAACAATCAGTGCAGATTTTGAATGGCGGATAATTTTATATAAGATTATGAGTTTGATTATTTAAGACGCACAAGCGTTTCTAATCAAATTACGGTTGTATTATCTCCACGAAGTGTGCCAGCATCTTTCGTATGAAGCCTTGCAACTGAATGACAATGTCAAGCTGCCAGAGATATCTCGTTGTTTGTAGAATAACTTCGAGGCAGTAATTTGTGCGGATCTTGAGTGAGATAAACTTGACGGATGTTGAAAAATTTATGAAGCTAAAGGTGTATAAAATTAAATGTACCTTAACGAAATTGTGCGCTTTATTGTGGCTTTGCATTGGGGTGGTGGGCGCACATCAAAATAACAAACATACATGCAACATTACCCATACCGATAGCAAATTTAATATGAAACTTTAATTTGTAGTCCCTTTGACTCCTATGCAAAAGGACATGTTAAAGAACAGGGCCCACGTACAAATTGTTATAATTATTTGTTGTTTTGTCTCGAACACAGCATGGTGGCCTCGGCATTATTATATGAATTTGTTTATCTTAGTCAATTTAGTTGTTTACTTTAGCCAGTGTAGTCGTTGGTCCACGTGTGGTTTTTTTTTAGAAGATGTCTAGTTATGCCAATAATATTGCATAAATGAACAAAGTTTTATACTTTTATTTTTATATCGTAGCGGATTGCAATAAAATCGTTATAAGTACCTTGTCAGTTGCAGAGGTTTTCACGGTTTCTCTATTGAATTGAAGTCTTATACTTTTATAGATGGACGTCAAAAAGTTTTCGTGATCGTCTTTCTTTGAAAACAACTTGGCATAAACGGCCAATACAGGCCTAAAACCTATCTTGCAAACATTTACGTGTGTGAACCTATAAATAAAATAAACACAAATGGAGGGGACTTACAATATTGTATGCCGAATGGCAAATTTTGAGAAGCTTGATGATAATATTGATATATGTTTGTCACACATTTCAGATAGATGTTTGTCAGAGTTAGGGAAGTGTAAAAGAACGTAAGGTGTTTCTGGGCCGCGATTGGAATCTGAGACTCTTCGCTCAGTAGTCCAAGGTATACCCAATGAGCCTACGAACTATTTATGTGTGTGAATCTTTTTGACACGAATGGAAGGAACCTACAATTGTATGTGGACTCTATCACAATACTAACAAGCCTCATCATAGCCACACCGCCATTAAGATTATAACACTAACGAGCTGACGACCAATAAGGTTTACACAGAAAGTGGAAGCGGTCGAAAATGTTGCGTGGTGTGAAATCGGCAGTTAAAAACCAAATTTTTTCACCCGATTGTTGGATTAAAAAAAACGGTAAGCCCACGAATGGCCAAATTGGTTTGGTCACACCAAATTCGACTTTATCATGCGATTATTTTTTTCCCTGTCAATATAAAAACCTGATATTTGTTTCTTATAAACTCAGTTTTCTAAAGAGAGTCAAAGTTTGTTTCAATTCAGATAAGTTTGAAGTAGAAACTTTTTTTTTTCAACTAAAAAACTGCTTCATAGACTACTTGGTCTGGTTGGACCACAGAACATATTTTCTTAGATATATGCCTAGAGATAACTCAAGAAGACCGCTGCTTAATTCGAAAAAATAAACCTATAAAGATGGCTGCCAGACAACATGTCCTTACTTGCGTGAGCGTGAGCTTTAATCCCTCAAGCTGGATACGTAAACAATCTCTGATTCGAAAAAGTAGGACATAAGTTCCGAAGTCAATTGGAACATTAGTCCCGAAAAATGAGTTCAGGACTTATGTTCCTGTGCCGCCCAAACCGCGTTTTGATGGAAAAAATTTACATATGTTCAATGAATTCTAAAGGCAAGTGGTATACGCTTTTGGCTCAGTGTAAAAAGTTATTTAGGGTATTCATACAACGTTCTAAGTTTACCATCATCGTCTAATTTATGAAAGCAAAAAAAATGATAAAGCAAAAAGGCGATAAATATGTATGGTATAGTAATAATCAAATTCTCGTGCGAAAGGTTGAGGGCGGGAAAGTAACTTCGATTAAATTTTTTAATGATCTTGCACTTGTTTAAATTTAAAATGAATAACTCAAATGATGTAATTAATTTAATCGAAGACTTTTCTGCCCTTGAACCTAGTAGTTCTAATTAATTTTGATATTATTTTTAGATCTAGTTCATACTGCGATAACAAATTATTTATTGTACATCAAAAAGTCAAAATTTTGAGAGAAAACTTTGCGGCTCTTATTACGCACCTTGATTCATTCATTCACGTGGAATGCAGGTATTGTTTCTGTGTCTGAAATATGGATTTACAATTTTGAAAAGAGTGATTATGTTATTCCCGGGTAAAGGTAGAGGATGCTGTTCAAAACCTGAATAGTGCCATTACTAGCTGTTTCGAACTGACGTGCCCAGTAAATAAACCCCCTGGCAGAACGCCGGTTCCCTGGTGGAGCTCGGAACTGCAAAGAATCCGAAGGGAAGCTAGAAAGCTTCTAAATAGGTCACTCAAGACTGATTTGGAGACAGACTGGAATCTCTACCGATCGAAGCAGAAGGAATATAAGAGGCTAATTCGGGTATCGAAAAGTGCTTCTTATAGGAATTTCTGCGAAAAGATTGAAACACTGGGTGAAACTAGTAGGTTGGTTAAAGTTCTGAAAAAGGTTAAACCAGCCAAAACATGACTCACTTAGAAAACTTGATGGCACCGTCACTGAGACGAAAGCGGAAACTCTTAGTTATCTGCTGAAGTCTCAATTTCCGGGAAACCAGATTATAATTGGTTCACAACCAGCCCCGATTACCGAGACTATGAGTGAGCCAAGACAAACAACTCGGCGTAGCTGGTATATTGCGAAGGCCGTGGTGACGGACGAGACCATTAAATACGCCTTTGCGTCTTTTGACGGGTGGTAAAGAATAAGAGAACGTTTTACAACTGCCAATTTTTTACTGCTCTCTGTCCATCGTACTCGCCACCTTGTTGCCTCCACATTCGTTTTCAGGTCAGCCACGCAAAATGACTCGCACCCTTGACAAGAACAATTGCTCAGGAAATGCAACTCGCACCCTTGACACAGTATATGTTACACAGGAAATGCAACATGTGTCATACTAGGCGGCCTCACGCTGCGGTGGGTCAGTATTGCTTTAGGTTTGCAATATGACACTGCAGTTTGTGGTGATGTCTTTATTCTCTGTTCGTTGTTTGACACCATTCGATAGGCACTCGATTGTTTAACAATGCAATTCTATGAATCACATGAAACATTTGGAGTTTTAGGGCACAATCGATTATGTCATGTGTCATGTGTCTGATATCCAAGGCGTGTGTGTGGTCTCTGTTTTGAGGGCACAACAGGCTTCAAGTCGCCTGGTACGGACGGAATATACCCAGCCATGCTGCAACAGTGTACAAACCAGTTGCTACCGACTATGAAGAAAATCTTCACCGCTGTCCTAGCACTGGAATATATTCCAACACCCTGGCGTACAGTTAGAGTGGCATTTATACCAAAAATTGGCAGAAGTGACTACTCGCTCGCCAAGAGCTTCAGACCAATCAGTCTGACTTCCTTCTTGCTGAAAAGCTTGGAAAGGCTGGTCGAGCTTCATGTGCGCAAAACTGCTTTGCGATTGCACCCACTATCTCGGATGCAACATGCCTATCAACGCGGAAAATCCTGCGAGACTGCGCTCCAAAATCTAGTTGGTAAAATTGAGGGCGCGCTTGACAGAAAAGAATACGCGATGGGCATTTTCATCGATATTAAGGGTGCTTTTGACAATGCGACTTTTGATAGCATGTGCAGCTCCGCCAGACAACACGGCGTAGACGATCCATTGGTGTTGTGGATTAAAGCAATGCTAATGAATAGAACGTAGGTTGCGGATGCGGATTGTGGCCGCTATGTTATGGCGGGGGTAAACAGAGGATGCCCGCAAGGCGGCGTTCTGTCTCAACTGCTGTGGTGTATGCTGGTCGACTCTCTGTTGAACGCACTCAACAGTTCTAATGTATACGCTCAGGCGTATGCTGATGATGTTGCCGTGCTTTCTGTTGGATCATGCCTAGCGACTGTATGCGCCAAGGCGCAGGCGGCCCTTGACGTGATCGACGAATGGTGCACTAGGAATGGGCTCTCGGTCAATCCTCTTAAAACTGAGGTTGTTCTCTTTACGAGAAGGAGGAAGCTGGTCGGGTTGACTCAGCCAGTGCTAAAAGGCGTCACAATCCAACTCTCCAATGAAGCAAAGTATCTGGGTGTCATCCTGGATAGCAAACTTCTTTGGTCCAAACATGTTGAGCTGAAGACTGCCAAGGCGCTGTCTGTTTTCTGGCAATGCAAAGGCATTTTCGGCAAGACATGGGGCTTATCACTGAAAAGAGTCCCATGGATTTATACGGCTATGATAAGACCATTTATAACATACGCATCGGTTGTTTGGTGGAATAAGCGTTCACGTGAATACGTCACTGCTGTTTTTGCCAAACTCCAAAGGCAGGTATGTCTCGGCTGCACGGGGGCCTTCCCCAGCACTCTTGGCTCCGGCCTAGATGCACTATTGAACCTTCCGCCCCTTGATGTTTACATCATGGGCTGTACAATCAAGGCTATCTTACGTCTAAGAAGAGGTGGCTTTTGGTATAACTCGCACTGGAGTTTTGATGAACTTGCGCAACGGTTGTCCTTCGACTCCTGTCTTATGGATATGCCGTCTGATGCGATGACACCGGAACTTCGGCTAAAGCGCAAATACGAGGTCGACGTTCCTCGCGTCCAGGACTGGCTCTGACCGGACTCTGAACCTGGAAGGGAATGCAGTCGAATCTTCACGGATGGCTCCAAAACCGATCAAGGATCTGGTGCTGGTGTGTTCGTGGAGAGCGATAACGTTAGACTTTTCTTTCCGTTAGGCAAATATGCGTCAGTCTTCCAAACAGAGACTTATGCTATCCTAATAGCCATGGACTATGTTACGAGGAACAGTTGGAGGGCGCGAAGTATCTGCGTCTGTAGCGACAGTCAGGCTGCGCTTAAGGCCTTACTCAAACCCTTAACTACATCCAAAATAGTACGTGAATGCAAGATATCTCTGAATTCGGTCGGAAGGCTGAATTCACTTAAACTTGTCTGGGTCCCGGGTCATAACGGGATCACGGGAAATGAGATCTCCGATAAACTTGCTAGACAAGGCTCAGAGGGGGGCTTCTCAGGACCTGAACCAGCGATTTGTCTGCCTGCGTCCTCGGTCAGGGCTTCCATTGACGGTTGGGTTTCCTATGAACACAATCGCCGTTGGCATGACTCTCCAGGGTGCAGACAGACTAAGCAAATGCTCCCCGACGTCTGCGGGAAATCCGCGGCATTCTTGTTGTCTCTCAACAGAAAAGACTGCAGACAGACTACTGGCGTTCTTATGGGACACTACGCTTTTGCCAAACACCTTAGTACTAGGCCTAAGCGACACCACCAACTGCGAAACCTGTGTAGAAAGCGACGACACTGCGGAACATTTCCTCTGTGATTGTCCTGCGTTTACTCGTATCAGGTGGCAGGTATTTGCTGCGGATATGGTGAGTGCTGTAAACCTAAGCTCCTTATCATTGGAGCGCCTTCTCGTTTTTCTTAGGAAAACGAGTAAATTCCCACAGTAAAATGTGGTGTGTCTGCCTGGTAGTACAGTGGACCAGTATTGAGTCTGAGTGCTCCAGTGCAGAAAGTCTCACCACCCCGACAAAAAAAAAAATTTATTCCCGGCGTGTTTTATAATAGAGGGTTACCAGATTCAAGAAGTTTTGTTTGTCAATAAGTGCGGCTGTCTTAAAAGTCTCTATTAGAGTTAGCAATGAAATGTTCGTTTTCTCGTGTGTCTATAGGCTGCATATGTTTAGTGTCTCGATGTTTATTTTTCTGTTCTTCTAATCAAAGTAAAAGCAAAAAATGTAATTGTTGTTGTGGATTTTAACATTAACAATTTGGAGAGTAGCGAAAATATTTCAACATATTTAGCCTTATTAGCTGCGCATGGACTTGATTCCTTCATTAATAAACCTACAAGGATTGTATGAGGTAGATGTTTGGATCACATTTATGGGCGATTCAAATGTGCTTCTTCTAATAAATGTATGTAAAAAATCTGAGAAATGTGTTCTTGATTTGATTATCACCTACCATTGTATGGCAGGACTCATTGTGGAAACTTTTTACATTAAGAATAGCAATTATTAAAAACCACTGAACAGAATTATGAAAATTAACTTTAGTAGACTCACAAAAAATCAGATTTTGAGTTTTGGGATGATGTCTATTCGTGTTGTGATGTTTATGTGTTGTCTTAATATTTATAATTAATACTCTTTCTTACCACCGAAATAATTGAGAAAAAGACTCAAACCTTGGATCTCTAGGGCCTATCGATACCCTAGTAATATGAGATTAAAAAGTAAATACACTAAATTGTGCGTCGATGTTAAAAGAAGATTCCAATTTCTCGTTACGCCTATTACCGAAATTGTTTTGATTTTGCCAGAGGAAACCTTAGAAACTAATGGAAATTAGTGAACAAGTTACTTAATTAACATTCTTCTTCAGAAAAAGCTTCTTCTCTGCGTATCAGTAACAATTTAGTCTCTGATAAATACGAAATCGCTCAAGCATTTAATGATTATTACACAAATATTGCCAGTAGTCTACAACCCAGTCCAGTCAATTTATCTTGTGCCCTCTGACTGTGTGCTGAACCTTCTCAAAGCAATAACTTTGTTTATAAACCTATAACATTTCTTGAAATGTATTCGCAGCTTAAAAAATACTAATTCTAGTGGCGCAGATGGTATCTCAAGTCTGATTCTAAAAAAAATTGCTTGGTTCATAGTGGATGTCTTAACGGACATATTCAATGGCTGCGTTTTTGCAGGGATTTTTCCTGAAGAACTCAAGTGTGCTGATGTTATACCTTTGTACAAAAAAGGGTCTGCTGTAGAAATGTGTAACTACAGGCCGATTTCTCTCCTCCCTGCCCTAAGTAGGTTAGGTTAGGATAGGTTTAGGTAGCTGTCGGCAGAAGCCGGCACACTTAGACCAATTTAGGTCCATTGTGATACCACGTATGTATTATCTACCTCAACTCTGTGGATGGGACTGGATGGGACGGTTGTTCTCAAACGCTCCCTCATCTACGTACTAACCGCGTCCAATGTCGTTTAATTACGGTGGTCTGACGAGAAAAGATTAACTCGACGTGGTATGGTCGTTGGTTCTGTCCTATGTAAGAAAAACTTATGAAAAACAGAATAGTATATTTCTTAGACATCAACAATTACTTTAGTCCTAAATAGTTTGGCTTTCGGAAAGGCAAATTAGTATTTTTCACTCAAGCTGCAATATGACATTTCTTGTTGGGGAGGTGCTTAGATTAACAAAATACAACCTCTATTTGTTTTACAGAAGCATATATTAAGAAATTTATGTCAAAAACCTGTTATCCTAGTTTTTCTTTGTTCTGTGACCTTAAAATCCCTTCTGTTCATCATCTGTACTGTTTTAAAGTATTGAAGTCAATCTTCATGAAATCTGGTAACCGGAATTTTCGATTAATTTCTAATTACAAATTATGTGGAAAATGTTCGTACATTGATATGTGTTCCATTTGCTCGTACTACTGCATACCGTAATTTTTATTCCGTTTTGTCATTTCGATTATTTAATAAACTTCCACAGTATGTCAGGGCAATAACAACACGTCGATTGCTTTTAAAATGTGTGAAAAATGGCTTTTCCACCTTAATTACGCTAGCTTGGAATCGGTTATACTTTCGACATTCTGATTAACTCTACATTTAATTTCACTGTTTTCTTTAATGTTTATTTATGAATTTAATAGAGTTTTTCCTTCATCTTGCTTATTGTTGTTGTTTGAATTGTACTATGAAATTCCTTTGTTGTTTATGGCCACCTCCATCACAAACTTTAATTTAAATTTTAAAAACTAATTGAAGTGGCATTCGAAACTATTTCACTACTTTTGTAAGTAAAATACAGAATGTCCCAACTTTCATATAATTACAATTTGTGCGTAAACTTGTAAAAAGGCATTATTAATGAATGGTACTTGAATTATACTTTGTAATACTATATGACATAAAATTAGTTTCTATCTATCTATCTATGTGTAATTTAACGACGAACGTTTCATGAACACCCATAAAACAGCCTGCCTAAATGTCGGCAAATCAATCATCTGTCAGATACGGGTCTTTGTTTCCTCTGTGGTGTGTGAAACAAGAGGCATTCAGTATGCAACAGCCTAACTACAGCTCGACGGCTGATTGGTTAAAAAGTCTTCCACGTTAACATTCTTGAATTGCACACCAAGTTTGCGTCGAAAGTTTACCACCTTGTTGTAAAAGGTTTCCCATACATATTTCGACAGTTCATTAACCACGACGTAAACTCCCAAAGTTTTCAACGTTTACGAAAGTTGTACGACGTTGCGTGAATATCATTATTGTAAATTTTTAAATCCAGTACTAACTTTAGAAAACAATATCATTCAAACAAATTGTCAGATTGCAAACTGTCAGTAGTCTTTGCAATTTCATCACGATGACATACTCGCATCATAACGTGACCGACTTTAAGAAATTTGGTTTCAAAATACTCGTTCTGTGCGGCAAACTTGAGCAATTACAACATATTATGTCGGATGTAATCGACTATATAAGAGCGCTATTCCACGTATTATTGACTGTTCTCGAACAAGTGTGTTTAAAAATGTTTTAACTAATTGCAGCCATTTATTTGTGCTCAATTCTCACGATTAATTAAATGGTTATACTATAATGAAATTTCATGTGTTTTGTTCAAAATCAAAGTTAATAATGATTTAAAAAACCATCTTAATATAAAAATTAGAAGAAAAAATAGTAAGTATTCGCCTCCGGAAGTAGAATTCCTTCGAAAAATATTTTTTATACCCTATTCTAAGGGTATATTAATTTTGACGCATAGTTTGTAACATACCTTAATATTGCCCGTAGACCCCTAAAAGTTACTATATTTATGATCAGCATCGATAGTAATGTCGATCTAGCCATGTCCGTCCGTCCGTCCGTCGGCAAAAATTAGGCCTTTATGAAATTTTAACCATATACTCTCTAGGGTCCCGAAATAATCAAGTTTACGAATTTTTGAAATCCGCCCACAGACACGCCCACAAACTCAAAAAACAAAATTTTGGAAAAAATCGAATTTTGAGCTAGAAAGCTGAAATTTTTTATATATGATCTATGACTCCTAAAACTGCTCGGGATAAAAAATTTTCAAAATCCGTCCACTGACACGCCCACAAAAAAATAAAAGAATTTTTTTGAAAAGCCAAAGTTCGAGCTAGGGAGCTGAAATTTATAATATACACTCTCTATGGGCCCTTTATGCTCATGTGTAAATATTTTCAAAATCCGCAAACTGACACGCCCACAATTTTTTTTTTTTTTTTTCGAAAGTTCAAAGTTTGAGCTAGGGAGCTGAAATTTATAATATATACTCCCTAGGGGCCCTCTATGCTCATGTGTTAATTTTTTTTGAATCCGCTTACTGACACGCCCACAATTAAATAAAACAATTTTATTGAAACACCCAAGTTGAGCTAGGGAGCGTTTTTTTTGATAAAATCCTTTAAATGTTATATAACAAAATATGTAGAGCGTTCTTAATAATTGAACCATACTTAGACTTTTGTCACGCCCATTTATGAGGGATAGGAATAAGAATAGGGTATCCAACAGTTCGCCCAAGCGGACTGTAGCCCGTCCCTATGTTTTTAATATGAGTTTCTTGTCTTAAAAAACGTTACAATTTAATTTAAGTTTTAAGTTAATTTAGATGAAAGGTAATTTATTACAAAATTATGACTTAGGAAAAATTCTTTAATATTTTTTCTTACTTTTTTTAAAGGTAATGATGTTTTTTATTTAAACTGATCCTCGATTAAGGATTATTGGTTGGTATAACTAAGTTGTCGTGTTCCGTTGAAGCTTTCAGGAATTTCAAACAAAATTCGTGCTTGTCTTCGTGTGTTTAGGTTGTGGCGTACAGGTTGCTGGAAACGATGGTCATCGTAATATTTTAGAATCGCTGTCATTAATTGTTTTAATTTTTCTCTGCTGAAGAGACATTGTGACATGAGTGTCAGATAAACGCACCTCATTTGCTCGCGGCAATAGTTTTCAAGTTCCTTCAGTAATTAATTCCCAAATTTCTCCAAACAAGCTCCAAAGTATACATTAACAGTGGCTTATAAATAATAATATTTTGTTCTCTTAATATTTGCGATATTCTTTGTATGCGAGTTAAATTTTCTGTTGGCGTAAGAAATCTAGTTATTGTTGTTGTTGTTTTCTTTCTCTCTTGCGCGCAATACACCTGCCAAAATGACAGATGCCCCGCATAGACCAGAAACCAGGTTGTTAGAGAAAGTTTCCAAACCTCTAACACCAAACTCATCAAGGGATGAAAAAGCTGGAAGAAAATTCGAACTACGATTAACTAAACAGCTTGAAGAGTACACTTCACAACTAAAATCCACAATGCTGGAAATGAACAACACACTTCTGACAAAACTTGATGCCATAGTCGCAGATTTTTCCAGACGGTTCGACGATGTCAACAAATCCATATCGGCGCTAACAGTGCGAGTTGAAGTTCTCGAGCAAACGTCGGAATCAGTATTATGCTCACAGATGGAAAAAGAGATTTCATGTTTGAACCACAAGGTAGACACACTGGAGCGTGAAAAGCTGGCTACTGATATTATCATCCATGGAATTCCAACAACTGATAACGATAACCTTGAAAGTGTCTTTAAACAACTATGCTCGGCTGTTGACTGCACGAACGTGCATCTACCCAAAGCGATCTTCAGAACTAGATCCAAAGGAAAACTAGGAGCATCTGCGATCATTGTCAAATTTTCGTCGGTAGCTGATAAGATTTCCGTGCTAAGTTCAATCAATGCCGCATACAGGAGATCAAAAAAACGTCTTTGTTTACATCAGATCGGATTGAAGTCTGACAAACTGATTTCTGTCAACGAAAGTCTTACTGCACATAACCTTGCTATATTTTGGAAAGCCCACGAATTAAAACAACAAAATCAACTGTTTTCCGTCTACACTAGAATGGGACGGGTGTATACACGCCAAAAATCAACAGGGAAAGCTGTTTTGGTAGACTGCATTCAACGCTTGGATTCTCTTGTCGCCGCTGCAACGAGTTATAATGAACTTTGACATGAAATTTTATATTGAATTTTTATATTGCAACGCATCAATTTTTTATAATGTACTCGTAATTAGTAAGTATCCACATCACAACACGCTTATCAAAAAGGTAAATCTGTTGAAACGGCCCTGCACTCCATCGTCTACCACGTCGAAAAATCCCTATCTATCAAAGAACTTGCCTTAGTTACATTTCTCGACATAGAGGGAGCTTTCAACAACGTTGAAACCTATTCGATTACCAACGCCCTACGCGGGCTCAACATCGACGACTCAATCTGCTGCTTTGTGGAATACATGCTCAAAAGCAGGGTAATAACCGCATCCTTCGGAAGTAGCACTGTCAAACGACGTGCACACAGGGGCACTCCCCAAGGGGGAGTATTGTCTCCGCTACTGTGGAACCTAGTGCTCAACGAAGCCCTTCTGAACATTGAACACACTGGATGTAAAGTTATCGCCTATGCAGACGATGTCGCAATACTTGTAACAGGCAAATACCCGCAGACACTGGCCGATGTCATGCAATCTGCTATCAACATACTGACAGGTTGGACCGAAAGATGCGGCCTGTCCGTCAATCCAACAAAGACTGAGCTGGTCCTGTTCACACGAAGACATAAACTCCCTGAGTTCACCACCCCGAAGATTAGAGGCACTCCTCTGGCACTCTCAAATAGCGCTAGCTATTTAGGCCTGAAGCTTGATCGCAAGCTACTTTGGAGGGAAAATGTAGTCGAACGTGCCAGGAAATCCCTAGCTGCTCTTTACATTTGCAAAAAGGCGGTAGGCTCCACGTGGGGCCTACAACCAAAAATTATGCACTGGTTATACATGTCGGTAGTTAAACCGATTCTCTTCTATGGAGTACTGGTCTGGTGGCCCGCCTTGGAGAAGAAGTCCAACCTAACCTTGCTGGACAAAACTCAACGAGTTGCATGCCTCAGCATCACCGGTGCGCTGAGAACCTCTCCCACTGCGGCGCTCCAAGCCATGCTCCACCTTCTTCCGACCGACATCGTCGGCAAACAATTGGCTGCCTGCTCAGCAATAAGACTGAGTAGCTCCAAACAATGGAAAGAGCAACACACTGGACATGCCATTGTACTATCGATGTATCGACATCTCCCTAAGGTCACCGACCACCTGCCCACTGAATACAACTTCAACCTGGGCTACAAACATCTAATCCCAGACAGAACCGAGTGGACACAACGTCATGTCCTACACCACGAATCGCTGTCAATTTTTACGGATGGGTCCAAAACGGAGGACGGAGTCGGTGCCGGAGTCTTCTCTGAAGACCTGGACATTCACCTCTCCTTTAACCTTCCAGAACACTGCAGCGTTTTTCAGGCCGAAGTCACCGCCGTCCGCCAAGCCGCTGCCTGGCTGTCGGTTAATACGATATCGAAATCAGATATTGTAATATACATCGACAGTCAGGCGGCCATCAAATCCCTTGCATCCAGCACTACAAGATCCAAGGCAGTGAAAGACTGCCGTGCATCTCTTAACGAGATAGCCGGTCAGTATAGCCTCACCCTTTGCTGGGTGCCGGGTCATTGTGACATACCAGGGAATTGTGAAGCCGACGAACTGGCCCGACGAGGCTCTTCTGGTTTAAATAGCATAAGCGTCACCGACATCGAGGCGCCAACGTCTTATGCTAAAAACCTCATAGACACCAATGCGGTGAACGAAGCCAACCGTCGTTGGCACCAACTCGACCAGTGCAACACCGCAAGGCTACTCTGGCCGACATTTAACAAATCCAGGTCCATCGGACTTCTGAGGCATAAGAGAGGAACCCTTTCGAAATTAGTAAATTCCCACACCGGGCACTGTGCTATAGGAAGACATGCCCAAAGGCTGGGCATCCCCTACAATGACTTCTGTAGAAGCTGTAGGGACGAGGAAGAAGAGGAGACCATCAGTCACTTCCTTTGCACGTGTCCTGCACTCGCCAACATTAGGAAGGCTACATTGGGTGAATACCTTTTCAATGATCTAAACGATCTTAACAACGCCTGCACAGCAAGGATTAGCTCCTTCATTCAGAGGAGCAAATGGTTCCCTGAGTAAGAGGGTGACCCACCCACCTTACACATCGGCAGCACAATGGACCTACTTCTGGTCTAAGTGCATCCTCACCGAGGGCCGTTTTTCAACCAACCAACCAACCAAATTAGTAAGTACCTTTTGTATTTGTGTTTCTTGCGTCCTGCTATCCGTCTGAGAGTTATCTGTCTGTTTTGCGTTCTGGGCTTTCTTGAGCTGGGGAGAAATTTAATTCTTATCTTCACTTATGGGTGGTATGAGCAGTGCTTTATCCAGTGGTGGTGGTGCGAATGATAATTTGCGAGTGTTAATTAACATCTTATGTAAACAACGAGCGGGCCTAAAAGTATGCCACATAAATGCCCAGAGTATATCTAAACATAAATTTGATGAATTCAGAGGTCTGTTTGTTGGTTCTGATGTAGATATTGTATGCGTTTCGGAAACGTGGTTTGATCCCAAAATATCTGATCGTGTGTACTCAATGCCTGGATATACAGTTTTTCGCGATGATTGGCAAAATAGAATTGGCGGTGGTGTGGCCATTTACGTACGTAAGGCGTTATCTTTTAAGCTACTCTCAATTTCTCCTCTTAATAGCCCCATCGAGTATTGTTTTATTGAGTTGATGTGTGAGAGAAGGAAATGCCTACTATGTGTCGTCTATAGGCCACATAATGACATTGATTTTTCGCAACTTTATTGCTTCCTAGAAAATAATACCTCATCATATTGAAAAACTATTGTCTGTGGCGGTTTTAATTGTAATATTCTGGATCATGCAACCTCGTTTTCCCTAACTGAGAATATA
Source organism: Portevinia maculata (assembly GCA_949715645.1). NCBI lineage: Eukaryota > Metazoa > Arthropoda > Insecta > Diptera > Syrphidae > Portevinia > Portevinia maculata. The sequence goes on from OX454525.1 coordinate 44,945,005, forward strand.
AAAGCTCTTAACCTTCATTTGCTAAACTCATCCTATCCGACGCATTTCACTCATTCATGTAGTACTCTACTGGACTTATTTATATCAAGCGATATTCATAATGCTTTCTACAGTCAAGTTGCCGCCCCCGTGTTTTCCAAACATGATCTAATATTTGCATGTTTTGACTTTGCCTCCACCTGCACAGAATCAATCCCTGGTTTACCCATGAAATTCTCAAACTTAAAAATGAACGAGATACTGCGTTTAGGAAATGGAAGTATTTTAGGCTTCCTCAATTCTGGTTGACCTATAAATCTCTTAGAAACCTTGCCTGCTCAAAAATAAAGGAAGCAAAGCAAAATTATTTCCGTGAGCATTTTAATCATAAACTTTCTGGTAACCTTCTATGGAAGAATTTACGGCGACAAGGAATTTGTGGTAAAATAGATTCAGGGATGGATAAAGTTGATCCAAATCAGCTAAATCGTGATTTCGTCAAAATACAATCGACAAGCACTAACGTATCTCAATTTAACGAATCAAATGGCTCCTTTGAATTTTCGAGAGTTGAGCAAGCAGATGTTGTCAGAGCTGTCCTTAAAATTAAATCTAAAGCTGTTGGTGTTGATGGAATCCATCCCAACTTCATAAAAATGATCCTACCATATACTCTCCCAATAGTGACACATATTTTCAACACTATTTTAACGACATCAACTTTTCCAACGGAATATCGACCCATCGTAATACTACCATATGTATCCAAAGTTCTAGAAAAATTTGTTTACTATCAGTTGTCCGCCTATCTTCGACGAAACAATCTACTCTACGGATATCAATCGGGCTTTCGGCCACATCATAGTTGTACTTCAGCACTGCTTAAAGTTACAGATGATATACGGGTAGCTATGGATAAAAACTACTTTATCTTTCTAACTCTACTTGACTTTTCCAAGGCATTTGATACAGTTCACCACGGGCTTCTTGTTGAAAAACTTATGACACTATTCTGGCTCTCGTCTTCAGCAGCAAATTTTATTCAGTCATATCTTACGGGTCGTACGCAAGCCGTATTTATTAATGATGTCCCATCCGAGTTTTTAGCAACTTTAAATGGTGTCCCTCAAGGATCCATATTAGGGCTACTGCTGTTCTCAATTTTTATTAATGATCTCCCAACTGTTGTCAAAAACTCGTCAGTTCATATGTACGCAGACGATGTACAACTTTACATAAGCAGTGAGCGCAGTCTCATCACTAATTCTGCCCATAAGCACAATCAGGATCTAAAGAATATCCTAACTTAGTCCGAGCGCAATTGTTTAAGGCTAAATCCTGACAAATCCAAATGCCTAGTAATTAGCAGAAATTGTCCGGATATATCTTTCGTTCCTAGCATCTATCTTGGAAATTTTCCAATTCAATTTGTCCAGAAAGTAAAAAATCTCGGTATTTGGTTCAACACAACATTGTGTTGGAACAACCATATTCTGACCGTTATTGGGAAAATCTACGGCTGTCTCAGAAACCTGTCACTTTCGCAAAATTTCACACCGACAAATACAAGATTGATGCTGGCCAGAACCCTGTTGGTGCCACTTATTACCTACTGCTGTAAAATATTCTGTTGTAACAACGCCTTCATAACGAGAAAATTTCAAGTTGCATTTAACAGTATAACTCTATATCTTTTTGGATTAAAAAGTTACGATCATGTTTCCGCTTATACTAAAAATATTCTTGGTTGTTCACTAAACAAGTTCCTTGAATACTGCACCATCAAGCATCTACATAATATCATAACCACCAAACAGCCTCCCTATTTATATGATAAACTTCAATTCGCGCAGTCGCAACGCTCCTTCAATTTGATTCCACCCCGGGTAGCATATCAGCTCCGGAACGCCAATTTTTTGTTCACGCCATTCGCCTCTGGAATGCACTTCCCCTTAGTTTAAGACGGCTCAAGGATGCAAACAATTTTAGTGATACTCTCTTTCGGCACTTTGCAGGCACATAAATATAGAAAGTACCGCCTAAGTTAATAGAAATCGTTTTCTTTTACTTCTTTTAAATTGTTTTTTTCTTCTTTCTTTCGTTGAATATTAATACATTGTTTATATTTAGTTAACCTAAGCCATACTTTTTGCTTTCTTTTCTTTTTCTTTTTTTAATACAAACAACAATACATGTATTTTCTGTTAACATGAAGTATCATTTACAAATGTCACATTTATAACCTTAAAGATTTTGAAAGTCTATTATAAATGTTGTTACTGATGAATAAATATGAAATATGAAATATGAAATATGAAATATTCTTGAGCTTATCTAGTTGAGTTTTTGATGCATTACTAGGCCCATACTAGTATCCCATATCTCACGCGATATTCCACCAGTGAACAGTTTTGAACATCCTGTTGATGTATATCTCCTGAGATACACCCTCGCAAACAAAACGCTTTTTAGCTGTGACCTGAGATTGCTGATGTAATCTCACTTTTTACTTTTAAATTATTTGTATACCCTATTCTAAGGGTATATTAATTTTGACGCATAGTTTGTAACATACCTTAATATTGCCCGTAGACCCCTAAAAGTTACTATATTTATGATCAGCATCGATAGTAAATGAAATCCGCCCACGCCCACAAACTCAAAAAAAAAAAAAATTGCGAAAAAATCGAATTTTGAGCTAGAAAGCTGACATTTTTTATATGTGATCTATGACTCCTAAAACTGCTCGGGATAAACAAATTTCAAAACCCGCCCACTGACACGCCCACAAATAACTAAAACAATTTTTTTGAAAATCCAAAGTTTGAGCTAGGGAGCTGAAATTTATAATATATACTCTCTATGGGCCTTATGGGCTCAAACTTTGGATTTTCAAAAAAATTGTTTTAGTTATTTGTGGGCGTGTCAGTGGGCGGGTTTTGAAATTTGTTTATCCCGAGCAGTTTTAGGAGTCATAGATCATATATAAAAAATTTCAGCTTTCTAGCTCAAAATTCGATTTTTTCCAAAATTTAGTTGTTTTGAGTTTGTGGGCGTGTCTGTGGGCGGATTTCAAAAAATTGTAAACTTGATTATTTCGGGACCCTAGAGAGTATATGGTTAAAATTTCAGCTCTCTAGGTCCAGTTTAAAGGCCTAATTTTTGCCGACGGACGGACGGATGGACGGACGGACATGGCTAGATCGACATAACTATCGATGCTGATCATAAATATAGTAACTTTTAGGGGTCTACGGGTAATATTAAGGTATGTTACAAACTATGCGTCAAAATTAATATACCCTTAGAATAGGGTATAATTACATTAAATACTACTTCCAGAACAAATTTGCATACTCAGATTTTCAAAAGATATTACAAATTATGTCGTCATCACAGCTTTCTTCGCTATTGATCATAGATCCCAGATATTTTAACTTTGGCACTTGGGAATCTCTTCCATTCTTGTGAATATTTGAAATAGGTCGGAGTATATCAGAGAACGGGCAGCACAAATATCCTGTTTTTCAACAAAAAAGATACTTATTCAACTCCAAACCTTTCACCTATACATGCAGTACTTGTTGCAGGAATTGGTTATGATGGCTCCATCGTCAGCAAGGAATAACGAATGCACTTTGCAGTCAGTCACTTTTCCTTCAAGAAGATAATCAAGGACTGTAATAAATATTGAGGGACTTAAGACTCTTTCCTGTTGTACATCGGGTTTGATTGCGAACTTCTTCGTGACTCTAGTGGGTCATCTTACTGTTGTCTTTTCTTCTTCAAACATGGTCATAATCATCTTGATCCCTTGGCTGTCTTTTAAAGCATTTTATAGTGTGCCAACAATGTTATGACATAATTTATACCATTGATTACACATATTTCGTGTCCAGTAATGACACCTATATTGGTGTCAACAAACAATCTGTTTAGAGCCAGATTTGATTTGTTCTCTCAGTTGTATCAAACTTATATATGAGTTCGTATGGAGTGATTGAAATAGCTAGGGAACCTTTTTCGGGTAGCAAAGACAAAATAGTTCCATATTTTGCGAGATTATCAGCCCCATAGTTCTCCGAAATGTCCCTATGACCCGGCACCCAACAGATGTAAATACTGAACTGCTTTGCTATCTCCTCGAGAGAGAAGACTGATTCCAGGGAGTTGATGGCAGCTTGGCTAACGGAGAAAATACGGACGTCTTTAGGTGATGTACCATTTAAATTTACAAAAAACTAAAACCAAAATGCATCGGTTTCTCTGTTCTCATCCTTATTTCCTTAGTGCTAGCACTATGTAACTGTAAACATATCTACCTTATTTAAAATCTCTTTAATTCGAGTAAATCATAAAAGGAAAATATTGAAATGGTGGATTTCATTTAAATTTCCTACGGACTACAGAATTGTGAAACCGATAACATTCAATATGGAAAAG